>CM065052.1:185685827-187020827 GCA_032883995.1 Coronaproctus castanopsis | reverse complement strand
ATTGCTTCGACGTTTATATGTTGTTTGAGTCGCAGTACTTGTCTGGATTTGAGTGTGTTAATGATTTCATTCATTATAATTTCGTTCTATTATAGAAACCGGTTCGTTTTTTAACAATATATCGTTCGTATTCACAACAAGAGGGTGATAAACAAGCAGACAGACACCCGAAAGTTATTACCTCCGGTGATTTATATGTTTTCTACATTTGTCTTTGTCTAGCCTCTTTTATCATTTCCAAAAATCATTTTACGCCTTTTATTCAATGTGAATATTCTATCCGTCACTTTCCACGTGGTATTTTTCCATAAACATTACCCTTGTATCGCAAGCATAAAAAGGTCCTCCTCTCGGATTTTATGACCAAAGTACTTCTTTTTGTTTCTTCAATCATATTTAGCGGGTTTGGTTGGCTTAATTTGCATTTGTTTAGTATTTCAAAATTCGTTATTTTTTCTTTACACGAAATTTGGCATATATATATATATATATATATATATATATATATATACGTCAAACATCCTAAACATTTATAAATAAATAAATAGAAGCTCATTTAAATCGGCTATAAAGCTAAGAATTTATGTCGAATCGTGTCGAAGTTTACGAAGGAAAAAATCAATTCGCATTCGATAAACCATAAATATTCTCCTATAAGTTTGAAAATGACCTGATTTCGATAAAATTTCATGAAAAATGACGACTACATTAAATTCTATATATTATTTTTAAAAAAATTGAACAAAAACGCGTTTTGCATACGATACTAAAAATTGCGAATATAATAATAAATGAGTAGGAAACGAACGGTAAAATAATAGACGCAAAAGAGATTGTAGAAATCAAAGTTTACGATATATCGCGTAGAGTAAAAGATTTACTCGGTAAATAAAATGGAAAAAGTTGGAACAGACATACGTGTTATATTAAATTTATATAGATATACATATATATATATATATATATATATATATAATTGGGGAAGAAATATGTGGATGCTTGATTGGAGGAGACCAATGCTCGATAACGGGCTCAAATTTCCTGTTTTAAATATAGTGTACTACATAATATTTATCATATGTGCCCCTTTAGACACGTACAGTTAGTAGTAAGGTATACATGAAAGAAAAAAAAGTATAATGAAAAAAAAATGATATATAAAATTTATAAATAGACAAAAAAAAATATTTTATGAAGAGGGCACCCGAAATAGGAATCTGATAGTTGATGAAAATTAGGCGGAGCTCTCAACCTGAGACTATCTGCGAGTCGAAAATCTCTCGTGAAGATATCGTGGGTATGACAAATCCATCCGCCATGAATTCCTGTTGTGAGCCATCCGGACGCATTGTGCGAAACTTCCTCCTACTGCTATCCGTACCACGCCTGACCACCTTGTAGGAACGCGACCGCTGTTTTTTTTCCGTCCACTGTTCCTTCAAGAATTCTCGCCTGAAGCTGCTCTTATTACATGGCCGAAATATTTTGCTGCATCAACTTCTCGTAATATCGACTAGTTCGTTTTCTTGTCCGTTCACGGCATTCTTAACATCCGTCTCTAACGTTTGCAGCGCATTTATCTTTTCTCGATCACATTTCCGTAGTGTCCGCGTTTCTGCGCTGTAGGGAAACACCGAGAAGACGACATTATTGACTAGTTTTATTTTCAGCAACATTAGCCCATATAAAACGCACCATAAAGCTTGCTTCAGAGTCCCTCGATTTTACATTATAGAACTTAAATATTCGTATTGCTTCACAATTTCCACGCTATTACGATCACATAAACCAGCGCAATTATCGTCCGGTCTGTCGACAATCACGATTTTCGTCTTATCTTTTTGTTAATTATAAAAACCATATTTAGTGCTGTGTTTTTCCTGACGACTTAGAGTTCGCGTCATACTGCTTAAGCTATTAGTTATGAGCGTTGTGTCGTCCGCATACCTAAGGTTCGATATCTTAACTCCTCCAACGAAAAAGCCACTGTCGTGCGAGTTTGCAAAAACTTGCGCATGATGTATTCTTCATAGAGATTGTACAACAGTGGTGACGGAATACAGTCTTGGTGTACGCCTGGTGATGAGTAAAAAAATCTTCCGAGTAATGCACCTCTTTAATTATTTGGACTCGAGCCGTACTACGATAAATTTATGATTAAACGCACTAAATATCTTGGTATTCCCGTTTAGACCGAAATTGGCCAAAGTTTAATCCATTGAGTTTTGACAGAGTACCGATTCAACGTTGTATTCCATGTGCTTTTTCTATTAACAGTCGAATGTTCAAAATGGAACAACTCTCACTTCCGTAAAGCTCGTTTTCTTATGGAATTTCATTACGCATTACAAACGCTCATATATGATCTTTAACATCACTTTCCTAACGTGTGGAATTAAAGATATTGTCCTGTAGTTTTCGCATTTTTTTAGGATCCTCTCTCTATATGAGTGTAAATCGACACCGTATACTAAATAATAGTTTGTATACTTATATATACTTGCACTGTCATTTACTTAAAACTAGTACATTTATCTTCTAAATTTTATTACGTACTACGTGTGATACATATTATACGATGTGTGGGATTTGGGGTGATACGTGTAAACACGTATGTTCGTATATATGTGTGTAGTCAATAATTAAAATACATATATATGATTTCGAATTATTATTATTAGTGTAATGATCGTTATTTTTTCAACCTCCAGTTTTTTAATTAACTTTTCATTAAATTTTACCCTTAATGTGTCACTTTCGATATTTTGATTACTTCGGAGAAGCGACTTTATTTTTTAAAGGTAAATATCGACATAACGACCTATCCGTATCTATAATATCGATATTCTCGACTTATGGCGAAAGAGGCAATAATTATAATTAAAAAAAAAATCAATATTGTATAAATAATGAAGAATGAATTTAAAAATGAAATTTACCCGAAAAACAAAGTGCAAAAAGAAACGATATAATTCATTATATCGATAGAAACGCGGCGCTCGGACTAGATGAATTTTAGAACCCGTTAAAATCGACTACAGCCGTATAAATTAGAGTGTTGGTAATTTTAGAAGACGAATAACGGGGCGAAAGAGAAATTTTGTAATAAATTTACACTTTAAGAAATGAAACTTCATCCATACCTCAAACGACAGACTAAAAATTTTGTTTTAAAACAACTTCGCCGCTGTATTCGTAATAAGTTGAAAATATAACAAGCTTAAACGTCTGCTGGTACGTTAATAAAGATATATATTAAATACATACCGGCAACTTCCCTGAAAGTAAAAACGATACAAACGATTTTCGTCGATGATAATTTTATCAATACATAACGATGTAGCTACTTCATCCGGACCTGTGCAAGGACATTTAAACCAATTAGCTTATTGGTTCCAACAGACGAACATTAAACATGCCTGAATCGGAATATATCGTCGTTTCATTCGCATTGAAAATTGGAGACGCCAGTCCCGTACGTTTCAACAATAATTCCATTCGGCATAGAGTAGATACCGTCTTAAGTCTTCTTGGAGGAAACACTTAGCCACCAAACGCTCGCGAACGTGGAGTAGTTAATTGTAAGGAATTCTCTTCTTTCATTAGAATGCTGTTTTATAAAATAATTGGTTAATACGACATTAATACACGGGAAATGTTCGCTATTTGCGGATCACACAGTTTTCCTATCAAAAAGCATCCGAGCAGTTGTGTAGTCTAGCTTGGACTGAACTCTCAAATGGGAGAATTAATATCGATATTTCTAAATCGGTGCAGCTAACTTTTCACGACACAAGACACAAAAGTCAAGCACCTTGGAATGTGGTTAGACCGCTGCTTGTTCTGGAAAGATGATGTTCTGAAGAAAAGTAAGGAACTACAGTTTCTACAAGATGTATTGATAGTGTGGCCGTTTATTTTCATTGCACCTACGTTGTCCGGTAATGCTTTCCGGAATATATTATTAGAATACAAATTAAATAACAGTGGCGAAAACACACACCCCTGTCTAACTCCTTTCCTGATCTTAATTTCTTCTGTTTATGTTTTTTCTGTTCTTACCACGGCTACTTGGTTGTAGTACAGATTCTTAATTACTCTCTGTTCTTTCCCATCTATTCCAATATCGCGCAGGCACTCTATTAGTTTCCCATGTTTTACGCTATCGAAAGCCTTCTCGAAGTCGATGAAACAAATATAAACGTATTTTTCGTGATCCAAACACTTTTGTACCAGTACTTGTAAGAGTACTAGGGCTTCCCTTGTTCCAACTCCATTTCGAAATCCAAATTGTTCTTTGCTAACATGTGTTCGCATTTTTTGTATATTCGTCTATGAATGATTTTCAAAAATATTTTCAGCATATGGCTCATAAGACTAATTAGTCTGTAGTCTTCACATTTCTTTGAGCTATGCTTCTTTGGTATTGGAATAAATATAGATTTGAGCCAATCGCTAGGCAATTTACCAGAGTTATATATTTTATTGAATAGTTCCGTCAATTTTACAATATTTGATTCGTCTGTTAATTTTAATATTTCTGCATATGTATTATCTGGTCCAGGTGCCTTCCCGCTTTTACTTGATTGCGTATTTTACCTCGCTTTCGATTATGGTTGTTCCCGAGGTATCATCGTCATTCTCCGATATACTTGTTACATCTTTGAAAAGTTCATTGACATAGTTACCCCATACTGCTATTCTTCCAGCCTTCTCCGGTATTGAGTTGTCATTTTTATCCAGTAATTTTGGGACTGAGTAACGCTTACGTTTCCCTGCTAATTCTTTTAACTTTTTATATGTATCAAACTCGTCTCCTTTTTCCCGTAGACGTTCGATTTCTTCACATTTTTCGTTTATCCATTTGTCTGTAGCTTCTCTTATTTTAGTCCGAATTCATATTCCTATATATTTGTTTGTTCCATTGCTTTTTCTACGTAACTCCATTAAGGATATCCTCTGTTATCCATTCTTGTTTTTTCACGACCGATTTTTGAGTAAGGTGATCATGTGTCACTTTGTTCATTTCCATTTTTAAGTCATTCCACGCTTCGTCAACATCTGCTACATTACTGTTGATAGTAAGTCTATGTATTCTTTCATTTAACTATTCAGCGACTTTTACCTTGACTCCTTTGTTATTTAAGTTTTCTACATTGATTCTACATTTTTTATTATTCCTTTTCATCACCTTGAATTTTATATGCAAGGTCATAACTACCGGATTGTGATCTGAATATCAGCAGCAGGGTATGTTTTAACAGCCCTAATTCCATTTCGGTGTCTTTTGCCTATTAATATGTAGTCAATTTGATTTCTGATTATACAAATTTGTTTGTCTGCCGAAGATTTCCATGTATATACCCTTCGTGGTGGGTTATCAAACCATGTATTAGCTACAAGCAGTTTTTCTTCTTGACAAAATTGTATTAATCTGGATCCCCTGTCATTTTGTATGCCGATCCCATAGTCGCCAACTATATCTGTAACTTTGCCTCTACCCACTTTTGCATTGAAATCGCCAAGTACTGCTCACTCCTAAAATGTCAATATTGAGTCGCCACATGTCATTTGTTGTATTTCTTAGTTTCCCAGCCATTAACATACTTCTCACGAGATACAAAGACTTGATTATATAACAGCAATTTATTCGCGATAGATATTTTTGATTTTCTACCTAGGAGCCGTAATATTTATTTTTTTTTATAATATTTAATTAATTGCTCGTTTTTATGATATTTTTCCTCCGTGTTCGTTGCTTGCCCCAAAAACTTATACACTAGATTTACATCTTCTTTTGTAGAATTGTAACGCCGGTCTGTTGACAGACTTCTTTTGTTCGTAAAAATTACTCGGGCTGATTTGTTTTCATTATCTTTATTTTCCACGTTTTACCACCATGTTACGATTTCGTTTGCCACTGCTTACGAGTTGTTGTATGCACGGACAGTGCACTCGTCTGAACACAAAGTTTCTATTTCGACATTTGTCGAGACAGGAATATTTGCCTTATATATATATATATATATATATATATATATATATATATATATATATATATATATATATATATATATATATGAGGTAGAGTAAAGACCCCGGTACACTTGCCCAGTGGTGCACTTACTATTACCGGATAAATCTGCCATCCGTCTTCTCCATATTCAATTTAGAGAGTAACTTTCATCTAGGTATGAAGTATCTGAGTTAGTTGATATGGAAACTAACGTCAGATTTTTTGTGGTACACCTTCGTATCAAACTTTGTCAACAGCTTGACTTTTGTCTATAAACACCGCACGTCATAAATTAAACTTTTTTTGTTCAATAAGTTTTTCAGACACATTAACTAATGCGTTCTATTGTTCTAACGAAAAAAAAAAAAAAATTAAATCTATATAAAACGGGTTTTTCACGCATTTTTCTGTAAATGTGAAATGATGGATTAGCATCAACGTTAGTGAACGTATTATAACAAAAAAAAACATGTAAACCAAAATTTCATAATAAATATATTAATCGGGAAGTATTTGGAGAACCATTGGAAACTATTGTGAATTTAAAAATACCACTTAAGAAGTACTTCATTAAAATTACGCAACAGTCAGCGTGAACGGTTAAAGACTCCATACGGATTATTTATTATCCTCGAAAAATTAGAAGAAAAGTTAGACTGAACAAGAATTTGAGGAAACAATGGCGGATGTACAGAAATGTCGAAACTGCACCAAATAATCAAAGCGTATAAAGGGCCTACCGCAAGATATGAAAAACAAATCACTTAGAGTTGTTTGTCACCATCAGACGAACGTAATTATTCTTCATGGATGGCTGGCTGCAAGAAATGAAGATTTAAATTGTTCACCCAATAAGAAAACCAGATAGAAGTTCGCTAGATTTAGAGGTATTTTGTAAGTACTGCGCTGGTGCATTTTCGGCAAGATGTCGCGCGATTTCTCGTTACCAGTTAATTTTGGAAAACATTACGTTATTATATAGATGATAGATCTCCACGTCTACTTTCGTCTAACGTTAACCCGAACCCTTTATCTATTATTGGGGTCGTAAAAACGGCCCAAAACACCTAAACCCTTAAACACGCATTTTCTGGATGGGTATTTGCTATAAAAATACGAATTGTTAGACGCATATTTTAATGCCATATAACTTTCGTTTGAACAATTCTTCCAAATTTCGAATCGTTCGCGAATTATTGCGAAAAAATCGAAATTTGTAAAAAATTGAGTAAATTTTCGGGTTCGGTTTGAAATTCTTTTCGCGGTTTTTTCGCTTCATACGATAGATTTTATATAGTTACACGCATATTAGAAGCGCGGACCTTTTAAAAGTTCATACGGCCTCTGCAATAGGCGTTCAAAGTTTCCGATTTGCCAACTTAACACACCTCTATTACTCGGCCGGTATTGGTCGGACTGAAAAATGGGCAAATACACTTTAGATAAGTCATAGTATATAGTTTAATCTCTATAGGTATTATCGAAAAAAAAATCGAAATTTCACTTTCCCCACCACCCTGATTTCGCCTGCTAAAAGTCGAATTTCGACTATAGAGCCGGGATTCGATTTGTATATTAATTTATAGATATTTTAAAAGTCATGTACTGATTTTCATTACGATCAACTATTAGACCGGTGCTTGAGAGCATTTTGAACGCAATTTTTTGAAAGGATGTTTGATGATTTCCACCATTTCCGGACCGTCTAAATAGCCTTAACTATAAAAGAGGAAAAATGTCGGACTAATACCTATAGAAATATCGATAGTTTTCAATTTTGATCTCCATTTCCTGGCCCAATGGCACCATGCCCGACTATCGCAGGTTCGGAACGACCTAAACGCGGCAAGTTAAATTATCTTTGTTTTATTATTTAAAACACTACTTTCCTTTGAGACGTATTGATCTAACGTTATATAATTAACCGGTCTTAGCGTATAAAATATCGAACTGAGCTAGAATGTCCAGATATTAAACCGATTAAAATTTTACAAAAAAAAAAAATAAACACATTTTAAAGAGAGAATAATATTTATATGTAAAAAAAATTTCTATATCGGATTTAAATTTCTCCGCTGTTTATCCTTAATAATTGGAAATGAGTTCGCCTTATTAACGGGATAAGCGACAGACTCGGTCGGGTGGTACAACTAAGATGATAGTCTCCCTCATTGTAATAAGACTAGAATGAGGTTGAAGGTGCTTTAAGCTACGTACTACAATAACAGTGTATATTGTATCGAAATTGAAATAACTTTTGATGGATTGAAATAAATTTTAAATTTGATCAATGATTATTATAAAATTAATTATTATTACCGTTTAATACGTACACGTTGACGTGTAAGTTTCGATAGTAACTTCGGTCGTCGGTTTGGAAAAATCTCCATGAAAAATTACACGACAAAGTAATTTCCAAATTTTTCCCTGTTTTTTTTTTTTTAATTTAAAATACTCTAAAATTCCTCTAATAAATTATCTCGTTACGGACCGCAGACATTGTTAAAAACTTCCACGTTTCTACTAATTTATCAACTCTTAAATTTTTACGCTTTCTTTCCCGATCATTATACTTATTTTCTAGATGTTATCGTATTTCCAATATTATACATATATATATGTGTGTGGGTGTGTACGCACGCTCTTAAACTTTAATTAAAACGGTCGGTCCATTATAGCAAAACTTTCCGTTAAGACTGTTAATGAAAAAATTGACGTTATCATCCGCAGCACTAGACGTCCCTAGCAGAACAAACGTCTCGCTATTTCAACAAAATCCACGAATCGTTTTTTTTTTTTTTTCTAAACAAGTATACACGAATTGCGCGGAAACCATTAGAAAATATCCCACTTAAACGTCGTGCTTCCAGTTAAGTATTCGAACCGATTAATGACAACCATCTTTGCGACAGGGGATAATTAATTAATCAACCGCGACCGAATATGATGATTATTACGTATAAAAGAAATAGAATAAAAAACCGTAACAGTCTTAATCTCGTCTTAGAACGCGACGATTAATTGGCGTTAATCCAGACGACGCTGGACAGCTGGAAATATCGTTGTGATCATCGTGCTAGGTCGTCGGTTGCGCACATTTAAAAGGTTGGCAAAAGTCCATTTGGCGTAAAACGGCGAGTAAGAATTAGAACACTTTCGAAAGTTAAGTAGGATAGTGATAGGCGATATTATTTTTCTTACCAGACGTTCTTTAAAGTATAGCGTCCGTATTTATTATTTTTTCAGCGATTTTATTTAATAATAATAAGAATAACCGTTGTATAAAAATGAAACAATAAAATTAGAATTAAAAACAAATCTTCTCGGCAGTTACGTCATTTTCAAGTTAAAATAAAAATGAATAATAATAAATAGTAATAAATAATAAATAAATCGTAATAAATAAATAACTAATAAAATATAAATAATAATAAATAAATATATAACAACAATTAAAAAAATAATATCTGAAAAATATATACTTAACTAAAAAAAAAAAAAAACCCCTAACATCTAGAGCAGACTAAGTTGTCAACAGGTACTTTATATTGTAACCTACGATTAACCGCGCTAAATACTAAAGACTAAGTATATTAGTAATACTATCTAACCTCGTTACAGTCTGAAGTACATATACAGATCGAAATAGTTTCTATTAAGAATAAAATAGACGTTGAAAATAACAAAAACTTGAAAACCTTATTCACACTGATAAGAAAAATTTCGGCAAGTGAACCACCACCCGTTGTTTTCCCTTCAACGGATTATTCTGATTTCTGCATTAACTTTCCTAATTAGATGCAAGTCCGAAAAGAGGTTTTTTTTTGTATTTTTGAAACGGAAGATGGAAATCTTCAAAAGACACTAATGATAAAAAAATAATAATTTAATTTTGGGAACCAAAATCAGTGTGTGTGACTTTTACCCGCTCGAAATCCCTTCCCTCTATAATCAAAAGGGACTTATATAAAGATAGAGGCGCTACACAATCTGCGTAACTTAATACGATGGAAGAAAGGATGAAGACTACATAGTTCCTTCTTCCATCGAATAAATAGTACTTAGTGCCTAACTAAATAAAAGGGGGGGAAAATGCCGAAATAAAATAATATCATATAACAAGTTGAAGAATAATCCAAAACTCCTTAATAACAACAAAAATATCTTAATTTTAAAAGGTATAACTAAATTAAGAACTAATAACACGGATATAATCTTATATCTGAAGAACTTCTCAATACAAAACTTAAAATAATAACCGCTCCAGAAACTTAAAAATAAAAACGCTTTTATTATAGATATTACATCATAACAAAGTAATAAAAAAAACACACAAAAGAACAGATATTGTCGTACCAAATTAAAAACAATATAAAAGATAAAGAAATTAATAACAATTATTTAAAACTAATTAAAATTAACTATTAAAATAATTAAATACTAAAATAAATAAGAGACAGTATGCTACGAAGACTGCGTCGATTTTGGAGTCACGGCTGATGTGTTAGCTGCAAATTTACGAAATTTTAAATTTTTATCGCACGACCTGTTCTGCCAGCAAAAGAAAATCCTTAATCCCCCTACCAAGAAGAAATGCATCCGTGCAGTCAAAACCTAAACTTGCGACGCAGGGCAGTAATGCTGGGCAAACAAACACAGTGCGTTGAACATCATCAACCTCACCTACAGTAAACAGGTGCAGACCGGATCATCAGCAAGAATCTGTGTAGATAGGATCCAAAACTGCCATAACCAGTCAACGTCTGTGTACTGTAGAAGTTGGCATCAAATCTAAGCATTTTTCACCACGTAGAGATATATCTGGCAGAAAGGCATAAATTTTTCTGCCTACTACAGCAACATCCCGATTGCCCTGCCACCATGCAACCGACAAAGAAGTTATGTGTTTTTAAAAATATTCATTAGACATAAGCTGCGCCGAAATATTCTCAAGCAAGTTAAAATGTTACATCTCCGTAATACATGCCCCTGAGCCTGTGTCTACCAGTGAGAGCCCTACCAACAAGAAATAAATTAACTAACAGACAAGAGCTGCAAAGTATAAAGAAGGCCATTCGTAGTAAATATTTCCTCTTTTGCTTATTGGCCAGTTCAAGTATTCTTTTATTAACATAAATGGCCGCACTATACCCAAAATGGCCCTGAATGAGATCTTTATATAATATTGATCGTTCTTTAAAAGATAATCCCCAAGCTGTTTTCTGCAGGAGCGACAATTTATTATAAATATCCATACGCTTCTTAGAAATGCATTGGAAATGAGGAACATATGTTAATTTTTTATCGATAATTATATTCAAACACTTTAATGATGCGATATGCAGGATTCTTGAAACTAAATAATTCTAACTTCTTGATCTGGCCGATGATTTGTCAAACACAGAGTATATGGACTTGGCAGGGGAGAAACTTAAACCTATATCCGTTACCGCACTCTCCAGGTACTTACAAATAGACGCGAGAAGTGGTAGTGATTTTGAACATTCTTCTTTAAACACCAAGACACAGATCATCGGCATAAGAAACTATCTGGCATGTATCATATTTTCAACCCTATAGTGTACAGTGGACTACAATATGTTCCACAGTGTACGTCCGAGGACGGAACCCTGTGGCCAGAACGATTATTAAAATAGTTTATAATAATATTAATCATGTAAAGAATAATGAAATTATCATTAAGAACATCGACTACAACAGACCAACAGCAGTTGTTAAATGCCCCTTTAATATCATATGAAATAACAACAGCAGAACAATCAACCGAAACGTATTGCTCAACCAATGATACTAATGTATTAATAGCATGCTCAGCGGATAGCCAAATTGTAGATGATGCAACGTGCCCCTGGTAATGATCTTATGTACTAAAATCTCACGGACAACTTTTACTTTCCCATGCAACTAAACAAAGGATAGCCTTATAAGCGGACAACTCGAACGGATCTTTAACCGGCTTGGAAAGAAGCCTAAAAAAAGAGGCTGCCTTCAAACAATCCGGGAAAAGACCTAATTTTAGACATTTTTACGTAATATGCAATAAAAGTGGGTTATAAAGAGTGAGTTTTCTTGTCAATCAAATTACTTACTCCATTATAGCTGGTGCATTCTTTTTTGGGCAAATTTTTAATTATAAACGTAATATTGTTGGAAGACTTATATAGCGATGACGAACCAGTTCTAGTACTGAACAATCGCAAAGAAGATATAATATATATGTATATGTATTTATTTGTGTGTATATGGTACAATTTACAGAAATGAGTTATTAATTTAATATTTATTCATTTTTGGAATATTAATGTTTGCTCTTGTTGTCAATAAGCTATTATAAGTAATAAGCATATTGGTGTCACTAATGTCAAAAGTTGTTGCTAAATTTATAGCAAAAGTTATATTATCTTAAAGCAATGTAAAAAACCTGTCCATTTCGCTGCTTCAATTAAAATGTCTATATTATTATACGCACATCCAATTTTTCTAGCTGACAATAATTTCAATAAAATAATTCCAGGCGTGTAAAATCCTTCATTAATCTTTTAATAAGGAATTGAAATATAAATATAGTCCAAAAGGACAGATTGATTTTGAGGTTAACTATTAGGTTGCCATAAATTTATTTCATTATTAGACAGTACTTACGAAAGGATATTTATCTCAATATCTTATTTGTTCGAACACTGCTGTTCGTATAACTGAACTAACGATGAATCACTACTTTGAAAAAAGGAAAAAAATAGAACAAAATTATGTTTGCCCTAAGATTTGAGAAATAAAATATACACCAAATTTTCAACTTTAAAGTTTTCAAATTGTTAATTTTTTATTTATAAATATTATCGTAATAATCACCAACGTTTAATATTTGATCTACAACTTTTGCCTTATCTTAGAATCGTTGCTTTAAATAGACGAAAAATATCATTTAATAAGCTGAATGTAGTGGCATAAGGTAAACTGGCTGCTCAGTAGTGAAGAACGTAGGATTCAAAATTTTGAAACAAATTTGTGCGTGTTTTTGTGATTTGTAGTTGCAACTACTACAAATTAGAGTTTGTGACTGACACCCCGATACCCTAAACCCAGTCCCTTTACGGAATCTGCATCTGTCAGAATCCAGGATGTTTAATGTTCTTAGGATGTCAACTGTTTTGTAATGTCCAGTTCTGATGCGTATAATCTATTTTATATACATATAATACGCTTTCTAAGCTTTGATTAGCCTGATTATACCACAGATTTATAATATGGTGTGGTCTTTTTGAACAGTATAGTAATATTTTCTTATATGTGAACTGGCACGTTCAAATTCCATTTTCTGTTTTGTCATTGTGTTAATTTTAATAGTAGTTATAGTGGTACTTTCCACATTTTCGATTGAATTTTGATATTCCGTGTTAATTTATCAACAAACTTATTTCCAGAGTTATTCGGCTTTGTTCTGGTATCCACCTGAATGTGACAATGTCTATAATTTACGTTTTTGCGCAAAAACAATCCAATAATCCAAAAATTAATAATTTCATGACCGATACGTTTTGCTTCCGAATCATCAACTATTATGTAAATATAGTAATTTGATTATGTTTAGAAAAAATATTTTTTTGCCAGGAAATTCCGCCTAAATTAATATGGTTAGGGTTTTTTTTTTTTAATCACTTAAAATTACGCTTCTTCCACTAATAAATATTGTTAAATTTCAATAAGACGCTTAATTTAACTTAATTAGGCCTAACTTAACTTCACTAAGCTATTTGTGTCAAATAAATTTTAAATATAAAAAGCGCAGGCTCTGCAAATTTTGCACTTATTGAGAGAAATTTTATATCGTTCAAAAGCTACATATTATGGAAAAAACGAATTACGAACACCGGAATTTGCAAAGATGAACAGCCCAAAATAAATTATATGACATCCAAACTTTTCCATTTATAGACTAAATTTGATATAAATATGTATGTATATTTATAAACAGATTTTATATAGGACTTACTTCTAATTTCGTTTTTTAGCGTGTTTACATAAAAAACTAGTTTCACTTTCCAAATTTTCGTTTTAATGTTTACACTAACGTCATTTAGAACACAACGTTGCACACATTTTCGTATCATCGTTCAATTTATCTGAGTTACTCGTTAAAAGATTAGTTCTTAGTTGTCGATTTAACACTTATAGAATAATGTAAATAAGATCCGATTAATTGAACTACGAAGAATTTTAGAAGAAACATTTTACACCATCGATTACTAGGTCACCTACGATATACGGGTACATGTGAAAATTTTTATTTCTCTGCTAGATGTAGTGCTGAAAATGATGGCGTTTATTAACTCGAAAAGAACTTTATTCCGATTTTAACTTTCAAAAAAATGACATTACAATACTGATTAGAAATGACAGAAGCTCTCGTAAGAGATACATCTTTAAATTAAGAAAATAATACGTTCGTAACATGAAATAGTGTTTTATCCATAAACAGCTTAAGCCGTTAGGTAGATTGCAACACTCGAGCAATAATATAAATAATAATAATATTATTATAAAAATTATAATAATAATAATGATAAAAGAATTGTAAATTTACATCTATATCGCGTTGAATAGGTTTACAAAGTAAACCAAATTACCGTATTATAACGTCAAATTCCTAAGTGAGGGAAGTAAAACTTAATTATACATAAGCAACTTGTAGTCGGACAGAGAAAGAGGACGAAGGAGTAAAATGAAGATTTTGAAATTTATTCAAATTAAACCATTTTTCTTCTGGAAGAATGATACAATTTCGTATTTCTAGTTAGGCCCGGCTATTTCGACATAGATACGGTATATCATCTTAAACCGAAACTATTCAGCCTACGTTTCCTTTTTAAGAGGATTTACTCTCCGCAAACACACCTGAACGCTTCTAGAGGAAAATTTCAATTTCTTGCTTATAGCGCCCAATTTTCTCCGTATAAATTTCATTAAATCTCAAAAAAGAAATCCAACTCTTGCAAACTATATTGATGTAACCGGCTTTCTTGAAAATATATTAAATACATGCTAATTTGTTCAAACCCGACATTTCTATCGTAGCAATTAAAATTATCCCTTCTTTAAAACGATCTCAGCAGCTTACATTTTTCTAGCGTATAATTTTATATACTTCCAAAAGATAATGATTCACCTATACGTCCTTGTTTTAAATCGCCGCATTTTCAAAATACACACATATCTCCTATATCACTTCTATGTGACCAAAAATATCTTTAAAACATATCGAACGATACTTTTTTACCTTATTTCCATTCTGTCCATTAAAGTTTTAATTTTATCGTAGAGAATAAATGACGCAATTTTATATTCCCAGATAGAACCAAACGTGCACTTTCGTATACTTCGATATAATATTTCTAAATCGTTTCTGCACATTTAATTTTAATTTTCACAGCTATGTTGGTAAAAATTCTTCAATTTTTCTAATAATTTAATTTTCAATTTACAACTAGTATTTAACTCTAACCAATTCCGTAATACTTCTAGCATTATCCTAATGCATAGCTTAGCAGCTTGGCGATATTTTCAACATTGTCACGGTATTATCGAAGAGCGACTCCCAACAACTACCTATACAGACCCATGGCTATTTGTTAATGTCTCACCTTCTCACCGTTTTCTTTAATCAGTTTCGTTATATTTATTATTGAAATAAATACAAATAAAATGATTTTAATATAGTATATTATAAGCCGTTAATATTTGTTACTACGTTGATAATAGCTTTTAAGTAATACTGGGATGTTTTTATTCTTCCAATATTTATCGTGTATTGAAATATTTTCTAGTATTATTATTTGTCTATTAATTGAATGCTGTATTTATACTTTATGTTTTAAGAATTCTTTATCCGAATTTTCTCGTATGAAGAGACTAACTGGTAATTCCGCTCCTTCAACCTGGTTTACATGGTTAGGTGAATATGATGTATCACTTGTATCGTTTTAAATATGTTGTTTTTGCCATTGTAGCGCATACGATTCCTGAATATTCAATATATATATATGTCTTCATCGGTGATCTATAAATCATCAAAGTTAGTTATTTGATGACTGCCCCATTTTAATTCATTCATTTCTCTCAGTATGTTCGTAGCAATTTTTTATTATTTTACCTTTCTCATACGTCTACGTTAATTTAACATCAAAGTAGGTACCTAAATATTTGTAGCGTTATTTCTATCGTCTTACAGTTTTAAATATGGACTGGCAATAACTCTGCGTCTAGTAATACTCCTTTTGTTTATTCAGCTGACAAAGATAAACTTAAAGAATTCATTAAATTCATCATTTGATTTAGTACTTTTTGACTTTGAGTTGTAGTTGTTCTTCATGTGACAGCTGCAATATGGATAACTATATCGTCTGCAAATTGTAGAATTTTTGTTTTCTTTCGGGGTTTACTTAATACAGATCCTTGCGGTATCCCTTCAATGTACCTTCTTATATTTTCCGCCGATGTTTATCAGCAATTCTGATAATTAAACATCCAATTACCTACTATTGAGCTGATACCGATTCTCTCATTATTCTATATAATGCTTTTAAATTTACTTTGTCATATGCAGATTTTACACGTCTATGTAAACTGCTATTGTATAATAGTTTTTTTGACATACTAATTTGTAGATCTCGTTTAGGTTGTCATTAACAGATGATTTTCCCACAGTTTTGGCTACGCATAATAATAGCATTATTGGTCTGCATGATGTACATACACTTGTTTTCCTTGTTAGATTTTATACTAATTGGTCTTTCCAAGATTCTGAACATAATTTTGTTGCAGTGCGTGATTATATATTTCTAGCAATAACGTTAGCCCAACTTTTGATAGAATCCTTATTGCTGCATATGGTATCTTGTCCATTTTGTATATACTAGTATTTTTATTATGATTAATAGCTATTTTTCGTCCTTCCATTGTTAACGGGATGTTAACAAATTCATAATTTTTCCCACTTACCTAGTTGTCTGTATTCGGACGTTCAATGTTTTCTTCCGATGTTGGGATTATCCAGTTTGGTCTTGTTAAATCGTTTTATACGTTATTATTTATTTCATTCGTTACTTTTTTCCAAACGGATTTAACGTTTTGTTGCGGGTTCAATTTGAACAGAATTCATACAAACTTTCCTTTTTACGTTGTTTTATATATTTTTTTACATTTGGCCGCACCTTTTTTTATATATAATGTAGTTATTCATTGTTGAAGTTTTATCAGATATATTTAGACTGTCTTCTTCTAGCCACCGTGTAGCTATATAATGATATTGACAAAATATGCATATTGGAATTTGGTTAGGAAAACATATTTCTGCGTGCTCGGAACTTCCACATTTAACGCATCTATTTCCCTTACATCGCGTTGCAATGTGGTCGTATCTCAGACATTGATAACATTATCGGACTGGACGTATTCATCTTACATTCCATAAGAATATATATATATATTCTGGGAGTGATTGTCCATGGAATGTGTTATAAGCCCAGATGGACTCGGAATATATTGTGTTTCGCCATTTATAACGGTTCTTAATCTGTTAATGTTCTTAATCGTGAATGACGGACGTTCTATGATTTCTCTTACGCGTTCCTCTGTATAATACAGATCTACTCCCTCGATAATGACATTTCGGGATGTAAGAAAATTTGGAATATATGCCTTATACCCGAATAAAGAGAAACAGATATCGTTACACACACGCTATTAGCAGGTATATGGCGAGGGTAGAATGACCATATTTCCTGCAACCTTTTTAATTTCGATGATATCGTTGCACAGGTCACTTTTTCGCAAAATCTCTGTTACTTCTAATGCGCTAAATGCTAGGTAGATTCTGTATTTTAGATTTACGTTTCTCTATGTAAACTTGAAAATTGTTATCGTTATTATAATTATAAATAGATGAATATATAAGTTTATATTTCGGTTTGCTTACTATTCCTTCTTTGTTATTCGGATTCATTTTATCGATATTTAATCGATTATCATTATTATTATTTTGAATATTCTCATTACTGTTATCATATATTTATTTTTATTATTGCTATTATCATTATTATTACTATTATTGCTTATCTTATTTGGAGTATTCTGATCTAATCGATTATGTCGGTTATTACCCCTATTATCGTTAGATCTTAAGAATTATACAACCGAAGGGGGTCGAGAATTTGTATAACTATTATCAACATTCGTATACTACGTTCACTGTTCAAATCATCGTTATCGGTGACAGGAAGACGATTAATATCTCCATTACACGTAAATAATTTTGACGGTTACACCACAACCGTCTATGAGTATGTGTCGTATATGTGTTGCGCTATGTGTTAGTGTAGTCACTGTTTGTATAAATTTCCTTGTAAGAAATTTAGTCGATTATTTAATACGAGCGAACTTAGATGAATCTTCGTTCTAATCAACCGAGAATTAAGACGAAACAAACATTTAATAACATATAAGTCAAACTTATCGCTGTCGATTGCCGCTATGTCGCTATACCTTTATATATACATATATATATATATATATATATATATATATATATATATATATATATATATATATATATATATATATAAAGTCCTTCACTTCTATTTCTTAATAATCGCACATTTTTTACATTGAATGTGCTTATCCTTAGTTTAATAAATCGATCAATACATGAAATATATATATATATATATATATTAGAGAATTAAGCTCATTATCCAAAATTGGCTACTTCTAATTCAAAAGCATCATTTTTGTATGAATATTTATTTTCTCCCAGCTGTTTCTACTCGAGTATATTATGCGTTTTACAACCTTTTTCGTCATATGTTCTTCCATCTGGTTCTCGATTTCTATACTCGTATGTGAAGGCAGTGGCACCCCCACTCCGTATAACATCATATACGCGTCTATCTGCGTCGCATATAAATAGTTGAATGCTAGCTCATTTTGTACGTAAAAATAAACGTAAAATAGCTGGTCACGACGTTTAATACGACGACGACGATGATGATGATGATATATATATATATATATACATATAATATTATATATGAATGTATGTATGTGTATGTACGAGTAGTATAATTAATTCACCGCAGTGTGCATCTGACCGACTTGGATATCTAATTAAAAGAATTAACTATTTTTTCTTTAGTCGAAACCTGAATTAAGGTTTAGGGTTCTTTACTTTTAAAGCGACATTTGATTTTTTTTTTTTTATAAAAAATTAATTCGTCTTCTGTGATCGAAATTGCAGTAATAAAATAAAAGGACGATGAAGTAATAAAGGAAATAAATTGAAAAGATAAGAAGCCCCAAAAAAAGTATGGCAGGGAAAATTTGTGAATTTAAAAAGGGAGAAAAGAATATTATTTTCGAAGAAGCCGAGTAGCAATCAACTGCATCAATTTTCAAAATTGTTCGCTTCTTTTAACAGGTTATAATTATCGCGGTAGGTAAGGAATATTTTTCATTTCGTGTAGATAAATGTGTATTGTATTCCTTACATATATACATATATGTATATATATATACACACATATATATATATATACACATATATACATATATATATATATATATATATATATATATATATATATATATAGTATATAAATGTTATGAAAATATCATTCTTGCTACGTTCTACGTTCTATTCATTTTTTAAATTAAGTTTCCGTCTACTGTCCACTTTGACAGAAGTAAGAGATATTCTTAAATTTTCTAATTTATTTTCACAACTCAGCCGACTGTCATTGAAAAATATGTCTACCTTGAAATCAGTGGCATCAATTTCGGTTCATAAATACTATAAAATAGCAAACAAAGAAAATGATACAGTTGTAAATAGGAAAATAATATATTCCCCTTCGCTTTTTGCGATTACTATTAATTAAAATCTGTCCATCTTCCTACATTTCTATCTCATTCTTCGCCCCTATTTTCCTATTTAAAAATAATGTATGTGTGTATCGCGCAAAAAGAGCTAGTTAGAAGAAATTGTAGTTTTAGTTGGAAGATTTAATTACGGAGGAGAAACCAAAGTTGGGGCGAACATGAAGAACTTTGAATCGGAACCCTGAACTCGAACGGAATATAAAGTTGCACGTAACCGAAGAACGTGAATGCGTCGGTTAGAGTTAAATGTACGATAAAAAAAACGTCATCAAAGCGTGACACGGACAAAGACGCACCAAAATTAGCGCCGTACCGGTCCGAGAAAATTTAATAAACTTCGATATAATTTCAAATTAAGATTAGCCGGAACGCGAATAGTAATGAAAATAATAATATAATATTATATACGCGTGTATGTACGTATCCATCACTAAGTGTACCGGTTGTGACTGTTGGTATTATAAATTTATAATAAAATTATCGAAATAAAAATAATGTTCAAATATTGTTAAAACACCAAAAACGAATAACGCTTCAAACTTTTCAAAGGAAGAACAAGCCGTCATTTTCCCACTCATTGAAAATTTCTCCGATGAAGAATTCTTAGTGAAGCTAAGTAAATTAGCGCCGCCATCAAAAATCGCTTTCTTATCCCGAATGTCCAATAGTAGATTGTGTTTGTACTTCGACTTTGTGAAAACAGCCAACGACTTTATCTCAAATCACGGTGCAATACCAATTGAAAACAAACCGGTAAAGGCTCGTCCACTAAATTAGCCCAGTCCGCAAACTGATGATCTCCAATATGTAGCACCTACTATATCCCATCAAGTTATTGAAACTGCTCTTAAAATCGGATTAAAATTATCGTCACCGATGTCTTTCGTAAAAGCAGGACATATACAGCCAATATTTCGACATATTTGTAATTTCAGACGTACAGTTCTATACTCTGAAGATAACGACCAACAATACATCCCAGATTCCTTAGTAATAAATTTTAAAGACGAGGACTATAGAATTTTTTTGTCGACGGATAGAAATATGACATGTTTTTTATGTATGAAACCCGGTCGCGCAGCAAAAAATGCCCGCTACAAGTCAAAGATACGGAATCAGAAATGTCAATGGAAGCAAATATTGATAAAGAATTACCAGACCGCATAGATAACACGGAACGTATAGCAACATCTATGGCAGAAGAAGAGCGGAATATGAATTCTGAACTAGATCATTTTGTAAATTTAAATAGACCACTATTAAAAAGACAAGCATCGGTACCCCATGACACACTTTCTGAATCAGAAACTGTTCAAAAGAACACAGGAAATAATGGACCTAAATGAATTCACTGACGTAAAAAAAAGATAATATTATAAGTATAGAGTGTAAAACCAAAAGGACACACAAAGAAAAAATCCGAAATAGAAAATGAAGCTCCTAAATTAAACTTACACATTGAGGAATTAAATAAGATTCAGGAACAATTAGAAGCATTACATTTAACTAACCATGTCCGATAAACATAACAGATTTTATAAATTTGGTACACAATTTTAAATTCGAGAAAGATAAAACTACATACGTAAAGTCTTTTACTCGTGATTTTTCAGGAATCATTCGCACGATAGAAGAAATTCACCCCCACGTAAACAATGGCGCTAAAAGACAATTAACCTGGCTCATCAAAAAAATAAACGCCGCTATAGAATTGCATTATACATCCACTTCTCGGATGTGGACGAACCAGCTCCCGACTACAGCAATGAGGAGCGGGATTAATAATCCTCACAAAATTAACTTGCCATGATAAATATAATATCCCGGAATAGCGTACAACTACTTATCAAAAGAATTAGAACCCTGCAGTAATATGCTTACAGGAAACCAAATTAAATAGTAACCGCAATATAAAAATAAATGAATACAATATACATTGAAAAGACCGCCTATTAGCGAGTAACACAAAAGGCGATGTACTGATCGCCGTGAATAATACTATCAAAGGTGAAGCCATACGGTCGAGTCTTCAAGCGATTGCTATAAAACTTTTATTAAACGGGCCAACAACGCTACGCACTATTTATCTAAATGAAAAAAATCAAATTAGCTTGAAGAACCTGAAAGAAATAACCAAACAACTACCAAGACGACATGTAAATAACCGGAGATTTTTATCAGCCACAACACAATCTGGGGATCTAAAACGACAGATAAAAGAGGTCAAGTGATAAACTTTTAAACGATCCGAATATAAGCTTATTAAACACGGGAGAAGCAACCAGATTTAATAATGGTTCAACATCGACTGTCGACTTAACTATTTGCAGCTCTACAATTAATCACAAGATATAGTGGCAAATTAGTTAAAGTCTCTATGGAAGTGATCATTTCCTTCAAATTATAAACTGTCTAATGCATCATTCAATACAATGTGAAAGATACCCAAACTGGATAATCTGTAAAGCTGACTGGAACAGCTTTAATAATTTTATCAACCTAACAGACGCGACAATCAGTACGAACACAAATGAAATAAATACCATCATAACAAAATACTCACTCTAAACCAAAAAAGAAACATGTCCCATGGTGGAACAAAAACTGCAAATCAGTCATCCAAAGCAAAAATAAATTACTAAAACAGTTTAAAATATGCCCCACTTACGAAAACCTTTTACGATTTCAAAAAGCAAGAGCTCTGGATGTGTGTATGTGTGTAAATATATATATATGTATATATATATATATATTCCTCTACATGAGAAAGGAAAGAGAACTAGATGTGATAATTATCGAACCATTTCTCTATTGCAGCAGCTAATATATCGTTAACAATCGTATCCGCGGAAAAATGAGCGAATAAATTGCCAAAGAACAAGCTGGATTCGTTAAAGGACGAAGTACGCAGGAACAGATTCTAAATATGAGACAATTAATAGAGAAATCAAGAGAGTACAACGTGCCTATAGTGTTATATTTTATTGATTATCGAAACACGTTCCATAATGTAAACTGGAGGAAATATTGATGGAGATGGGTGCTTCAAAGCACATTGTATATCTTATTCAAAAATTATACGAGCACAACCAAAATGTTGTAAAGCTAGGACTCGGTACACAGTCAGTAGATTTTACTGTAAAAAAAAGGAGTAAAACAAAGATATTCACTTTAAACTATGTAGTTTAATTTATATAAAGAACATATAATGAGGACAGTTTTAGAGGATTGGAATGAAGGCGTATCTATCGGAAGGGGTCAACGTTTAAAACTTACGGTTTGCTGACGATATAGCATTGCTGGCACCTAATATGGAAAAGATAAGATAATTAATGCAGAAATTAGAAGTTATAAGTAAATTCTATGGTCTACAAATAAGCAATGGAAAAACTAAGTTAATGGTGATTGATCGGAAGAATATAATAAAAGAAGAAAAAAACATTCCTGGTTATGAAACTGCGGAAGATTTACTTGGGATCCTATTTGGAAAGCAAAAGAGGGTCAGACAGTGAAATCAAGAGAAGAATTCGACTGGCACGGGGTGCGATGGTTAAACTAACACGGATATGGAAAGTTTCCTCTGTCGCGAAAAAAATAAAAATTTAACTTGTACGCATTCTGATTTTTTCAATGTGTGGAAGATCAGCTAGTTCGGAAAAATTCTCATAAATAGTTTCGAGATATATCGGGTTTCCTGCATGGAAAAGCCTACTAATGCGTCTATTTTGAAATAAATTGGTACAACCCGCAGATTTACAAGGGAAGTTCTCGTATATGAAGAATGAATGATGTGCAACCAAAAGGCAGAGTATTAATTAGATGGACAAATGCAGTGACTGCTGCAGTTCGTATAACATTTTCAAGATGTATTCGTAATACCGAAGATCGTCAAGGATGGAGGTAGAAAATAAGGAAACTGTTACCTTCAGCACGATACTCCTACGTGGAATTACGACCAAAAGAGAAATATATTATATATATATATATATGTATATACACATGATACTCGAATAATGAATACATAAGGCTACAATTATTTTTATAACAGATTCTTTTCCTTTACTAAATCATACATACACAACGTCAAAGCTTTTATTTTTGTTTTCTAAACATCAATGAAAAACGTTCATTATTCCATTATTCATTGTTTCGTTTATCAATGCTTATATTGACAGTTTGTCTTTCCAGTTAGGAAGTCGGTTACAACCAATGAAAAAACCCTACGGCCACTATAAATTATTACCATAAAAATATTTATCATTAATATGACGTCACCGTATGAAGTTTACTTTTATTCTTCTGATATAAAAAAAAAAAAAACAAAAAAAAAACGTTCATATAATAATCATCTTTGGAAACGTTAGAACACGTCGTATAAATGAGACTCTTCGACTTTCTACGTGTAAAGATGGACTAAAATCACGAAAGAAACGCTTCCGGAGCATACTAAATAATCAAAGAATAATAATAATAACAAAGCCCCGTAGTTACATGTTTCCACTCCAAATTGTAGCAGTAGCTAAATGAAATCCTTTGTTGCTATCAAAAGGAAATTTTTCACAAAACCCTAGGTAGAACGGAAGCGTTTGCATTCAAAATTCGATACGAGCGTCTATACGCAAACAATGGTAAATGCATCAGTTGGTAGAAGCAGTTTAACTATGTACGAGTTACTCTAGACTCTCGTCTTTAATTTAACGCGCACATTAATAAATCTATATCGGTGACGCGAAAAAAGTCACATACTTGCACCAATTTTCAGTTACCGTTCTCATCTTTCTCCGGTAAACAAGAAATTAATTTACACTACCATTATAAGACCTAGTTCATGCTTGTCTAGTGTTCAGTGTCCGCTAGTACTTACAAAAAGCTCCAGGTAATGCAAAAGAACATCATTAAGTGCTCCTCGATGGACTAAAGTACATGCATTCCACGTTAAATATTCCTCATATTTATGATCATATTTATAAATTATCAAAGAAATTTCACGATAAATGTATCGTGACAATAACTTAATTCATCGGGGATTATAGTATATCTCAGCACGCGTTACACTAGATATAAGCATCACCGCATTAAGCATCTCTAATGTATACGATCAGATATTACGATTTTTTATTTTTATTTATTTATTTACACAAAAGTTAAACTAAATTTAATATACCAGCTAATAGGGTTTTTTTTTTTTTTAATTTTCCTATTGTTATTTTAGTGTTATTTTCTTTATTATTTCTTTAGTTTTGTAAAGTCATTTGGTTGTATTTAACTCCTAAGGTGTAGCTTTAAGGATACTTGGCACATATGTGTAGACATATAAATTCTTCGTGATTTATAAAATTTTGTATTTAATAAATACACTATACTATACTACATTCGCATTACTTAAAACAGATGCAAATGAAATTTAATTACTTATAACATGCCCAAAATTTGGAAATTAGTGATGCTTTCTAACTTTAAGACATTGCAATTTTTTTTTTTTTTTAAATTGTATAAAAATCACAATCTGGCTTACATAGCCAATAAGCAATTTATCTATATGGGTCGTGACAGGATTGGAGATATCATTCACCAATGATACTCCGAGCTACCTCGCCAATCAATCAAACCGATGTGGAAGGTCTAAGGGGGTGTATCGATTAAGTCTATGAACATCGTTACCACTATCTAGTAAGTCAACTGCCAGTCGGTTCGGGTGGTATTCTAATCTGTGCAAGTAATGTTCGCTATATGTTTGGATTACCTCTCGCACATATGGTACACCTAGGTCGCGATGCAGGTTGTCATTACGCATGTACCATGGCGCATTTGTTATAATTCTTAATATTTTTGACTGACATCGTTGCATCGTGTTAATATTAGACACCGATGCTGTACCCCAAAGGGATATACCGTAGGTCCACACCGGTCTGATAACTGCGTTATACTGCAATAATTTCGATTTGAGAGGTAACTCGGAATGTCTGCCCAGGAGCCAGTACATCTTTCTCAGTTTTATGTTTATTTCTTTAAGCTTCATCTTAATGTGTGTTTTCCACGTCATTCGTCGATCTAGCCACATCCCCAAATACCGAGCTTTACTTTGCTGTGGAATAAGACCATCAAGATAAACGGGTGGGCGTGTATCGCGTCTATTTGTGAACGTGACATGTACCGACTTCAATGGGTTGACCTTAATTCTCCACTGTCGTGCCCATTTTTTTAGGTGATTTAAACCGGCCTGTAATTTTTCCGACGCCGCTATCGGATCGTTGTCGCTTGCAAACAATGCCGTGTCATCAGCGAATGCTGAAACCTCAATGTTGGTTTTAACTGGGAGGTCATGTGTATACAAAAGAAATAGAATTGGACCTTGTAATGCGCTTTATTTTACACTACTAAATGTCCTCCGTATCTTCGTCATGTGATATAGAAACTATTCCGAAATAAATATAAATATACTAAATATAAAATACTAAAATAAAATACTGGTATATTTAAAAATTATCGAGGTACAGAATTTATTGGCGACGAATAATATTTCATAATTAAAAATTAAAGCCCAATATATTTTTAATAAAAACAAAAATTTTTGCGTTCGGACTATTAATTAGCATGACTCGATTAGAATGTTTATAACTGTCGTTAGAAACGGTTTTAGTACAATATTCCATTACATACGAGACTATGCCATATATATATATATATATATATATATATATATATATATATATATATATATATATATATATATGGTGGTTGCTATTGAAACTGCGATTCATCATTATCAGCGCAAAAAAATTATAATCTATCTCGGTGAGACAACAGCTAGAGAATGAACAACAAATGGTATGCGACCAGAATAATAATCGTACGGCCTGATATCATCTTCGACGACTCAAAGAACTGCTTCATTATTCGCGCTAATACAACCGTACGTGTTCGACACCCACGGTTGTCATAACACGGAACAACAGTCGGAGGAGAAACAAAGTAAAATTATTTTCTTCAGAAATTATTCGTGGTCGGACAGTAATTATAACAAATACAACACGATCGAGTCTAGTTGATGAAATGCGATCGCGTCGACAGCATCGACTTTTTGATAAAATACTATGAAGCGAATTTTTTTTTAAGCCACCATGCGATTTTAGTGTTTCTACGAAATAAGCGCATGTACTTGACAGGCATTTCCTAAGGAATAAAGGTGTATGCCCGCCAGAACGTATCATACTAAGACCATATCAGTCGTGAAAAAACCCGATGACTACTACATGTATACACAACGTTCTCTACGCATATGCGACGAGTATTGTGTAAACCGTATTCTTTCTTACGTACGTTATGAACGGTGCAGACAAGGTTAAATTTCAAAGGTAAATCTAGACTGAAACTCGACACCAATGCGTTTGACCGCACAAATACACCGGTTAGTGAGCGGACAGACGCATGCAAAATATCCTCGCCTGCCGATGCTGATTGTACGTGCATCGTTACGGTGTTGATCGGTGAGTGGGCATACGGCTGTACGAATTCAAGCAGATATATTTGTTTGTATGTGCCGGTATACCGTGCTGGTATCATACGTTCTTTAAGACGCAACGCGATCCTGAAGAAATTCCTCCCGTAAATGCGTGTTTACGATATAGAAAACGTTATTTACAAAAAAAAAGTTAATTAGCGACGTTTTATAGTCGTCGTATATTACGACTAACTAGTGTCGATAGTTTTTTACGATTCCAGGATTATCGCGTTGATAAAGTAACTTCTCGTGTGATTTCCGCAAATTCGGTAATGACGTTATCGATCTAATGGGTCGGTAAATGAATACGAGGAAAAAAGCAAGGAAAGAACAATGGCAAAGCACCCGGTATTGACTTGTCCAGAATACGGCGTTAGGAAGGTCATCCGTCAATCTTCTGGTTAATGATTATCGCTAATGAGCCCTATTAAGTTTCGAGTTTATATTATTTAATACATTGATACAAAATAATTATTTCTTGGAAAAATTTTGAACTGTCTAACGGCAACAGTTACTTCATTAGGAGATTCTCCAAATCGTTAATAACGATCACATCCATTTTAACACACTCGCTACAAATACGTCGCTATCCCTTTTTACGTTCATTATCGGTAGCTTTATATTTTATAATATGTATGCTCGTTAATGTCGATACTGTACACAAAATCGAAAATCAGCATCGTAATCTATTTTCCTTTTCCTATGAAGTCACAATTTTCCGAATTTTCTTAAGCCCAACAGATACATGAACGATTAAAGCGGTCGATAAGCAACGCATTGACGTATTGGAAATGTATATATATGGAGATGAATGTTTATCGCGGACTGAAGAAGAAAACTCTTAATACGGACGGAAATAGACGAACCAATAGAGAGACAGATTACGCGAAAGACGAATCCACCAATTTTTTGAACATATATTATAAAATAATTTCATTTATTTATTATATCTTATTTAAACGACGCTCGACTACTCCGGTCATTCGCGTCCTTAGTATAAAGTCATATTTATAAAAACAGTGAAAAAGTATACATTGTTACACAGTGACGTACTTGATTATATTAACATGAGTAGGTTCGATGTGTTTAGAAAATTTAATAGCTTCTGTGATATGTCTTCTTTATCTTGTAACACATCGTTTACTCCGAGTCCTTGATTTTCTAATTTTCGGTATTCAGTGATTATGTGTCCCACCGTTAGTGCAGAGAGCTGACAGTAAGGGCACAAAATCTGTTTTCTTCCATTAATCAGAGTGTGGCCGATTCGTATCCTCCCTAAAGCTACTTTCTCTCGTTTATTTGCGCGGTACGATGCAGGTTCGGCTTTTTGCCATGGCGGGCTCAGAGGATTACGCGGTTCCGGTGTTGTACTATGTTAAGCTGGCGAATAATAATTCTCGCACCGTATACCAAATGTTTCATTGTTTTTAGTGTACGACCTTTCCAAGTTTGAACAAAACGTTTTATAGTAATTTGTATGCGCTTTGTTACTAGTACTCGAGTGCTAGCGTAATTCGACGGTCTTTTGTTAGTTCCGAGTGTAAGCTTGTAATCGGACTTGTGCAGAAGATTCCGATACATATTCCTAATGCTTGGTTTTGTATCGTAATTTGTTGATGACTTTGCACGATGCTGCCCCGTATATTATAGCACCGTAGTCTATTATTAATCGAACGTACGTACCGTACAGCCCCAAATAGTGTTCATCTGTCTGAGCCACAGGATTTGTGGTGCAACATCTTGATCTTATATTTCAGCTAAGTTTTTTGTCAAATATTAGCCCAAGAAATTTTGTTTGCTTCTTATTCTGAATATAGTTATGATTCAGTTTTAGTAGGATAGGACGAGAATTTGAGTAGTTTCTGAAGAAGCGTATTGCGACCGTTTTTTACGAAGAAAAACGAATGTTTTTTTGCAGCTGCCCATTTTTTGATTTGTGTGATGTTTTGTTATAAGGTTGCTTCTAGCTATATTACTACCTCTAATGTAAATAACCAAGTCATCTGCGTATAAAGAATATTTTATAGGTGCGATGATATGTTCTTTCAAGTCCGATAATGCAAGTATGAATAGTAATGGGCTTAATACGGAACCTTGACACCTGTTATTTGACTTTTTCTAGAAGACAGTGAATTACCTACTCGGACTTTAAATTTCCTGTCCGTTAGAAATGAATAAATTTCGGTAGGTTGCCTCGAAAACCATGTGTATGAAGTACGCTTAGTATGAAACTGAACGATATGTGGTCAAACGCCTTTTCTATATCGAAAAAGATACATATGGAGTGTTGGCGTGTAGAAAATCCATCCTGGATTTCATCGACAGTAGAACGTCCTTTCTAAAGCCATTTTGTAAATTGTCTATAAATTGATTGTTTTCTACGATGCGCATTAATCTGCTACCAACAATTCTCTCCATTATCTTGCACAAAACGCATGTCAAAGATATATGCCTGTAACTCGCTGGGCCATATTGGTTCTGGTTGTGTTTTTGGATTGGTATGACATTATGATTTGAATTGCTCTTTGGTATATGTAAATCAGGCGATGATGTGATGTTTTGAGATATTTCGTTATTAAACACAATCGGGTTGAAGTTATGTTCTATGTCTGGAAAGTTTATGTTGTTATTAAAACTACTCCAATCAGCTTTATTAATTAGCCAGCTGAGGGTACAAATCATGTCGTCTGCGATAATTTGTAAAGTAGTTTACAATTTGCTGAAAGTGATCGCTACGTATAACTTTTTGCTGACGTGCCACTGTAGAAAATGATTAATTGTGGAATTAAATAATGTTCAATCTATCGCTGATGTGGAGCCATTGTACACGTTGAATCTTGTTGCCCTCTCCAGATATTCAAAAGGCTTATGCCCGAGTCTGCAAGGAGCTTTTCTATCATTTGATCTCTGTTGTTTGTAAATCTAGATCCCCAGATGATGTTGTGAATATTACTTCCTTGTTTACTCTTTGGACCGATTTCTCTCGAAATCAATTTGGGACGGTAACAACAGCAGTTTAGAACCGAAATCTACGAAGAGTACTCACAGGTCATAATGATCGGGATGGACCGAATACAAAATGGATGGATGGATAATGTCGAAAAAGTTCCTTCTATTTTCTGACGACGTAATTTTATGACGATCCTAATAGATTTTTAAATTTTAACTGATTTTCTTCTTATCCCGGCTACTATTCGAACAAACCAGGCGGCATAATAAAAATGATTCGAAAGTTCCGGATGTTATTTATGATTGACATTTTAACAAAAATTCTAAAGTTCGTTCAAGCAGAATATATACGAAATTGTAATTGATTCATTATCTACTAACGCACGAACGAATTTATTATGTAAATTTTTTATTTTTTTTTATTTTTTTTTAAATATTATGTAAATCTCCATATACCGTTTGTAACTACCAGGGTTATTACAGCATAAGAAGACATTTTTTTTTTTTTTTTTTTTTTTTTTTTTTAATGATTTATAATACTGCGAGCTGTCCACCAAGGACATTTAGCAGTACGTTTAAAAGAATTGAGCATGAGGGGACAAGTATCCAGCGATACCTACCCGATTACGACGACCCTAAACGAGATCCTGCGGTTTCTGACGTTTTAGTCTCCTTATGTCACCGGTGGTATCAAGCAATCCCCTAGCAAAAGTATTCGGGTGGCTATCAAGTCTTCTTGCGTGTCTTTTAGCGTGAACTTTTATGACCTCGGCCACATAATCTATACGTAAATCTCGATGCAACGTTAGATTTGTTACATACCAGGGTGCTTTGGTTATCATCCGAAGAATTTTATTTTGTGACGTTTGTATTATTTTCAGGTTTGATGGTCTAGCACAACCCCAAAGTTGCACCCCATAGGTCCAGACAGGCCTTAGAACCACCGTATATATTAAACGTTTATTATCTGTCGTTAGTACACTGTTTCTCCCTATCAGCCAGTACATTTTTTTAACACGAATATCTAATTCTTTTTTCTTCATCTGTATGTGATGTTTCCATGTTAATCGGCTATCCAGGTGTAATCCTAAGTATTTGACCGTTGATCGCACTGACAGATCGGTGCTATTAATCCTGACAGGTGGGGGTGTAACTTTTCTGTTGGTAAAATGGATATTGACAGATTTGTTTTCATTAATTCCAATTTTCCATTTTTTAAACCATATCTCCGCCTTAGTAAGAGCTTTCTGTAGGTTACTGCTAGCTATCTTCGGATCCGTGTGTGTTGAGAGCAGTGCAGTGTCATCCGCAAATGTAGCTAGCTGTACATTTTCCATTGTAGGGAAATCAGCCGTGTATAACAAGTACAGCGTGGGGCCCAGCACAGAACCTTGGGGAACGCCTGCTAAAAGAGGATGTATTTCTGAATAGGTATGTTTATAACGCACTTGAAAGTGGCGATTTTCTATGTATGATTTCAACAACAGGTAAAAATTTTTCTGCAATAGACATTTCAGTTTATATAATAGACCATCGTGCCAAACCTTATCAAAAGCTTGTTGAACATCGAGAAATGCCACGGTACATACTTTTTTGGTTTCTAAGCTATTTTCAATTATACTAACCACCCTATGTAATTGATCAGTGGTGGAATGGTGTTTTATAAAACCGAATTGATGTTGCGGAATTATATCATTGGATTGTATGTAAGGCTGTAATCTTTTTAATATTAATTTTTCTACTACCTTCGACAAAACAGGCAACAAAGAGATCGGACGATAAGATGAAACAGAATACGGATCATTGCCAGATTTCGGAATCATTATAATTTGCGCGAATTTCCACTGTACTGGAAAATATTGTACGCGAAATATTGCATTACATATATAAGTCAGTAATACTATAGCTTTTCGCGGAAGTTCATTCAATAATTCAGCGCTTATTATTAAGTCGAAACCCGGACTTTTCTTCTTTTTCAACGTTTTAAGTAAACATTTCACCTCAGAAGGTGAGGCTAACTTAATCGAAGAAGATGATTCATATGGACTATTTATATAGTCGTATATTTCCCTGTCCGTGCTAGCCGTTATGTTTGGCTGAAACACGGTTACCAGGTGCTGAGCAAATAAATCTGACTTCTGTTTATCATCTCTCGCCATAATCCGTTGCCATGTTTTATCGGAGGAATATGTGTATTGGACCGTTTAATATTTTTGGTGCACTTCCACAAGGAATAGTCATCTATTGCTAGGGGTGAAAGTTTATTTAAATAGCTATTAAAGGTTTTGTTTTTAATTTCTGCTAATAACATTTTTAATTCTTTTACTTTATTGTTGAAAAATTTTTTATCCCAAGGATTCCCTGTTTGGAACCACCTTCGTCTAAACTTTCTCTTTTCCAAGACTAGCTTTCGGACTGATAGTGGATAATTATTACATTTTTTGTAAGTATTAACTGGAGTATTCAGCGTGGCTGCTGTTTGTATCTCCCTAGTTAGATACCGTACGGCATTCTCGATGTCAATTTCGCTTTTAATGGAATTTTTAGATTTAATTTGGTATCTAAGTATTCCCTAAATGATTCCCAATCTGTTTTGTGGTTACACAAATATATTTTTTCCTCGCGACATATAACCGAATCGCCAAACGTTAGAATGATACAAGAGTGGTCCGAAAAAAGATCGAAAGAAGAGTTTATTTCTGAGTAATAACTAGCAGTTCCTTTTGTAATGAAAAAATCCAGCAGATCCGGTATTTTACCATTGTTGGTTGGCCAATATGTCGGTTCCCCCGTTGATATGTATTTAACATTATGACTTTCCAGTGCTTGTTTCAGCATACGCCCCCTTGTTGTCGTTAACCTGGAGCCCCACGCTGTATGTTTGGCGTTCCAATCAGCTCCAGAAACGAATTTACTACCCAAATATTTTATGTATTTGCTAAATTCGATTGTCGTTGTCTTGTGTCGTGGCGGACAATAAGCAGCTGATAACACAAGCTGGCCACCCATCATCTGTATGCTAATACTAGCTCCCTGTAGATACTCCTCTTTAAACTGATTTAATTCATGATGTACAATGTCAGTTTTTATTAGTATTGCTGAACCACCATGCGATTTTCCCGAGGGGTGTGTACACGAATATGTGTTATAATTATTTATTTTGAAATTATCCTTATCAGTAAGGTGAGTTTCAGAAACTAAAATTTACCGTTTTATTTATTTTTATCTTTATTACATATTATTGTTGTTGTCGTTACTATTGCTATATTATTCCGTATCATAATTTTCTGTATTATACGCTACGTTTAGGTTTATTAAAGTATAGTCTATATATATTTACACATATATACAAGCGCGGGCTACTGTTGTCGATATGAAGACGACGGTAGCTACGCAAACCCATACACAAGAACCGGTTTATACGTCGACTGGTACACGCATACAACACAATGAAATGTCACAAATTTATACTAACCAAATCATGCAACCGGCTAGATTTACTCCGTCATTTATAAGTCCGCACGATATGGCAGGACCATCAACGGGTATTCCCACCACGCAGCCCGTATTTGTTATCACACAGTCTCACAAAAATTTACAATACTTACAGCCAAGTTATAATTACGTAGATAATCAAAATAGTATCAACAACCAATATTTCCCTCTCCTACACGAAAACAGTTCCAAAGGGGAAAGTGAAAATGCCAGTGGCGAAGAAATCGTTATGAGTGAGAATAATCACGAGAATGATTGGCAAAAAGTTAAAGTGAAAAGGGGGAAAAAACGGCAGTCAGTTATTGTTAAAGATGATAATAAGAAACATGCTAAAATGACACGCAATAGATACGAGGCCCTTCCAACTGACGATGAAAATGATACCGATGAAGAAAGCAATGCGGCTATACAAACAAATTCAACAAATATTCCTACTACATCTATTCCTAAACCACCTCCTATTTTCGTACATGGAGTGCAAAATTTCAAAAAAATGCAGGAAAAAATAGAACTAGTAGTAAACAAAGCTGATTACTATGCAAAAGCGCTGACAGATCGGGTGGTTAAAATTAATGTACGCTCTCCGGAAGAATACCGCAAGTTAACGCGAGTCTTTAGAGAAGAAAATATTATTTTTCACACCTACCAAATGAAACAAGATAGAGCTTACAAAGTTGTGATCAGGCATTTACACTTTTCAATCGATCCAATGGTCATAAAAGAAGAATTAGAATCGCATGGGTTTAAAGTTCGCAATGTTCATAATGTGAGGCAGTATCAGACAAAAAAACCGTTGCCATTATTCTTCATAGACCTAGAACCAACAACAAACTGTCGAGAGATATATAATTTAAAATCACTGTGTAATACAATTATTAAAATAGAATCGCCTAAAAAGAAAGCATCAATGCCTCAGTGTCTGAACTGTCAACAATGGGGACATACGAAAGCCTACTGTACACGAGCGCCAGTATGCGTGAAATGTGGAGATGGACATCGAACCTACGAATGCAAAAAGGACCCACAATCACCTCCTACATGCGGACTATGCGGTGGATCTCATCCCGCGAATTATAAAGGTTGTGAGATATATCAAAAATTAGTACAAAATAAAACAAATCTCAAACTTAGAGCGAGTCAACCTATCAAACAAAATTATCGACGACCATCTGTAAGCTATTCACAAGTTATTAATGCTAACACCTCAGGTCAGATGAATAATACTACAGCAAATATGAACCATGTAGGAATTTCCGGGCAAATCTCCGACAGTAATAGATCGTCGAGTAATCTAAATGTAGAGGGACAAAATGTGCCTACGGTGAACTTGGCGGAGTTTCTGAACGAATTTAAGGCAATATTCCGCCAATTAGCTGAGCAAAATAGCATGATGTTATCCATGCTTACCACGTTAGTTCAAAAACTAATCAAATAATGCCCAGGTGTCTAAGGGTTGCTCAGTGGAACGCGAATAAGAAGACATGCGCCTAGTTTATATGTATGCTAGGAGTTCGCTTTCTCTGACAAAAGTCAGAATTTTACCTATTGATTGAGGGTTGTTTGATAGGATTTTGTGTATCGGGGCCTGTATTTTGTGTTTTAACTTGTGTGGTGTGAGTGTTTGGCAGTTGTAGATTAAGTGTGTGACTGTATTCCTGTTTACTGTTGTTCATGAGTACGTGTGCTAATGTTGATGCGAGCTTCAAGGTCTACTTTATCCCTACCGTGAATCCCAATGTGACTTGGAATCCAGAGAAAGCGGATTTCCCTTCCTTCCTTATGTAGTGTGTGTAAATTGTGTTGAATTTCTAATATTATGGTATTTTTATTGTCTTGACGGCATATTAGTTGTAGAGAGGGAGTCTGTTATAATCAATGCTTTTCGATGTGGAAGTACAGTACATAATTCCATACAACTCTGCATCCAGAGAAGTGCAGCCATCGCTTAGTCGGATTAAGTGTATTATATTCTCAATTTGGTAAGAGCAAGCTTCTGGTGAATTCTCGCGGCCTGCTGTAGATTTTTCTCCGTCTGTGTATGCGTATGTGTAGTCATTTGATTTTTGAAGGGTGCTTAATAAAACACGTCACCGTTAAATTTCCTATTTCATTTATATATATATATATATATATATATATATTTATATATATATATATATATATATATATATATATATATATATATATATATATATAAAGAGAGAGAGAGAGAGATATTAATCGAATAGATAGATATAGATATATATGTATATAGTGAGGGAGACTAATTAAAGGAAAGTGATAAATAGACGAGAAAATGTTTAAAAAGATAATGTACACACAAACATATATACATATATATGTGTGTGTGTGTGTGTTTGCGTGTATACACTGTTTATGAGTTTACGTAAGTACTGATATATATATATATATATATATATATATATGAGCTCCTGCTCGTTTGTATAAAAACCCATGTACAAATTATACAATTGTCAATTAGTCAAGAGTCAAATGTACTAAATAAGAATTATGACACAAATTAATCTCTTGGCCATTCTTTTATAAATCGAACACACAGTAGATTAAAAACAAAAATGAAAAAAGTGGGATAGTGAATTATAATGTTCTGAGCAGAAATGCATATTTTATCACTATCTCGTTCTCTTTCATCGCCCAAAGTCGTTCTAAATATATATGTATTTACATATATGTGTATGTGTGTGTGTGTTTAATATCGTCAACCGTCTCTACCGTAAATAGGGTAGAGTAATTAAAATGCTTTTGTTAAATCCGTCGATAATTTTATAATTTTTTTTGACGTCATTTTTATTATTCCATTCTTTGACCGACGAACCCATTCCATAAACAATAGCCATATAATTTCCAGAATGATATCCGTCCATCGTACAAACATACGTCTCGATGATCGTTTTCCATCAATCGGACGATGATATGTTTTATTCCTTTCTACTTTCCTACTGTGTGCTCGAAGAATATTATTGCTTCCATTATAACGATCATCAGCCGTCTTCGTACGATGTCGATTTTCCGTACTTACCACTTGGCAGTCCGTAAAATTCTAACCGATCTTTACCGTCGCAACATCTCTATACTCTGTGTTTTCTTTAATTTGTCGGTCTCCGCGGTTTACAGAATGATAAAAGGCAACTATAACGTCTGAAAAAGTTGAATTTTAAATGTTTTTTTTTTTTAAATAACAGCTTATCAATTCCGATTCTATGTTTTACTTCAATTTCAGAGATTCGGTAGCAAACCTGCGTATATCAGAAACTTGTAATAGTTTCACATCGTATTCCGTATAGGGTACGAGAAGATTCGAAGTAAATAGTTTTTTCTTAATAAAGAACATTTTATCGACGTAAAATACGATCCTAAAAATAATTATATAACACGTTAAGAAAAAGTTATATCCCTAATCGTTTAATAACAAAAAATATTATATTTTAAATTATTTTATACGAAACGGCATATATCTGAAATATATACAAGTACCTATCGAAATAAGTTCAACACTATTCTATATTTAATAAACTCGCACGAAAATTGGTAATTTTCATGCCAAAAATTAATAGTACGCCACTGAAAGGGTTTTATTTACATTCCAAATTTACTGCACGGAAAAAGTTTATCGATAAAATTGTATAGAACTAGTATATTTATAAGGTATATAAGGATACGTAGCTGAGAACAGAGAAATCAAACGTGTGAAGAAATATTATACATGTCGGTAAAATAGTTCTCTGCAAAGTGTAAACCATAAGGTGATAAAGGGATGAAAAACATGGTACTCGTCATTCATTATGTGTGTAAAACTAGTTTGTATTTTAAAATAAATTATAATAAAAAAAATATATATATAGAAAAAGAAAAAAACAGAATGAAATAAAATAAGGACGGAAAATATCGAATAATTGAAATATATACTATAAATCATAATGAAAATTAACACACTATATAATGTAAGAAAAGCATAGATGTATGAATGAAAGAAAAACTACATATACACACACATTCATATATATATATATATATATGTATATATATATATATATATATATATAATATATATATATAATAAACCAAACAAAATATAACACAGTTTAATCACTAGTAAGTTTTTTATTGCGCAAAGCTTTTCGACAATTACTTCATTTTCAAGCGTACACAATAAATATTACATATGAATTACCAAAAATATTTATAAACGACAACTTAAAATTTGATATACATATTTCGCTAGCCAGACGTAATTTCATTTTTAGATTTATTTAATATATTTAGTAAAACAAAATAAAATCGAAGTTAATCACTAAAAAATTTATTACATAAAACACAAACACGAAGCTTTTCGACTATGAAGTCATTTTCAAGAGTCATTTTCAATTAGCTTGAAAATGACTTCATAGTCGAAAAGCTTCGTGTTTGTGTTTTATGTAATAAATTTTTTAGTGATTAACTTCGATTTTATTTTGTTTTGCTAAATTCATAAAATCACTACTCTCCAATACATCAACATTATTTAATATATGCTACGCAAAAGATTAACCACATCGGGAAAGCACAATAAATGATAGGAAAAAATAAATATAGCTGGCTTAAAATAGAGAACGTTACAAGCTTTAAAAAACATAAAATTGTACACAAAAGTAAATAATGATAAAATAGAGTGTGTATCACAATTCAGATATCCGAGAGATCTTATCGCAAATTACACTGGAGACCAAAATGACATTAAAATTGGAATTTGAATGGAGAAACAAACATTCGACTAATAAAGCACGCTATTCAAGAACAAAAAAATTAAACTCAATTTAAAGAATCGCAACGTTCGGTTGCAGTACTTAAAGCTAGTGAAACGTGGATAATTAACAATGTGATGCTTAAAATATCACTGACGGAACACATATTACGAATAGGAAGATGTATTACGGATGATTGAAGAAGAAAAAATGAAAACAGTATGGAAGACATTTTAAAACGGAAGGTAACGGACATTGTTCGTAAAATTAGAGAAGGCGGATTTGACAGTCGTGCGAGAGAAAATAACTGCGAAACCGAAATGAGGAAAAGAAAAAGTCTAAATGTGGTTGCTTGGAACATGTTATCTCTCTTTCTTGAATTATAAAAATTAATAATCTTTCAAATTTACAGTTGACTAGCATCATCAGGACAGAATGAAAAAACTAAAAACAAGTAATAATAAACTCAACCGTTGGTAAATTAAAGAACCGGTCTACATTCCTCCTGAATTTGTTAACCACCTGTCTGGAGGAATTTGAAAAGACTTCGTTTAGAATTTCGAGGAGTGCCTCGATTATGTGTGGAAATGTGTAAGATTTGAAAGTTAGAAGCAACTTCAAAAAAAGTGTCCTCTATGCATAAGATGGTCACGCTGATAAAACATACATTATTTATATTCCATTTACACAATCTTACTCCAAGTGTACACACATACATTCCTCAACCGATTTATAAATAAACTACAGACGTTTACTCGCATACCGATGTATGTCAACGAACGAAGACACCAAGACCGCGTAATACAAATTCGTAACAATCAAAAAGGTAATTTATGTACATCAACATCGCGTACATATTTAACATTTAACGGATTGCGCTACACAAGCGTCCTTTCAGATATATCCTTTTCAAACTATAAAAGTTTTCTTACAGCTCTGAAATGTTCATCGTTTAATCATCATTCTAGTAATAATTGAGTTCAATTACATAATGTTACTATAGCGGTTGGGTTTGCATTGATTCTCGGCCACTCAGGCATTATGGGTATAATTCCTTCGCTTGCTCGACTGCTAGTTCCTTTTTTCATATATCCTACTTTTTCTCTTACTGTTACCCAAAGTCCCCTTCTATTGTATTAGTTTACCTTTGACAGCGATACAGCTATTTTATATAACCCCTCGTCATATATTTTCTCCTACTCTTACTGACATTACTTTTTTTTTCGCTTATAATATATTTATGTATAATTCCGCCAGAGAGTAAATAACGTAATTTGTCGTATTTAATCAATTCTATGGGTATACGAATCGCACACAAATGAACAGTATCTCTAACCCATTATAAACCGATAACAGTCTTCGTGTGGTCACACGTACATGTTACGGAACCCTTCAAATGTGTCAACATTTCAAATTTGTATAACGTTCAACCGCGTTCGTCTTTACGTTTAATGACGTAAACTAGAACGTATTTTTTTTTTTACGTAATGTACGTTAGTGTGTGTGATTTCAAACGTCTGTTTTCGAATATAGTCTGGAAAAACAAAAAAAAAGACATAATGGTCCACCTTTTCTCCTTTTTTCTGTTATTTCACTCGCGAACGTATCGAAATGACATGACGACAAGATAGAAAACTGACGAGGGTTTTTAGGCTATTTTACGTATTTCTTACTATTTATTTTTTCATTTTCATTTTATTTTTTTTCTTAGCTGGCGCCATATAATACGAACGAGTCAGCTGAACCCAATAACCCAAGGAAATCCAGAGCGGAGTTTCTTATTTAGGAATCGCCGAAAAGTGTCATCTTCAGCAAACAGATGTCGGCTCTCAAAAAGACGACAAAAAAAAAGTAAAATAAACAAAAAAAAAAAGAGACAATCCGGCTGAAGTAGAACGAATTAGGTTAGAAGAGAACCGTCGCGTATTATTAACTCGGTCCGAAAACAACACTCGCACGCTTTCTCACACTGATTGTCGTCTCACCCCGACTTCGAATAAATCCTGCGCCGTCGTCCCGACTTGCAAAATGGAAGCTGGCGCGAAAATATACGAAAGTTTTATTACGTAGTACGAAACTTTAGACGACACGAGACGACTAACGTCCAGTTGGGTAAATAGAAAACGAGGAAAAAATTGGTCTCGCAGAAAGTTTCCAATTCGGTCACTGCTAAAGGCGAAGATATTTTGGTCTTACAACGAACAAAATAAAAACAAAAAAAAAATTAAATGAGGGTTTAAAGGAAAAACCTGTCATTTTCCCAAAGTATGATGAAAAAGTAAATATTCTCGTCAGCCACAATTTTTTTTTCATCTTTGTTACTAAGGTAAAATGTTAAAAAGTTTGTCTTTTAAAATGTGTACATTTTTTTTTTGTTCCGTGTAATTTTTCAAATTTCGTCTTAATTCTAAACGAATCGCACTGCCTACGGTACTTTTTTAAACGGTTTACATACTGCCCGTATACACAGAGATATACACACGCACACACATTAACAACTATGTGCGAGTATATATTTATATAGCTATTTTCATTCGTTATATTAAATCTAGGAGCAGTTTATTTATCTGTCTATTTATTATATATCTATCCATCTATATATTATATCCATCTATTTATGTATCTATTCTATCCTATATATATATCTACCCATCTACATATTCCATCCATCTATATGATACTATTCATCCATATAATCCATACATCTATATATTCTATCCATCTATATTATTGTATTCATCTATATATATATTCTATCCATCTATATTATTCTATCCAATTGTATATTCTATATATATATATATATATTCTGCCCATCTATATATTCCATCCACTTATATATTCTGAAAAGTGTGAAATGTGGTGATTTCTAAAAAATGAACAACAAAAAAGCTCGATAAAAAAAATTTTTTATAAAATCACAAAACTTTTCGGTTGTTAAATCATTATTAAGTGAACTTATTGTTTTATTTCATGTTCACTTGATAACGAAAAATTAGTTGATTTTAACTCATTATTTGTTGTTTATCTATATATTCTATGCATCTGTATATTTTATCCATCTACATATTCTATCCACCTATTTATCTATCTATTTTATCCTATCTTCTATCCGTTTTAATAAGGGACTTTAATTCTCGGATATATAAAACATGGAAAGCAATAATTATCGTTCCAATTTTGTATTTTTTTGCTTTTATAATAATATTAAAAGTTCTAATTACTCATACAGTTGAATTTTTTTTTTTTTTTTGACCGATATTAATATGATCGAGCTTGTTGTACTAGTGTATACTTCTCCTTGTCTGTAAACGATTTAATAGAAAAACAACTATGGTTTACAACCGATTAAACATTTATATACATATATATATATATAATAAAGCCACATCACTTATTTGCTGGATGGTTACCTTCGTTGAATTTATTAAAAATTAGTTTATTTATACTACAATATGTTATGTAATATAACCAATATGCTTATTACGATGATTCTAAATTTAAAATTTAATGTGTTATATATTGTAACAACCATGCTTGTTACATTGTTAGTAGTAGTGAGTGACTAAAGTTGGTAAATTGAAATTTGAGTTAAAAGGTATATTTGGAAGATTAAATTTAATAATATGTACGTAAAAGGTGATGAAAGAAAAAGAAATATTGTATATATATATAGGTATGTGTTTATACATCCGGTCGGCATTGCGAACGTGACTTTCCCAAAGGAAATATAATAAAAAGAAATATAATAAAAAGAAAATAGAATAGTTAGACTGATATAAATATAGGGATATATGTATTGGGGAAAGCACGCTGGCGCCGATAAGATTAGAATTGTAAAAGATCTGTCAAAGTTAATATATGAAAAATGTCGAAAGGACATATATATAATAAATCAAGCGTTGACATGGCGAGAGCAAAAAGAAGAAGATAAATAGCATATAAAATGTATTCAGTCGGTATTTTGGTCAAACACCAAAAGAAACAGTCCGAATTTTCTGATTGGCTAGTCCAAAAGAGAAATCGGAGGGTTCCACCGAGAACCGTCAATTTAGGAATTTCTAATATCTATAGAGTTCCTAGAAAGCAAGTATGTTGAGTGTATGTGTATATGTGTTATGTTACCTGATGCTGGCTGCCGTACTAATAACTAGGTATAAGACTATATGTATATATGTATAAGTATATAACTTAAAAATAAGGGACAATGGAACTTGTCCTTGGTTCAACTATGTACGTCGAAAATAGACAAAAAACCCATTATGGAGGAGAAAAAGATTTAAGAAAAGATCAAAACAATAATTACAAAGAAACCGGCATTTCGTCGACAGTAAAGTACATAATAAGTATAATAATGCTAAGATACCTGTGTCGCCTCCAGAGTCCTGGAGTGTAAGAAACAGACGAGTTTTGTCGGAGTTTTTTAGTTCACGAATTCGCCAGTGGAGTTAGTGGAGTTAGTTGAATCTTGTCAGTCGAAAGACACAGTCAGTTGAATTTTAGTCGAGGTGGAGTAAAGTCAAGTCGGATAGTTTTCGAAGAAGTTAGGATGGATCGTCGGGACTTCGACCGTGAAGTTGGTCCATCTAGGCTAGGGACGGTTCCGTGTATTATACTATATTAATAATTGTTCGAAAAGTTTCAATATATATATATATTTTAAAAAAAAAAAAAATTGTATACTAAAAATAAACGTAGCCGGATATTACGCGCGTTCGATTCGTAATTTTATTTCTTCCAAAAAATAATAAATTTTCAATAAAATAAAAACCGCATTTTTATTCTTTTCATTTAATTTATTTTATTATAATAATCGGTCATGGGCCTCTCCCATGTGGCATCCCGGGCACACCTCAAAACCAGAAGTCGGTAACGTTATATTTTAATATTTATATCCCTATATTTAAGAATATAACGTAAAATAAATATATGTTAGCGATCTGCATGTGTATATGTATTTATATGTATACATCGTGCGGGTCGTCACATAAATTGGCATCCCTGGTGGGGAACAATTAATTATAATTGTTTCTACTCGGGATCGAGCACTCGATCTTTGGATTAGAAATAAAAAGATATATTTAAAAAAAAAAAAATTTTTTTTTTATTATTCAATTTAATATTTTAGTATAAAGGTATATATATATAATTTATTTTATCATAATATCGAGCATCAAATTGTAAATTGTAACGTAAGATATAAATACATATAAAATAAAGATGGACGGAGAATTTAGAGGTTTTCTCGGAGAGAGTGGAGAAGGTAACGAAAGAAATGCGACAATGATGGTGGACATCATGAAAATGATGATGCAACAGTTTGCAGAGGAGAGAAGAAGAGAAAGGGAAATAGAAAGGGAAGAGAGGAAAAGAGAATTTGAAATAGAAAGAGAAGAAATGAGAAGGGAATTTGACAGATTTATAAGTGAAATGAGAGAGGGCTCTCAGGTCAAGGCGAGACAATTAGAAGAAAAGATAGATTCAGTGGAGAGAAAACTTGAAGATAAGTTTTGTGATCAAGAAGAGACATGTAAAAAGGAACATGAGGAACTACGAGTAATAGCATTGAACAAGGGAACGGAGAATAAAAAGATAGAGAAAATATGGGAAGAGAAAGTGGGGAGATTAATGGAACAAGTCGAAAAGTATGAGGAAAAGTTGGAAGCTACAAGCAGTGTGCTTACGAAAGAAATATCTAGCTGTGTCAAGGAAACACAAAGGGTGCAGAGCAACGTAAATCAGATAAATAAAGAGGTGGAGAAAAAATTAGAAAGTAATGGAAACTCAAATCAGGCGGTGATAGATGAGTTGAAAGAACACGTTGATGAACAAATAAGTAACTTTGCACGGGAAAGACGCAGCGTATCTAGAGAATCGTGCGGTAAATTTGGTGAAATATATACAATTCCGAAATTAGATCGGACGATAAATAAATTCGACGGTACGAGCCAGAGCATACATATTATAGAATTTTTAAACGAGCTAGACATGTACTTCACCCGTATGGATATATCAGAAAAGGAAAAAATAGACATCATGATCCACCAATTAAGCGGGAAGCCAAAAGAGTGGGCTAGTGTAATAGTCAGTGTTTGTAGAACGTGGGAATTAGCGAAACGAAAGATCAAAGAAAAATATTGGAGTCGTGAACGACAGGAAGACCTAAGGAGAGAATTCACTGGGCTAAGGGGTCAAATGAAACGATGTGAAGAAATTGAAGATTTCATATTGAAATGGAGTCGTAAACTAAAATACCTAGACCAACCGGTGCGAGAAGAAGATTTTGTAGATCAAGTGTTATACAACCTACCGATACATATGAGGAGAATGTTGATTAATGTGAGAATTATAGATAGAGAACAATTACTAAGAGAGATAAATAAGATAATCGAAATCGAGAATAGTTGTACAAGTACAACAAAGGAGACAATGGAAAGAAGTTCATCAACTAAGAGCACAGAGAGACGAATATTTCAGGTAAAGAGGACAGACATGGAGGATCAATCAGGACCTATATACAAAGGGTATCAAATACTAGGGGATTCCAACATGGTACGATTCAGTGAACGTATTTTGAATAAGTCAGCGAAACTTATAAGTGGAAAATGGACGATTGGCTATTGTAGGGGAGGTCAAACGATCAATGGATTAACAGAGACAATCGAAAAGGATCGAGTGCCATTGAGCAAAAAAGTTATGATGATGATTGGTACCAATGATGTAGTCAGAGGACGACCAGTGTACCAATGCACGAATGATTTAGACCAATTGCTCCATGTATTACAAAACAAGGGATGTGAGGAAATTATAATGATTACAATTCCTCCAATAAGGGATAAAGAGAGACCGGACAAATACAATGACGCAGTCAAGGAATATAATGCGTATATAAAACAATTAAATGGAAATATAAAAGTGGTAGACACAGAAGATGCCTTGTTTTACCGTGGTTTACGAGCAGATTATAAAGTCATGGAGAGATCCGATAGGACAAGCCTACATTTGAGCCCACTAGGGTATGCAAAGATACGAGATTGTATAGAGACGCAAATTTTTCAGTAGAGCTGAGAGATGCAAGTCCCACATCCTCAGAAAGAAGTAAGAGGGACAAAATAATAAGATACAGTACGAAATAATAATACGTACATGTTAAGAGATCAAGAAGGTACAATTTTTGGGCCACACAACATACGTCGGTTAAAGATATTTCAAAAGTAAAATAATTCCATGGAATATGCATAGACAAGCATGTATGTATATAAATAGGTAGGTAGGGTAAGGAATAGGAATAATTTAGAATAGCTGAATAAAATGTACGACCATAATATATATATATATATAGATAGGTGCAGGGGAATTATAAAATAAGAAGAGTGGTATGGATAATGGTAATAAACAAAATTTAATCAGTTATTGGTTTGGTGCAAATACGAGGAATTAAGATAAGTAAATATAAATATTAAAAGTAATTATAAAAAAAAAAAAAAAAAAAAAAAATATAATTGTAAAGACGTTTATAAAATATGTGCACGTTTAAATAGTAGATATAGGAATTCGCGTTGTTACATATATATATGTATATATAAAGTAAATTAAAAGTGAAACGTATAAGAGGATGTATGTGTTGGTATGCGTATAAATGACGGTACGTGTGAAAGATTTTAAATACACCTATGAGTATAAGTCGTAAACATGTAAATATCGAGTATATTAAGTTGGGGTAGGATTAATTACGTTATCAATGATATAATTTATGCATATAAATGCATGAGCTATTAAAACTTTACGAAACGTTTGAATGTGTAAAAAATTAAGGTAGATGATATAAGTTAACATGTATATATCAAGTTAAAAAATTAAAATTATTTATAGTAATATAAGTCAATGATCCCAAACGCCATCGACATCACCAGCATGACAACTAGCGACAGACCAATATAACCGCCAGTAGGGGGTGGGTGATTTGGTTTGTGTGCAGGATGTGGGGATGCTAGGTCGCCGGAAGAAGTAACAACCAAAATGTCGAAATAATAGTAATAATAATAATGAAAAAAGAAAAAAAAAAAAAAAAAAATCCCAGATGAAAATAAAAAGGAGATGGCAATATTTATATAATGAAGATACGATATATACCAAAAGGTTGTCCTTTTGTCCAAGGGACGGGTCGATAACCTCCCTATGGTTACCAAAGTTCGAAAGGAAAAGAAAAACCGGTTATTGTGATCGTTCCGCATCCGAATAGCTTAATTCGATAATGTTGCCGGACTACTATGTATATACTAGCAAGCGGTACACCTTCTCGCATTCCATGCACGCGGCCAGTCATCCCTCAACTACGAGAAAAGTTATATAAACAAAGAACGCGAATGAATACAAATCGAACGCGAAATTATTGATAAGTATTATGTAAATAGTTATTTAAGAAAAGTCGGATGTCCGGGTCAGTGACCCTCTCATCCAATTTTTATTTAGTGCGGCGGGGCATATGTAACAACCATGCTTGTTACATTGTTAGTAGTAGTGAGTGACTAAAGTTGGTAAATTGAAATTTGAGTTAAAAGGTATATTTGGAAGATTAAATTTAATAATATGTACGTAAAAGGTGATGAAAGAAAAAGAAATATTGTATATATATAGGTATGTGTTTATACATCCGGTCGGCATTGCGAACGTGACTTTCCCAAAGGAAATATAATAAAAAGAAATATAATAAAAAGAAAATAGAATAGTTAGACTGATATAAATATAGGGATATATGTATTGGGGAAAGCACGCTGGCGCCGATAAGATTAGAATTGTAAAAGATCTGTCAAAGTTAATATATGAAAAATGTCGAAAGGACATATATATAATAAATCAAGCGTTGACATGGCGAGAGCAAAAAGAAGAAGATAAATAGCATATAAAATGTATTCAGTCGGTATTTTGGTCAAACACCAAAAGAAACAGTCCGAATTTTCTGATTGGCTAGTCCAAAAGAGAAATCGGAGGGTTCCACCGAGAACCGTCAATTTAGGAATTTCTAATATCTATAGAGTTCCTAGAAAGCAAGTATGTTGAGTGTATGTGTATATGTGTTATGTTACCTGATGCTGGCTGCCGTACTAATAACTAGGTATAAGACTATATGTATATATGTATAAGTATATAACTTAAAAATAAGGGACAATGGAACTTGTCCTTGGTTCAACTATGTACGTCGAAAATAGACAAAAAACCCATTATGGAGGAGAAAAAGATTTAAGAAAAGATCAAAACAATAATTACAAAGAAACCGGCATTTCGTCGACAGTAAAGTACATAATAAGTATAATAATGCTAAGATACCTGTGTCGCCTCCAGAGTCCTGGAGTGTAATAAACAGACGAGTTTTGTCGGAGTTTTTTAGTTCACGAATTCGCCAGTGGAGTTAGTGGAGTTAGTTGAATCTTGTCAGTCGAAAGACACAGTCAGTTGAATTTTAGTCGAGGTGGAGTAAAGTCAAGTCGGATAGTTTTCGAAGAAGTTAGGATGGATCGTCGGGACTTCGACCGTGAAGTTGGTCCATCTAGGCTAGGGACGGTTCCGTGTATTATACTATATTAATAATTGTTCGAAAAGTTTCAATATATATATATATTTTAAAAAAAAAAAAAATTGTATACTAAAAATAAACGTAGCCGGATATTACGCGCGTTCGATTCGTAATTTTATTTCTTCCAAAAAATAATAAATTTTCAATAAAATAAAAACCGCATTTTTATTCTTTTCATTTAATTTATTTTATTATAATAATCGGTCATGGGCCTCTCCCATGTGGCATCCCGGGCACACCTCAAAACCAGAAGTCGGTAACGTTATATTTTAATATTTATATCCCTATATTTAAGAATATAACGTAAAATAAATATATGTTAGCGATCTGCATGTGTATATGTATTTATATGTATACATCGTGCGGGTCGTCACAATATATATATATATATATATATATATAGATAGATAGATAGATAAATATACAGATATAGATAGATAGATAAATTAGCAGAGTTAGAAGAACTACGAAAAGTAAACTCACAACATGTATACAGTACTATAAAGGCCACAAAAAGCAACATATAAACAAAGTGAGATTCTTACTCCAAAAGAAACGGCACGATAAATTAATAGAATATGTATCAAATAGGATAGAATATATTTTGATACAACCAGATAATAAGCAAAAGCTCAAGGTGATACGGGTATATGCGATCCTATAAAGATGAAGAAGTCGAAGAATTATATAGTAAATTACACTAGGCCACTAGGCTATCGAAGTTAATAGTTGATTAATAACTGGCGATTTCAATGTTCACGCCATATTTCTCCCGTGCTTTTTTTCGCCTATTTAACATCATCGGCATTTCTTTAGTCGATCCTGCCAATAATACTCGGTCATCTATACAGTTTGCGCATCCTATTGATCATTCGTTTATTTCGAATCCATAATTTAAAATTTTTCCTTCTCTAACGGTCTCTTCTGAATATATAATTAATAGTCTAGACGACAATGGACAACCTCGTCTTACGACTTTTTCAATTCGACACTTATTATCATCGAATTCTTCTCCAACTTTTATATTGGTATAGACTTTCAATTATCCGTAAATCTTTTCTCCTTGTCGTATCAGTTTCGTAAAAGTTTTTCCATAATCTACGAAACACGCTATTACTGCCCGGTTTGCTTTAACTGTTCGCTGCGCTATAGTTTTCGGAAGAACTATTGCATCTGTAGTGCCTTCGCGATGAAACCATATTGTGCTTGGCTGAGCTGTATTTCTAGTCTTCGTTCTATCCTAATGTTTTTGATCGACAGCAAGTGGTGATTGTTCGGTATTCGTTGCGTGTTTGCGATGTATCTTTTTTGGGAATTGGAATCAAAAAATATTCGGGAACCTCGTCATATATTCTATTATGTAATGCCAGCAAACTCTGTTTACATCTTCTTCAAAAGCTCCGCTGGTATCTGGTTATTTCATGTTGCTTAATTGTATTTCTAACTCAAACATTTCTATCTTTGGTATCTCTTCTTTTGTTTTATTGTATATTTGCGACCACCTTTTTTTTCATCGTCGTATAATTAGATATTTTGCGAGGCCGATCATATTCGAACTCGGTACACCTTCCGTCTAGAAGTGTCTAGCCACTAGACTATCCCGATGAATTATTTATTATTATAACATTGTATGAAATATTCACATTTTTCACCTATTTCGTATCATTTTCTTGCATATGCATGAACGTAATTTTATTCTTCTTTGTGTTTCATCGCTTAGTTTATATAAACTTAATGATTATTTATCGCCGACGTAATTAGACATTTACTGTTCGAGTCGACAACGAACGTGCCTCGTGTATAAAATTAAACAGAGCAGTATAATATAGCGGCATGCCAAAGCGCCAATATATTTTTTAAGAGGTGATTTTAATTAGAGTCGTTCCTTTGAATTTTGTCGACCTAGTCTAACGCAGACAAACCGCCTGCAGGTATTTTGCATACCAAAAGGATTCGCTTGATCGTCTTCTCATATTTCAGATATATATATATCTTATTATTATTCAGCGGCAATTTCCCGTTGGTGCGAGGTCTGACATACAAATAGACCGTTTCCATTCAATTCGGTTGTTTACTAGTTCTGCTGATATATCTGCATCTCTGATATTCTTCGCTATAACATCGTGCCATCATTGCTTTGGTCTTCCTACTGGCCTTTTACCAGGAACTTTATGCGCTGCCGATATCAGTGAGCCACTTCCAGATATATTTATGTTTCATTTTATTACAAACAGCGTGTATTAATACAAAAGGCGATTAAAATAGGAAATAATCTCGATAAGAGTTAACGACTAAAAATATTTAAAAAGACAAACACAATATAGATTTCTAGAAAAATAAATGACGAACATAAGCGCGAAATACATTCGACTAAAATAAATTTAAAACATGAGAACTACTAAAATTTGTACGTAGGAGTTACGGATAGGTAAATTTATTATTTTATTTTTAATGGCCTAAGCAGAAAAACCCGTGTGACCACAAGCTGATTAATGATAAAAACAGTAATAGACTAGTAAAAATACTAATAACATTTAAAGAAATTATAGTTAAACTTTATAATTCTATTGTCCACAATGAAACCGACAGAAAGTAGATTGTGATTAGTATAGGGAGAGATAATCTCAAGTGGCATCAACCGTTTATCAAAGCAGGTACGGCGATGTTCATGTTTATTCTAAATATTTGATTGATGCCATCAGATAAAGTAGGGTTGCGATGATTATTTCGATGAAAAATTGATACCCACCCAAGACTTCCCGTTCACAATCGGCAAAACCACACAAGGAGAACGTGATTAGAATTCGAGAAATACCAAAAAGGGACCAAAGCAGATTTACTTTGAACCATACGATAATATTTGTCCGGATTTTAAATGTCAAATAATTTATTCCATTCGACACGATTGTCAAATTTAATCTCCAACAAAATATCTAAAGCGGGAATAAATGAAATCACCTTCTAAACTTCCATCTATCTTTCCCCGTACTGCTGCTTCGTTCAAACTGATGACGATTAGGCATCCGACAAAATTTTATTTATATATGTTTACTGAGAATCTTAACGCATTTGTATATAATTATATAAAAGGGGCGCCATTTATAATAAAAATTACTACTATTATGACTCCTCATAAGGTGTCGAACCATACTAGAAACAATTGTGCTTAATACGATTTCCAATACGTCATCGATAGCTAAAAGCTCGACAGAAAAGAATTGAAGGGATCGTTGCGATTTACAGTTTGCTGAATATGATAACCGTGTCGACTAGACACTAAATTATGAAACCAGACTTTAACTGTACCAAGAGTAAATCCCTTCTTCACAGATAATTACAGACTAATATCTCTTCTAAGTGTTCTTTCAAAAACGCTGGAGAAGATGGTCAATAGGTGTCTCTTATTTTTCCTTGAAAATAACAATCTCCTTTCTCCTTTGCAAGCAGGTGGGCGTAAAGCGAGATCGGCTATAGATCATCTGCTCACTTTACAGAGGCAGATATTAACGTCACAACATGATAACCAGCACTTATATGCTGTATTCTTCGATTTAGAAAAAGCGTTTGACCGCTTGTGGCGGCATGAACTATTAATAAAAATAAAGTACGCCGCTATAACCGGTAATTTAGGCAACTACTTATGCAGTTTCCTAAACAACCGAACTTTTCAAGTTAAGATCGATTTGTCAAAATCAACACCAGTTCAGACTGTAAACATTGTTCCACAAGGCTCTGCACTTAGTGCAACCTTGTTCATGTTATATATCGATGACATCGAAAATTATATCTCGCAGCCTGTTATCGCTCGGCTTTATATTGACGATCTTAATATATCCTAGTCATCCAGTATTCCTTCTAATGCACAAAAAATCCTACAAAAAAAACATAGATCGTTTGCAGCAATGGTCTGATACGAAAGGTTTATATTTTTCTACAACCAAATCATCATACATTATTTTCCATAAGAGGCGTCTATCATCTTCCAGCTTTATAAATAACTCTCCTAACAGCCAAAACGAGAGTAAAATTCCTAGGTTTATTGTTCGACTCCAAATTAAGCTGGCGTTACCATATAACTGAAGTCAAGAGTAAGCGTTTAAAACTGCTTCCAATTCTAAAATATTTATCAAAACCAAAATACAATATAAAAACCCAAATCCTCTTGAATATCTATAAATCTATAATCCTATCACGAATCAACTATGGGTGTTGGGTATACTCAACAGCCAGTAAATCTATATTAAGAACATTAGATACAGCACACAATGCCGGATTTCGATCCATCCTTGCAGTACATCCCTCATCACCATCAAAGAGCTTGTGTGCATTAGCAGGATCCTTTCCACTTTTATACTACAAAAAATACCATACTTACCTCTATTTAAGCCGTCTGCTTAGCTACAATAAAACATTCGCATACACCAAAGAACGTACATCCCCTAACCCCCATTTTCCAAATGACCCTATACCAAAGCTACTTATCATACTATCAACATAACACATAAGTTTCATTCCAAAATCAACATTGAATTACAATATAATGATACCTCATTGGGACCCTTCCGAAACAAAAAACAATTTACACACCCTACAAATATAAAAGAAATGGTATTAAGCACCCTTCAAAAATACAATGACTACACATACGCACACACAGACGGAGAAAAATCTACAGCAGGCGGCGAGAATTCACCAGCAGCCTTGCTCTTACCAAATTGATAATATACTACACTCAATCAGATTAAGCGATGGCTGCACTTCTCTGGATGCAGAGTTGTATGGAATTATGTACTGTACTTCCACATCGAAAAGCATTGATTATAACAGACTCCCGCTCTACAACTAATATGGCGTCAAGACAATAAAAATACCATAATATTAGAAATTCAACACAATTTACACACACTACATAAGGAAGGAAGGGAAATCCGCTTTCTCTGGATTCCAAGTCACATTGGGATTCACGGTAGGGATAAAGTAGACCTTGAAGTCTATGGTACATTCACCAGTACCAGAATACTCACCACCTCCATCAACATTAGCACACGTACTAATGAACAACAGTAAACAGGAATGGATCACCGACTGGACGTCACAAACAACCTTCCTGAGGGTGCATAAAATCAACCATAGAACCTTGGTGGCCTCCAAATGGCAAAAGCAGAAAAGAATATGGTATCCTAAACCGTCTACGTGTGGGTCACACAGCCATATCACACAATTATCTTTATACCAAAAGCCCTCCACCAACAAACTGACCCCTATGCGGACATTTAACAGAACCAACAATCACACACTTAATCTACAACTGCCAAACATTCACACCACACAGGTTAAAACACAGAATACAGGGCCCGATACACAAAATACTCTCAAACAAGCCTCAATCAATAGGTAGCATTCTGGCTTTCTCTTAGAAAGCAGACTCCTAGCATAAATATAAACTATATGTCTCCTTATGCTGTAATAACCCTGGTAGTTATAAACGGCATATGGAGATTTACATAATATTAAAAAAAAAAAAAGGAAAAACCTTTCAGCTACGATGCTTAATACATTGTACATGAAATTTCGATGCTAACAAAATTTTTTATTTTTTGATTGACGTGAAATGTCGTAATTCGAAAAATGTTTATACAAATATATCTAAAAATTATCTGTCGTTCGCCTAATAAATATACTCGTATAAAATTTATATGTTTTCATATAAAAAAAAATTATTACGTACGACTGAAAGGGTTAATGAATTTTACGTAATGTCGGTAAAAAAATATGTCGCAAAAATACATCTATAGTAACTAGTGCTGGCCGTAAAGCCAAATATATATTTATCGGTTATCGCTCCAGCATGGACATACGGATTATATGAAATAACGAACCGAACTAACGATATACAACAACGGTAATTCATAATTCTACGTAGATATCTGCGCCTCGATTTTATATCGAACGACACATTGCATGCAGACTCGAACATTCCATATGTAAAGAATTATCTATGCGGAACAGTGCAGTAGTTCTATGAGAAACTTTGCCAAATCCACTGGTACACCGAATGTTTGCCATCAGATGTAGCAGACGGCTGAAAAAGAATGCCGCGATGCGCTTCCAGTTACCCGAGCGAGCTCAGCCGTTCTCAGAGAATTCTTATATATTGTGTGGGGAAAACAAAAAAAGATAAACGAATAATTTTATTCGCGAATTCTCAAATTAGGCAATTCGTTATTTTCATTCATCCTATACTACTCCAATCTTCGTTTATTCTTTCCTTGTTCACGATCGCCAAAGTTTACGACTTATGACGGGGAACTGTCGTTAAAATAAAATATATATGTATATAATAATCGTTATAATTAACGGTTTGTAATTCGAAGGAGAAATTGAAAGGTTTTTCCAGTGCTAAGAAAATAAATAAAGTCCTTTCGATTTAAAATTCGTAGAAAAACCGTTATTAACCATTTCCACGGTATTCGAAATTCTGAAACGTAGAATAAAAAGTCTCATCAATTCTATAAAACGCTTAACGATGAGTTTCGAGCGAATAGAATCTAATGATGATAATAATAATAATAATGATAAAATGCCTAATCGGTTATCGCAAGCTGAGGATAATTGCACTATCTGCTTGGGAAAATATCTAGAAGCGGTAATTCTTGACCAATGTTCGCATATATTTTGTGCAAATTGTCTGGATCAGTGGACGCGTGTAAATCCAATTTGTCCGATATGTAGACGAGACGTGGTCGGTTGGAAACCTTATACCGAATCGATTAACGAGAATCGAATATGTCATCGGAATAACGACACGAATACATCCTTCGGAGAATCTTCAACGATCAACGATCGAACTAGAACTAGACGATCGTCGCCGGTTTATCGTCGTCCACCGCGTCTCGTTAACTCTGCGTCTGGTCGTCGTTCACTTACGACGGAGCGTCGTTTACGCGGTGTTCCACATTTACAATCTTATTCGTACACAAGAAGAGTCGTGTACAGTTCGTCAGGAAGCGTTCAGAGTGTGTGCACAGGGAGAATCGTTCGTTACTCGTACGACAGGTACTTTAATTGGCGATCTAGAAGAAGCCAACTGACTACGACCATCGGGATAATAAATAACGGCGAATAGCGAATTTCGTTATCGCGCGAAGATGTAGCAGGCGAACGAATATATTTGTAGGAAAATTAGAGAGGTGAATTCTCCGACAAAAACTCCACCACCCCCGTGTATACGAATATAAAATCGAGGTAATTTTTGTGTAATCGAATTAAAACAAGTTTTGTCGTTTTAAAAACGATAGCAATGAAATATCGAAATTATTTTGGAAAAACAAAAATTTAATGGGTAATAAATCATATTTTATTTTATGATAATATAGGTATTATTAAAAATATATTTCGTATTGATAGGCGTCGTTCACCAAATCTCTTTCGTAATAAGCTTAAATTACCGAAAAACTGTACATTTAGCGAGGAACCGTGAATAATTACTGTCGATAAAACAATTTTTAACCCTTTCAGTCACGCATGAAATTTTGACAGAAAATTATAAATCTTATACAGGCGGTTTATTATATAACGCTGGTTTTTAGATAACTCTGGGTGTGATTTTTTAAATGTTTTTACATAAATATAATTATGGTCAACTAGAAAATATATAGTTTTGTTAGTATTAAAATTTCTTATACCATATAGTGGACATGGTGACATCAATATGTCGATATAAGATCGACGTTTTACGTCGTTCACTAATATTCTTCGTATAAGTTAAAATCGCCGAAAAATTCCACGCACAAATTTAGCAAAGAAGTGAGACCATCTTAATAACAATCTCTTATCGTACATGTGGCTCAGTGTTGTATCGTTCAAGAAACGCGACATTCCTTTTACGATATTAACTGCAACACTGATAGTATGTAGCGCCATTTTTTCCAATGTTTGAATACGTCTAACACAATCGTTTACGTCCTTACTGCGATAAACAACACCGATAATAATTGTAATATTCCAAATCCAAATTCAGTTTATTTTTAATAAAATACAATTTTATAAATTACATACTGCCATATTAGCAGTCAGCAGTAGTCACCTTGACGCTACGAATAAACTCCAACGTAGACTTGATCGAATTTTCTTCTTCTTCTTCTTCTGGACTACGGACTGGAAGATACAAATAAATTAACAAAAATCTGTTCACGTTTTGTTCACGCTACGCTATGCCGACAACATGTACCAGGTATACTTTAGAAACCAACCTGTTCCGCAGGCTAACTCAGCCAAGTATCTTGGCATGCATTTGGACTCTCGGTTATCCTGGAAAGTCCATGTAAAAATGAAAGCTCAGCAGATCAAGCACAGAACAAGACAGCTATACTGGTTAATGGGAAGACAATCCGAGCTGGATATGTCGTGCAAACTTCTGCTATACAAGCAAATTATTAAGCCGATCTGGACGTTACGGTCTTGCTATGTGGGGTTGTACTGCCACAACTAATCGAAACGTGATACAACGTCGTCAAAATGTCATCTCACGTGCAATAGTCGACGCATATCGCTACTCGCATAACGACGATATTCACTCCGATCTCCATGTGCCGATCCTTAATGATGTCATTAAGGAGTTCGCGAAATCGCACAGGCAGCGACTGCACAGTCTTGTTAACGTGGAAGCAACTGCTCGACACCAAACATGAAACTCGGCGACTTCGGCGTCGTCAACCTCTAGATTTAGTTACGTAAATATATAAATACCGTTATGCGGATAATGGATGCGTAGCCAATGGGTTACGTACCCCGTTCGTACTTAATAGTTAGTAGTTAGTTATTAAGTAACCATGTCATAAACATAGATAATTATTTAGCTAACCAGCTAAGATTGTATCATAGTTATAGTCCTATGGGCTGTTTAAAAAAAAAAAAAAATAAAAATAAATTACATAATCAAAAAATTCCGCTAATGCTCAAAGTTGCGGGAGCAACCAATAAAAACAATGCGTAACAAAAATAACAATTATTGATAGTGCGCTATACGGGAATAAAAAATTAAAAATTTAAAAATTAAAAAAAAAAAAATTAAATATATCAATTATATGCCAATAATAATAATAAAAATCAAATAAAATAAAATATATTTGAGATATTTCAAACATTTTTACAATGTAAATACTATAATGAATAAATTAAACAAAATAACACATTCTGTAAAGTAATAATAATAATATTTTATAACATTTACATAACATTTATATTCGAAGAACCCGTTGTTATGCGCACAGGTAACACCGGGTGATTATTAATAAATTAATCGACAACTTTGTTCTAGAACGCACAGGAAACAAAATATGTATAAACTTACTGTGTAGATACCGCAAACATAAACGTGACGATGACATAATAGTATACAAAATAACGCAAAATAAAATATTCGAAATTATAAACATTATTCACATACATACATATCCATAAAAATATATTCATAAACACATATTAATTTTATATAAAATTTCTCTAAAGAACGTTTATAAATTTTTTATATATAAAGAAATATACAGGAATCGTCATATCATAACATCAATGCCCAATTTTCATTTTATTCCGGACGTAAATATTTAAACGTTTAAGCAATAATTTAACACTTGACAGCTATACAGCAATTCGATTCATTTGTGAAATTTATTAAAAAGTGGCACTTTTGCCCTTTCTGTACCAGCTGTCCTCGTCCCTACTGGTCTTACAGTAAACCATGATTTACGTTTCAAAATGTAATCTAAAATATGTACCTCGTTGTAACTGCTGTATAATTAAAAATGCGTGATCGGAATGCCCATTACAGACCTCATCAATACATCTAACGGCCTAATATGATATTTTGCTGCACCACATCAATGTATTATGCTGTAACTTGCAATCGGTTGATGGAGTGAGATGTAAGTACGATACAAATGACAAACTGGGAAATACTGTAAAATGTAAAAACGCGTATATTTGACATTATATTAAAAAGTTATAATAATATTTAATAAATGTACCGGAGGCTCTCTCCATTTATACTGGTAAATAATAAATATACAAGATGAAAATAGTATCGATGGAAAAATCAGACAAAAAACCATCACAAATTCAATAGGTGATTTAAAAAAATAAGTTTAATTATATAACGAATATGTATTATCATTTATAAGTAATGGAAACGAAAGCAAACAAATTATAACGTTATGAGAATAATACATTATGTTTAATGCGTCGATGCTTATACTTAATATAATACTTAGTGGAATCGTAATTTCCTATTGCTGGAAGTAAATTATTACGGTGCACACTACAACTGAGAAAAATTTTTGGGATAGTTTGAGGATATAGTCTTTTACATATGGTATCTCTGCAGATCACTATGCATATATGAAATTTTAGTTTATACGGGGACAAATACATCTAAGACATCGATTTAATTGCAGTCTATTAAAACTAGCATTTGAGACTGAAGACCAAACTGGACAAGAATATGTTAAAATAGGCCTAATGATTGACTTGTAGATTATTAGTTTATTATTAATATTTAAGTGAGATTTACGATTGAAAATGGGGTAAATTGAACAGATTGCTCTGTTCGTCTTCAATGATGCATGGTAAATATGCTTGGAGTTAGTCTCTTGTCTAAAATGACACCAAGGTAGCGTATCTGGTCAGACCATTCTATATCAACGCCACTGACGTGAAGTCCGGTCGGTAAAAACGGTCTTCGACGAGTGAATTGCTTCCGTTTTGGAAGGATTAAGAGCAAAAAATACTTAATTACACGATCAACACCGGATAACTATGCTGTTTTAAATAATAAAAAAGGAAATTCGGTTTTCTTAATTTATTTGCCATATAATTCACGGGCTTATCCCATGATAACTTACTAACATAATACTTAAATATTTAATATCAGTCACTCCCCTCAATTACTTTATTACAATCGGTAAGTGTTAAATTGTAAGTTTTCTCATAAATTTTCCTTTTGAAAACTATATATATTATATATTTTGTTTTACTCGGATTCACTACCAAACGATTGGCCAATAACCAACTAGAATTTTTGTTTATGCCATATTGGGCAAACATTTGTAATATAATCAAGTAACGCGAATTTACTAATAACACCGTATCATCAGCGCAACTAAAATGTCTATATCGCATAAATCATTGATATATATATATGTGAGAAATAAATATGAGACTAGCACGCTACCCTTTGAGAACACCGCATGATAACTCAATTGAATTACTAAAATTGTTATTAATTTTTGTAACATATAACCTGTTAGATAAATAAGATTTAAACCACTTGTGCATGTTACCTCTGAAACCATACGCGTGTAATTTTTTAATCATGATCTGAATCATCAAATGTTTTACATAAATCAATATATATCGCTAAGGTCCATCTTCTGTTTTCAGCAATATGAGAAATATGCTGAAATATGAGCATCATCTGTCCCCCGTATAAAAATCCGGATTAGTTACGGTTAAAAAAAAAGTTGAAGTCCTGTAGATAATTTATGATGGAAAAGCCGCTTCTTTTAAACTCATTGATAACATCGTGGACGAGCATCGTCTGAAGATTACAGGGAATGTCATCATTACGTAAAAACCGATATACATGGACTATTACAGGCAGCGTGATATTTTATCGGAGCTGGATCTTATTGTGATTCGCATTCTTAGTACATCCCCTTAGTTGGATGCCGTAAGTTCAGATTGGCTTATTACTTGTTGGTATAGTATCCGGTTACACCAATAGGCCTAATCGAGAATAAAGCCAGTACAATTGACATGTTTTTGTCTTGATTTGTTCGATCTTCATTTGAATGTGCATTTCCCAAGTAACGCTTATTCAAATCCATTCCGAGGTATCTAGCTGACTCTACTTGAGGTACAGCTCGAGCACGTAGGTATACTTTGTGCTGCATATCGATGCACGGTAAGTGACGTGGATAAATTTTATTTCATTAAGCTTAATCTTCCATGCTGTTGTTCACTTTTGAACGCGACTAAGCACTCCTTGAAGTTTTATTGTTGCTTTATCCTGACAATCGCTAACAAAAAGTACAACGTTGTCATCAGCAAAAGTCGCAGTTACTATATCGTCTAATATATGAGTAAATATTGCGTATAGAAGAGGTACAATATAGGTCCAAGGACACTACCTTGTACGACTCCTATTTGTACATGGTAAACTGTTAGTTCAGCATCTTCGTGTGTCGTCCGAAATTGGTGATTAGTTAAATATGATTCGAGAAGTCTACAATAGTTTGCTGGAAGAAGATGACTCATTTTGAATATAAGTCCCTTATGCCAAACACGATCGAATGTGAACTTGGTCTATAGTCGAAAGTTGATTCTTGAAGACAAATTGATGATCAGGCAGATCGTTAAACGGCATTAGAAGTTTGAGTAAAAGTTTTTCGAAAAGTTTTAGAACTACAGGAAGTAAATCTTTTGAGGTGGTACGATGTTACTTCTTCCGCCTGTTTTTGTGTTTTATGTAGCATAATAATCTGCGCTGTTTTAAAACAACCCGGAACGTGTTCAACACGTAGGCATGCATCGAATACATACGTGTTAATAGCATCCAGCTTTTCTTGTAAACTTAAAGGTGGAATTTGGTCAATCCCACGAGCTTTGTTTACATTTCATGTTCGTTTTAATTTCTTTTGAAACTTCATTCAAAATTTATTCCTATCGTGGAATTAATATCCGACTGAATGGTATGCGACTGACATATATTTGTCAAATATTGAGTAAAGAACAATGCTCTCTGTTTATTGCATCTGATTCAGTTGTCTCTTTGTCTTTGAAGAGGAGTAATTCTAACGGTGTCTACATTTTTCCATAATAAAAAGTTTCCATCTGCTAATGGACTAAAGTCTCGTCGCGATATGATCTAATTTTTTTCCTTTTTATTTGTTTTATTAACTTATTTAGATTATTTATCCTATTGAAGGCTTTCTTATTCCGCGGATATTATTTTGTAATAATTCTTTATCTAACTCGACAATTTCGCTTATATATTCATTTATATCGCACGTTGTCTGTCTGTAAATAAGACCATGTACTTTACCTTCGTTTACACTTAATTTTATCACGATACTTATTGTCAGCCGTTTTTATGTTTTTATCGCGTCTAACGTAGATCTCTTTGTTCCTGTCCTTTCTAATTGTGATATCTGTCGTAGTCTTCGATGCTAGGACATTTGGCAGTTATTTACATTAATCTCTGCTAATATTAATATATCTATTCCTTTTAATCTTACAACGTATCATTATCTCATTCCACTTCATCCTCAAACAATGGCGTAGCCAGACTTGGTTGAAGAGGGGGGTTCAAACAAAACTAAACTATAACGGTAAACCAAGTTAAATTGAACTTTAAGTAAATAACCCAAACTGAAGTAGGTTAAAAAGCCCTAATCCAACTCACCAGAGTTATTTTTATACTTATTAGACATCGAATATGTAATTCTATTAGAAGCAATAGACGGCAGAAATATTTAACGTCACTGGAATACACTAATAGTATATTATTGAGGACAGAGGGAGATGGTTACAATAAATTCTGCGAAAAAATAAACGATAAATAATGATTTTATATTTTTTGAAGGAATAATAATACATAGTAATTAACTAAATTTAAAATTAAAAATTTATTCTTCGCGTTTTTCTAGAAAATTCTTCTAGTACCTCCTATATTACATAACTATTTATTTACTTCAAAAACAACGAAATTTTAATAAAATAAATGTAAATAAAAAAAAGGGGTTTAACGAGTATATATTTTCTTATTATCAGATTGATTCCAATGAGGAGGTTCAAACCCCCAAAACCAGCCCCTGGCTACGCCACTGTTGTTCTCAAACATCTTACATTCGCATTATTTAAGTTTTCATATAGATAATGTTCGGTTATTTCATATTATTCTTTACACGCCTACATATATACCATGCATTAAATATCTGAAATGTAAAAGCTCTTATCTTAATATATATAGCGATATTATCCTATTAATTATGTATACCTGTATATATGTTTTCGATTGTATACGTCTAGATTCCTTCATTTAAAGTAACTTCTTATTGAAATAATATCTGTTATCGAAATATATACGTGATATATAATGTAATTAATTTTCGCCGACTTAGGATAATTACGCTACCTATATAATCCTACAATTGAAATTAATATAAAATCGTGTATAACCGGTAATTAGGATTCGTTTTTCAAAAATTTAAATAAAGTTGATAAAGTTAAAAAACTGCCCGAAATAATATATTAAAAAAAAAAAAAAAAAAAAAAAACAGAAGACAAAGAAGCTCCTGTTAAAATTATTTTTAGTCGAGGTGTTCCAAAACTAAAAGGTCAGCGAAGCTTACTTAATAACGGTGCATTTTTCTTTTTATTACCTCTTAGACTTACATAATTTCGATGATGAAAATGGCTGTTCTCTATATAGATAGTACATACTTGTATAGACTATAGACTAACGTTTCGGAGAGGTAATTTTCAAATCGAACCAAGAAACTGGTGGTATACTTTCATTCGGGATAGCGGTGATAAAGATTGAGAGATGAGCCTTTTAATAGCAGCAGCTTTAAGTTTTCCACCGTTTACTATTAAGCGGAGGAACCGAATTTATTTAAACACTCCCGATCGACGGAGAAGAAAGTGGAAGATAGTAATCATTGACGCGGAAATACAATTTAAACCGTTAGAAAGGTATACGTGTTTTTCTTATATATATATATATATATATATATATATATATATATATATATATATATATATATATATATGTGTGTATATATAATAATATACCTTCTTAGAGTGCAAAACTTTGAATCTAACGATATTATGAAATTATATTTTCGATTGACCCCAACCAGTAGACTAAATTCCATTATTTATCAAAGGGTAACTATTTAAACGAAAAAATTAAATTAACTCCTGTACACACACAGATATATATATACATATATATAAAAATTCGATTATCCCGAAAAACAGAAACAGGTAACTGTAATCAAACTAAATCCAAAAACTAATAGCGTTGCCAATATAAATCCGTCAGTTGAAATTGAATAGATGGTTTTTTTTTTATAAATTTTAAATAATTTTCAAGAACCATTTTTTCACTTTTTTTTTTTTTTAATATGAGAAGCCCATAATGAAACGCTTTAAAATAATCTTACATTTAAAACCAGCTGCATCCAAAAACTAATGTCGTTATCAACCTGTTATCAATCCCATAGTTGAAATTGAATAGAAATTTTGTTATGAATTTTAAATAATTTTCAACAACCGAAATTAAAATTTATATTTTATTTATTTTTATTTATTTTTTATCGTATAAGAGGAAGCATGCAACGCTTGAAAATAATCGTACATGAAAAAATTCTGCTTATTTTTACTGAGAAGAGCTTTATTATTTAGCTTTCTATCTCCGTGCGAATATAATATAAGTGCATTGGGTATCTGTTGCCGTTTTTCCGAAAATTAAATTTTGATTATTTATCATCCGGTATTGAAAAAAAAATTATTCGGACGGTTGTACAACCAAGTCGAAATGGAAAAGAAATTTTTGCGGATGAGATAAAAGAAAACTTTTAAATTGAAAACGACAAAGTAATCCTGATCAAGAGAGCGTTTAATAGTGCGAATCATAAAATGCTGTTCATCATCATGATGAGGGTGCCGTGTCCGCTAGCGATTAGCTAACATGCTGGCAGTCCTACATCTGTCTAAAACTACTCGGAACAAACTTATTACTGGTAAATTTCCGACAGATAACCAGGTTATCTTTTTTCTTTCCCGTCGTCTTTTTCCCGTAATATTTCCCTCTATTAACACGTTGAGCAAGCTGTATAGTTCTGGATAACCGAAAAAAAAACCTAGACTACGTACAGGTCACACGTTACTTACTTCATAACACCTACTGAACTAGGACCCGCACCCATCTACCATGAATGCAATTCGAAATTAAATATAAACCACATACTTTTAGAATGCACAAAATACAGAAACCAACGTATAAAATACAATCTAAACTATTATAAAAAACAATATTAGAAGATAAACCGAACAAAGTGTTAAAAATCTTTTACAATATCTTACAGAGACGGTAACTTAATAAATAACCGACTTTAAGAATCAAATGATCCATCGAGCGTCTATAAATAAAATAAATAAAAACAATTTATCAATTAAAACTTCCTCACATTCATCTCTCAAGTCCACTTCACACCATACGCGCCGTAAAATTCATTTAATTGCAATTATTCGCTATAACGTACAAAAATCTACGAGCGAATATGGGAGTATTTTATCAAATCAAATCGAATCAAGCTTTATTTTTACTTTCTTATATATAGCAGTTTACAATAACACGCTGCAAATGCGCGATAACGCGCGAGTATCAGTAAAAAACAAAACTAATAAATATGTTATAAATGTTGCATAAATGTAATCCAATTTTATTTTAGGATACAGGTGTACATGCATATAGTATTAAGCTAACCTCGGCATTTTCAAATGCATACACATTTACTCAACATAAGCATACACATAAATTTGTAGAAAACCCCTAACGCTAAAAAGCAACGAAGTTCTATTTACTTTTTATTTTTTTTATGTACCTCATTAAATACTTGCGACATTTCTCAAAAATTTCGAAATCCGTTTCTACATACATTTATGTTTTAATCTACTATTAGTGTTTGTTTTTGTTTTTTTTTGAAGCGGGGGGAAAAGACACTGATATATTTATAAGTACCATATATATATATTCGAGAGCAGCACATGCACTCAGCAAGTGCTGCTGGATTCCAAATCAGCGTGTGGGATTTTTACCCACTAAAAAACCCTCCCTCTGTTGAAAAAAGAGAAAAATATACATGTAAATATAGAGGTCGATGAACAAATGCAAAGACCTCCACATTATAGTAACATAATATGTGATGGAAAAGGATGAAAAGTACATAGTCTCTTATTCTAAAGAAAGCATATAACGAGTTTGTGATTTATAAAATATTACATTAAATTATAATAAAGCTTGATGTGAACTTGTATAAATAATAAATTACTGTATACGCTTGTGAAACTTACATAGAGGAATAACTGTTATTAAAGAAAAGAAAAAATAAAAACAACTTAATGACTTTAATGTAATTATATGAATTTACTATTTTTATAAAACAAAGTATCATCTTAATAAATGAATATACGTGTAATCATTAACCAGTAAGAGCATTATCTACAAAAATAATACATAGTAAAAGACTTAAGAAATAATAAGTAAAGCAGCTAACCATACTAGACTCGATATTATCGATATTGGGATAACGTTTGAATTAAAACAATGAACAAGATATTTCTTAAACTTTACTTAATTTAAATTTTAATCGCATAATTTCTTCAGAATACTCTAAGAAGGTTTTATGAAACTTATAAAATGGAAAGCATTTTGATTACTGGACCCCAAACTTAACACGAATAAAAGGCCGGACACTGAAACAATGTATGTCTAATATCATCGTTAACTGATGAACATAGAGAGCATGATGGAACGTTAGCAAATTTAAACCTATACAAATATGATCCAAGCTTACCGTGCCCAGTTAATAATTGCACATTATAAAAATTAATATTAAAAATTTTTATTTCCAGTCTCAATGAGATCAGTGTTATTGTTTAATTATTTGTAAAAGTACACGGGATGGTTAATGGATTTCGAAAAATATTTAATATTTTTTTTTTAGTAGCATATTTTTTTTTCCATTTTAACGAGGTCTCCATCGTATTTTTATCCACTTTTTCAAAGCAGACCTATATATACATATATCAGTGTATATGTGCGTGTGTGTTGATTTATGTTTATACGTTGCTAATCGAATAAAATACTTTGACCGATATCAGTTCTTACGATTCTTTTTTGTTTTCCTATTTTTTATGGTTAAACTTCGGTGGCTTAATCAAACTGCATCGATCTAAACTACTATAGAGTAAAGCGTGTGAAAATTCATCTCGAAAGGCCTCTACGGATGAAGTACGGAATTCTGATAAAGATCAGTCTACACTTTGACCGAAAACTCTATTTTCGAAAGTTCGGTCAGACTTTGATAAATGACACACACACGCTCGTACTATATACAATGGCGTTTGGTTCATTAAAGAATTTCGGTAATCAACGTCGAAATAACACCGGCCAAACTCCGGTCATTTACTAGTAAAAACCCAACTTCTTTCTAAGGGCTGTTTTCGCCGTTATCGTCTCTTCCGGCGTCGATTACGGTCTTATCATTTTCTGAGATCTTTCCCCTTTTTAATGATAATGTTTGTTCACGTCCGGAACCCGTAGTACAAATACAGACTTATACATATATTCTATATTTATATATATATACCCCGACACAAAAGAAAAGATGTATACACGCAAATGAATGCCGGGTTTAAAGTAATTTTTTAAGAAAAATAGGATATATTTTTCCTATTTTATAATTCCAGTTCTACTTAATTTATCCCGGTCTCTAATCTCTTTTATGAATTTCGTGATTTCAATCGAATGTGACGTGAATTCCGTCGAAAAGTCGTTTACGAATAAACAAATATTAAACGAAACAGTAATTTCGCGAAATTCTACGAAAATGTTACTAATTAAACTTCCACGTTCTGGCAACGCTTATGTCATAAATCGTCACGACACACCGAATAACCAGCGTAAAAACAAACGACGTCGTCGACTGGGGGGCGGGGTATTTTACTCGAACACCCTCAGAATGCGGAAAAGATGGAAATTAGTGGATAAGGCTCGATTTTTTTTTAAACTTAACGCCTTTTATCGCATCGTCACGCAACTCTAACCTAAATTCTCGTTCGTTAGCGCTAAACAGTTCATCGGCCTTAATCGAATGCTGAAAATAATCGACGATGTTCGTTTACTTTGAAATCGTATCGGTTCAAAAATAGCTTATCCCGATTTTTTATCTTTCATCCTCGCGTATTTAATTAATTGTTTACTTTAATAATAGCGACATTCGATCGAGAGACGAAGTATACTAAAAATATTTATATAAACGGAGTAAAAAAGTAAATGTAATGTAGCGCCGGTTGATATAACAGCAGCAGCAGATGCAAAAACCAAAAGTCTAATAACCAGCACCGCCATGACTTTATAAGATAGAACGTGATTAAGTCGATGTTATATCGTGAGCAACGATGTAAATTGGCCTAATCTTTTTCGGTATATCGCGGTGGTTACAACACACTTCTAGAGATGGTTAATCAAGCGATGATAATGATGATAATCTCGAAAACGGATATTTTGTTTTAATAATTACTCGGCGTAACGAAGAAAATTTATATTTTTACGTAAAAAACATACGTGAAACTGAAATAAAATTACGTACCTAACCATCGTCGGACTATCGAAGTTTTCTTCGTCTTTTTTTTTTTACGATTATTTCAATTAAATCGGCATTTTATAAGGATCGGTTTTGAAGGATTACACATAAATTCCTGTAAATTCGAACGGACACAGACCATCGGTATTCGGAGATTGTGTGAATAAACCGAAAGTAAAGAAAAATATTAGATACGGGGGAAAAGCAGGATTAGAAATTTTAAGTTGAAAAAACAAAATATATATATATATATAACTAACGTCAGAGACGCTCCGAAATATATAAGAACGAAATCCGAGAATATTCGAAGAGTCGTAAAATTTAAGTGTATCTGGGAGAAATGATACAACCGAATGTGTTGGACGAGGAAACCATTATTATAGAAAGAACGAAACAGCATTATTTCGGTTAACGAAAAATTTATACAACACGAAAATAATAAGACATTTAATATTAAGGCAAGAATGTCTTTACGCGTCAGAATGTGAATTAGGATGAATTCGGTAAACAGTATTAATACTGTCGGAAAGAAAGATAATCAGGCAAATCCTCGGACCAAGATAGATACGTGAAAATTAAGAACTAATAAAGAAATATAAGAAGTAAAAATAACAGATACTACGCGTAAGAGAAGGGTCGGATTTTTAAGTCATCTTAAAAGAACTACGGAAGATTATCCAACTAGTAGCGGTTAAAAAGGACACAAAATGAAGATAGTAGAATTCTAAATAGTAGACGACTATTTAGAAAAAAAAAAATTGAAAATTTCCAAGGTTCCAAAGAAAAAAACGGAAGAAGATGGTATTGGGTGGAGGGCTGTGAATCGCGCATAAATTATGAATTCTAAATAGAAAAAAAATCTAATTAGAAAACTTAGTGTTAAAAATATTATTAACAATAACGGCGTATATAGATATATAAAGTTATTTGTCAAGATATATATATATAGGAGGAACTACTAGGAATAATTTTAATGTTAGATTTAAAGAACGCATTATGGAAATACAAAAGAACTTCTCTTTCCAATTTTTCCGACCACCTTAAATGGACTCTCCTTTGATTCCCTTTCAAATCTTAAACGTTTCTACCAAATGTCTCAGGTCATTGATTCGTTGGAAATTTTAGAAACAAACGAAGATTTTTCGAAATCCACCAAATTCCGAAGGAATCCAAACTGATTATTTTGTTTACCAACGGTTGAGTTTATTATTAGTTAGTTTTGATCGTTTTTCATTTAGTCTTGACAATGGTGTAGTGACCGATGAAACTACTGCTTTGATTTTTCCGTTCGTTTTTCTTCATTATTAATTTTAAACAAAGATAACAAATTGTATATATATAAATATATATGTGTGTGTGTATGTACATGAATATATATATATGTTTATGTGTATGTACATATTTCATGATTCGCGTGTATTATTGTTTTATTTTCATTACTGTTCTTATTTTATATATAGTGTCTCTTTTTTCTTCTCTCTTCCTTTGTAATTTTTCATTTATTTCACAGATCGCGTCTAGAAAATTACGCGTATGTGTGTATACGTTTGAACTGTAATTTCTCTCAGAATTATAGTCGTGCTATAATTGTTTTTATCTACTACAATTATTATTTGGTCGTACTTTGTACATTTATATAATGCGACGGATTTAAATAAATTTTATTCGATTCGATTATTATTATTATTATTGCTATTATTGTCGTAGATAATAAATCGACACGGTCTGTACATTGTAATTATACGCGGCTAAGAAATTAGGAATATTAAATTATTTTTTTATTTAAATCGGTATTTAATCAATATTAACTTATATAAATCCGTTTTGTCACAACTACATTGGGGCGGGGCGGTGAAGACTCATATTAAACCGTTACGGGTATTACGAAACGTATAATTACGGGAAATCTAAAATTTTGTTGCAATAAGGTTTCGAATGTTCAGGAGCTGCACGAAGTATAGTTGTTGAATTTTGTTTTCAAAAATAAATTGAAGTTTTCTATTTACAACGAAATAGCTCTAGCCTAATTGTCATTTTGAATAGTCCGAGTTAGCAAAATTTTAATAAATCCCCTACTCGCACTCGGGCTGTTTATAGAGGCGTTCTTTAATAAATTCATTTAAGTAATTACAAGCGTCAAAGGCTTTAGTAAACGCAGCACCGTTCATTCCTCTTAGAATTTTTCATGCGCGCTCGATTTTATTTTAATTTTCTTGCAATACGCTATCGTTTATATTCGTTTACTTAAATAGTACGTTGTGTTTAAACATTTATTTTATTATTTTTAAAAGTTTACTTTAAATATATATTTTATTATATTCGAATCTGCTCGTTTCATCGTTTAGTTCTAGTACTAATTAAGTGTTGTTTATATTTACGAATATATATATATAGGCCGTTTGGTATAATGTTCATTAGTGCTTTATTGCCTGTTAAGGTAATTTTTGAGCATATTTTATTTATTTCCTCGCGGATTTTCGTTTTTTTCTTGTAGCCTAACGTTTGTCTCGTTAATTTTCTAAATTTAGTTATATTATGTAAGTTAAAAGTATAACTTAACTCTATGAACCTTGTTATGTGTACATCATTTAAGTTAAATTTTTCAACCGGTATTAATTTCATAACAACGAACCTATACAGAGAACTTGTGTCCTTTTTTCAATCTTCAATAGAAAATCATACTTATCGATTAAAAACAAACTTCTTACATATAAATCTGTTATTCTACCTAGATTGTTGTATGCTGCTCCTGTATGATGTTCTACGAGCGAGACAAATATATATTGAAACTACAAAAAATAACAAAATCACTGTTTAAGAATTAAATAAACCAAGACATACTCGAATATCATTGATGCATGATATCTTAAACTTTCCCTATACATTCAAGAAGAGATTTTAGCTAAAAAATTTTACGAAACGTGTAAATTATCTGATATACCAGTCATAAATAACACAGTATGATTATGAGTCACTAAGGCTTAGGTGTATAAAAAATACAAACACCGTCGACTAAATACTCATCCTTTGATGAATCTATCATTTATGATCAGATGCTACTAGTACTTACGTGTCTTCATATTGTATATATTGTATATGTGAATACATGTGTATATGCGTATATATGTGTTTTATAGTATATTGTATATTTGTTTCTTTTTTTATGTACATGTTATTTCCATAATGAAATATATTGCAGAGGTTTTTGTTTTCTTTTTTGTAAGTTTTTCCCTGTATTAAATATTTTTTATATATATATATATATATATATATATATATATATATAATTTATTTTATGTTCTCATAATTTTATTTTAAGCACTAACGTTAAGGACGCTTTTTACACACTTTCAGACGTTTACACTGTTATATACATATACATATACATATACATATATATATATATATATATATATATATATATATGTTTACCATGTTTGTAAATATGTTTATTATTTATGAAAGTTCTCTTTCTTCTTCTGTTCTCTCTCTCTCTCAATTCGAGTCAAATTTCGAAATTTAAACACCTTTATCTTAGTCAAAATTGACAAAAGCGAATTATCTCCAAACGCACTATCACTACTACATACACGTACGAGTGTTTACACGTTGTCGTCGTCGTAAGTGAATCAAAAATCTGGCCGAAAATAAACTAGCAGTATATACATCGTCGTAATGTCGATGTAAAACACTTCGGAAGTATACAATCTGAATACTAATGTCGTGGCGCATACTCTTATTATTATTATTATTATTATTATTATTATTATTATATACGCTAAGAACGAGAATGTGTTTTAAAAGTTCTGACTGCATTACCCTCTATTACGGTGGGTTATTACAGTGATGATGAATTTCGAACACGTTTCATTCGCTGTCAGAAGATGATCCTTTGTTCTAACGAAGTTCAGCCTAAACCGAAAAAAGTACAATAATGATCAGAAAAGTATCGAACGGTAACGGAATTAGGGAAAGTTTTTTCGGTGGATGGATGATGGGGAGATTTTTCAGTTTTTCATTTTTTTGTTATTTTTCAATGGCGTCGTTTCGATTTTTGTTTAAAGCAATGTTTCGGTTCATCCGTGTAAATTGTGAAAATTATCCACCGAAAACCAGACGAAATCCGAAAATATTTCAGTTTCTCTTTATTCTAATGTTCCGATTTCATGCCCATCTAATCCAATTGTTCTTATGTCGTCATCCCAACGGTCTCCTATCCTTAGGCCTCCATTGTAGAACACACTTTATCCACCTGTTGTCGTTTCTTCGGGCTACCAACACCATTTTAACTTGGCAATTTGTTAAACAGTTTGCTTTCCTCACGTATCTTTGAGTTCCTTAGCCGATCTGACCGATAGCCATCATTATTCTTGCACACACACACACACATATATATATATATATCAGTTACATTGAAACCGTTGAGATCACGGCGAAAATCTCAATGAGACTGCTTAAGGTTATTAAATAATCACACTTTTTCGTTTATTTTTTATCTATTATTATTATTTTTAGTATTAAACTTTAAAAACCGCATAATTCATCGCGGTAAATTATATCCGATAGAAATAATTTGTTTGAAATATAAATTTCGATTAAATATTTTAACAAATGTAATTTATTAAACTTTGCAGAAATAAATAAATACGAACGTATAAATGTTTAAAATAGAAGAACTATACTATATAATAGTCTCAGTTTTGATTTAGGTAAAAATTTCTGTACTAGAGATGCTTTATTTACTGTTAGGATGCTAGTCGATCGCTGCTCTAGATGTTGCACGTCGGGTTGTATGTATATCTCAATGATTTTCGAAAAATGTTTGATAATACGAAACGTAATAAATTAATTCTCACTAAAACGGGTATTAATTTGAAAAAAACAATCAACGAATTATAAAAAATCTGTACCGGAATCAAACAGGAAATATTAAAATTAAGCAGATGTATATGGAAAGATATGGAGGCAGGTTTGTAATTTTGCTGTTATTTAACATATATTCATTTATATATATATATATATATATATATATATATATATATATATATATATATATAGTTTTTAAAGAAGCGAAAAATAAAATTAACGACGGTATTAAAGTAAACGGAAAAAAGACAGAGATCTTCGATAAAAGATGTGAAGACATATTCAGGACTATAATATGACAGCGACTACAAGCCATTAGTTAAGCGAAGTACATCTCAAACTTCAACGAAAGAAAAAACCGCGGGAAGTATTTTTTTTTAAAGCTTATAGATGCATGCAATCTGTTCGTTTGAACAATAGGCAGCATTGATCTGTTTAAAAGCTATAACGAGATACTACCCAACGGTCGCTGTCCCTTAATTTATCTTAGTATTATTATATAAACTAGCTGATCGCTACGGTAGCTTCCCTAATTCGATCTGACTGCGTCTCTTCAGTCGTTGAAATTGCACGCCGCACGCCATTACGTAGGACGCTGACTGCTGATGGATTGATGTGAGTTTGAAGTCGATGCCGGTATCTTCCAGCACAGCTTTTGATTATTTCTTTAACAGACGGTATACGGAGATCCTTGTGTATGTCGTCATTGCGGACATACCATGGTGCTGACACGATATCCCGCAATAAAATTTTTGTACTGTGTCTAAGTTAGAGTTGCTCGATGTACTACCAAATATGGATACCGTATGACCAAATTGACTTCAAAACTGTTTTATAAAGTAATACTTTATTTTCATGCGACAGTGTTGAGGCCAGTGCATATTTCGGTGTGTAATGTTGAGCTGTTTACGTTTGACAATAACATGATTTTTCCTGGTAAGCCGTTTATCAAGGTGTAATCCAAGATATTTTACGTTACACGATTCGGAAATTGTTCGTCCATTTAGCTTTAATTTCTTCCACTTCAGTAACCTAACCAGAATTAGTTTTACCTGTTCGGGAGGATTTTTATTTTCTCATTTCTTATACGCTCGTTTAAGGTCGATTTATGCGTCCGTTAATCATTTTTTCACCCCGGCAACAGTCGTATCGATAAGTATAGAAGCGTAATAAAAATAAATCTCCCGTAATCTCGCGTCTACCGCCGCGTCTTCTCGCACTAACTTTTTATAAATAACGAAAGAAAACTATGATTAATGTTTTTATAGGAAAAACGGAATTTAATATATATGATAACCCGATGTTTATATTACTCTACAAAAAACTGTAAATATTGAAATTAAAAGAAAATATAAAAAAATATGAACAGAAAACTCGTTCCACGGCTAATTTATCAAAATATGAACCAAAATTCAAAAGACTAATCCATAAAAAGAATTCTCAATTTTTATACATATATATATATGTGTGTGTGTGTGTGTGTGTGTGTGTGTGTATTTGTATGTGTATTTATTATATATATATTATTACGTATTAATGGACACGTACCCTGATAGTAATTTAGAATAAACGATGGAATAACGGTATATAACTCACTCTATCTGAAAATTGATCAACGTTACTACGATCCTCTAACTACCGAATTTTATCACCTCTGTGAAAGAATCGGGGGGGGGCAACACACAAACTGATATCATCGAACCAGATTATACAAAATAGATATTCGTATAAAAGTGGGGTTGGATATCAAAATCTAAGGGAAAGAAAAATGACACGGAGAGCTGATACGCGTCGATAGCTTGCGCTAGAAAGGATTTACTAATGTCGAACGAAATACTGCTACTCCAGATCGTCGCAGAGGCGCGACAACGCAGAGGTGCGACAACGCAGAGGCGCGACAACGCACAGGCGCGACAACGCAGAGGCGCGACAACGCAGGGGCGTGACAATACAGTTGTATTTACGCAACATTAGCGCTTTATTTGTTAGATTTCGGACGATTAACAATATTTTAATATTTCATCCGATGAAAAAACAGTCGAAGCACAGACATCGTAAGGGGCATTATTATTGTATGCATTATTATTAATCTACGTTAACGTGTCGCATGCGACAACCGAGACTAGAGACACGAGGAAGAGGAAGTTAAATCAAGGAATAAAGACAAAACATGATTAGGTTAGTTAGAAGGATGTATTAATAATGATAAGAGGAAGCTAGGAGTAAAGGTTAAGAGAAAATCTGAGTAAGAGGAGTATAAAAGACAATCAATGAGGATACGGGAGATGGAAAGCGTGACGCTACACGCGGTGCATGAGGAGCCGGGAGTTCTGTCGATCAGGGGTGAGTTTTGTATGATCCTTTTTTATATTGATACGATATTAGTGACAAACGCCGAAGACAATTCAATCTGTTACCTGATTCAGGCGGGCGTTAGACGTTCGATGTTTTGTTTTTTTTTAAATAAATTTATATATATTTGCATTATTTGTGTTTATAAAGATGCAAGGAACTAGTGTCCTTAATAAAATAGATGTGTGAGTACCGAATTGCTGAAACAAAAGAAACATATAAAAGAAAAAAGAAAAAAATTAAAACTAGGGTGTATAATAGCTCCTTGCAAAGTGTAACTTAGAACATGGGATGGTTAAGAGATATGAAACATAGTCCCCTAAACCATCAAGGATGTGTGTGCAGAGTTTGTAACTTAAGATATAAACCTAATATAAAATGATACGTACTAGAGTATTATGCAAAACAAGATATGAATACAAATGAAATGTATAAAATATAACAAATAGGTAAATAAAAAAGAAAAGATTGAATTGTATGATAACAGTTAAAACGTTCACAATAAAACTGCAAAAATTTAAGTAGAAAATATATTGATGGTATATACAAAATAGAGTAAGAAAAATTTAAGAATACAATTAAAATATACAGATTATTAAAAATAAGCAAATAAGAAATAATGAATAACATCTTGTAAGTTAAAAAAGTAATAATAAACCGCAGTAAATAGAAGTTTGATTATATAAAATATTACTATTTTTAAATTTATATTAAAAATTATTCAAAATAAAAGACACCAGTGCAAAGGGTGAAGACCAAGTCAGATAGACCTCATGAGGTGTAACGGTTGAAATATAATACTAAATACTACACTGGAATTTCCTACGCATAGCAGACTCCATATATGCTAATATATTTTTTGAGTTTTTCTTATCGATTAGAAGTGGAGTATCCTGAGTAATATTAAACAAAATTCGAAGATCAACAAAATTTGGACAATGATACAAAAGATGATTTATGTCATCCACATCTTTATTGCACAGAGTACTTACTGGGTTGCTAGCAATATGGAACCTATGAAGATAGGAGTCAAAACTTACCATGACCTGACAGCACCTGGGCATTGTAAAAGTGAATATCTAAATTTATCAGTCTTGAGCGAATCAGAATATCTGGAAAAAAGAATATGTCTTCCTCCCTGTTAATGCACTAACCCACCTCTCCTGCCAAGCCTTAAGAATAGAACTGTGAACTGATTAACAAGTTTAGCTCCAGAATTGAGGAACCGACTATTCGAAACCTTTGAGATATCTTTAACCACGCGGAACTCCGAGATGATTGAAGAACCGATAACAAATAAATCAAATGGAACAATATTGGAAATTACGTTGGCAGCAGCAGTGGGACAGGTTTTATACAGGGATGACACGCTCAGAAGGAACTTTCTGTGATATGTATTTAGTATAGCAAGAGTTTTACCGTTAGCAAAAACAAGCGACCCATAATCATAAAGAGACTGAATAAGGCCTTTGTGTAAAATAAGCCTCTCACAACCTCAATTATGCGAGGATCATAATTATTGTCTATTCTGCATAAAATGCAGAGATCATCAGCATAAGATATCAACTCAGAAGTCCTGTTAGTATACAGGATGAACTCATCCATGAGGCGATGAACCTCTGAATAAACTCTATTCCAAATAGTAGGTCCTAACACTGAACCCTGTGGAACTCCGCACTCTAGTTTCCTACTGCCAATGGAATCTGCTACGCTAAGAAATGCAACTCTATTTTTGAAGTAGTTAATAATTAAGTTAATGATAAAGGGATTAAAATTATTTTGGGCAAGAATGTCGACAAACCTGCAGTTGTCAAAGGCTCCCTTGATATCAAAGGAAATGACAACTGCAGAGCAGCCTGTTTGCAAACAATATTTAACACCAGAAATCAGCTTGTAGAGGGCACCCTCAGAAGAAAGTTCACTCCGAAAACCAAACTTATTCTGATGAAACGTGTTTCTACCAGCAACTTCTTTCAATAAGAATTCATTAATAACCTTTTCATAAACCTTGTCCAGAGCATTTAATAAGGAAAAAGGACGATAATGCGAAAGCGTACTACCTTCTTTTCCCGGTTTTGGTATAAGATTAGCAATCTTCCAACAGCTAGGAAAAATATGCAAAGAAAGACATTTATTAATAATTGTTGCAATTAAGTGAGGAAAATTAGAATTAATATACTTAACAATTTTATTTGTGATTTTATCAGAGGACGCCGCCTTCTTATTGCACAAATTTTGAACAATAGAGGTGACTAGATCAGGGCTACAAATAGGAGGAAAATGACTAAAAGTGGATTTCAGGATTAGTGGAGCATCAGAAGTTTTAGGAAAAAAGTAATTGAGAAAGGCAGTACACTTTAATAATTTGAACTTATGATGACATTACTATCGACAGTAATATCAGGTATTATTGTGTGTTGATGCTTATTAAAAATAAATTTATAAGGCCGACCCCAAGCAGTACTGCTCTGTACTAATGGTCGCGAATAATCCAACTTGGACTTGACAATTAGTTTTTTTATAATAAATATTAAGGACTTTAAGGACACAAGTCAGAATAAAGTGTTTGTAATTATCCCTACATTTGTTCTTTTTTTCCTAACAGAATTAATTAAATTTTTGACTGTTTGCAGGCTATTATTCCACCAATCAAGTGTAAGACAGGTGAATTCAACTTGAAATGAATTAATGATCTTAGATAGATAGCCATTAAACTTGCAGATGATACTTTCCACCTTGTCCGGATCTGCACAGTTAGAAATGGTACTATGCAAGTTAGTGATATAGGAATGATTTAAATTCTGTGAGAACTTAATAAAATTGAGTTTCTTAAAAGTATTAATCTCAACTGAATCTATTTGTAATGAGAGTGTAGATAATATATTTTTATGTGCAGTAAGTTCAAAATCATTTAATGAAAAGGTTACAATTTGGTGAATTCTGCTATGAACTAACAAATAATCTATAAGGCTCTTACCATTATGGTTTGAGAAAGTGGGAGTTTTATCATTCTTAACATTAATTAGTTCATTATACTAAATAGAAATTCGGGAAAATAAATAGAATCCTTGGTTTCCATGGATGGTAATCTAATGTATTACAAGTTGAGGATGGCTCTTAATTGTACGATCAATATAATCTAGGATATTATTTTTTGGTTTGTTAGGAGAAAGGTAACAAGCTATAAATAAGTATTTTTCAATATTTATGATATTGTTATTGTAAGTCTATGGGGAATATTACTACTTATAATAAATGCAATTCTATTATTATTATAAGAAGTATAACGGTTTGAAATAGATAAAGCCTCATGAAAGATATATGGTTCGGCATCAAAAGCAAAATTCACCAAACTTCTTAAAAAAGAAGTTGGCAGGCATAGGAGTTGCCAACATTCAAATAGGTTCTATTTTATATTTAAGATTTTCAGCTGCCCTAAGAAAAACATTACAATTTCTGCTTGAAGTAATGTGGTCAACACCACCCATGCACTTTTTAATACTATCTAGATTGTCAATAAGTTTATCAATATTATTATAGTTATATTCCTTGCGTAGACTCTCATATAGGCAATTTACGCGAGTATTTTCCTTATATTTATTTACAAAATTAATATATTAATTATCGTTCGCGTTTATCTCTCTCGATCGGCCGTTATTTCGCGCGTCGGTTATCGGTAGTTCGTAGCCACACGTGTATTTTATTATCTGTCCTCGGCGTGCCTATCGCTTTTTTGATCGGCCAAGGGTCTTACCCCACCGCGTTAGCGTTGGTTTCATCGGTTTGCGATTTGTTATCACACACCTGACGCCTATATAGTATATTTGTGTGGTTTCAAAATTTTTAAGTTAAATTTCGTCGGTTTTTTTTATGTGGGCTCGCCCACATTGCTAGCACTATGAACTCTGTCAAAAAGCTGTGTGACCTGCTACAACAGGTGTCACAGCTTACTAATGGAATCCGTTCTCAATTTAAATCTAAAAGCGTGACAAAAGTAGAGAAGGATACTATAATTGACTGAGCGAACAAAATTGATATTTTCGTTGCGCAGTCGCACTCTATTACGGACGCTTTGAAAGACATTCTAAATAAGAAGCAAACAACTGTTGAATCAGTTGTAAAAGATATTCTTCATAAGCCAGTAGGTGCCAGGAAAGGTGTATCGTTCAAAGATGCATTAGTTCAAAACAAGCTACAAGTTCTAAAACATAAGCTAATTGTTAAAATTTATAACATCGATCAGTTTGATAAGCAGCTTAAAGAGAAAATCAACATTGGAAAAGAAAAAGTCGGTGTTACCTTCTACAAGAAGGCGAATGCTAACACAGCCATTATCAACACATGCAGCAAAGATGATTCCATCAAATTGAAAGGAGTTATTTCTGAAAGGATAAAAGATGTTAAAATAAATGAAGAAAAACTTTCTAGATCCCACTATAGTAATTTTCAGGACTAACAATATCTCAGAAGGCGATGTTAAAGAGTTTTTCATAGATACTTATAATGCAACACCCATTTCGATAACCAAAGTTACTGCTGGACTTGCTAACGGGATATATGTAAGGATTCCACCCGCGTTATATAAGCAACTACCAGTGGACAGAAAAATACGTATCAACTGGGAATCGTTGAGCTTCGCAGGTGCCATCTCACCTAAGTTTTGCTGGAAGTGCTGCAGGTTTGGTCACACAGAGAGAAGTTCTGTAAGTCTGAAGAGACGTTCGATGGTACAATCTACAGAGTAGGCAAAGGTGTCCGACGATAAGGGCAGCTATGTTGATCGTCAAACCTCGGTCAAACATGGCGTAAAAAGAATGATTCTGACAATTTTTCTTCAATTCGACAATAATCGAAATAGGATATCGTCGAGGTCCAAATTATCGGAAATTACGCGTATAAAGCGTAATACGAGGCCGCGGTATCTTTTAAAAAATAAATATGCGGAGGAAGTAGCGTATGTAACTATTATTTACGATTAAAGGCGATGTATCGTCCTTGCAGCCATTGTGTCCTGTTGGTAGGTCCCTGATATTTACTTATATTCAAACATATTATTCGCTTTACATGTTGTCGGTCTTTTGTCTATTAACCTTTATTATATTTTAATTTCGTACGGTTATTACGTCTTACTACATGTCCTAACAATTTTATTATCCGCTTTTCCCTGTATGATTTATTAAACTTCTTGCTTCGTGTATTCCTCGGAGGATTACTTTTTTGCGTTTTCATTTCTTTACGAATAAATAAATGAATAAATAACACGTACGACGTATTCAATTACGCAACGAGATGACAATGGAGAAAGAGAAAACGAGGAAACGAAGTGGTTCCTCGTAATTTCCGTTGAACGATGAAATAAAACTGAAATAGTTTCGAAGGAGGCCAGCCTATAATACGACCAAGGAAGAAGACCATTAATTTTACATACGACCTTAAGATTCAACCGGCTTTCTTACACGAGCAGACACAATTTCAATACCCGAATACATTATCCTTAGCACATGCTTAGTCGGTCGGTTGCTAACGTATTAAGTCATTCTTTGTCCTTTCATAAAAGAGATATTCCGATGATATATTATCTTCGCGTGATAGAGTAAACCGTGTTCGCCTATAAATGTACACAATAAGAGAGAACATATGTTTTTTTCACGCCGTCTTAAAATTTTACTCATATATTACATTAAATACAGGCAACACTCACATATATACACATATGTATAATGTAAGTACGAAATATATATGTATATATGTCATTGTATATATATATATATATATATATATATATATATATAATCGTCGTCTAGCATACTCGTTTCCTAGTTTTGCCGTCGTCTCTATTTATGTTTGTGCCGGTTATGCGATATTAATCCTACTTCGTGACTTGTTACAAAACTGCACAATGAACATTTGAGGACCGTTTGTGGCACGGTGCTATTGTTATTCGCTGCTATCGGTTTCAATTTTTTTCTTTTAATATATCTTCTTCCTTGCATTACTTGCTAGACTGTTGATAGCCATTGCTTACGATCCAATGCCACCTTTTCCCAGCGGTCGGTAGTTGGTTTAATTCTTGCCCTTTTCATATCTTCAGCAATAACGTATATATATATATATATATATATATATATTTATACATATGGTAAAAGTCCTATCAACTTCGAAAGTTGGTAGACGACGTCGCCTAATAACTAATCTTTAACAACCCAAAGACTTATAGATAACCGACAAAAAGGCGAACTGTAGCAAGCTGATGATACATATATATACATATGTGTGTGTGTGTGCGTATTTACAAACATGCATGTTCATAATTGTGTATATATTATAACAGAATTCGATACAAATACGACATGCAAGAAGGATGAACATTTAGACTGTAACTCTTCTGCGAAACCTACTCCAATGTCTACGATTTAATTTTGTATAAAAATGAACACCAAAAAAAAAACTATATACGAATTTAATCGTTTAAATCGTACGATTGATTAAACAAAATAAGCGAATTTCGAATAAAAATAGAATTTACTTCGCTTGCATTCGGTGACTAACTTTGCACCGATCCATTTTATAAAATACAGATGAAGAATAGTTTGAAAATTATTATATGGAAATTAAAACTTTTCTATCAAAAAAAAATTAACATTAGATTTCTTTTTATACCCATATATATATATATATATATATATATATATATATATATATATATATATAAAGCTGTAGCATCCGTCTGTGATTTGCGAATATTTTTATTATAATCACTGATTGGGCTATTTTCATCACGCATAAAGAGAAAATCTTTTTTTTTTTTAATTTTCGTCTGTTTGTTCTGATTTAACTCAAAAACTATTATAGCAATAATCATGAAATTAGCACAGCTTACAGTCTATATTACCGGGATTCGTTCTAAACTTCAATTCACATTATCATCACAAATAGGACGGAAATTTAAAGTTTAAAAGAAGTAGGAGACAGCGATATCTCTGTCAAATCGTTTAAAATGTAACACGTTTTGCAGTTCGAATGTTCCTTCACTACCAAAACTCGCACGTTTTGTTACGTTAGGTGTGTGGCCGAAATAACGGACTAACATAAATAAACGGCGATATTGTAATTACACGGGCGAAGCCGTGAGTAACTTCTAGTATATAATATATATAATTTTAATTTTACATGCTAAAAAAAAAACAATGGTTGTTATATGTATACGTGTGTATGTGAATATATGTAAATATATATATTTTTATTTTCATACAAATCTTATAGCGCATTTTGTGATTTACAATTAAACGCATTGTGAAGACTGAATCGTGCATACATGGTTCAAAGATAGCCAAATTCGAAAAAACAAAATATACATATCATATAAATTGCCCGCTTAAATATCATTATTACCATCTTCGTCGTATTGTTCACGTTCAATTTTACACATAAAATTACCTAGCATTCAGCGCACAAATATACATTTATATATATATATGTATCGTCATCATCATCATTAAGTGCTGTCTCCGTATCGGAGGTAGGCGACTACTTACTATGCATATTTTGTTATACAATGTAAATAGCGTACAATGCAATTATAATATGGCGCTGGCGTAGATAGACACACACAACCCAGGAGAAGCTTTGTTATCTCGACACAATGCAGCCCCGCGTGTTTTTGTAGTATACTATATTGTTTACCAGCGCGCGTTATGCGTGGTGTTTGCCATTGCCTTCCACGCGATAATATTACAATTATTTATTTGTTTTTTTTTTTATTGTCTAATGATGATATTTTTGCGTCATCTATTCGAACTCGGCACCTTTCGTCTTTTTAGCCACTCGGCTATTCCGACCACATAACACCAAGCTTTCCCCAGACGGACACCGATCCAAGTAACAACTTGGCCCGACGTTGCTTAACTTCGGTGATCTGACGAGAACCGGTACATTCAACGTGGTATGATCGTATTTTATTTATTTTTTTATAATATAGGGTGACCTAGAGAAGCCTGACGGCTTTGTTGGTTTTTTAATAACTCCAAAACTGCTCCACCAAAATTTTTGAATGGAATTATATTTAAAAATATGAAAACGAGAGATTAGCTTACAATTCATTCCTAAATAAACGTGAGATTAAAATCATATATTTCAATTCCTCAGTCATCCACTATTTGTTAGCATTTCATTCGCTAATTATTAAACTATTCCAAGTTCCATACTTTTCTTTTATAGCGATATAACCGACTACGTCTAACTGCTTTCACGATGATCATCCCGTTGCTGAATATAACTTACAACTTCTCTTCTTCATAAATCATAGAGAAATCAGTTTCGAACAATTCAACTTTTTTTTAAGTATAGTTTGTGTTGATAACTCATCAAATGTGTGTGTACGTTAGCATTATCGCGACTGCCTTAGATATTTCGGAATTTGAATACGGTTAAAATCGCTAATCCTAAATCTCCTGAAGAAATATTAAATTTAAACCGAACAATTCTTGAATAAGCCATATTTACATAATCATCATCAAATGACTATATTGGTCAGTTCTGGATGTGAAGGAGATTAATATATATATATATATATATTTATTTCTCGGAATAATTTTTCTTTAGTCGAATATGAAATTTCGACGATAAATAATTAAATTTGTTAAAAAGTTTCGTCTAGAAGTTAAATTTCCTCGAAATTTATTCCGTTTTTACGATTTTCTTACTTCGTTGGTTCAAATAATTTAAACACGTGTATAAACATTTCGTAACAAAATCGAACAGTAAGATGAAAAAAGCTCGAGAAGTTTCGTCCGGCTATCCACGTTACGTTCGTTTTCTATATCGTCTATACTTTTCGTTATCGCGGCTATCCGCGAAGTTGTGTAAAACTTTCTAACGGGCGCCGACAAAATAAAACGCGGTATACGACTTAGTAATGTTAACGCGATTACCAATCGAACGCTAATATATTTTGTCATCGCGTAAAGGGGGTTTATATTTATAGGCGATTTATATTTATAGGCGATTTATATTTCGATACAATGTTTCGATTATACTGTGTAGTAAGTATGCCTGTCGACGTTCGTTGATCTTGATTATCAAAACATTTCGGAAAATTATTTTAAACTATTCGTGTAAGAAGAGTGATTTGCAAAACTATTTTAGTTTTATTTTATTTACACACACACACAATATATACCATCATCATTTTGTTACATCTCCTTTCAAGAGGTTGCACATCAAGATATCTCTAGCTGAATTTATTACTTCATAAGTTCTACCAATACCTACGTTCGTTGTGTACTACTTTTCCTTCCTCTTGTTGCCTTTCCAAGCATTTTCCCTTGGACCGCTAACATAAAAATTCCTTCTCGTAATTTATGCCGGATATATTTCCTCGACGATTGTCAGGACGTTCTTATTCGAAAAGAAATCGGTCCACGATATCTTAAGCAACCGCCTATACGACCACATTTCGAATGCATTTATTCTTCTCTCGCTTTCGACGTTAATTTCCCTGTATATTGCATCACGAACCACACGTAGCAACGCGCTATTCTATTTCTTAACTCCAAATCCGTCTTTCTGTTCTGTAATATTTGTCCCAAATTTTTAAAAGTTTGCTTTGCCGACGTTATCCACGTTTTTGTCACTTCTACGTCCGGGCCATCCGTTGTGAATATTGCACCCAGGTATTTGAACTCTGTCGCCTGTTTTATTATCTTGTTGTTAATTTTTTTTCAAATTTATATATTAGGGTAAAATTCGAAACGTTTTTAAAAATAGAGAAATACCGAATAGTCTTAAAAGTAAGCTGTATAATCAATATGTAGTCTTGACATACGGAGAGCATGAAGCCTTACTAAAGGGCAGCTAGAAGTATTAGGAAACCCCAAACTGCTCACGAGAGGATTATCTTTGGAATCAACCTCGAAGATCTCAAGACGGTTTCGTGGATTAGGGAACAGACGAAATTATCACCAGGCTAAAATGGAAATGGACCGGACAATTGGCAAGAGATAATGATAGGTGACAACTTGTTAAATGGGCAGGAATCAATTGGATCCGAGCCGCACAAGATAGGAGTCGTTGGAAAATTTTGGTAACTGCCTACGCTCAGCAGTGTGTTGATATAGTAATATCGTGATTGATATATATATATATATATATATATATATATATATAACGAATGACCTCCCTATATACAACTACCATTAGAAGCAACTCGTTATAAATTAAATGATTTGTATTATAATTATGTAATATACTTTATAGTTAATTATTTATTTTGAATAAACTTCGAACGGTATATTATTTAAAACTTATTTTCATTTAATGCATCATCATATTTGGGTACGCGAATAATATCGCTTAGGATGAAAAATGTGTATATACAATGACTTCAAAATTATATTTAAAAAATTGAACGCATCAATATATCACGCAAGGTAATTACAAAAAAAAAACATAACTCAAACTAAAAAATAACCGCTATATTAACTCTCATTCAAATATTTCAATCATAGATTTGCTACTTTTGGCATTGACGGCCCTGTAGTCTCAGCAGGAAGCTGGAGTATGGTGTTCCTCAAGGCTGTATCCTTGGATCAACACTCTAGAATATTCTTTACTCCCATGTTCACTATAAAATGGATGAATTTATCCCTGACAAAAAATGTCTATTAATTTCATATGCTGACAATCTTTGTTTGGCATCTGATGTTGATAAATACTTTGATTTAGGTTGTCTGTCAATCACTTAACTACAATTAATAACAACTCACTTCCTCCGCTAACCAATACCAATTTATTTGATTTTTGAATCAGGAAATAGTTTTTTTTTTGTGTTTTTTTTATGGGGATGCCTTTACAGCTTACCCAACGTGGAGCCGTAATAATCACTAACTCATATTCTTATGAACTCGGACAACTTCTCGAGAAAAGTCGCTATGTCCGGGAACAAATCTAGATTCTCAACATGCAGAAGTGACATTACGTTAAAAGGAGGACCACCACGAGATGCGTACAGTAATTTGAGATACAGTTCAGAACGTAATGCTGTTAATGAAGGAAATTCGAAGAACACGTGATCAGGGTTGCAGACTACACGACCAGCATGTAGAGGACAATACGGATTATCTCTAAGCTGCATAACGAACAGGCGGTCCGGCAACAAGCAATGCCCAAACCGCAATCTGCTGATAAGTACAATTCCTCTCCGCTTGATGTTTTTGAAAACGTAGAACCATGGGAACCTAGGGAGAGACGGCTGCAGCTGATAATACGCAGTAAGAGGCGACCGCTGTATGCACTCCATATATGTCTGTTCCCAGAGCTTGTGTAAAATGAATGACGTCACGAGAAGAAACTGAAGAGAATAAAACACCACTAGAAGAACCCCTTTTAGCTATTGCATCTACCATTTCATTGTCGAGGACTCCTCGATGTCCCGGTACCCACAAGAATGACACAAATATACTGAGGTTTTACAGCTGATTAAGTTTCAACATGATGGCTGAAATCAATGAATCTGACACCTTCCCTATGCATTCAATAGCTTTTAAAATACTCTGTGAGTCGGTAACAACGAGATAATTACCTGGAAGATTCGCATCAATTAAGGACGACAAAGAAAGAAATACTGCCACACACTCAGCTGTAAATGAGGAACAGAGATCAGATAATTTGTATGCACTGATAATATTAAGAGATGGGATATAAACTGCTGCACCAGTTCCCTGAGCTGACTTCGATCCATCTGTATAAACAAGGATATGCGTAGGAAAATATTATTAAATGTACCCCGGATCAGTGGGGGAGACCAATGGACGTAGTTCTCTGGAAAGAAAAATATTATTTTATTGGCAAAATTGTATGAATAAGGTAACATAAATTGGATGGGTATATGAATTCGCATAGTCTGCACCTGAAATTCATCCAACCTAGGTAAAACCGAAGCCAGCAGAGGCATTTTGCTGTTTGAAAACCGCCAGTTGGAATAAATGTAGTAGAATAAATTGTATAGCGGAAAGCGATGTATGTACATTCTACCGATCAAGAGCTTTAATGCTAAATAACTCCGTCTCAGCTGTAACGGAGGAATCTTACACTCTGCCAACAATGCCGGTATCGGAGAGTTCAGAATTTAAATTCACTCGAAATTATTTCAAGTCAAAGTATCCCACATACTACCAATTGAAATCATTGATCATAGCTTTTTATCGCATATTGAATACATCCATAAAAAATGTGACTCGATTTATGAAAAATTAAGACGACTCCAACCCATCACATTTGATATGAAATATAAGGAGAGGGTTATTCTCTATAAGGGACTGGTTGAGTCCCTGCATAGATATAGCTCTCTTGTTTATATTAATCAAACTGTTAAAGTTGTTGACAAGCATCAGAGGAAATTTCTTTTAAACATTTATTCTCTATATAAGAGCTTGCACCACCTCTAGGGCCAGCGTTATCTCGAATATCTCTTCGATCATCTCTGAGTATTACTTGGATTTGTAAATAGACTACGTTATTCACCCTTTTATCATCTTATATTTAAGTCACTCATTGCAGAGAGCTTTGCAAACATTCACTTATTTTCTTTTTCATTTTATGTTCGATGTTCGTTTCATATACTTACCCAGTTACGTACACTTGGTTATAAGCATACAACTCACTGCACCTTTATAAATACAAATTATACAATAAATTTGCCCCACCGACATAGTTCAAATAATAAATTAATTATAAAGAAGAAAAATAATAAATGTTTATTCGTTAATTATTTCGTACATAAAACGACATATAACATTCGTAGCTTAGTATAGAGCATAAGGGAATAAATTACACAAATTTGACGTAATTATAAAATAAATATTTAATTGTAGGATGTAAATAAAATTTATTAAATGACAAGGATTAACAAATTAAAATAAACGACATTTAAAACAGCGATGTTTGTAACGCATATAACGATTGCCTAAGGCATATCGTAATCACCGATTATGTTCATTTTAATTATCGCGTAATTTACGCAATTATAATAACATTTTGCTAAAACTTTATTCACGAACGAGTATCTGGACATTTGGTAGTCTGCGGGTCTGTTGATTTTTTTTATACCTAGGAACATTCGATATAATTTTACCACACTAGTTTTATACGGCTTGCAATCTTCAGTAAGCACTATCGGAGATTGAAACCAGAACCTCGGTCTAATTATAGTAGTGTAAATCAACTTTTTGTCAACAGTATTAAGATATGACACCCCTCCGGATTAAATATGAGAGAAAGCATCCGGATGCTTTTGTACGCGCTATGTACACTCCGTTTTATTTGTCTGGTGAAGTCGACCGTATTTTAATTCTTCGAACCGAGGAATATACATGCGCCATTGAGAACAACATTAAGTACTGATTTTGGAAATCTCCTTGTAAATAGTATAGCTTGGGTCTTATTTGTAGCGAATCGAAGATTACATGGTTTATAATATTTGTAAAAGGTAGCGACGGCCTTCTGTAAACGATTACGTATGGTTTCCAGTCTGTAACATTCACTGAATACGCCGAAGTATATAAAGCTATTTGAAAATACACGAGGTAAATTATTTAACAATATTGAGAATAATAAAATAATATACACGGGAACCATCGAACACAGTCGAAAGCCTTTTTGCGTTTTGTGGACTATAAAAAGGCTTTCGACTGTGTTCAATGAAGCAAACTTTGGCCAATTTTAGTTGAAATGGGAATACCAAGATATTTAGTACGTTTAATTATAAATTTATATAAACAAAGTACGGCTAAAGTCGGAATAAGCAAAGATACACACTCCGAAGATTTTCACCCATCACGCGGCGTACGGCAAAGTTGTATTCTGTCCCCACTGTTGTGTACAATCTCTATGGAGAGTATATAAAAAATTATTCATTCTATTTTATTTAATTTATAATTGGCTTTTAGCTGTTGTATGGCTTCATTAAATAAATAAATATAAGTGTTTACAGACTCATGATAGTGGGTTCTCCATTGGAGGAGTTAAGATATGAAATGTCCGGTACGCAGATGATACTACGCTGATAACTGACAGCTTAAGCAGTATGGCGCAAACTCGAAGCCGTCTGGAAAAATACAACGCAGAATATGGATTAATAATTAATAAAGAAAAGACGAAAATCATGATTATTGATAGACAGAACGATAATTGTCCGGGATTACACGCTTTTAACGGCGTGGAAATTGTGAAACAATATGGATATCTAGGTTCGATAGTGGAAAATCGTGGGGGCTCAAAAGAAGAAATTAGACGTAGAGTAAACATAACAAAAAGTGTGATGGTACGTCTAAAACGTATATGGGCTGATCCCGTTGTGTCAAAAAAAAAAAAAAAGTGAAAATAAAATTGGTCAATAGTCTGGTCTTCTCGGTGTTTCTCTACGGCGCGGAAACGTGGACACTACGGAAAGGTGATAGACAAAAGATAAATGCGCTGGAAATGTATTGTTGGAGGCGGACGCTAAGAATACCGTGGACAGACAAGAAAACGAATTACTCGATATTACAAGAAGTTGGCGCAACAAATAGAAGATTGTCTTCGATAGTAATTAGAATATTAACATACTTCGGTCATATAATAAGAGCAGATGGATAACATGTTACGGGCGGCAATAGCAGGAAGTTTTACAGAATCGCGTACAGCAGATGAATTTTTCATAATTACGATATCTCCACGAGCGATTCACGATTCACAGAGAGAGATTGAGAATAAGTACGTCCTCAGAACACTGCCTCGAGGAATGCAAGCGTAATAGGTTTCAACGGAAGAGCTTTTCTATTACTTTAATTACACAAAATACTAAAATACATAAGCACGCGCGCAAAAGGCAAATTAAGCGGTTTCACGTTGTCAACTATAGAGACGCATATGATCGAAGATTTTCCTTCTAACTACGAATGAGAGAAAAGCTAAAAAAGTAAATACATCTTCAAAACTTATACTGCTATTACGTCATCGCAACGTAAGTCTCCCGGAGGAAAATGAACTGCACTGATAGACTGAGCCCGTTCGTAAGTCTTGGGTCTCGACCAAATCACTCCTACACTGCCCGTTATTTGTCTCGTGTAAACTCTACGCCCGTTCTTTTTCTTATTTTATCGCGCCCTATCTATTCCGCATAATCTCTATTCATCTACGTATCTCGCGTCGAGATAGTCATAAAATTCTCATTTTCCTTTCTCACTTTTTCCGAAAGGTTTTTGTTTTGATACTTTATCTGTTCACTTGATCTTAATCGTATGTAAGATACGATTTAAAAAAAAAAAAAAAAAAAAAAATTATTTCGCCGAGATTTATAATTCATTCTATTCTCATATGTTGGGGCTGAGCAAGTACATACGCAGAAAAATTAATAAAATACCTATAAGCGAGTGAAATTAGGAGAATTCAGAAAAAAATCGTGGACCCAAAAAATTCAAAATGAAGTGGTACTCGAAAAAATAAAAGCTCAAAGAACAATCTTTAGCGAAAAGTAAACTACTTCGGTCACTTAATGTGTGAAGAAAATTATAAATTACTAATCGCAGAAATAGTACGGAGAGAACATGATTTGTTCTGTCATTAATCGTCTACGCGCAGAATTGTATATCGAATCTGGATCTGAAATTTCGCCTAATTTTATTTCTAATACTAAAGAAATTTTCAGTAAAACGATTGAAGAAACTCTCTTAACCAGCGCTCGTTTCTTTCCCGATTAAATAATCTGTCCGGTTATTTTTCGAGAATAATAAACGAATATTTTATTTTCTACGCGACAATTCTGTAAATTGAAGAATCTAAATTTGAAGCAAACCCTAAAATATAGTATTCTGCAAATATGCAATGTGTGTGAGTGTACCTATATGTACATTACGGTGGAGCTGAAATAAATTATATTATATATATATATATATATATATATATATATATATATATATATATATATATATATATGTATAATTTGAGAAAATTTTTCAGACGACAAACTTTGAACCACTGGCACGGCGACGAATAAATTGAAAGGTGCCTTACTCCGGTAATTTAGTTCGTATATCTGATACGAGATAGCGTGTATGTGTGTGGGTGTGTTAATAAAACTTCAAAAAGTAAATAAGGTTCATCATTCCACATTGCCCTTATTTTTCGGTTTTCTTTTTTCTTCAAATTATTAGACGCTTTCGTCTAATTTTTCCCTTTACTTTATTTTTATTCGATCAATTTACTAATATCGTATTCATCGACGTTTTCAACGTCATATCCTTTTGCTCTATACGTATTCGTGTATACATATATATGTTGTATATATAAACGAATGCATATATGTTGAGTTTTATATTGTTTGTTGAACATGTTGTTTCAGTGGCGCATGTCCAACCGGTTGTTTATTATTCCGTTACAATCTTTTTTGTATATAACTTTCGACGTTAAACTTCTATTTATTATTGCGAGCTAACCATCGTGGTTAGGTAAGCAATTATCTATGATAGTAACCAAGCACGAGGAAAGGAGCTCCCAGTGGCACACTCCCGATAACCCCAACCTATGCGAGGTCTACTGGTTTCCGACGCTTCAACTTCCGTATTTCATCGGAAGTGTGCAAGAGATCTTGAGCAAATGCGTTTGGGTGGCTCTCAAGTCTTTTAAACTACATCAGCTAGATAACGTTCGGTTTGTAACATACTAAGGCGCCTTGGTTATCAGCCTGAGTAGTTTTTCCGCGATGTCTGTATCGCATTTTTATGTTTGACGGCTTCGCACAACCCCAAAGCTGCACTCCGTATGTCCAGATTGGGGTCTTAAAATAGCTGTGTATAATAAAAGTTTGTTGTTCGTTGACAACACACTGTTTCTCTCTATAATCTCTGTAGATTTTCTCGACACGGATATATAATTCTCTTTTTTAACTTGTGATACTTCCACGTTAGACGACTGTCTAAATACGGATCTAACTACGTGACAATTGTTCGTTCAGGCAGGCCTACGCTATTAATCTTAACAGGTAGATGTGCTATTTTTCCGTTTTTGTAAAATCGATATCTATCAATTTGTTTTCATTGATTCTGATATTCCACATGTTAAATCATACTTCCGATTCGCCAAGCCTGTAGATTTTGTGTTGATATTTTGTGATCTAAATGTGATGATAGACGTGCCGTATCGTCAGCGAACGTATACACCATTAGTGAAGAGAATGTCGGCAGTATACAACGAGCATAGTGTGGAACCTAACATCGAACCTTGAGGCACAAAATAAGATGTATTTCTGAATTTTCATGTTCATCTCGTCCTTGGAAGATGACTTTAATAACAAATAAATGCTAGCTGGAGGAGGGATTTTAATTTGTATAGTAAGCCATCATGGCGTACTTTATCGAAAACTCGTTGCGCATCGAGAAATGCTGCAGCACATACTTCTTTTTTTGTCTCTAAATTATTTTCGATTTCACTTACTACCCTGTGGCTGATCGATAGTAGAATGGTGACGTAAGAAACCAAACTGATGTAATTAGTCTATATGAGTACAAAGCCAATTAGTTTTTTGCATAAAAATTTTATGATGTGTATATATACTTGTTGTTGGAATGTTATATATTATTATTGGTATTAATGTTATGTAATTTTTGACATGTAATATAATGTAGTTTTAATGTATTGCTAAATATAGTTTTAATATATATGTTTTATATGTATAAAAAAAAAAAAAAAAGTCTATATGCGTGGCTGTAATCTTTTAAATATTAATTTTTCCACTATCTTCTATAAATCAGGCAACAAGGAAATCGGAAAGCAAGATGTTACAGAATGCGAATGCTTACCCGGTTTCGGAATCATGGCGATCTGTGCAAACTTCCATTGTACTGGAAAATACCACCAGCGGAATATAGCATTACATATAAAAGTCGAGAGCATTATAGCTTTCTGTGAAAGTTTCTTCAATAATTCTGCATTTAATAAATCATAACCCGGACTTCTTTTATTTTTTATCATTTTAAGTATAAGATATTGAGTCGATGCTGATTTGATTGGAGAAGATAATTCATCAGAGCTATTTAGAGAGTTGTAACTTTATTGACAGTGTCCGCCTTTGTTTAAGATAAATAATCATCAAAAAGATCCGCTTTCTGTTTATAATCTTTCACTCATGGTCTTATCGTGTTTTACCCAATGAATGTGATTATTTGGTTTAATAATATTTTTGGTATACTTCCAGAATGAATAGTCATCAGACTGTAAGGCTGAGAGTCTAGTTAAATAGTGATTAAACGAGTTGTTTTCAATTTCTTGTAATCGATTTTTTAGTTGTTTATTTAATCTGTCGGACTGCCATAATATCATTATTTTTTTTATATATATATATAAGAACAGGAATACTAAGGATAGAAATCTCTAATTAGATATCTTACGGCATTCTGACGTCAATTTAGCTTTTCAGTGGAATTTTTAAATTTAATTTTACATCTAGACATTCCCTAAATAATTCGGAGTAAGTTTTATTATTATATAAGTGTATTCGTTTTTCGCCACATATTACCGAATCACCAACTGTTAAAATGATTACGGAGTGGTCGGAAAAGAAATCACATGACAAATTGATTTCAGTATCATAACTAGCGGTACCTTTTGTAATGAAGAAATCCAGAAAATACGGTGTTTTATAAGTATCACTTGACGTTGGTTCTCTAGTTGTTATAATGTTCATATTGTGGTTATGTAGAGTTCCTTTAAAGATTCGTCCCATTGTTGTTAAAACCCACACGAGATGTATGTTTAGCTTCCGGTCTGCTCCAGCCACAAATCTGCTACCCAAAATTGTTATATATTTATCAAAAACATAAGAAAAGTTAACTTCTTCCGAAAACGTCTAAAAATATCTGCTATACCATGTGGTAGATAAAATTACGCACTTTTACATAACATTAATTCCTTCTTATAATTTATTAGTTATCGTTATTATATAATTTGCCGAATACTATCGTCATAAAGAAAGCACTGAAAACACCAACATCGCCTGCTGTCTCTAATATCTAAGCTTTATGAAAAACTGCTGCTAAAAAGATTAATGCCAACCACAGATGATAGTCGTGTAATACCGGAATATCAATTCGGATTTAGAGCCAAGCACAATGGAGCAAGTACATCGTATAGTTAGCATTATCAAGACGTCCCTTGAAGGAAAAAAATATTGTGCGATGCCGTGTTTTTGGACAGAAGTCAGACTTTCGACAGAGTCTGGCATAATGGCCTATTACTCCAAATTAAGCGACATTTATGAATTACGACGGTTGCTTTGGTCCTACCTAAGTGAAAGGTATTTTTATGTGAAATATGAAGACGATTCATCAGATATATATATATATCCGGTGAAACTAGATGTGCCACAGGGTAGCGTACTGGGACCACTACTCTACATCCTTTACACATCAGATATTCCTATAACCTCTAATGTAGAGGTAGTGATTTTTGCTGATGGGACACTGCAATTTTGTGTTCTGACGTATACCCGGTCAGAACGCGAAATTATCTGGACGGCAGTCAACGAAGTTTCGTTGTAGCTTAACCTATGGATGGTCATGGCCGATGAAAGTAAATCAAAACTAGTAATCTTCACTAAGAGATAGAATTTATCCAACAAAAGACATAATTCTAAAGGGTGCTGCAATTTCACAATAGCAAAGCGGACGGAGCTAAATGTAAAACTGAGACTACTGATTATTAAACAAGAAATCGGGAGTGTCGATGAAAATAAATTATGTACAATCAAGTTTGGAAATTAATTTGGTGTTATCGTTGCCCATTATAGAGATGTTCTAAAAACGGGAACATATCGATTATTCAGCGGATTCGGAAGTCCTCCAGATCGTTGTCAATGCACCGTCGTAGTACATTACTAATTTAACACTCCACGAAGACCTTGGATTAATATACTTACAGACTAGAGATGCACCCAAACAACATGACAATCTCAGTAGCTTAACAGAATCAAGCCAATGGACTATTTCTTAGTACTTATCGATAGATAAGCTGCTAATCACGCCATATCGAAATTACCAAATAACTACAATCGGCTAGGTGCAATTTCACTAAAGGGGAAAAACGAACTTCTATGCCGAAGGTATACGATCTAAGACGCAAAAAATTATCGTCTAAAAATAAAAATATAAATAATCCTAATATTATCGCGTGGAAAGCAATGACAAACTACCTCGCACAACACCATATGCGCGTTAGTAATAATTATAGCCACGCGTGGATGCATTGTGTCGTGACAACAAAGCGATTACAATCAGTTCTCGTGTGTGTCTCTCTGATAAAGCCATATTATTATGATTGTCTTGTACGCTACTTATTACCACAAAAATTATGTATTAACTAGGCGCCTACCTCCTATAATGGTGATGATAATCGAAAGTACCAAATGGCGATAAACGAATTAATAACCAGTCAATATGATCACATCATTAACCGAAAAATATTTCTAAAATCGATTAGAGAAAACGCACACACTAAAAAAAGTCTCTTATATGTTATGCGGATACTTGGAGCGTTTATAAATCTTTATTGTTACTGTTGTTATTATGGTCTGTTTTTAACTTTCATTTCTAGCGCAACTTTTATCCAAACTTATTCTCGTTGACACTACTTTTTATCCGTGCTAGACATGTTATTTATTTGTTTATTATTATTGTGTTTTCACGTCCAAATACGGTAAAATTCCAACACTAGACTAAATGCTACCACAACGAGCTAAACGAATCTAGCTTCAGCAGGAAAGTCAAAAAAAAAAAAAAGAGGAAGAAAAACTTCGAAATCCATCTTACAGTTGAAAGTTTATATTCGAAACTTTAACAGGAATCTAGAATGAGAAGATAGTTTAAACCTCCGGAATGATAAATGGAATACTAGACCATAACGCGTTTCAAAGACACTTGAAAATATCGATGCAGGATTACTAAGAAGTTTACGTGCCGATAATCCGGGACGCGACACGTCGTGCGGAATAAAGCATCGCGTACTATCCGAATTTAGTTCTTCACCAGCATTATTACCATTATTAGCATTATTATCGTTATTACTATATTTTATGCGATTCAGTCCCAGTCTGAAAGAAAGAAAAAACGTATATTTGTGTAAGTTGTAACATAATGATGATTAAAAAAAAACGACAACAAATTATCTGTGACGGGAAAATATGATATCTATATATTTGATAAGCTTATTACATTAACAAGTAATAGAAATAAAGAATTTTATAATTACTAATGATAATAGGAAAAGTTTAAACGAGAAAAAACCGATACACATAAGCTTATTACCGATTTATAACGCACGATGAAATGATATTTTCGGCGTTGATTTATCGACGGAATTTACCAATTCGGAGAAAAAGAAGAAATGCAGAAATGATACTCGAAATAGTACTAATATACTTCTTGCATCCCTATGTCAGGCTAGGGTAGGTTAGGTTAGGTTAGGTTGCAACGATGATGAATGAGTTTTAATGCGCGACTATATCGCGAGTTATTTAAGATGATTCTAATGAAGTGGCTGAAATAGAAAAAAGTGCACTGAGCACAGAATTTTTAAAATTTAATTTCGACGTAAAAATTGTTTAGCGAATTTTGAGATAGGTTTAAAAAATGTTTTTTTTTTTTTCGAAAATAGGTTGCTCTCTTGAATTCATAAGCAGTTAATTTTGTCCCACCATGCAAAAAAGCGTTCTCGAGATTAAAATCGAATATTATCTCAAGCTGCAATAAATATCGAAATTAATAAAAATAATATCTGGATAATTTTGGAAACAAATTTTATTTTTTCCCAAGCATAATGGAACCTGGCAAACGCTGTAATTCCAATATGTTCTAGTTTCATTTTTTCTGTAGAGCTACAAAGTGTACACCTTCTTCTTGTTAATCTTAAGGGTTGACGAACTCCTTTCGACGGATTTTCAACGATACATATGGTTTCATTTTTTTATTTTTTTTTATTACTCTGATAGAAATATATATATTATTAAGATCGACTAATCACGTACTCTCACTAAACTCATTACAATTTCACAAGTACACTACTCCGAGGAACACCATAATGTTTTTTCTAGAAGCAGTATTTTTAATATTTAGCATGACAGATCTTTCATGAAAATAATTTATAATAATGTTTATAAGATAAGGATTGATTTGTCTTTAAGAATTTCAATTATTGTTGATCACTTACAGTTGTCAAAAGCTCCTTTTATGTCGTATGACAAGAATGGAGTCCCCCATCACTGAGTGATTGCCTTATCCTTGAAAGTAATTTATATAGTGCACCCTCTGAAGAAAAACCAGTCCTAAAACCGAACTGATTTTTATGAAAAATATTTCTTCCTTATATGGAAGTCTTTACGGGATAAGAATGTTACCGGAAGACTCTTACGTAAAATGAATTGACTACAGCTGCGTCTATAATATATAAAAATATTATGTACCACCATTTCTTACTCGATCTGCTTCATATACTGCCTTCAACTGATCTAAACGATCAACACAGTCCATGTGTAAATTATAGTCAGAATTCCTTGTACTACCATCACGTTGTTTTTAGTTGACTTTCGCTGCCAAGTCAAAGTGAAAATTTTATAATAGACGAACGTATCTTTTATAGTTCTATTTTAGTTATGTCACCAGAATGAAACCAGTCACATCTGTTTGACCGCTGATACTGATAAAACACTGCTGGTGCTGTATGGATTTTAAACTTATTCTACTTTACAATATTACATTTATTAGTATCACTAACTGATGCTAAATTTGTAATATTAGTATGAACTGTTATACTCATTATCAACAGTTTCTTCTGAGTCATTTTCGAATCCCCTGATGGTATTGTTTCACATAAATAAATATATAAATAAATAAGTAAGTCTTTATTTCGCCAAATATCGGCCGAAAGTCTCCCATCCATAAATATATATTATACAACATATAGGCGTGCATACCAAACATCTATAAATAATAATAATTAAACATAGTTATGAGCACAATATAATGGGCACGTTTTCTTCCATTCTGTTCTTTCGGAGCTTAATCGTAACCAAGTAGAACCCAACCGTTATCTGAAGTCATTTGCCCACCTTAACGGTTGTCTACCTACATTTCTTTTATTGTAATCTGGAACATGAACTTGGTTACATTTGCGGCCAAACCATCTCGACGAATCATGTGACTAGCCCGGTTCCATTTTAGGCTGAGTGTCATCTTTGCAATGTTCTTCACTTTTTGGTTTTATGCCTTGTGATTTCTGAACGAATTCGGTGAATTCTTCTAATTCCAAGTACAGAATCTCTCCATTGCTCTTTGCACACGACTAATTTTGTCAATATGTGCTGTTTTCATAGATCATGTTTAATAACCATCCAGCAAAACTGGTATATCTTTTCAGGATACTAACTTTTGCTTTTAGGTTAATTTTCCAACTTCTATTTTTTAGAATTCCTTTTAAACTCCAAAATTTGTTCCATGCTGCGTTAATTATTCTTGTCATTTCCTTGTCCAATCGTCAAATGATAAGCACCGGGGCCAAAATAAATTGCTTCCTGGAATACTAACTTTTGCTTTTAGGTTACTTTCGCAGCTTCTATTTTTTAGAATTCCTTTTAAACAAAAAAAAAATTGTTCCACGCTGCGGTAATTCTTCTTGTCATTTCTTTGTCCGACCAATCGTCAAATGATAAGCACTGGGCAAAATAAATTACTTCCTGCGTATATTCCAATTCTCCTCCATTAAGCCGAATTTTTTCTGGTGTATTGTTAGTAAAAAGTTTTGTTTTGTGAGAATTTATACCTAAATTTCCAAAATTACAGTGTATTTCGTCTAACATTATTGAAACTTCGTTTGCAGATCCCGCAAATAGAATCTAAGATTTGATAAATATTGTTCATTGAAATTGAATCCTTTAGTTTCCCAGTTTAATTTTCTTAAAGCGAATTCCAGCACTTTACCAAATAGTGCAGGAAAAATTGAATCACCTTGTTTCTCGTTCTTCTGGATTGTTTAAATATAGGACGTATGTTAATTTCATGCGAGCCATCCTTACTCGATCGTGAGAGAGCAATAATTTCGGCTATCTTCTCCAACTGTTTGAATAATGCCCGAAACTAAAAAACATTCGTAATTACAGCTTTTAGTGTAAATTTTTTGCTTAAAGAAGTTTTTATCGTAATAGTTTTAATGTTAGACTGAAACATATAAAAATAAACATAGTTACCTTGGTTCATTAATAATAGACGATAGAATTTTATTGAAAAGAATGATAACGTCAAAAAATATAAATTTAACAAATATGTATACATTTGAAACGTACACTCACTCGTGTATGGCTCAGAATTTTGGACTGTAAATAAAGGAAGATAAAAAAACAATTGGAGGCGTTCGAAATATTGTGTTATAGAAAAATATGAAAACTTAAACGGACAGACTGAATAAAAAATACATCAATGAAAAATGATTCTTAATGAACATAATAAGATAGAGAAGATGTCACTGGATAGCGTATATATATATATATTAAAAAATAACGGATATCTAACAACAATAATAGAAGGACCGATAAATGGCAAGATGATGGGATGACCGCGGCGAAAATTCTTCACCCAAATAATAGATTATAGACGTACCGAGTATTGAAAAAAATGGCGCGGAACAGAGAGTTAGTGTATCGCTTCTCTAGTTGACCACTAAAAGACTGATGAGTACAAGAAGAAGTTTTAATGTTAAAAACTTAGCAACGGGTAACAAACAAGGAAATTGTTGGTTAGTTGACTATCATTTACTTACTTTTTTAACAGCAAAGTACTTTTATTCAGTAAGTAAAATATAAAATAATCATTCCGGTCGTTTCTATATAGGTATTTTAAATATTTGTAAATAATATTTCATAATCAAATGAACAAGATTTAAAATATTAAAATAAACTTATTATTTATACGTGAGAACCTACCAAAATTCTTCTGATAATAGTAATAATGATAATGATATTGATAATAAAAACTATACGATAACTGACATAAATATCGCTTACAAAAAACTAAACTAGATTCGGTTGCTTTATGTAAGAAATGAATTAATTATACTTGTTGTTGTTTTTTTAAAAAATGGGATTTCCTTTCCAGCATATCTAACGTAATACTGTGGGGACTATCTACATCTTAATCAAGGATGTTCCATAGAAACGTCGCTATATGGGGGAATAATTGTAGATTATCTAGATGGCGACGAGACGATACATTTATACGGAGGTGTAATACCGGAAGAACGTAGCAAGACAAGTTAAAGCTCCGAACGCAGCGGCGCCAGCAGATCCTGAAGATTATTATATATTAAAGCCATAAACGAAATTTCTCATCAGATGTTCATCCCGTACCTATCCGTATATAAGGCCTAGGATTACAGGCAAACACACAAAAATATTTGTACTAAATACATAGTCGCCTTATACGTTTTTTTACGCACACACACAGACATATATATATATATATATATATATACTTATTATGATTTACAAACTTCGGTGGTCATTTAGCGATTAACTTAATGTAATTAAAGATGTTTTGTGGTGGTCTAGTAGCCAGTAGTTACTCCGTCTAAACCTTATAATGATTGAACAAATTCTAATGGCTCATTTCGATACAATAGGCGTATTTAATTTATTCGACAAATTGGTATTTAGGGGATTCACATGAAAGCTAAATGAGGCGAAATATCTATTTATTACACCTTTTGATTTCATCCTCCACAAACATAACGTTTAATTCATTATGGGGATAAAGTTTGAGACGTACCAGGAGGCTGCAGTAATAGTCTATCCCATTTTGATTTTGGTAAGTTAGATATTTGCACCGGTCATAACGTATTCTACTCTCCGCTATTACTGTGAAATTACTTCACCGGCGTTTTACAGGTTTATTGAAAATATGTTTTGTTCTTAAATTAATTAAAATTCGAAAATTTTTCTCTTTTTTTCCCGTCAAAAAAAACGACAATAATTTAAATCGCGTATAATGATTTAATCACTAATTATTGTTACTCGTTTCACGTGTTGCAGACTGTCTCGGTAGCCGTGTCTGTTTTAACGTTAACTTTCATCTCGATCGATCGATGGTACGCAATTTGTTTTCCGTTGAAATTCAAATCAACTACAGCTCGAGCTAAATTCTCCATCGTCTTCATATGGGTTACTTCGTTAATGATCGGTAAGTTCCTTATTCGAATTATTGATTGTTATCATTTTTTTTACACGATTCCCCATTTCAGAAATACCTAAAAAATAAATATATTTATTTAGCTGCGTTATAAATGTTTAATTTCTCTATGTTTGAAAAAGATGATAATAAATTAATAATAATGAAATGCGTGTTACACCCATGCGCACGATCTGCTGTTTGTATGGAGATATTGCAGTATGTAACATATACATGTATAAGAAACACGGTAATAACCAGATTGAAAATAAATATTTTTTTATTAATAGAAACAGTTATCGCGTCAAATAACAATTAAATTTAATACATACAGTAACAAAACGATATATATATATATATATATATATATATATATATATATATATATATATATATAATGTATGTATATTGAAGAGAGGAAGAAGATATATTAAAAGTTATTAATAAACAATGATGAAAAATCATTATTTGAAAAACATTGAAAATCAAAAAATTCATAATATTGATCGAAATTATCAAATTTTGCATACGGAAAATCATTATAAGTAAAGGAAATTACTAAAAACAAAAATAAAAGAATGAAGTGAAAATTTGATATAGAATTAATTTTAAGAAGTAAACTATAAATTTAATCACCATTATAGTAGACATAGAGTGTAGATTAAATCTGATTGGTCGCTGGTTTGATTATGTATAGATTACTAGATAAACACGTTGATTCATTTAATATATCGTTCACCACGTACAACGCATTCATCATCAGATTAATCTATTTGCACAGCTCGGTCTTTAATCAGAACTATTAGTATCGTATATCTAGATGAAGTATTCTCTCCTCGCTTTTATTTGTATTTTTGTTGCAGTAATCACTACATTACACACCAGTTTACACGATGAAACTCGTATAAGTAGAAATAGATACATGTGATACAGTTTGTTGATAAATTTTAAAACGTAGACTAGCTAATTTAGAACCATGAAATATAAAACTACCGAGAAATACCAAATAGTACTTCTACGGTATTATGATTAAATTAAAAATTTCGGGGTTATATATTTAGGACCTAAATAAATCCTAAATTTTATTCTCGTAACATTATCTATTTAGATCAGTAACTTTTGTATATTTATCTCTGAGAAGTGGATAACAATTGGAATAATTTATTATTATACCGGGACCTGAGGTTGCTAAAAGCTATACAGTAGAAACAAAAGATGGTCAATATTCTCGACTTCATAGCTACCACATACAGAACAGCCTGGTTTATTTTTTCTTTAGAATCCATGTAAATACTCACCAAGACTACCATAATTTGCCGGCTCGACATATTTTTCGCGAAGATCGAGTTGAATATGGAAAGCAGGAATTTCGTAATATACTTAATCCCTATTAAGACACCGAGCTTAAATTAGAGCGACTAGTTATGAATGTACATCTTTGAAGACTTTAAAAATTTCCGGTAAGGTTTCTTTTATCCGATACATAATAATTTATATCTACTATCATCATCATAATTTCACTCAACGAACTCCGAAGTTTCATTTCTATATAAGATAATTATGGGCAATGAGTTATAACCGAACAGGGAAACCCGTTCCACGTTGCTAACTTGTAAACTCAAAAACTCTCCTCTTTTATCTTTCCTAACAGTTACTTATTAAAATATGTTTTTATCTATGTAGGACTATACTTAGTAATCCTACAACGTTTGTACATATCGAAATTTCCATCCCGCTATAACTACTGTACCCTGAATCGCCTACGAACACAGCGTGTATATTACTAACACACAACATAATTTTTGTTAGTTCTCTCTTGAATACATCAATACACAATGATGCACATTTCATTAGCGTGTCCAGATTTCACTATTTCTAAAATCCACTTTACTCCGCATAATTCTTTCCAATTGAACTTCCGCTATCAAGCTCTCAATAGTATAATCACTGTTCTTAAAACTTCTAACAACATAACTAGACACATCTAAAACAGTGCTTCGATGGCGCTAGCAGCTCAAGGATCGAAAAATTCACAATTCGAGTAAGCACTAGTACATCCAGAATTTGAAAAAATTAATGACGAGCCCTAAAGACGAGATTTTTCAATCTAATTTTCGCAGCATATTCCTTTCTTCGACCGTCTCGTGTGAAGGCATTTAGTGCAACTTAACCTCGCTGACCTAAGTAGAAGATGAGACGATATAGGATATTACGCCTCGCAAGTAAGATGTAATGGCTTACTACAGCCGTCTCATCGCCGTTAATTTCAGGATTTTTTAGAATTAAAAAATAAAATGGATGCTACTCTCAATGACATGATTAACTTAATACGACCGATACATTATGATCGGTGCATATCTAGAAGATAAACGTACAATAAAAACGAGATGAATTGAGAAAGAAGAGGAATCTGTCGCATTGTTTAGATGACACCCTGGTGACCTTCGGAACGTTGTGTTCATGTTGTAGATGTATGTGTGTTTGTAGTATTGTTGTTTAATTTTTATTTGAAGTTATACATCTAGGTGAAGTACGCAGTGTGTTGTGCAAAACCGATTGAAGGAGCTTGAAAATTGTATTGTTTAAAATTTTACCAAATAGCTAACAGAATGAAAATAAAAATAAGTTCGTAATAATAAAATAGATGCGTAAGTAACACCTTTGATTTTTTAATATCAAATATTTGATCGCAGGATATACATGCGATCAAATATTTTATGCAAGCATGGACACAGTTTTATGTCTTTGAAAATCATTGTTTATAAAATTTTAATGTTATAATTTACCACTCGCACAAAATGTGCGCATAAACATCCGCATATTACCCCCATTTTATTTTTAACGAAAGCAAAAATTATATTCGGATTATTTTAGTCAAACATTAAATTTTGCCGTTGTAATTCTTTCCTTTACATCTTGTTTACTACTTCCATCTTCTGTACCAATACTACCCAAATATTTTTGTTGTTTTATTTGTTCTCCGTCTATTTTCATGTTTATTTCTTTTCTATCTTTTCTTTTCTTTACATACTATTACAGTTGTTTTATTTTTATTTATTTTCACACTTCTGAAATATCCGGTCCACCTGATTTAGGGAAGATTTTAATTCTTTTTCACTTCCTGTCATTATTGCAACGTCGTCTGCAAACCTAAACACACTTACTTCGATGCCACCTACTGAGATTCCATTATCGCATTTTTGTTTCCGTTCTTTAACCGCTTGTTCTCTATATATAATCCTTGTCCGACTCCTTTCCTTATTATTGCTTCAGTTTCTACTTCTCCTATGTTTTTTATTGCTTTTTAATTCCTGCAATAATGTTGTTATCATCATTCTGTCTCTATCATCTGCATTAATCGTTTCCAGTATTTTATTAAACAGATTCCAATTACATTTATCAAACGCTTTTTCTATATATATACGAAAGCGATGTAACGTGTTTGATTTCTATTTTCTTTTCTATTACTAGCCTGAATCCGAGTATCGCTTCTCTAGTTCCTAAACTCAATACAAATAACTTATTTGGGAAAAAATGTCACAGGCTAAATTTTATAATTCCTAAAGAAAACGCGAACCCCTAAATTTACGCGTTAATAGAAAAATATTCCGTTACGCTAACAAAAGTAGAAAATTTGTAATAAAATTGTGGGGAAACCCCCATTTGGTTAGACAGTGTCAAAGGAGTTATACGTTCAACCTAAGTTTTTGTAGAGGTTCACTGCGTTGAATATTTTATTTTAAATATTGGACATCGGTAAGTTTTATTTTAATTAATTGTTATTAATATGTTTATAATACTTGCTGAAATACATTTGATTTGATTTCGTACGGTGTTACGCAAATTATCGTTTACCAAATAATATTTGCAATTTTTGCAAGAACACTTTAATAAAATTAAGGAATCATTCTTTCGTTCTTCAAGGCACAGACCCTCCTCTCTCTATCCGTTTTGCGCCACAACTGCTTATACCCCGCATACTAACATCTTGTCATGTTCTCACAACACTTAGATCCGAGAAGACGGATCATTAAAACATGATGTGTTCAACGTCGTCCACTTCATTCGTGTTGCATTTTGATCACCTTGCTTCAACTGAAATTTATGTAAGTAGAACTTAAACTTTGTCCCCGAAAGAAATAAAAATTTAAATTTACCAGACACCGGATAGAAAAACAAACGTCTTCGGTCCATAACTGGTGCATAATGGTACCGGCGAAATGAACACATCCGTTCGAATTTATAAATTAATGAACTAACACACACACACCACATACGACTCCGGTTTCACCCAAATGAGAAGGCACGAAATCTGTTCAACAGTAAAAATGACGTCAAACGCCTTAAGCGTACGAAACCATATTAACTAGTCAAATAATTACCGGTATATTCTTTATATAAACCGCTGAAAGCTAACGTTTAAGTTTATCACTAGTACTAATTTACACATAAGTATAAGATTGTACTAATTTAAAAAAAAATAAATATAAAAAATTTTCTTGGTCGCTAATGTTAGAGAAAAAACATGTAAGTTTCCTTTATGCCTTATTTACAAAATTTTTGAACCGTCTTATACTAGAGCGTAAACCTAAACTACTAAGATTAATTTTGTAAATGTTTAGTATTTAGTCATTTTAAAACACCCACACAGAGTTTGTATTTTTTTTTTTTTTTAAATGTAAAACGCGTATATTTGGCATTATATTAAAAAGTTATAATAATATTTAATAAATGTACCGGAGGCTCTCTCCATTTATGAAAGTAACTAATAATATAAACTGGTAAATAATAAATATACAAGATGAAAATAGTATTGATGGTCAGACAAAAAACCATCACAAATGAAAAGCGGTAATTTAAAAAATAATAAGTTTAATTATATAACGAATATGTAATATCATTTATAAGTAATGGAAACGAAAGCAAACAAATTATAACGTTATGAGAATAATACATTATGTTTAATGCGTCGATGCTTATACTTAATATAATACTTAGTGGAATCGTAATTTCCTATTGCTGGAAGTAAATTATTACGGTGCACACTACAACTGAGAAAAAATTTTTGGGAAAGTTTGAGGATATAGTCTTTTACATATGGTATCTCTGCATATCACTATGCATATATGAAATTTTAATGTATACGGGAACAAATACATCTAAGACATCGATTTAATTGCAGTCTATTAAAACTAGCATTTGAGACTGAAGACCAAACTGGACAAGAATATGTTAAAATAGGCCTAATGATTGACTTGTAGATTATTAATTTATTATTAATATTTAAGTGAGATTTACGTTTGAAAATGGGATAAATTGAACAGATTGCTCTGTCTTCAATGATGCATGGTCAGTATGCTTAGAAAACGTTAGTCGCTTGTCTAAAATGACACCAAGATAACGTATCTGGTCAGACAATTCTATATCAACGCCACTGACATGAAGTCTGATCGGTAAAAACGGTCTTCGACGAGTGAAGAAAATTGCTTTCGTTTTGGAAGGATTAAGAGCAATTTACCATTTAGAAAAATACTTAATTACACGATCAACACCGGATTGTAACCTATTGTCAGTGGCGGCTCGTATGTGTAATCGCTGTACTCGCCGAGTACAGTAGAGAAATGGAAGAATACAGCTTATGAAATTTTATTATAGTTTTCTTTTTCTTCAAAATGAAACTAAATTACATTTGCGAATGCAAAAAGTTTACCAGTGCGGATACATAATAATCTTTAAGAGTAATGGCGCATATACAGTATACACGTTTACCTTACATTTTAAATGATGCACTGTACTCGTACTGGCTGGCGATTATAACAGAACGCAGTTCGCTAGGTTGAAACGCCTTCAATTTGTGCTGTAGATTATAGGATCGATCAAATCATACGATGTATTAACCTGTACTCGTTTTGAAACGCGAGTACCGTATAATAACGCATGACCTTGTCAATACACCAGCCAGAGGAAGCGGAATGTACATCGGCAGTAATAGTTCTCCCTCTTTCTAACTACTTGGAGCATATTTCAGTTATTTTGTAGGAGTTATAATCGCTCTCCTTTAGCGAGTATACACTATAGACGTACATTGTTTGGATTTAGAGACGCGCGCCTGTACATGGTTTGTTTGATTTTTCGTCGTCTTGTAGTGCCGTTTGTAAAAATTTCGCGGTATTCGAATACGATTGTGATTTTTTAAAATTATTAACTATATAAAAAAGACATAATTATGGAACCTTTATTTGAAAAACCATTTAGTTCTCGACCATTTCATGAGAAACTTGCAATAATAAAAACTGGTAAGCCTGAACCACATTTAAGTTTAAAAACCGAAGTAAATGATGGTAAAAAGAAATATTTTCGGAATTTTCGAGTGCAGTGGTACAAAGATTACAGTTGGTTATGCGGATGTTTAAACCCTGAGAAGTTATATTGTTGGCCTTGTTTATTATTTAATACAAAAGAAGAAGATGCATTTGGAAATCTGAATCAAGGTGTTGTCGATATGAGTAACTTTAATAATTTAAGAATCAGACATGAAAAGTTGGTTTCCCATGTTAATGCTATGATTTCTCTAGTTACGTTCGGTAAGAATACAATAGAATCTTGCTTTAATAAAACTCATCAAGAAGAAATTACTAAATTTAATGAAAAAGTTACGCAGAATCGGTATATTCTCAAGTGTTTAATAGATGTAACGTGTTATTTGGCACAACAGGAAATAGCATTTAGGGGCCACAATGAAAAAGTGGATTCGAATAATAAAGGAAATTACGTCGAATTATTGAATCTTTTAGCATTACGAGATGAAAAATTGGCGCATCATTTAAAATTCTCTACTGTTTTTAGCGGCACGTCAAAAACTATTCAAAACGAATTGATCCAGTGCATTAGTACAGTTGTTAAAAATGAAATAAAAACCGAAATTAACAAGTCTACCTTCGTATCTATTATGCTGGATGAAACTGTTGATATTTCTAAAAAATCTCAGCTATCTACAACGGTAAGGTATATTTCGGATGAACATCAAGCTGTTGAAAGATTTATAGATTTTTCAGACGTTAGCAACGCTCGTACTGCTGTTGCATTGTATAATCATATCACCAAGTTTATAAGTGAATACGAATGTGGATGGAAATTAATTGCGCAGACTTACGATGGAGCTGCTGTGATGGCTGGACAACATAATGGATTGCAGAAACTGATGACGGGTAAATATGAACAAGCTCAATTTGTACATTGCTATGCACATCAACTAAATTTGGTGTTAAAACAGAGCGTCAATTCTATTCATGAATGTAGAGTTTTTTTTGAAACTTTAAATGGATTCTCAGCGTTTTTTTCAAATTCATCGAAACGTTGTCATTTTTTAAATGAACAAATAAAACGAAGATTACCTTCTACATCTGCTGTTAGATGGAACTCTAATAGCAAGTTGGTTGAAGTAGTTTCCGCAGTAAAACAAGACTTAGTAAAATTGTTCGAAAATATGATGGATGAGCCTGATGTGTGGGATAGCGAAACTAGAGCATGCGCTCGAGGATTTCACCATAATCTTCAAGATTTTGAATTCAATTTTGTACTAAAAATTTTTGAAAAGATATTTCCACATGCCACAAAACTTTTTGATATCCTACAGAAAAAAATATTCGATATTCAGTTAGCTTCTAAAGAAGTACAGATACTGAAAACTTTTTTGAACAAACTACGAGATGAATTTCAGATAATTTATGATCAAACTTCGAATGAATGCATCTCCACTATTGGTGTAAAAAGACAATGAACTGGAAATTTTTCAAATGACGAAGATCCGGCTGTAGGATACCGACGACTTTTTTATGAAATCATGGACAATATTACAATGCAAATTGTGGAAAGATTTTCAGAGATTAAAAAACTGGAATATTTAGCGTTATTAGATAAAGACATGTTCATTCAATATGAAAGAAAGTTTCCTGATAATTTATTCAAAGCATTAATGAGACATCCTCATGGCAAGAATTTTGACATGACCAAGTTAAAATCCGAACTGATTGTGGTATACAGCACTCCGGAGTTCCGCCATTATTCAGTTCACGAACTGTATAAACATTTAGAAATTTCTGGTCTTTCTGTTGCTTTGCCAGAAGTTAAAAGATTATGTGCTCTGATTATCACTATACCAGTTACAACTGCAACGACTGAGCGCTCTTTTTCAGCTTTAAAAAGAATAAATACGTATACACGATGCACTCAGAGAGAAGAAAGACTTTCCGAATTAACTGTCCTTTCCATTGAAAAGGATGTCCTGAGCAAGTTGCGTCGCGATGTTACATTTCACGATCGTGTTATAAACGAATTTGTTAAAAATGGTAGAAGAGTGGATTTCATTTATCGATAATTTTTTAGATTAAAACCTGCCTACTTAATTGTTAGCATACTTATTATTTTTTAAATTATTTATTTGTAATTAATTTTGTAATGTCCAAATTTATTTATGTGTAAATTTTTGTATTGAAAAAAATGTTTAGAGTAAATACTTTTATTTCTTTTATGTTCGTGAGGGGGTTGCAGAATTTAAGCGAGTACATGTGAAAAAATTCACGAGCCGCCACTGCCTATTGTTGATAGTACTTGGTCTGTAAGAACTACAGTACAACGCTGTGTCATCAGCGTATAACCTCAATGTTATTTATATGCGGGAAATCATGTATGAAAAATGTAAATAAGAATGGCCCCAGCACGCTACCTTGAGGCACGCCGGCAGAACAGGATTTGCTACTTGATTTCGCATTATTTATAATGGTATAAAATGATCGATTAGTTAAGTAACTATTAATCAGTTTAATTAGATAATTGGGAAACCTGGTAACAATCATTTTATAGATAATACCGTCGTGCCAGGTTGTGTCGAAAGCTTTTGCCACATCAAATAATACCATCCCAGTATGTTTATTGAAGTCAAAAATTATCTGTGATAGAGTCGGCAACTCTTGCTATCTGTTGTGTTGTGGAATGCTTTGGTTGAAATCCAAATTGACTACTAGGTATTATATTATTAGAATTAGTAAAGTCACATAATCTTTTCAGAATAATTTTTTCAGCGACTAAGATTGCTAAGCAAGCTGATTGGACGGATATTGTCTATCTGAGAGCAATCTTTACCGTGTTTTGGTACTGGAATTATTTTAGCCACTTTCCAACTAAAAGGGAAATACCCAAATTTAAACATTGCGTTAATCAAATTAGTTAACTGGACGATGGCTTTTTGAGGTAGCATTTTAATGACAGTAGAATGGATACCATCGTGACCTACCGAGTTTTTCTTCTTTGTTGATTTTACATGTGTAAAAACTTCTTTGGGAGAAGTTAATTTAATATTAGTTGTTATCTGAGGTGATGCGATAAATCTGCTGACAACTTTATGTACTTCTACAATTGATCTTATGTACGACGAACAGATCTAATAAGATGCTGCAGCTAAATTACAGCGCTTCGAATGTTGCGTAAAAAACAAAAATAATTCTTTGCGCGTATATTATTGTAAATGTACAAAATCTTACGTCCCTTTTTATCTCCATTGTGATAATAATAATAATAATAATAATAATAAAAAAACGTATTTCAATTCATGTTTAAAATGTAAAATAAAACTACAAATCACAAAGAAAAAACTTTTTACTTATATTTCGCGTAGATTGCGCTACATATGATTAAAGTAAATTTTTTCTTCTTTGCTTCAATTCGAGAACTGATAAAATATTTATCATCAACTAGATGATATGAGCAGGATTACAGATTCGAGTCGTGAGGTAGCGAGTTTACCAAGAATTTATATGTACTAATTTATAATTTTTTTTGTGTTTGAGTTTTCTGCAATCTTCAGTTTTTCGTTATTTTCTTTTGTTTGAGCATTCTGATTACCAGCGGATTATTATATTATTTTTTGTAGCTTAGATACATGATTACGACTTGATGAATTCCTCCTTTTATGTATTTGACGTTGAAGTCTCTCTGTGTAGAGTGAACATAATCCCACCAGGAGCTTCGGCTATTATTCGCGATATTTCTTTTTGATAAGTGTGCATTCTGTTTACGTTGTTGTTCGAGGCACATCCTCGTAATTCAGCAGTATAAAGCTATACTGGAGACAAGTTCATCTTATAAAACAGCAATTAGCTTGTTATATTTTGTTATGTTTTGTTATGTTTAATTTGGGGAAGGACCAACGGTGAATATTTTAATTTTTTTATACCCGATTTCCTCAATTCCATTTTTTTTCAGCTTTAATACTACTTGGATCGAGGTGTACACAAACTTCATTTATACAATTTTTATCACTTGTTTCGAGTTTGAATTAACTCTATCACGTTCTAATGAAAATTAAGCCGTTATTTCAAATGTACATATGTATATATACATCATATATATATATACATACATATATATTGCAAGCGCTATATATGTACTTTTGATATTCATTATACATATGTTACACACGATTTGCGGATACTTTTAATTATGTTGTACTCGTAGTTTGTAGTGCATAGCTAATTCAAGTTAATTATATTTGAATTATTTATAATTTCTAAATAAAATAAACAATGTCTAATTTGAATATTTCTACTATCGTTAAATATCACGATATTCCTATATCAACCCACTGCTATGTATAGGCAGTCCTCAAACTTTTCCAACGACTCCTATCTTATGCGGCTCGGATCCAAGTAATTCGTGCCCATTAACAACCTAGCTATAGGCCTCCCTTGCGGTCGTTGCCTGCCAATTGGCCACCATTCTAATATCCATCGCTAAATGTCGAACCTACAAATTGAACTGCAAACAAAAAGTCTGAGCAGTCTCAAAAAAGTTTTATTTAAAACTATATGAAAGTTTACTATATATATATATAATGCAAAAAAGGTAAATAATAAAATAAGTGATGCGACAAAAGATTTAATGGCACGAAGGAGGAAACTGAAAGTGGATAAAGATAAAAATCAAACTGAGTGAGCAGAATTGAATAAATTTAATTGAGCATAACAGAGGACCTGAAGTATTCAAGAAATCATTATCTATGGGAAGCAAACTGCTGACGAATTTGAAAAATCGTGGCGGAGATATCCTTACAGACAAAACTGAACTATCCAATGAGGTAGAAAGATTCTATACAGATCTCTATGACACAAAAGTTAAGCCTACAGTAAAAGATAAATTAACAATAAATATGGATAAGCGAAACCTACCGGATATATCAACAAGGTGAAATCAAATACACTTTGAAGAAAATGAAAAATCACAAAGCTAGCGAATCGGATGGTATAGTCCCAGAGATGATTAAAGAAGGAAATGAGGAGATTTTAGATTTGCTGAAAACCCTGTTTAACAAATGTTTAAAAGAGAACACTATCCCGCGATTATGAAATGAAACAGATGTTGTTATCTCTAATACACAAAAAAGTTGATACAGCTAGCTTAGATTACAGATCAATTATCTTATTATCACATATTTACAAGCTCTATATAAGTACTATTGCAAATCGAATGACAAAACAAATAGATTACTGCCAACCGTGCGAGCAGAGGGGCTTTAGATCCGGTTTCAGCACGCATGATCTCACACTATGAGGATTTTAATCTCCAAGTGCAAGGAATACAACATGGAATTGCACATGGCGTTCTTCGATTATCATAAAGCGTTTAATACTGTAGAAACATGGACAGTGTTGAAAGCGCTTGAGGAAAATGGTATATATGATGAATGCACCAACACAATAAAAAGTATTTATCCAATGATACAAGTACAACTGGTTATTTACAATTCTCCAATGATACAAGTAGAGCTGGTGGAAAAAACAAGCAAAATACCGTGAAAGAAAGGCGTCAGACAAGGAGACACAATATCTCCGACAGCCTTAGAACGTATGTTCAAAAAGTTGTCTCGAGAGTCTAAAGGTGTGAATATTGATGGGAAAAAAATCAGTTACTTGCGTTTTACCGACGACATTGTGTTGATTAGTTGTTGGTACGTTATAACACTGACCTTCATAACTGTTCCAAAAAAGCAGGATTAACCAAAAATAGTAATAAAACGAAGGTTATGACAAATACACCTGAAAATTTGCAACTAAAACTAGAGGACCAGATACTAGAACAGGTCGGTGAATATATATATACACACCTAGATCAAATTATTACTACCGAGTCTCTCGTGGATAGCTTTTGGATGAGTACCGTCCTCAAAAATAAAGATATACCTAACAACTTAAAAAAGAAAGTATACGAACAGTGCACCCTTGCTTCCATATAGAGCGGAGACGTGGAGCCTAACGAAGTATGTCGTTAAGAAACTTGTAGTGACACAGAGAGCCCACGAAAGATTAATATTGGGCATCAAGATATCGGACCAGAAAACCATCACGTGCATAAGACAGCAGACTAAATTTTCGAATGTAGTCGGACGTGTAGCGCAGTTAAAATGGAATTAGGAAGGTCATGTAGCAAGAAGAAACGATGACAGGTGGATGAAGTGAATAACAGAATGGCTTCCAAGAGAAGGACGCAAAAGTCGCGGTAGCAGGACGATATACAGAGATCAGCCGGTGTGAAATGGATAAACGAAGCCCGTTATCGCTATACATAGAAAGAAAAGGGGAACGCTTACATCCAGCAGTGGATTGATATAAGCGCATCGTGATATATATAATTTTACTTAATAAGACATTCGTGGCGCGGTGTTCGGTTTAGATATTTTAATTGTTTTAATATAAATTAATATGATGACTATGATGTTAGAACATTCTCCAGTGTTTTGTCAAAACCGAAACTCGGATACTTTAAGATTAGATGTGGTATATATTGTTGTATCAGTTATGTACAGCGGTAAAGCACAATTGGTGAATCGCATTTAGTATATACGTAGTTGTGATTTAGTGCGTTGTTGTCTTAACTTTAATCTTGTTAGTACCCGAAATTCACTTGGTGCTATTCGTTTGGTTATAAGGTTGCTTGTCTTTTCATGTTGTTCGGAAATTTGTTATTTCTCGTCGTGCTAGTAAATGAATTATTTTATGTGTACGTGTACTTCGTAATGGGAATTTTATGTGTTCCGCTTATCGTTCAGAAATTCGCACATAGCGAACTTTTTTTTATCGTTGTCGTTAATGGTGATGGTGATGATGACAATAATAGCGATCAAAATATTATTATTATTTGTACTAATTTATACGATATCATCGATTGTCTTTATAAAGTTGTAACATTCGTAAAATGCTTAAATTTCTATTAGTACTGGTGTTAATTTTAACTATAATTATACGTATTTAAATTTAAAGTACTCTCGCATCCGTCCATATGTATTTAATGCCTTTTCCAACCTCGCCACGTTCAAATAAATACAGCATTCGGTTGAAACGACATATTTTTGTAATTCCCAGCGTGCGTATAAATAAATCGTATATAAGGGGAAAAAACACAGATTTAAATTATCGGTTATTATACAAAATGACTCTGTTCATATTGTAGTCGTCAGCGCGGAAAACGATATTACTAGCACCCTTCCAAGCGGATACACATTGTTGAATCTCGCGTCGCGAAGTAGGACATACAGCGTGTACGCGTATAACGTACGTTATATATAGGAAATGCGTTTCAGTAACTCGTTTTTTTTTTTGGACTTATTCCAATATCCAGTTATGCACATACTTTCCAGGGAGAAAAAGTAAAGAAAAAAGAATATGATAGGTTTATTCGGTACATTCTGCGAGTGATATCGAAAAAATAAAATGTTGACGAGAAATTTATCGTTAAACGAATGAATGTACAGAGACAGGCGTACAGGGAGACGGTGCTAGTGAAATACCTTCATAAGGTCTGGGATTATGGTAGCTCGCTCCACTTGTTACGACGGCTTAAATGCGAATAAATCTTCGCATTTGTACGATAAATGTCTCCGCCCCTTCTCATACTTCTTCATCCTGGTCCTGAATTACACAACGTCATCGCTGATACGAAAATCCAAAAAAAAGACAAAATAACATCGACTGGATTATTTCTTGATATATATATATATATATTTATGTATGTAAAAAACGACTTTTGAAAAAAACTTTTACCTTTTAATCGTATTCGCGATCTCTATTATTTTCGTATATATATATATATATATTTAGTAGAGTACTTCCGGTCGATATCCTAAATCGAATGTTTCAACTTTCGTTTTTAACCTTAGCACTGTTTACAGTCGCTTAAAATCCTCTTACACCTGTATTTATTTTTAACTCGTCATTTATTATAAAAGTTCGAATCGGTGAATCGATTGAAAAAAAATTAAAATTAAAAAAACAACTAAATAAAAACAAAATTTCTCGCCTCCAAAACGAAATTGGATAATATAAAAATTTAGAACGAATACGGTACTACTAAAAATTCAATATATTTTCAAATTACGTAAAATTATAGGATGCCACGTTGACAATCTCTAAAGCGTATGTTCGTTAAATCTTTTATATTAATATAAAAATTTACGGGACTACTAAAAATTCAATGTATTTTCATAAAATTCTGTTGACAGACGCAGACAGCGTATGTTTATTAAATCACGACTAAATCCAACATATTTTCAAATTACGTAAAATATTACGTGAAATTATAGACAAGCACTTTCTATATGCTATTTAACTCATTAATTTTACGTACATAGAAGACGGACTAATAGCGCAATTGATAACGCTGCTACAGCGCAAACCGCGTGCTCCGCGTTTAGTGTACACACGAGAGATTCTAGTTTTAGTTATCGTGGCATCCTATAACGGCGCGTTTTACGTGGAACATTATGTTCGGCGTGAATCGATCAGGACAGTGTAAAAAAGAGTTTCGAAAAGAATTCAAAGTTACGCGATTTATCTTATACGTGACGATACCTCGAGATCCGCGTTTATGAAACACGTCCACGAGATTTGAGATCTAAAAACTGGGATTTCTGAGAAATCTTAAAAATTCAGCGACCTCTGATCGAAAAAGTATTTGAAAATTTCGTAAAGACTAAATGAATGTATCGCTGTAACTGGCGCTCACCTGAACGATATTGTGCTTCGCACAAATAATTTTAAATTAATCTCTCGTTTTCCTATTTTTAACTAAATCTCATTCAAACATTTTGGTCGAGTAGTTTTTGAGTTATTTTATTAACATGAAAACCGTCCGTCTTCTCTGGGGTCACCCTATAGATGATTAATATCGGTAATCGATGTATAATTTCTTATACTGGCAATGTTATTTTATACATCGTCCGATATGTTCAGATCCTTTTCCGCTAATTCAGCCCCTCTAATGTTATTCTCAGATATTATCGCGCGATCTTATACTTACATGAAATGTAAAAGTTTAGTCTGCGGGCAAACCTTTTGTTCGAGTTGTTTTTTTTGTTTTTGTTTTTTAAAAAAATCTGAAAATCGTTTTGTTTTTTTTAAAAAAATGGTGTCATATGCCTATTACTTTAATCTTTTAAAATTTCGTTTCATTAATTTATGCAGTTACAACCCAAAAATTTTCAGTTTTTGGCAGATATCGGAAGGAGACTAATGTTTTCTTTTTTTTTTTTTTAAATAAATTTTGAAATTTTTTTGATCGGTTGTTTCCCTCAAATCAATTCTTTCGTAAGTTAAAAAAAAGCTTAAATCGAAACGGTACTCGAGCTATAAAATTGTAATTACATTTACTTAATAAATACGCGGTAAAAGGAAAATTCCTAAACTTATAACAACATCAGTTAATGCGATCGAGATGAAATTTTTAAAAATAAGTATCGAGAAAATAGAAATCGAATAATTTTACAGGCTGTACCGTGGGTCGGGTCCGGTATTTCGAAATTCGGATCTTCGTACGTTCTGCGAGGTTTTGTTTTTAGATTTGGTAGTATATTTGAGGTTTTGCCGCTGATTCGTGTTCGTCACAACAATGTAATCAAATTTTCCCAACACCGATTCCTAAAAATATTAGTCGGTTCAATCGCAGGATATTTTCCAAATAGGTCGTATTTCGTATAGCACCGATTGTCGTAGGCTGGCATTGTCCAATATTGTGTCTATTCAATGTCATTACAAATCACCGTGTAGGAGGCTCGCTCCATTAGCTAGTTTTTCACGGAGATGCTCGCTATTCTTATTAAATTTCACATTTTCACAGTTTCATATTTAAGATTACAAAACCATGATCAGCATTCTCGCAATCATAACATATCTGAAATTCTTCTTCTTCATCCGCCATCTCCGTTGCGAAGGTCGGCGATCAACTTGGCTACAGTCTCTTTTGACACAGCAGCCCGAAGTAATTGAATGGACGAGCAGCCAAACCAGCGTCGTAAATCTCCCATCCATGAATTTTGAGGACGTCCCACTGATCTCTTGCCAGCGATTTTGCCTTCAATAATAATTCGTAATATTTCATATTTGGGTCCTCTCAAAATGTGTCCCAAGTAACGAAGCTTCCTTTCCTTGACACAGTTTAATAGTTCTGTATGCTTCTTATTTATTTTATTGAGAACTTCTTTATTTCTGACTTTTTGTACCCAAGGAATTTTTAGTATTCTTCTATACAGGTACATTTCAAAAGCTTCGATGCGCTTCTCAAGGCTAGCATCTAGCGTCCAACTTTCACATCCGTATAGGAGCACCGAGAAGACATAACATTTGGCAATTCTTAATCGTAAATCCAGATTCAGTTCTTTCCTAACTAGCACGTTCTTGATTTTTGTGATCATCAGTCTTGCCTGCTCTATTCTCGATAGTACTTCTCTTTTCGATTTACAACTATCTTCTAGATTGGTACCCAAGTATTTAATAGTTGAGACTTGTTCCAGCTCTGTTTCGTTTATCCATATCGAGCATTTTCTTGATTTCCGGGAAAATACCATCACTTTTGTTTTATGTTTGTTAATTGAGAGCCCAAAAGACTCGCTATGAGTAACAAGTTTATTTACTATTTTCTGTAGTTCGTCCTGACTATACGCTATTATGTAGCTATCGTCTGCATACCGAATGTTATTAATCGTGTACCCATTTGATTTAATTCCCCCGTCGTATTTATTCAAGGCTTCCTTAAAAATTTCCTCTGTATATAAATTAAAGAGCAAGGGTGAAAGTATGCACCCTTGGCGAACTCCTCTTTTAATAGCTATACTTTCAGATTCGACTCCTTCGACTCTTACTTCCGCTGTTTGTCCCCAATACAATTGACTTATAATACGTAAGTCATTTCTGTCAATTTGAATCATCTTCAATATATCAATGAGTTTTTCGTGATTAACGCAATCGAAGGCTTTATGGTAATCGATAGCACATGCATATACGTCTTTGTTCATGTCTCGGCATCGCTGTGTAAGTATGCGGACTGCAAATAAAGCTTCACGAGTACTCATTCCGTTCTTAAACCCAAATTGTGTGTTACCTATTTGTTTTTCACACCGTTTATGTATTCTTGTGTGTATAATTCTTAAGAATATCTTCAATGCATGTGACATTAGACTGATCATGCGATAGTCTTCACATTTAGAAGATTTTGTCTTCTTTGGTATAGCGATAAATGTGGATCTTAGCCAATCACTCGGAATTATTCCTGTGGTGTAAATTTTGTTGAATGCTCTCGTTATCTTATCTATACCATCTTTACTACATTCCGAAATGACTTTAAACATTTCTGCATATATTCCGTCAGGACCGATTGCTTTACCGGTTTTCTGTCGTTTGATAGCATACATTACTTCTTCTTCGATAATGGGTGGTCCAGCATCACTGCATCCCAGTTGATCATCAGGTAGTTCCGATGTTCTCTCATCATCGAACAAATTATTAATATATCTTTTCCATTCATGTAGTTTTCCTGAAATTCCGATTATCGCTTTCCCATTGTTATCAAGAAGTATTCTTCTATCTGATTTCTTGTATATGCCGGATACCTCCTTAACAGTTTTGTGTAGATTTAGTAGATCGTGTTTAATTTGAAGCTCCTCAATCTCTTTACATTTTATCTTCCAATAACTTTCTTTGGCTTCCCTGCACATTTTTCGAATAGCCCTGTTTAACCTTTTGTATTCATCTGGTCTAGCTTTGGCAATTCTTCTATCTTCCATAAGGTTTAATGAATCCCAGAGTTTTGTTAAAAGTGTTGGACAAAAATCAAACAATACAGCTGGTAAATGAAGCTCATTTTTGTTGTTGCGTCTGTTATAGCATTTTGAATAGAAAGCAGTTGGTGAAGAGTTGAGCAATTACGACGGAAGCCGCATTGTCATGGATGAATAAAATTCCTTAACTCAAACAACCAGTTTAAACGATGATATACAATATGTTCTAGCATTTTTCCCAAAACCAGGATAAGCGAGATAGGACGGTAACTCTATGCGGTCATAGAATATTTAGAGGATTTTAACGGCGCAATTATGACTGAAAAATTATCGTCGAAAAAGGTATATATATATATATATGTGTGTGTGTATGTATATATGTATATATATATATGTATATATATATTTGGGGGCATGTATATTTTTGGGGGGAAGTGTACTAACCAAAATTTTCAATAATAAAATTTAAAAAAGAGAACCTGGCGCGGTGTCAGTTATTGAGGCTTTTCAAAACCCTTCCTCCAGTAAATAATAGAAAACTTCTTGATAGGACTAAGACAGCAATTAAGTTTGTTTATTAATTTTTCTTTTATAAAATAACAAATTAATCTTCGGGAACAGTTTTTATTTTTGCTTCAATATTTTCTTTATATCTTTCGTGAAAGAATAAAAAAAAGAAAAGAAAAGAGAACCGAAAATTTTTCGAAAAGCAAAAAAAAATGATAACTCAAGATTAATCGGGTGGAATGAAATGAGAACGAAGGAAAAAAAATGAGTTTGCCAAAATTAACGGCGATTAAAAAAATGTGCTCATAGAGAAACTTTTACAATTTCAAAATTTAAAAAAATTCAATAATTTTCTGCAGTTGTTTAAAACTTTGGTTCTGCAACTTTAGACGGCTGTTTGTTTTTTTCCGAGCGATTAATGCTGTCCGCTTATTTTTCCGGTAAAATATAGTCGTTTTTAATGTTCCCGAATCGATCCATCCTCGTGTAATTCACGTCAATATCATCGTCTAAATACTAAACATATTTTTAACAAACCCGACTACTACTGCTCGTGTACGAGCAGTTTTCTGTAATGATGTCCAATCACCACTTTGTCTGCCTTCCCCGACTAAGAATTAGTATTTCATATTTTTCTCCTAATTACACGATCAAAATACTTTATTCTTATATATAATTAATTTCGTAGACGCGCTGTAAGAAATAAAATTATATGTAGAATAGAGACGGAAGAGTTTATATTCTGCGTACGAGCAGTAGCGAAAGATTTCAGACCAACTGTTCAAAAGAGCTGCCACATGCTTTTCGAAAAAAAATACGTTGGACGAGAAAGAAGTAATAATATTACGGCTCAGAATTAGACTTTTATCAAATAGATGTGGATACGCGGACACACTTTTTAAAAATATCTAATAGAGCTCGGTGAATCACAACGAAATAAATGTCTTCCTCGAACTCGCTGGCAGCGATGTCGACAGAGTGCATACACTAGCTGTACAAGTAGTTAGAACTGGAATGGTATTGTAAATACCCGCACGTTCGCAACTGTTAAATAATTCTTTTGCGCACGATATTGTCAAATAATTTGTTCAAATCGAACGAAACAACAAACTCGAAGTTTCGCAACAGTGTTTTGGTAGTTATTTAACGGTAAGCATGGAAATCGATCGACATAGTGCCTAGAAGCTGAAGTATGAAACATAACGTTCACTAAACACACTAATAACAATGAAACAGAGAAGATAACACGAAGAAGTCTCTGACAGCTTTTTCCGTATATGTGGCGCGACGAGCAATCTGCCCGACATATTTTTATCCGCAGTACTACATAAATGCGACTCGAATGACCTACTACAATTGGATGGAAACAGCGTCGCCTTTATACCGGCAAATACCGTGTAACGCATAAATATCCGTTTCCTGGCACGAATATGAAGAAGAAGAATGTATTTATATAAATATTTTTTTTTTTAAATCGAGATATTTCTCACGTCGACAAGAAAATCTAAAATTTCACCTACTATATAGTGGATATCGTGAATGAAAGGGCTAAGAAATCATAGAAACCGAACCAACTTATCGCGCGATTTAGTCAGTTAGTCTAACTCGCGCGACGTTATCTATAATACTACCAGTTGACGTAAAGTACGAGAACTGAAATAAAAGCTCAACGCTCAACGGGAAAATATTAGAACGGTTTTCCGTGTCTTTGGTATTATTTTTCGCGCGCAAACATTTAAAATGTAATCTTCAGATCAGATAAAATGATGTCATATTATATTTAAAAGTTATCGTTCAAGAACAAGACGTATCGCCTGTCCCGACGTATAAACATTAACGAAGATAAACATGATAAAGTTTTTAGTCGTACTAAAAATAACGTTAGCCATTTATCACAGTTTACACCGTATAGAGAGAAAGACAATCTTTTTCCACCAGATATGTTTGTCTTTGAAAAATGACATTTTTCATATATATATATATAAACGAAATTCCATTCGCTATTATACGCGATCTTTTGTAGTCGCTTGCTTGTAATTGCGTCATGCGGAATTTGTGGTATATATAAAGAATGAAAAGTTTTTAAATCGATTCTGCGGCAATTTAACCCCGCGCCAACTGCGCCAGTTACACTTTATATCTACAAAATCGTAAACTTTATCGGTAAGAAAGAAGCCGCGACCATAAGTGGCCATTTTGTTAGCTGTTTGTTTCAATTATAATAACGCCGCGATTTACAAAAGCGTCATCGATCTTTTTCAATTTTTATTACATGTATATTTCTTCTCGAGTTTCCATTTAACCGGTGTAAATTTTTATTTCCTGACATTAACGTTAGTACTCTCATTATTACTACCGCTTCTCGGGGTGTTTGTTTGTTTTTTCTTTTCGAAGAGGACGGATGTTTGTGTTTTTTCGTACGCGGTCACGTTTTCTTATGGGTTAGTGTCGTTAGCAAAAAAAAAATAAAAATAAAAAGATCTGTGCTTCGGGACGCAGAGAAGAAGTAAAACTTAAAGACGTTTTCCCGAAACAATTTCGTACAAATCTCACAAAGGAAAGGAACTTTATGTGTTAACTCCCCATATACAACGCGCCAATAGAAGTTTTAAAAAAGAAAGGTACTAGATTAGAGCATCGATTCTTCGCGGAAACATACCTCCGCTATACTTACTAATATCATAGTTCTTACTTCCACATTGGCTAGATAATCATCTGTTCTAGTCCGAGTATATGTGGACAAAATACCCACTCGGACTGCGGAGATAATCAAAATTCAAAGTTTAAAAAAAAATAGTGATAACGTTATCGCCGAATAAAAAGTACTAACGTCCGTCAGTGGAAAACCCGATAATATCCCTATTCTTTACCGCGACACCTTATTAAATATTTACCAAAAGAACACATATCCAACGTATACTTTGAAAAATATACTCAAAAATGAAAGCGCCGCGAAACGTAAGAAGTTGTCCTCTGAAAGATTAGTGTACCTAATTATAATAACATATTGTAACCGAAATTTATGGCAAGAAGTAACGTCGTATTCAGCAACAACAATCTAAACTTCTGCGACAGGTAGCCGACCGTATAAAATCGTACACAGCGCATGATTTCCGCATTTGAATACGTACACGAATATCACGTTATAATCTGCTCTTCAACGACCTCGAAATCAGTGTTAACATTTCCAGTATGCGACAGCCATCATTACGTGAAAATCCTAAAAAGGCTACGTGACCCCCCCCCCCGTTAAAATAGATCCGAGTTAAACGCAGTACGGTCGCAGACGAAAGATTGGCCCCTATTTATATTATTAATTATTACGCGTTTCGAAATGTTTAAATTATTAATTCTATTTTCATTTTTTTTTAAGATGTGTTTTGTATAATTCATTTTCAAATTTAACAGTTACTTAGCGATTAATTTAATGTGATTAAGGGTGTTTTGTAGACTCCGTCCAAACTTTATAATGGTTGAACGAAATCCAGAATCATATTACTTCGTAGTCTGCGTATTTAACCGGATTTATTTAACAAATTAACATGGAGGATATTAAGACGTACCAAAGGGGCCTGCAGTAATAATCCTCAATATCCTATTTATCGTTTTATTTATTTTTTTTTGTAAGTGAGATGTGCTGTATATCGTACACCCAGATCGGTCTTAAAGCAATTTTATACTTGTTTTATTTTTCCAACGATAACGCAGATTTCTTAGCTACGTGACAGTTCCGATATTTTCTTGTGATCAGTTTCAATTATTTTGTAAACGGCGTTCACCAATCGGATAGAGAGTTTTTGAATAACCAAAAATACGTCAGCTTTCTCGCGTGTATATTATATATATATATATATATATATCTTCTTCTTCTATGTGATCTTGATAACAAGTATTCGTTCCACTACCTCGGATTTCTCCTTCTATGCTTATGTCTTATGTGCGAGATGAAGCCCACATGGTAGTTTTTAAACACGGTGCTTAAAGCACAGATAAAAGGTCTTGTCTAACACATCTTTTTACTATAATTTTTTTCGTCTTATTCCGTAAATTTATCAACATTGTATCGGACCCTTAAATGATTATACAAAACATATATACATATATACATATATATATATATATATATATATATATATATATATATATATATGTATGTATAATTATATGTCTATATAAATAATGTGAAATGATATTATTATATCCGTCAATTTGTTATACTCGATTTTATAATAGACTTCAAAAACTATGTTTTAAATTTTGACAAATCCAGTCAAGTGAATAGAAAACTTTGTTGTTTACCAAGACGAGCCACACACTCACACACATATGAATATCTATATATATATATGTGTATGAATGTATATAATACAAATAATAGCGAAATGGAAAACCTGCAAATTCAATTTCCATGCGAAATGGTAAGAAAAAGTTGAAAAGCGTTTTCAATGTTGAATGAAGCAGTACGCACATGTGCTTCGCGTGTTGGTAACGCTGTTTGAAAGGTGACACATAAAGAAATAAGTAATTGAAAATCAAACGAGACGATAAACTCCTTCTGCACCTTTTCAGCCAAATGCGTCCAAATAAAAAAAATATAACAATAATAATAATAATAATGAAAATAAATATACTAAAAGGCAAAAGGTAAACTTGTCACGGAAAAATGTAATTATCGCGACTATGGCTTCAAATTTATCCGTCAGCATGTGCATAAAAAAAAAAAACGATTCATTTCATACAATAACAGTTTCTACTCAATATACTAGTAGTTGTACTAATTTTTGTCTGTCCTTTATATGCAGGCTACTTTTAATAATTTCTAGATAGTAGACGAACGCTGAGTCTTGAGACTTTCCGTACGTTTTATTTGCCGTTATAAAAATCGTCAAATTAGCAGTCGCGGACAAAATGGCGAAAAGTTCCAATGCGATTGTGATACCGATTATTACTTACGCGGCATCGGTTTTGAGTTCATGGGGTCGCTAATGTCAAATTATTTGTCCTATTAAGAGGCCCCGAGCTTACGGCTCTTACCGCTGCAGAGTCCGACGGTAGCTTTGATTACTCTCTGAGGAGTATTCCCGTTTAAACTAGAAGTATACTACCGTGCTGAAATATTCCCATTAAGGTATAACGCATACCTAACAGAGAGAGATATTTTGCTTGTGTTCGTGGAATATGTTTTACGACCAAAATATATTAATTTACGACAAACCCATTTAATAAACGTTTAATTACATTTAAAACAAATTAAAACGAGAAACAGAAAAAAAACTAACACGACATAAAAACAAAAACCAGCGACACAATTTACAACAAATTTTTCTTATCTTATCTTTTAAGGTTAACAATAAATTAACTTTAACGCGATGACAATTGTCAGTGTTACCACAAACTAATTATAGAATAATATTATTCTAAATATAAGATTTAAATATTAAATTTTAAATAGATAAATTAATTGTAACATACTCCCCCAGCTGAACTATTGTTCAGAGGTAGGTAGAATTATTAACGATGAAATCGGTCTTCTATGAATGCACCCTTTTAATTTTACGTCTACGACACGAACAATGTGTTATACTCTTCAAACGTTAGAGCATTTCCTTTTGTAACATGAATCATATATTTTTTAGCAGACTTTACCGCTGCCTCCCAAATACCACCAAAATGCGGAGCTGACGGTAGAATAAATTCCCAGCAAAACTCTTCGGAAGAGGCGAACTTTTTTACTTCATCTTCATTCAATAGAGAAGTTAAAAAACTTAAGTTGCTGCTTCAAAATTATAAAAATAATTCATTTACAGATTATATTACAAGACTGTCACCCTCGAAGGAAAATAATTACTCACTATGGCGAGCAATAAAGTACCAATACTTAGAAATGAACCGCTAAAACCAGACAATGGGACCTGGATTATAGATGACACTGCTAAAGCAGATTTGTTTGCCCTACACGTATCTGGAATCTTTAAGTCCCATGATATAAAATCGCTCGCCGAAAATGAAGTTCATGACTACTTAAAACAATCTCCTAATAGTTCAACAAATAAAATCAACCTAACTTCTCCGCGAGAAATTAATGGGATAATAAAGAAGTTAAGCAATAAGAAGTCATCCGGTTATGATCTCATAACTGGACGTATTTTAAAAGAATTACCAAGAAAAGCGTTAGTTATGCTAACCTATATTTTTAATGCTATTTTACGAATTCAATATGTCCCAATATTGTGGAAATTTGCTAATGTAACAATGGTCCTAAAACCGGGTAAACCTTCACAAAATGTCTCCTCTTATCGGCCGATTTCACTCCTTTCAATTTTAGCTAAAGTACTTGAAAAACTTCTGGAAAAAAGAATACATACGTGCTTAAGCAGGAAAGATATAATTCCGAATCATCAATTTGGTTTTCGAGCTGGCCACTCAACCGTACAACAAGTGCACCGACTGGTTAACAAGATTGAAGAAACGTTTCAAAATAAAACAGTAACCTCCGCTGCCTTCCTTGATGTGCATCAGGCTTTTGACGAAGTTTGGCATCCAGGAATTCTTTACAAGTGTAAAAAACTATTGCCGACTCAGTATTTCAATATCTTGAAATCTTATTTAACAGACAGGTATTTCCGAGTGGTAGTAAACGGAACTGAATCACAAATACAAAAAATCGAGGCCGGTGTACCGCAGGGAAGTGTACTCGGTCCACTATTGTATCTACTGTTTACCTATGATATGCCCAGATGCTGATGACGCACTAACAGCAACGTTTGCTGATGATATGGCAATTATGTCAACACATGCGAACCCACAAAAATCCACAGAAAATCTACAAAATAATTTAAATAATATCCTGACATAGTTGAATAAGTGGAAAATTTCAATAAATGAAAATAAAAGCAGTCACATCATTTTCACAAAGAAGAAAATTGAACGTAATAATTACCATATAACTATAAATAGCAAACAAATAAACACATGTTCATCTGTTACATATCTTGGAGTACACCTAGATGAAACACTTACATGACTGCAGCATATTAAAACCAAATTAACAGAACTCAATGTAAAAACAAAGCAACTCCATTGGCTGTTTGGACCGCGCTCTCAATTACAGGTTGCAAACAAAGTGTTGGTATATCGTACTAAAACCAATATAGTTGTACGCAGCCGAACTATGGGGATGTGCGTCCAAAAGTAATATTAGTAGAATTCAACGCTACCAAAACAAGACGCTGAGGTCGCTGGTGGGAGCACCTTGGTATGTATCCAATTATACGTTACATCAAGATTTACAAATCAAGTACGTTACAGAAGAAATAAAATTAGCTGCCGCCAATCATTTGTCGAGACTAGAAGGACATGAAAACGTTCGTGCACTAAACCTTTTACATCAACCAGTAGGACGCAAGAGATTGAAAAGGAGAAACGTTGTTGATCTGGTGTAAATGATTCAATTAATAAAATCGAGATCGTGCTGATGAGCTGATCTTGATAATCATGATCCTGTCATCACTACTATCTAGTAAATGACTATTATTCGTCAGTTCTAGATGTGAAGGAAGAAAAAAAAATCTTCATTCAATTTTAAAAAATTGCGAGCTCCAACAAAATTGGTACCATTGTCCGAATAAATCTTTGATGGTTTTCCTCTTCGCGAAATAAACCACTGTAATGCTTCCAAGAATTTATTTGTACTCAAATCCGAAACGATTTCAATATGAACGGCAACGAAACACACAAAAATTGCGATATATATTTTGTGTTGACGAGTAGTTCGATGTCCGACACATTTACATGCAAATGATCCAGCAAAATCTACACCTGTGTTGGCAAATGGACGATCGATTCTGATTCTCGCGGCAGGTAACTGACCCATTATTTGTTGACTCGTTTGGGCTCTTAATCTGATACAATGAACGCAATTTTTAATAATAAGTTTGATCACATTTGTCAGACCACCGACAATCCAATGTTTTGCTTGAATGTGTGACGACAAAAATAAACGACCGGCGTGAAAGTATTTTTCATGTAAATGTCTTATATAGACCCGACAAAGATGTGATCGAGCATGCAAAATAATTGGATGTTTCTTCTCCATTGAAAACGACGAATTATGAATTCGACCGCCAACACGAAGAATGCCATCACCATCCAGAAACGGTGTCAATGATAGTAATCTACTTTTCTTTTTCAACGGCAATTCATTTTTTAACCGATCAACATCTTCTGGAAACGATGATTGTTGTTCTAGACGAATAAGAACCGTTAATGCGCGCTTAACTTCGTCATTGTCTATGACGAATTTCAAATTTTATTGAAGTTTTCGAACGATTGCCGAACCGTAACATATATGCAACGACTCGAACCAACCGAGAGTACGACGAAAATTTATCAATGAAATTATATGTCACAGCAATATTGCACGTAATCTTTATCCTCCGCCTCTCCAAAGCGCTATGAACATCAAGATTCGGAATTCGATGTAACGAAAATGCATTTGACATCATCAAAAATTTGGGAACATGTACCCATGCCTTGTATGACAGAAAGTCATTACATTTCAATCCTCGAGTACCAATGCCAGCAATATTTTCAGTTGTAGGTACGTAATGCCAGCAATGAAAGGGTAATAATCCTGAGATTTTGGTAACACGATTAGCAACAAACGTGTTCCAATTTGTCGAAGGTGCCGACAGCCAACAAAGGACAACAGTTGAATCTGAAAATAAATAAACTTTTGAAATATCAATGTTCAAAATTTTCCGAACTTTATCAACCTGACGCTAACAACGCTGCAGCCAACAACTCCATCTTGGGTATAGTAATGGAACAACACGAGTTTTCGAACAAACAAGTTGACACGTTACATTATCGAGGTGCCCAACTGTACGAAGGTAAACGACGCAACAAACTGCTTTACTACTAGCATCGCAAAATCCTACCATCTCCGACGATGGCGTCATTGAAAGAAGTCGAGGAACGACGAAAGATTCCAATTTACTTAAATCGGCGATGTAATCTGTAAAAAGCTCTGATAATTTTTCTGAAACTGAATCATCCCAGGATACACCTTCTTTCCACAATTCTTGTAGAAATAATTTGCCATTAACTGTTATCGGAGATATTAATCCTAGAGGATCGAATGTGCACGATATACAGGACAGCATTATCCTCTTTGTCAGCTTTGAACCAATTGGACAAGAATTTACATTTAATTTGATTTTAAAATTATCCTGATCAGGCAACCACGATATACCTAAAATCTGAATTTTTTGATCAAAATCACGAGCATCAGTATTTAACAACAAATTTGAATTTAACTTCTTCAAAAAATCTATCGAATTCGATGCATATCTTCTTAAGTGAAATCCATGGTTTTCTAGCTTACTATGGATCACATTTTGTAAACGTATCATCTCGTCTACTGTTTCACCACCACATAATAAATCATCCATATAAAAATTGTCCGTTATTATTTTCGAAGCTACAGGATGTTTATCTTTTATTTCCTCAGCAATAACAATTAGGCATTTCGTGGCTAGGAATGAAGCAGGAACGGTACCATATGTGAGCGTGTTTAATCGATACTCCTGAACAGCATCGGACCTATTTTCTCTCCATAATATCCTCTGCATATCCCTGTCATCTTCTGTAACCCATATCATTAGATACATTTTTTCTATATCTGCACAAAAACATTATTATACGAACGCCACGAAACTGTAGCATTGGACCGACCATTAATACATCATTCAATGATTTCTGATCCTTACTTTTTGATCATGCATTAAAAACTACACGAACCGGAGTAGTTAAACTATCCTTCCGAATAACTTCACGATGAGGAATATAGTAAACAGGCGGACTGACTGGGTTAACTCGTGACATGTGTCCGCTTGATAAATATTCCCGCAAAAAATTATTATAAAGAGATTTCAGGTCTATTCCAAGTGTTCGTTCAATTCTAAATAAACTCGATAACGCTTTACTACGATTATTAGCGACTAAAGTTCGATCTGTGTTAAACGGGAATTTTACAACGAATTTTCCATCTGGAGCTATTGAATAATTATTTTCAAAATGCTCAACACATTTATCTCTTATCGGAATGTTCTCCTGTGAATTCTCATTAACGCATTCCATTTCCCAAAATTTACTTAGATTATTGTGAATGTCTTGTATGGTACAACAACCAGAAAAATTAATGTCATTTTTTTTGACGTACGACAAAGAACCAGAGACGATCCATCCGAATTTGGTTAGTCTAAGAGTTAGACCTTCGATACTTTTAGTTTCATTACAAAGACATTTTTCATAATATTCGGCACCCAGTAAAATGTCAACATTTCCAATAGCGATATTTTTTTGTGCAAGAGCTGGATCCGCTAATTTTAATCCTTTAATAACATCTTTACTTAATTTCATCTCATTTTCAACGAACGCGGTATATGCTATTGCTGAAGATGGAACGATATCTGCTTCTATTTCTAACGAAAAAGTCTGAACACGCGATTTTACTGTAATATTTACCGAACTACCGATTCCACGAACCGAAAAATTAGGTTTAAACGGCGAAATAGATAAACGATATTTTTTAACAAATGTGTCCGATACTAAAGTTGCTTGCGAACAACTATCTAATAAAATACGAGCGTTTCCGACCGTACCATTACATTCAAATTTAACGAGAGCCGACGGTAAAAGTATAAACTTATTTTTAATACTTCGTAAGCAAGATAACGACGATAATTCGCTTGAATTTGCGGTTGTCTGATCAATTACCGACGAATTATTATTACTTATTACGGAATTTGTTAAATGTTTGGATGTGGTTTCTAATTTAGGTGGAAAATGCAACAACGAGTGATGATTTTTTCCACATTTACAACGATAATTCGATGTACATTATTTCGCGATATGATTAGAAGCGAAACATACTAAACAAAGACGATTACCTTTTACATATTCGAATCTTTCATGAGGTGATTTATCTTTAAACTGTGTGCATTGATTTAAATAGTGATTTTTTAAACGTAACGAATATTTTACATTTATTGTAATAAACGATTTCTTTTCAAGTTGGTGTTTTTTAGAATCTTTCAAATTTACCGAAAACGAATTGTGTTTATGCCTTTCTTCAATAACGAATGAACGAGATTGCAAAAATTTGCTTAATTCTTCATATTTCGGAAATGTTTTATTAGTTAAAACCGAATTTTCCCAATCTTTTTGTGTGTTATAATCTAATTTCGTACTAAGTATGTAATAAACCGTGAAAAGGTATTTTCGATATTTTCACCGCATATTTTTAAACCCGACAAGATAGAATTAGTTTGGTCAACAAGTTTTTGAACGCCAAATTCATTTTTTATTGATTGTAAATTAATTAAATTACGAAAATGAGTGCGTATAATCGACCGACGATTTTCATACCTTTCTAAAAATCTCGACCAAGCTTCTAAATAAGCTGTTTCATTTAATTCAAAATCTTTTACTATATCGTGTGCATCACCGATCAAAGATTGTTTTAAGTAATATAATTTTTGAACATTTGATAAATCATTATTATTGTGTATTAAATTTTCGAACAAATTTTTAAAATCATAAAAGTTTTCTTCCTTACCGTTGTACTTGGGAACATCGATATTCTTTAATTTAGGTTTCATATTTACCGACGTTGTTTCTAGTAATGAACTGTACAATTTCTCGGACGAAATCGAATTTTGCAATGTTTTAATTTTTGCGCAGTAACTGGCATAAACTTCTCGCATCTGTGCATCGTCATCCAGTAGTTGTTCTTGCAATTGACGGTGTTCTTTATTTTCTTCATCAAGTAATTGACAAATTTGCATTGATAATTCTTCACAATTCATATTATATTTACGAAAATTAGACATAAGTTCATCAAATAAGTTTTCTGTGTTAACAGGATTATCTAAAATGTTACTAATTTTATCCTTAACTATAATTAAATTTATTTTAACGATGCGTTTAGTACGCTTAAGTTTATCCATATTTAACAATAACAAAATTAACAATCCGGCCCGGAGGACCAAGAAATGTTCGTGGAATATGTTTTACGACCAAAATATATTAATTTACGACAAACGTTTAATAAACATTTAATTACATTTAAAACAAATTAAAACGAGAAACAAACAAAAAACTAGCACGACATAAAAACAAAAACCAGCGACACAATTTACAAAAAAGTAAATATGTAGTTTTGCGCTGTCCAACACAGGGGACTCATCACCTAAGATGATGTCATTCAATACCTGACAAATTGCAATTATGTTCCTTGTTCGGGGCAAAGGCTCTAAATAAATGAAAATTGTCATTGATTATCGGTTTTCGGACTCGGAACAATGCTGGGTGATTAGTTTGGACACCTAACGGCTCCGCAACTCCTTCATTGCGCCGTTAGTTTACTGGTAGGAAAATTGTATAGGTCTTTGTGAGGAATGGGTCGATGGTATAAATATAAAAGGGCGTATAGTCTCAAATTGTGGTACGCCGATTCGGGAAAAGTGGAGGGCCTTTCAAATATAGTAGACAACAATGGTCAGACAGACAATGTCTCCTTAACACTGCTTTACTAACCTTTGCCAAGTTGAGGCAACCTTTGTAAATATGTCTCACCTGCTATCCCAGTAATAAACCGCTGCCTTGCGAACGAAGGAATTAAACCCCTAATAGAAACTCCTATAGGCTTCTAGCGCGGTCGTCCTATTGAATAACTATGGTCGCTGTATGTAAAAGTAAATGTACAGTATGGTTAGGGCGCAGAGATTAAGCAGGCAAGCAGAAAACTACTTATTTTTTCCAGAGCACATAATGATTGATAAGAACAATGAAACATATATGCCGTGCAATCCTATTAGCAACCGATGCAATTCTAGGTCCAAATAGTGTGAAATATGCTACGGGGCAGATGTGCATGAGTAACCAGGTACCGTCTGGTAAATCAGTGACTAGGAACAATATAGGTATATGCAAATCTCTACCAACTTGGAATGTAAGAAGATTATCGGTAATGGAAAAATTGTTCATTCTAGAGAAAAAACTGATTCAGAAAAATGGATACGTATATAAAATTACAGAAACACATTGGCATGACTCTGGCCATTTCAATTCTCAGGAGCATAAAATTTTTATACCTGAAAGTAGTAATAGTCGTGAGACAGAAAACATAGCGTCGGAATACTCGTTCACAAGCACTTAATAAAATATATACGGGATTACAGACCGATTCGATTAATGAAACATTGATAAGGATAACTCTTAATGCCAAATTAAACAACCTTCATATAATATTAATATATAGGTCCACATCAAAGAATGAGGAAATCGAGAGGAGATATTAAAAATATTGTCAAAATATTCCTAAAAAACGTTTAATACTTATTATCGGTGATTGGAACGGCAAAATAAGAACAACGAGTATAAAGAGAATTTAGACGGAATAACACAGGAAAACGACTATTACAGTTTGTGAAAAAATGCGGATACAGAAGTAAGGAAAAAAACCAATAAAAGTAAACGTTTGAAACGTGCTCCTTAATGGTTTGAGAACTTGAGTCATAAATAAATGAAGACAAAATAGCTGGGTACATTTGAAGTATGATATTAGAAAAAATTTCAAAAAAAAAAAAAAAAAAAAAAAAGGTTTAAGAACATAAATGAAAAACACCGCGTAATATCAAGAGACATGTAAATAAAATATCACGAAAAAGATCACGGCGAAAATGCATTTCCGAAATATTAGAATACACCGAAATAAATAAATACCAGCATATAACCAGAAACGTAAACCTAATGTACTTTCTATAAGGTTGACTACCAAACGAAAGATTGAGAAATAGAAGAAGATAAGGAAAGAAGATTTATAACGCAATTCCGTGGGAACTGAAATTTAAAAAATTATAAACGCAGATAATTCTTCAATATTTTACATTTATCTTTCAACCATTATTCTTCTGCCGCATGTTTTATTTCTGTTTTTATAATTTTCTTCACGATAGAGTACTTGGCTTTATTCTTGTATTTCCTTTTTTTTCATCCATCACTTGCAACATTCTTCTATTCATCCGATCTTTCTTTATTTTCCTATTTTCTGTTAAGACAATTGTTCTTTTGCTCTATCTTTGATGATGTCCTTCACCTACATATCTATGTACTTTCGATGCGCTCCTAATATTATCAATATTGTTATTAAGTATGTGTGGTAATGGTAATTTATTTCTTAGTTTTTCATTTTTAACTTGCTACTTCTTTGTATTGATAGCCTGTCTAATCTTAATCTTTTTAATTTCAACAGCATCCTACCAATCAAGTCCGAATTTACATCAGCTCCGTGATAAACTTTATTCCGAAATTAAAAACTTATTAATATAAAATGTATTTAATAACTGGCTATTGATTCCGGTTTATTCCCTGGCGACCTCGAGGTATAGAATCGTCTTGGTGGAAGTTTAAACCATATATGTGTTCATGATAATTAATTCATATTCCTGACAGAATTCCAACAATCGATCTTCTCTGGAGTTCAATCACCTAGTCCATAATCACGTACAACATTTCCAAAACGACCCTTTTCTATTTTTTAATTGAAATCACCCATAATAACATTAGTATCAATTTCCCTGGCGATTCCAATAAGATTTCCTAATTCTTGGTAAAACATCCAGACCCAGACATCTTGTTTACTATTTTCTTTCGTAATTATGTTTACTTCGAAAGAATGACTATTAATTTGTATTAACATGCATCTATCGGAGTATGGAACGAAACTTGTGACATATTTGACAACTACTCCACATCAATACTGAGAATCATTTTCTCGGTTATCGGAATGAAACGTAGTTTTATCTTAAGAAATATACTTTCCATTACCTAGCCAACGAATTTCACTCATTTCTAACATATCAATTTTAAGTCTATCCATTTCAAGGATGAGTTCCCGCAATCAACATGGCCGGCCGCATATTTTATACCATTCATATTTTACACCATTAAGCCTAGGGCCGTGATCCAAAAGCGATCCATGACCCTTTTTGAACTCCAGCTAGGACCTGTCGTGTAAATGCCAAATTAAACGATGGGACAAGATTCTACGGTGGTCTTTTATGATTATTATTATTTCTGGTGATTCGTTCCACCCAAAAACGTATACATATATATATATATATATACACATGTGGGAAAAAAAGGTAGTTTTATCTAAGGGTAGAGTTAGCTGCTAATATATATATATATATATATATATATATATATATATATATATATATATATATATATATATATATATATATATATGCGTATTATATACATTACTACACGTGCATACTTGCATCGACCGGAGAATATTACACACTGGCTGTGAATTGAAAAGAAGTGGAAATATGTAACTAATTTATACTAGAGAGTGATAAAAATCTATTCGACATACGCAGCTAGAAGCGAAAGTTCTTTAAAGATTAACAATAATAATAATGAAGAGAATAACATAATAATAATAATAATACCTCTGACTATTATTGTAAGTATAATGACGAAAATAACACGTATATTAATAATAATAATAATTATTCAAATTAAAATTATAATTTATTTCAAATTATGATAAAATTAAACGCTTATTCGCAATAATGTGTAAATGGCAAAATACACGCTGCTGCTTATTCACGACAAATATACGTTAATACATTCCGGTAGATGCATACAGGCAGATCATCATGTGCATATTACAGGAAACATTTGTTATGTTAATTTATTATTCAGACGATAATTATTAACATAGATGTACATATATTTTTATTTTTCAATTTTTTTTTTTTTACATTTACCAGAAACAAGAAAAATAAATTAATCATAAAATTCGGAAATGCGTATTATCTATGCGTGCAACGAAAAATAAATTTATGCATAATAGCAAATTCGATTGTCTTAATTTATTACATTGTTATCAAACAGAAATTAATTTCGGAAAATAAATTATCGATACCTTTTACGAAATTAAAAAGTAAAAAGTAATAACGAACGACTGTATACAGCAGGTAAATATTATATAAGGTTAATATATGTACATACATACACATACATAAATAAACAATAATAATAATACTTATGTGGCCAATATTTACAAATAATTCCAAAATTTTTTATTTTTGTATATGCATTTATATGTGGAAGTATATGAAGGAATTAATAATCTGATTTTTAAACGTTTCTTTACATAATTTTTTCATATGCTTAAAAACAGAATTTGCAATTTCGTATATTCAGATCCTATACACTGTGTGAACAACGAATGATCCAAAGGAACCTCATCTATATTTTATCGATCTATTTCTGATTTTCTCTGCGGCAGCGCCTGATAATTCGGATCCGCATCCATTTGTCCGAAGTCTCTGATCTTTATTTCTGATTCGGACTGTATCTCCTTTATCACTTAAAATTGTCGATTATAATCTGAATGGAAGGATTCAGGTCCATTCGTCGTTCTTGGACTCGTTGATTGTGTAGCAGACCACATCTGAGGAGGGAAAGGCGATGTATACGCCACATAATTTTCGAATATGTAATCTGAAAAATTCTTGGCTGAAGGATTTGGTGGTTGCCTAGCAATTTGCCAAAAAGTGGAATAAACCAAATTTGGAGGCAGAAATGCTAGTCCGAAAAATCGTTTTAACCACCGTCCGACATCGGAATCTGTCGTATAATCTCTTCTTAAATTTCCGATACTAATTATTTTTCGATACCATGATTGTCCCAAATGAAACCGACAACCGAATATTTCGCACTCCGGAAAAACTGAAGTGACGGCATTTTGCGCGGCTTTTTCAAAATCTAACGTAATTTTTCTAATATTTAAGTCTACATTCATCGACAATGCAATTTGAATTAGGAATGTCCACATTGCAATGTATGTTGACGATATTTTGCAAGTATCTGACAATTTGAGAGAAATGAACGTCATTATTAAGATGTTGGGTAACAGTTTTAAAATGATTGATCTAAGTACTGCCAAAAATTTGTTGGTATTAATATTGTGCGTGATGGATCGACGATGAAATTACATCAAATTGATTTTATTGAGAAGTTATTGATCGATTATTGTATGTCGGAATGTAAACCTATTACTACGCCAATGGAAGCGAGTTTTTTATCTAATGAATGTACAAAGGATGAAATATGTGAAGAACCTTACCGAGAATTAGTAGGTTCATTGTTATATTTAGCAGGTAGTACTCGACCAGATATAATGTTTTCTGTACATTTTTTAAGTCGTTTCCAAGAAAATCCTACGAAGTCAAAATGGATAGCTTTAAAGAGAATTCTTCGATATTTAAAGGGTACTATGAATGTTGGATTAATGTATATCCGTGGAAAAATGAGTATATTGAATGGATATGCAGATGCCGATTATGCTGCAGATCGTTTAGATAGGAAATCAGTTAGTAGTTTTGTGATTTAAGTATTTGGTAATGTAGTAGGATGGTGAACAAGAAAGCAGAATGTTATTGCTCTGAGTTCTACGGAAGCAGAGTATACTGCATATCAGTAATGATTAGTGAGTGTTAAGAGTATTAGAGGTGTTAGAGGATCTCGGTGTGAAGACCAGATATGTCGTTTTCGAAGATAATGAGATTGCTATACATATTAGTAAAGCGGTTGAAGGCATTAACAGAACAAAACACATCGATATTCGCTATCATTTCATTCGTGATTATATCGAGGCAGGTATTATAGAAGTTAAATATATTAATACTAAACAGCAAAAGGCTGATGGATGAGGTTAACGAAATCATTTCCAAAGTTGTTATTTGACCAAATGCGTGATTTAATGGGCTTAGGTGTATAAATATTTTATAATTTGTTATTGTTTATAATAAATATAAATTATTGCGTGCGGAGTTTGAGGGGGAATGTTAAGTGTAACAAGCTCTGCATACAATCATAATTTTATGTATTAATAGTGGCATCACTGTTTAGCTTATTACGTTGTAAGTCGTTCAATTATGTTACGTTGTATTAAGAGTTTATTTTTTAATGAAGCGTGTGATACAACGTTCCTACCTTTTTCATTCATCAGTGACTACAATCATTTAAATAATTAAAATAAATAATGTATCCTACGAACGTAAAAAATATAATAATAAACGTTTAAATTTTACATTAAAACTTAAAAAAAAAAACAATTCAATATAAATTAGTGTACCATAATGTAGACACGTGTATATTTTCACATATATATATATATATATATATATATATATATATATATATATATATATGCACCTGCGTATAATATATATATATATATATATATATATATATATATATATATATATATATATATATATATATATATATATATATATATATAATAAAGAGAGTGTGTTAGGGAGAGAAAAAAGAAAAGATTTTATTTTCTATCCAAAACAGTGAACGAGCGCGCATATATATATATAAATATATATATATATATATATATATATATATATATATATATATATATATATATATATATATATATATATATAGGTCGTTTTATCTAAGGGTAGAGTTAGCTGCTAATATATATATATATATATATATATATATATATATATATATATAATGTAACCTAAAAAGAAAAAAAGATCGTTGGATCGTCGTATCGATCTTAGGGGGGTCCGTAGGCAATAAATTACTCATCCTATCGATGTAAGTGTGGTCCTTCGTCTGGATCTATTTCGTTCGCCTGCGAAGCCTAGAACCTAGATGGTGCCGATTCACAATGATTATATTTATTTTAACTCCCACGATGGCGTACTATAAATGTGTAATGAAATAAATTTCCTCATCGCAGTAATCTAGCTGTTAAAATCTACTATTGATTTTCGCCTATAAATATCCTTATTTAAACCTTGCCGACATTATTTGTCTTCAGCTCTAAAATTTTACCTTCGTCTCCTTTAATTCTTTTTTATTGGGGGTAATTTTTTCATGTTCGTCAATTTTTTCTCTTTGCTGTCTGTCGCAACTCACCTATATTCGATTTCATACTACTCCGTAATCCCAACGCAGCATGTTAGCCCAGGATTCTCGCACCGACAATGTCTGTATTTCCTCTTCATTAGTTATTGATTTCAGCTACTTTACAACCTCGTCACGAAGCTGGTATTTGTGCTTTTTGCGTTTTTTTTTTGTTTAATTCTCTTTTAACTTCGTCCCATCTAAGTTACCATCATTTTTGTCGATTATTTCTAGTCGGTTTAAACTTTTTCATATTTTCTCGACGTAAATTCAACGTGAATATAGCCTATTCGATCGCGTTTGCGGGCCTGTTTGACAATCGTCATGCGCAATATCAACAATAAATAACTTTCGAATCTTAATATCAAAATCACGGTCTACTTTGATAACGGTTGTTAAAAATATTTATTTGATTTGGTTATAGTATCGATGTTCGAAATCGCAAAAAATATAATGTATATATATATATATATATATATATATATATATATATATATATATATATATAAAAGCACTTGGGACAAATAATACTGCAACATTAATAGTGAAAAACAAAAGAGATAAAACAGCATGGTACTATTCAAAATATCGTCCAAAACATCGCTCCGCCCACATTCCGTATAATAAATTATACGCCTTTTAGTATCTTGCAGAAATCGAAATGGAAGAGCGGTCCCATTGACTAAAATAAATAAATAGAAAGATGTATAAAGTTCGTGAAGATAACTGAGCTCATACTTAAGTGAACAAAAATTTGAACAATGGCTTTAAAAAAAATATTTTACATTATATATATACACATATATATACATACATATATATATATATATATATATATATATATATATATAATATTATAATATATATAGATAGATAGATAGATAGATATTAGTTGCATACAAAGTTGAGATGAACATACAAGCCATTATCACGTATGTGGAAAAATATAAAGGAAGAAGTGAACGCGTAATTGGAATTTAAGGTAAGGATAAAATGGTATTCTTATTTGGGAACAAATCACGCGTTAAAAACTCTCCAGGGAAGAACCGTCTTATTCTGTGTGTATCTTCCTCTTTTTTTATATAATGCTGAGGATAATAGAGGGAAAAGAAATAAAATGAAAGCTTAAAGCACTCGACAAACTAGCACTAAGCGAATTTTGGAACATGACGAATAAAGAAAATGTACGATCGATTTTAATTAAAGATAATGTATCCAATTTCGTACAACGATGTATATCGGACAACTAACGTTAACCTGTAGTATATATATATATATATATATATATATATATATATAAAACATATAATATATATAAAATATATAATATATATAAAATACATAATATATATAAAATATAATATATATATATATATCTCATACGATCGATTTTAATTAAAGATAATGTATCCAATTCCGTACAACGATGTATATCGGTCAACTAACAACCTGTAGTATGTATATATATTATATAATATATATACATATATATAAAATATATAATATATATATATAAAATATATAATATATATATATATATATATATATATATATTTATTATTATTATGAAATGTACTTTATTTCGTAATTTATAATTAAAGAATTATATAATCGTGGTCGCCAGTGCCTAACCTGGACTGCTTGTAGAACTCGCAGCCGGTGACACACTAATACATCGACTAGAATTTAATTTATACTACAAATTATTTTAATATATATATATTATTACGTATTTTTAAACATCAACGAATATTATTTTAAAAACAAATACTTATATCATACAATTGCTAAGCCAAACGAATAACTAACAAACATGTAATAAATTTATAAGCAATATAAAATAACAAATTATATAAAAATAAATAAAACGTACGACCCGTGGTACCACACTATCTGCTGCTGCTGCTTCCGGATAGGCTGATATTTCCCGGTCGTACTCCGTATATTTTCAACGATTCCACGATGTGCGTAAATGTGAACGTAATTAATTAATTATTATTTTAATTAATTATCCAAATACAGTCTATGTATTCGTGGTTATTTATTTATTTATATTAATGAATTGTACGTATAACTCCGTATTTGTTCGAATATCTCGTTGGTACGAATTGACTAGAAATTATGATCTTTATCGTACTAAAATAATACGCGCCTGACTCGAGAAGCTTCGATTAAAACAACAATATCTATCTATCAATATCTCTATACACACACATACCAACACGCGATTACCGGTTGCTGGCTCTACCCGTCGTTATTCCCCGGTTTTTCCCTTAATAGCTCAGACATTGTTCATTTTAAGGTAAATTGTACTTATTTCCAGGTTATTACTATTTATTATGTTTGTTATATGGCTTTCCGATGTAACTTTATCAGTTTTGACGATCTAAAACTCTTACGATGGAAATACCTTTATAATAAATTAATATATTATGTTAAATTAACTATTACGAAATTTTGCTTTTTATATTTATTTTATTTGATATTTCCCTCGGTACTCCCATCGCCTTAGATCACCATAATATATAGTATATATATATATATATATATATATATATATATATATATATATATATATATATATATATATATATAAATATATATATAAAATATATTATATATATATATATATATATCATCAGTGAGTCGTGTCACCCATGCAGGAATATATCGTGACCATGATATGTCACACGACAGACTAGGCTACGCCAGCAAATACGGTCGCGTGCGATATTTACACATCGTGAAAAGTACGGCCAGTTGTCTTGCAAATCGCTTCCGACAATCAAAGAGGTACGCGACCGCGCTCTCTTTTACCAGCCAAAAGCGCCTCCATATTTTCTGCTCTAACTACGTGACCAAAAAATCGTAGTATTCGGTTGAGAACGATCGACTTTAATCTTTTTGGATTACCAATATCGTCCAAAATCGAAGCATTGGTTCTCCTAGCTGTCCATGTGACACACGTTTTATGTCGACACTGCTTACTGACCAGGTTTCCGAGCCATAAAAGAACACTGAGAAAACAAGTGAATTTACTATTTTAATTTTAACCAATTTGCTAACTATGGACTACTCTATTCAAACGGTTCATTGCGCTTCGGGTTAGTTGGGCTCTATGGCGTATCTCACTTCTGCAGCCGACGCTATTTTCTACTATAGATCCTAGATATGAAAACCGGTTTACCACTTCAATTCCATCAATTTCTCATATCGCGGGGCAGTTATTCTTTGGACGATTAATGATCATAATTTTAGTTTTGGCCTTGTTGACGAGTAGGTCATACTCCGCACTAATTTTTATTAACCGGTTTAAAATATATGACATTTCATCCACGTTTTTTGCCACTAACGTTATGTCATCGGCATACCGGAGATTATTAATGTACACGCCTCCAATTGAAATGCCTCCATCCCAATTTAATGCTCCATTTGATGCGTCGATTTAGAGAGTTCTGCGCATTAAACATTCACTGTAGAGGTTAAACAGTAGCGGTGAAAGGATACAACCCTGGCGAACACCTCGCTCAGGATGAAACTTTTCCGAGTAACTACCTTTATATATATATATATATAAAAATACATACAAGGTACATTCACATGGATAAGATACAACGTTTAAATCCACAAATATTTGTAACAAAAAATTGTGGTTAAACTTTAGGAGACTACAAGAAATACTGGAATAAAAGAGATATTTTCAAACCCCTGTTTTATATATATATATATATATATATATATATACAAAGTGGTAGATAGATAGAGATTATAGAAGGTATGTGAGAGAGAGGGAATAGAGAAAAGTGTGAAAAAAGAATGAGCGAACCAACGACAATAAGAATCAGCGATTAGGGGGAGAGTTTTTCAACGGACAGCGTGTTTTTCGGTAATAATAAGCTTTTCATAACAGAAACATAAACGGATCGACATTCCACTGAGATTCCATTTTTTAAGCGAAACTTCTAGGTTATTAAATTAACCGGGAGTTCAAGTTTCAATCAAATTCGTTCATTGTACAATATTATCTGTGGAGAACTGGGAAATGGGCGACAGAATGATGTAGGATCCACGTATGTTACGCTGTTCTTAAAAAAGCAACAAGAACGAAGTGTGAAAATTGAAAGTACAATATCACTCATTTTTCGTAAATTACGTTCCATATACTAATCGAATTTAACGATTAATTAAGCTGGTTTCGTGAAAAGGCGGAACAATTAACGAACCTAACCCCGGAAACAACGGACACTAAAGTTGACCTCGATAAAGTTTAACGTCGTATGGAGCAAATTGTGGACGGCACTTATTCAAACGAGAACGCCTAAACGTACGGTTTAATTCGATACAAAGTTTATATGGACGGAATAGCTGCATCGTTAAAGAAGACGGAGATTTATAAGGGAAAAAAATACTACACGGAAAGGGTGTTCAACGAAGATGTATTTTATCGCCGTCTATTACTTAATTTATATTTGGAATACGTAATGAGAATAGTTCTAGTTAACCAGGCAGGTAGATGGGTAGATACTGAAATCTATCGTATGCAGACGATATAACATAAATCACAGCAAATATCGGGGAAATGAGAAATCTGCTGGAAAAATTAATTGATCACTCGTGCATAGCGTGGGAAACAAAATTAATAATTTAACGTAACATCCTCGAATGAAAATGTCTTTTTTTTTCACTTTTAATTCGGGCACTGCAAAAATCATAACCAACTTAGAGGTGATTAAATTTTAGACGTCAATGTGTCACTCGGTTAGATATTAAAAAAAAATGAAGAGAAAGACGCCGATATCACGGGAGTAAATTATGAAAAAAGGAGGACGATAGCAGATTTCGATTTGCTCGTGTTGGTATGAACGGCAGTTAAAGAAAATATATGTCAACCGGAATGATGGGAGCAGTAAGGGGAATTGAAAATACCGATCTCGAACAAATTATGTTCGGAACGTAAACGGGTGATAGTAATAATAAATTTGCGAATAGTCGAAATGCGTAGAAAATAATATGAAGTACCGAGACATGGGAGAGGTAGCGCATGAACACAAATCATGGACTACCGAGGAGTCCGTCATCTGAGGAAATAAGTATCGGAAGAAGTGCACCTAAAAGAAAAAGAACGGTTTCCCTGGCCAAACCTTCGGTAACACGGTTACCCTGAAATATCCTAGAAATATTGGACGAATTTATACGCTTAGGATGATTCATAGAAAGTAACGATGTTTCGAACGGGAGACATGTTATACAAATAGCTCGCGTTAGAACGGCTAAATTGAAGAACCTATGAAAAGATTTTTTTTTTTTATTATAAAGATTCTATTGGAACTGTAAAACTAATTACATTTACCATAACTAATTATAGAAGAATTTCACATGTAGTTAAATTATTTTATAAAAAATAATAAAATTAAATATTAATAAGATCCAGCTGATGTTTTCTTTTCAGCCGTCGGGTATCATTAGAATCATCTAATAGTAAGATTGCTTCAACGTTCGGATGGAGGTCAAGGCGATTAATGTAGCTTTTTGACTTTTGGTAGATAATAACAGGAACTGGATCGATTTTGAGATCGATACGAAGTTGGGCATTCGAGACAAACCAAGGTGCTTTTAAAATCATACGCATGAACTTGTTTTGAAATTTTTCGAGAATTTCGAGATTAGATAGATCTCTGCACCATAGCTCCATGCTGGTCGGAAAATTGAAGTATAGATGAGCCTCTTGCTTTCGAGACTAAGCTCGGAATTAGGCTGAAGGAGCCATCGAAAGTTGGAGAGCAGAAGGTCCAACATTTTCCGTTTTCTTCTAACATGCTCGTGCCAATTGAGCTTACAATCAAGATGCAGACCTAAATAGCGAGCAGAGTTAGATACTGGAACCGGTTTACCATCCAAATAAATTGGAATGTAACCATGGTGTCGGAGAGAAAAGTCTACTCGTACTGACTTGTGTCATTTAATTTAATTTTCCAGGTATGAGCCCAAGTTGAAATATTGTCTACAGCTGTTTGAAGAATACATGCAGCTGTAACATAACTGCGACTATGTGAAATTATTGCAATGTCGTCTGCAAAAAGACTTGTTGTTGTCTCAGGAGTTTGAGGAATATCCATCGTATAAAGAAGGAAGAGTATAGGACCAAGTACAGAGCCTTGTGGAACACCAGCGCGAATGCTAATGTAGTGCGTAGCCGCTGATCCAAAATGTATATAGAACTGTCGATCAGTTAAGTATGACATGAGTAGTCTGCAAAAGCCCGGTGACAAATATCTTTTAATTTTGTGAATTAAACCAAGGTGCCAAACTTTATCAAAAGCTGCACTAACATCTAGAAAAACTGCTGTAGCAAATTCTTTGTTCTCAAGTGCTTGAGTTGCAGTATGTACAACACGGTGAATTTGCTCAACGGTTGCTTGTTTTTCACGAAATCCAAACTGAACATCTGGTATCAAATGTTTGTTTACAATAACTGTTCGAAGACGCTGCGAAATAATGTTTTCAAAGATTTTCGCAATGACAGGTAGTAGGGAAATGGGCCGGTAAGATCCAGGATCCTCGACTGGTTTCCCTAGTTTGTGAATCATGATCATTTTCGCAAGTGCAAGGTACATATCGTAGACGAATACAAGCATTTATCATCGTCGACAGATAGAAAATCCCCTTCTTTGGCAGTTCTTTGAACACAACAGGAGAAAGCCTATCATGTCCCGGTGATTTGTTAAACTTTAGGCTATCAATAACCTTGGCTACTTCGAGAGGAGAAGTTGGTTTAATTCTGCCATTAGATGTACTAGGAAAGGAAGGAGCTATTGAGGATTGAATGCTATTATCCTCAAAAACATGCTCAAAATGTTTGGCAAAAACATATGCTTTTTCAGAATCGCTCCGAGCCCATGAGTTATCATCCTTCCTCAAAGGAAAACAAGGCCGAGTAGGACGGCGAATTCGCCTAGCGGCAGTCCATAATGAGTAGTTGGCTTCTTTAGTGGAGCCAAGAGACAATAGGTAATTGGAAAATGAATTGTTCCTCCACTGACGAATGGCACGTGTAGTATCTTTAGACAATTTATTGAAAACAGATTTATTTTCAATAGTACGGTGTCTTTGCCAGGCTTTTCTTGCTTGGCGTCTTCGATGGACCAAGAGACGAATGAAGTTGGAATATCTGACTTCAGTTGGGGGTTGTTCAAAATACTGAGTACTAGACTGGACACAGTGTGATAGGAGAGATGAAAAATTTTCAGCTGCTGCATCGATATCTGACGGTACATGATATTGTATATTGAGGTTAATATAGAGATCAATTAGTTCTCGAAATCTTTCCCAGTCAGTACTTTTATTTGCCAATTGTGGTGGATGATTAATTTTAACCGGTGAGATAAGGTATGATAGCAGTATTGGTACATGATCAGAACTAAGATCGGCTATGCACTCAGCCTTAAAATGATGTACCGGCATACCCTTGGTAAGAAAGAAGTCAATTATGTCGGGTATCTTGTTGATGTCAGAGGGCCAGTGAGTAGGACTCCCTGGCGAAATAATCTGACAGTTAGCACGAATTGCTGACTTAAGCAATACTTGTCCCCGTGGTGTGCAAATTCTTGATCCCCATGTTGGATTCTTGGCATTGAAGTCTCCTCCAAGAATCCAATATCTACCCAGATGATTAAATAATGCATCATAGTCAGCTTCACGAGGAGGACAACGAGGTGGGCAATAAATACTACCAACATTAACTGTGTGATTATTATAGATATAATTGAGGACTGGATACTATCACTGTCAAACATACCATTAGCATAATGCTTAATTGAATTCTTGACAACGACGGCAGCCCCTCCTCTTGCCATTTCACTGGGGTGGTTAGCAAGGTAGACTGAATAGTTATGAAATGTAGGTTGATTTATATAGCTGGCAAGATGAGTCTCTGAAAGTAGAGCCACATCAATATCATGCATATGAAGGAAGGAGTCAAATTCGATTTTCCTGAGGAGTAGACCATTTGCATTCCAGCATACAATTTTAAGATGCCAAATAGGAGTCATTTTTTCCCTTTCTTACTCGGATTTTTCGGTAATACTTTTTGAAGGTCTTCAAGAGATGAGACTCTTTCTTCAAGAGTTGTTAGTTTTTGAATAAGAGTTTGTTGGGAGGCTTCAAGTCTTTGAAGAATTTCCATAAACTTGTTAGTATCACTTGAAAATTGAGGAGCAGCAGGAGTAGGTGTAGTAGTAGTTGAAATGTTTGGAGTTATCACAGAAGCATAAGATACTTGAGAGTTGACAAATCTGGAAATAGATGGTAAAACTGAATTGCTTTTAATTCGTTCTACGGCAGTGATTTTTTTAGCAGGTTTTGCAAGAGAAATTTTTGACTGGTAGTAAGAACAACCTTTATAATTAGTTGTATGATCACCTTTACAGTTTGCACATTTAGGTGGAGTTGTATTGTGGGAGTGACAGTTGCTAGAAGCATGAGAGTCGCCACATTTGACACACTTAGGAGTTTTTGTGCAGTAATTTTTAGTATGACCAAAATCTTGACAGCGAGTACACTGAGGGAGGCTAGGAATTTTTTTAGGAATTTCTACGGAGACACGACAATGGCAGAGAGTCTGTATATCGAATAATTCGCGGTTATTTGAACTAGTTTTAACTTCCACCTTAAATAATGGCAGTTTAATAACAGTTGTATTATTTTCAACTTTTTTCTTGATATGTACATTAATTATATTAAGTAAATGGTGACCTGATGCTAATAACTCATTAGTGATGTCATTCAAATCTGTTGAATGGTGTAATCCTCTTATGAAAATAGTAAATGGCTTATCCTCGTGTAAACGATAGGTATGGAATTTGATAGGACCAAGTTCTTTTTTGTCTAAGTCAGGTAAGCTCGAGATGTTTGTTAATGCATTTCGGAGCTTTCGATAGTCATCAGATGAGATTGTAGTGACTTTAAGCTCACCACTGGCTAGGGCTTTCATTTCAAATGGTGTGATGTCAATGGTAGCTAACAGCTGATTTAAGGCCTTCATAGATAATAATCCTGAGATAAAAAATGGGGGTGGTTTTTTTTTATTTTTGGGGCTGATACTTTGTCTATTTGTGATACATTAAGATCTATATCGCTATCAAGATGTTTGACGGAAGACGTATGCGATGCTGGATTCCCTCCAACTCCTAATTTCTGCTTCAAAGCTGTATTTTCCTTTCTGACAGCCTTGAGCTCTTCTTTGAGTGAATTAATCACTTGGAAAAGCTCGTCACTAGTTTTCAAAGTTAGCTCACAATCCTGCTTATAAGATGCGGAAGATTTTTTGTTGGAACTATTGCAACTATTCTCAGTACAGTTATCGTTATTTGATAACTGCCTTTTAATGGAAAAATATTTTCCTTTTCCTGCTTTCGTTACCACTATGGGTTTAACTGGAATAACAGTATCCTCATCGTTAATAGGATTTTGTTGTTGTTGATGATTAATTGATGATTGTGGCGTGCGTAACATAATTGTTGACACTAGTTTTAACCAAGGCGACAATATTATAGATTAGAAGATATAAAACACCACCTAACAAACGTAAGGCTGATGTTTCCATCTAAAAATAAAAATAAAAATAAAAATAAAAAAAAATAAAAATAAAAATAAAAATTTACACGCACGTGCGTGGGTATTAGTCCGAGAATTATCTATCGTCAGTTTAAATGAGTTAGCGAGTTAATACGAGTTATTATTGCGGATATTAATAAACGGAAAGGTCTCACCAGATTAATGCTGATAAGGAATATAAAATAAACCGCATAAAACCGCTATTGTCGGTAACTATAATAACTATACTACGAACTGATAAAACACGACGAACGAATACGATATTCGAAATATTCGAAATCTACACGACGAACGAAAGATAACGATTATCTATTTTGTAACACGAAAATTCTTTTATTCCGTAAATGACACGATTATCAATTAACGGAAACCATACGTAAACGCAGGACGCAACGAGCTTACACGATATGTTTAATCATTATTAAGATGAATCCATAAAGAAAAATACGGTTTGTTTTTAATTTTACTATACGCGGATGATACGAGGACGTTGAAAAAGACAACTTTGAACCGAATAAATTGGTTCCATAATATTTTACTCTCAATTGTGCGGAAACATGGCGGTAATCGTTGTCAAATTTGGTTCTAGTATGAAAGATGACATATTTTAGGCATCTTATACGGAAAGAAAATTGTTCGGGCATTAAATAATGAAGCAACAAAACCAAAAGGTCGACCACTAGCGCGACGATTTAACACAATACAGATTGTTGGTTAAATCATCTTTTATCAACGAACTTGTCTGAGGTAATCCATCAAAATGAACAAAATATTTAACATTTACGATTGCGAAATATTTAGGATGAATTAATTTTAAACTATTTAAAAGCTAAATTCGTGGATAATTAATCGTTTTCAAGACAGCTTCTGTAAAAACAAAATTTTTTTCGCTGTTTTCCCGTTTTGTATTTTATATTATTATTATTAAATTAGATTAACGTGCCGTGTGCAGCTACTAATGACCAAAGGCGCGAGAAGAAAAATATATTATATAGAGTGGTAGAGGTCTGTTTTGTGTATGAAAGAATTAGGTTGGAGAGGGTGTTGATGTTGCAGTGGGAGGTAGGACGGAAGGTTCAATAAGGATCACTGGGAGAAATATTAGTGACAAAGTAACAGTGACACCGTAGTAGACACTATACATGTGTAATTCTTGTATGACCCAGTCGAAGTCGGGTGATGACTACGTCGTCTTTGCGGCACTGTATGTTTATATTCCACGGTCATATTATTGATTTCACCGAACGAAATTTATTGGTTGAAGGAAACGAATGCCGTTATTGTTCCTATTAATTCCTTCTTGCCGTGTTTGTATAAAATCAGATAAAAGAACACTGATATGTTTGGCGCAGGCAGAGCAATATCTGTTTGAATAATAATAAATTTTTAAACAGTCGTAAGTAGTATTTCGGTTGAAGCGAATTTAATGTTGAGAATAAAAATTGCCGCTGAAAAATTTTCGATTAATGTATAGAGGGTGACCCATAGAAGACGAACGGTTTTGTTTTTTGAATAGCGCAGTTACCGCTGCAACGAAAACCATGTGATCCACGTTTAGACACACGAGAGATTCGCTTTTGATTAGTTTCAGTTATCGTGGCATGCTATAAGCGTGGAACGTTATTTTCGGCGTGAATCGATCATGACGGTGCAAAGAGAAAAATTCAAAGTTACGCGATTTTTTTATAGGGATAACCTTAAGAGCCGCTTTTAGGATACACGTCCACAAGATCTGGAAGATCTCGAAACGCGGATTTCTGACGAAATTTCAAAAATTCAGCGACATATGCTCGAAAAATCTTCAAAAATTTTCTAAAGACATGTATTGTTGCGAATAGTGGTTATCTGAACGATATTGCGTTCCAGAAATGATTGTCGGCTAATCTTTCGTTTTCCTTTAAATAAAATTTCATTCAAAAATTTTGGTCGAGCAGTTTTTGAGTTATTCGAAAAACAACAAACCCGTCCGTCTTTTCCGGGTCACCCTATATAATTAAGAAATTAAAATACAACTTCCGAATTACAAAGTTGAAGATTTCAACTACCTTATGAAGACTGTCGTATGACTTTTTCCAACATTCTAAATACGTTATGATTCAACTTGAGTCGAATTTTAAATACTGCTAACGCATTAGAAATATCGTCAATATTTCGATAAGGTATTATACTGTCGGGAGTTGTAAAATAAAATTTCACATTTACCAAGATACGGACGAAAAAATCAAACAAGCGGATTAATCGGTATAAGAATCTGCAGTATCATATTATACGATATTGCAACAAGCACGGAAGTCGCACACTCTCACACAGATACATCTTTAGAAAGAGAAAGACTTTTCCTATTTTCTTCGCTAGCTAAAGTCGCATTTTCATCATTCGTTCCCCAACGAACTAAAAGACAATTACCGAAACTGTGCTATTTTCGAATATGAAGAACTTTTTCAAATTTAAAATATATATATATATATACTTTTTGCGCCATTATCTCCCCTGTTCGAAAAGTTTTATCATTTTGGCTTTTCGTAGTATAAAAGAATGTGAACGTCGATAAAGTTTAAAATACGAAAAGAAAATTTCGTCAAAATTTGAAATGGGATGTAGTAAAAAAAATAACAAAAAATATATAAAATCAACCCGGAACTAGTAATTGAACTAGCACGTGAGAAATCTAGAAACAGAAGAACTGCTTGTATAACGAAACTCGAACAAAAGTTATCTGAATTGGAATAATAATAATCATTGTCCAAATCGTAATGCTGATCATTGTAATAAGCTTAAAATCTAAATTATAACAAGAAGAGTATTCAGTTGTTTTTTTTAGCTCATAACTATTCGTAGAAGAACCATGAATTAAAAGTAGCGAAGAGACTGTAGCCTCTGCAGTAAAAATGGTGCATATTCTGTTGGGGGGAAATTTTCTGGGCATATACATGGTCGACGGCTCCGACTGAAGAAACAAATTTCGACCCATCCGCGAAAATTTAACAATCTCGTTTACCATCGTTTATTTATAAAATCTCCTAATTACATATGTTAGTTAAGCTTGCTCGTAGTGACTACTAATCGCATCTACAGCAATCCACCTTAACCAGTAGATTAGGAACACTCGTGGTTTGCGTTCGTATTAGCGTACATTATTAAATTTTCGCATAAAGACTACCGGAAAAATTATCCATACCCGAATGCATGATCTAGTAGAAACTCGTATCTCATTACTTATGTAGCATAATTGTCAACACCTTGAGTACATTTTGGTTTTAGGTTTTCTATTGTGTCATTTTCAAGACATTCGCAATGGTATTCCCAATCTTGCCGATGATAGGTGTCGTGCTTAATTATAGCGGGCTAATCAGAAAATAATAAATCGATTTAACCGTACTAGAAATATCTTTGGCCATACAAATCCATCAAGCAGATCAGCTGTCTTATTGAGATCTGTGGATCGGTCAGTGACAGAACCACAGTGGAAACATACGTACAGCTTTCTACAAGCACTGACAACGATCTAGTATAAGCCGTAAATATTACAGCTAAAACATATAGAAAAAAAATCTAAATACAGTTAAATCTATACGTCAGGCTTACACTCATTATCACAAAAAATCACAAAACTATATCAACAACATTGGAAAACTTATTTCACATACACCTTTATCAGATTAAACCAAAATTAGGACACTATATAAGATCGGTACAAACAAATTAGACGAGAAGACCAGATTACGTATAGGACACGCAAAACTCACATCGCAACATTTGCTAAATTGAGATCTTTCATCCAACTGCTCCAACACGTAATGCTCAATTAACAATAAAACGTACGCTATTAGAATGTAAACAATATGATAAATGCGAAATATTTACAAAGTCACAAATAACACAATACAATCAATATTGCAGGATAACTCCTAGAATTCATCGCAGTTACAAGCATAATTCATAACATATAATACACAGACGCAAATGATCTCAGTAATCGATCGTCTTTAAATAAAATAAACCAAAAAAAAAAATAGAACAATCTAGAAGCTGTTAATCTCGAGACTGTATTTTTTTCAGAAATTCCTTCTACTTTGAAATGTATTATGTTTTATTTTATTAATACAGCGGAGCTTCGGGTGCATCATTACCATTGTATATTGTATAATACGGAATACGAAAATGATCATTTTCAGTCACGTACCATTAGGAAATTAGTAACATATAAATTAACGATTGATTTAGAAATAGTTCGGTGTCTAAAGAGTTCGCCATTATTTAACCAATTTATTAATAACATGCCTGGTTAGGTCGATTTAAAATTATTTCGGAATGTAGCCAGAATATTATTTGTTTACTGGCGAGCTGTGAGCAGTTGCGGGCTAATCTTTTATTAATCCTGAGCCTAAAATCTAAAATATTGTCGTTCTACATTTAGGCCATTTTGGCATTTTTTGAATCATATTTTGGTATTCTATAACTTTAAATACACCGTCCATCCTTTATAATTAGATATGAACCTGAAAAAAATTTCATTCGGTGACAATCTCTCTGCAAACGTGATAATGTAAATGCTATAAACGCGTTTGTTGTAACCTTTTAACCGTAAGGACGAGATAATTTAACTAAAAATTTAACGAATTTAAAAGCAAAGGCGAGTATTCTATCTAAAATTTATTCCGATTATAAGTAGAGTTTTGAAATAAAAAAAAAGAGTACATAATACATATATTATATATATATGTATTCGCTATTGTGTAAATACGCTCCGAATAAGTTATTATCTTATTCTGTTCTTGATCAATTCCATCGTAAGAACTAAATTTAAGTAATGTTTCTTCTTTTAAATTTTTTATTTAAATTCAAAAGTTTATAACAGTAAAACCGTTCGCTAAATTTACACCGTCGTGATCTACCAAAAATTTCTTTTAAAACGTTTCTACTTTGAGATATTATTTTGACGAGCGTTTGATGACACAAATTTAGTCCCCCTACCGCATTTAACCTAATTTTACTTTTGAAGTTGTTTAAAAATTTCTTCGTGTCCAATTTCAAGTCATTCCGTCTAACCGATCTGCATCTACCCTACTTCTGTTATTCGAACGAACTCGAAAATAATCTCGTACTCAATTTTAAATTATGTCGGCTAATAAACATCTTCGATTTTTTCGTAAATAATTGTGATTTTCCCGTCTTTGCTAAACACGAAAAGTAACATTAAAACATGAACCTGCAATTCGTTTCTACATTTTCAAGGAATCAACCAAAAGATTTATAGCGAACCAGCTAAGTGACGTGTGTTTAGCATTGCCTTCCTTCGCATTTTCTTTATTTTCCTGCAAGATCAACCAATTGGATGGATAGCTAGGTTGGATATATATATATATATATATATATATATATATATATATATATATATATATATATATATATATATATATATTATGGTAATTTGGTTAATAATATGTACGTGTGTCATATCCGTCATGAACGCCAAGTTTACAGTAATTTTTGTCTAATCGTATTATTGATATAAATTTACCTTTGTTTTATTTATAAAGAACTTATAAAAAATTTAAACATTTATTCCGCCATCGTCGCTGAATTTATAATAATTCGGTTAATTCGGAATAAAGATGAATTTATTGATTCTATTAAATATTTGATAATGAATGTTTTATATTTAACCCTGTTCTATGAAGCCAAGTTTATGGTATGCAGTTATTAACATGACGTGGTTTTGTCAAAAATTTTATAAAATTATTTCAATCTAATATTATTTATTACACTTAATTCTACTTTTGATCCCCTTTTTACAAGGAATAATTGAATTTTAAAGTTACCGGTTCGATCATGATCGTCACCTTGTAAACGGAATCATCTTTAAAACTAAAGCGTAAACCAGCCAACCTATAAAATCGCTATTTATAAATTAATTAAAGTTTAAGAATAGTATTAATATGAATTTACACATACAAAATATAACATAAAAATTGACAAATAATTGCGAAAAAGGCACGTAAAAATAAATTCACATATAAAACAAAATTGTAAACAAATTAATACATATAGGTGATAAGTGTGTACGACCTGTCGGTATACCGCAGGAACTAGTTAATACGATCTCGGAAGTCGGTGTACTAACGATGCTGGACAACATCACAACCACGGCATGTGTAGACGACGAATGAAACCAATTGAGCTCTTGGGATATAATTCACGCGACTAAATATTGAAGATGACTAGATCGCTGATGTATATTGAATTACGATAATTAAAAATTACGAATCGAACACCAAATTTTTGAAATAAGCAGTTACTATGACAACTAGAATAATGTTTTTCTTTTTATATTATTACTTCCTACATTTTCCTGCTGCGAGTAATGATGTACACATATATTTTGCAACAAGTGCCAGAATCGTTTATAAGAGAAAAACCTGATATCGAGAAATTAAATTATGTACAGATAGTTTAAGAGATATACATTCCGAATTTACGCGAATATAAACATTTCGATATACAAATGTCAATGTCCATAGTGTGCTTTTAAATTTATTAATTAATATATAATAGTGTGATGGAAATTATTCTCTATGGGTTACACAGTTGGAAAAAACCAGTATAGTCTTTAGCTTAAAACAATTGAAATTTAGCTCAAAAAGTATCCCCCATCGCCACATATCAATTTACTAATTCCGTACCTTGACGACCTTTTTCAAATTAAAATGTGCACGAACGAAATTACGTAACATGTTACACAAATAAAATCGTGATTAAAACGTTTTTCCCGACTGTTCGTCGGAGATAATTGCTCGTGAATAAATAGAAAGTTTGTTCGAAGCAGCAACCTAGTCTAAGAGAACTCAGGCAAACTGTACTGAAATTAAAGTAGACGATGAAGACGACATTAACTCGAAGTTCGTGCCGTTCATTAAAGAGGCATTCTTTGCAACATTTTTAATTTTCGTCCGAAGAAAGCCTCCTAAAAACTACTAAAATATGTAAACAAAATATCGAATTTCAAAAAAATAGAGGAAGAGAGAGCTCTTGTAGTCTAATTTCCGACTAGAAGTAACCTCTTGACGACCGCTGGAAACACGAACTCGAATTCGTGGTAGAAAAAAAAATTCAGTATGTACAAGCCTGTCCTACATGAATAAAATTTACCAAAACAAACCAAGTTAAGTATTATTTCAAAGATGTGCTTGAAGTCGTATAAAAAAATGAAAAGATAAAATATACCAGTCATATTTCTAAACGAGGCTATATATATATATATATATATATATATATATATATATATATATATATATTTGTAATTCAAAGTATGACTTTTGTCTTTCAAAAAGTGGAAACCAAATATACATTCTCGATATTTTTGTTGAAAAATATAAACTTGGAAATAAGCGATACTGAATTATTTGTGTGAAATTTTAATGTTCTTCAAATTAACAAGAATTAATACATTATATTTTATATATATATATGTGCGTGTGGTTGTGTGTGTTGCATATGTATAATAGTACCCTATTTTGTACGTCATATACGGCCCATTGCGTTGCATATTTAGCGCCTTAAATACTAGTTCATTTTATATACAAAATTAATGTACAATAAGCTAGTCACTTCAAGACACTATATGCGACACAGATGCACTTGCATATGATGTTATACGATGTGAAGGTGCTCCGTGATAATTAAGAATTAAATAATGATGAAAACTTTCTATGTTGCGTTTTGGTTTCGAACCACCGACTCTCAAGTCGATCACTCTAGCAACTACGCCACCTTGAAATTATTATACACATATATTCCGTAATTAGTGTTAATGTTCGTTCAATTTTATAACAATTATTCAAAACAAGAAATATTGTTTTTTACCGTGATCTCTCAATTTTCGTAATACATACATCATCAAATCTAATTTAATAGTAATATCTTCCATTACACCTCGCCACACACCTCACTATACTTTCACTTTTTATTTATTTGTTGTTGCTTATTACAAAAACACAAACCGTTGTTAACACATTGCACTAAAGCTGATAATTCTCTTTATGGCACGCGATAGATACTTTATCATTAGACTTATTTCACAATTTTCATCGTTTAATATTTTTAAAAATCTTCTACTATACCAAAAAAAAATTAACTCTATGAATCATTCTGATTTCGAATTTTAAAGGAATCGATTCTTCTTAGAAATTTGAAGTATATCGGTACTTTTATCGAACCTAAAGTCTTCATTTAGAAACGCCAATTTCGCTTTTTACGAGATTCTTTATTCGCATGTTACACCGTGTAGACTACGTTAATTAATGATTAATGTAAAGCCCACGCACGCGGACTCGAAATCTCGCGCGAGAAGAACGTCGTAATATTTGAGGCGCGACAAAAGGATAAAACATTTGCTATGCGCCCTTTTAGTAAAATTCGCATAATGAATTTTTAAGAAGTGAAAATTTTTTATCGTTTATTTACCTCGGCTGCGTATAAACTGTAATGGAAAAAACCGTATAAATAAATCCACGTAACAGTAACGCACGCATGTGATATCCATAAAACACCTACACTTTCTTTAGTAGTATTATTGCGCAATAATTTCGAGCCCGCGAAATTGTTCATTCGTCCCTTTAGAAGTAATCAAACGCATAAGAAATGACGACGCGTCTCTAACAAATATGAACGAGTAAATATATGTGTTTAAAAGGACAATGAATATTATATAACATAAAGAAAAGGGACACCAAACAAGTGGGTTCATAAGTTGGAGTAGATGGTCATGAGAGAGTGATATGTGACCAAGGTGCAGCAGCCTGATGAGTGCTATATAGTTGGAACGGGATAAATTGGCAGGTGGTTTCCCGAAGCCAACATTGGGTTTGATAGCAAAAAGGAAGTTATAGTGATGTGAGTTCTGTCGCCAGTAGTGTTTAGAACTGGTGACGACGGGGCTTTATAGGTTGTAGGAGAACATAATATAAAATGGGTTGCCCTATCCATCGTTTCATTTCACACAATTCCCTTATGACCTGGAACCCATAAGGGGGATGCTGGATCTGTATCTTACGATAATTGGCATAGAGGGGATTGTGTGATTATTAATTAAAGAATTTTTTAATTTTGTGTTCTTGACGGCTTACAATTACTGTTTTGACGTCACTTTTAGGTATAAATTTGGAAGACAGAATATACCGTATAATTCTGCATCATACATAAAGAAAGAACCATACAGTCGTATGGGTTAAATGCTGTAGGACTATTAATAGAACGGAATTGGGATTTGGCGCCGTGAGTAAAGCATCATTTTTCTGGTAAATAGCTGTTTATTGAGTTATTTGCCTTCATAGTAAGGATTGTATCGATATGTATAATCTCCAGGTGGGAGGAGTTGGATAATTCGAGTTAGTCATAAGCGTTGTAATTTATATTGAAATCATTTAGAGTGACCGTAAAACGAGGGATAGGATCAAATGGGAATTTGTGAGAAGTGTATGGAACGAAATATTTGTTTAAACGTTAGGTATTCTCTATGATCGTGTAGGGAGGAGCACCTCTAGTAAGGGACGCATGCTCACGAATGGGGGCTATTCAAGATGAATTGTCAATTTATTTCAAAGTGAACAAGAGGTAATTCGATTTAAATTTATTAACTTTAACTTTTCCAGTTATCGAACCATCGTTCCAAATATGTTAATGCTACCTCTATACAGTATATCGCATGCTTGTAGTTATTTTATCGTTTACTGGAAATTTCGATGTGTAAACCTGATACATTATTGGTCCAAGTTACATATTGCGCATGCCCACGAAAGCGGGTACCATTTACATCAATTTAAAAGTATTTTTTATTTAAATGTGATTGAAATAGTATGTAATAAAATTCACTTTTACATAATAATCCAGTATGTATTTTATTAAAAAGCATTTTCGACTCAAAAGAAAAATATTTGTTTGCTTGGAAGCGACGGTTTGCATTATCAACAATTCGATGTAAGTTTCGTGTTTATTTAATTTCAGAATAGCGTTCAATCTTTTTAGTAAAAGTTTTTCGAATAATCTGCATATAACTGGTCTAATGGGTCTGTTGAGTCCTGTATTGGTTTTCCTGTATCATGATGGTAGTCGCAAATTTCCACTAGTTTGAAAAGTATCAAATGCGAAGAATTGCGTTAAATATACGCGTAATTTATTGCAGTTTTCTGCGGTATTCATTAAGTAATAACCAGGTGACTTGCTTATTGGTAGGCATTTTTGTATCTACGCGTGAACATTTTCGGTTACGTATTGTCAATAAATTTTATACAAGGTGTTAATTATATAATAATCGTTTTTAAACGACTCTAGGTAATTTTAAATACGTTTATATAAATATTTTAAAAATTGACGCATTTCACGTCTACCACAGATTAAAAAAAAAATGTTATTCTACACGGGCTACCGTATACTCCTTGAATCATTAAAACGTGGAGAATGTGTTTCTACATAGTTCTGCAAAATTACACAACCCCCGTTTAGTTACGGGTGTTCTCCAACATGACACGGTTCTCTGCGTCCAGTTCCACCCGTTCCTCCTATTTTACCGCCCCAATATCAAACGTTTTTTTTTTTTGTTTTTTTTTTAATTACAACTGGCTTATGGACCATCTAGCAATTGGTCTAAAATGCGAAGTAACGTGTTAGAGGTTAACACTCATCAGCGTCCCCCAATGAAAACAGATTTATCTCAAATCTAGGGGCATGGTACGTTTCAATCGTCGTAATTCGAGACTGTTGTCGAGTAAGTTAATAATCAAGTTGTTCGTATGGTTCTCTAGTCGTATGAAATGCTGTTTTGCATAACGTTTTATTTCGTCTCTAACGTACGGTATATTAAAATCTCGATGTAAAGTGTGGTCGGACACGTACCAAGGTGGAGAAACGATAAGTCTAATAACTTTAGTTTGAAACCTCTGCACTCTATTTATATGTGTCCTTGGCACAAAACGTAGTAATGAATATTTTTCTTCGCGTAAAATGTGTCCAAGGTAATTTGTCTTTCGTCCATGTAATCTTAGCACCAGTCGTTATTTTTTTAACTTCCGTACCCATGATATCTTCAACTTTCTACGAGTGAAATTCGTTCAAAATTTTCTTTAAATATTAAGCTCCACGCGTATTTTTGTTCGGTAACTACTTTCCCAGCGTAGTGTTACGGGTGCATACGTAATTATACTTTTTTTTTATTACGTGTGTGTATTGTGAGCGAGTGTGTCGATTTTGTGCAGCTGTATAAATGTTTTTGATATTACTTTAATAATTTAATATCATTTTTTTCTTCGAGTCTTACGTTGTTTAATTCAGCTCTATGTTTGTATTCAATTATTTACTTCTCGGTGTTCGCATTTTAACTGGCATTAGCTGTTACGTGAACCGTATTTAAATATACATCAATAAATAAATTTCTTTAATGTTCAAGATTTTATTTGTTAATTGCTCACGATTAAAATTAGTTTTATCGACCGGATTCCGATCATTATAACATTCTTCATTCTCAGATATTTAGTAAAGTATTCCACAACTATTTTACTCCTCCTATTGAAACATCTAGATTTATTCCGTTTTCTACGATCCTCTAATAGTATTCTAATCAGTTCCTCTATTAATTAATACCTTTTTTTTTTTGAGGTGTATATATATGAATTAGAGTAACATTTAATATTTTACGAGCACCATCTAAAACGTAGCGATTATCTGTTTATTCCCGTTAGTAGTAAAAAAACAAAACAAAGATCGGGAATTTCTATCAGCTGGCCCATATGATGATACGCCATCTGATGAGCTAGACTATGACGGGATTCAACGAGACACGAGTATAGTTTAATCAATTGTGATCCGGACGAAGTGCATTTTGCATTGAAGTCACCTCCGCGTACAAATTTATTTACCAGAATTTTAAAATATCCGTTGAAATGGATGTTGTTTTATACTATGTTTTGCGAGAACAAAATACACCTATAAAATTACCGGCAATCCGGAGGATGACTACAGTCGTTGGTTGCAAGTCAAAATGGTGATTAAATAATAAAAAGAAAATAACGTACGTAATATCATAAACGAAAAACATAATGTCAATTTTAGTATCCTTTAAAATGTAATTCTCAAATAGTCGGTAAAAACGAATTTTCTAAATTCCTTCCATTTCATCTTTCGGCCTTAATATCGTGTGATTTCCTTGAACGATAGGAAATCATCAAATCTTATCGCATCGCGTTTCAGCGATCATTTTCAAGGGAAAGTTAGGGAAGTTGGACTTTAAATTCAAATCGAAGCAATTAATTTTGTTTTTAACCGAATAAAAGTTAAATAATTTCTCATTTTATTAAAGTAAAACACGCGCGAAGTCATTTGGTCCAGTAAAGCCTCTATAAGCAAAAGCTACAATACAGGGTCCTGCACTTTACAAATGCTTTAAACGACATATATCTTCGCCAGTATTCGGAAGTTCTTCAACAACGTCGATATATCGAAGTCTCTTCTGATGTGCAAATGAATAGTTTCCAATCACCCGATTAATCACTTTTACTCCCGGGTCTCGATGAGTATCATTAATACACGACAGTATGCGTCAACTTATTGCGTCTGTATATTGTTGCGATTGGGCTTTTTAGTACGTAATTAAATTCATTTTTCTCCGCAAAATTTTTTATCATCGTTACTCTCCCCCTGTTTTGTTCAAAAAAACACGAAATGCAAAATATTTAGTTACGCATCGTGTTGTCATTTTGCCGTGTCCAAACAGATTTAACTATCGTATAACCCAGGTTGATAACGGTCGTATATAAACGTACTTTATTTGTGCTTATATATATATATATATGCATAGTGGTACTTGCAATACGAATGTGAAGTCAGATTATCTCAAGTTTTCAATTAATGCGCTCGGGCGCATACGCTGTATCTGTTGACGGTACACCGACGGAAAACAGTATGATGGTAGCGTTAGATATATAATAGACATGTGTATGTAAGTCAGTATTTTCCGCTTGAAAGATAATAAAAACCACAAAAATTAAAACTCCGGTATTGCGGCTATGAAAACATCCTTATTAGCCTATCTCAAAAAATCGCCACAACTTTGACTATGATATTATATTATAGATTTATTTACACATTCCTAAATATAGCTTATATTACATTAGTACGCTTTCTCATAGCAATGATATTATAGATAGATTTGCAAAATTAAAAGATCCGGTTATATAGTTAGCGCTTAATTCAATCACTGCCATAAATTTCAAACATAAAATTATAAATTTGGATACATATATAACGTAATTACATGCTACTATTCCGATAAATATTTCCTTTATTCTCGGAACAATTCTTTTTACATTAAAAATCCATTTATTATGACAAAAGGATTAAAAAATAAATTTAATATATATATATATAGATGAATTATATCGGTCCTATGATTTATCGATAGTTAACCCCTTATAATTAAACTTATTGTACTTCTCGCGATAAAAGATTATAACAATTAATTTTAAAAAATCTACCTTGTTAAATTTACCCTGTCAAAATTGTTACTACTTTACTTGAACTACTCGAAAAATGCGATTTGAAAAAAATTAAAAATTCCAAAACATACCCTTTAAAACACTTTCACGGATGATTTCCATACGTTTGCGATTTTTTTTTCATGTAAAAAATTGACATGGTTTACACCGAAAAAAATGGTAAACGTTTTCAAAATATATTAAAGCATTGCAATTTTATAACTAGATTTGAATAATCCTCAATTAAACAATATTAAATTGATATTGAAACATTCTATAGTTATTTTTAGATGTAAATAATAGAACCCGGTTTTATACTTTTCAGTATTACAGCTTTATTATTTGTTATTTATGCGTGTGTATGTGTGTTGCACATTTTTGAATACATAATAATGTATGCTCGTATGTATATATTAGCGAACTTTATATAAATATAATTTTTTCAGACAGATGGTTGATTAAAGGAACATGAAAAAGATCAGAAAAATTGACACACATAATTTTTTTTCTACTGCTAACTTGTAACTAGCCTAATATGGCTGCATGTATGGAAGTTACATCCTGTATACCTACTATTACTTTCATACAATGATGAGTTCACTACTAATTTATTTGAGTGAGGTCCGTTGGTTTTCAGCTTCTTGCCACTGCTCTAGTCCTGAGTTCAATTCATTTTCGTGACCTGATAGAAGTTATGCATAATTCGTAGCCAGTTTGCCGATCGCCTCTCGAACAGCGTCTATTTTGAGATCTTCATGTATTTCGTCGTTACTGACATATCACGATATCCGGTAAATTAAACGTAATGTTTTATTCTGGAATCTTTTTAGTATGTTATTAGATTTCTTTGAACATCCCAGAATTGACGGCATATGTAAAAGCTTAAACACGGTTTTGTAAAGGAGCATCCTGTTCTCTAAGGATAGCTCAGACCTATATTCTAGGAACCAGTACATCTTTCTGAGTTTTAGGTCGGCCTATTTCCTTTTTTTTTTCCATATTCCAAATCATCTTTTTATCCAAGCGGACATCCGGATACTTAACTACATCTATTTTAGGTGTTCACCTTATAACAATAAAGTCGATGATTGTTTTTGTTTATTTTTAAAAGAAACATGCGCTTATTTATCAGGATTTAATTCCATGTATCCCATGCGTTAGTTTTGTTAACGTTTCCTCGAAGTTTATTAATAGCTTTGTTAGCATGAATATCCAAAAAAATGAGTCCATCGGCAAACATAACTAATTCAACTTCTTTTTGTTTAGGAATTTTTTTTGTTTTTTTTTTTATTTATTTTATTTAAAGACGATCGATTACTGAGATCATTTGCGTCTGTGTATACTTTATATGTTACGAATTAGGCCTGTAACTGTGAAGAATTTTAATTATCTGGGGATCACCCTGTAATATTGTTTGTATTGTTTTATTTGCGACGAGTTTTTAAATATTTCTTGGATTGTCATATTGTTTACATTCTAATAGCACATGTTTTATTGTTAATCGAGTACTACATGTGCAGCAGTTTGGTGGAGGATCTCCATTCAGCAAGTGCTGTGATGTGAGCCTTGTGTGTCCTATACGCAATCTGGCTAATGCTACTTCTTCTCGTCAAACTTTTTGTACCGATATTATATATAGTGTCCTAATTTTCGTTTAAGTGCATTCCCAATGTTGTTGATATAGTTTTGTGCTTTTTTGTGATATGTTTAGGAGTGTCTGCTGTATAAATGTTATATAACAGAGGTCCTAACACGCTTCCTTGAAGAACATTAGCAGAAATTGGGTAGATTTCTGAAGTATCTTCATCTACTTTCACTCGAAACTGTCGATTTCTTTAGTATGACTTTAGAAGTCAGAAGTAATCTACCAGTAATCAACTTGTATAACAGACCTTCGTGATATATTTTATCAAACGCTTTACCGAAGTCTACACTGCCTCATTGTAATGCTTTTGTTCCAGCCCTTCTCCTATATTATTAACTATCCTATGAATTTGATCTAACGTTGAGTTGTTCTTTCGGAAGTCCAACTGACGATTTGAAATAATCCCAGTTGGATGAAATCATTTCGTTTAGCCTAGAATAAAGTAACTTTTCTGGAAGCTTGCCTGTTGTTGGAAGTAAAGAAATCGGTCTGAACGAAGCAGCTTAGGAGATGCCCCTCCCAGATTTGCATATCATTAAGATCTAGACAAGAGTACATTATCATGTCGAATAATTGAAGTAAACAACACTTTATTGTTCCGCCGTAGGATTGTGTGCGTTGATAATCAAAGTTTAAACTATTCATGAAAAATGAATGATTTTATCATTCTACATACGAGCGTTACCTTTCGTATATTTATTGTAATAGACTCATACAACAGGTTAATACATTTAAATACGTAGGATATAATATTAACAGCACATGGAACCCTGATTACGAAATAAAAACGAGAATTGAATATGCAAGAAACGTGTTTCTGAATATGAAATTTATGAACAAAACGATGAAATGGGACACCAGATGGAGGTTTGTGAAATGTTACATATGGGTCACACTACTATATGGAATGGACGATCAAAAAATCAATGCTAAATAGATTAAGATCATTTGAAATGTGGCTATACCGTCAGATGCTAAAGATTCCGTGGACGGATAAAGTATCAAATGCGGAAATACTAAAACGACTAAATAAAAGATTGGAGTTAGAAACAACTATTAAGAAGAATAGCTTACTTCGGGCACATCTTGAGGAATAACAGATATGAAATGTTATAATTGATAATTGAAGGAAACATCACTAGAAACCAAGGAAAACGAAGGAGGAGAAAAACATGATTGGATAATGCAAAAGAATGGACAGGACTTAATACAGAAACCTTATTTAGCCAACAGATTGGAAGCCAGAGAGATAATCGCTAACATCCATTGAGAATACGGCACCAGGAGAAGAAGAATATATTTATTGAATTAATTTTAAACATATACATATATAAGTTCCGGCTTTGTAAACGTTTAGATCTAATAACGTCGAAATAAGTGAAACTATTTATTACATTATAGCGTTTAACTTTCGTAGAAAAAATGCTACGACATATATATCCCAGTATTTACCCATTTGATACCTCGTTAAGCGTTCAAATTGTTTTAAAATGTATTTTTAGCTCTGAACGGGATTAAAACTTTGGTCTCTTATATATGAATCTCTTGTAAGCGATTTATTAAAGTACGGAATCTCGGCTAATTCTTCAGTCTTACTTCCGGTTGTACCATCGCGAAAAGAATCGATTATTAAAAAAAAACGAAATCCACTAGTCGTACTTCATAATATATAACTCTCGAATATTAAAGTGGTATCGATTTTTTAAACGTTACTTATTACTAGTAGCGCATTTAAACAATCACTTTTGCAAACGGTTCCAGATGCTCGATTGTGCCGCTCCTTCCCAGTGCATTATACCGGATGTTAATACGGGTTGATAGAAATCAAAATAAATCCGTAAACGTTCCTGAGAAAACATTTAACAATAATAATAATAATAATAATAATTTCAAGAACGAAACATCAAAGTAATCGACCACCGGCTGAGTTAGTTTCCGTTATTATTTTTTATTTGTCCACACCAACTCTTCTTTATCGTGAATACATTCTTCCGGGTGGTAGTCGTAGATTTTCTTCGTCGATTTGTCATAGCACGGATTAGACGAACGGAGCAGTTGATTAAAAAGAACAAAACTCTGGAGGATGAGAATTGCGTTTTTTTAGACCAACAGCACCCACGTAATAACGAATTTCAACGAGAATTCACGCACTGCGGGACATTACAAAAAATTACCGCGGCGCTAAGCCATAAAAACATAATTTGTTTCGGACCACTTAAGAAGTTGACAACATTTTCTCATAAAGATTGATATCGGTCGTCTGGAACTCCGCGAACTCGTTAGTTCTATCTTCCTAAAATTATTCAAGGTTCTTTCAGCCCGCCGTGTTTAACCAACTCCAAAATCTGGTCCGCCTATCGGTATAATTGTTCGCGTAATTTTCTTTCACCGTCGACTCCGGGCGATAACGGAAATTTCGTAAGCGGAAAAACAAAAAAAAATAATCCGGTTGAAATAATCGATTATTGAACACGGTAGACGTTTGGAAAGAGTCGACCTATATAATAAAAGATGGAAAGATAATAGACGTTAATTTAACCCTTTCGCGGTTGCTCATTATGAAAGTTATAAACATGGACTGAAAAAATAACGCGACATATCTTTTAAAATCCATAAAATCATTGACTGAGCCACGGTGTGTGTGTCTCGTAACTACTTAATTGACCGTCTGAAAATTAAACACATTTCTTCTAGTTACTTGATAAGCTTACTTAATATTGACGCGCAAATCAAGCTGCTGACTTTATATGCTCTCGGGCCCGAACCGTTTATCCTTTCCCGGTAATCAAGAGTTGCACCAGTGACCTGCTTGCTCAGCGCTTTCAATTGCCTACGACTGTCACCGGCAACGAGTACAGCAACATCATCGGCATATGCTATAATTTTTGTTCCCTCAGACAAATTAGCCGTGAAAAGCGGGTTTACAAAAACCCGCCAAAGCACGGTCCTACTACGTTCCTTGGGGGCAACCCTGTGTTAAGGTTTTCTCTATTGAAGTAGTAGAAGCCTTAAGGACCGCAGTTCTTCCTATTAAATAACTGTAGACTAATTGCGTGTAACTCGCTGACGACTTTCATCCAGCTCATGCGGTCAAAAACGCCCCTGATATCGAGGAAAATTCCCACTACGTACTTCTATTGGCACGACTGCACCCACCTCAGCAGTGACATAATCGCGGACTCTGAAGAGACACCGCGAGTACAGTGAATTTATTTCACTTTTGGAAGGCCTTCCACCTTCCCCGAGCCGGGCACCTCAACTTGGAACAAGTCCCTTTATGTTTATACCGCCCACCCGTTCCTTCCAAACACCTAGACGCTTTCCAGCCAGATGATCTGGTGGCGCAATTGAGGAGTTGTGGAGCTTTCAACTGTAATCACCTACCATTGTCTCGAGTCCGAAAATGAGCTAGTAATTAACGACAAGTATCATTCAGTGAAACTCTCGCTAAGAGCCACTGCACGCCCAACGAAAAGAACAAGTGCGATTTGTCAGGTACTGGATGATATTATCTCGGGCGATGAGTTTGCGGCCCTGTTCATCTCCACTTTCGAGTGCGATCCTATAAAGGAAGCACAAGAGATATCGGCGACCGACCAAGTAAATTTCTGGCGGAAGAAATCTCTCCAGCTCTCCGCCAGCACAACAGTAATTTGGTGATACCGGCTGAAGGATGATCAGCTAACTCTCGCTCAAGGCGAACCACCAATACACATTCAAACAATTTGCCGCCACACGAAAGTAAGCTAATCGACCTATACGAAGAAGTATAGGAACTATTATCGCCCGCTCCCAAACTTTCGAAACCACTCTCCGCTCTACGCCTGAAACAGACTCGTGAGAATACGAGGCTCTTGAAGGTGAACAGCCTTCAAGAACTCTACAAGAATACCATCATTTCTACAAGCCTTCCTATTTTTCATCTTGGAAATGCAATAGATGACTTCTTCCACAGTTACTCCGGCATGTCCAGCTTACCGCCAAGATCAGTGTCCGCCAGAGAATGACTAAGAACTCCCGCTCGCCAGAAACTGAACCCGAAAATATAGGTGAACAGTCTGGAGCAAGCAATGTAGCAAACGAGTGAGATTCTCCTCAATCGTCATTATATTTCAGACCCACTATCATCCAATAGAGCACTTAGAACTTTGCGACGAATATTTTTGCCGCGCAAAACCCTATTGCGGGACCGAAAGGATCCTGCCAGTTAACAGGTCAAAGGAATGCTTTCCAAGACCGGTGATTTTCCATCCGGATCTGGCGATCCAATGCCTACTTGGCTATCTTGTAGACCTGAAAGTCTGCCATCTGCCGGGTCTTGTGAACTCGTCGATGTAGCTTTCTTACCGCCTACAGACGGGTGTACACCGCTTATCCGCCAAAAAAACTCCCCGCTGACACTTCTCGACCATAAGGTCCGGTGTATCGCCAACGTTGAGCTCTCGGGCTAAACTAGCCATGTTTTCTTTAAAACCGGCAATGTCCCCATCGAAGCTCAACACTATGTTCGACGGCCGAAGAACCATCTTCAAAAATATTAATCGTAATCGGAGCATGGTCATGGAACACATCGAAAGAGTGAACTGTCCAATCCTGAATTTGCTAAATCAACGTACCGCTAATAAAGGTCGCACAATTACGGACTGGCCAGACGCACTGGATAATGTCGGTGTGAAATCTGCCGAATTCAGTACATACAAATTGTGAGCAGCTACAAAGCTAACTGGCGTCCTTTTCGTTTCACTCGATCCCCACAATGACGACCTCGCATTGAGATTGGCACCCACTACGACCGGAACATTACCTAAGTCCCAACAACTTAAGATGTAGGATCCGAAAACCAAAAATAAGCACTAACAGCGTACAAGAAACACAACTGACATAGCGCCAAATACTCATCCGATAATGAACCCAGCCTAAGGACGTCGCAAGTATTATCTGCAACAAGAATCACCGCCCAAGGACTCAGAGTAGATATATATATATATAACATCAGAAGGAGCACACCTAATATGGTCACACGATGTACATAAGACTCCTGTAAGAGAGCAATATGAACACCTCGGTAGCACATATAGATTCGTACGACTGCGTCCAAGAATAACCCCAAGAACCTTTATTCCGCGGACTGAGAATCTTATCATAATCGGTCTTGTTGACTAACCTGAGAACTTCCCAGCGAAAACAAGCGCACTGTTTATCATTGGCCTTGTGGCCGGAGCATTAAAACTAGACTTCTTGCAATTAATGCAAGCCGACGATTTTGCAGGGCAAAGGTCAACTTTATGACCTGCCTTGCTGCATTTCGGACACAGTGGGGCTTCAGCGCGACATTTGCCGGATACATACCCATACCCATACAATTTGAAACACTGCGTAGGCTTGACAAAGTCAACCACCCTACACATGAGAAAACCGTGATATACGCATCGAACCTTTAGTAGTGTTTCGCGTACACCTGGAACCACAGCGAGTAGGAGGCTACCTGTCCTGCCCTACAATACTTTCTGTAAGCGAAGTTCGATTCCCGAGCTATCCCCTTCCAGATAATTGTGCATTACGAAGGCTTCTATAATCTCGGCAACCTCCCACTTAGGCGTCCTGAATATGTAGACCAATAGGAAGGAAGCAAGACGCAGAAGGCTGATTTGTCCTAATTGGTTTTCTCCAGAATATTCTGCCGAGTCTGTCGATCTTCTACGGCTAAACACACCGCCTTGCCGCGTTTGTACATATTCTTCACTCCAAGTTTGGCCTCGAGTCGGTTCTAAAAAGACCCGCAAACCCTTCTCATCAACATCCTGTGTTCGGTCCCTGTTGGTAACGACTAAGTCAGGCAAAGCCTGCTTAGCATTACTAACAGGCGCAGGTCCTAGAACTGTCCTAATCTCGGTCGAAATATTTATCTTCCAAGGGGACTCCCTACGTTCGTTAGGATTTCTTAGTTCCGAACCTCTACTTCGGCCCAAGTGCCTTTGGACGCCTTCTTTGTTGCTTTAGCAACAGTAGCCTCAGCCGGTTGATATGGCGGCGCAGGGCTCTTTTTCTTAAAGATTGTCGTCGTTTTTTGATCAAGGACCGTTTGGGTCTTGGTTTTTTTGTCACTCTTCTTCTTACTTATTACGGTTTTCTCCCTGGGTTGCCTGTTTGGCTAATTTCTCCGACACTCCCGACTTCGTGGAAGGTCCCTGAACGCAGGACTTACGCAAGTCGGAAGCTGTTACTTCCTTCTTTGCTTTGGGTTCTGCAGATGCTTTGGGCGCCGTAAAGGTTTGTAGGGAACGAGTAGAGTATCGTTCCTCCTGGTGGGCTGTCGAAGTGATCACAGCCTTTAAGTTATTCATTTCCCATAGGATATCATCCAGCCGGGCATTCATTTGTACAGCCTCATTGGCGCATACTGGTGCCGGATCTACTGCCTCCACAATAATATGTGCGGCCTCAACACGCTCCGCCATCCTTATAGTTGGAGAATACCCTAGGCGCTCTTCCAAGGCCTGTATAATTGTAAACTACCGCCAAATTGTGATGATGGTTGTCTTAGGAGTTTTCTTATCCCGAGTCAGAGCTGCAAAAATTCCTTGACTCACTTTCGCCGCTTCACTACAGCGTTTCATTAGGCACTTCGCATGCTCCTGTATGACCCGGTCGAGAACTCAGCGTACCATGCTTACTAACTGGGAGGCGGCTCTTATTTTTCGAGCTCACGCTCCCTATACTACTGGCGCCTATGATTGCATTACACCTCGCCTACTCAAGAACGACATTTTAGTAGTCCTAAAGAGGTGGTACTGGGTCTGTACAGGGTTAACTGTCAAGGTATTTATGTAGGAAATAATATATAATAAAATATATTGGGATAAGGAAAGGATAATGAGTGCCTCTTAAGTCATGCTCACTAACTATGTAAACATAGTTGAGCGTGATATTAATTAAGACGCACCATGAGACAGGATAGGATAGGAAACAAACTAGATATAGAAGTGATTACTGGGCAACAATGTCCCCCATGACCATTGCCCGAGTAATACAAGGAAATATATTTCCCGATCCACTAGGCCCACTTCAATGAGAACCAATTTCAAACAATGCTTTCACTTACCAACAGTATAATGAATCATCCTACGGATCTTCGGATCGGTTTCTCATAAAATGGGACAACAATATTAAAATCTCTTCGTAATGTTCCAGATGTAGTTGCATCAATGAAGCGAATTTTGAGAGAAAACGACTGTAACGAATTCTCTCAGAAGGAATGAGAACAAAAATCTTTTCTCGTGGCTAACAGGAAATTCGGAAATCTTAAGATTTTTCAAATGAACATAAAAGGAATTGTACATTAACAGAATCACAGAATCAACAACCCGCAAGTGACTGTCATACAAGATACACATATAGAAAAAGTAACGAAGGCATTAAGAAATGAAAAGAAATTAGAGGTTTCAAAGTTGTAACGAATGTTCGTCGTGCATAACATGGTATAACTATACTAAAAACAACAGACAAAATTTCCAAGCAGCTTCCGATTATAGTCGTAACAACGCCTTCACGGCAGTCGTAATAATTAACAATATTCATATAACAAACGTGTACATACAGCCAACGATGAAGTGGCCGGTAATTTTTTCCTTATACAAATATATGTCGCAGCTCGTTGGTCAGCCTCAAAATTAAAGTGGAATTTTCGTAACTGGATTAAATTCACCAGATATATCGAAGAAGATGTTTCAAATATTTAAAACAACGAGTAACGATATAAATAAAACATAAGTATACAACAAATATTGTTGAAAATGCTATGTAACACACCGCACAGTTACAACGCAAACGCACATACATGTTATTTTCAATATTGGTCTTGTTTGGGGTTTTTTTTTTTAATTTTTTTCTTATTTTTCAATGTTTCAGACATTCCAGAACTTATAGTGTTAGATACAAGACAGAGAACCAATATAAACGTAACTTACTTTACACAGTGTGAAGCAACTTGGTCCGAAGTGGACGAGACTATATATCAAATAGCGAAGATCATAATGTTATATACCATACCGTTGCTATTTATATCGATAGCTTACTGTCAGATTATACGAGTACTCTGGACGTCCAATAATATACCAGGACACACGGAAACGCTTAAAATGATGAACAGCAGCGTATATACGCCAACCAGTAAGTCATGTTTATCATTATTTTAATAATACACTTTTAAACTTTCACAGTCCATTTCTACACGTTCGCGATTTTTTTCGGTGTAAGCCGTGTCAACTTTTTTTATTACATGACCTTTCGGAAATAATTACAGTTTTCATTTTCAAACTATATATTAAAACGTTCGTTTTTTCTTATTATAATCAACGGATGCCGAAACTTTAATCCAGAGAGATATAACTAAGCTTAGAAATTGCGCTCGAAGGAAGCTTTTCTAGACCTTCACAAATAAGAGATAAGGTAAAAATCAAGTGTTAAAAAGAGGATAAAACATAATTTTAATATAGTGCGCATTACGTAAGAAGAATAATGCGGTGATGAGCGACCCCCATATATGTAAAAGACAGACACATTTTCCGTACTTAAAGCGTAAGAGCTACAAAACGACGTCAATCCCCCCTCATGAACACTTGGTAGAGTTGTTACCATAATTTGCAGGTTACGCATCTGTCATTCCGGTATGGAGTTAAATTTTTCAAATGGAGAAAATCAGGGTACACTAGTCATATCGTATAAATCACCTTCTTTTTAATTATAATAGACAAATATTTTTTAACAAACTGATATATTTCGCTGTCTTGCCTCCATATTCTCTACATTATCTATTAAGCTGTTACTACAAAGTATTATTTCTAATTTTTATTTCAAGGTGCGAAATTATGATTTAAAATTATAATTTCGAATCCTTTAAATTAGAATCTACTGGCCATAAAGGTTTAACTTATTTATTTATTTATTTAGGCCAAAAACAAAATACAAAACCGACATCAAGAATCGAAGCATTTCATATGTGATATTAATTTCCAAATGTGATAATTTATCATTTTATAGTTGTAAGCGAATCGTAGAGCGTTCGTCGTAATTGGCTACTCGGTATTTTAACAAAGATCCGATCGTCTTTTTTTTTATTTTAGTCGCACGTTATCATTTTTCTAAACAACTTTATAAAGAAAATTACTATGCGAAAATAGTTTCGCGTATAATGTTGCCTTTTTTAAATGACTAAATAATTTTGAACCTATTATTACGAATATAATTAAAATTGAAACATTCTACAGGTTAAATGACTTTTTGTTATAAAAATAGACGTAGATTTTGATAAATTCTCGTAATATTATAATCAATTTTCCTTTTAAAAATATCTCGGAAAAATGTTGTAACCTAATAATATACACGTAACACGGATCGAACGTTTGAAGAAAATAGATCGTCCGCGAATTGTCCTGATCGATGACTCTACCTCTATATATATATATATATATATATATATATATATATATATATATATATATATATATACATAACGAAAAACTTTCCTACACGATATATATACGTACGATGTAAAAATGACGTCATTAATCAAAAGATAAAGACGGACGATACTTTCTCTTTTATTCCGCAAAAAGGTCGACATTTATAGAGAGGGAACGTGTTTGAAATGATTTGGTTGTTTTCATATTGTGTCCATCCATCCGGAGCTACTAACCGTCCGGTCGTCGGGCAACGGTGTGTTGTTACACGACGATAACTGCAATTAAACTTATTCCATCCCTTCAACAATCAACTATTCGACGATCGACCCACATCCTTTTTCAGTACATCCGCGCTATTCCGGTATCCAATCTAATCTCCCAACCCACCGTGAGAGTTATCGTCGTCTCCTATATCGTGCTACGTCCAGTTTTTCGAACGTCATTTATTTCGAAGTACGTAGACAACCTTATAGGTTGCCTCGGCCGTTATTCGTTACTTTAATTTCATCGAATGTTCGAGCCGACTTCATAAATCATTTCTGCACGAACTATATGCTACACTTCGACGCCTTTCATCGATAAACTAATGGCTCGCTTCAATTTAAACTCTCTTCTCTCTTACGTGAACGTTTTATCGTCGAAACCGAAATTTTAGAACTCGTTAAAGTGTAGAAACGTCCTAATAAAATAACCCGAAAGAAGAAATCACCTTCCAATGACGAGCATGCGCAACCAAGCTGGCGCAATATCGTCCTAACATATTTATATTTTCTAATCGATATGATTCAGTGGCGCACTAACGGGGTTTAGCGGGCTTAAGCCCCTTCCCAAAGAGCTTCGAAAAGTATAAAATGCATATCAAGAAGACGCTTAACTTGTAAGCTCCAAAGAATTTTGCAGCTAGAATGATAGTTGAAACAGAAGAGAATATTTGAAAGAGCTCGCGTTATCACTAATAAAACATCATCTTGAAGAGTGCGCAAAACAGCCTAGATTGCAAAAAGCACTGTTAGAAAATATTCGTTACAGTCTATCTGCTAATGACATTGAAAATCCAGCTGACTGTGCAATACAAAGAAAAAAAAATGACCGTTGGTTGAATCGTTCGACATTCGAATCTGACCAGGTCGTGATTAGTTTTTTTAGGGGGGGTTGTCTGAGCCCCCCCACATAAAAATCGTAGGGGCGCCACAAGTCGATTACAAAATGCGCTTATTTTCCTCTCCTCCTCAGTACCTTCTGTTTATTCATAATCCCTTCTTTTATATTTCACATTCTATGATAGCTTCTTGAATTCGAACCTCGTCGCGTCCAATATCGATATCCGTCCGCGTACAACATCAGTTTCGAAAAATTTTAACTCTTTCCGGGGCGACCCGTGATACATAAATTGTACCGCAATTTTTATTAGGATGCGCGGTGGTTTAAAAAACGCACCATATACTATTCTTTCGCAAAAGCACCTAGATATAAAATTTGTACCAGCTATTTGACAGACTGCCTTTACTACATCTCCAATTTTTCGCTTCACAGTTATTATTATAGTAGGGGTTATAGTGAACCTGTTGTATATACCGTTTAATGTTTATCGTTATGTTTTATTGTATTGTGTTGTTGCGTTCGAAATTACGTATCGATTTATAAAACGTCTGGCAGGTAAGTTTAAACTCGATTTATTTATATCACCATCTATGCAACATTATTCTGATAGGTTTCAATTTTTATTATATTCCGTTGTATATCCCCCAAATTTTATTTGTAAAGTATAAGTAAATAAAATAATACCTAAATGTTATTTCGAATTTTAAACGTTATTTTTAATTTTTAGATATTTTTTGAAATACGTATCGGAATCTCGAAGATGGTAAAATTTTTCTGATCTTACTGGAATCAATTCCGTCAGTGAGTCGGATACAAATTCTGATACTGATGAGAAATTGAATGAGACTGTCGAAGCAGTGAAAGATGTTGATAGTGGGAACAATGCGGTAACATAAATAATACGAATAGAGCACCGTTATTGGTAGATATCTCAGTAAAATGAGGAAAATGTGATTCCTCATCATCAGAACCACCAGCATTTATATCAGGAAGTGGTCCTAGAAATTACGTCCTTAAAGTGGAAAATAAGTCGCGTAATTTACATAGATACGGCTATTGTAATTTATTTTATTTAAAAGGCTCTCATTAAAGTATATACAGCGCAGAATTATTTCTCATTTGAGAAAACAATAACTATGATGCTACACGGAAGTGGTATTATTGCATGGTGTGGTACAACATTTTTTCGGCTGTTGTAGCCAAAAAGTCAAAAAATTTTAGTAAATTTTTTTTAATAGTTCAAATTTAGTATATATTACGCAAACAAATTTCTAAATTTTTCTCGCGCCGTTAGGTCTATTTTTTAAGTAAAAAATCTTATACCTGAAGAATGCTGACGAACAACTCTCTATTATGAATGTGGCGCATGAGCAAACTAGAAAAGGATCTTATCGCAATATTTTACTAAATGCAAAATAATCGTTAACCTAAAAAAAGGAATATTGTTTTTCTTTTTAAATAAAATTATTCCTTTACTTAGTTGCAGTTCTCGATAAAAGAAACTCAATAATTACCGACGAGCATAACCGCCAAAGCCAACTGAACAATCTGCGTACAATTTATCATCCGTTTAACCGGTACGTCCTAATCCATTCAATGACTATGTATGTGTGATCTCTTGAACACGCGACAGTTCGGAATAGCCCACTTAATGAACGGTTAAACCATTTCCAGATTTCACAAATGTCGAGAGCGGTCATCTTTTCCCCGGTATATCTTTGCAGGATTAACACAAAATCTGGTTATTTTTTCCTTTGTAATATCACCCGGGTATTTCAATTTTCGTTCTTCGATTAAATTTAATAGTTTCGCAATCCTTCAGTTACAACGTTTCGTGACGGAGAGGCTACTGTTACGTGAAATTTAACGCTCGCGAAAATTGCTTATTTTCATTGTAAAAAGATTCGGTCGACGTAGATTGTTCCAAATTAAAAATTATTTATACATGAAACGTTACTTTCTTTTAGTAATTTTACGTCTTGTATAAAAAATACTTAACTAATTCTTTAACTGCTTGTTACGCTAAAATTTATACATTATCCTTTTCTTCCTAAATATCTTACGTAGGAAATAATATACGATATAGTTTCTTACGATACGATTAAAAATACATAATAGAACGAATATTTTTTTTCTTACGATATTTCAGATTTGAACGGAAATCGTCGTACGACATTCAGTAACACGAACGACGGTCAACTTCGTTCTAGACGGAAAGCGGCTAAAATGTTGGTAGCGGTTGTATTTATGTTCGCCATATGCTATTTCCCGGTACATTTATTAAATGTACTCAGGTAATTAAAAAGAAAAAACAAATTGTAGCGAATTTCGTAAAAATGTAACGTATCCGTACCGAGAAGCCAACACCTAAATAGATAAAAAAAAAAAAAGTCGTTTAATAGAAAAGTTATTGAATAATTTCAATCTATGTTTGCTAAAAACACGCGCGAGCCAACTTATCACAGTTAGTCAACTGCTGATCTAATCATTACTTCTCTACACAGTTATCCAGTAGATTACACGTTTTGCACTACGTTGACCTAGCTGACAGCGATCATATCATAATCATAATTAAACGAATAGATCCTACACTCCCTCAAAATAAAACAGACTGGAGTGTTATCACTAATGCTTGTTCTGACTTCTCAATCGATATGTCAACTAATATAAATAATACCATTGAAACTTTTACCTCCAACACTAGTTTAAAAGACCCAGCTATTTACTCCCTCTCCCGAAATTACTAATCGCAAGTTAGTTTCTTGTTGGACAAAGGAATGTGCCAATAGGTAACGACGGAAACTCCTTCAACATTTAAAAATTATGCCTTCCCCTAGTAACCTGTTGCAGTTGAAGAAAGATCGGGCTAAGGCTAGGTGGACTATTAAACAGACCAAACGAAAATCATGGTTTGAATTCACCTCTACTATTACTCCAGCACAGTTTAGTCTAAAATTAGATTTCTCGAACAATCAGGCTCTTTTCTATCTCTAATGATACTGAAATACAGAAGTACTGTGTTCAGACCAGAAGATACTGTCTCTGCTTTGGCAGATCACTGCCAGTAAAGCTCCAATTATCACACTGGCCCAGTTAATCTGTACTGGGCTTTTCAGCTGAAAAGCCAAAACCCTACAACAAAGAGATCAATTTAAGATAATTAATGTGAGTTACAGAACTGTATCCATTGGAGAATGCGTTCTCCAGGAATGCACGGATCGGCTATCCGCCTAGTGTGCCGACAACGGATTCTCGACCAATAAATCTGTAAAAATACACTTCTTCCGTGTTCAAAAATGTCAACGCAAGATATGCATCAACCTTCATAGTAAATCTTTCAAGAATGAATCACTCGTCCGATATCTAGGTGTAGATCAAAAGCTATCTCGAAAACCGCACTTAAACCATATTAAAAAAAGCTGCTTAAAGAAAATGAACATATTGAAGAAACTTTCACATACAACCTACAGTGCCGCCGACCGAACTTTGCTACTACGTATCTACCGCTGTTTGAGGAAATCAAAAACCAAGTATGGAGCAGCAATATATTCAACAGCAAGTCCATCCATCCTTTTTCCGCTTGGCTACCGGCGCATTTCGAACCACACCGATTGATAGTCTGCAATCTGAATCATCATAGTAGCCTCCTGAAGTTCAATCTCATGTCCCCGGAATCTTTCTTCCTAAATTGTTTCCGTCAACTGCTTCATCTTCCCCGACGCTATCTCAATCTGTTCCGGCATTTTTCAACATCTTATTTGAAATGAATATTTCCAAACATTAATCGATAATTCAATTGCAATTCTTCCACCGTGGAAAGACAATCTGATCGGACTGGATCATTCGATCCTCATGTATTGAAAAAATAAGACAAGAAGTTATTACTCGGATCTCTGAATCATCAATATGCATCACTATTCAATAAGCTCGTCGGTTGCTCAGTTGTCAATGATGGAGCAGTTATCATCTGTTATTCGCTTAGACACTTTCCGTTACTTCCGCCGAACTATATGCAATTTTCGTCCATAATGAGCTCCCCTGCTCAGCAGTTATCGATTGTATGTTCCGACTCTCTTCCCTTAACGCTCTCTACGATGTTTTCAACCACGATCAGCACCCAGTAGCTAAATAAGTAGTAAAATTGGTGATAGCAGAACCAAATCGAAGTATTGTTTTCATGTGGATCCCAGCTCACTCTGGAATTCATTGAAATAAACTTGCACATCAAGCATCAAGAAGCTGTTTCATCTTCATCTGTTCTTAACATTCCAGTTCCAGCATCTGACTTGAAGAAACACAAAAAATGGATTTAAAATGCTGCGGCGGAGAAAGTAGACTCCACAACGAACAAGCTCCGTCAGATCAAGAACTCAACTCAGCCTTGGAAAACGTCTCTTCCACACAGTAGAGAAGACGTAATCATCAGCAGATTGCGATCACGTTACACTCGGCTCACTCACGCATATCTCATCAACAAGATCTCTGCTTCGGAATGTACCCACATTCTCATTGATTGTCCCTTATTCCATCCTTACAGATTGTTGCTTAACCTTCCTTCTACACTCCCCCTGCTTTTCAAAGATGAAATCTCCTCTCTATCTAATTTAATTTTGTTTATTCACAAATCAGGACTATACTATTCCTCTACTCCTACCGTGGAAGCAATCAATAAAACTACAACGAGAGCCCAAAACAATGGTTGGGCGTTTTCTTAAAAAAAAAAAAAAACAAAAGCTGTTCATTTCTGCAGAATCAAATCCTGTAAAAATAACATACATATCCTAGTAAACAACACACCTATTCAAACTACATCTCATATTCGCTACATGGGTCTGTTCTTCGGCAACAAATTAACACGGAGAGAGCATATAAATCAACTGAATCAACTGACGAAACCATGCCAAACCAAATTAAATTTACTAAAAAAGTTGACACACACATCGTATGGAGCTCTCTTCACTCTTAATGATACCGCTCTCATATTCGCTCAAAATACGACTATGAAATCCCCTCTTTTCCATAGCATCAAAGAGAGACTTCTCTAAACTAGATACTATCCACAATGCCTCGCTCCGATTAATTACAGGCGCGCTCAGAACATCCCCAATATCAAGCCTCTACTGCGAAGTCTCAGAATGGCCTCCATCGCTTCGACGGGATCACCTTACGGTTAATCTTCTGTTACGCACGATTGCAAGTCCGGACCTCCCAGCAACTAACAGTATAAAACGATCTCTCCAGAGTACATCTGAAACCAGATTATTAGGTTCGCGAGTAAAAAGAATTTTATATCAATTCATACCGATCTATCAGAAGCTGATGAGCTATACAACATAGAAAGCAACCATACAAAAATCCTTGTTCGCAGAACTGTACGGAATTCTACTAGCGTTGGAACAGGCGGTAAAATCCTATCATCACATTATAACGATAGCTACGGACTCCATGGCAGCTTTACATCACATCAAACGGAAATCGAACCATCCGATCGCAAACTCCATAAATATAATGGTACAGAACTATCAAGCGGCGATAACCTCATGGATTCCGTGAGGTTATCGCCGTTTCCGGGCCACGCAAACACATCCGGAAATCATATGGCCGATCTAGGAGCAAAAAAAGCATCCAAAATGCGCCTAGCACTGCGCATTAAGATGTCACTCAGCGATATCAAGGAAGCAACCAAGGGCCTATTTTGTAGGCTGTGGCAAAAAAGATGGACGGAACAACAGAATACATCACACCTGCATACAATAAAACCATCAGTTCGCGAATGGAAGTTTCAACCTGAAGACCGATGTGTCGCCTCCGGATCGATCATACGCAACTTACACATGGACATATAAACAGCTGGATTTTATTGATTTTATCCATAGTTTTTTTTTTTTTAAATCTGGGAAAAAACACAAAATTCTTCCTCCGTGGCATATTCGATAAAATAATTGCAACAGTCAGATTACCAAAAGAGTTTAAAAAATCCAAAATAATTGCGATAAAAAAAAAAACGCAAAGGGAGGAAAGGAAGCAGCAGACAATCGACCGATATCTCTTCTTAGCGTAGGTTATAAAGTATTAGAACGAATTATTTATGACAGAATTGCAGCTTAAATAGATAGTCATTTACCGACATTCCAGGCTGATTTTCGAGCAGAAAGATCCTGCGTGGATCAAGATGCTGCCACGGCACAGCAAATATAAAATGTATTCCAAAATAATAAGGAGAAATTGACTATTAGACTTGACTTCTGCTTACAATACTGTTAGAAGAATTATTATTGAAATTGTTTTCTTTTATACCATACTCTCGAATATTGCAACTAGTAAATAGCATGCTGTCCGATAGGTATTTTCGTATCATCTTAGAAGAAAATAATAACAAATGGCGATGAGTTAATGATGAACTTCCTAAAGGATCAAGACTAGCGCTGTTACTTTTTAATATATATATGCCAGTGATATGTCTGGCACATTTGCAAAAATTCCCAGTATGCAGACGATCTAGCGATGACAGGGAACACACTTGAAGGATTGTATATCAACTATGGCAAGTGACTTATCACAAATTAGTAAGTACTTGCACAAATGGAAATTACCGCCGAATCCCCACAAGACCAACAACCAAATGGCAAAAATCGAACCTATAGTTAAATTTTAAAGTTGTAGAACTAACAAATATAAAATACCCAAAGTACTTAGGCGTGACATTAGACCGCATCCTATCGTATCATGAGAAACTAACGGTTTTATATTTAAAAAAAAAAAAAAAAACGAAAAAAACATTAGAAGACTCGCAGGACAATATATTATACTCAGCAGTCGAATATTGTTCAACAATCTCGTGTAATAGCTTCCATGTTAAAAAAGTATACGTAATATTAAGCATCCGAATCATATCAGGAACGCTTAAATCTACACAACTTATCTGACTTTTAATATTAGCTAATATAGCTCTAGCTGCAATTAGACGGGAGGCAGCGTTCAGACGTACCCCGAACTACTAATCTCTGAAGAGAAAAGGTCTGCCACCAATATCGAAACTTAAATTCGGAAAAATCACCTCGGAACGTAGATGAATTATTAGCATAACATATGAAATATTTTTTTAAATGGAAAATAACATGGGAACGCAATGCAGAACATACAACAAATTCCAATTTGGTTGTCGACCCCGAGAAATGAAGTTAAAGGAATGCATTTATCTAGGAAACAATGGAATACACTCAATATAATTAGGACCGGACAGGGAAGATGGTCATATCTAATACAGAAATGGGGTTTAACGACATCTGCTGCGAAGACAAACAATGCAGCATACATTAGAAGACTTTTGCAACTGTAACATTAGAATATGTTAACAAACTTAACGACAGAGCCGTAGACTGACTAAAAAAATTTAAAAGAGTTATAATGAGAATTTTTTACATATAACCGACGATTATACGATAAGAAGATTATCTCACGCTAGCGAGAAAACGAACCACATAATGGATGAAAAGATGAACCGCGGTACCTATACACCAGATTGAGTCAAATTTTGTTTGTAGGAAAACTAATATTACCAGAACGAAATACAGGCTATTCGATGTTGACCCATTGCAAGGCTACGGCCGCACATTCGTCTTCTTCTTCTTTCAGGACATTTTTCAATTATTGAATGTTGGCGTACACATACAGCGTTGTTTTTGTTTTTTGTTTTTTTTTTTTTTGTAAATGACGATCCCGCATCAATAGAGCAAATCCTATCTTTTGGCGAAATCAATCCATTGCCGTACAACCGGCATATTAGAATTGACCAAAAATTGAAAATCATCTCGAATTTTATAAAGAATAATAATAAAGTTATCAGACGATATCTTTAGTCGCGTAAATAATTCGAATATTGCAAAAATCATGATCGACCGGAGATGATCATGATAAAGATAACGAAAACAACTTAACATTATTCATAGAAGCGATTTTATACATTCGTCATTCAGATTCACTTCAGGCCATACTTTCCATATTCAATTCTAAAATCTACGAACAGAAATTGATGAGAGTATTTTAGTTTTTATTTTATGCTTTAATTTATGATTATTATTTAATTATCTGTAGAAGTAGTGGCTTAATGGATTTTGAAAAATATATTTCATAGCAAAATATTTTTTTTCCACTTTAAGGGGGCACTAATCATATTTTAGTCCCGCGTCCTACTAGTTTATGTGGAATGCCGGACGACTGGAAGTGCCGCCGAGAAATACGAAAAGATCGAATTCATGATTGAAGACGTTTATGGACAATAATTAAAACAATCACCACTAACACCACATATGGTAGTCAATTACAGTTTGCAATGCTATATATATATATATATATATATATATGATTACTACAAGAATTTTGCTAACTCAAGAAGTCTAAACGCAATGGATGGCAGGAACGAAAAATAAATTAGAAAAAGAATAGCACAGGCCAAAAATGAATTTAATAAAACGAAGACCTTGCTGACTTCCAAAAATATTTCATTACACACGAGAAAACTATTTATCAAAACTTACGTTTGGAGTGTGACATTGTACGGCTGTGCGAAACTTAGACTATCTCGAAAAAAAAAGAGTCAAAACTGCAAGCTTTTGAATTGTGGTGCTACAGAAAAATGTTTAAAAAATCGTGTACGGCGAGAATCGAAAACAAAGACGCGTACCTCGAAGAGTCGAAGAAGAGACGAGATTAATGTTAGTAAAAAATCGAATAAATAGTATGATTGGCCACTTATTAAGACATTCTTCCTGCATAACGAACTTAATTGAAGTCAAAATAAACAGCCGAAGGTAAAACCAAGAACAACATTTATGGACAGCATACTAAAGAAAAGAAAATATGCTGAAATCAAATTGACCTACGACAGAAAATTTCTAGATAACAATCATGTTGCCCACCAACCTAATGATTGAGGGAATAAACAAGATAAAAGTGCATACATATTTATATATATATATATATATATATATATATATATATATAAGTTTTTACTTTCATTTCAGGAGTTTCGTAAAGATTAATCAAACGGAATTTACGGCTGTTTGGTCAAATTTATCTCACTGGCTGTGTTACGCAAACAGCGCTATAAATCCGATTATATATAATTTTATGAGCGGTAGGTAATTTCTGTTTATTTTAAAATATATCTTTTTTCCTTTTTACAGAAAATTATATGTAAGACTAAACTTCTTAAAAAATAATAATTCACTTACAGAATGTTTGTATATATATATATATATATATATATATATATATATATATATATATATATAATTCTTATAGTGCCGTCTCCGTTAACGAAGGTTGGCTGCAATGAGTGCAAAACTGGTCCTGTTTCTGGCCGAATGTATTAGTTCATTGGTTGACCAGCCCGTCCAATTTTCCACATTTTTCACCCACGACATTCTTCTCCGTCCTTTTCGTCTACGTCCTTCTAGTTGGCCTTTTGTCAGCGAGGGCCCTAATAAGGGCCGTAAATTATGTAAGATTAAACTTCTTAAAAAATAATAATTCATTTTCAAAATGTTTATATATATATATATATTATTCTTCTTCATAGTGCCATCTCCGTTAATGAAGGTATATATTGGTAATGTCGGACTTGCATCATTTCCAGTATTTATAATGTGTCTCTTTTTGTTTTTGAAGAATTTTTTTTATATAGTTTGTCCATTCGTTTTCTACATCTTCCTCTTCTACTACCATTTCGCCTTTTTCGTTCTACAGCACGTGTGTATTAATCCTTTTGTATATTCCTCATACTTCTTTAATTTTTTTATGTATGTTTAAAGTATCAAATTTATACTGTAAGTTTTCAATTTCTTCGCATTTATCTTTGGGCTATTGTTCTTTGACTTCTCTGCATGTTTCCTTATTCGCGTTTTCGGGCGTTGATATTCTTGTTGATTTGTTTTAATTTTAGCTTTTCTCCTTTCTTCCATTAGATCTAATATTTCATCCTTCATCCATCATTTCCTCCTAATCTTGTTAACTGCTTTTAAATGTTTGCTTGCTACTGCTATGAATATTGTTTTAAGTTTATCCCATGTTTTCTTTATTCTTTGACAGCCTGTTATATCCTGCACATCTTTTATTTCTTTTCTTTCTTCCTCTTTAACGTATTTAATATTTTCATGAAGGTCTCTTGCGATCTTGTATTTTATCTGTGGTTCTTGTAATAACGTCATGTTCAGTCTTGTTGGATTCCGAGTACTTACAATTTTTAGCTTAACTCGTATTTTAATCGCCAACAAAACATGATCACTTTGCACATCCGCTCATGGTAATGTTCTTATGTAGATGCATCCGTTTCTATACCATTTGTTTAGCAGAATATAATCTATCTGTTTTCTAACCACATTATCAGGTTTATCCTGAGGTGCTTTCCACGTATACGAACGTCTTAGTCGTAACTTGAACCATGTATTTGTCACTATAAGATTGTGTTCCTCACATAACTGCACCAATCTGTTACCTCTTTCATTCCTTTTTCCCAATCCAAAGTTACCTACGATATCATCTGTCCTCTATTTTCCCATCACAGCGTTAAAGTCGCCCATTATAATTGTAATTTCATATGGCTTTCTTGGATTAATGTGGTCTTCGAAGTTTTTATAAAAATTCCTGTTTATCTTTTGTTGATGCATATACCTGTATGATGTTAATTTTGAATGGATTCTCTTTTAATTTCAGTAAAATCATTCCGTCACTGTGTAGTATATATCCTAGTATAATTCTCTTGATATTTGTATTCACCATTATTCCAACTCCATTTCTATGTTCCTTAGTGTTATTTCCTGCATATTACATCGTCATTCCGTCCATTTGACAGGTACCATTTCCAGGTCAATCTTGTTTCACTTATACTCATTATTTTAATTTTAGTTCTTTTTATTTCTGCTATGATGTTATGTGTTTTTCTCATCTCGAACATGTTATTAACATTCAATGTTGCGATTTTTAACATCCTTGACAGCTTTATTTTCCGTATGGATGGTGTGTCTTTTAACTCTGTAACTCCGGGATTTTTCATGATAACGACCTGAGGACCCCGCTCAATCCTTCTGGCAGGCCTGGCGTAAATGAGCACACATGGACCAGTAATCTTTTTATTGGTATTTCTACTACTCACGCTTTTTGGAAAAAGTAATGCGGTGGTTTTCCGTTGCCATCCGCATGATTTTATGTCAAGGTTTAGTCCCTTAGTCTTTGGGTAAAGACACGAACCGCAAGGCAGCGGTTTGTTACTGAGGAGATAACAATATTGTAAGGTTTTTACGGCGACCTTAACCCGCCGAGGGAGAGACAGTCATAAGATTTATGAGACTTTTATGCCCAGTCCTCAAACTGACCATCTGCATCTTCGTGTCTCTTATCCTGTCACTACTGGAATCACCTGCCTGAGGCTTTCCACCAGTAGCCGCTCTTAGTCCGCGACTGCTTATTTGACTGTCTTATTTGCAGCTAACCTACATATATGTAGGCTACTCCACTATATCCGCCACCTGTGGACGTGCCCCTTACCGGTTAGAGCTCCGGTTCCCTTTCCCCCAGGAGGATGGATATATATGTGTATACATATATATATATATATATATATATATATATATATATATATATATATATATATATAATATATACAGAGAGAGAGAGAGAGAGAACATATATGTATATATAAAAGAATCCAGAGCAGCCAGAAAGAAGTGGCAACGTAACCATTACCCACCATTAAAAAATATTTCCTAGAAATCTCAAAACAAATTAAAAATTCTCCGAAAGAGGTCTCTGCATTCCTACGGAAAGCACCACTGCATAAGACCCCTGGTATCGACAGAATCACAGGAGAAATACTGTCACATCTTTCGAAGAAAGTATCTATTATTCTATGCTATATATTTAATGCAATATTAATATTGGGATACTATCCCGAACTGTGGAAGAAGTCGATTATTATCAGGATTCGTAATATAGGAAAAAGTCTGCTCTCCGCACTATCAAAGATTTTGAAGAAACTTATCCTTAATCGGACGAGTTCGGTTATAATAAATTGCAACATACTGCCTAATAATCATTGTAATTTCATTCTACTATTCAGCAATGTCATCGACTAGTCGATGCGATCTCATTAACATTCGAAAAACAAGAGGAGTACTCCGCTGTATTTCACGATGTCAGCCAAGCTTTCGATAAGGTTTGACATCCTAGATTATTGTATAAAATAAGACAGTACTTTAATGAAGACGCCTATTTATTGTTAAAATCATATTTATATAACCGGTCGTTAGTGGTAAAAATAAACGATTCATTTGCTTTTGATAGTGTGGCACAATGGGTTACTACTCAAAATAAAGCACATATTACCGTACCAATATTACCCATTAACCAAATCTTACCTCGAAGAAAGATTTTTTCAGGTAAATTTTAATGGTTCATACTCTAGCATTCATTCTATCAACTCATGAGTTCCACAAGGCAGTGTGCTTGGACCTGTGCTGTATCAGATATACACTTACTTCCGCTCAATGCATACACAAGAACGACAATGTTTGCAGATGATACTGCGATATTATCCACTCATCGTGATGCGTCAACAGCCGTGAAAAACTTACAGGATCACTTACACGACCTGGAAAAATGGTATCAATCTTAGAGGATTGAAATTAACGAATCGAAGTGTACACAAGTTATATTTACTGTGGTGGGCAGTAATCCAGGAGTAAAGTTTAATAAAAAAACGATTCCTAGCTCGAATAGCGTTAAATACCTCGGCTTATGATGAAAAACTAACTTGGAGAAAACATGTAAAGGATAGACGAAAATTAATATTAAATTTCGAAAAATGTATCGGTTACTGGGTAAATCCTTGGAAAATAATGTGCTACTTGATAAGGCAATGTTGAAGCCTATGTGGTCCTATGGAATACCACTCTGGGGAATCGCAAGAAAATCTCATATAGCAATCATCCAAAGAGCCCAATCAAAAATACTACGATCGATAGTCGGCGCACCATGGTACTTGCGCAATGACGAAATACATAAAGATCTGAAAGTATCGACGGTTAAAGAAGAAATCGAAGCAGTCAAAGCAGGATATACAGAAAGACTACAAAATCACTGTAACCAGTTGGCGCACGGGCTTATCAAGAACGGCACCCGGTTCAGGCGACTGAAACGATCGAGTATAGTAGACTAACGAATATTGTATCAAAAACAAGGAATGACGACCATTGGAAAGCATTCCATTAATTTATGTGTAAATTGAAACATTAGCACTGTCACTTATTGTCTTCAATTGGACAGATTGTGGGAAAAATTTATTTAAAAAAAAAATCAAAAGAACTTTTTGGCGCATATCGTTTAATCCAGCTAAATGTCAACACATTACGTTTACAAATAAACTGCCGACCTGTTCCCAGTTAAAAATTTCTAACACGAATATTCCACAAGTAGAATCTGTACGCTATCTTGGAATGCACATGGATAGAGTTCATGTGGATCACACGAGAAAGTCGCTATTTACTAGACCACTTTGGCCATTGTTACGAGAACATCGCACCTTAATCTGGCAGTAAAGAGAAACATATATCTCGTGATCATTGCTCCAATCTGGCGTTATGTAACCTTCTTAAAATTTAACGGCAACAGTCAAAGTTATTACGTACAATAACATCTACACTGTACTACGTGTCAAACCAGATGCTGCATATAGACTTGAAGGTTCCGTTTGTGGAGGATTACTATGTTCAGCGATACAAAAGTTTCTTCGACAAAATGCGAGTTTAATCCATCGGTGTACAAAATGTATAAGCTGGATTTACTAACTAAATCCAACAGGTGACTACTAAAAAGAAGGAAATGGTGCCGCGATTCCACCAGTCACTTGAAGAACCATGGTTTACACAACTCTAGACTAGATATTGAAGAAAATATGTCATCCGATGTTTTACTTTCATATAAGAATCTAGTAGACTCGTTGGAGTTGTTAGATTTATTTTCTCCTTTTTTTTTTTTTTTTTTGTTTTCTTTCTCTTCTCCCACTCGGTCATCGTTGTTTATGGCAAATTTTTGTCGGTACAATGAATATATATTATATATATATATATATATATATATATATATATATATATATATATATATATATATATATATGAAATTACATCTAAATCTCTAAAATAAATTATTCTGACTTATCAATTTTTATAATACTTTAAGACAATATTCCACAATAATCTCCCGGCGCGTTGTAAACTTTTGTTGTTACTGTCACTCTCATCATCAAACATGTAATTTCAACTATAAGCGGAATAACATATTTTAAATTACACTGCCATTAAAATTAGCAGCATTTAATAGAATACAAAATAAATATTTATTTTTAATTGAAAAATATCGTATTACGATTTATTGAACGACGAATTATTTTACTAGATCGTTCAAAACGGAATAAACAATTTAATCGTATTATGCAGCGCTATCTTTTATCACGTGTTAGTAGTAAGTAGACGATAATGTCGCATCTTATTGGTAGATTTCGCGGAGTGGCTAAATTTGTTACCTAACCCGAATTTATCCCGATCATTGCGAACCACAGACTATTGTTTACGCTGATATAAACACCTATATCTGATCATATATTTACATTTTATCGTGATTTAGCGCCCGTTCTTTTAGTCCGCTCTGTTAAATTTTCACTTTTATTATCAGTATCCATTGTCAAATAATGTTAATAACGTGTCTATAATCCAAATCAATAATATTTCAAAAATTAATAGGATAGAGAATACTTTGCTATAGAAAAAGGCGTAAGGCAACGAGATCTATTATCTCCATTATTATTTAACGCAGCTTTAAAAGAAATATTTCGAGAGTTGGATTGGAATGATGAAGGTATAAACATAAACGGAGGAAGGTTAAACAATCTTGGATTTGCTGACGATGTAGTGATTATATCGGAAGATATTAACGAGTTGCAAGTAATGTTAAATGAAATGAGATGGGAAAAAAATCTGGTTTAAATATAAACCTCGATAAAACAAAAATAATGTCTGCAGATTAAAGAATAACAGGAGTCTTAATAGATAATAAGGAAATTAAAAATGTGGATAGTACAGTTTACTTAGGACAGATGGTAACCCTAAAGGATAAAACAAAGAGAGAAGTAGACCGTAGAATTGCACTTACCTGGAAAAAATACTGGTCTCTTAAATATATTTTTAAGAGACCTTACAGTAATAGACTGAAAGGAGAAATTTTAAACCTATGCGTAAGTCAAACGTGGTTAAATTCGAATATTATCAGAAACAAAATTTTGACTTGCCAGAATGCAATAGAAGATTAATGGATAAAATAACGTGAAAATAATTAAAGATAAATTAAAAGTTAATCATAACTTCAACTGGGTAATGAGAAGACAGAAATGGGATTGGGCAGTCATGTTGCGAGAATGGATTCTGCGAGATGGACTAAAAAAATATCAGATTGTATTATATATGAGAAAAGGAAAAGGGGAAGGCCTGAAATCAAATGGGACGATGATTTCGCTAAAATGTTAAGACATAAACAGTATCAACGGGTGGCTTGCGACAGGTTAGAATGGGTTCGGTTGAGGAAGACCTTTGCCCGTTTTCAGGGCTAAAACATATGTTAAAGATAATTTTATGTAATAAATATAGATTATAGATTATATGTTTGTAGCTAATAAATAAATAAATAAAATTTTTCGCGATAAATGATCTAATTACTTGAAGGTCACCTTAGCTTTGTTAATTCTGTGACTCGTTTTTGCCATCAACGATCATTAGCTCGGCTTTTTTTCTCTGTGGATTAATAAACCAGCTCCTCTGCTTACACTAATTTTTGAAATAGAACTTTTTTTGTTTTCAACGAAGCAATTATTACAACATCGTCATAGATGTTTGGACTTCTGTCCGTCAGCATCATGTTTACTTATCAATCTATTTCTTCTCTGGCTTCATTACGATATGTTCTGGCCGATGTTTCTGATGTTTGTTTTGCGATGATGTTTAACAATTTTTCAACGAACAATATTTATATTGTTTAAAGTTATTAAACTGAGTTTTTTTTTTACCATAATGCACACCGCTTAATCTTAGCGGGAGGCTGGGTGCTATCCGATTGCGACTGAACTTAACTAGCTCTACTTTGTAATGCTACGTCTTTAGATAGCATTACTTTAGTATTTAATACAAATTCAGCGTCTTTTTTTCTTACTAGCCAATAGTTTATTTGGCTGGAATATTTATTCACGTACACGAACGTACATGACGATATAGGATCGTCTTTTTCTGAAGAAGGTATTTGCTATCATTAAATCATGTTTAGGAATTCTACATCACTCATAATTTCTGCTTCCAGCTCTCACCTCCATGATGCCGCCCGTATCCTTCTCTTGCTGAATCTATGTACCCAATTAGGTCCCGCATGAATTATTGTGTTCATTTGTTTCGGCATACTGCATATGGAAACACTCACTTGATCCCAGCACTTATCCTTTTCATGATCCAAGCATGTGACGTATAATATGAATTCTGATAATTCTGCCGGAAAATCTATATCACGCCATATTTTATTAACTGCAACTCCAAATCCATTTCGTACTGAAAGAGTAAAAAATAAAATTAAATCACTGGAAATTATATATTTAAGCGTGGAAATCACACTAAATGTGTATATATATATATATATATATATATATATATATATATATATATATATAATTTCATGGTAAAGTAATAATTTCTTCCAGGTAAATTTCGACGGGAATTTAAAAGAGCTTTTTATCAGTGCCACAAATGCGGACGGAAAAACAAAAGATCCGGCTTGGATACAATATCTCAGAATGATTTTGGCCGATCGTCTCAAAGACGAAATAGTCATTCGTGCCAGTATCATAGTTCGCGCAGAACGAAAACCACATCCTTTGTTAACCATGCATGACGGTTACTGAACTTTCGCAGAGTTCCGAGATCGACGAATCATCAACTCTCATCTCTGCCTGCAATTAATGCAAATTAATAAAATCGCACTTGATAATATATATGATCGAAACAAATTTTTTGCAATTAACCGAGTTATTTTCGGTAAATTCTACGTAATCGGTTGATTACAGAAAATACTTTCACGATTCGTTACTAACATCGAACCACTGATGACTAACTCGACCCTTTCAATCACACATTATCAATTTTTTTACGCAAAATTAAATATTTCGCAGTATGAAATATTTCAAAACAATGACTCTAAAAAGTGAAAATATAAAGTAATATTTTGTGTGTAATATTGATTTTTAGATAACTCTACGTAATTTCTAACGCGATGTATAAGTGTATTTTTAGAATTGAAACATTCTAATGAAGTTAGACAATTGTTCTAGCACTAAAAATTGATGTACCGTATAAGGGACATTGTGACTGACCAGGGTTAACGGACTGGGTAAATATTCGAAATGTGAAATTGTATTTGAAATAATAAGATGTTTGACTAAATTTTTCTTAATTTTATTTACTAATATATAATTATTTTTTATGCATGTGCAAGTGTATATATATATATATAAATATATATATATATATTTAAATTTCTGTATTTTACGAAAACAATAAAAAACGTGTATAATTTTTTCTTACATGTTTTTATGTCAGTTGTGTAATTATATTTTATTAATTCTCGCGAACGTATACGACACTTTACCTAAGGTAACCCTACAAATTAACTTTTATAGTGTAGTTAAAATCATAACATGACGAGTGGTTTTATATCGAAGATAGATGTAGTTTGTTTTCGGGCTGATCAACCGAAGACAAAGTAACTAATGTTAGCTGGTCGAAATTAAAAAAAAAAAAAAAAAAATTATTATATAAAAGTTGTCGATAGATATCGTTATTTTAATAAGGAAACGATCCAAACCAAAACTACATAATAAACAAACAAACAAAGTTTGCAAAAATTGAAACAAATATTTGAAGAAAGAATTAACCGGTATATATCCGGCTTATGATATAGAAAATCATTACAAAATTTTACTCTCCTCTTACAGAAAGCATCATAGGCGAGTACGATAGAAAAATCTATAGGTACTACGATAACATATTACCCGATAGAAATTTTAAGTGAGATATTCAAGAAAAAACATTTAAAAAAACAGTTATAATAAAATTAATAACCGTTTACTGAAATAAAATTAAATAAGCGAACGAGTAAAGTAAAAAATCTATCGTTTGAACTTAAGAATGACAGTTTCAATGAATATTTATCTACTTTATCTTCTCAATAACATGACTGCGCACTTTGGAAAGCTACACGTACCTTCAAGATGCCGACTGAACCGGTGCACTCGACAAGAAAGCCTGATAACAATGGAGCTCGCTGTAATCAGGAAAACGCCAATGAATTGTAAAATATTTCTTTACACTGTTCAACCCATATCCAGATAACCAGAAAATTATTTATACCTCACGGACATACTCCGCGCAAGAAATTAAAACAGACATTAAAAATGTAAATTCTAAAAAAAACGTCCTAGATATTACCTAATAACAGCTAAAGTTTTAAAAGAATTACCATATATAGAATTAGTTACGATGACATACATATCTAACGCTATAATAAGATTGGCTTACTATCTTCTACAAATAAAATTTTCGCAAGTAATGGTGTGTAAACCTCCTATAGAAACGACCTCGTGCGACCAGTTGATTTGAAAATCATATACTGAAAACAAAAGTAAGGATTTAGAACTTTACACTTTTCTTTCGGTCTTTGTAACAGACAGAAATATTTAATTCAGCTGGTTTTATTATAGACAAACAAGCATGTTATCAATAGTACATTTTCTAAAAATGTACAACTGCTGAAGTGGCTATACATAAACTTTGTTTCCCTTACGTTCTCTTGCGTCATTCAACTTATTACAATTCAAGAATCATTCATACCTGAAACAGACGCTCGCTGAAGACTTTATTAAATTAATCGATTAGTTTCATTTAAAAGCTAGAACCACTCTTAATTTTAATCGTATATATATATATATATATATATATATATATATATATATATATATATATATTAAACAACTTATCCATTTGTGATATTAGACACACAAAAAAAAAAAATAGCAGAAATTATACTAGTCATCGCACTAAACTTCGACAAATGTTCTGTTTCTAATGTATACAGATATAAAGAAAGTAAAATTACTATCTTCTCATTTTTTACCATATCAGTTTAGATCGTACGTGATAAAGGGAGTCTTTTGTCAAAATCAGTAATGCTGGAATGAGCATATTACAACGTTGCGGCGTTACTATTTAATCCAACATCTTATATGATTCAGAAATCTAGCTACCAAATTATCGTTATAGTGATTGCAACACAGAATTAAAGACCTCATATAAAACTAACAAAATTAAAAAATTAAACGACACTTTCAAAATATATCTTTCGATTATGCTTACTCACAATATATCTACAGTAAAAGTTCATAAAATAATTAGTAAAACAAATCATTTGTACTTGTTCAAATCAGGTTGAAAGAAATAGATAAAATGAACTGGATAATGTAAATATGATCAAATGAACTGAATCATTCGAGCTGAATCAAATGAACTGAATCATTTGAGCTGAATCAAATGAACTGAATCATTTTAGCTGAATCAAATGAACTGAATCATTTTAGCTGAATCAAATGAACTGAATCATTTTAGCTGAATCAAATGAACAAAATAATTTTAGCTGGTTCAAATCAGGGCCAAAGAACCAGATCGAACGAGCTAGGTAATTTAAATTAGATAAAATGAACCTAATCATTTAAACTGAATCAAATGAACTGAATCATTTAAAGTGAATTAATTGAACTGAATCAGTTAAACTGAATCAAATGAACCAAATCATTTAAACTGAATCAAATGAACTGAATCATTTGAGCTGATTCAAATCAACCAGTTCAAGGAACCAGATTGATTGAGCTAGGTAATTCAAATTAGATAAAATGAACTGAATCATTTAAACTGAATCAAATGAGTCGAATCATTTCAGCTTGTTCAAATCAACTAGGTCAAAGATCCAGATCAAAATGAGCTAGATAATTTAAATTAGATAAAATGAACTGAATCATTTTATTTATTTATTTATTTATTTATTTATTTATTTATTTATTTATTTATTTATTTATTTAATGAAGCCACAAAACAGTTAACAGCCAATTATAGTGTAGGCTTATAAACCAAATAATACAATGAATAATTTTTTCTGAATTATATTAAAAGTAAACAAAATAAAATACAACAAAAAATACATTAAACACATTCACCAGCCTCACACCTATTAAACACACCAGAAAAAACTACATGCATTCACAAGTTTCACACTCATTAAAACATACATCATTCACACCCCATTCACACAATCTTACTCGAAATAAACGGACGAATAATCTTCAACAAATTAATAAATACAATATAAACCTTAACGTATATACTACATGTACATTAGTAAAGGAACACATATACCAAACTGAATCTAAATGATCTGAATCATTTAAGCTGAATCAAAACCAGGAAGGTGAAATTATTTGATATTTAAGTCGTATTCTACAATAGCCTAATAAAGCAAAATTTAAGTATCGCGGTCGCCAGTACAGAATACTGTACACATTTGACTACCAACTTATTTATAAATGTATTTTATAAAATTCTGACTTAATGTGATATACAACTTAAATTTGTTCTTATACTTTTTTTTGTTTTATATAATTGAAATTTTAAGGAAATTATAAACTTAACAAGATTAAAATTTTGGCCTAAACTAAATCTGTTCGTGTAGGACCGGCAACTAGTGATATTACGATCTAATGACTAGTATTCGTTCTAAATTCGATTACACTTTTATTTTAATTATTATTATTATTACACATTTGATAAGATAAAAGACAATTCAAAACACAGTTACTTATGTACTAACATATTACAAAATAACACAGACCATATTCACATAAATTCATAAAAATTTATGTAGCGTGATTCGAATTATGCCACTTCATCGATTGTTGGTGCATTGAACTGTCTTTCGTATTGGCCAACGGGTCTTTTGTCTGATCGAATTACAACTGCGTAGTCATCGTCTGGCATTCGTTATTGAACTAATTCATTATGTTGATCGAATAGGACTTGTAACGCAGCCACGATTTCTCGTCTAGTGCCCGCATTGTAATGACATCGTTGTTCAATTTATTCATCACTGTTTGACATGAAATAAATTTGAAGAAACTTGTGATCTGCGTCCGGCAATGGTAGAAGCGATCCGGCACGATGACAAATTTGTCCTTGGACTCTGAATGTTGGCATGTAATTTTCGCGCACGATGTTCGTTGCACCGAATAATGTCATTTGAAAACATGAATTGTATTTACTGATGTTTTCCAAGAAATGCTTCAAATCACATGTAACACTTGATAGCAACGTTGATAGTGGTTCGGGTGGTGGATGTAATTCTGGCAGTTTAACTTTACCACTGGCGCAACACATTCCTTGCTTTTCGTTCTTAAATTTGAGGGCGCTACAATACATGCAAATTTTATCTATTTTTCCAATGACGACACTTGGATGAAGACTGTAATCATTATTACTGTTATAATGGAATGCACCATGATTTAAATCAGCGTGCAGTGTTCGTTCGAATATTTTGCAGCCTTCTCTCCCGTTATTTAGTTGTCTCAGACGAACGGGCCCGAGTAGTACGTATTCGATCTATTTCTAACCTCACTTCTCATTGTTCAGATGATTCAGACGAACGGGTCTCAGCGGAATGCACTCGAAGATTTTCCAGCCTTAATGATCGTTACTCGTCTGACTCTGAGGCTCGTAACGCTCTTTTCTTCCTTGCTTGAATTACTTGTCGCTTTGGAGGCATAATTGTGTGTAAACGACGTGAAAAATGCGTTTGAATTTATTAGATGTCAATTAGCAATCCGAATCTCACAATGTATCCAATCCAATTGAACCGGTTGTTCACACACGGATGAAAATGTTTTTTTTTTTTTTTTTTAATGGGCACAGGATTTTTCACCCAGATTGGTATAAAATTATTAAAATGGATATGTTAAACATTAATATTAGTTCATGCAATATAATTATAAATAGCTAAATATACATGAATGCGATTAATAGTAAGTAAGTAAGACATTTATTGGCAATGGTACTTTGAGAGATATAATTTGATTATATAATAAAGATTGTTGAGAGCTGTAGTAAGAACATTCAAAAAATACATGATCCGCATCTGCTATTTTGTTGTCATCAGAAGGATGAGGGCAAAAAGGAGAATTTATAAGATTGCATCGGTATAGGGACAATGGAAGACGATTTTTTCCAAATCGTAATCTACATAAAGTAGTAATGAAACATCGAAGTATGTTATTTGATACTTTTATATCAGTAAACCATGATTTTATGGGTATTAGAGGTTGAATCGATCTGTAATATGGAGCTAGATAAGGATTGGACCAAATATTATTCCAATATTCTTTATGAGCACATTTAATGAGACACAAAAGATCTGTTAAAGGTGTATAAGGAATAAACACACCGCTATTCGAAGCGGACTTGGCTTCCGCATCAGCAACAGTATTGCCAAATATACCAGAATGTCCAGGAATCCAGGAGAACCTAACAGAAATACCAGATACTAACAGCGAGGAAACCAAAATTCGGATTTTATATAAATAAGGCGATGCACGGTGATTAAATGAGAGAGATTTTAGAGCGGTTAAACAGGTTTTCGAATCGGTAAGAATAAGAACTGATGAAGCTGGACGTTGTTGATAAACGTATCTTAACGCTTGGTATATTGCCATAGCCTCAGCTGTAAAAATCGAAGAAAAACGTAATAAAACGAATTTCTTAATAATGTTTAAAGAAGGAACTACGAATGCTGCACCAACTTTATTATTAGCCTTGGAACCATCTGTATAAATCGGAAGGAAGCCCGTCCAGTGATTTGTCAGTAAATTATTTAAAATAGAAGTATTAAAACCAATAGGAGGATATTTAGACTTATGAAAGGTTTCTAAATTTATTTCTAATTTTATATTATTAATAGAGAATGGATAGGAAAAATAAGGAGAGGGTGACAAAGGAATAATTAAGTTGCGATAATTGGAGAATCGTTTAGAAGATTTACAGAGAATAGGAAGTTTATATGGTGAGAACCTCCATTTGTTATAAATAAATAAGAAATATTGACGGTGATCACCAATCCGCTGAAGAATTGTTGAAATCGCCTTTAAAAAAAAATGCACAGCAAATGCTTTCGGAACGTTAATCAGCAGTCAGATCCTTCATATACACGTTCGATGATCGTGAATTCACTGTAAAGAATGAATAAAATCAGCTCACGGAAACTACGAAAATTCAATCAAAATGAATTATTTATCCAAATTAATTTAACTCGCAACGAAATGCACAAAACTATTCGAAAAACGCTCTCAAATAAAAGTCTGTTCAATGTGAGTCGAACATGAATTTCACAATTTACATAAATTCTTACGTCACATCGAAACGTTATCATTCGTTTGCAGTTTTCGTTTCAATTCAACTGTCACGGCAATATATGAAATTCATTGGAATGATATTGGCGCCATCTCAGTTGGTCTTACCAACTCAGAAACCTTCGTGGACTTATGCACAACACTTTGCTGAAGATCATCACATGATCAAATGCATAGTTTACAATTCTATAAAGGACATACAGACAAACATATAAAGGACATACAAACATTCATTTTTATATATATATATATATATATAACCTTGGTTATTTTGTACTCCCATCTTAGAAACTGTCTCCCTTTTCTTCTTTTGTCCGCAATATACCAATTTTTTATCCTATATGTCTACCTATTATTCGATAACCTCGTAACATGTTCCGCCCAATCCCACTTTTTCCTTTTATATTCATCGACTAAATTTATTACATTTTTAAATTTTCCTTTAATAAACGAGTTCCTAATCTTATCTCTGCGCTTAATATTTAAAATTGACCTAAGTCTACTGTTTTGGCTACTCTCTATTTTATTTTGGTTGTGGACCATGTTTGTGGGTCATGTGTCAACGATGGAACAATTCAGCTATTGAATACGTCACTTTCATTTTTGATCCCAGACGGTCCCTTAAATATACTTTTAAGCGAACAATACTCGCTACAAGTGCTATCCTTCTATAAACCTCACCTTTCGTTGTATTTCTAAGTTCTATTCTCTGTCCTAAATAAATTATTTCGTCTAATCTACTCTTTGTCCGCCTATTTCGATTTCTGTTTTTTCATTAACATTCGTAATCATTTTTGTTTTTTCCATATTTATACATAGACCCGCTTCATTATCAACCTCGTTTAACTCCATTAATTTCTAGAAAATTATTCCTCCCTATAAGTACTACATCATCCGCAAAACGCAAGTTACTTCGAATTTCTCCTTTTATTTTTATATATTTTTTGTTCCCAATTTAGTTTTTTAAATACCTCTTCAAGTGCACACATAAATAACAGCGATAAAGGGTCCTCTTGCTTAACCTCTTTCCGTATATAAAAATATTATCTTCTTTGTATACTACATTTGTATACATATCTGCTACTTTGATATATCAGTGGAACTCCTTGGGTTTTAAGCGCAGTGTGTCACAGGGAATTAAATGCTTCAGAGAAATCTACAAAAACCAAAAACATACTTCTTTTTGAAATTCTCTTGATTTCTCTATGACCGGATTTAGAAAAAATAATTGATCTATAGCGGAGAATCCTTTACAGAAACCTTCTTTGAATAATTGATCAATTATAATTTAAATTACTTTGAATCCTTCTTAATATTACCTTCGAGAAAATTTTTGAGATTGTGGGACTCGAGCTAATTGGTCTATAATTCTCAATCTTATTTTTACTTCCTTTTTTTTTATGAAGCGGAATTATATTTGACTTTTTCCATTCACGAGGAATTTTTTGTCCTTAGAATCATATCAAATAATTTTATCAAGTTTTTTTTTTTATTAAAAGCAACCCTCCAAATTTTATTTGCTCATTTTTATTTTATCAGGACCTGTAGTGGCATAACGTCTTAACTTTGCCACCACATCTACCACCTCGGACTCTAAAATATACGGTTCTTGTACCATTTCCGGACTACATAAATCGTGTAATTTTAAACCCTTGTCGCTGTATATTTTTGTATAATACAATGTAGCATATTCATTTATCCTTTTCCTATTGTATATTTTTTATCACCCTGAGCATCAAAAAGAAAATTAACCTATTTTTTCTCTAATGACAGATTCTTCTGTTTTAAATTTGCGCTCCTTGTACTTTCTAATACTGACTGAATAAACTTACGCGTCTATTTTCAGCCTACTTTTTATCCACTTCATATTATAACGTTTAATTCAATTTTTCCAATTAATCGTTCTATCCGTTCTTCTTTATAGATCCTCTCTTTTGTCTCTATTAACTGTTTTATATCTACCGGAATTTCTGTCAAAGTTGCTTCTTTCTTTGTCCGGTAAGATCATTTCATTTATCTTTTATAGATATCGTCGTTATTATTCGATTCCTTTTCAACGTTACATTTGTGCGTGCGCTTGTCGTCGTGACGCCTGTATTGATTGGGACATTATACTAATTAAATTTATCCTTACTCGCCATACGTACGCTAAAACGTGTCGATATCATCATTTCACACGTAACCACCTCCCCTCGCCTCATACGTTGTCGTATACTCCGCTTCAACTATGATATCTCCCGTCGCAACGTAAAGTTCTTCCTTCGACAGATGGGGAAATCAACGACCAGTGTCTGTTATCTTCCTCCCAATCGATACCGATTGATAATAATACCCCAACTTCTCACGTCACTAACAATGACAAAAATAAAATAAAACCATTAAAAGTACTTAAAAATAATGACGGCGTCAATTATCTAATACATCTTCTCCTAGTGAGACTGATAAACGTACTTGGCAAGTACCTAAACATACAAGTAAACAGTCGAAGAAACCAACTTTTAATAATTTAATTTCCGGCTATAGCCCAAAAAACGATTTTAAAAAAATGAAAGCAATTTTTGAAGAAATAAATGGAAAAAGACGTTATGTGATCGTATCTTAAAGATGTCATCTAATTCACCAAAATGTGCAACAAATGTAGAAGATTCTGTTGATGGAAGTGAACCTGACATAAGTTTTCATAATAACCATTCTACTCCTGACACTAGAAATTCGTACGTTTGTTGGTACATCCGTTTTGTCGAATCGAATAAAGTATTCCAAAATACCGGATATTAGTAAATTTTCTGATGGAATGGGTGAACTTGTTAATTTTGAAAATCCGAATAACTATACAGGTAACTATATAATTTTAAAACAAACTGTTGAAAAATTTAAAAAAAACTGGTGTTTGCATAAATAATTAATTAAAATACTGATCTTTTGTAAATTCCGATTTTTCTGTTTTAAATATCGAATTTATATTGTTTATTGTTAAATTTACAAAATTATATTTATATATTCTTGTATAAACTGTCTTAATGTGCGAAATATATTTAAAACAGAAGTAACCTATTTTATGTTATAATGTATTATTTATGTTTGTTGTTCATTTAAATAGAATGAATGATGAAAAATTCTAATTCGATTATATATGTAGAGCATTTACTATGATTATATTTTTACGTAAACATGCAATTTTTATGTGCGTAATAAATGTGTACAGATGGGCTACAAAAACTTTTTTCAATTTAATTTTAAGCTATTCTAAGTGTATTTATAACATGACACTTCTTAATAATAAATAATGGTTATTCGTCTATTTATAATTATGTAGATGATAAATATTTAGAAAGTCAAATTTGAAAAAAGTTTGGAAATATATTTTCTAGTTTTGATGAAAAGCGTGTTTTTGTAAAAATATATTTTTATAATTTTTTCATTTTATTTTTTACAAACTTAAAAAAATTATATGATAGTTTTTCTCTTCAACGTAGGAATGTTCATATTAAAGCTCCAGTGTTATTCGAAAAGCTGTGCCAATTTTACTTTTTTCTATATCGTAATAAGTTTTTAGATTTACCAGCTAATTATAGATATATATAAATTTGAGTATTTTTTCAGAAAAATTACGTATAATTTATTAGAATTTGTAATATCTTTACACTGTAGTTAGCTTAACGATACTTTTGTGAACGGGTTGTTTAGAATGCTTAACGAAACAGTGCAATAGGTATGAGGATCTATATTAGTTTCTATTGGTGATTTTTAAACATGTATCAACCAATTTTATTAAATAAGATTTAAATCATACGAGTTGTTGTAATTGTAGATAATTTACTATAATGTATATATCGAAATTTTATTAAAACAGACTGATTAAAAAATGTTCTGCATTTTTTTGATAAACCAGTGAAAAAACTTAGCGATAGTCACGTTTCTGTACTACCATTACCAAACATGTACAACAAAAGTTAAATAATACAAAATAATATATAAATGTATATACATATATATCACTACAAATGAAATGGAACGGTTAAATATTGACTTACTAGGAGTTAGTGAAATGTGTTGACCGAATACTGAGAAATGTATCTCTAATAAGTATAGTGTACACTTTTCGCTGTGGTCCATCTGATCTATAGGTTTACGATCATTATTTAGAATTATTATCTAAAAAATATTCCCTTGTTATTCTAAATAGTAAACATCGTGCCTGGGATTTCAAACCGGCAAGGTACCTTCAATGTCTAGGTTAAATATGGATTCAACATATAACCACCAGTTGATCCTGCTCAGCACAAATATAAACGAAGTGTAATTGATTTAATATTAGTTAATCTCAAATGACATCACTAAGAAAAGTAAAAATGTAAAAATCAGTAGTAACATTCATTATTGAAAAATAAGAATTTTTAATTACAGAAACAATAAACTCCGAGAACGCTACAACAATTCTCTTAAATTACCAGAACACGTACGCGTACTATATATATATATAAATTAAAATATACGATACATTATAATAATGCATACAACAAAAGTATGTTAGGTAGCCTAAAGTACATCTCAATACAAAATGTACCTGTATGTGTGTATGTTTCAATTTATCAGTTACATAATGTACATTATTTGTATACACTCGTTAATATACAAAAATCAGTCCAGATTAACTGATTGTAAATTTATTTACACGTAAAATACAAATATCCATGGTATACTTTGTTCAATAACTACAAATTATCTATACATGATTTTTTTTTAAGAATTACATTCATAATAAACAAATTACTAAAGATAATATCGTCTCATATCAAATTTAACTTAATTTTAAAAATAATAACTCGTAGCGCACATATTTACAATTTAATTACAAAATAAGAAATAAACAGAAAATTATGATTTTAACTTGTTTTGTACTAAATAAGACAAAAAATAAAACATATCCGCGAAATATTTATAAATAGTTAAATATAAAATAAGTTTCTAGAAAAAAGAAAAAATTCTTCTAACTAAAATTGTTATTATACGAACAATATTCAATTATCAAGAAAATACTTAACAGAAAAAAAAAGTTCTAATATTAACAAAAATATTAAGCCGATTAAGTACTCTGTGGATTATGTATTAATCTCAGTTCTCCAATATGACTTGCACAAATAATTAAATATTATCACAAATAATACGTGTTATGTTTAAAACATATCGACCAATAGCTATAATTTCCTAAACAAATAAATAAAAATCCTAAGATAAAAAATTCACTATTCGAGTAAGAATAAAAAAATTATGCACGCGATCACGCAATTGTTACATGCGACTGATGTAATTGAAGTGAAACTTTGATATCCGTTCTGGCAACAAAAACAAGTCAATTCCGAACGTAGTATACATTTCATTACATAGATGAAATGAAATCTATTATAAAATAACTGAAATAAAAATTAAAAGTATAATCGTAACACATGTACAATAATTAAAATAAATGTATATTTACTTCATTTACATTTGAGAAACTAATCAGGTTAAACAGAGGAAAGGCTCGTATAACTGAAATCTATTTCAAATCTGTTGCAGCCTGACGATAACATAGTTTTTAAATAGTAACTATAATAGTTAAATACCCCAATTTGCAAATTCATATTTCCGGAAAACTAACTTTACATTACGTAAGATGTAACATATTTTATTATATTAATAATATAAAAACGAAAGCTCCTCTCCAAAGTTAATACGCTTTAGAAAAAAAAAAAAAATAAAAAAGTTTCACTTCAAAAACAACTATAATATTACAGATTTGTAATAACAAAAATTGAAAATTAACTTTAAAACAATGTGACATATTTATTTTAGTATCTATTTAAAATATGAACGAATATAATAAATATTTAATTTACAAACGATGATGAAAGTATAGTATGCAACGCAATTATATCATTCAGCAGAAAATATTGGTTTTAAAAAATATATGTACATAATTACAAAACGAAATATACCTAATAACGTATTAATAAATATTAAATCAGTACGTAGATCATAATATATTACACACCATACAAAGTACATATGTACACAAAAAGAAAATAATTATAAATTACACATAGCTTTATATATATTAATATACATATTACAAAGCAATGCAAACTATCAAAATGATCCGAAAACAACGAAAACAAACGCTTACATCTAATCATGTGTGAGGGTAGTTAACTTACATGAAAGAAAGAACACACAACACAACAGTTCATAAAACTTGTACCACATATAATCGAAAATTAGCACAGTGAGAACTGTAAAATAAGGAAACGTACATCAATCACATACGAAAACATAAAAAAATTTACAGGCATTAAAAATCAACAATTTAAGTGTATACGTATATATATATATATATATATATATATATATATATATATATATATATATATATATATATAAAAAACTTATTATTAAAAACATAATAAACTAAATCAAACGTCAACATTAAGCATTTAACGTGGCAAAATTACAATTACCAATTACGTATACTACAAAGCCAAAATATTCAATGAACATTTATTTCTGGTGATAAAATTTTTGTAAATATATTAAAAAATTCATTATAATTTAACTAATACACAAGCTAAATGTTATTTTTTAACAACGAATTTTTGATATTTTTAAATCATCACAGCAAAGAAGTCACACGTACAACCCTCACACAATTCACAAAACGAACTTATAAAAATAAAATTATTGCACTACGCATTTACGACAATTTAAATCGCATTTTAGACATTAGCTTATTATTGCATGCAATATTTAACGATTACGTTTCAAAACTGAAATCTTAAACTAATATTAAACCTTACTCTATTATCTGGATCCATCGAAATTTAGAAAATTTATCGTTAGGCCGACTTCTATTTATTATGACTGAAAACAAAATTTAGAAAATTACCTTCCACATTTAATTTTCGACGTATATTTTAAAATGTTTTTAGCGTGTAATTAAATTACTAAATTCGAAAAGGTTACTCGCGGACCTCCTAAATATATTTTAAATTAGACTAAACGAAGGATGTACTTCATAAGTTCGTAACTTTACACACGCGAAAAAATAATAACATACACATATGCCGAATTTCGATCGTGTTCATAACTATTCGAACTTTGTAGTGAGATAGACTACATTTTTAGAACGTCTCCGATATGTATGAACAACAATATGGTCAACATTATAATATTCAAAAGTGAAGAAACAAATTATAATTCGAGAAATTTATGAACCAAGAAAAAAAAATAATCTCGCATCATTATTAAAATTTAGAAACATTGTAAAGTATTAATAAATATATTCGTCAAAAGATATCTAAGACAACACTTCATTAAAACGGTGAATATTTCTAAAAATCGACAATTTTCTTCACCGATATAATAAATACACAAACTATGTTTCATACGTATAATAAAGATACGTGATAAAAACGGGCAATTATAAGATGTCGAAGGTCAGCGTGAAAATTTTAAAAAACAAGTTGAAAGATAGTTTTAGTTGTTTTTTACGCACACACCCGCATATATGTATAAACATACAGAGTATATTCTATTAATTAATAAAGATATTTCAAATCGACAAAATTTTCACCTCCAAATAAAAGAACGCAACTTTGAAACTTGATTCAGAAAACATTAAAAACATAGTTAATCGAATAATATACGAATTATTTTGTGTTACATGTACAGACGATCTCACATTTTTTTCTCCATCTTCAGATAGATGAACAACTTGTACACCATTTCTACAGATTCAATACCAAAGACTTAACATATATAAGAGATATCTAAAATTTAAAATAGATTTAAAGGATTTTATATTTTTAATTAATGAATAAAAATTGTTAAAGATTAAATAAATAATTTTCTCGAAACAAATGCAAAATTAAATTTTCATGTTTGAAAAAAATATATATGTAATTAAATACGCAAACCCCAGCCTAAAACAATATAGGTACCTAAAACTAAGAAAATATCAAGAAACAAATAAAAATGTCAACGTATTTACCCACGTCGATTTAGTTTCATATTTAAATTATATTGGCGTATGTAGAACCAGTATGCAATATAGCTGTGTATATATATATATATATATATATATATATATATATATATATATATATATATATATATATGAAAATAATTTGTTTCAATAAAATTAACACAATGAAATAAACTTGAAGAAATAAAAAACTATACAAGAACACTAGAATGCGTAATTTAAAATGCGATGTTATAAATTAAACGTCGACAGAAAACTCATACATAAAATGTGGAAGGTAATTATACCAAGAGGAAAAACCGGGCATATTCACACCGTATTAAATTAAAAATATAACATATTAAATAGAACCGTACATAAATAATGATATAATTATTAAGAGATACACAAATCTAAAGAAATGATCATTAGAAGGATAATCCATAAACTAGAAAAGACGCTGTTATAAAATGATAACAGTAGTAAAATATCAGACTATAAAAACTTGCGTAATCTTCAATTTCTACAGCATATTTTTGTCATTTGGTTTCTCGCGTGCTCCTGCGTCGTCTAGGCTGACCACATTCTGAGGCATCTGTAAAAATAAAAAACGTTTACTAAAACCGCAAAATGCGTTTCAGTGTATTAGTTAACAAATAATTTTAACTGATTTTTTTCTATAAAAATACTAATTTTTAGAAAAATATAAAAGGAAGTAAAAACTGTGAACAATTTAGAAAAAAGTAATAAAAAATGTAACAAATACAAGAAAAACTGTTTTTTATCTAAGTAAAATTAACTACTAGAAAAATGTTACGCGTTAATCTTCGCGAAAACGTTTAAAGAATCTCAGTAAATTTGGCAAAATTTAATGAACGCAGGAAGCGAAATTGAAACAATTTAAAAACAAGAAATGCAATTTATTTTTTTCAATAATAAAGTTGACATTCGAAAACAAATACCTATTTAATACTAATTAAATAAACTTTTACGATCATTTTTGATATTCAATAATTTTAAATATTTTATAATCAATTTTTCAAATATTATCAACCATAATTAACGCACAATATAATATTTTCTTATATTATTATATTTTTTACATGTATGTCAACATCGATTACACCGACTGCTTTAATTTTGTGTCTAAGATTTTCCCTGAATAAATTACACTATTCATATTTTTTCAAAACATAATTTAAACGAATTTACAATTAGCAAGTTTTCCTTTGTAATAAACGTCTGTTGAAATTTTTGAAAATTAAAAATAGTTTATCATTTAAGATCCGTCACTAAAACACAACTTACGATAATGAATATTTCAAAAAACAATTTGTCTGTTAAAAATTAGAAATCGACACGCTGTACTTAGACACAAGTATACGATTAAAATTAATGATGTAATTTCGTTTTCATTTATTAGTTTTACATATATAAACGTTTTATAGCTAACATTTTATTATAAACAAACTAATTGCAACTTACCGCTGACCGTTATGATACTCCTGGTTTTTCTTCTAGTATTGATAACATCCTCAGAATTTAGCATACTATGATGGATATTTTCTTGAGATGATGCAAGCGTAGAAACGATTTCATTTACAAAAGGCTCTTGCGATGGTGCATGTTTCACAATGGTCCCTCTCGTATTAATGGTAATCGAGGTCCTATGGCTACTACCACTACTACTACTATTATTGTTATTATTATTATTATTATTATTATTATTACTGCTATCATTATTACTATTATTGCCATTATTACTATTTCCACTAAAATTATTATTATCATTAGAGCTACAATTATCGATACTTAGAATATTATTCTTACTATTACAACTAGAATTAACACAGGCAATTGATTGCACAATATTTTTATCGGATATAGAATTTAATTTCTGTACGTCGAATTCTTGCATCTTACTTGTACTGGTAATTTCAATATCTTTATTACCTACATATAAACTACTTTTCGATAATGCATTATTATTATTATTATTATTACTATTACTACTACTACTACTACTATTTACATCTGTTTTATTATTATTTAATTTATTATGAATCGGCAATACGTTATTACGTCGCCGAGAAACTATATGATTGTTTCGTACTGATCTCCTCGCCGGTATAATCATCGCTGACTGTTGCTGCGCCAACTGTTTATTAGTGTTGTTAACACGATTACTAGCATTGGCTTTAGATAGCGAGGATACAGATGTGGAAGATAAAGATAATGAAGTCTGCGGTACAGACGAAATTATGGTATTCCTTTAAAAAAAATATATATATATATATATATAACGTATAATTAACTAACTATTAAATTGTTACTACACAAATGCATATCATTTTCAAATATATTCCAAATAATCTGCGTACATAATTTTAAAACAATAAATTTTACAATAATGTGTGTTGTCCTGTAATAATTTTAGACATTTACACATGTAAACATTCGATTCGCCTACTATATAATGGTTGAACGTATATTGTTTTTATTAGATTGTATCGGGTCGAAATTAGTTTATGCACCGTATCTCAATATAATTATAAAAGTCAACACTTTATGTATGCTTACTCGTGAAAATACAAAAACTTGCAACTACACCCACTATCTTTTGTTGTGAAAAATACAATCAAGGATAACAGACGGAACCGGGTTCACGAGTAGTAATTTTACTGCTGCAGTAAAATGCTGCTCGTTTAAAGTAGGTCGAATTTTATTTTTTTATGTTTTTATTTTTTACAGTATATTACCGTTATTGTAGCTACATTACAGCGGTTTCCACTGCTCCAGTTTTAGGTTTTTGTTGTGAAGTGTTTATATAAATTTTTCGACAGTTTTTTTTCACAAATCGACATTTTAGTATTTCGAAGTAAGAAGAAGATAATAACTTAATATATTATTCATGTCAGTTGTGCACAATTGCTAGAAGTACTCAATATTACGTTCAAGTTTTTCCATTTATTTTTTTATATACGCCACATTTTTAATTATCAGAAAATACAACAAGAAATTAATGTTTTGCAGACGTAAATATACGAATTTTTAATATTTCAACGTATATAATCTCACCGTACGCAAATTTTCAAATATTGCTAAACTTATACACTGCTTCTTGATTCCTAGTCTAGTTCGATGTATTTTTATTAAATCCGTAATACCATTTTCCCGTAATTATTCGTGTTCACAAACTACATCATTGCTGAAATTTACATTGCATTTTTACTTCGTTATTCCGCTTTTCAAATGAAAATGTACACTTACAGTAACTACAGTAGAACGATAAATTTTTAAAGATTATTTCTCAGAAAAACACACGATGAATATGTGTATTTGCACAAATTAAAACTTCGAATTTCTGACATTTCAATGAACATAACGTTACGGTAGAGCGGTTTTAGGAAATAGTACATTATAAAACCGAATTAACTAATTTAATAAATGTGCGAAAAACTTAGCTTAAAGTTAATCTTTCTTCTGTTTGTACGCTGCGTCTCAAATGAGTATTTTCTTTCTAATATGTTCACTTACAGCTTCCTAATAATCCGTTCATAACTACTAGCTTAAATGGCAACCACCGAATCATAACAGGATATCTATAAGCACCTCAAAATCCTTTCAGGAATTACCTACGCTAACAATCAGGCGTCAAACGATAGCACATCCCAGACATGAATAACGTTAAAGTCTAATGAAAGCTTTATGGCTATAATGGAAGATTTGACGTTAAACCAAAAACATCACCCCTAGAACACCGGAAAGCAGAGTATGATAAATATACAGATACTCTGGATCGAATGAAAAGCTTCATCCTAGTGCAAATTTGTACTACCCCAGGTTGAAGTCGTCGAATAGGATAGAATTATGATTGGGACATATTTAGAATAATATGAAGCAGTGTAATATTGCGAAAATCTTATTCTGTATAGGTGACGAAGAGTAGATCACGGAACGCGTCTTTAACTGCAGAGCCCACCCATACAGCTATAATTACAAAGACGACCTTCAAGTAGATAGAAAAATTTTGGATTTTAATGATTTTTGGGACGGTATGTAATTCTCCCAATACGGGAGAATAAAGGTTAAATTTCGTTCCAACCAACTTATAATATTATACTTTCTTAATAAACAATTTTTTTCGCAATATAAAATTAATAGCGTAAATTTAGGCAGTCGTAAGAATAAAAACTTACTGTTCCACTGACTGACTGACCACCGGCTTTATCCGATTAATTCCTGTTACAATAGATTCACCACTTGAAATGTTGTTTCCCGTTAATCTAGTGCCCACATTTTCGCTATTTCCTAAAACAAAACAAAAAAAAAAATCAGAATAGAAAATTATTATTTATACTTACTTTGAATAATATGAAAACAGTAAATACGGGTCATTACGATGCTTTTCAACGGTACTTCAATTTTCCTTGAATCAGTATTTTCGGTTACTTCTAACTGATTAATAAACAATTAAGAAAATAACCGAAGTACACGTATCGCGAAAAAATTCATTGAAATTTATATTCTCTTCTTAGGGTACACAAATAAATTATATTCTAAGAAAGGTGAATACTACGGTTAAGCATAAAAATAAAAAAATACAACCTTTATGAATTGATCATTGTCGAATCATTTGTGACAAACATTATAACTAGCCCACTGTAGGTTATTTTAACATACAAATTAGGCTTGCATTCAAGGACCTAATTATATACAACGCAATTGCACGCGCATTTAATGTTATACAGAATGTGGTGACCTTGTGCTTTCTATGTGAGAATTAGGAGTTATACGATGATGAGAAACTTTATGTCGCGAGTTGGGATTGAATCTCAACCATAGAAAGTCGAACACTTTAACAACCGATATCATCGCAATTCAGAATATTCAAGTTCTTTAAAAATTACGTTTGATAATTTTCCACATATTGCTGGGCTGGCGGTCATAACTAATACTCAGTTGTTAACAAATTAATTATATTAATCTATCCGCAATACTTACCACATCCAGAACGAGTAAATTATCATTAATGAAATAACAATTATTCCAAACTACGTACATAAAAAGAAGTAAAAATCATTTACAAATTATAAATATAGTACAGATAAAATACAGAATAGCAATTAAACAAAAATGACAGCAACACTACTATAATAGGTTTTTTCATTTTTGAAAAAAGAAAGAAAAGTATGAGCTCCAAATTGTGAATTTAAAAATGTCAAGTGAGAAATTTTTAAAATACGGGGATGATATGCTCGTTAAAAGAGAACTACCGATTAAGTAAATAATAATTATGATTAAGGAGAGCTTTTTTTAAAATAACGAAGTTAAATCAATCATAGGTGTATGAGTAATATTCGAATTTTTCGAAATAAGTGAATTCGATAATTTCTAGTATGTTGTTTAATAGAAGAAATATATAAACTACAATATTATCCCAATAAAATAAAATATATTTCGTTGCGCATTATTCGTGAAATAAATAAGAAATAAAGCGAATAAGGGCATACTTTTGTAAAGATCTTATCTGAAAAATGTTATTGATGAAAACAAAACATATAAAATTAAGAAATTAAAATCAGAAAAGGTCAATTAGAAAATAGTTTGAACCATCTAGTATCTCCTACTAAATATATATATATATATATATATATATATATATATATATATATATATATATATATATATATATAAAAGAATAAAAAAAAAACTCAATTACACACAAATATAGAACGCTTTTCTATCTGTATTTAACGTTGGAAAAATATCGAAGTTTTGTGTTGACGTTTGTAAAAAAAATATATTTACATTTTACGCTAAATAAAAGTAAAGCCAAATTTTCTGATTCTAATACGTTTAAAATTTAAAAAACTGAAAGCTGACGTTGAAAGTTGTAAACAACCCCATAACTGTAGCAACAAGTGCCCGTATTTATAAGTTGATAAATATGAAATTTATCTTTCACTCACTTTTTTTTTATTTTTTTATTTTATAAATGGGGTGCCTTACGACCTACCCAACGTGATACTGTGGGGACTATTTACATTTCAATCAGGGATGCTCACTACTCAGAAATGTCGTTATTATATGAGGGAATAATTGCAGATTATCCAGATGGCGAAGGGACGATAACGGAGGTGTAATACACGGAAAACGTAGCAATAAAAGTTAAAGCTCAGAACCCAACGTCGCCACAGCAGAGCATTAAAGGATTGCAGGCTGCCTGTCCAGGATGGAGAGGACAGGAAGTACTTTCTCTAAGCTGTATACGGAAAAGACGGTCAGGCAATAAATGTCCAAATCGCAATATACTGATGAGTACAATTCCCTTGCGACTAATCTTCTTAAAGAAATAGAACCACAGGAGTTTGGGGAGAGACGGTTGAAGTTGTTAGTAATAAGTGAGAGGTGATTGACTAATGCTCTCAGTGAACATCAGTTCCCAAAGATCCGTATGCTCAAGCTAATATATGTGTATATTGTGTACAAACGTAAATGTATATGTAATAAATGAATTAATAAAAGACATAAAGGGTCAATGTTTTTTTTATATGAATTTCGTAATGCTTCTTACTAATTATATATTTACCGCGTAACAAATTTACTATAAAAGATGATTTTTTACTAAATCACATATTATATTTTTTGGAATTTAGTTTAAAAAGAAATTTTGAATTACCTCTTTTTCGTTTTCCCGTTGGTCGAGTGCTATTATTGCGGGTAGTAAACAAATTGTACGCGCCTCTGTTAACTCTTTCGTGCGTGGTTATATTCAAACGATTACTATTACCAGCACCGCTCATATTTGAAACAGCATTGGCAACAGTAACCATTAAAGATGTAGAAGGTTTGAGTAATGATGTGGACGATATAGCCGAAGATGAACACGATGATGGAATTATCGCTGATACTGACGATGGCAACAAATTAACACTGGTTGCAGCGGTATTAACGGTGTAAGCAATAGATTTCAAAGGAACTTGAGCAGATGATATGGACTTTTTATTGTACTCGTCAAAATCGGAACATGCTTTTGCGAAACCAGAAACATTGTCTGATATTTTCCTGTTGTTCGATCTAATAAAATAACAATGCAACCGTCAAAAAATGTTAAAATGTAAACACTCGACAAAATATGCTGTGTAGCGTCATTTTAAAAAATGTTCTAGCAAGTACGTAGTAATTATAACAATTTATTTATAATGGTTACATAATTCGCGTCAAAACTTATATATATATATATATATATATATATATATATATATATATATATATATATATATATATTATGTTCGACGTAAATGAGCTTTCAGATTTTACTAACAACTAAAAGAAATAATTCCTAAATTCTATTGATTTCTGGTCAGCACTTTTGTACGTCATTTATACAGTGCCTGGAAATAATATCATCCGAATAACGAAGTAGATAAAAATCAAGAAAATTAAAAAAATAGAACACATGTGCGTACTTTCCATTAGTTTTTTTATACGTATTAACCACATTTATTCATTTATCAGTTGTTTTATACTTCGTTTATTTTATAGATTCGCCTTCATAGGACAAACGAAAATAAATTACGATTACTACGATCTAATTATTTGTAATACAATAAGCATTACTTTAATTGAAAATATTTTAAATTTGAGCACGATATTTAACTGAAACAATGAGAAATTTTAAGTAAAGTAAGTTTATTGATACAAAACAAGAATAAAAAGTACTGCTTATAAATGATTAAAATTTAACTAAGTAGAGACAGCCGTCTATAGCAGCTATTCTCAACCGCTGGTCCGACGGACCACTAGTAGTAGGCGGAGAAATTTTACTGGTCCACGGACAATTTTTTCTATCCGCGAAAAAATATACTTATCAAAAAACAAATAATAACTAAATTTTAATTTATAAAATTACGGACTACAAATATCTTAAACACTAATTTAAATTTTATGTAATTTATGATTAGTACGCCACTGAAAAAAATTGCCGATAGGCTTACAAATGCGCGTAGACACGACAGGCACTTAAGTTATTAATATATAGATTTTTGTTGTGTGTTCTGATACAGTTTTATCATTGTATAGTCTCAGTGTTTTTGAGTTATTGTTAAACGAAAAATTATAATAACAATTATACATATGTTTAACTGGATTGGACGAATATAAAAGCAAGTTTATTGATTATTTATATACTTATGTAGGCGCTAATAAAAAAATATGTTTAACCCTTAGGTAACATGAACAGTAAACAAGGCACGCTGTTTAATTTTTTGAATACTAGTTCAACGTCTCAAAAAAATGACGACGAAACAGAATTTCCCACCAGCTAAAAAGAAAAAAACAGTTGTCAGACACTACAGCCATGAATATTTAAAATACGGTTTTATTCTTTGGCACAAATCTACGGAAAAATATTTACGCCCGATGTGTGTCATTTGCCACGAGGTTTTAGTAAATGATGCTATGAAACCATCAAAAATGTTACATTTAAAGGCTAAACATTCCGAGCTGGAAAATAAACCGCGTGAATATTTTGAGCGTAAAAAACAAGAATTAGAATTACAAACAAAAACATTTAAACATAATTTTATTCAGAACAAGTCACTATTAAAATGTTCGTACCTAGTTGCCCTTCGGATTGCTAAAACCAAAAAATCATTTAGTACTGAGAAAAATTTAATAAAACCAGTTTTAATAGATGTTTGCTCAGAGATGTTTGGACTCTCTGCTGTTGATAAAATCAAATCGATTCCTTTATCTAATGATACTATAAGAAGAAGAATTGAAAAATTATCAGAGAATGTGGAATACCAATTAATACAAAAGATAAACGAATCAACACTTTTGGCAAGACAAATCGACGAATCATGCGATATTTCTAAAATGGCCGTATTAATTTGCTATGTTAGATATATTGATTTTAATTTGGAGGAAATAAAAGAAGAATTCTTGTTTTGTATAGAATTGGTTTCATATACAACAAGTGACGAGATTTTTAAAGCACTTAATTCTTACGTTATTAAACATTCTTTAGAATGGAAAAATTGTGTAGGTGTGTGTTCCGATGGGGCGGCTAGTATGATCGGCAAACATTGTGGTGTTACTAAAAGAATTCAGCAAGCAGTTAATTCTGATTTATTAATTAACCACTGTATAATCCACAGACAACATTTAGCAGCGAAAAGTTTATCCACAGAATTATATAAAGTTTTAGCGGAATCTATAAAAATCATTAATTTTATCAAAAAAAAACGATTTAAACAGTAGGTTATTCGCAATGTTTTGCCAGGAGGTTGGTGCGGAACATGAACATTTATTATTGCATACAGAAGTTCGATGGCTCTCGCAAGGTAAGATTTTAACCAGGCTTTTTGAATTAAAGACGGAAGTAGAAATATTTTTAAGAGAAAAAAATAATCCTTTAAGTAAGCATTTGTCTGATGTAGAATGGGTTGCAAAATTAGCATATTTAAGTGATATATTTTCATACATCAACGACTTAAATTTGAGTTTACAAGGAACTTCTATAAACGCGTTTCATTTATTTAATAAAATAGATGGATTTAAGAAAAAAATTAATTTTTGGGTGGATAAAGTAAATAACAATAATATCGATATATTTAATAATTGTTTTGATTTTGTAAATTTGCAATAAGATTTAAATTTATCAAAATTAAATATAATCATTGGGCATCACTTACAATCTTTAAAAAATAATTTCCAAAAATATTTCCCATCTGAAAAAATCACATGTGAAAGAAATGTGTGGATAACAAACCCCTTCATACCGTATGACTGTAATAACTTAAATTTAAGTAACAAAGAATATGAGTCCCTCCTTCAGATTAATGCAGATCTTATGTTAAAAGCTAGTTTTTCAACGATGTCTATAAATAAATTTTGGATCAAATTGAAAAATGAATATCCATCTCTATACGAGAAATCAATGAAAATGTTACTCCCCTTCGCAACTACATATTTATGTGAAGCGGGATTTTCATCTATGACGGCAATAAAAAATAAATTTAGAAATCGTCTTTCGGTTCTTTCACCCCTCCGACTTAGCTTGACATGATTGAACAAGAGCAGCCCGCAATGTTCCCATTAACAATACATGTCAATACAAAAATTATACATGTTTAAATATTAGTGATACTACACATAAGATTATTTTGTTGTGTTCGTGTGCAATGGTTCTGTGATTTTTTAATAATTTTCTGTAATTTTTGTTAAAAATTTTATATGCTTAATTTTTATATGTATATATAATGATACTACATTTAAATATTATTGTAAGTAAATGAAACAAAAATGTTACAGTTAACTTATGTAGTAGTAGTTCTTTAATACCTAGTAAAATTTTGTTAAAAAAATATCAGTGGTCCACGAATTTTTTTTATAAATTTTACTGGTCCGCGGGCCAAAAAAGGTTGAGAAACGCTGATCTATAGAAATCTAACCAGGACTAAAGAAAAATTGTACAGAATTCGTACCATTATCCACGCATTTGTATAAAACATTTATAAGAATAAAAATCAAAATTGGAATAAATTATAACACTATAAAAATAGTAGGATTAAAATATTTTTAACGAGCCTAAATAAATCAGTGGCAGTAAAATTTAAAAATCATCAAAATAACACTGAACTTCAAATAGGAAAGCGATCAATATAATTTTCGCTTTTTAAGAAACTATCTGCATTATCATACGTTCATCCGTTTCTTAAATCTACATACTCGCAACTAGAATTATGTACTGTTAGCAATTACACTGTACAAAAGAATGTTACAAAAAACAGTGATCCTAAAACTCTAGAAAATAGAATAATTTAATCGTATAAATGTTTATGCTTGAATAAGATAATGCCCATCTATACGTTAATAAATCAATAACGCAACCAAAAAAAAATAAGATATGACTCAATAACTAACTTAGAAAAAAAAAAACAATTGTCTGAGTGCTACAGAAAATTCATTTACTTAAAACCTATTTTTGTTGATGTAACCAAATTCACGACTAATTATTTCTAAGTATAAGTAAATATTAACCGTTCTCAATATGTTACAAAAAATGTATATTTCTTTATATATTTACCCTTTTAACTGTGAGCGAGTATTTCTGGTTGCCATGCCTGCTTTTTTCATATCAATCGTTTCGGAAGGTATATCAATAAGTAACTGTTCAAGCAATGATTTTCCAACCAGTGAATTTCTATTATTATATCGATCCACAACTACAAAAATGTATACAAAATATACAATTTATCAGAAACTGTAAATTTGAAAATTATTTTTTTAGTTTATTTTAATTTGTATCGAAACAAATACATGCAAACGACGAACCTCCAGAGTGCGAACTCTGTGATGAACCTGTAACCGTACACCACCTGTTATTGAAGTGCAACAAATATGTAAATTGCAGAGCACTGAATGACATATCAACAGATGACATGAAGGTGTTCTCCAGGACAATGTATATACAACACGTAAACTGTACGAGTATCTTATTTGTACGAATTTAATACCTTACATTTAATTAATTTAAATTAAGTGGCATAATCTTATTTGTACGAATTTAATGTTTTATATATAATTAATGTAAATTAAGTGGTAATAGCCGAAAGGCAATAAGTACTGCTATTAAACAAATAAATAAAATAAAAATAAATACATGCAAACGCATCTAAATATAGTGAAATATCAAATCATTTATTTACCAAAAACATACATAATACAATGAATAAAAATACGCGCTGCAATTGCGCGAAATCGTGCGAGTAGCAGCAAAGAAAAAAAAAACGATATCTTGAATATTTAAATTTAAAATAGTGTATTAATAAAAATGAACGTAAGTATAGAAATTTTGATGAAGATGTCGAAAATAAAATCGAATTCATTCTTAACAAAAATAATTATCATTTTAAATAATTTTTTCATACACGTTAAATCGAACAATAATCCGAATGGTATCCACAAAGCATTAACTGCTCATAAAATATAATAGTTTTTATTCGAAAAGTCAAATATTTAAAAATATATAAAAATTAACGTTTCTACAGAATAGGCTTTATTACAAATGACAAACGCAGCCAAAAGAAATGTAAATCGTTTAATTAAAATAAATAAATAAAAGACGGATGAAAAAATGCGATCAATTTTTATCGAAAGGTACAAATTTTTAATCTCAACAATTTTGCTCGTCAATAAAAATCGGAATAGAAAAACAGTAATCAGTCAATTCCACTAAAACGACCAGAAACATACTCCACTGGGTATCAATTGGCGACAAAATACATTATAATAATGATGAATAGACTAGACAATAAACATAAATTTCGATAAGACCGTGACAGAACGGCTTATGTAAACATTAATTTGCTGTTCATAAAAATGAAAAATAATTTTAAATCCAAACAGTTGTTTTTAAATAGTCAATAGGGAAAAATATTACTATTTGTTTTCCGAACAAAATAAATGATCGTGAGTGCAACAAATATAAAGTCATACACGCAGCCTGGTTAAGAACATGCGTTGACAACATAAACGAAATTCATAAATTCATAAACCTGTTTTGTTTTTTTTTAAGAAATATTATAATTTTAAGAATAATTTTTCGTTATTTATTTCAATAATGTTCCGAAAATTAATAGAAAAAATATAACCGTTTATTTCTATTGCGCCCAAATTATTCATGATCGATGTCCTATTAGTTGTATTAAACATTATCTTTGTTTTGTCTTCTTGCCAGTTCGTTTTAAGTCATATTTTTTTTTTCAATGATTCATTTAGCTCGAGTAACATCGTTAAGTTGAATAATATATTCTAAAGATTATAATAATCAATCAAAAGAAATACGGACCAATACATCATACAGTTGGTTTTTTCGATGTTTACAAGACGAATTAACGATTAATAATAAAACGAAAAAAGACGACCATATTTAAATTAGACAACAAACATAACTAATTGACGTTAAAGAATACATCGCCGAACGTAAATAAAGTCGGACTGGATGCATCACGTCCGAGGAAATGGTAAAAATTTTAATGAACAGCGAGAGAAGAGGAAGACAGCTGACGCAGTGGAACATTTGGCATAAACTTATCGTAATATATTTTTTCCAGATCGCGTGGACGTGTTTCGTAAATGCGATTCTTAAAGTATCCCCGCAAAAAAAAAATGAATTCTTTTCGACACTTTTTTACACTGTCGTGATGGATTCACGCCGAAAATAACATTCCAAGCAAAACGCGCGATCCCCGTTATAGAATGTCATAATAACTGAAACCAGACAAAAACGATTCTCTCGTGTGTACACTCAACGTGAAGCACGTGGTTTGCGTTGTAGCAATGTTACCAACTGCGCTAATCAAAAAACAAAACCGCCCGTCTTCTCTGGGTCACCCTCTATATATTATATATTATATATTATATTTATATATATATATATATATATATATATATATATATATATATATATATAAAGAAGATAAACGAAGAATACTTACTGGAGGTGTTATGAGCAATTTTTTCCGATTTAGACGGAAGAGAAAATTCCAAATTCGTAGTATAGTCATCATCTTTTCTTTTCCTTTTTAAACGACTACCATTAGTATTACCGGTACTATGACCGCCGACATTAATACCGGCGGTAGTATCGGTATTAATACCAGTACTACTGCTACTACTACTACTATTACTACTAGTACTATTAGTTGCGGAACCAGTAGTTGCAGTAATATTAGTGATATTATTATTACTACTAGCAGAAACGAGGACTGTGTTAATGCTAATCGATTTCGTTTCATTTTTATTATTGCAAGACATCGATAATTCTTCGTTAATATCGTCCAGCGACGTCGGTGAAGGAGAATCGATACGCATTTTTTCCGGATTAGAATAAGTGTACAAAGCCGGTGTTAAACGAAACGGTCGGACATCTTCTAAGTCGTCCGGCGAACTAATCGATTCCGGCGATACGTAGGTAGTTTGATTATTTTCATTATTTTTATCGCAATAATCGATAGTACTGGATCGTGTATCGTTATTTCTATTACTACTAATACTACTAACACTACTAGCGCTACTGTCTAAATCGATAACGTCGTCGTCGAATTGGCCAACGGCGTTACATTTACCGTAGTTTATCGTTAACGTAGTCGTATCGGTAGCGACGGTAGACGATACATTATCGATATCCGCGGCGTTAGTTTGACAACCGTCGTTTACTTTACTATCATCGCCGTCACCGATAACAGTAGTCGTAGGAATAACGGTAGTAATAGTAGTAGTGAGGGTGTTAGTAACGCAGACGACGCTATTTATATCGGTTTTTTCGCAGTAAATCGGTAACGAACTCGTAATCGGCGGATGATGATGCTCGCCTTGTTGACGATCCAAGTTCGAAGTAGTAATTTCTTTATCGTCTTTCCGACAAGGACTTTCACCTTGATTCGGACTTTTCTCCGATAACGCGTCCATCGATTCGATGCCCGAGTCTTCACCTTGATTATTTGCTTGATCGCTAACCGGACCGCCGATCGGACTGTCGCCACCGCCTAAAATAACGTTATCGTTATCTTTCGTATTACCGATCAAAACGTTCTCCAGCAAAGATTCGTGAATATCGACATCGTCGATCGCGCGCATCAAATTTCCTTCGGAACACTCTACTACTAAATCATTCAACGACGACGACGACGATAATAATTTTTGTTTAACGTTTTTATCCGAAACGTCTAACGCGGCCGTAGGTAACGCTACTACCGTATTATTATTATTGTTATTGCCTTTCGGAGGAATTACTACCTGCGTCGCGCAACCTCCGACCGTAACTAGACTGGACGTTTGTAACGTATTATTACGTTTTAAAAACGTATTGGAACCGGACGCACCGATAACGATACTTCTTTTAATAGCGTCATTCCCGCCGTCCGAATTCGTTATTAAAGCGAAATCTTTCTTAACGTTCGTACTACCGCGATAATCGCGACCGTTATTTCGATTGAAATTTCGCGACGCAGAACAACCTTTTTTATTGATAATTAAATTATTGGACGTTTTCCTAGACGAACTACTAGTATTATCTTTAGTTCCGGCACTATGACGGGAATTGTACACGTTAATATGCGAACACGGTGGCAATATCGATGTAGACGCTACAACAACAAAAAAGCTGATTTAATAAAAAATAAATAAATCGCCGTCAACAACGTGCGTTCTTTATTGAACGAATCGAATGCGAAAATTCTTATTTAAAAACTCGTCCGTTACAAAATTAGCGCGATTTCGTTTAAAATTTCAATCGGGGGAAAAACAAAATCGTAAATCTTTACAACAGGCAATAATTTAAATTAAAATCGCTAAACTTTTTAATGAAAAATCACAAAGTATAAAATGTGAAAAATATAAATTTAGATATAAAATTTACAAAAGTTAACAAAAAAACAGTATTTACAAAATAATCTGATATATGGTAAACAAAATCAATAATCAGCGATATAAAATTTTTGCATAACACAATATATACCAGTAAAAAAAAATATATATATATATATTTAAAAACAATTGCCCGATATAAAAATAATCAAATTTATAATACACTTCTTAATTCTTCGTCAAAATTTATCATCGAATTTAACGAATTATTTTTACATATTCCTTTTATTGTTTCCATTTTTTCCGCTCGTTTTATTTTTTTATGTTTTCCGGTATGTAAAATATTTTTTATGCTCGCTTGAAAAAAGCTTCGCAAGTTTTCATTAAAATGTTTAATGATTTTTAATATTTAAAAAAAAAACACTATATTCCATATTTTTCAAATTTTCACAATGTCGAAATATTTATTATATAAAAGTGTTTTAACGACCTATAGTATGAATCTGATATTAGAATTGAAAACTAAATTATTAAAAATATATTTTAAAAGGTACTATTTTCGTTTACTTTAGACGGAAAAAATTTAATTAACCGTTTTCGGATACTAATTGATAATTAATTAGTTTTAAAATATCTACGGAATAGAAGCGAACGTTATATGTAGTTACGAAATAATTCAATATAGAAAAACTGGAAATATTATTTTATAACGATAAAACTATTATCTAAATCTAAACTATCAAACAAAATGTATTTTTAGTTGAAAGGACACTACTTAGTTTTTGGAAACAATGCTCCAAATTATTTCTATTAATTAGCATCGAGTTGGTGTAAAAAAAAACTAAATTAACATTTTAAAAGTAAAAAAATTATCTACTTACAGGTGCAAATTTCGGTACTAGATCTCCTTTGATGCTGCTGCTGCTGTTGTTGTTGTTGTGGTATACCAGTTGTGTTCAGAGAGACGAAATTCGTTTTAGTCAAAACTGCGATTGAATCGGAACTCTGTATTACATTGTTATTATTAATATTATTGTTGGAATTGCTACTGCTGACGATGTTATTGCCGTTATTATTATTATTACTAACTGCGACAGATGTTTGACGTTTTTCCAAATGACGGTTAGCCAATGAAGCGCCCATCATTCGAACTTCTTTAGCGGCGGATGATTTCATAACGCTCCTTAATAAAGAAACAGAACCGGTACGAGATTTTGTTTTTGCCTGCGACAGCGTTGATTTAGTGTCGTTTATAACTCTAGTAAACATATCAGCCGAAGATTCGTCGTTAAAAGTACCATTGCCATCGCGCGAAAAACCTAACTTTTTCCTCGGTTCCTTCTCTTTTATTTTAATGCAACTTAAACGCATCTTATCCGCAGTATCTGACGTTACCGATCTTAATATAGATGTAACTTCCGCTTGGGTCGGAAACTGGCGTACAGTAGTCAAAACAGAATTATGATACAACGACGATTGATCGTTATTATGATTATCCGAAGATATCGAAGATTGAGACGATATTGCGACAACATTTTCTTCCGTATCCGAAGTTTTCGATACTTTTAATAAAATAGTATTATTTTCAGTATTTTCCGCGTCCGCTTTTTCCTCGTAACACGATAAAGAATTGGTATAAGACGATGACGAGGACGATGTTAAGGAAGGTGACGATTTTACAATCATGGACGACGCAGATGATACAGGAAGCGGAGATTTACACATTTCATTGATCGCAGAAAATTCGTCACCTTCCGGCAGATCAGTCTGTTGTTTATCGAGCACAGATTTACTCAATTTAATAAACGAAATCTTATCGTCGACGTTAATTTCGTCCGACGATGACTTCTTATCTTTTTTCACAACAGCCGCGTTTCTACCGCGAAGAGATATGTGCAAAGGAGGTACTCTGGGTGGTTCTTCATTAGATGATGCGCAGGACGACGATAGTGGCACAACGCCGGCAATTGAGAACGAAGGCATCACAGCAACCGTACTATTACCGCATGCGGTAGTAGTCGCCATTAGATTCGTTACTAAAGTTGTTAACGTAGTGGTTATCGATGTAGTAACGTTTTTCATTATGGCGAGCCTATCTGCTTTTTTTACGAAAGAAACATCTACCTTGTAAGCATTATTAAGAACCGGTTCACTTTTTTCTAATTTTAATCGCAATTTAATCTTCTCACCGACCGGATTATTACTATTACTGTTGTTATTATTATTGCTATTATTCAACGGTGTTGGTACAATACCGACACGACTCTGTACAATAGAGCTATCATAATTCAACGCTTTATATAAATTTTCCATATCAGATGAATTATTATCCGTACAAATATTATTAGTATTATTATCGGGAGTAATGGTAGAAGCGATTGTAGTAATTGCAGAAGTAGTAGTAGTGGCGGTAGTAACAGTGACAACGGTAGTAGTAACAATAACAGCAGTGGTAGTAACAGCAGTATTATCATTATCGCCATGTTGCGTAACAGCCGCAGAACAATTACTATTATCAACATCATCATCATCTGAATAAATTGAACTGGACTTTTCATTTGTAATCGGCGAGGAAAAATTGAAAAAACTATCATCATTAGATATAGCTGGTAAGGAATCAAGTTCACTGTCTGAGCTACTTTCACTAGGCATCGGTTCTAATTCACCTGTTAATGGATTAATGAGAAGCTGTCTTTCCTTACCGGCTGAAGTTAAATTTGAACAATTGGAAGGTTTATTATTAATGCTAACGCTGTGATCGTTATTGTTGTTACTATTATTTTTATCATTATTATTATTATTGTTGTTATTATTATTACTATTACTGTTATTAATAGTATTACTATTAATGTTATTATTACTCTGAATAGGTAAGAGACACGAATTTCCCGTATTCGATTTATTTTCAGTATTATTTTGCGCGATATCTCCACGTGATAATCCATAATTGAGGACAGCGGATGACGCAGAATTAACCGAAGGAACAACTTTATTATTCCAATCATGAATAACGTCTGCCATATGACTATCGTTCGTTGTAACGGCATTCCCCGTTGTTGTCATCGACACAGTTGTAGTGGTAATAGTGGGCGTAGCGATAGCAGGAACAACGGTTGTCATTATATTCGAACCTAGAACGATCGGATTATGCGATATCGGTCCCTTAGAAACTTTATCGGCGCAATTATTATTATGACTGTTACTTTGTCTATTTTGTGTGGCTCTTTTCCTAGATCTTACCGAGCACTTACCGGTAGTGAACGGTACTGTCGAAGATAATGATGATCTTGTTGGAACAACAACTGTTGTATAATTTGTCGAGGAAATATTATCAACGAGAATGTTATTGTTAGTATTATTATTATTATTATTATTATGATTTGTAGTGGCAGCATTAATATCGGTAAAGGACGGTGTATTATAATTAACGTGATTTTGAGCAGACGTGGACGTAGAGTTTACGTGATCGGATGAATGTGCAACAGCACGTAAAGTAATAACATTAGAAGAAGGCAATGAAGTGATGGATTTTTGGTTAAGATGAAGAGAAGACGATGATGAAATTTCATGACTGGCCGACTTCGATGATCTCCGAGCTTTAATAGTTAACGAAGGGACATTATTATTGTTATTGTTATTATCATTTTTATTACTGCCATTAGCTGAATGAGTCATATTAATTGAAGCGACATTGACAATCATTGAAGAATTTGTCGCGGAACTATCATGATGAGATGTAAAATTAGTAACATTATTAGCTGAAGTGGTAGCGATGAAATTTGCATTAAGTTGAGCCGATTTTTTCCATAGATCGACGGTAGAAATAATATCGGATAACATGTTATTTCGAATTGTTTGCAGATTGATCGAATTATTATCTAAGGTAATATTGTTACCGATAGTCGAGGAAATATTTGTAGGAGATATATTCGGCTTTTCTTCTATGCTGGATTTCGTTTGTCCAGATGAATTTTCATGTTGTTGAGGATGTTGCGCTTTATTCAATTGGTGATGCAAATGTATTTGCTGTTGATTACGCTGTTGTTGTTGATGATGCAAATTATGTTGATACAATGGCTGATGAACACTTATTACACGTAAACCTAATTTTTGAGCTTGTTCGAATGTCAAAGAATGATTATCACCCGCCGAAATTTTATTCAATAACTGATGAGTCGCAGTAACGCCGGGAGAGTTAGAAATTAAAACCGATTTATGTTGCGTCGATAACGGACCTGGAGCGCTAGTCGGGCGTTGAAATAAATTAATTACAGGCGTTTGTTGTTTCACATTAGAGGTAACACTTGATGACGACCCAGCATTATTGCCATTTTTTGCCGACTCTGATAATACTTTAATAGCAGTTGCAGAACAACTCGTATTAGTAACATTCTTATTACTAGTGGTAGCAGTAATAGCGGCGATACTTTCATTATTGTTATAACCGGCGTTAATCTTATTACTATTATTACTCTGATTGCTACCTCCTTCATTACTAGACGTATGGTGATTTGTTAAAGAGCCTGGAATATGCTGTTGGTGTAAAGTAGTATTCGAATTGGTAACCGTCGTTAAATACGAATCCGATAAAGATACTCCGGAGGGTACATGTTGAAGTCTTTGCGCTCGTTGAACAATGGACGGTGATTCTAAATTTATGTTTAGTAAAGCAGCTGATACTGCTGTAGTCGTCGCCGTTGTTTGACATACATTACGATAATTGTTATTAGCAAAATCTGAAATGGAATTCTTTCGTTTCGCCGTGTTATTTGCGATGATACTATTGCTGTTTGTAATGCTATTACTATTATTACTGGATGAAAACAAAGATGGTTTATTTTGTACCGATAGTTTTGTTTTAAATTTATTATCAATTACCGACGCGATTACCTTATTACTATTTATAGGAACACCGTCATTCTGAAGTAAATTAACGAGAAGCGGGCTCGAAAGCGCGACATTTATAGGACTAGTGGTACTTGGAGAAGAAATAATAGAAGAGGTGGGAGACGCAGAGCTTTCCACAGATGAAACCGAACGACTTTTGGAATTAACTTGCGTTGTCGCGGTAGAGCATATAGCCGTAGTTGCCGGTATACTAGGATACGGTGGTGGTGGTGGTATGGGAAAAGGTGACGTCGTATTAGCAACCGTTAAAGGAGTATAGACAACGGAATCTGCATTTCCTTCTCGGAAATTTTCATTAATTCCAAGTTGTTGTTGATATTGCTGTTCCTGTAACGACTGCTGAACACGATACGGATTAGATGACATTTTTAACGGAGCGGAAATCGTTGACAACGACTTTTGCGCAGGCGACGATGAATGACAAAATAGAGATGTTGATGATGACGGTGCAAATATGTTAGGATTTTTAAACGCGGACGAAAACGTACTACTCGAAGAAGCAAATGTTTCAGCTAACACCTGCGTCATAGTTCGAATAATAGAAGAAGCTGAACTTTCAGCAGCGACGGATGTAGATGGTAACGTCGACAATGATGCTACTGCACTTCCTGAGATCAAAGGTAGTCTTTCTGTTACAAGTGAATCTTTATTGTCATCTAACGCTGTTTTTAAAATAATTTCTTGCGATTCGCCAGTAAATGGTGCGGCGATTCTTAAAGAAATTATCTGAAATTATAAAGAAATACAAGTCACATTTAAAAATTAAGTTTCTTAAACCTATATTCCAACTGTAATAATACAAAAAGATGAATAATTCATTTATCAACACATTAGTTACAGTATACTAATTTTGTTTACTTTAAATATTACAAAGTTATAAGTAAGTACAACAAATTTATTATATTTATACAAATAACACTTTCATACAAATATTCGCTTACACGTTTACATATATAATTGCATACGTATGTACATTTTCCTAGAATTTTAAAAATAATAACACACAAAAGTTACTTTTGGAAAGGACGACTGTGCAATCATATAATATATACAGTTTCCCGCGACAAATTCTAATTTTAAAAGGTGATTATGTATTTCAAGAATGTACTGATGTAAATTGTATAAAAATTATACAACGCATATAAATGTGAGAAAATAACATGCATTTCGTAATTCCAGAAAAGCAATTACGTTTACAAACACCATAACATCATAATTTAACCACGATAATAATGAATTACATATAATCATGAAATTTCTCGTGTATTAAAAATAAAACTGAATAGTTGTTATAAATTAATTTTTGAAATAGTGCTTCGGGTAATAATCAAATAGCATAAAACAGAAATCCAAAGAAATTTCAAAAGGAAAAAGCTGATTATAGAAAACTAACGGAACAGTAAATTACGCATGCTTCTAGTTAATTCCATTCAAAATTCTAACAATTTCCACTTTATATAGTTTCGCGAGTCATTGAAGTTTGCTTGCAATAATAAATCTTTCCTTATTGATTTCGTTTAAAATATAACTCCAATTACATTTTGACTTCTTATTAAAAATTTTCTCAATTAATCGAAAAAAATTAAACACAACAAAATGTTATACATTTATCTGATTATTTCTACGCCATAAATTATAAAGTTAGAAAACCTAATATGTTGAATGAACATGTATTTTACAATACCTGGTCGCCTTCTACTTGTACAGAAAGTATACCAAGTTGTGAAAGTGCAGAATCGCCTTGTTGGGCCAACTGCCGGAACTTGAAAGCAGCTTCTCTCGATATTGTAAATGTCACACGAACAGAATTCCATGGTTCAACTTTAATTACGTCCAAATACTGGTCCGGATCTAAAAAATATAAACAAAATATGTACAGTAATACTTGCTCGGTGGTACATACTTAAACTGCACAAAATAAAATAAAAATACTTTTATACCGTATCACATATATTCTGGCTTAAAGTATTTTTATTTGATTTAAAATATTAACATGTTTATATATGTATATAACGATTTACATTATAGTTTCCATTTTTAGTTGGTCGTTTACTCAATTCAAATAAGATATAAAACGTTGAATTAAATTTTATCCAGTGATAACTTTAACTCTGATTTTAAAACATGAACAGCTAGATTGTGTATGTATATATGTATACATAAACAACACATGGCTGCAAATAAATGTTTACTCGAAAATAAAAATTGTCATTTTGTAAAATTATTAAATAAAAACGAGAATATGTCTAACTTTTAGATAGTTCATACTTTAAAATTTTAAAAAAAAATATTTCATTAAAAATTGCAGTTTTTTCAAATGATTTTAATAAATCCTTAAACAAGGTGAATGAGAATCATACAAAATATTACAAAATAAATTTAATCAAAGAATAAAGACTTCTCTCTAACAGTACCCTGTAAACTTCTTGTACATTTTTTTTATTTCTAACAACTAACTTGCATGCCCTTGGTAAAATTTTACTTATACATTCTCACAAAAAATTTTGCAAACTCGTTCATCAAAACACCAAAAAACAACATTATCGTGGCTCGTTCCAAGAATCGTGATACTATGGACCTTCATGAACAAATGTGTTTTACCGACATTGAGTCCGATCTATTGCCTGATCTATTACTTCTCGTATTGTTTTAGTTCCTGCATTTTGTTTACCTCTGTCAAGATATCTCGTTGGAGATCTCTCCCTTTTACGACGACCTTCAATTCGTATCAAAGCAGCACATAAATGATACGTTCCTTTAAAATTTATCTTCTTGAATAACTAAGTAATGCATTTCATTCCGCGGATAACAATAACTCAAAGTGACATAATTTTCTTGTAGTTCTTTGACTCAAGTTTTTTAACTATTTCATTGGCTTATACAAATCCTTTTACAATCTGAAGTATTTTTATGACAAAATAAATATTAATATAACTACATACATACACACATATATATATAATTTATTACCTTTTAGTAGTAATTTTCGTAGCTCATATAACAAATTATTAAACTTTGCATTAAACTGAGGATCAGAAAGGTCTCCTTCACAAGTGACGACAGTTGTAAGCAATTGTTGCTCCTCATATCCGTCACTATGCGAGCCCATTTCACTAAAATTACAAACATAGTTCGCACTAATATGTGAATAACCGCAACAAATAAAAAAATAATAAAAATAAAATTTTTAAGATTATTCTGTTAATAATGCACGTGATGAAACGCTTGTTTATGAATTTATAATTTTGAAATCGAAAACACAAACTTCCAAAAGAATTTAAAGAATTATTATTTATTCAAGGATATCACAACGCTATTAATAATTCAGAAACCGTTCCTTGTTGGTTTCTGCTCGAGAAAAATTTGTTCACGAAATAAAAACTGAATACACGTAGATTAAAATAAAAATGTTCTTTAATACGATATTGCAAAAAAGATATAATGATTTCATGTAAACAGCGGTTAGATACATTGTTAACTACAGAAGAAAGTGAGATAAAAATATTAATACGATCAATTTTAACCTAGTTCCACGGATAGTTCGTAAAATTTAAAATCTTTGTACTTCACAGGCAGAAATAATTCCGCACAATCCATTATTGCTCAACTAAATAAACAATATAAATGTTCAAAATATTAATTCTGTTGAATAAGTTTCGTACATTACATAAGCACAATTTGTTATAACAATAACACATATGTATATATAAATGTAATATACAATCTGGCCCGCGTATTTTAAATACGTGAAACATAGATGAATATAAAATTAATGTTTAAATCATAGAAAATAAAGATGCATGGAGAAACAATGGAAAAATGTTAAATAACCGGCGTTTTATTTATTCATAATAGCACAAGATTTAATCGAGTACGACGTTAAATGTGTTATATGTAAATCTTGCTATAATTTTAATCTCAAATTAAAAATTGTAACTACGTGTCACAAACCAACAAAAGTAAGTATTTATTAAAAATAGAATATTCCCAATTTTTTTTATTTACATTTATGCTTAATATAACATAAAATATAATATAATTCATCCATAAAATTACTGAGAGTATTTTGCTGCTCCCAACATAAATATTACTTTCGCTTACAAACAATGAAGTCATGCCGTTTTTATCACAATTAATAGTTTTATAAATTCCTTCATATACAAAGAACTATAACAAAAAATTGTAAACAGCTCACTCAATTCAATTCCAAAACATAATAAAAAAAAACCTTACATAAAAAAGACTTAAGAGGCGATTAGATCTGGAGCATTTCAATAAATGTTGAGATTAAGCATAAACGGACTGTTTACAGTAGAAAAAAATAATTGGTGAATGTAGCACAATTATTATTACGACACCACACATAAACAAAAAAATTAGTAAAACTCACACAAATAAAATAAACCTGCACCCGTAAATATACAAACAAGACATATTTAATACATCAAATCTCTGAACTTTTTAGATAGAACCAAAATATACACATCATCTTTTTGTTTTTATAATCAATCTAGTATAAACAATACAAAATAATGACCAAAGCTTCATGCCAATAAAATAAACTTTACGTGAAATGTTACAAAATAAACACATAAAACCTAATCTGAACAAATACAGTTATCTCATATTCAAATTAACGTACAAATATTATCAATTTTTGAGTTTCACTTGGCTCTTAACAAAACGCCTGTAAACAATTAATGTACCCAGTAACACCAAATATGTTCTACGTATAATCCTTAAGATAAATTTTAATTACACCCTCAATATCAATATGATTAGAAGAATTTTTACTGAATAACTGTTTTGACTATAAATTGATCATACCTTTGGAATATATAATTTCCTTATAAAAACCTATAGAAACATCTATAAATGTATAAGACCTTAAAATATAAATATACAAACTTTACACCTTTTTTCAGAATTAATAATATAACTACAGTACCAAAACTGTTTTAAACGTCTAATTAATGGCAATAATAATCAATAATTTTATTTTTGGCAACAATGTGGTTTCTACTTTTAATTTTTAATTACAAACTGGTAAAAAATTTTGGTTTAAAGTAATAAAAACACAAGGTAAAATATTTTATTCAGACTGATCTTGCAACAAATGATAACAATATTGAAAATAACACGTATGAGTAATGTGTGTAAAGAAAACTAATATTCAATTATAACTTTACTAAATTATTAATAATTTGTCATTAAGACTACAAATATTAGTACGAATTAACACCCTAGGAAATTCATTAAAAATAACATATTTTATAAACCAAAAACTACCTAAAAAATTTACAATTATTTGTGACATATGTATGCCGCTGGGAACATAAATTTTGAGTCAACTATAAAAATTTAGTTAGTTAAAAAAATATTCCATAAACGCTAAAATTAAAAACATAATAGTTTTAAAACTGAATACTGAGATTATTTACTAAAGTTGTTAATAAGAATAAAAAGCTATAAAAAGTTTATATTCATACTATTTCCAAAATTTGGTACAATACAATATGTTTAAAATTATAGGTTTGATAGATAAATTTATTCTCAGCGTTTTCCCAATATTTTCGCATTATTATAGAAAATTACATCAGATTTCAAACATTTTTTCTGTATTTTAAATTTATTTTTGCGCTATAAAATGACCTGAAAAAATCAACATAGACGATTTATTGTTAAATTTACGATAATTCTATGCACATAATTATTGTAACTTATTACAAACATCTCATAATATACTTTTAGGATTTCTAACATGATAATCTTTAAACTAATGAATTAAGCATGTGAAAATATACACATATTGTCCATTTCAAGTGTTAAATCTAGAATATATTACGTTTTAATTATATTATTTTTATAATTTTTAAAAACAATATCAATCGTAAAATATATAAATGTGGTAGTCATTAATTAATTAATACACAATTAAATTATAGCGACATTAACACTGCAAGTTTAAGATCATAAAATAATGTTTAGTATTATCGAAGGAATCAACTTTCCGGTATTGCATGTACACATTACGCAAATTTAATTATGCAATTATAAACAGTAAAATGCTCTTATATAAAGATAATGTATACAGCAATTAAGATCGCCGCGCATAACAAAAATAATAACCATAAATAATTTTCACGTTAAATTAAAATTGTAAACGCGGATAAATTAAACATAAATATATAAACCTATAAATATTATAAAATACAATGCTTACTGCTTACTTATACAAATAAATATAAATTTATATGTAACCATACTACTTTTAATAATTCAAATAAACATAAAACTAAAAAATTAATATGTATAATAACTGTTTAAAAAACTAGTGGAAAACGCATTAAAGAAAATAAAATTGCAACAAAAAATGTTCCAGTGTGAACAAAATAATGTTACCTCGATATTTTAAGTAAATGCAAATAACATTAATTATATGCTAAAACAAGTATTTACCTCAGATTCCATACTGTTACAATCTTGGGCTATAGCATATAACTGCTACTAGACCATCTGAAAAAATTTACGTAAACTTTATAAGACCAATACCTATAATCTACGTTAATGTAAAATTTAATTGATGTAGAACTATTTCACAAGCGCATAATTGAAACGTACTTTATACATAATCAAAATTAAAATCCTAATCATATTTTCAATTACTTCATTTTCAACAGTTTACTACGAAAAAAATATAGTTGTTGCAATTTACAACGGAACTTTATAAAACATATATATTTAAACAATGCAATTAAATATGTTTTTACTGTTTTTTCAGTACAAATGCCGGTGATACCACAATTTAGGGACGAAATGGAATAAAACGTTAGCATACGAAGAGAATTGTCCCTAAAAAATTTAGATAGTACTTATTTATATATATATATATGTGTGTGTACAAAATAGATATCCATTAAATCGTATTTACATATTTTTCGAACACTGCCCATCATATTCAAGAATTGCGGACACACGATTTTATCACACGGAGGATGCATTACGAAATAATAAACGCACAACATTTAAAAAACACATTATTTTTACATAAACATGTATATACACTTTAATTTTATTAAATTTCACTATACCACAATATTAGCAAATTTTAATTGGGCATTGTGATATAAATAATTTACCTTAATTACGTTTACCCATTTATAACAATTACACAAGATAAAAATTAAATCACATCAGTTATATGAAAATAATTAAAGTTTATGGAGTATAAATAAAGAAAAAAAGTTTATAAAAACAATTTAATATAAAACACAAAATAAAAAAATTGTATACGCTACGGAACAATAACAAGAGCCGCCATTTGCAATTCTTCTATAGACATGCGCAGTAGACATAACAAGCGACAAGTAAAAGTTACCACTTTTAAAATTTAATAATAGAACCTTAATGCAAAATATAATATTTGTTTTTTCGAACATCTCATTCATTATATAATTAATTCCAATCTGATAAATATTGATGCTAACACACAATTACTTTTCCTGATTGCTGACATAATTTCTATATTTAAGGAAACATTCAAAATCACAATACATATTATTAAAAAAATTTATACTATATAAAAGAATTTTTTTCAATAGTTTTGATGACTTAAATATATTCCTAAAAACTATTTTATTAACATAATACAAAAATGAATATAGTGTGACTTTCCGATGCAAAAACAGAAATTGTTCCATCAGTTTGTGAAATTAACTTTGACTCAAAATACAATTATAATCTAAAAGATAATTGTTCTATTTAAAAAAAAGAGATTCTATAAGAAAAATTCAGTTTAGACAATATTAGAATTCACACTTTGGAAAGAATAATATTTTTATTATGAATGAGAACATTGAAATATAGTAGTGAATCAAAATTTAAAAAAATATATTAAATTCTTGTTATACATTAATTATACTTGTCTGCATACGTAAATAACAATAAATATAGAATCAAAATAATAATTTTATTCTCCAAAACTATTGTATTATATGGTGTCTGTATTGGTGTGTAATATAAATATTTAAATAATTTTTGAAAACCTATTGTTTCTGTATCATTTTAATATAATCAAAATTCTAGTGCTGGTCGAAATCGATCATGTGCAATTTAATACAAGTTATAAATATACAACTTCCTTCTGCACGTGTCTGAGAAAGCTGGAATCGGCTTTTATGTTTTGTAAAGAATATTTTGTATTTTTATAGTACGTATGTTATAAAAATTAAATTTAAATTTACTGATATACTAATTTACGTTTAGTTTTGATTCTGTTTTTACCAGCAATTCGGTAAGTAGAAATAATTTTAATTTCTTGCTTTTTATATAACAAAGGGGTAATCCGCACCGGTATTCTACGTTTCTTCGATGTTATATGGGATTTATTCAATAATTCGTTCGCCGCGTATTAATTAATTTGTATAAAATTTCGTATTTTAATGAAGCATACATTGTTATAAAGTTAACTTTATTAACTTAACATAACCAACATTTATAAAATAGTTATTTGAACTAAACGTGAAAGTTGATTATTTAATTTTAGCTAAACCACACTTTTCTAAAATATAATTTAATATATTAAAGTTTTACTTTACTAACATGGTTAATATTTTAAAAATGTTATTTGAGTAATATTTGTCTTACATTTTTACGGAAACTGATAAATGGTGTTAAAAATTCTGTATAAATTGTGCCATAATTATTTCATTTTATAATGTAAGATATTCTGCTTTAAACGAAACTGACCATTTAGAATTTTCAGATGGTTTTTGTAAAATAATGTTTTTATACTGTAATTGATAAACAGAAAATGTTTAATCGTATTTATATGTACCATTACGATTTTTTATACTAATGCTAAATTGTACAAGTATGTATTATGTACAGTTAAAATATAAAAATTGAACATAGTAACCGATATTTTAAAACAAACAAATTATTGTGATCTATCAAAATTGTGAAATTGTTTTGTAGATTACGCTAAATTTTCGGTAGTCATAAAAATTATTTTTTAATTAAAAAATAAATGTAAAATCTATATTGTAATTTTAAATATTAAAACATTACAACATATTCTGAAAGCATATAGTTTAATGTGTATAATAATAAAATAACACATACGTATGTTCGAATGAAACGCATATTTGTATAACGCGCGTATGAGAAATAATTATGATTAGCTATGTATTGGTAATTTGTGTTCATGTTGTAATTTCCAGTCTGGTGGTTTATCTACTGTGTACATGATGTGCGTGTACATGCAGCTGAGACGTTTAACGTGTTTTTATAGTCCTCAAGCATTAACCATATCGATGATTCTACGTTTCGTTCATTTAGACCGTGTGTTAATTATTATCGCTGTGCCGCGGTATACGTACATCAACGCTACCGGCACGCAGTCGCTAACTTTTCAGACATTCAGTTCAAACTTGTTGATCATATTTATTGCACGTTTGGCGATTTATTCGTTGTATTCGGTTTTCCTTAATTCGATACACATTCAACTTTAAGATTTTGACCAACTGATATTTTGGCGAATGCGCAATAAGTACATGATCGTTATTACAAAATTAATTATTTGAATTTTTCATTTCTATCCGATAATTTAATTCCCTTCGGAACAGGATGAATTTCGGTACGAAGATTTTTACTTGGTCTGGCGTAAGTTTTTTCTGTCAAATATTTCAAATCATTTTTATCATTAATTTTCGCGTAATATGCACTGCTAATTGAATATCTGTTATTGAGTATGTTTCACAGTGCTATCATTTTATAACTGTAAAAAATATATTTTATTAGTAGATGACATAGCTTTAACGAAAATAATCAAAAAATTCAAAAGGTAAAAATTATTCAAGAATATCATCATGAAAAATGCGTAAAATCATCAAGGATGAGTTTTAAAATATGAATTGTTTTATTGTTCAGTTAACTTATTTTCATTTGAAATATAACACAAAATTTTATTCTTGCTTTATATCATGAGCATAGTTTAAAATATTTAAAATGAAAACTTGGATACACAGTTCATACTTTGGTAAGTATAAATGTTAATAGTTGGTTTCATTCTGATATTATTTATATAAAATCAAATAGGGATATGCCAGTTGAGGATATTAAAAATTACGATTTTTGGTAATTACATTTTTCAGTTACGTACTTTTTGTTGATTTTTAAAATCCTATAAATATAGATGCGTTATCTAACAATGACGCTTGGATTAAATATCGAATATCCCTACACAAGTGATAATTATTTTATCACAGTTATAAATAATTATATAAATATTGCGTGTATCATTAATCGGGTAGCTACTTATTATGATTATGACATACATATATATATATATGATGTCAATATTCTTCAGTACGCTGTATTCTGTTGACGTTTGTATTCAATGTGTATTTAAAATTTGTTATATGAATAATCATCTGCTGTAAGCTGAAGTTCTAGTAGTTATTTTCTACATATCTTGTTATTACAGTCGAGTACATGAGATCTCCTAGTAACGTTTTCGAAATTCGTCTTGCAGTATAATATAATTTTTATTAATGTACTTATGAAAATTTGGATTGTTGTAGGAATAATAGTGAATATAATGATTACTTCAAGTATATGATTGAACAGTTTTGCATATCTCCCCAAGAGAACACGTAATTATCACTGTAATAATGGGTATCTTTCTTACTTCTGTGTTCTGTGTGCTCATAAAAAACAAAGAAAGGCGAAGTCAATCGTAGTTTTTATCTTCAGGTTTTCCAGCTTCTAAGAGCAAGTAACAGTGATAATATAAATTCTTTTATACTTGCTCGGTTACGAGGTTAAATATAAACAATAATTTCGTTAGCTAGTCCGTTATTACCATCTAGCCTAACCCGGCTACTCGTACACAGTTCATTAACCCCGTTCATATGTTCTTGAATCTGATTTATGTTTAGACTTTATGACGAAAGTGTGTGTATATATATCACAAGAAATTGCGTTGTCTCAGATTTTGCATTATTGCTTACTTTATGTTTTAATGTTATTTTTAATTTAAATAAAAATATAAAGAAAACTGAAAATTATTTATGTGTATTTTTATATTCGCGTCATATCGTTGCAGAATTCAAATGTACGAATGTGATAAAAATATTTTTCTCGCAATTGTTTACTTAGTTAAAATTATATTTATTCTCCCTAATCGTAATTTCAAAAACCGATAAAGTTGAATCCTACACAAAATATTATTTTCAACTCTTAAAATATCTATAATTAACAGTTCAACAACAAAATATGGACGTATTTTTACGGGTAAATTTTATGATAAAACGGCGTGATATAATAAACCGATTTCGGGCAAACAGTTTTAATATGATCTCTGGCAGTACGTTACGTTTGAAACGAAATCTTTAACTTGTTTATTAATTGAATTATTTTTATATAACAATTTTATTTTAAACAGTATTTTATTTCTTCAAATCTATTATAAAAAAATTTTATTATTTGTAATTTTAGAATAATGTTAAAAAATATATATCGTAACTTTGATTCTACTAAATTCAAAATAACTACGATATGAATTTTGCACGGTTCGGCAATTGATAAAAACTTCAATTAAAATTATGAACTTTGTTTCGAAGTATAATTAATTTTTTGCATAGGAAATTATATAATTTAGGCTTTACACGGATATTTCTGTCAAAAATTAAGTAAATATTTTTTAAATTCAGTTTTTATTTTTCATTTTTTTCCCATAATGGATAGAATAGGTTTTCATACGAATGTTTCAAATTATTAAGTTTCGAAACTCATACGCTAAAAGTCTCAATATAACAAGACGTAATGCTTCCCACCCGATAATCGATTCTTCTAGAGCGTAGTATATATGATGACCAGGCAGCTTTTCAAATTTATCCTACTTTTTCTGAAATTTACGAACTACTGCGTAGTTGACGCTGGTGTTTTTCTCAGCCAATGAGATGAAGGTCATGTTTACAAAACAGAAAAGCAGCAGGTGTTAGAGGTATAACATTTAGCGTTGTCCGGATGTGCCTCTTAACGGGACTGTTCAAACTAACTTCTTCCTCGTCATTATTAATCGCGTACGTAGGCGTTGTCCCATTTGGAAGGGACGAATTTCCTCAATGAAATAATATGTTTTTCTTGCCCCTCTTTTTTTGGCAACCCTTCAACCCTTAGTCCATCCCCTCAATATTGTTACGTCATTCAATTTTCTTTATGATTATACACCGCGTTTCAACCAGATTCGCTCGTCCATCTTTCCATTCGAGTCTGCAATATTTCGTCTCTCTTCACCTCATCAGTAAATTTCTCTTTGTATAGACTCCTACGCGAGGTGACGTTACTTTACCCTTACATTTGAATAAACATCGTCGATACGTGCGCCCCCCTTTTTTTAGGTGTTTCTGTATCCATACGGTAAGCATTTGTGGTGTTGCTATATTGTCCGTTCTAGTACGCCGTACAGTTTCCTCAGTTAGCTTCATTACGTAAATATTATAACTCCGCGTAAATTATTTTTGGAATGTCATATTCACGATGGTACCATATGGAATACGTTTGGTCGTTTCAGGAACTGATTTTTACGGTTCAGGAGATGTTACAGGTATAAATGTCGACTAGATTTTATATTATTTGTCGGTTATTTCGTATGACACATTTTTCAATATCTCTGTTGCCTTCCATATGTAAATGTTTATTACAATTTGATTTTTTTTTTCTTTTCAAATTTTTTAATAACGTATTCTTGTATTGTGATAATGAGAAATTCATTAAAATGAAATTTGCCGTTTTTTACACGTAAATTACAAGCCCGATGTAGAATTATGGCTCACCATATGTTACGTAGTGTGAAATTTTACTATCTCCCGAACGATATTTTCTCTGCAAATTAGAATATTTTCAACGTTAATGATGTAGTTTTGTCAGTGCTGTACGCCGGATTTTTTTTTACGACAATAGGAAAATTTGCTTACAGATTTTGACAATATGTTCTTACTAAATGTACTCGTGGCGAGCTGTTCCATCGTTATTGTCTTATCTCGTACAGTTGTTAATTTAAAACAGATTGTATTTGAAATATTAATTTGCAACTTTTTTAAAATTATACCCGATTGCTTTTATAAGAATCAATGTTAACTATTAATGTTTTATAGAAGCATTATCATATGATTAAGCAATAATCATATATTTATCTGTCGATAGATTTTTCTGCTATATACTTAATGTGTGACTACTTGATTTATGATAAAGGAGATATTAATGTTTTACAGCCCTGCGTTCCTGGATCAGTTTTTTAAATTTGTGTAGAATATCTATATAAACGCGAAATTGATATCCATCATGTATATATTGTGCGTAAGAAAGGAGGAGGGTGATTAATTAGCACTACGTTAAAACGTCTTAAAAATATATTTTAAAAAAAAAATCATTGATGCCGAAAATTCCTATTCAACGCGTTGGTTTTGTAAATTTATTATTAGATAATTTGAACAATATCCAGCGATTATATAGCATTACACAAATTTATTATTATCGTTAGTTTAAAAAAATAATAATAATTATACAATCTTCTACGAATAATTGAAGTGTTCGTTATCTGTTTATGTCATAAATTATCAAAATGAGTAGCCCTTGAATTCATGATTTTATTTTCATATAGTAAAACAACGCAGATACCCACACTATTTCGGTTGCATTTCGTATCGACACGGTTTAGACTTCGTCAATCTTCTTCTTCATCTTTATGTAATGTACGCATTACTGTCCGTTAACATTACAATAATTTTACCAGCCCTATTAGCTTTTCTTTTTCTTCAATCTTTTATATTTCATTAAATTATTGGTTTTAGTAATTCCATAATTATATGTACGAAATAATTTACTTTACATTAATGCATTGTAACGGATGCCTCACTTCGTCGTCTGTTAATTTCCGCGTCTACAGTATACGATATGTAAACCACTTGGTCGTGTATGTTCTAGTCTACTGGTCCATAACTATCCTGCATCCTTTGCTTGGTTCTTGTATCGATTGCTTGATTTGTTAACAAAGTATTTAGTCCTTGAAATGCTCTTCCTAAATATGTAACGCCGCGTTTAATTTCTACCACCCTTTTAGGTTGATGAATATGTTTGCTACTTTCGTTTTATTTTTATCGTTAGCGAAACTTATTCATGTCTCATTTCCGCCTGAAGATATCGCATAGATTTCATTATTTTACGCTGCTTATATTATTATTAAATTAAATTAACGATGCCGTGTACAGCAGATAAGGCTAAGGGAACGGTATGAAAAGAGGATTAGGTTAGCAACCCGACCAATGAAGGAATGTAATTAGATTCAACAATGAAACATGGTCATCTTTGAGGAGGAGATGAAACGAAGAAGAAAAATTAAGAGACGCTCTAGCGAGGAGTATGAGGGACAATCAACTAGAATATGGGAAAAATAAAATAACGCCACAGTGGAACCAAAATTTGATTAATAAGATACGCTGAATAAGACGCGTATGATTCAGATACAATTTGGTGACGACCACATCGTCACGGCGGTTTGGAAACAAAGTTATTGAAGGATAGATCGAATGTTTGATTTGCAGTAGTTTGTTGTTTTGTTAAGTCAGCTACCAAGTCCTATCATAATGCAAGGGGCCATTGCATTTCTTAAGGTCAAATGCTGGAACTGAAACATCTGGGACGGGCAAGAACGTAGCAGCTTCCCTGCGCGCGTTATCAGCTAGTTCATTCCCATGAATCCTAGTATGAGTTGGGTTCTACAGAAACGTCACTTTCTGAGAATGTCTGCGGCAGCGAACATTCAATGATGATTGCTCCAATTCTGACAACTGAGCAGCCGACAAATCCATTGTACAGACATGCGTCAATGTATAACATGATAGATTCACATATAATTTCATTCTTTATTTCTTCTATGGGGCATGCTTTCTCTCCATAGTTTGTGGATTGTGAGATTCAGTCGAACCGGATTGTCTTTCCAGGGAGGCAACATATGAGTGATTGACTGCGGACTGGGGAAGTTGTTGCCGTTAAGATGCCAAAGAAAATCCGTGAACTGATTGTTTTAATTTCAAAGAAGCTGGATTAGAGGGTAAACCCCTGTTATTAAATGAACATTGTAATTTCTATTATTTTTAAAATATATGTATACATCATCTGCAGTGTTTTAACCTAACGGCTGGTTCGCTCCGTGCACTAATCGTGTCTAAGCCTACCGTATGCTTTCTTCCTTAATTTTGAAGATGTAGATATTCCGCCTTCTTTCAAGAAAGTTCTGACGAATTTGTTCGCTATTGACCGCGTAGTTATTTCCGTATTATCTTCGATAACTTCCGTCTGGTTATTTCGATCTGCGTCACCTAATCACATACCTATTTTCGGAATCTTCTTCTTCATTTATCTGTTCTGATAATAGTCGTCTCTAACACCACAGTTTAAATGTTTTCAATTTGTTTTGATCCTCTTGTTTCCTTATCCATATTTATACCCCATACAGCGTAATTATTCCTATCAAAGTTTTCACCAAATTCGTCCGTATAATGATATTGATCCATAATATAATAAAACAAAATGTGCAATTGTTCTAAATTGTCCGATTTTGAGAATAAAACTTCCATATTTGTAAACTAGCGACTATATTACAAATTAAGCGGAATATAACTTTAAAAGCGTTGTTCTATGAAAACTTCTACTCATTTTTTTTTTTTTTTTTTTTTTTTTTTTTTTTTTTTTTTGTACGATTTTAGTCAGATTTTAATACACTCGACTTCTAACTAAAAATCGTTGTGTTATTTCGGAACGTAATTCTACAAAAAATTAATAGATTATCACAGAACGCTAGTGTGAATAGTATATATGTATTCTTATTAAATTTTATTTCTAGTATTTTTTTTTTTTCAACTGAAAAATTGAACCTGTTTCAAAACATATATTTTTTTTTTAATATCGTTTTATATTCATAATTTTGACGTTGTTAAAACCGATACAAAAGATCATCTCAATTTTCTATATATAGATAGATAGATAGACAATAAAGAAATAACGTTTGTTTGTCTTTTCAACTTGGATTTCGCCATTTCCAGTTCGTGATTTATCATCAGCTCGCATGTCTCGGATAACCCTTGTGTTCGTCACCTTTTCATAAATAAAACACGAAATCGAGTGCGTCCCATCGCGTCTTTGTGTCGCAGTTCTGTTTTACATCCTGTGTTCTCAACAATCAACCCTAAGTATGTAAACTTGTTGACCACTTCTATTCCATCTATTTGCTTGATGTTAGGAGAGTTATGCTTGGCTCGGTTAACTATCATCATTTTAGTATTTTTCTTGTTGATTATCAGACCATATTGTGCACTGATTTCTTCCAATCTTCGCAGTAAACCTGCTATATTTGTGGTACTTGTGGCTATCAAGGTGATATCGTCAGCATATCGGAAGTTTGTTAGCGCACTATAACTATGAATGCGCGTGCGATATTATACGGAATGAGGGGCCACTGTTTTTTGGGGTGGGGTTTAAGGGTTGAACTGTAATTTACAAAAAAAAAAAAAAAAAATTGTTTACTTAGTCAATGTTTGACAATCAACATTTGTGCGTGCTTTGAAAACTGGGATTCGAAAAAAATAATGATCGTCAAATAATAAAATAATTTTATTGAATAAATAAGTTGGTTTTTACGGTCTTTTACGTGTACATTATATTTAAATTTACAGCGTTTATTGTCGACGGTGAAATAATTCCGAGAATACTCGTATTTTAAAAGCTTTGTACGTCATTACCTGTCACTCGTTATCGACGTTGTTATTATTGATCGAAAATCTGTGTAATCCCGTGTTTGATTTATAACATATTCCCATGGTTTTATATTTGCAAATCGCTTGTATACATACTTAACTAAATGTATAACTATTCAAACTTCAGTTATTTACGTTTTAGCCAGATATAATATGACAGATTTATTTTGTATCTATTACTTTTACTGACACTTCACTTTAATTTTCGATTCATTATTTTTTTTTAAATTTATATATTTTTTATATAAATATTTATTGAAATCATAAATTATAATGTTTACATAATCTATATATAATCTTATCTTATTTTTTCTATACATATATTGCGTATATTTTATTAATTATTTGATGAAGATTCAACAAAATAAGTGAATTTTAATTATATTTTTTGTAGAATATAAAAAGTAAATTAATCTTGTAAAAAATGCTTCGAAATGCCTAGTTACAACGGCTGGTGGTTGCACGCTCGATGCAACCTGAAGAAGGTATCAGAAAGTCGTAGGTGATTTTGCGCCTAATGCTACTATGAATGTAAAGTTTACATAGGGCTGTATTGGCGATGGCTGGTTGCAATCAGAATACTTGAAGTGCACAACGGCTAACAAACGAACGATTCTAGGACTTATGTTTCATCTCTTTCCCAGATTAGTTTTTCTTCTTCGAATTTCTACTGGTGTTTCTTTCTTTTACTGTGTACATTTCCTCGTGTGAATTGTTTCACTCTCCAGTTTATGTTCATGTGATTACTGGGCGATGTTTCCTTACTAAAGCTTTATTATTTATACGGCAATTGATAACACTTCATTTTCAGAGGATTGTTTTGTGTAAATTGTGAAAAAATAAGAATACTTAACTAACGTAGAGTTTATCGAATTATTTCGTTTTAGTATTTTAAAAATGTTATACTTTTCTAATTGTATAAATTTTGTACTTATTCCTGCGGAAAGAAATTTTTAATATATTTCGGTTTAATATTACAATTTTTTATCTGGGATCGATCATTTAACTTCATAATTTTTAGTTTTCCCGACTACGGTTTTAAAAGCTTTTGTGTTACACTTTATTGATATTGATATTATTAATGTTACTTTATGGTGTTGTTTGAAACAAAAAAATTTTTTGCGTATGTTTGTTGAGCGAGTAGAAAGTAATTGCAACCGCTAGATTTTTTAACTAGGAGCCGCCACTGAATGATCCTATATTTAATGGTTATACATTTTCAATAACTTTCCAAGGTATAATTTACGTAATTGAAATTACTCGTTGCTTGTTATAATTAAGTTCACGCATTTTGTTTTATAACATGGGTAGTAGTGTAGAAATGGAATACTACTGATAATGTTTAAATCGTGGACATGTATGTTATCCTGTGGAATAGCGCAATAATTTTCTCTCCAAATACGATTGTTATCAACCTGGGAAAGTGTGTACGTGTTAAGTATTTTATATATATATATATATAAATAATTCGAAGACGTCAGCTACTTTCTATTACGGTAACACAAATATAATTTTGTTTTATACTAATTTTTGCTGGAATAAAACAGGAAATGCAATTCAAATTTATTTATGGAACCTTCCTCTCGTCATATCTCACTTTTTCGACCTTTTTGTCTTTCTTAATTGTTGGATTAATTTTGTTTTGTACATATACAAATTACCATTCATTATCTCTGATTACCAATAGTGAGGCTATAAATTGTCGACTTCCATTATCGTATGACGGTTTTTTTTCTTTGTTTATTTTGTAACACCTTTATGTAGACTAATCGTACGTATATCACAAAAATTTGCGAAATAAAAATAATAAATAACGTTCTGATGATCAGGAGTTATTTTGATGGGCGTATACATGATAAGCTTAGGGTGTGCCTTTCTTTACTGTGCATTTTTATAGACGAACCCAGTATGTGTTATGCATATCGGTTGTACAATTTTTGTTTTTACTAAAAGAAACTCCTTTTTTTAACGTATTATTCGCGACTATCTGATGGAAAATTAAAATAGAAAAAATATATATATATAGTTAGATAGTTATTATTATTAAAATCGATATCTTCGTATCTTTAAAAATAAAAAAAATATTTTACTGATTTATTAACGTATGGAACGTAAATACGTAAAGTTCCATATAATCACTTAGCAAATTACACGGATAACAGTGTTAAGTAGAAGTAATAATCGTATATATATTTTTTTATATATGCCGAATAAATCAGTCGGTTTACATACATATTCACGAATTTAAAATATTAAACTGCAATTTCTCATGAATGGTGTTATTAGTTATTTCTTTATTTATATACGGTTCGAATAACAGTTAATATCAATTAAAATGCGAACACTGAGAAATAAATAATTGAATACGGTTACACTACTAAATTAAAACCTCCCTTTTTTTTAGATTAAATTCCATTCAAAGATTTTGTGCGATTAGTTTTTGAGTTATTCAAAAAACAAAACCGTCCGTCTTCTTTGGGTCATCTTCTGCAAACTGCGTATAAATGTATGCACATAAATTAAAAATGACGTAAGCCGATATTTGTTAAACTTTCGATTTTAAATGAAAAACGTGCTTAATTTAATAAATTTAATAAATTTATAGATGAAGAAAAAAAATATTTAATGAAAATTACGATTTTGAATGATTAGGTATTTATTTCAAATACGGGAAGGAACGCTGAAAGAGATTAATAATTTTTCAGCTTGTTATTTGGTGTTTTGTTCGAATTCTGAAATACGTACGAAGATTATGAAATTTGGAACTATGCGTTACTATTTTACGGTTCATTCTTAAAACTAGAAAGCATCGAATCCTGTCGTAAAATTAGGAAATTAAAACTTTAAAGCGATGAAACGAAAATAAGTTTTACGTTTTAGTTGTTAAATAATTTTTAACTTATCGTTAGGATAATTTGATTTAAAGGTATTTTTATTTATAAATATGATTAAGGGTGATTTTTGTTTAATATGGCCGAATTTCAAATTTACGTTCTGTATTCGGCATCCTTATTTCATTTCCAGTTTTAAATTCAATAACCTTGTGTATTAATTTCTGTTCGTTCCTTGAAATCGGTAATAATTACAATTTTTTTTTTTTTGTCGAGACCGGTAGGACACGGTCTATGTACTTCATATTTGAACAGTCATCCGGACTTTGTAGTATTATTGCGATCTATCCTGTAATAATGACGATGAATTAACGATTATTATAAAACGTCAACGCGGATTAATGTTCGAACAACATTTTATTATGCCCTAATTTCTCATTGTAGAGAGTCTATTGTAATATTTATAAATCTATGGCGTAATTTTCCCGTTATTTTTCCTATTTTTTATTTTTTTTTTTTCAATCTCGACGGTAAAATATAATACTCTCCTTCCGCTCGATTATGTTTAGTAAATCAACAATAGACGACGTCTGTGTTTTAAATTCACGCGGCCTTTTGCGATATAGTACTAGCGACGGTAGTAGAGATTTACCGCGCAACAAGGAACAATATTGAAAAAAAGAATAAAACAATGTAAAATTACGTCAATTACAGTGTAACACTTGCTCTAATAACGTATTGTAATTATATTTTCATTTCTGGTGTTACTGACGTCGTTCCGATTATGGAAACATAACAAATTACGGTCGCCTATTTACCAGTAATAAAATTAAGTACAAAAAAAAAAATGACTAAATAAATCGAACGTAAACAAAATTTCCCGTATTAGGTAAATTATGAACAAGTTTGATTTACGTGTAATACAAAAATATTGAATTTTTTACGTCATAAACTTTAACGTACGAACGATTGCTTATTTATTCAATTTCAATCGAATTTCACAAAGATGTAATAAAACTTATTATAAATATATAACATATCACGCCTGATAAATAGTTCGGAATAATGCTTCGAAAACTACTAATTTAATTTTTTATAAACCTTTTTGTCCTAGCTTTAAAATAATACTTCCGCGGATTGGTTTGCTAAGCTTAAAAAAAAATATATATATATAAAATATTTTTATTTACGATTCGTAAAATAAAAACTATTTAATAATGAGTACAACAAATGCTACATTTCGAATAAAATATACTCCAAATTTTGACGTTGGACATTATCATCACTTCTACGAATTTTACTAAGTTCATTCTGACTTGATGCGTTTGTGTGGAACAAGACAACTGCATTTTATAAAACCTTAAATGTAGGTTTTTTTAGAACATTTCTTTTTCTGTTTAATTTTTAAGGCCTGCTTCTTCGCTGATAATTGCGCTTGCATCATTCCTATTTCGACTCGTCTACTAGCTAGTAAAACTATGTCATCTGCGTATCGCAAATTTGTAATTTTATATCCGCCCGCGACCACTACACTATCTCATTTCCTATGTAAACTTTCGTAATACCACCCGTTCTGTATATATGTTAAGTAAGAGTGACAATAGTATACACCACTATCTTACTCCTTTTCAGCTTTCGACCCCTAATTTTCAATACGTAATATATATATAGTGTGTGTGTGTGTGTACCCATGTATATATTTGTGGGATTACCTTATAATTTGTTCAGGTACCTCTACGTATGTCAATATCCATCGAATGACGTTCAATGTAAAATTATCGAATGCTCTCTCGTAACCCGAAAGACACATTATATCCGGCCCATTTCTTCTGTTATTTATTTCAATGCAGGTCGTTAAAAACTACCGTATTATAATGCCTCCATTTATGCAATAAATTGCGTTCTAAATAAATAAAAACGATGTGTTCGTAATGCGAAAAGTTTGTAAATAAGCCTTCCATATACAACTTGCAAGCCCTTTCTGTCCCCTCCGTTCTGAGCAGATAAACTATAATCCCGATTATGCTTTTCTAAATGCTCTGCTGTGGCACCGTTACGTTTTGAGCTTTACCTTATCATACTACGTTTCCCATATATATTACACCCCCGTATAACGTATCTGCCCTTCTCCATCTGAATAATTTGTAATTATTCCCTCACGTAGTGAACATTTCTAGAGAAATTAGCATGTTTGACTAAAATTTAAACAGTCTCCTACATCACATTAGGTAAGCCGTGAAGTATCTTTATTTTATTTGTATGTATATGTATATATATATATATATATATATGGTAGATCTGAAATAACGGGAACAAAGTATATATTAAAACCTTACGATACGCAATAATTAATTGTGAACAAAATCATCGGAAGAATATGCGATTAGTAATTGAAGCATTACTACTACTGTTTTCCATCGATGGGAAGGGTAACACGATTTTAATATTTTTAAATTTATATAAAGGTCGTATTTAGCAATTAACGGGTTGGAACTGGAAAAAATATCCGAACGCGTTTGTACTTGATATAAACGTAAGAAAATGAACTACATTAGTTGAAAAAGGAAACAGATCTGTTAATTTTCGGCAGAAAATGACGCAATCGTGTTTTATATATTGCTTATGATTGAATAAAACTTTTACGATTCGATCGTCGATAGAAAATAGTCTTATGTACGACGTTTTAAGTGGAAAACTTCAAAATAGCGCGTTTTGATTATTGGAATTTTGTTAAAAACGACTTGTGAAAAGCACTGATTGAAATTATATATTCGCAGTTAATAAAAAAAAGTTTCGTAATAAATCATCATCAAAAGTTAGGCAGTACTAAGACTGATTTGACTCCATAGTAAGTAACTTCAAGTCCAGTCGATATCTCGTAGCTTATTTTTCATTTTCCAATATTGAAATTGAAAATTTTGTTTATTGTTTTGCCATTAATTTGTTTCTACGTTATACAAATAACATTTCATTTCCAGTATTGATTTGTGTCCGTATATCATGCAACGATGTTACCACAGAAGTGTTACTATCACGACCTGTTTCACCCTGGAATCTAACATTATTAATAAATAAACTCGATTTTAAAAGACACAGCGTCGATATAAACAGAAACTATCCGTGATTTAGTTCGTATTACTTATTTCCGATATTTAAATTACGTTCGTTGATTTTATAATTTTTGTGCGCAGATTTATTACGGCAATAGCGATACGTAAAACTGGTATAAATTTAATATTCCGTGAATCATAATAAAATATACCCCGATACAACTTGCGCAAAAATTGATTTTTATTATCCGGCGACGATTTTTCTCTTAATTATTATCACGCTGTTCTCAATAACGATTAATAGTAAGCAATTAATAACGCGAAAAGTCGTATCAATTGCTATTTTAATAGAGCGTGATTAATTGGTCGGTTGAAATAGCGAAATGAAAAGTAGACGCACAGGGTACGTTTTATAGCCTGTTACCGGTTTAACGCTATTTGGATTGCAAAATATAAACAGCTGTAACTCGATTAATGTGTAGGTAACTCCGATATTCAAAGTAATAAGTAATAGTAATGGTTTGCGATTACGAAAACGTCTTATGTTACCTCGAAAGAGGTGTGAACACAAGTTAGAATCTCAACCAGGATACGCACACACTTATAATAGCAATAATAATAATAATAATAAAAGATGTAAAGTGTATACGGGCTTCCTCGAAATATGATCTGGATATTGACTGGTTATTTTAACGATTGGAACGTTGCCCGGAACGTTAATGACATATGTTTGTTTTGTTGTTTTTTTTTTCTATGCGGCTTAGTTGTTACAGTTGCATATCTATAACTTTTCTTACATTCGATAGCCATTCCAGCACATATTTAGTTATTGGTAGATGTGTTGTCATATTTTAATTTTAGTGTTTCATTCTTTCTTTTAGCGCATACTTCCATTAACTTAGTATTATATATACATATGTGTGTCGGTACATAGTAAATTGATTTATACGTGATGTATCCTACTTTTTTGATGAATATGGAATATTCTATACTGAGGTGTTCGTATCAGCATCGACACTACCGGATGCACGATGATTGCTAAAACTGACAACTTTTTATATTAAAACCTGTTTTTTCGCATGGAATTGCATTTAACGTCCAATAATACATATATTTAAAAAATAAAATAAAATTTGCGTATATGTCCTTCTGGAAACGTGTGGTTAATAATAATAGTAATAATAATCATAATTTTTTGGAATTGACCTTTCACAACCAGTTGAAGTTTTCAAAGTGAAACGACATGATTATGTAACGGAAATTTTATATCTTTATATATATATATATATATATATATATATATATATATATATATATATATATTTATATAGTTAGTATGTTTGTGTGAGAAAGAGGGATTTGTGAATTTTTGAAATGAATTAAAAATTGGAATTAGATTATGGATAATTTCGTTTAAATGTATTTTTAGGGTATTTTGAGTTAAATATTAAAAAATCCATATAATGAGAAAAATAATTATTTTATTACACATGTATGAGTGTTAAATATGAAAAATCAAATTATATACGGATACCTATATAACAGTAGTTCTTCAATGTATAATCTAGTCAAAAATGATCATTATTAGTGTTACCGTATTAAATGCGAAATGATTTGTAAGAACTACAAGAGCATTGTAAATTCTATTCGAATGAAAATGAATGACCAACAGCGATGATTCTGATAATCGAGAATATCTTCGAATATAGATAAATTAAGGAAAGGGTTTTACCTTAATGGTATGAACGAATAATAGAGATTATTGAGTATAGGTATATATGTAATGGATGTGTGTATCCGTAATTATTATAAAATTTCCGTTATTTCACTGTTAATATTGCGGGTGTAGTGTAAAAGAAAGCTAGAACCTTCATTATTAACTGGTTTTATTTATTGCTTTTTATATATATATATATATATATATATATATATATATATATATATATATATATATAATATACGTGTGGTCATTTAAATATTACGTGAGTCCATAAGAACGTGAACTCTCCCGTCAATAGAACATTGAACACGTAAATATTTTAAGAAATTATAAATTTGTATTTTCAAAAAAAAATGGATTAATCGACTAAAATAAAAATTATTAATTCGTAAAATCGTCGTAGAAATTTTCAAACCGTTTAAATTAATCACATCGTTTCTACCTGTTAATTATTTATTTTTTAGTTGAAGAGAAATTTACGCCTTTTTAAAAAAAATGGCTTAACATAAACGTTATTATAATAAATTTCGACAATATTTTAATTTTTTCCTTGCGTTTCGTTCTATTTGCTTTTGTAATTTTGTGTATCGTACGCTTGTAGTTGTTTGGATAAAAATTTAAGAGTTTAATTCTTAAATTACGATTTTTTAGAGACATTTGTTAAGTGAAATGAATTGTTTATAATTTTATCTTTTTCGTTAATATTAATAAAGTTGAAAATAAACAATTTTAATCCAAATTAAAATTAATTTCGCAGGAAAACCTATAGGATTGCAACATGTAACATTACTAGTCATTCGGTTTAAATGATAAATGAAAATGACCAAATGATGCTACTAACCAATAATGCTGATCCAAACTTTTCTTTTTTAAACGTTTTTTTTTTCACTCTTTATCTATTATATAATTATGAATTTTTTCTCTTTTCTTCGAGTTATAATTTACGTCGTGTGCAATTTTAGTCTATATATTTTATTTTCAATTTTTCGCTGTTTTATATCTTCTTTTTTAAATATATATATATAAGTTGTTATAAATCTTTCGAACTAAAGAGTATGATATGTTTTGAATCGAATATAAAGAAAAAAAAGAAATTATATATATATATATATATTATGTATGTATTTTTTGCTTTCAGAATACCGACAAAAATAAAAACACTAGTTTTTATTGATGTCATATTAAAAAATGAATTATTTTGTAAATATAATTTCCAATACTAGTTTTTTTGATCTTTATTATTATCGTATACATCCGAGTAGTTCTACCAAATATTTAAATCTAGATTTCCAATTATGTCCGTTGTCGACATATTTTTTCTCACTCGTCGTTGAGGATTCTGCGTGATTCTATCATTCGAATCTGCTAACTTAACGCTACGCATGAGGACTCATTTCACGAGCATGTGTTACTTCGTTCACGATCTGTACGAATATGGTTTCGTATCACTCCATTACGTCTTTCTTAATTAATCGAAACAGACTAAACTGTAATCTGTGATTTTTTTATTTATCGCGATTCTATATTATTCTAATTGTCTCTCAATAATGAAACTGCGTTAAATATTATCTTTTATTATTATTATTTGACAATACGGGCGCCGGCTGCACTAACGGGTCATATGCGCCCATTTACTTACTGTGATCCTACATATTTAATGCTGTCATATAACGCAAAATAACGAGATAACGTGGATGGATTGTTTTATATTTTCTATCATTTAATCATTCTGTCTCAGAAATCGGTACGTCATTTCTTTTTCTTCGTCGTCGTCTGTTTTTAGACGTCGTGACCATTCATAAGCATTTTTTAATTATTTATCGCCATTCATTCCGATTGTGGGCCCTTTCCGTCAGTTGATGTGTCGATGATATCATCTCTGTATGTAGAATGTAGTCGATGTATCGAGTCGGTGGGGCCGTCCTCTTTTTTTTATCCTTCTACTAATCCCTGTATGAACGTCTTTTCCAACCCATTTCGACGTATAGCCAAAAAATCTGATAGCTCTTCCTTTTATCTTCTTCTACACCAGTCTATCCTTTTGCTCTATTCCCGGATCTGTCAAAATTGACGCGTTAGATCGATGTGCACGGTATTCTGAGCATTCTTCTATAACAAAAGCTTCTAACTTACGGCATGAAGTTTTGTTTTAGTCGTCCGTGGCTCACTATCGAAAATATTATCGTTTCAATTAGTCTCTTCATAGTTATTATCTGTATAGAATAGGTATTCCGATTCGTCTTTTGATTTAATTTTCATCATTTACGTTACTCGTGATATATACTCCAAGATCTGTGGTTGGAGTCTGTTTTTCTATGTCGGGTATAGACGTAAATGTTTCAAGCAGTTTCCTAGCCCTATCAATGGTGATTATGGTGCATTTCGACCTAATATTAGATTTGTTTTTCGACTGAAATGTTCTACTCGTTTTAAGAGTGTTGCTATTTCCAGTTCATTCGCTCCAATACTACTGTATCATCTGCATAATAAATTACAGATTTTTCTTCCATCAATCATTATTCCACCGTTCCAATTTTCAGTTGCTTGGCGCGTAATTCATTGACTATATGTATTATAAAGTATGGGTGGCAGTATGCAACCCTATCACACCATTTTATTTTTTTTTAACTTTTAGATAGGTTGTCTATCTACTTTTATATGCACCGTATTATCTTCATATGTTTTTTTTTTTTTATCATCATGAGGTGTTCAGATACTCCGAATTCTCTTAAAATTGTCCACAATCTATTCCACTCAACCATATCAAATGCTTTTATATAATCCAGGAAGCATAGTATTGCTGGCGTATTCACTACCCTCGGATTATTTAAAAAATTTATTAAATCAATTTAAACGAAATTATATATCGAAAAAATTATATATTTTATTATCCCTTTTCTTCGGCGATAATTATATAATTATTTTTATTCGGACACTACAGAAAACAAAAAATTAATGGAAACAGGACGGTAAATTAATTGAAATTGAGGAGTTTAGAAGACAAAATTATTCAGTTTAGTAATGGTGACAGTTGAAGAATGTATATTTTTCATGGGAGATGATCTGAATGTCTGATGAGTTGGAGCGTTAATTCGATATTATCTTTTTCTTACCATTCTCTTTGATCGGCGAATTTTTTGACTCGAAAATCGTTCTAACATTGTTTTTAATATATCGACTAATTTATAATAATTATACGCGTAATTATTTGAACTGTTTATTTTAAAATTAGTATCATATTTTAAAATATATTTGCAAAATACTTGTAAATAAATGAAATTAAACCGGAAATTTAATTAGTTATCGACGTCAAAAATTAACCCCAGCTGTAAATGTCGTAATTTTAAAAATGACATGCTGGAATGGACGGCAGATAGTTAAAAATCGACAGCAAGTTTATTCTCCCTACTTATTAAACTGATTAATAGTATTAATCCGTTGTCCTTACAAATATGGTGTAGGTATTAACGCGATCAATTACAGTTGTAACGTATGTAGCTGTTTGTATAATATTCTAACTACTATAGTTGAATAACAAACTTTTTAAACAAGTAATACTGTGCTATTGTCTACAATTTTGTCGTAAATTTTAGATTAAATTATTACAAGTCTCTCTTTCTCTTATATATATATATATATATATATATATATATATATATATATATATATATATACATATAGGAATTCTTTTTTATTATTATTATTTCTTTTATTTATAGGCGCTCGATTACTAATATCATTTGCGTCTAAAGGTAGGGTTATATGGCGTTAATTAATCCGGTGTCTGCAAGAAATTTTAATAATATATCTACTTTTTGAGGGTCATGTGGTGAACTGGTTGATACATTGTAAAGGTTTCCATGGTTTGCATATTTTGCACATTCCAGTAGTATGTGGTTTATTGTTATTGGAGTATTGCATGTTGGGCATTTTGGAGCTGGTGTATTGTGATGTAAGTAGGGTGTGGCCTACTCGTAATCTAGTTATAGCTACTTCGTTGCGCCTTTTATTTTCGTCTGTGGTTTTCCAGTGTCCTAAAATTGGTTTGATTTGAAAAAGATGTGTGTGAGCGCATCCCAATATTCCTGATATAAAGCGTTAACTTTTTGTGTTATGATTGAGTAGAGATCATTTGTGAGTGCAGATGTTATCATTTTTATCTTTTTTTGATTTTGTTCTGGTGGCTTTATCAACTATTTCGTTTCCTGTGATTTCCGAGTGCGCTGGGGTCCAAAGGAACACTATTTGATTTTTTTTTTTTCTGTACGAGTTTATGGATGATGAATTTTATGTTTACAATATCTAAGTTAGTATTTTTAATCAGTTTCTGAATCTGTTGTAGAGCGGATATTGAGTCGGAACATATTATAAAGTTATTTTCGTGTTTCTCTTTGTCTATATTTTTTAGCGCTTTGTATATAGCTATTAATTCACCTGTGTACACAGATGTCCCAGTAGGTAAGTAGTATGCTTGTGTTCTGCTTGATATAATATTTTAGCACGAGTGTTTGTCTTCTATATTTTAGTGGTAGAATATTGACTTCCACTAATAATAAACAACATTTATTTAGTAATGATGAATTTTTACGTTTTTAATTTTGTAATTATTTAAGGATAGGTTTTTATCGATCGATCGACCTGTAATATTAACATATTTTAACCGCTGTACCCGATCAACTACGTATAAAAAAATTTCCTATAATTTTCAAAAAGACATAATCGTTGATAATTCTCAGTAGGTGTTACGGCTAAAGAATTATTTACACGAGTAACCGTAGAAAGCTGCTTGAAAGCTATGCGCCTGAGTGCTTATCGCATATAATTGATTTTTCCCCCTCAAACAAAATGCTAATGTAAGTCGTCTTATAATCGGGTATTCTTAGGAAAAGTATATCATTATCGTATATTCGCGCTCGAGTTTAATGTAATTATTCATAAATACGTGAGTATGTTTAAGATAAATTTGTTGTCGTTTATTATTGTTGTTAATATTACAATTTGTGAAATTTTATTAATTATATCTATAAACCGAACGAATCTGATTTTTAATCTACTTTTGTGTGTTTGTGTGTATTAAACGTATTAATTTTTCTCCTTATGAAGCGAAATTCATGTACAAAAACTAACTTTTAAATAGATTACATCGAGTCAAATTAATTTTACACGAGCAAATATTAATATCGGTAAAGTGTGGGAAAAGATGATACATTTAATTTATTCGTTTGTACTACAAATTAAATACTTCGTATATCGGGAACTATTATCGAAATCATTGAAATTCGATAAAATATAATATGACGAATATTTGGAAGGCGGATTTTATAAGTCCACAATCGTCGTGTTATTCCTAAAAACAACTTTCGAATTTTTTATATATATATATACATATTATATATCGTATTTGTCAATTGTACTTAAGCGTTCTACTCGCACAATCCGAGTTCGGATACATCTCTCCTATCAGTTCGACTAGTTTGTCAGCTTGCTGGAGAATTAAAGAAGCCGGGATGGAACGCTCCCTCGTATCTTTTCCGCAAATACATAATTTAGCAAATCCTATCGAATATTCTTCCGGTTAATGACGTTCTTTTGACCTAACGAGGCTTAAAAATTTTACCGGGTTTCGTTTCTTACTAAATCCCGAAACCTGAATTTTCTACACGTATTCTTCGCGATAAACTAACGAATATTATCTATTCCGATACGTAAATTCTTTAACTCCACTATCGCGGCTTACTCGGCATACATCTAGTTTCCGATAAGCAGCTTTTATCGTATACACCTCCGTTTGTGATTTGTTTTTGAACTCACGAATTTTCCTGTTTGTGTTATCAATATCCCGTTGATTTACATAAATTTCATTTCTAATTTCAATTATTTTTTTTTTTAATCTATGTACGTTTACAGCTATAAATGTTTTTCCTTTTTTTTTTTTTTTTTTTTTTTTTTTTTTTTTTTTTTTTTTTTTATAAATGAATAAATACCAGAGTAACGCAATAATAATAGTGGACGTTGTACTATTCACGCGTAATATTGAATCTTGAAATTGTTTTCTACGATATGTACTTTGTCTATTCTTATCGTGTTAAGTATAATCTCACTTATTACATAAATTATCGATACTTAGACATATTTCTGTCGTCGTTGCGTATTACAATTTCGTCGTTTTTTGTACGTAAATCGTCTAAAAGTGAACAAGAAAAAAATGGTACTACAACAGCCGTCCTTTCGTTAGTATGTAACAGATTCTTAACCTACGACCGACTAGTTTTTTCCATTCGTTGTTGCGATTCTGCGGCTATACGTCCCGTCAGAAATTATGTTTAGAACAGGACCCGGACGATTTCGAACGGAACAAACCCGACCAGATAGTTTTTTTTTCTTCTTGTTTACCCTTTTCTTTCTAACTGGAAAGTTGTTCCTTCGAAATGGCGATTATAAGATAGACGAAGAAATGTCGAAGATTACGATCAGCGGTGATCGTCCCGGTCGTGTAGCGACGTAATATTAGAGAAAGGAATCGTTGGCAACAAAATCGTAAAGAAAACGTTGTGTTGTTGATTGTGTTCGTTGAGGATAACGTGTAACAGAAGAAGCCGGTGAAACACTAGATGGTGAAGTATCGACGCTGTCCAGACGATCGGTGTGGATTCTACGTTCGAAAGTGAAATAAGTGTAGCGGCCGATTCTGATATACATATATATTTGCTGCTCACCTTAATACTCGTTTGATTGAGCTGAATATTATTTATATGTATATATGTATTTTGATTGATATGTATGTATGTACGTATGTATTCATCTATTAATTGTATGTTTTATATACTTATTTAAAAATGATACAGCACTCTACAGACTTGATCCCGTTCATTCGCTTGAACTCTGGATAAAATGTATTTTGACACGAGAAGGAACCATCACTTTGCCAACTCTCTCTTCGTTTTATATATTAATACATATATATATATATATATATATATATATATACCATTACCAGAATTCCACTTACCAATTACATCACTAAATATATATATATATATATACAAATTTATAAATGATCTGCGTGCAGACGTGTCAAGAATAGTGCATGTACTTCAATCGATGTCCACGTTGTATTCGATAATAGTTTACAGGCGTGTATATATTAAAAATATTATTAATTCTTTACTGCAATCCCACTTTACCGGCCTTAGGCGTTGAACATTATCGTTCTTAGTAATAATGATAATAGAGAACTCCTTCGATAAGAATGAGAAGGAATATATCGTTTCGTAATATGAATCATGGAATTTAAAAATCGTATAATGCGCAAACATACATGCGTATAATTCAGTTTATATATATATATGTCTTTGTGTATGTGTATGTATCTTTAAAATTTATTGTCGCATTCTTTATGTACTTTCCATATTCCAGATTAAAATACATACATATATAAATAAATAAAATAATTAAATCGTACAAGCACCAAGGTAGATGACAATAAATTTTATAAGCGTTTTTTATTACATCAATTTTTTTTTTTTACTAATGTATGAAATTATTTCTATCGTCTTTTCAAACGTATTATCGAGAAAATATAAGAAATGAAATAATTATCGTTGATTATTCAAATTAAAACGATGAGATAATTCAACTTGATATTTTAGATATTCCTATTGGCCTTTTGCTTGTAATTTTACCTTCTATTATATTTTTTATAAAGATCGCGTCGTATTACATGTCCTAACAATTTTATTTTTATATTTTTAGTTTTTCAGTATGATTTACTAAATTTATATATATATATATATATATATAATCGGTTTGGCGATGTTTTTTCCGGAAAATTTTTACAGAAACTTACTAGAGAGAAATAAATTTCACCTTTCTATTGTTTTCGTTCAAAAACGCTCGTAATAATATACATGTAGAAATGCTGAAACCAATTAGCTAGTGATAGTGATATACAAAAAATAAAGAAAACTTTTGACAAGATTCAGATAAAAGCAACTTTAGCGACCATTCCTAAAAGAAAAAGCGTAATTCGGTCCGATGCGATGATTATCGTCGAATTAACTTAATTTCTCGCGCGCTAAAAAATCTTCCTTAGGATGATACACGCGCAAGTTGTATAAGCGTTGAGGAGACAAAAATAAAGGAACACCCAGCTTGGCTTCAGAAATGGAATTGGCACTCGTGAGATTGTAATACCGAGATACGAACGAAGACGTTTAATGTTCTGCTGATTATCACAAATGTGTGAATCGCTAAAAGAAAATGTTGAAGAGTGTATTTAGACAAGAATTATCTCAGGATAATTTGTCTTCTGTACTGGAATCAAACAGCAAAATTTCATGGTTGATAATGCACTGCCAGCTGAAACAGCCGTCCAGAAATCAATGCGTAAAGCCTTTGTTATGCCTCCTCTTCTTTTCAAAATATATAAGGAAACTATATTCCAGGAAGAAATATAAGAAAATGATATCGCAAATAAACAGTGTTACCTCGAATAACCTTCGATATGCGAATGACTGCCTAATGGTTCTAGATAGTAAAAAACAACTTCAACTCGTGTTAAATAAGATTCTAGGAGTGGGGGGATTTAGATTAAAACTGAATACATCTAAGATTTTTTTTTAATATGTTCTCAGAGAAGTTAATTCATTAATCGAAGTAAAAGGGCCAAAAAAAATTTGAACGAGTACCACGTATAAAATATTTTGGAAGTATATTCGAAAAAAAAAAATGTGCTTCTAAATCTATAGGAGGATGGAACAAGCGAGAAATAGGTTAATAAAAATAAAAAATCTTTTTACGCGTCCAAAAGTCAAGATTGGAACTGAGAATCCGACTCTTAAAATGTTACATTTCCTTTGTTCTACTGTACAATCGCGAATTCGGCATTAGAAATAAAGATCGGCGTGTTTGAGATATACAGCTGCCGGCATATATACTTAATTTAAAAAAAAAAATAAACTAAAAATAACTATGAAACAAACTTGAACTCATCAAAAACGGAAGCTGCAATATTTCGGATATATCACTAAAAGATCAAATTCATTAAAAGTATAAAATTGTTGAAAAGATATCGGAGAGAAGATTCCAAATTGCGTGAAAAGAACGGTTCTCAGAACAGCTATTCGGATCAGCCGTTCATGGAAGGCAATTCCAATTGTTAATAGTCAACTTTCAAGATACGACATTGTGGATGAAGAAGAGAAAACGATCGGATAAAATAAATCGGCCCCGATGAATCATTTTGGTGTGCAATCACTTAGGATTTAAATAAAGTTCAAATTTCTATTTGCAAAATAACCCGGACCGAAATAACGTATTTCCCGATTAATTACGCGCCGATATAAATCTTCTTTTTTTCAACTCTTTCTGCCATGATGGTGTACTACCAATATGGTGCATGAAATTTTAATACTAACAAAATTGTAATTTTCTAGTTGTCAATTTTAAAAATGTTTACATAAACACGTTGGTTGAAAATTATCTAGTGGCCTAGATTTTGTATAATTTACATCCCGGTATAAAATTCATAATTTTGTATCAAAATTTGATGCGTGACTGAGAGCTTGAAATATGTTGATAAAAATCTGAAAGTGTACAATATTAAATTCCGAAAAGTAATTTTCGTTTATTTAAAAAGAGGGGAAAAAAAGACGGACCCCAATTTTTAACCATAATATAATTAACGTTTTAAATCGATACCTTAACGATTACTTATATCGCCGGAAAAATGTTTCGTTCGAAATGGATCATTAAAAAATTTATCTCTGTAATATTCGCAACAAATTTTAAGGCGCGTATATGATTATTTTTATTAATAACATTAATAATTATTATTTTTATTAATAACATTAATAATAATAATAATTTTAATTGATGTAAAAAATGTAATGTTATCAGGTGTTTCTAGTATTTTTCACGCGACGGTAAAAAATAAATAAACGAGAATGGTTTTTTTTTTAATTTTAAAGAAATTTTGTTGATATTTGCTTAATATTTCCTAGCAAAAATGTTTAATAATAAACTGCGTGTAAACATCATTTAGCCCTGCTATGTTGTTTATTTAAATATCGAGTTTATGTTTTAAAATTCTTTATTTCTCCGTTCTACTATAAAGTTGCCATTGAATGTATAATACAGTGTGAGACAAAACTTACGCAACTGTGATTTTAAAACGCTACAAACGCAACCTATACAACACGTGTGTGCCAGTTATATTTATTCTAAAAACTTAGCCTTGTCGGTGCGAATTTTAGTTTCCATTATTCTCTATTTATTGCCATCCTCTTCATACTTGCATATTTGTTGCAACCGTCCATTTCGACCATTTACCCTATTGATTTTTCCTTTCTTGCCATTGATTTTTCCTTTCATTACGTTCGTTATGAATGAGTTGTTTCTTATTAGATGACCAAACACTTTTCAACTTCTAATTTTAATTGTATTTAGAAGTGTTTTCATCGTTCCTACATGTTGAAGCACTTCTGAATTCTAATTTTTTCTGTCCGGCTAACACGTAATATTCTCCAAATCCACATTTCCATTGCTTCTAGCTTCTTTTTGTCTTGTTCTGTCAACATCTATGTTTTGTAGCCATACAGCAATACAATCCATATGTAGGTGTGGGTGAGGTTAAGCAAGTTTATTTTTAGACAAATACTATTTTCGCATTATAAATTCTGTGTCTTATTTCAGTTGAGCTTCTGCAGTCACTAGTTAGTATGCTCCCAAGGTATTTTTTGTTGTACTTTCTCAATTACTTGGTTGTTAAGTTTAATATTTACAGGCGTCCCAATTTTTTCTTTACCACCATAATTTTCGTTTTTTCAATGTTTATATTCAGAAGATGTTTAATAATTTTATCAATGATATCTTTTTCCGACTCGGCCACTAAGGCAATATCGTCTGGAAATCTGGTGCAGTGTATTATTTGCCCATTTATTTTTACTCCTTTAGTTTTTCTTTTAATTATTTAATCGCTTCTTCTACATATAAATTAAACAGGAAAGGCGATAATCAACATTATCTCACTCCTTTATGGATTTTAGCGATGGCTGTGTGCTCCCCAATTTTAATTACTGCTTCTTGTTCTTGGTATAGTTATGCTATAATTTGTCTGTCTCTCCAGTCTAAATTGAGGGGTTTTTTTATTACAGATTGACATAAGTCAATCTACTTTATCGTCAGCTTTTTCAAGGTATATAAAAGTTATACAGTTGTTCTTATTCATACTTAATCTCTTTTCCATCAATATCTTTAGGGCTAATATGGCTCCTTTCTTTCCAATACTAGATCTGAATCCAAACTGGTCCATTTCTAGATTTAATTCTATTTTCTTTTTTTTTTTGTTTTTTATGATAATATTTTTAACGCATGACCAAGTGGAGTTTTTGTTCTATAATTAAAACATTCTGTTTTATTTATTTTTTTAAAATACATATTATTAAGTTCTTTAGGTAATCGTCCTTCTTGATATTTCTCTGAAAAGATGTGATTTTTTTATTTCTATATCGTTATAACATTATAAGTCTTCTAAGTATTCTTTCCATTTATTTAGTATTTTTTTCTTCTTCCATTAGTAACATTCTCTCTTTACTTTTGATTTCTTCCATCCATTTTTCTTTGTTTTTCAGCATTTTTATGTAATTTGATTTTTATTATTCTGTATGTTGCTTCGTCTTTCTTCTTCAATTCATTTCCTTGTTTTATTAATTCTGAATACATATAGGTGGTTTATTGCCACTTTTTGTTTTAATTCTTTGATTCTTCTTCCAGATTGGAGTGATGAGCTCTCATCTACCTATTCTAGTGTGATTTTTTTCCTTCTTCTTCATTTTAGTTTTAGTTTTAGTTTTTTACTTTACTTTTGTTATGGCACAATATATTTGTCCTCACCTAAAGTCAACCTGCATTACCTACTATTAGGGTACAGCATTTTATTCTTTCTTAGACACACCATAATCATCGTCAAAAAGAATAATTTCCCATTGCTTCCACTGAATTTTCTGGTAGTGCCTTAGCTGAAACGACCTGGTTTTAAGCCGCCAAATACTCGCCTATTAATGCCATAAAAAGCTTACGATATTTAATGAACAGAACGCCTTCAGTAAATGAACTTTTCTTCGTTTTTGTATCAGTGATGTATTGTGAGTCCCAGTTTAGCTTTCCTAATCAGCATCAAGTCCGCCGACCCCACCCTTGGACAAAAAAGTACTACAAATACCTCAAGCCAAACCCGACTGGTATATAATGTTGATATTCTAAATAACAGTAAGGAATGCAAAGTTATAAAGCATCTTATCGGCCAATTTTTTGGTAAAGCGGATATCGACTTTTTCACAGATAGTGAATTTAGGATACAGTGAAAAAATGTCGCACAAAAAAAAACTTCCAAAATTAAAATGAAAAAATCCAGACTGGTTGAATGGTAACGTAATTAATGAATTGATTGTATGTATACATAAGTATTTATTCAATTGTAAAACAACATCAAACTATGGCAGAAGTTTACCTAACTAAAAACCGAACTCCGAAGACGAACACATAACGTTTGTGAAAAACAAATAGTGTAAAGTTGGGTTTCTTGTACTAAGTGAAAGCAACATGTGAACCAGTGCCCTAGAAAAAATGAACACGACAACATTATAAACAACAAAGAAGAAATATCAGGCATGAAAATGTTATTTTAAAAATAACAATGAAATAGACCACCTCTAGTGGTGAACAAAGTACCGATTTATAAACAAATAACTTAACTATATGAAGACATATCACAAGAAGAAATAAAAACTGCGATAGACCAATAAAAACCGGAAAAGCTGTCAGCTCAAATAAAATACTACTTGACATATTTAAGCTGGAAAGTCCCAATATGATAAATCGTTTAACTCTTCCGGGCAATGTGATTGGATAAATCTGTACCAAATGACCTTTTACTATAGTATATGTGAACAAGAATAGCAACTGCAACAAGTACAAAGCAACCTATTTGTAAGTCGTATTACATCGGTTCTGGAACGTGTCCTCACTGAAACATTTTACTCCAGCTGTGGTACAATTGATTAATTGTTTCTATTAAGACAGCTACAAGAAAGATATTAGAACAAAATACATCGCGTTCATTGACATTAGCAAAGCGTTTGTTGCAGTTCATAGAAAGTTATTAATAAAAATCCATAGAGAAATTCTACTACCCACCAAAATTTATTTGAATGCTTTTCTTATACATGAAAAGAACATAGACACCGTGTTGCTACAAGATCGAGAATTAGAGTCATTACAAATAAGTACACACGTCAAACAAGGTTGTGTATTAGCTTCGAGCCTTAGTGACACTCATACATACACTTATACTTACGAAACTGGGTTCTAGAAATATACAGTAATAATGAACGACAGATTTAATGGTGGTTTCTTCAAATGACAACGGTTCAATATAATCGCCAAGTGTTCATAAAACAACTTCCAGTACGCGGATGATTGCAGTTCACAACTCGCAAGAATTACATTAAAGATGGTATATAATAAATGTGTACTAACTATAAACGAGAAGAAAACGAAGATACTAGTACAACTAGCATCCTTCAATAAAACGGAAAGTGAGATTTTTTTCTGCAATAGAACAAATGGAAAGACGCTACTCTACGGATCAGAAACTCTAACTCCATACGAAAATTTCACTACCGTGTACTCTGTATAATTCGAGGTCGTGTGACAAGCAGCAATATTTTGCAAATTATAAATCTATACAGTCGCTGCTTTACAGGAATTGAATAAGTTGGTCCGGACACGTTATTATCACGAATGAAAACAAGATTCACAAAAAGTGTTTTTTATGGCCAATTGCTAAACGGAAAGCGTCGTTATTAGACGTTGACGATAGCGGTACAAAAGATTTCTTGAGGTAAATATTAAACGATCGTGAAATGCATTACAAATGGCCTACGATGTTTGGACCAAATAGTTGTAACCATACCAAAAAAGAAGAAATATAATCGCTTACTCAGAGCAGGAGTTGACTTCTGCAACACTGGTGTGCCTTTAAATGCGGCGTATATAATTGGGAAAATCGGATTTTTAGTCCCGTCAAGACACATCAGTAGTGGACGTTACTCCATACCTGGACAAATAGTGGACCAATAATTATGATGATGTTCAAATTTATTATTTCGACTTAGACTTTACTTCCTATAAGTTATTGATTTCGTAGTTAATTCGTAGAATTGAACAACGTGTTCTTTGTAGATTAGATTAATTATTTAGCGTAAAATATTAAATGGATGTTTACAAAAATCCGAATGATAGTGATGATAGCTTATGTATATGTAGTAATTATCTATACGTATATATTATTGTGCACGTGTGTTTGTTTGAATATGTTCGTATTTTTGAAAATTTTATCATTTTATCAATTGACCTTTAAACAAACACATGTAAAGAGTAATTAATTTCGATAAGGTTTTCTCACGTTCCAACATTGTAATATTACCAGACATTTATATAACTGCTGTTGCTGTGACGTTTTCTATATCTAAAGACCAGTGTATAATCATCACATTATTGCCCGGTAGGTCCTTTTGTAAGAAAATCGTTTGAAATAAAATTAAAATCCGCCTTCATTATAAATTTTAGCTTTCAACGGCGAATTTAACCGTATGCGCGTGTGTTACAATATAATAGTTAAAATGACTGACTTTAACTCGCATTAATAATACTGTAATTTTTCCATAAAAAATAATTTTTTTCGTAGAATCTTTGACAGATTTGTGCGTAATCATCATCATCACCATCTTGGTGTCTTCTTGACAAACTAAACTAAATTGTACTTCTGTCTTCCCGGCTGCATTTATTATTTCCTTTACTCACTGCTTCGTGAATTCTGTTGTTATCATTTCCATTTTTCTTATTCTTTTTGGCGTCTTTCCTTCACCTTTGCTCTCTTGCAGCGATAATACTCTTTCTTTTTCTCGGCCTTGTTTCCAACGTACTTCCTTCGGTTTTCTGTGTATCTTTTATCAGCATCCTTTTTATTCCATTTCTGTATTTTTTACCTTCATCGTACACGGTATCCCACCAATTCGTCATTTCGAATTGCACGATAATACTAATTAAATTCGTCAAAATAAACATTAAATGCGAAATGACTTCAATCCGCTAAAATGTTAGTTCTTCGTTAAAACTCGCAGTTTACCCAATTTTGAAATTAAATTTCGCGCAAACAAAATTAATCAAATTTATTTGTCTAACTCGTATCGATTTTTTTTTATATATATAAAAAGCTAATTTGCTGTTTTTATAGATTTCTCAATTATACACAAAACAAAAAATCAACTAAACTCAGCAAAAACAAAGAAACAGTTTATATAATTGTAAAATTCTCAAAATATTTAAGTTATATGAAAGATCGTTATCTGATATCTGTTCACTTACATAACTATTTCGACTTGCATTCGATTGAAAAATAACGGGAGGTATTATCTAGAAAATTCGAAAATGACTTGATTTTTTTTATATATATATATATATATATATATATATATATATATATATATATATATAAGAAATCAAAAGCATTTTTTTATGTTCAAGATAGTATACAATTAGATTTGTGGTGCGTGGGTGTTTATTTGCAAACCTACCTATTTGTAAGGTTGTTAATTTATCTAATTCATAAATATCTTATATTGACTACGACGTGTTCGATGTACCGCAACTATATATATATTTTTTTTTTTTATCATTCAAATTAATTGCGTGCTCGTTATTTCTAACTCGTAATTATTCAGCACCTCCGAAAAATATGTAATTTATCGAAAATTTAAATTTTGGAACTACTTATATTTACCCTTACCGTGAGTGCTTCATCGGTAAATGAATGGGGTTTGCTAACACAGGTGTTATGATTTCGACGACAAATTTGTTAAACAGCTGTTAACGTTATTTATATTTATCAATGCTGTAAAATAATAAAAATAACGTGATTTATGAAATGCGTTTTCTCTGGGCGACCCAACTTAGATTAGTTGGATTTTTTTTCTATCGGAAATATATTTAGATACAAATTAAATACTATTAAAAATCATTATATATAACTACGACTATTTTATTCGCGTAGAATTTCATTTCATAAGAATATTTTTCAATTGGATGTTTTCTTAAAAATAATTTTTTCATACATTGAAAAATGTTTCCGGATGATTCGATATTTTAAATCGAAACGATTCCCGAGATGTAAACTTTTAATTATATTTACCAACGCGCAGCTAAAAACAAATTTCTTCATTCTAACAGTTAATGCAATCGAATTGAAATTTTGGACGTACATTTGTGATTAGCGAGAAATAAACGACTAAAAAAAATTCATAATTTCTATAAAGACCGTTTTCAATTACTTGATACATGGTATGTTCAAAATTTCATCCAAATCGTTAAATATGTTTCGTATATATATATATATAATAATTACTCGTTTAAATGTATAAAATAATGTGAAATAACCGAACGAAAATAATGAACGTGAAAAATCATTCAGTTATCATTATGTACTCTTTTAAGAATTGTTTTGTTAAGATGGTTACAATTTTTTTATTGAAATTCTTTGAATTTTTCCGCGCGCTACAATAACTGCTTCTTATTAAAAAATTTGAAGTTATCAAACAATTGTCTGATGTTTTTATCGTCAACTCCATCCCTTTCAAAAACCTACACGGATTGCGCAGCGTAAGTAATTACCTACTCTTATTTCGAGTCTGAATCTGAGTTGGTAATTAATAGTACCTGTTATTCGATTAAACCTGTATTTGTAGGTGCAGCTTACGTTTAATAGAAATAAAAATGCGACTGTTACGTCTACCGGATGATATCGTCTTCGTGATAAATTATGGCCGTAATATTAGGTACAAAGCAGTCTTAATGTCCACTAACTTTTTCAAGTTCAAATCTAATATAGAAACCATACGAAATATATGCTGATTGACCTGGTTAGATTTATAATAGAAAAATCTGAGCAAATGTGTAAACCAAGGGGCCCACTTCAAATACATTATCCGGTTATTGATACAGGGAATTATCCCATTAAAATAAAATTGAAATATAAGAAATTGTTTTATTAATGTTATTATTAAAGTGTCTCAAAAATTGTTGAAGTAAAAAGTTTTTATTCTATTTTATGCATTACGTTGTACTATCGTCATGTTCTTACAACTTTTCGTGGCCTTTGAAATGAAGTTCGTCTTCCTTATCGCAGCCTCTTAGTATTCTTCAATTGAAACAAGACATTCCCCTTCAACTTTTGAGAACAAAAGGTAGTCTAAGGGATTAAAATCTAGTTAGTACTGGGATAGCTGAACTTTCATCACTGTAGGACGACCAGGCGCATTCTGTGCAATAACAAAAATATATCACTCCTTCTGCAAAGCCTAAACATATGAAACCGTTTGACAAAAGTGTTCCAAAACTTTTGGATTAAATGCTTCATTAACTGTAGTTCCTTCGGGAACAAACTCTATACATAATTGCATCGCAATCAAAAAATAAAAAATAAATAAACCTTGTAACACTTTTACCAGATTTGAAACAAAATTTAATCAACTCATTACTCAATTTGTTTTTCCATTTCAGTAACAGTGATGTACACTACACAACATTTTAATGATTCGATCTATTTGAAACTTAGTGTATGTGTAAAGAAAGGTCATACTAACACACAACTAAAATTGCATGAAAATGTCACTAGTAGTGTCGATTTTAGAAGCGCAATCTAATTACGAGACACACTGTGTATTTTTTATCTAGCTACCTGTCGTTCGTTACACGAAAATTTACTCTTAGTTATTAATTTTATTTTAACATACTGAAATAATTAATGTTAAATTCACATTGCATTCGTGTGCTCAATTTCGAGCATCGTGACGCGCATTTTACTATATTTGAAGAAGTTTTAGCTGTGTTCTCGATGTTACGCATGACTTTTTCTACTGTTTGTGTACCCGTAATTCATTTTATTTAATCTATTAATCGAACTAAAAGTCGATCTCGTCGTGAACCAACAAATTTATTATCATTTAAATCATGTACCCAAAGAACTTTACCATTCTCCTAAGAGTATTCCTCTTTGGTTAAACTCTGAGTAGCTTATGAAGGATCGAAAACACCTAATGTGATGATAGTAAGCGTTTCGTGAATATTTATTATGCGAATAGTATTGACGTTTTTCAATACACACATGTTTTAAATTCTATTTTTTATTTATAATTATTATTATTAACATTCCGATTTAGTTCTTATTTATCGAATATTTTGAATATGTGTATTTAAAAATTTAATCTCAATCCCCGCTTCTCCCAATGTATACCAACCGTCCTTCCTTGGCTTTTGCAACCCCCTCCACATTAACTTGAACCTAACTCATCTATCGCAAGTTTCCATACGCGCATCCCATATACTTCGTCACTATGTCGTTCTTGAAATTTCCAAATATAAGGTTGGTGTTTCCTGTTTTATCGGTGGCTCTAAACCTGGAGAATGTACGGTGTCTGCCTTGTACCCACTGCCATTCCAAGTTCTGCTTCATATTCCCAACTGAAATTTTGCAATTTTCAAGTATCTTGAATTCCTGTCGCGACTACGCTTCCTCAATTTCTTATCCTTTGCGATTCACTTAATGTTTTAAAGTTTCTCCTCGACTTTTATACGGACAATGTAGTTTTACAACGCATACTGTTTCTCCACGACCTCCTTAGTAGATTCCATGTTTCCATATTTCTCATGTAGATTCTCATTCATGTCGGTCTACCCGGTAATCGAGCTACCAGTGGGCGGTCCTTTCTTCCACACATTTCTATTCCTCTCTAGCGATGTAAAAGCTTTCCCTGAAATCTCTCACAACCAAATCCTAGAGTCGTGTAAATAGAAGTCTAATCAACAAAACTACGTGCTTTTATTAAACCTAATCTGCCGTCCCGGTTGTCATTTTCTTTTCGGTCAAGGAAAAAAAAGTGTTATCCTTATCAGAATCCCACTCAAATCATATCCACTCTTGTCTTCTTCAATGTACGGACCTTTCTCTTTGGGTCCCCTTTGCCAAACGACACTTTATCTATCCCCACTAACATTTTGTCAATGTACTCATAACACTTAGAACCCAGCACAGACTTTCCCCTTACTTCGTATCTCAATCTCCCAGCTATATTCACAATGTTCTCCGTTTCCTGCATCCACTGAACCGTTTGAATCTCATCTAGGACCACAGTATGTACCCGGATGCATTATAGTCCGTTAGTGCAGCGCAGCCCGTACTACCAAATAATAATAATAAACTTTGTTAAAATTTCGTCCTTAACTCATTTTTGAATAATTTTAAATACCGTTTTTATTTATTTAACCGATTTTTTGTGAACTTCAGATCTATCCTTATTTGTTAAATAAATAAATCCGTCTTTTATCTTATAATCCCGATATCGATCAATTAATTGCAATCATACATGGAGGATCATTTTCGTGAAAAAGTAATAAACCTATTGTCGATATAAGATTATAGTACACGTAATATGTTTCCAGAAATGCTTATATCTTTTCCTTTTTAAAATGAGGAAATTACTGGCTGTTGAAAAATGTATTCGTTAATTACACCGATTACTCGGAATATTCTCGTTTGTAATCGTTGTTAAATATCTAATCAACACATATACATTTTTTTGTATCATTTGAAAAAATCAAATTGTTTCAATTATTAGCGATTGCTTTACTTGTTTGTTCAAAATCTGCTGTAAACATGAACGTGAGTACGTATTCATTTTATTTTGATAATTTTACGTTAAACGCGATTAATTTTAAATGGCTGCGAATGTTTATTTATTACTGCTTATTTCTTCTTTAATTATTATTTTAATCCTAACCTTAGATAACTTAATTGACATCTTGCTGTGTTAAAATTTTTTTAAATACACACTCAAATAAATTGTTTTTTAAATATGTGAACAATTTTTTTTTTTTGAAACGTAACTAATCTCAAAGGAGGGAGACTTCTAGATTCGGTACGGTTTTCAAAGATTTTATTTTAAAAAAAAAAAAAAAAAACACATTTAGATCAAAATGAGTAGGAGTAAAAAAAAATTTTTTGCGGAATGCAATATTTTTCGAAGAAAAACTAGATCTTCTGTAAATTTCGATTTATCAGTGTCATTCTCGTTTTTTTTTTTCCTTTTAATTCTACTTGTAACTAGCCGAAATATATCTGATCCATTCTAACCTACTCGAATCTAATCTAACCTAACCTAGCCGGTTATTTTATTATTCTCGTTTTTTCCTTTAATTCTACTTCTAACTAGCCGAAATAAATTTCCGATTCCGTAACTTAGCGTAGTTTTTCAAAAGGGTGTAATTAATTTTAAAATCGTTCCTTAATAAAAGTGAGAATTGTCCGCGCATATCGATGAGTAAATTTACGTAAATAATTATATTAAATAATGTTTTTTTTTTTTCATAAACTAGAATTCAGCCTATTATTATTATTCGGTTTTGGTTTCGTTAGCGTACGTTCGGTTTGTGTTTTGCTCCTGTTAATTTAGTTATTTTTATTTATTATATCGTGTTTTTTTTTTTAGTACATATATACCGTAATTAAAATTTTATTTCTTTTTAACTATTGAAGGGGATTTTGTTAACTTTTGTTTGTTCTGTAGTAGCTACTTTGTTTTGTTCCGCGTTAAAGTATTTGAAATTTTGATATAGTTTTATCTTGATATATATATATATATTGACATTCGTGATTGTAATATTAACGGTAACTGCGTTGCGTTATCTTTCTTGATTAGATAACGTCGTCTCGATAAACCCGACTATTATCTAAACCTGAAATTATTCTCTTCAAGGTAATTTTTCATTTATTATTTTAATTAGTTATTAGCGTTATTTACAGCGATGCCAGCGGCAATAATGTGCAGTGTTTGACGGAAAGACTTGCCTGTGGGTGGAAATTTTGTAAACAGCTCTGCTTGCAGTGAGAAAATTCATTTCAGTTGTTCTGGTGCGGCTAACAAATCGTGCTGGCGGTGTGTGTCGTCTAGAGGAAAGGCTCACGATCTAAAATTTCTGCATCTCCAGCTAAGAATTCAGATAAGGAAAGTATTGGTAAATTAATTTGGCTGAATTTAAACCCATAAATGATAGAATGGAATAAGTGTTAAAATCTGTTGCTTTCAATTCGGGTAAATTTAACGAGTTAGTAGCGGAGGTAAGGAAATATAGGAAAGAAGTAGTAAAATTAAAAAAGGAAGTCATAAGGCTCAAAAAGTAAAATACCGAACTACGTGGGACATTGGATGACGCGGAGCAATATAGCCGTAAATCTGATTATTAGCAACGTGCCGTTTAGTAGGAAAGAGAATGTCTACGAAGTAGTTTAAAAAAAAAAATGAATCTGCTATTGGTTGCAATGTGGATGATTCCGGACATGGTTTGCCTCGGCCATCAAAAGGTGGAAATTCCGGCACTGCAGTGTGTCAAAACATAAATTTCTCGAAAAACGTCGATCTGTAAAACTATCTAGCGGCCTGTCTAATATAAGTTCGGATACCAATAGTGGAACAGGCGATATACCTATATATCTGAATGATCATTTAACGCCTGCACGTTCTGCGCTATAAAGGCGGCACGTGAACTTCGTCATTTTGGGTATAAAATCGTCTGGATCGAAGACTGTAAAATTTTCGTACGTAAATTGGAAGAGCACAAGACTCAACAAATAAAGAATATTGATTAAGTTGATTTGTTGAAATCTTCTTAGATTTTAAGAATTAAGGTAAAGTTAATTATTAGAAATGATAGATTGTGTATGTGATTGTATAGGTAATACTAATATATATCTGTATTCTGTTCATGACTGATGTACATATGTACTTATATGTACATTTGTATATGAGCCTTACACGTGTTTGTCGTTATATTTTTGTTAAATTTAAATATTGCTTATCGTGAATGTAAATGCAATCAATGTGTGTAAGTGGCTGTACGAATGCGTGAGTATTGCCCATGAGTGTACTGTTTGTTTCGTATAGGGAAGGTTATAAATCATGTGTATAAGAATCGAATCTTCCGATGAATGTGGGTAATATTAAATTATTGGTATTGAACGCGCGTAGTCTTCGTAAGAATTATGAGCAGTTTATGGTGTAGTTACATGAGGCAGAAATAACGCGATACTATATAACTGGTTATAATCATGTTGCCAGTGTAGACAAAATAAGCGCTCTGGAGAGGTGTACTTATATATATTGAGGAGAATATAAACTTTCATAAGATACAGCGCTGACAAATGCTAATACAGATCTAAAAGTATCGACGGTTAAAGAAGAAGTCGAAACAGTCAGAGCACGATATACAGAAAGACAACAAAGTTACTGTAACCAGTTGGCGCACGGGCTTATCAAGAACGATACCCGGTTCAGGCGACTGAAACGATCGAATGTAGTAGACTAACGAAAATTGTATCAAAACAAGGAATAACGACCATTGGAAAGTATTCCATTAATTTATGTGTAAATTGAATCATTAAACCTGTCACTTATTGTCTTCAATTGGACAGATTGTGTGCAAAATTATTTTTTTTTTTTTTTTTTTTTTTTTTTTTTAAAAACATTGACAACTCTATGTACGACAGGACATGGTTCTGTTTAGAGAATACAAGAGGCTCTACTCTATGTGTTTTAAACTTATTTCTAAGATTCTCAAATAGGGGACAATCAAACATTAAATGCTCAATATCATCAACAGTGCCAGAGGAGTCATCAATGAAAGTGCAAAAGGCACACACTGGACCAGAAGCAAGATGGAACCTGTAGAGATAGGACCAAACTTACCATGGCCAAAGAACATCTGAGAATTATAAAAATTAAATATTTTTAAGTTTACACCGTTTGGGAAAAAAAACGGAAAGGATTCCAACGTAAGCGGATCAATATTAAAGACCTGGAGATTCTTGAAACTAACAACATATCTAACAACTCTAAATTCTGAGATGATAGAGGCGTCAATGACAAAAAGATCCAGTGGCATTATGTTAGATATAACATTAGCAGCAGAAGTGAGACAGGTACGGTATAAACATGAAATACTAAGAAGAAACTTTCTCTGGTACTTATATTGATCGAGTACAAAAATTGTTTATTAACATAGACAAGAGAACCATATGCATAAAGTGACTGAATTAGTACCCTATACAAAATGACTCTCTCTCTCTGTATTTCAATCCAAAAGTATTTGGCTGTAATCTTTTGAACTTGTGATATATAGAATTACACTTTTTGTGTATGTATTCTATATGGAGAATAAAAGTAAGTTTATAGTCAAGAATCAGACCTAGATATTTAAGATTATTAGTATGGGAAATAGACTGACCAGAAATTAGAAGTTCTTGATGTATTGTACTATATCTATCTCTTTCTGAACCCGTTTTATCATATAGTGTACACAACTGGGGTGGAACAGCGAAGATTCATATTAAGCCATTGCAAGTATTGCAAAACATAGTTACAAGAATTGTGCAGTACGGTTTTGAATGTTCAGGAACTGTACGAAGTATAGTTGTTAAAGTGAAGTTTTCTATTTACAACAAAATGGGTAGCATACGTAGTTGTCACTTTGAATATTCCAAATTACCAAATTTTAATAAATTCCATACTCGCACTCAAGCTATTTATAAAGGTGCTGTAATTCACTATCGCCAGTTTTAAAAATTAATTTAATTAATTACAAACGTCGCCGTAAAGCTTTAATACGTTACGTTGCTAGTAAACGCAGCACCGTTCATTCCTCTTACAATTTTTCATAAGATGTGCCATCGATTTTACTTGGTTTAATTTTATTGTAATACATAACCGTATATTGTTTTTTAAACATTTATTTTATTATTATTTAATTTTTTATAATTTTATTTTCGTTTTATTTATTTATTTTTCTTAAAGTTTATTTTGTTTTAAACGTATTTCATTATATTCGAATCTGATCGTTTTATTGTTTAGTTCTAGTACTAATTATGTATTGTTTATATTTATTCACGAATATATATTCCGGTTAGTTATGTTCATTACCTTTATACAGTTACCATCTGCTCCGGTCATTTTTTTGAAATTACGAAGTATTTCTTTACTTTTTATGTTTCGTTTACAAGTTTTATACTTTAATATACAATAATTTTTTATTTATAATTCGCCAGAATTGCTTGTATTAGGTATGTGTATGCAATATATATATGTGTGTCTGTTTGAATGTGTGTATATGTTATTACGCGTTTGTATTTGCTAATATATTTTTAAATATTTTTATGTTCACTGGATGTAGTATTTAAATAAGTTTCGATGTTGATTTTATTTAATCGCTGTACCATTATTGATAATTTATCATTAATTTTTTTATTTATAGTAGATTTATATTTTGCGTTTTGTTATATGCTGTGTTTACATTATTTTCTTCTATTCGGTACTTGCGCATTCATGCTCATAGCCGGTTTTCTTAAAAATTAATTTTACCGTACTTATTTTAAAATTAATACTAATAAATTTGATTTGATTTGATTTGATTAGATTTAATTATTATTATTATTACGATTTTGTTTATTTTAAATTTTTAAAATAATTATCGTTCTCTAAGCATTATTCGTTGTAATTATTTTACGAATTTATTTAACGCGTTATTGGAGATGAACTTATTATTTCTATTTTTTATTATTATTATTATTATTATTTGGCTTTTCACGAAGGTTTACTACGCGCTAGAAATTATAATTCAAAATTTGACCGGTGTTAAAATATTTAAGACGCTGTTACAGTTGCGAATGACTTTTACAGAGATAAATGTAAGTGTTATTCGAGTAGAAAAAACATGTTTACGAAGCAGGGAATAAGGTGCTGAGCCGATTGTATAGCGTATTATTGAAAGAAAAACAGTAGACACCTTTTTGGAAGTAAGGATCAACCTAGTCTGAGTAATAAAGGGAGACACTGAGAAATGCGTTTGAACGGTTTTATCCGAATCCTAATGGTAAATGAAAAACTCAGATTCTTAATCCTTTCGAACAGCGTGTTATCGATTATTGACGCGAATTTATAAGTAATAACTCCATTTTTTGATACTGCTACTATCATTACGTGTCATATTTTTCGCATAAAATTATAAATTTTAGTGCATTTAATAACGAAAGACTAATTGGATAGGTACCGCAGTTTTGGAAATATAGGGTGTGTATCGCGCAATATTGTTTTTCTACATTATACTAGATAATTTTTAACGCGTTTCTATGAATATTTTTAGAATTGAGAATATTTCACGTCAACCAAATATCCTTATATTGTGAAATTAAACGTTTGTGCACCGTATAAGATACACCCTGATTGAAATGTTTAAAATTATCTATATCTAATCTACTTCAAATTGTTTTAAAAAAATAAATATACAGAAAATGTAAATTGTTATACAACGTGTAGTAATCGCATAAGGCTCGAAGTAGAACTGGCCTATCGTTCGAATTTTATTTTTTTATTACTTTAGCACTTTTTCGCGTTATCCATCTGGAAAAATTAAATAATTTGTGCGAGTTATCATATTAATATTGCTTGTTTTATTTTCGTAATAAAGAAAACCGCATTTTTAAATATGTTTGGTTTTTCTAATATTTGTCTCGCTTAGTACGCGCGGTTTGTGGGTATAATTTAATTTTTTTAACAATATCGTAATGACGAATGCTATAAATTCACGAATTTTACTAACCACTGAGGAATCTGTCGAGAGTTCTATTTCACAACTGCGTGCGATACTCCAATTAGAGATACCGTCGACTTATAAGACAGCGTTCAGATTCATTCTATTTTTTATTTTTTTATTTTTTTATTTTTTTTTTTGTGGAGGAAGCAAATCGGAACAAACACATTTTTGGGAAATCTCTGGAAGCAAAAGTGATGTATCCTCCCCGGAAATGTAATCAATGTAAATTTACAAAAAAAAAAAAAATGTTTCCTATTAACTTTTACTCAAGTTATTTTTTCAATATACTTGCATTCTAAATCGGTATATACTATAAAGATAACTCTGTTTTGTTACAAATTTATATCGGTAGAAGCTTTAATGCGATTACTTATCAGGAAAGTACCATTATTTTTATTATTATTATTATTATTGACACTAATTTTTAACGTTAACCTTTTGTTCCAGAAAAGGAGTTGGAAGAGTTATGTGGTATGGCGCCAGGTGGTATTCGTCCATATCATCTATTAGCCATTTCTATACCTACCATTACGGTGATATTTCTTACATTTTTCTATTTCCGTAAGAAGAAATTATTACGAGATCATCCCGAAAAGCATCATCGTAATCAGTCGACGACCACCGTTGTTAACGATAATAATAAAAGTAATATCGATAACGAACGACAAGAACCAATTTTGAAAGAGGATACGACTTTTTCCACGGAAGATAACAATCAACGTGAATATTCGCAAGTAGTGGACGCTATTAAAAAGGCGGCCCGAGATTTGGAAACGGCCGCTCCGATAGAAGAAATTATTAACGAATCCGAGTACGAAATACCTAGGACGATGATAAAAATGTCCGATAAACAAGATGCTAGCGATAATTGTTCGATCGACGATTGTCAGATAAACGACCAAATATTATCTCCGGCGATAACGGACTATTCCTCGACGTCTAATACTAGTATTACTGATAGTACTACCGACTGTATAGCGAAAGACCAACCGGCCGGAATTAATACGGCGGTCGTCTGTAAAACGGAGGGAAATTATAATTCTTACAACGGTGACTACGATGGTAATAGTAATAGCAACGTTCGACGACGACAACAACAACAACGTAGACAAATTAATCGAAAAAACGACAAAGTCGATATGGTCAAATCGACCGACGAAGTGATAGTAACGAAAACGTACTCCCAAGCCGATACTTGTGCTCCTTCGTGTTCTTCATCTAAAGACAACGATTCGAGCGAAAACGGATCCCGCTACAAAAATAATAGTAATAATTCTAGATCCGGACTTAAAATCGACCAGACTACTTTTATAGTCGCCTATTCCGACGATAAGAATAATAATAGTAGCCAACCGATCGACGCCGATAATAAATCGTTTATCCATATTAAGAATACTATCGATAACAATCAGAACGCTACAGATAATAACGTCGCTAATGACGAAAACCATCGTAATAATAAAAATGAAGACAAACCAATCGCCGTTATCGTCAACGGCGCTGTAGATAACCGCGATACCGATATGAAAAAGAAGACTTGTTACGGCGGTAAAAAGACGCGCCGCCTGAAAGATAACGAATTCGATATTATCGACAGGATAGACGATAATAACATATCGAAAAAAGATTATCGTTCGGTATGCACGATAAAAAAATGTAATCTTCGAGATAATATCGTCGATGGAAACGATACACCTACGATGATAGGTAGTAAGTCATCGCCGGATAAAAAAAAAGACCACTGTGCGTTCAAAAAAGAAGACGTCCATAAGGTAGATGTACGCGATAATAATAATAATAAGTCGAAGACTGTTTTTCCTTTAGATAACGATAATAGTAGTAATAAGAAGAAAACCAATAATAAAGCGAGTACTCCGACGAAAAAGAATCAAGAATCTGTCGAGAAAAGACTGGAGAATAAGAAATTGGAGAATAAAACTAGGACGTCGTCGACGATAAAAGACGACGTAGTAGAATTATCTAATAAAGAAGGTCGCGATGACAACGTCAAGAAGAATAAACCGTTTGTAGATAATTTCCAATCGTCTTCCTCCGACAATCGACAACAATGGAAAAATTCTAAGAAAAGCCCGGTAAATAAGTCGAACGTCAATGAAGAAACTTCCAAACGGTTTACCACCACCACAACTACTACAACTCCTATTGGCGATACAAATGCTACCACTAATCATACTAAGATAAATGGTAAATCTAAAGTAAATTCTCGTACAGATTTTACTACCGTATTAAATACTTCAATTGTTCCTTCTAATAATTATGAAGATAAAGTCGTCGCTATCGATGGTGCCGGCGATAAAATAGTCTCCAACAAACCCTCTACTATAACAAGTAGTAGTAATAATAATAATAATAATTTTGCTACCCATAACGCGGTAAAGTACGACTTTTCTAAAGATGAAGATGCCGTTCTTAAAGATTCTACTTTATTGTCGATTACTAATAAAGACTGCGATATTAGTAACGCCAACGAAAGAGATTCGGCCAATCACAGTCCGATGAGCGGCATTTTCGACGTACATAATAATCACCATCATAATAATAATCAACATCTTTTCGACGTTCGAAGCGAGGTAAAATAATTACTTCATACTATATATATTTCATATATCTTTTTGTATATATGTATAATAATAATCTCACCAATAAGTTTACAGTGTTCCACGGTGGCAATGCTGACGCTAATACAGTTCAGGGTTGCAATTAATTTATCGTTACCGAGATTAACATAAGAGCGTTTAAAATTAAAGTTCGCTTATTTGAAATTGAAATTAAATATATATATATCGAAAAGTAACAACTTTAGAAGTGTAAAATCAAAGCTTGAGTTCGAAATCAAAGTGCCCATATCCTATCATCATATAGGAATAATTCAAGTTCTTGGATAAAAGTTCGATATTAAAAATGAAATGAAAGAAATGATATTTTTAAAATAAAAATTAAATGACTAGAGATTTAAAAATGAATAAAACGTTAAAATTAAAATATCGCAAAAAAAACTATACTAAATTGTAGTTTTCACGTAATATGGTTAAAAATTATCGAAAAACATTACTGTCCGACAGAATTCCAAAAACAAATTCATTTAAATGTACATATTTAAGAAAAATAATAATAATAATCAAACAAAGTAAATCGCGACAGACGGAACGCACTCTTATGGTAGAATTTATAGAGTGGCAATTAATTTATTGTTTAAGAGCTTTACAATTATACTCGTCAAATAAGAACTTTATGAAATTAAGTTTCAAATTTTAGAATTCAATTCAATAATAAATACAGTGAAACTAGAATACTGGGAAAAAAAAGCCCATAAATGTTCGAGCACCGATTTAATTTGCAATTAACAAGTGTTATAGCACAGGCTTGTCCGAACAATGGATAAATGAAAAACAATTTAAATAATACAACGAGTAAATGTAAAATATTAATCTTCCGTGAAATAAAAAATAGATAACGTAACGCGTAAAATACAAATCTTCTATAAATAAAGTAACGACAGGTTAGCAGTAATAACGATTAAACGAAAAGTGAACTTCGTGTTATTGCGCGCGTTGAAATTTTAATAAATTAAAAATTAACAAATAAAATAGGCTGCGACAAATGACCGGAACAAAGTGTCGTTCGTTTCTTCTACAAAATCTTATTCAGATAACGATCGAGTTCTGTATTCATTCATTCTCATTCGCCATACTCGTATTACGTAAGACATAAAAACGAGTATATAATAAATAATAATGAATGGTTGAAAAACAACCAAAATTACTGAATAAATTAATGATATCTGTTTTTGTATTTATTCAAATAAGGGTTCTACCGATAGCGGTAAAGGATGTAGCGACGGAGCAGTTACACCGACTCCTACAAATGGAGGATCCGTATCCGACGAACACGGTTTGTCTATTTTCCAGTTTATCATGCCGCAAACGCACGTCGGAAAATTGATTGGCAAGCGAGGACAATTTATCAATTATGTCAAAGCTAGTAGCAACACCTGTGTATATATTAAAACACATCCGTTTTCTATGTCGAAAAAGGTGTGCGCTATTGAAGGTGCGTAATTAGTTTATTAACTAACGACAGATTGCGTTTTAATCGATTTTAATAGCTTTTATTATATATTACTTTTAATATACATTAGTAGAAAAATGTGTGTGATATATATATACAACAATGTGACGGCCAGGCGTATTTAGAACGCGTTTTATTAAATTTTAGTAGTGATAAATGTGGCAGCCGTTTTTTACATGCAAGAGTGTTCACATTCTCTAATGTACAACTGGCACGGTGGATGTTTGTTTTTTTTTTTTTTATTACACTGAAAATGATTGAAAACAATAACAACGTATTAACCAGCGAGGAGGAAATCTTGTCGTCAACTGACACTGAATCTAATTAGTTCAGATGTTATTGCGCCGAGTCTATATGAGATTTTTAACTTTGTAAACTATCGCGATTACGGAGACTAAAGAACATTACATTTCGCATAAAATAGGCTAGTGTAAATATTTAATTATTAATTCGTTTTTAAGGTAAAATAAAAACTTTGTTTTGTAAATTTCACCAACAATGGTCGATAATCACCGATGAATAAAAGCTACCATTTTTCGTCCGAAACACGGATATTCGTTAAATCTTAATATTGGTATCTATATAATAAAAGACTTTTCTACTATATATATAAAGAAAGGGGGCCTTACCAGCGCGTGAGTATCGAGAGGAAATTTTTACACGCCAGTCAATTTTTTTTTTTAGCTCTCAAACATAAAAACCTAATCAGCATTTAATTATTTTGTCAAATAAATGAACGAATTTTTAAAGGATGCTTATTTAATACAGCATTCAATATGCGTTACTTTTAGAAAACAACAACTTAGCGTGTTTAATCATGTGAAATGTTTTTTTTTTTTTTAATATATTTTATATAATTTAATCATTATTTTCGATTCACTTATTATCGCGACAAATAAAAGCTTAGTTTATAATGTACCTCAGAACAAATACCCAAAGGCGTATTTTATAAACTATATAATTTTCTACGCGTTAATGATACTCAGCGTGAACTAAATGTTATTCTAAATATCTTCTCTAAATAAAACCTTTTCAATTTTTAAAATTAATGGATAAAATTTATTATAAAAGGCGCTAAAATTTCATTTTGTTATTTTAAAATTGTATTTTTTAACTCAGCGTGAACTAAATGTTATTCTAAATATCTTCTCTAAATAAAACCTTTTCAATTTTTAAAATTAATGGATAAAATTTATTATAAAAGGCGCTAAAATTTCATTTTGTTATTTTAAAATTGTATTTTTTAGTTTTACTAGTAGTTAATGTCTAATGACTTATAACTATTACACGATTTGTATAAATACTTTAATAACATAGCGTAGGCAACATTTAATTAAGTAAGGTCTCAGAGACAATGTACATCCCGAATAGATGAATTCAAATGATTATTTTGATTCTGGGAATATTTGTGGTAGATTAACACAATGTGATTGGCTGTTATCGGTATTTGACAGATCTAAAAGTGTGTAATCCGTGTGTATGCTCAAGGTAGATTATGTTAACTGTTGTTTGACGTCACTAATACGTAAAGAGCGGACTGAAAAGTGTTTCTTAATATTTTTAAACAAAACTTTGTTGATCCTGAAATTACTTATTTAACGAATTGATTATTTGTTGACCGGATACCTTGCAAAGCTCTGTCCTAGCGATTTCGATAAATAAGATTTGATTTTATCTTCGTGTACACCGACAACTCAAGATCCAGATGGCAATAATTTTTATGTTGTATTTACATTTTTTTTTTTTTTTAATAATATAATTTTATACGTTCTTAAAACAAACTTCAAATTTTATTTATTTTTTTTTTAATACTCGTATTTGTAAATAAAAGAAAAAGCTTCTATAATCATGAAATTTTACTAGAAAACCCACTTTGGTATAGAATTAATTTACGAAATTCCTCATTATTGCGTTGTTTTAAACATAAACGAAGTTTTATTATGAAACGCTAACTAATATCTTAACTCTATATTAGGAAATTATTACAACATTTTATGATAAAATAACAGTCGAAAAGCTTCGATAATTTTTGTTGGTTTTTTTTTTTGTGTATTTTTTATATTTTTCTCAATCTCAATGCTTTAATGAACGTTAAATTTAAAATAAATATTCCGTTTACGAGATGTATTCATAATGGAAAAATTAATTTATTACACATTAATCAATGGATAATTTATTAATGAATATTTTTAACCGTCTTTATTAACAATGTTATTCTAGGAGTTATTCCCGTGAAAGCATTGTCTATTAAATTTTTTATATTATAGAGTTTATCGTGTTAATTTTTAATCTTCTAATTCCTTATTTGTAATCGTCCCGCGTACTACAGCTATGGTCAAAGGCACGAGAAGGCATTACATTAGTAAGTAAATTTTGAATAAACGAACGAGAGAAATAAGTTTAGATTTGGACGTAAGGAATATTGTAGGTTTACGAATTGTACGTTAAGAAGGCAGAAAAAAGCAAACGATGGATAGTGAGGGAAACACTACACGCGAAACATTCAGACTGATTTCATTCGGTAAATATATACTGCATATGATCACTTCGTTCCTTGTGCTTATATTATCAGATGTTTGGCTTTGTCGGTGTCATGTAAAGTGTTACAAAATTAAAATGTAAATGATTTCAATAAGCCTACAATTACTCTATTTGCTAAAAACATATCAGCAAGCAACTTTATTCCATTTGCCAAAAGTTACTATAAATTTTACATAAAATTGGATTGTTTTTGCAAAAATTTAAAGACGACGTAAGTAGTATTTTAACTTATGCGTGAATTGTTAAGTAGATTAAATATCGAATGATTTTTTATATATGTGTGTAATTATTATGAAAAGTTTATCAGGAAACTACGATTATAAGAAAATAAATTCATTTAAACGTTACATCGAGGGATTTTAAGGGGAAAAATTCGCCCAGTATATAAAAATTAACTCAAATTCGATTATAAATATATTTATTAAAATCGCGTAAATGTAATTTATATAAAATATTTTTAATGCGGGGTTTTTCTTTTTCGGGAAAAGTGTATGATAGAATTTTATTTTAGAGCCTGAATTCAACGCTTACGACTGTAATAATTTAAAACAGCTGTGAATAGTGAAAACATCGACGAGATCAGATTGCAGAAACATTTTAAATTTTCAGTCGCAACGGTGGTTTTAATAAATGTCAACATCGCTAGCTGTTACATCGTAAAAATTGTTGTATATTTGTCCGTTACTTTCTACCGTTCAGTTATTGGCCGCTACTTCAACCGATATCCATATATATATTCCACGCCGTATATAAAAGTGGCGTTTTTATCGGCATTTTTTCATAATGACGTAAAATTTTCTTTTTTTTTTTTTACTACAATTTTTTTGGTCTTATTTCTTATTTATTACTCTTTTAAATTTCGCAAGATAGTCTAAGTGAAATTTATTAAAAACGTTCGATATTTCAAGTTTAAAATATTCCTTACGTTAGAACATATATAAAATTTTCATTATTAATTTTTACCCCGATTAAGAATATATCATCGCTATTTTTGTATTACATTCCGTTAAATCAACTAGAACAGAATAAAGTTTTCTCTTTATATGTGTAAATTTAAACGCTGAAAAAATATTTCTTGTCTAAAACTACAATTATAATTTGGTCATTTATAAAAGAAAAATGTGCCATACGGTTTGAAGAAACAACTATCGTATAGATACAGTTTATTTATTTATTTTTTATGTTGCGAGTATAAAATGTTATTTAGTTAGATAATATTTATTCGTAATTCCAGGATCTCAGCATGATATTGCCGCAGCATTAGATTTGATACGGGCGAGATTTCCAAAAGAACAATATCCTGATATAACTTTAGAAGAATTTCCAATTGTACCACTGGTCGAAGCGCATGAACTAAATTTTGAATCGTGTCAGGTAATTTATATTAAAGTTTCGTTTTTATTATATATATATATATATATATATATATATATATATATACGCGTGTGTGTATTTGGTTCGTTTTTCCACCTTTTAGTTAGTTTAATTGACGGTTTTCGGTTAAACTATATTCCTATATTAGCAGCTTCAATAAATTAATACAAATACTAATGTTCTTGACACAATGAATTTAATGGTATCACGAGAAGACTGATGTTCTTTCTTCTTCGCATTCTGCATATTCACGTTCCATAAGCTCTTCAATCTGTAATCTGCATACGATTTTTGTATAATCTCTTCCAATATTTGTATATATCGCGGTACAGGTTTTCTTACCTTATTGCGTACGTAAATATCTTTTTCACTTTATCTTGTACACGCCTAGTTAGCGTATCAGCTATATTATGGGAACATAAAGTAGGACGTGTCCTTGGATACTAATTCTCGATTTTCTATTTAATAAATAAAATAATTCAATAAATATAACACCTTATATCAGTTTACATTTATTTTAAAAAAAAAAAAAAAGTTTTACATTACGTATATATATTTTTTTTTCAGCAATTAGAATTAATCGAAGGTGTCAATAACGACGTTATTGTATGTAGTTTAATTACAGCTGGACACTTTTTCCTTCATCAACCTACTCATCCTACCTACCAACAGTTGATGTCGTTAAATATTGTGATGAATGATAATTATAACAACACGCAAACTCCGGCCGTTATAAAACCGACCGTCGGTATGTATTATTATTATTATTTTGAATAATTCGAATAAAATAAAACTTCGTTTTTAACTATTTCTCTAGTAGAAAAACGAGACTTTTTCTTATTGTGATTCACTAAAGTTATTAATTGCGTTATAAAACCATATTATTAAAAAGTTCTAACCATTCTAAACAAAACTTTTGTTCAACATTTGCCGAGTTCTGATTTACATGTGTTTCATTTTATGGTTCCTTTAAAAATTATTTTGAACAATTATACGAATTTTTTCCTTTTTATAACCTTTTTTTTTCCTCGCTGAAAACAAAAAAAAAAGTGTTTTACTACATTCGGTACGTATGAACTCGCCGATTCTAGTAATATTTTTCCTATGATCAGCACATTTGACTTTTTCATCATTTTCGACGTCAGTTGTCTTTATCGCGATTTTAAATGATTAATTTCATTGTAAATTTTCAATCTAGAAAAATCTATCGCAATTTGAAACTGTGCATTTACACTGACAACTTACGAAGATAATGGATCCAGTTGAAAAGAAAAATTTTTAATAATTCGTATTGTCCGATTCGAGTTTTAGCCTTTTATCGAGACGTATTATACAAAACTATAGACCTATTGCAATAAACAATGTTACAGCAAAAATAATGGAAAAGTATGTAGGATCATACTTAGTAAAATACAGGAAAATGATGTTATTGATAGAAATCAATATGGGTTTCAGAAAAACAAATCAACATCGCAAGCACTTTGCGACTGTGCTGAAGAGATAAGGACAAATCTGGAAATGCGAAATAAAGTGATAGTGACGTTCATTGACTTAGCAAAGGCTTTTGACACAGTGAACCACGATAAATTGTTAATAAAATTGAATAACATAGGTGTAACGGGTAAAGTCTGGAATTGGTTTAAAAATTATCTGAGTGATAGAAAGAGCGTAGTAAGTATATCCGGAGTAAAAGGAATTGAATTTAAAATGAGAAATGGTGTACCGCAAGGAAGCAACTTAGCCCCGATCTTATTTAATATATATGTAAATGGTCTGCAAAAATATTTAAATTATAGTAAAATATATGATTTTGCCGATGACATAGCGATAATAACGACAAATATAAATATAAAAATAGCCGTTGAAAATATGCAGAAAGACTTAATACAAATTAGCATATGGGCCCATGACAATAACCTGATAATAAATACTAAAAAAACAAAATGTATGTTCTTCAAATCTATGATGGATATAGAAAGATACAAGCCTATATTACAGATGCACTCAAATGATTGTGCCCATTACATGAAACAGGAGAATAAGTGCAGTAACAAAGATTGCGAACAAATAGAAATGGTACGAGAACACAGATACTTGGGTGTAATTATTGACGAAAATTTAAGATGGAATAAACACATAAGTTCTGTGGAAAAAAAAATTCGAGCAACATTGCCAGCATTGTATACATTACAAAACTACGTTAGCAAAGAAACATTAAAAATAGTATATTATGCGCTGATAGATTCACGATTAAGATATGGTGTACAGGCATGGGGTTTAGCTAAGAAGTATTATACTGTACGTATCGATCGTTTACAGAGAAAATCCTTACAACTAATTACAAGATGATAGTGAATTACATAAACTTTTGAAGAAGGAAAACATGCTGGATATAAAAGGACTGTGCTTAATGGTTAGAATGTTGGATTATATTAAAAATCGGAAACCTGTAAAAGTTAGGGAAAGAAAAGAAATAACATATGATCTAAGGAAGATACAAAAATATCATACTCAAATACCGAAATCGAAGCATGGAAATCAGACAGATATGTACATATTGCCGCGTATGATGAACGAGATACCAGAAGAAATATTGAACGAAAGGGTGGAGAGGAAACTAAAAGGTGAATTAAAAAAATGGTTACAAAATAAGGAAAATGTGGATAAAATACTTTAAGAATAATGAAATGACGAGGATTATGAAATACAAATATAGAATGATACAATGCGGATGTCAGGGTTCTACTACCGATTGGAAAATTAAAATTTTGGTGTAAATGGGAGTCTATATGTGGATGATTAGAGTGGAAATATATTGTTTGCAAATTGAAAGTTAATATGAATTAAAACTACTCTAACAGATGTATACATGAATCTATGTGCGTGTGTGTGTGTGCGTGTATGTAAGCATGGTACTGATCAGTACTTAAGCTCACTTTGGCAGTTAAGTTAGAGAGTATGTGAGAGTGTAAATGAGTTATAATTATATAAATAAATGGTAATTAAAGAAATCAATATAATAAATGTAAGCAAAATAAAAAATTATATTAAGTGTAAAATGTATAATATTAAATCATAAGAAATGTAATTACCCGTCGACAAGCGAAAGCTTGACGGGATAAGTAGTATTAAAACAATTGTATTATGTCGTATGAGTGTTGTTGTGTGCATACGTGAGGTGTGATTATGAGTGTATATATCATTATAACATTTATCACAAAATATAAGCTTTCAACGTCAAAAAAAAAAAAATATAATGTCGATATTATTGGTAAAGTAGTTGCGTTCGTAATTTAACGTTAAAAACTAGTTAAAAGAAGATTTGACGTCGATAATTGTCAGCGTAGGTTTTATAGTAATCGTATTTATCCGTTTTAGATATGATCGTAGCGGCTCCATCGTTAGACGGATGGTATCGTGCGCAAGTAGTATCGATAGACGAATCGGCAGATCTCTGCGATGTTCGATTTTTAGATTACGGAGGTTATTCAACGTTAAATTTCAGTTCGTTGCGTGCGATTAGATACGATTTCTTAAATCTACCCTTCCAAGCTGTCGAATGTTTCTTAGCGAATGTAACTGCCGCTGGTGAGTAAAAATTAAATATGAAAATATCAAAACTCAAAATTTGTTAATTCGTAACAATTATTCTGCCGAAAATTAATATACGTCGATCTCTATAAATAATAAAGATGACAAATAACAAATTAGAGTTAAAAATAATCCCTTTAAAAAGTTATTCATAAAATTTAAGTTCTTTTGTAATAATCTAACTGGATATCAAGTGATTAGGAGTATGAGAATAAAGACTCGCAAATACTAATTCTAAATATATTAACTTGAAGACGGTTGTTACCAAAAGTAAACCGTGGTAGGAGTAAGTGTATCTACTTACTTGGCTGACTCTTCGTTTCATTCAGCACACGACGTCACGTTACAAATTTGTTTGTGGAAGTTTTAAAACTAAATGCTAAAAATTTTTCGATTTCTTTAACATTAATGAATAATTTCTTCCTTATTAGTAAAACGTTATGTAAAATTCCGGATATTTTGTAACTTATTCGTAAATATCGGTATGCGTTTGATGATGCTTCTTGACGATATAGCAGCAGACATGCGTCGTCGTTTCAGTGAAAATCTTAAATAATATTTCTCTCGTTGTGTTATTTAAATTCTTTACACGCGGCTAATTTAAATTACTTCTGCTGTTAAATTTTCTTTTTCCTATTTTAAACATTTCTTCATTTCGCATATTTATTTTTCTCCGCTGTTATTTCTTACGTTTTCTTATTATGTATCGTTATAACGGAATTCATCATATATATATATTAATGAGAATAGTATTGATTTACTCTGTCCGAAAGCTTCGTTCTCTGTAATGCTATTTTATTTTCCATTACATTTTTCGATACGTTAATTGTGGCAGGAGCATCGCATTTCAAATATCTCAAATTTTTATAATTAAGAAGTTTATTTTGAAGTGAATTAATTTTTTTAAAAATTGGTAGTAAAATACATGGAACGAATAGAGTGTTTTTGTTATATTATAGTTTAAAGGAAATATACAAAAATGTATTAAACTTGCATTAAACATGTAAATCAAACAAATACGTCAACTAATCGCGATTCACTAACAATGATCAATATTGTCGGCAAACATTCTATTCGTTCCGGTTCTGAACTTTCTGAATTCAGTTCTAGGCTACCTGACTTATATCGTCGTACCAACCAGTCAATGATCTGGCATTCTCTTATGAAGCGCTATTCAAACACTCGTTTTGTCAATCTATTATCCTTCTGACTATGTGCCCTGTTCAGGTCCGTTTAAGCTTAGTCGTACTAACCAATCAGGATGACAATTTTTTTTTTTTACACATCACTCCGGTCTGACGACCACTATTGGTGCCGATAACATTATTATTATTGTCCGTCCCCGATAGGGCAAACAACACAGATGATAATACTACAACATAGTTGATATACATCAACGATCATTATTAACTATCGCCAACAAGTGACACGACGACCGTGGTTGTTTTTATCAGTTATGTGCTTAACAGCTAAAGCACGCTGAGGTAACTTTAACATGGTTAAACCAATGCAACTGCTACCTCCGTAACGTGCGCATCGGCAATCTTAATTAACCTGTAGTATTTCTTCGGTTTATCCAAACGTATATAATAATGATACCGCGACAGTGCAGCAAATTTCTCTACCGTCGAACTGCTAAACGCACGTGTAGCACTGAAATTGTAAACATGTTTTCAGTGTTCGAAAGAAGCATTAATATAGCGTTCGAATTATGTAAAGATGATATTGAATTCTTCGAAAATGGAGGACAACGGAAAAACAAACGAACCAAAAAAATGCGCTCAAAATTTAGAGTCGATTGTTATCAAAATTTTGACGGGTGAACGAAACGTAATAAACGTTATACACAATCAACGTATAAAATCGAAAACAGTATTATTTGCTATATCCAAAATTAAACCTGATATGGATTATCGAGATTATTCGAATGTTTAATAATGTACGTGTGACTTTGAACTATAATGTTGTTAAAAACAAACGCGCGGTATTAGAAAATATTTATTCGTGAAAAATGATGAACACGCGTTGACTTAATATAGATGTAGACGAAAATGAGTAATGTTCTCGGTAATAAATCTGCTTGGCTATTAAAATATTACCTGTAGTATGAAAAATTAGTGTAAAATGATCGTGTTAAAATAACGTAATCCGTTTATCGATTTATATTTAATCGCATAACCGAGATATCGAATTTTGTATAATAAAAAGGGTAAATTTTTAGAAAATATGAAAACTAAGAATGTAAAAAAAAAAAAAACACTACAATTCACAAATAAATAATCCGTTTTATTTGGTTTTTCTTGTTTTGTTTATTTTTTAAATTACTGATTGTTTCTTTCGAATTAGCCGACTATGAACCACGTGTAATTGTTTTTGTTGAGTTTTTTTTTTCAAAACTCCCGAATGTATTAATTTTATTTATAAACACGTTTCTATATTCATAATGTCATCTTCCGTAATATTAATTTTTTCGAGTCCTTCCTCTCAAAACTGCACGATTTTCGTCGTAGGATTTCTATTAGTATTAGAAAATTCGTTTTTTTTTTTGTTTTAAGAGTGACCGTAAGAGCTTAATGATCTTTTTTTCGTGATATCGATAATATTTTCGCTACGCTCCTATATTTCCATATTTCACACGATTATATCTCGGTGCCAGAATTTTGCGTACTGTGTTTTCCATTCCTTCATTTTGATTCATTCTATTTTTTTCTTCTTACATTCGTTGCTAAACACTCGGTCGCGTATAAATATATATTCCGGTTTAATCGCTACATTATAATAATGTTTTGTTTTAGTTTTTAATTTTATATACATATAGTCTTGAAAATGCTAACTCTATTTTTTTTTTCTTTTTTTTTTTCGTTGTTAAATCTAGTTTTAAATTTATATTTACTCTGATGATGTGTAGTGTAATCTACACGAAATATAAGTAAGGAAATTGTGTGTTGCTTTGTGAATTGTAATATTTTTTGTGTGCTTGTTTTTTTCAATTTTCTTTAAAAAAAAAAAACATTCTCCAGCAGTTATTTAGTTTAATGATCGTTATTTAAATATTTCCTAATATAAATAACATTTACTAGCATTGAAAATTGATAAACGGATCTCTTCATAATTGTTCCGTTCATTATTAGTATTCCTTTTAAGAAGATATAAACGCGATATTTATTTACAGGCGATACGTGGTCGGAAGAAGCGAAAGCGTTTGTTGAAAGTTTAACGTTCGGTAGCGTTTTACGCGCTCAAGTTTGCGATTATACCGAAACCGGTTTACCGTTGATATTGCTATACGTTATATTCGACCAACAAGTACGTCTTATATAAATTAATTCGTAACGGTAGATATATAATATTTTTATTAAAATAAATTATTATTTTCTACTTGTGCCTATCTAACAATATTTCTATTTACCATTGTGCGCCCGTGTCTCGTTTCCTTGACATCTAATTTTACCTTCTATTATAGTCTGCAAACGTATTTAGTAAATTCCGAATTATGTCTAACGTTGGCTGCTTTTTGCGTGTTACACATGGATTTCGTTGGAAACATCATCTACTCGAGATACGTTCAGAGTACGTACAGTCGTATTGCGAAACCCTGTTAATGTTGTCTTAACCGTCCAACTCTGTACTTCCGTAAAGAAATAACGAGTAATACCAGCTCGCATTCTTGCTTCCGGTGTAATATTGCTGATGGAATTGCTCCATTTAAAAAAAAAAAAAAAACTTCACGCTGTTTCTGATTTTAATTTCATAATCAAGATTCCAATCAGCCGGTGTGCCAAATATTTTAATTTTGTTATTTTTTTCTATATCGCAATTCCCCGTTCTTTATTTGTTCAATAAATTTTAGGCGACGTGTAAGATTCGGCACATTATCAGCGGAAATAATTACGATATGTAATATTATCGCGTGGAAGGCAATGGCAAACCACCATATGCGCGTACAAAAACACACGGGCCAGCGTTGTGTCGTGACAACAAAGCGATTACAGTCATCCCGTGTGTGTGTCTTATCTACGCTAACACCATATTATCATCGCCTTTTACTACTATTTACACTGTACTACAAAATATGTATAATCTCCGATATCCACTTAATGATGAATATTATTTTATCCGTTCGCTTTTATTCTCTTTTCGACATTATCCGAGGCTTTTTCACAAATTCTACTCAAGTATTACACCTCGTGAATATTTCGACCCCGTCAGTTGTGTTAGCTGATTGGTTTTCCAATATAACTGACTATATAAATAATTTTTCTTTACAAGTTCGTATGTAATAATACTTTTTTTTTTTATCGTTTAAATTTTTATTATGTAATTATAGGTAATATTAATTAATCACGAATTAATTGCAAGAGGATTTGCGTTGGCGGTAACGCCTGTTGTGCCCGTAGTAAGCTGGACATCTGATAATGATGAAAACGCAAAATTATCCGAGAAATTACAAGAAAATTGTAATTCGAAAAAGTAAAATAGTATTCGATTCTTGTTTATAAATTATGCGTTTTTAAGAAAAATGAAAAAAGAAAAAAATATTGTTATTATTTCTCGCTGGTTACTTTGTGTATATCATTCTTATTTTAAATTTATATTTTTCACATTTAGTTTCTTTACGTTTTTGTTTGTTTTTTTTTTTTATTATTATTATTATTTCGCTTTGTCTTTCTTTGTAAATTTTGATACATCGTTATAAATTATCATTATGTGATTAGCTTGAGCCTCTTTATTACGATTAATATTATTATGTGGGAATTTTTTATCGCGTATACATATTTTTTAAATATTATATATTACATGACTTAGCCATTTCGTGAAGCATTTCAATTATAAATTCTGCATTTTTGAAAAGATGTTTCGTACGTTTAAATACGAAGTAGTTAGATAAACGTTTAAACATAAAAATGTTTGTAATTTGAAAAATCCCGGTCGTATAAAACGTGAATTAAAATACGGTCGATTTTCTAAATTGGGAATCTATTATTTTGTTTAAGAATTATGTATAAAATTAAAAATATATCCTTTTTTTTTACTCGAAATTTAAATATATTAAAATACATTGCGTTTATGTCGTTGTAAATTCTACATGATTGAAATGTAAATTATATAAATGTATTTGTTAAAAAAAATTTAATTTCGTTTTTCAGAATCATTTAATTTTAGAACACGGTGTCAATATTTAATAACGCATTTAACTAAACAAAATCTAATAACGCCGATTTTTAAATGGTATAATACGCCATTGATAATAAAGTAGACAGATATAACGTAATTAATTTAGTTGAAGCCAATCGTTTCAAATATCGTGAACGATATTAGAAATCAATCTATTTATTATGATATATAGTTACAATTAACGGATCCGTTTTCTGATGTAAAATTCCACAACTATATATAAACGTAACGAGTTTATAATTTATTAAATTGGGGTTATTTTTTCGCTTAAAATATTGAATTACAAACAATTGTTCTGCGAATATGAATTTACCTACTTGTATGTACAATACTATTAAATATAGTATATAAGAAGAAGAGGAAATTATATTTTATTTATATAATATATAAATATAAACGAATTTTTAAAGTTAAATCGACAAAATAATATATTCTTTATTGAATAATTGGATGTTGAGTCAAATTTTCGTGTAAAGTTATAAAATTCGGTTGTGTACAATTTTTATTTATATATATATATATATATATATATATATATATAAATTTTGTAACAAATTGGAAATTACAAATTATTTATCGTAAATATTGTATACAGATAATTACTAACTTTCTTCGTCCGTTATTTGTTTTATAATTATTTAGGTATATATTTCTGTTTAAATCCGGTATTAAAAGTTAAAATAAAATCCATGTTTCGATAAGTCAAATTAAAGCTGTTTCAATAGTGAACGTTCAAATTTACAAAAATCTTAAAATTAAATTTAACAACGCTATGAAAAAAGTTTTACATATATTTTCGAAAAACCAATTACACCATTTTTTAAATCAATTTGGTTTTCGATTCAGTGCATTACGAATTGGAAATTTTCTTGTTTAATTTTTGTTATTTTTGTTACCGACACTGAATTTGAATTAAACATTTGATTTTGTTATATTCTTTTCTGGCGTCCTTTAATATATATTCTTTTCTCAATATTCCCTATATACACATAATATGCATTACATAATGACGTCGTAAAGTTTACAAGTATTGGAAATTATTTTTTTGTTAAATAAAACGTATAACAATATATTATATATATAATGTTTTTTTTAATCGAGCTGTTATTTGTTTTTATTTCCCGTGGTTTAAAATAAATATATGTATTTTCAATTAAAATTGCTTACCAAATTTCGTTTGTTGTGGATAATAAATATATAGATCGACGAACTCAGACATGTAATCCGTGGGTAGAGTGTAATACACATTATTGTTTATTCAAATATCGAGATAACACCGACTAGGAAACTTTAAACATTAAAAACCTTGTGTAAGACCGTAATAATAATAAAAACTTAATTATAATATACAAAATAATTTAAACTAATCTAAACGTACAAAAAAAAAAAAAAAAAAAAAAACGTTTAAAAAAATTCTGAAACATATTATAATAATAAGTCGATCGTTTCGTTGAACGAACTTTAATACTTATTTTCACACTAATATTCAACATAATGTGTAACATCTTAGTTGTTAATCTATTCTGAAACGGTGTACGACACAAATTCTTTCTAGTAATTTGTTCTACTTATTTATTTATTTTTACATAAATAACTGTCATAGTTGTCTTATAATGGATTAATTAATGCGAAGTTCATTTTTTCCGAATTAAAAAAAAAAAAAACCGCAATTATTCCCGATACATTAGAATTTGATGAAATGTAAAAAAAATATCCATGAGCTGACATTCGAAATCCTGTTCGATGCATTTACTTTCAGTTCATACAAGTGGGAATCCGGTTTGACGCATCAAAATATCCCTCGATATAAATATACATTTTACGTTACGGATTTTCGTTTTCATTAGAACTTAGTTTCGAGCGAGCTTAGCCTAAAATGTCTTATCGTAAAAATTAATATTTTAAATAAGTTTGATTTAATTTTCATTATTATCATTGATAGAATTTTTTAAAATATTTTCCTCGTTTATAACGGAATGAATACCATTAACGTAAATGGATATATTTCAACGTAAGTAATGTGAATGATATTTGAAAGTTAATGGTGTGACCGTTGTTACCTGTTAACGATAATTAATAACGAAGCTGATGGATGTTGAACCGAACACGGTCACGAGGGTAATTACTGGGTGAGTGAAATCAACAGACTGGCTGCCAGTACTTTCTAATATAATGCCAGCTCATAATCACGAAGATCAGTGCCGCAATAAAACTTATGTCAGAAAAATTTATTGGAGGGAAACGTGGGCTACACGAAAGGTTAATAAAATAAACGATACTTGATCCAAACGAGATACCACTTGACTTTAAAAGCAAGTTGCATTAAATATGTTTAGACACGGTCGCGGCGGGAAATATATGACAAAATGGAAAATACGAGACGACGTCTGTGGAGAGAAACAAACTATGAACCATGTTTTAACCGAATACCCCTTTACGGACTTTGAAGGATAGATGGAATTAGATTAGAACATTGTCGTCGGATGCAGCGTAGGATTGCTTAATAAAACGAGCTGAAAATATGATTCGTGGACACGTTGTCCATCATAAATTGTGTTATTTATCTATCATTTATACTGAAAAAATATAACATACGAGTAATAATAATAACAAAGCACAATTACCTTTATCACTCTAATTTTCGAATGCATAATCCCGGTCAATATAAAAATTGATTAATCATAAAGTAACTTTTCGCTGTAAATTTAGTATGCAGTAAGATTCTACAAATGTAAATAATGTATTCTTTTATGTGTTGATCGAATTATTCCTAATTTAAATTATCAAGTTTAAAAAAAAAAAACATTTCTATATCATGTACAGACTAAATTATATTCATAAGAAAAATTGAAGAAAAGAAAATTTTACAAAATGTAAATAAGTAATCACGCGCAAAACATCGCTTACGTGTTCATCGATTAGTAACGCCTATATTCTTTTCTGATCATTGCTGATGCTTTATTATAAGTAACCGATGCGCTGCTATCGGTTATGATTACATGAACAACAACCTTTTTAGGTCGATGAATCGTATTTAACAGCAGAATATGGCAATATTGGTAATGGCAAGGTCCTTTTTTTAAGTTAATAAGATGCTGATTATATGCAAGCGAACGATCAAACGTGAACGTGATTCTAACATATTTCGTAAACTTTGTATTTTTATGCGTACTGCAAAATAAATCAACGGCTTCCATATGAATATTCAAGTGTATTATTATTCGTTCCAATTCTAGAGGTAATTTTTGCCCTCTTCTTGCGAGGCATACACCAGCATATTGAAATTTTTAATATTTATAACTAGCATATCATTAAAATAAATGATTTAAAAAAAAAAAATGGAAAAGTATATATTTCTGTAGAAGTCTACTATTAATATACCACCATCTACTGCCTAATCCCCGGTATACCTACATATGAAACCTTACCGTTTCGTATACTCAAAATACGATTTATTTTAGCATACTAACTTTTGAAAATTTCAATGACCACCACACTATATTATAGACTGTTATTTTGAGTTTCTAATAAAAACCATTTTTGAAGCAATGAATAATGCCGACTACTAAATCAATGCAAGGTCTGCCAGGTTTAAAATTAACTAAGTAAATTTCAACAGCTTTCTGAATTCGATTTAAAATAAAACGCTCGAAAACTTTACGTGGTATAGGTAGAAGGCAGATTGGTTAATGCGAGAATTCTGTTCCGACCTTTTCAGGTTAACTACAATCTTTGTTCTCTTCCAATGTTATATCTAGTTTTTAACATGTAGTTATCATTTATTACTTTTGATTATAGATATTTCTGAAATTCTAGCACAATAAGTCGTGAAAAACCAACTACTTTTCGGATTCTTGCCTGTTTTATTACTTGAGAATGAGAGGTCCGATTAATACTTAGGTTGGTTGCAGCAGTGTTGTAGCCACTTCGATTAAATGTGTACTCAAGTTCGCCTTCTTTGTAACAATAAGCTCGGAGTCCCATTATTCTTAAGAAACTCCATGGTTTTTTTACACTTACAAGTGAAGTACAATTTTTTAAATGCTTCAATTCAACGTTACGTGCACACAACATTCAATTTACTACGTATGTTGATTTTTCACTGCTATCTATTTTTCATTGTACTCGTCATGTAACAATATTCCCTATATATTTTGTTGCGATAATTTTAATTAAATTTAAAATGTTTGCATAGTTTACCTGCTTGGACGATATTTTTTAATTTTCAACCATTATTTCTTTAAAATTTCCTAAATTTCGTACCTATTTATTTTAATAAAATTCACATTACTAACTTAATCGACTAGTGCTTACTGTATGGAAAATTTTATAGCTTAATTCGATTTTTTTTTGCACAATCCCTTCTGTCCTTTAATGCGTCTATATAGATTTTGAGTAGAATCTTTTTATCATAGAGTCAATCTGTATGTCCCCCTTTTCCTTCATTATATAAAGATTACAATTATGTAGTTTCATCCAGTTGGTTAAACTTGTATTATTTATAGGTTCTATTTTTATGAATTGCTGTTCGATAAAGCGATTTAAATACGTCTATCTACTATTTACGTCCTTAATAAAGAAGAAGAGAGTATTATCAGCATTTAATGTTTCTACCACTCTAGTTATTTTCTGCATAATTTTTCATGTACGTGATTATTGCATATTTAACATGCAGAATGCTCTCTGCAAACTTAAAGTAGCTCAAAATAATGAACTGAACTTCTTTTAAGCAATAATCTTAATATGCGATTCTTACTAAACTATTGCATCCGCTGTTTTGATGCTATGTGGTATACGAATGGATATTCGTTTTTCAAAAGGGTCGTTTTTAAAACTTTTCTATTTACATTTCATTAAGAATATTTAGACTTCCTATAGTTATTAGAAGCGCTATAGGTATACGCAATGTTCTTATCATTGTTTTAACAATGGTAAACTTACGGTTTGTGTCCAAACATGTCAGTTAACTTCTCCAAATTGATCGTATGCTAAAAGAAAATCCTAAATATTTAACATTATCCGTTTTGAGATTACGTAATTTCCAAACATAATAAACGTTTTGTTTATTGAAAAAATGTTATATGACTGAATTTTTAAGTATTTCATTTTGTAACACATTGTACATTGAAATTGAGATTTCTGATTTACAAGGGTTTGTTGTTCATCCTTTCTACACGGAATATGGCCGTGTAAACTCCAAATTGATTTGATAGAAGCAGATAAATCTGTTAATTTAGCTTCACACGATAGTACAAAATAGGTAATGTAAAATTTCACTGGGAAATAAAAGATGATTTGTGTTGTTACAATATACCTAAATAATTTTTCAATGGAGTTTGTTTATCATTCTCAACGTAACCGTATGAAATCTTTGGGTTTTCTTAATATTGGAATGTTGATTTATTTTATCGCCAGATGAGAATAATTTGATTTTTTGTTTTATAAAGATGTGATTGTCCCAGAAATATTGGTAAAATTTGAAGCAGCTGGTTTTTTCTTTTTCATTCTAACTGGAATTAGGTGTAAAGAATCAATTATTTGAAGCTTGAAAGCTTGCTGCTTTTCATTCATCCATATAGGTAATAATTAAAATTTAATATAATTCCTAAGTGTATAATTTGACCCCATGCATTTTCATTGATTATCATTGATTCTTAAATATAAAGACAATTATAATTTTTTGTAATGGTGAAATTTTGATATGTTTTTATCATTGGATAGAACAAATGTGTTAAATTAATTATTAAAGTACAATCATACAGATATTTTTCACTGTTTATGTATCAGTACTGTGCAATGGTGATAACATAGTTAATTTCCCAACCTGTTGAATTCATTAGATTTAGTTTTCGGTTCGCCGTTTTGTGTAGTGTTTGTGTTTGTGTGATGATGGTATTGGGGTGTATATAGTCTTCACCGGTGTGATTAATCAATTTGAAAATAATCCTTTGATATCAACTAATTTTACAGGTATTTATAAAAATTCATTGTTAATGCTATTATTTAATAATAGGTAATACGTTTCTGTTACTTAAATATTTAATTGAAAACACATCGCTCGAAATGTATTAATGTAACAAATTAGTGATCTTTCGAATTTTGTAATAGTTCTAAGCGAATGAAAATTTCTTTAGGAATATAAAAAATGTTCACTAATTAAAAACTCGTCGAAATTAACGTTTGTTCGCTCGAATACAACAATTTAGGATTTATTTACTACTTCATACAGTTATAATAGTATAAAAATATGCGAGTTTTACTGCCAAGTAATATAAACTTCACTTTGACATATATAATGTATGATTATTTTGCAACTAACCAGAAATATATAAATCACTAATTTTTCAATGTGTATTGTATTAGTATATTTTAGTTCTATTTTTAAAATGCAAATTTGAAAGATTATGCAGATGTTAGAGACTTGTTCTTAAGACGTATTTATAAAATGAAAAAAAAAATACACGTAATTTTATATTTCACGATAAATAATTGTCTATATATTTATCATTCACTTCGTAACTATATGATTTTAGATTATTTGAATTCCATTTTTTGTTGTTACATTGTCAATGTCTTAGATGCAATTGTATTGCGTTTACAGCAACCGATTTTTGCTTATAATCTATTTTATTATCGAAATTGTTTTATGAATAAAAAATTTATTTAGCTAACTGAATGGATATTTAACCTAATCAAACCATAATTTTAAAGAAACAAAAATAATCCATTTGACGTAAATGATATTATTTTATTTCGACTTTTACAAAATTAGTAAGCATTTTTGTTTCTATGGTTATCAAGTAATTTAATTATTAGATGATTTAAAAGATAACGAAGTAATTCAACAGATATGAGACAAGGAAATAGCTTTAATTTTGTTTGAAAGTATGTTCGTGATTCATTTATGAATCGGTCTTTATTCACTTAAACGTAATAGCTAATCTACACATGTTATTAACTAGTTTCATTCATCATAAACTACGCTGTTGACACAACCGGTTAAAATTTAGCAATATAACCTCATTACGTGTACGTTGTTTCAATAAAACTGCTCTATTAAATTTTAAAAAGATTTGTTTACACTTATTTCATACTGTTTGGAGGCATGTATTCTGTTATTCGATTAGTATGGTAGGCTATTTCGTTAATAATAGATTCGTCAACAAAATATTTAATTTTTAACCATTGATTAGTGGGTTTACAATTTTTGCAATTAGCAATTTATAGTTAATTCAAGGTTAGTTCACGTATCATTTTAGGATAATTTTTTTTTTTTTATTTTGTTATAATATGTTGTTATTGTCCTATTACAGCCTATGTATACCTACGTGTCATCTACTATATAATTTTTTACTGTGAAGGTTAACCAAGTGTGATATTTAATTTGCTTAAATTACTATACGTAATCTTGTCAAACTAGTTGAACTGACATCTAATTTGATAAACAAGATCATTGTGGTTCTTCTGTGTACACCAATTTTTGCATATTTTGTTAATGTAGAACATGTATGTTTTATCTTTTTATTATTATTATTTTAACAAGTATTTTTAAAAATACACTGTTTATATAATTACAAAATTTCTTGAAGCAAGAGCTTATCGAAATTATTCTTATTTGATTTATAATAAAGTTGTACTTATTTTCGTTTATCGCTACGTGACATGCTGAACATTGGAAGAAATTATCTAAAAGTGTACGTTATTAGTACTAACGTGCAATTTAGTAATGTTAGCTTAAATGAAAATACACAACAAAGATAACTGTAGTGGTGGTGAATTTCGGGGTTGTAATTAATAAAGATTTTTATTTTTTTTTTTGTAGTCGAGTATCGTATTTTCATATTTTTCTTCGAAATTTGAAGTTATGACGCTCGTACATGAAAATGTATGTACTTACCAAAATTGTTCGAAAATTCCAAAAACTGTTGATAAAAATATATTAAGAGAATGCAGTAAACAAACGTTTCCGTCATTTTACTCTTGTTAGCTGTTACGTTGGAACTGATTATATAATTGAAAAGTTAATATTCAATCATTTAAAATATTACGTAATAACTATTTTATGATTAGAAATTACGCGAATAAAATTTCCAATTAAACAATTCAGTCAGTTATAAATAAAAATCATACACATGGTTGTTATACGTGCTAATTAAATGTTGTTCTTGTACATTAAAAGAAATAGTTATTAATTTTATTAATAAATGGAATCTAATTAGTCCAGTATGGTATATTCAAATCATTGACATCTAATTTGCTAATGAAGTTTCAATTTATTGGTCATTCGTGTAATTTTTGTACATGAGCACATAATTAAGAATAACCACTTAACATATTAATTTTTCTAATTATTATTAATGTAATAACGAGATTTTATACGTTCTGGCGTCCTAGAATGTTATTTATCGATATGCCTTAGTCGATCTATTTCCAAATTAACGCATTTCTCGACGTCTTCCATCCGTTTCTATTTTGGTCACTGGTCTTCATTTGTTGCTTTTCTTTTCACTATTGGTAACTATGACAAGACACGTTTTGACCATCTACTATATCACTTCTAACTACGTGACCAGCCAAATTAATTTAATTCTAGCCAGCTGTTCTACTTCGTTATCTAGCTCTGTTTATTGGCTGATATTACGATTACGATAAATTTGCCTTATATTTTGTAAATGGCCATGTTTTCGAAGTCAAGATCTGAAGTACACTTTAGTTACACAATTGTTTTCAAATTAATCAACGTTTGTTTCAAAATACTCCGCTTAATTTTATAAATGCAGCTCACACTGGTAGTCTTGTTATGCTTTTTTCATGCATTGTAATTTTCAGATCTAACTAAAAGTAACTATTCACTTGTTTTATTTCTTCAAATTTATTATTTGTATTCGTCCTTAGCGGTATTTTTGCTTGATATAGTTTTATTTTTATTACATCCGACGGCCTTTTTATATCCTGTTACTTCGAGATCTATTCAGGTATTGGTCACATATAGGTTTTTTGTTTTTTGTTTTTTTTTGTATTTGAATAATTTATTTTGCCGGTGTTTAGCATCTATATGTGTATTTATATTGGATAGTGAGGGAGTTAAAATCATGTCCGGTTGCCTATTATGGTGTTGGTGTTTAATTCTTTTCCTCCTTCTTACTGTCATGATGTGAAAAATAAAAACGTAATTTCCCGTGCTGACCATGAAAATCTGGGGATACATTTTATCCCTAATGTCTTTATATTCATCTATTAACGTTATTCTTGAAATTTTTGTAATTTACTATTTTATTTCTTATGATTTATTTATCGCCTTTAAAGTTATTTAATTTTAATTTATACCATATAAATACTATTATTGTAAAAACAGAAGTGGTGATGTTATTCTGCTTCTAGTTTTCTGTTGTAGTTTAATCCTTTAGTTAAAAAGAACCGATAGCGGGGCTGCATATTCTCCTTACTCTGTTCAGATTGATGTTGATCAAATCAACTGAAATATGAGAGAGCCACCTGACAGTTTGCTAGTTGAAAATGCAGTTGTTGCTTAACGGTGCTTATGGAAGGAACACGTTCGGCAAATGAACGTCCTCTGTTTTATTGCCAACGGCGTATTGTATAAATTCTGCTTAGCCTTCCTTATCAGCTTTTTGTGTTCCAAATGGAAGTTGCCATTCGGCACGACGTGGACATTTATAACTTAGTTGGTCTTTGTTTCATTTCTCTGCATGTGGGGCTTGCACCCTATTCAGTTAGGTGACTCTGGTAAATGTGAGTAGTTATTTCAACATGCACCCCCCCCCCAGTACGCAATTTTCTTTACATATATACTGTGTGTATGTGTGTTAATATATAGATATTAATACATAATCAGTTATTTAGTGTTTTTAATTTATGTGGAAATTTCTATATTAAAATTGTCAATATTACATTTAAAGTTGTGTAAGACAATGTTCACATTTAATATAAATCTTAATCAAGTTATTAGTTCTGTTTTACTTTTTCCGTTTGAAATAAAATATTATGATTAAAATTTTTTAAAAAACCATAAGATTAAATTATTCGAATATTTAAATAGCATTAAGACTAACGATTTATATGTTCAAGAAATTCTTAACATTGATAGATTTACATTTTTTCCATTTTTTAAAAGTTTTGTGCGATAGTTAGGCATTTATTTCAAATTTCTAATAACATTCCGAACCGTGAATTCTTTCTTAATTTTTATTGTGAGGTATCTGTTCATTTTTAAATTTTGTTTTTTCTATAAAAAAATTTTAAGAAAAATATCGAGGTTGTGTTAAAATATAATAAATATTTTTCAGACATGTCATGGGGTATATTTCGAAATCACAAATTAATTTTAAAATAAGTTTTTAAACGTCGTTCTTTTAAAAGTTCATTCAGAGATTAATACATTTATATATATACATATGTCTGTGTATGTTTTTCATATTTAACTGTGATAAGGGTAGCATGCAGTTACTAATTTAGAAAGGAATCTACGATACTAATAATTGCTTTGAATGGTAATTTCTGGAAGTTTTAACTCTCTATTTTGTCAATCGAAATTTCATATACAATAACTATGTGTGTATGTTGTATGATTCTAATTCCGAGCGTATACATGCTCTTCTTGGATAATTATGTAAAACACGAGTAAAATAAAACAGCGTATATTTAATTCTTCAATTGATTTAACGGCATCTTTTTTTATAATTTGATTTATTTTTATAACATAGCGGAGTAAGTCGGAAGTCTTGTTCATTGTATAAGTTTAGCAGGCATAAAATAAAATGTGATTTTATGAAATGTACTAGATATAATATGCTACTAGCGGAGAAATATATGGCCAATATTTGAACGGTTGAAAAGTTTGAAGATAAAAACGCATTTTTAAAATTACGATTTACCTTCGAAAATCACGCCTGTTTGCGTAATGAATGCGGTTATTAGAAATTAAAATTACCGCTTCGAAATTCTCTACTAAATTAATAAGCAAAACGAGAAAGCAATTATAATTTCCTTCGTAAATGATTTCAAGGGCGTTTTCGAAAATATTATAAACGACGCATGCGAAACAAGTAGATAACGACTTATTCTTTGAACTTGGGTTTATTAAATGAGTCCAAATTACTTTTGTCTAATAGAAGGTGATTATAGTGAAAGTGTGGTTTTTGATTTTCACGTAAGGATATATGTGGGTGAATACTTAAATAAGTGTTTTAAAAAAAACCTTTTTTTTTTGGCTAAAGTAGTTTTGTAAATTGATTTTAACGTTTAAAACGAGATTCGCGAGTAGAAAATTAATTTTTGCGAAACAAGGGGTCACTGTCGATAGTGATCGAACCTCGGTATTTCGTAATCGACTTTTACATGAGAAATAAATACTTTTTTCATTATTAAATAAATTCATTTATTACGCATAGTGATTCGAACGAATAAGTTTTAAATAATTATTGTAAACGATATTATTTATTTATATATATATATATATATATATATATATATATATATATATATCCTCTAATATCTACAATAATGTCTTAAATAAGTACACTCCAGGTTTTGGACTTTTTAATTTTTTGAAATTTTTATCGAATTTTAGTAGTTTTAACTCGTCGTAGTTTATCAAATAAAATAATTTTATTTGCGATTACCGTAGCTGATAAATTTTTGAGTTGAAATTGAAACGTGCAAAAATCAAATACATTGAAGTTAATATTATTGTTTTCAATTTAGGCTCCAGTTGCGATTAGTTCCATCAGATTTGAAGAGTAATTTTTTTGGAAATTTATATTTCAACGGCATTTGTTTTTTTTTAATGTAATGTTTTCGTGTTTCTAAATTATTTTAAATCGAGGAAAATTTATTTACGATATTACGATAGTTTTGTATTAAGTTTTTAGTTATTTCTTCTCGTTTGACATTGTTGATATCGTGTGTCCACGTGCCTCGTTAATAAATCTAATGGTTATTATAGTCGTCTTAGAAAACATTGCCTGCAGCTCGTGTTATTTTATGTTGACGTAATGGTTCCAGTCAGCTGTAGCACGTACCGAATGTACCCGAAATTCATTTATGTATATCAAATCAAATAATTTCCATTTACCAAAAACATAGAAAATACAATAAATAATAATATACGCTGTAAATTGACATTATAAGGACTATTCCAGACCACTTTCCAGTGTTCCTTATGGGCAGTTTTAACAATGGAGAAAACATCAATGTGCGGCGAATAAGCGATGAACAGTTCAAGGAGGGAAATGGAGTGAGCATAGTAGTAAGTGAGAAAATTACCACTGATTCCAGAGTGGCTGGGAATTTATACAAACTTAATGGAGACATCAATCTGCTAAAGAAAAGCGATATAATGGCGAATTTTCAGTATTATCGGAGAGGAATAAGGGTTGTAGTTTGAAAATTTGAATGTAGAGAGACAACTTTTGGAGTCTGGAAAGATTTTAATTTTTTTTAAAGAATAGAGAATAAAGGATAGCTACAGCCTCTGCAGTAGAAATGAAAGAAAGTGGCAAGAGAGTGTAAACTTTTTAACAATTCAAAAGGAAGGAATAACAAAGGCAGTGCCAACGTGTGCGATTGATTTAGAGCTATCTGTGTAGATAGGTGTGAATTCAGAGAAGTGGTTGATATGAGAAATAAAAAACGCGTAAGCAATAGAAGGAGAAACAGAAGATGTAAATGTTTTAAAATAATCTAAGTCTATATGTAAAGATTACCTCGTTATTAGTAAAAGAGAAAAGAAAATAACTGAACGGAGAGAGGAGTAATTATTAGATTACTATAATTGAACAGATGATGCGCGGAGACGCAAATGATTGAACGACGACTAACAGTAAATCTCCACTTTTGGAAAATATTGAGAAAAGAAAGGAATAGTGAGGGAATGCAAGATGAGAAAGAGTTTATCAAAAATTTGTCAGCTAGATATGTCCTACGCATATATAAGGGAGGAACCTTAGTCTCCACTTGCAAAGCTGATATTGTAGTAGAGACAAGTGCTTTTAAGGATAAGCGTTGACATATGTTTCGAACTTTGTCCAATATGGAAATGTACGTGGCTGGATAATTACCAAACAGGAAACTACCATAATCCATGATAATGCGTATGATTTGTACAACAGAAGCAATAGAATACGACCTCCGAAGGTTGTGTGAGAAAGAAATTTTAAAATATTAATCTGTTTTAAAACTTTAATCTATTTATGGAGTAATTAATACGTTTCTAAGAAAAAATAACGGAAACATATTTGTGAAGAGGAAGAAAAAGACTCATATTATTTAGTTGTATGTTAAGTGAAGCTAACGCACTATTTACTTATTGAACACACTCAGTTAGGTTAGAATTAATTCCATAAAGTAAAATGTCGTCCGCATAAAATAAAATGTTGGTATTAATAAGGAAGCGTGCGTGAAAAAATTGAAGTATATAAATATTGAATAAGACAGGACTGAAGGCTGATCCTTGTGATAAGCCTAAGTGTACCAGTCTAGTGATAGTATTGTTGTTAAATGAATGTTTGAAAATTAAAACCCGATTTGTGAATAATTTACATACGGCATTAGCAAAAGAACGAGGGATAGCTAAAAGAAAATGAGAATCAAAAAACATGTCGAGGGATACTGAATTAAATGCCTTATTTATATCTAAAAAGCAAGCAACTAAATATTTATTTAATAAAACTTTATTATAGTTAATTACAACTAAATTTTTGAGTTCAGTACATGGAATATTGTAGATATTCAAGAAATAAGTTTCGGAGTGTTAACAGTGACTGGACGCAACGAGAGCACAATGGTGTTGATGTTTTATTTATAATGTAGTCATGAATCGATGCAGTGTGACCAATGCGGAGACGAGATAGAACTACCTGTTCCTTTCTGCTATATAAAAAAAAATTTCCAAGGAAAAGTTTAAGAGCGGATAGCTGTAATGTGATTAGTTGTAGGGATAGCATTGTATTGATAACAAAAGCTTTTATTTGTTCCGTATTTGATTTAAGCGATTTTATCACATTCGAATATATAAGTTAATTGGATAGGATTGGATAGTGGTTGCCTCTTTAGGTGTTTACTCGACCAGTTCATTTGGTGAAAAACCTGTGTAACTTGGGATCCGTAATCAAATTATACTATAACATCAAAATGTAATTTGGTGAAGTTAAACTTGAAACACGTTATAAAAGAGGGAGAATCGGAACATATTGGAAAATTCTTGCGATTTTCTGTGAGGACAGTGACGAGGTGTATTACGTATAGTTCATCTCATAAAATACCAAATGTTGAGGTGGTAGGCTGTAACGTAGAAGATCGTCCTTTGAAACTACAGCACAACTACAAAGTTTGTTAAATTTGGATGCATCGATGTAGGTTTTTATACATTATCTATATTTGTTTGTAGTTGGTTCGATGTGATCATTTGAACTGTGGAAATTGGATATATTGTCAAAGGTATTATAGATACGTCGAGTTTGATGAAGACGGAGTGTCAAGGAGGATATTGCGCGCGATTTTTAGAAATTAAATGGTAAACTTCTTACCAGTTGTATTGTAAATCATGCTATCATAATTCAACTTTGATCTTACCAGACACCGGAATAGATATAATAAGGATACTTCAAATAATGTGTAGCCAATTTTCTCAGCATATTCATGTTTGTAGAAACAGTAACTAATAAATTGTTTGTGTTATTTCCATCTTAACTTGTTATCCCAGTGTAAATCTAGAGATTTTATTATTTGTTGTATGGATTCAGATGGGTATTGTAAACATGCCAAACACAGGCATATGTTGGTCATCGGAGTGCAGATATCCCCCTATTACAGACATACTTTCCAGAAATCGTTTTACTCGATAGATAACACAAAGCAGCGTCCTAAGGATGATCCTCGGCATGATAAATTATTTAAAATCCGACCTCTTTTGGGATTCGCTTCATTCAGGTGTGAATAAAACTTCACCTGAGAAGTATCATGGAGTGGATGAACAAATGATCCCCCCCTTTAAAGGGCGAAATCATATGAAACAATATTTGAAAAATATACCGTACAAATGGTGGTACAAAGTTTTTGTACGTGCTGGTATTATCTATGATTTCAGAATATATGTAGGAAAAAATACATGTAAACAATACAACCTTGGATTTTCAGGAGACATTGTTCAAGAGTTGTGTTCTTCATTACCAGCTGAACAAAATTTTAAATTTTATTTAGATAATTGGTTTTGCTTCACTAAGTTAAGTTAAAACTTTAAAAGAACAACAACTATTCTGTGTTGGTACAATCCGTAACTTGGAAAAAAAAGGAAATTACACTATTGCAGTCTCAAGCAGCAATATCAAATGTATCATGTATATCTAACAGCCAAAAAAAAAAAAAAAAAAAAAAATTATGAACTCCTTCATGAGATCTATCACCGCCACAAGAAAAACGTACATTACCTAATATACAACCAGTACAAGATGTCTGATTTGATCACATTGACCACATGCCAATTTTTGATTCGAAATAAAATCGTTGTAAATATTGTAAAGGTCGTTTTACCAATTATAAATGTGAAAAATGTAATATTAATTTATGTATTATTAACAAAAGAAATTGTTTTAAAAGTTATCATTATAAATAATTTAAAAATATGTAAAATTTTTAATATAATCTATCCAATAAATTTATGGATGAAAAATGTCATTCATTACCATTGTTGTTTTTAAATAACATATTTAAAAAAAAATCTGGTGGGTCAAATTTGAAATTTGAAATTATTTTCTATTATATATGGTATAAAGAGTTTTTAAAAAATCAAACAGAAAATTTTTTGAACAATTTTATCATAAGTTGATAATGAAAGGGGGTTTTTTTTTATCCAAAGTCTAAAGGACTAAACCATGAAAAAAAAAAAATTTCACTACCTCGTGAAAATAGTTTTGTTTACCGAGAGCTAAGTAAGTAAACACCAAAACAAGCGGGCATCGAGAAACCACTGAGTACTTTCTCCCATAAATCGTGATATGTGTGCGGAAGAACATAATTCTTTCTAAAAACCGAAACAGTTTATTAACTGTTGACTGATCATCGCACAGCAGATCGCTTAAATTGGATGGTATTCTATAATGTTCCCGATAACGGTTATAAATCGGACATTTAATCAATAGGTGTTCGATCGATAATTGACAACTTGCATTCTTTCTTTTTCAACTATGTTTGTAATATTGTTGCGAAATATTATTCGCTACAAAATCATCGTGAAATAATACTAGTCTGTTAGGCGTCTCATGTCGAACTGATCTTGTAACGTACGATGTCGTTGATTTATGTTTTTTGACTACGACCGATATTATGGTATTATACTGTTGAATTTTTTGTAAAATATCTGTATTAATATTTTTAACATTTTATATTTATATTTACTTGATAACGACTCAACAGTCGGAAAGCTTTGTGATTTTTCATTTTAAAAAATTTAGTGATTTTAGTTCCATATTTGTTGTTTAATATTGATATATGAGACCATCATTGAAGGTGAAATTTCTCCAACGTAATTATTAGTGATACAAGACTCGTTTATTCCGAATCAATTATGCATACTCACTATGTGTTACTATCTTAACTAGTTTTCTCGTAAATAGTGATGTATTTAGTTCGACAAAAATTATCTAATTGTGAAATATCATTTTAATTTTATATATATTATACGAACAGTTCGATAAGATACGTACTGCGTATCGTTATGTTTAACACAGGATGCTGAATCGATTTCAACCGGATGAGATACAAATTTATGGCATTAAGACTGAGTTTGGAATTTCGAGCTGAGCTATAAAATATCGTTAACACGTTTGTTGTGCTATTGCGCGTTCTCAAAATCGAGTTATTGTTTTAAGGGTCAAGAGGTGGATTTTCTCTTACGTCAGTAGATAGTGTCTACCTAGGTTTTCGAAAGGACGCCGAATAATTATTTATGTATGTATTCGGTTTTACAAATCGACCATCCTCCTAGTACCACTGTCTTAACCACGTTTATAAGGTTACGTAATATATTTTAACCTTTATTTTGCATTATACACTTATTTCACTCCATATACGCACATATATAAATATACACGTTTTATTCACGAACTAATAGTCTATTTAGTGTAGCTTCAGTCACGTAGACACATTTTTCGATCGTATCGACTTCTCATAGATTATTAACCGTTACAAAAACTATTCAAACTGCATCGATTTTATTTTCAAAATCTAAAAAGAAAACAAATATAGAAAATGGAATAATCTAGGGCCAATTAACTATGCAGGAAGCTATACTTAGATATTAAAAATACTTTTTTTTTTTTTTTTTTTTTTATTTGCATGCCGACTTTTAGGTCATCAACGCAATTGATAATTTAGAATTTCTTGAATAACGTTGTATCCCAATAGATAAAACCGTTTTTTGTTGATTTTTTTTTTCATGTGTAAATATATACATATATACACGTCTTTTTCTTCTCTTTTTTAATAAATATGTTATTTAATTACTATTACTTATTATTGGTTAGACAACGCATCTGTACATTGTCTCTTCTTTAATCTTCTAACTGGATTATCCGGGAGTCCGATGATGATCTTTATGCGTGATATTAACGGATTTAAATTTTGAGCAATGTGCTATGCATTCTGTTGTACCGCTGCTTATATACCTCCATAATCGAAGGAACATTTAGATCGTTCTGAATTATATTGTTTCTTATATAATATCGCGCATCAACCATTATCCTCAATATTTTAGATTGATATGACTGTATTTTGCTTAGATGCGTCTTAGCAGCTGTTCCGTACACTTCTAAACCATATTTCCAGACAGGAGCTATAATAGTGTAAAGTAAAACTTTATTTTCAAGATTTAGTTTCGACTGCCTTCCTATCAGTGGGTATAACTACTTCAGTAAGGATCTCAATTTTTTTCTGGTGTTAATTATGTGAAGATTCCATGTAAGGCGCCTGTCAAGGGTTAGTCCAAGATATTTTACTGCTTGTTCTTGCTATATTCTATGATTATCGTAATTAGCAGGTGGACATGTTCCACGTCTGTTTGTAAATGTAACATGCGATGACTTTTGTTCGTTAATTACGATTCTCCATTTGAGAGTCCATTTATGCAGTAAAGATAAATGATATTGAATACACCTTGACGCTTCGTGAGGATTCTTATGTCTGGCTAATATAGCAATGTCATCAGCAAATGTGGCCTGCAGGGTAAACATCATGGTGGGTATATCAGCAGTATATATATTGTAAAAAAAAGGGGTCCAACGACATTGCCTTGAGGTACTGACGCCGGTATTTGACGCTGACTAGACAGGACGTCGTTTATTTTGATCTGAAAAGATCTTGAGCCGTCAGAGTTGTTTAAGGTTAATAGGTAATGGCTGCGCTGATTTTGGTAGTTCACTATTGCTTCCTTTAGTTGTCTACAGAATTTCCAGTAAACTCGGTAATCAGATGGATATTTGTTACGTTGCCATTTTTTGCGTGCTTTTTGCCAATTAACTCCCGTATAGGCAATATATCACTGTTATTGGCGGTAAATTTTGCCAGTTATGTTGATTGTTTACAGCTATCTTGAATTACGTCCGTTACGTAATCAACAGCTGTATCAATATCACACTGCGATTTTAGTTTTATATTTAAGTCTACTTGTTCTTCTACTGTACTTTCAAATTGATCCCAGTTGGTAGACTTGTTACTTAATCTGTTATCTGTTCTACGACATAGTGGAATTGTATCTAGAATTTGTAGTACCGGTATGTGATCAGATGACAAGTCTACTAGAGTAGTGCAACTTTTATAGATATTATTTAAGCCTTTAGTGAAATAGAAGTCTAAGACATCTGGAATCCGGTTGGTATGCTTTGATCAGTAAGTGGGTGAAAATGGTGAAACAACATCTAAACACAGTTTACTATTCAGCTTGAAAAGTTGCTCCGCGTTTACTCTGAGTTCTTGATCCCCAATGACGATGTTATTGTAGTCACTTCCACATATAAATTTGCTACCTTGATGATGAAATAGTTTCGTAAATTCATCATGCAGTATGTAATACTTTGGGTGACGGTAAACTGATGTCATATTTATTTATTTATTATTACATGTTTTTATTTTAACTGCGACAGCTTGGTATGCCTCTGTTTGATGAATAAAATGTAGATAATGGTTACTTTGAAAAAAAAAAAATACAACATCGATATATAGCAGTAGTTTACTAAACGTCCGTTGATAATAATACAATAGGAAATATATTACAATATTCAGGCGTTATAAACTAAATTGTAATAATTAGGAAAAAAATGAATATAGTAGAAACAGGTAGACAGTTTTAGATTTAATGAACGTTTGAATTTATATAATAATAATAATAATAATAATAATAATAATAAATCGTTATGTCCTAAACATTTCAAAGAATTTAATTTTGTAATTAATATTTATAATATTTTACACGTAGATAAAAAATAAAGAATTTTTAAAGAATATTTTAATTTTTTCAAATGTGTGTATAAAGATGTAGAGAAACTCGTATATTAAATCTAAACGAGTGTTGTGGGGCATGTGTACTAGAACAAAATAAATAAAATATTAAACGACATAAGACTGGTGTACCCTGTTTAATGTAGAAGTTCGCTTTTATATAGGGTGGCTAAGATTAGAAGTAATAAAAATAATTTATTAAACGCGTTAATAACTTTAATAGGAAATTAATTTTAAAGATTATCTTATAAATATATTTAGTATTTAGACTGTGTACGAATGTAGATTATTATAATAGTACCTATTGAAAAGGATCTCACATTGAAACTAACTGTGATATAGGTCGCTTGTTATTAGTTAAAATTTTTATATATATATATATATATATATATATATATATATATATATATATATCAATTTTGTGATTGTTATTACTAATAACTTATTACTGTTTATTATTGTTATACTTAAATTATTTATAACTTGAAAATTGTCTAATTGTCGGACAGCTTTCTTATAATTTATTTAACAATTAGTAATTTGCACCAGTAACAACTTTATTGTTGCGTTTTAAACAAATGATTATATATATATATATATATATATATATATATATATAGTCGAATCCGCTTATAAGGGACACATCGGGCGGAAGACATTTGTCTTGTCCCTTATAACCGGTTGTCCCTTAAAAGCGAATTTTTTAAAATCTCTTATTGAAGCGAGTGGGTGTTAGAATATATATAGTTTAGTAAACAATTAACATACTTATAACATTATTAATTCGTAATATTTATTTATATGGAAATTAAGAGAAAAATACAGGAGGCATACATAAAGTAAAAGAACCTGACCTGATATTTGTAAAAATTGTTCATTTACTGTAAAAATGCGATATAGTTGTTTGGTGTAAATTCTTCACCTGCTGCGTTTGAACAAAATCTGCACAGTTATCTAATGATGCCATAGGAGCACCTTCATTATTCTGTTGCATAAAATACCGCCGGAGCTTTTCAATACATTTTTTCGCCTCTGCAGTAGACACAGGAGGTAAGGAAATGTCATCCGTGTCATCATCACTTTCTGATTCTTGTATTTGTTTCTTCTTCGTGATATTTTCCATAATTTCGTTATCCAAATCTTCAATATTATTGTCACAGCATGGCAGATTGGCGTCAATATCTGAAAATTGTTCACAGTTGGTCACACGTAGTAATTCATTCGGTGTTTCATTACTTTCCATTTCAACAATTTCATAATCAGGCTCCTTGAAACCACAATGAGCAAAGCAGTTCTGAATTGTCATAAAAGTGACTTTTCTCCAGCTATCAGCAACAAATTGTATAGCCTGTAGTATTGTTATTGTGGAACTGATATCTTTTGCCATTGTAGAAACTGTTACCAACAACAACAACAACAACAACGTATATTTCAGCATAATTTACAGTGAGTATACACAAACAAAAAAATTTTAAATAATAATTACGTAACGCCCAGGATGGCTCGCCGTACATCAGAAATAATAATACAAAGACCCGTAATAAATAAAAGAAGTAATTATACTTATAATGACAGCAAAAAATAATTGAAAAAAACTGTACAGCAAAAAACAAAAAATTAAGATAGTAATAATAAAACAAAAGAAAAAACACGTTAGACATTAAATAAATAAAGAAGGAATATTAATTCCTACAATAATCGCCATATAACGTTACAACAGGTTATGTTTGAGCCTCCTATGTTTATATTTACTATACATAAATTGGAGTTGCCTGGAATCGTAATTACCAATGGTAGAAATTAAACTATTATCGTGGACTAAGCAGTCATCGCAGAACTTACGCGTTAAATTTAAGATATGGTCCTTAATATAAGGCATGTTTAAGGTAGCATGCATGTCAACGATTTTATGGTATCTAGGGACATTTAGCACACATCTGAGACACCTATTTTGAAATACTTGTAACTTATTAAAATTTGTATTTGAAATAAAACTCCAAGCTGGACAACAGTACGTCATTATGGGACGTATAAGTGTTTTATACAGAATTAATTTATTATTTACATTAAGAAATGATTTTCTGTTGATTAATGGATATATGGTAGATATACTCCTGCTAGCTTTCAAGGTAGTATGACTGACATGTTCAGAAAAATTTAGTCTGTTATCCAAGACTACCCCGAGGTATCGAACATGTTTTGACCAACTTACAGTGGTAGAGTTGACCTTAACTTCAGCAGGTAACGTGGGACGCCTGCGGGTGAAAAATATAGCCTCCGTTTTATCACAATTAATATCAATTTGCCATTTTTTATAATAACGAAAGACACAATTTATTCCTGACTGTAATTTATTAGTAATTGCTTTAGGTATATAAGAAGTACAGAAAAGAGCTGTATCGTCTGCATAAAGAGCAGTCTGAATATCAGGTAGGTTTGGGAAATCAGATAAAAACAAAGTAAACAGAAAGGGACCCAGAATACTACCTTGGGGGACCCCCGCTGAGCACGTTTTCATAGTAGACCTTGAATCATTGATAGTAACGTAAAATAGTCTGTTTGCTAAATAGCTGCTAATAACGTTGATTACATAACGAGGAAACTGATATTTTATCATTTTGTAAATAATACCTTTATGCCAAGTAGTATCGAAAGCCTTCGCAACATCCAGGAGAACCATACCAGTATGTTTATTACGATTAAAATTATGTGTGATAAACTCCGTGATTCGTGCTACTTGCTGGGTGGTGGAATAACCTGGACGAAAGCCAAACTGTGTATTAGGAATGATTTTTTGGTTATCTGCATGAAGTCTTAAACGGGATAGTATAATTTTTTCCGCTATTTTGCTTAGATTGCTCAATAAACTAATAGGACGTATGTTACTTGCACATGAGGCATCCTTTCCAGGTTTGGGAAGAGCAATAATTTTGGCTATCTTCCAACTGTTTGGATAATAACCGAATCTAAAGATAGAGATCGTCTTCAATAGCTTGTAAGATATGCTGTATCAACATCTTCCTATATTGCACTTTTAAACTTTTTATGACACCCATATCAAGTGGCTGAATTAGTGAAGTAGTGTTTGGAGGTAAGAATTCAATTTGAATATTCTTCAGTTTAACGACAGTGTGGTGCGAAGTTGCATTGTCAATAAGGAGTAAAATTTTTCTAGAATCTCTCTGTAATTCTATATCCCAGTTTTCTAACCATTTTGAAAAAATAGTAGCAGTCATCCGTGCATTTTTGTTTGCGTAATATGTTACTGGCAGATTACTTACATTGAGATTTTTAAAGCAACGTGGCTTTTTAGTTTTACCAATAACTAAAAGTTTTTTTTTGTCACTTCCAGTTGCATTACAACAACATAGCACAGTGATACGATCCATAGCTTTTTTCGAACCAATAAGTTGTTCGTGTTTGTATACTAATGACCCATCTGGAGTGGCTCGATAAAATAAACTAGTTTCATCCGCATTATAAATATCATTTAGGCTGTAACTTTGAAGGAACTTGAAAATTTTACTTGAACTCCATTGTTCAGCTCCTGTCAAATCAGCGCTTGCCTTTTCTCCATGAGTTTTTTTGAATTTGATATCGTGTCTCCCTTTCCATCGAGCAAGCCAATCATTCGTAGCTGCAAACTCTTCATAACCCATTTTTTTCGCAAACTCTTCAGATTTTAATTTCAACATTGGCCCACTGACACGAACACCTCTTTGTGTTACTGTGCTAAACCATAAATTAAGAGCTTCATCAACCTCTGGGTTTTTACCTTCTCTTTTTCGTTTCCTTTCCACCACCTGACTTCCCTTTTCAGTACTACTCCATTTTTTATGTAAGTTCTGTTCATCTGTTTTTAAACGTGAGATGGTGTTTTTGGAGACGCCCATGATTTTTGCTAACTCCCGAATAGGCATATTTGGAGGTTGAATTTCGATTTTGTCTAAAATAGAAATTTTTTCCTTTAATGATAAACATTTATGCGACATTTTATTCATACATAAAATTCACCAGAACTAAAAAAAGAAAAGAAAATTTTCCTAAGGAAAAAAAAACCGCACGACGCACTATGGTTTTTGCAGAACTAAACTAAGAACATAACGAGCTATCGGAGAGCGCATAATTAATAAAGGAACAGATGAGAGAATGTTAACACAAGGACATCTCAAACAAAAACGAAGAAAAAACAAAAATGTCACGTAAACAAAAAACGAATTGTAAAAATGGCTAAAATATTTTACTCATTTTTATTCAATTTTTGTTTATGTGAACATTTTCGTTTTACGACCGGAAGTGTCATTTTATATCGGCTGGCTTATCGCCCATCTCACTATTTATTGCCTTGAAAGTCTGTTAATCTTTGTCCCTTATAACCGACTCGTTGTCCCACTAAAGAGAACTAAAACAACCTTCATTGGATACGTTTGATTCGGGGTTTTGCTGATTGTCCCTAATAAACGGTTGTCCCTCTTATCCAGAGTCCCTTATAAGCGGATTCGACTGTATATTCAAAATTTTCGGAGTAAATCATGCCCATTTTTTACTTTATATGAAAAACTAGATATGGTTAATACCGAAAAAAATTGAATTACATATATATATATATATATATATATATATATATAGTTTAATATTTATGAATACTATGGACGTTTCTATTTCATTGTAACATGCATTATAATCATATTTGTCGAAATGTTTAATTTTTAATTTTCTTTTCTTTTACATTATCGTTCTCTTCTTTTATTTCCTATTTTTTCTTCCCCTTTTTAATGACGGCCAATTTGTTTTTCTTAGTTTAACGCAGATTTTTGCATTTACATTCTCCTGCTACTTTTTCGTTTTTATTTATAATCAGTTGAGATCGTGTAGACGTTTACATCGTTTTTAGTTGTTTTTCTCGATTGAATTCGAAATTCCTCGAAATAGCGACTGTAATGAACGAAGCGAAATGATTAACCATAGGCAAAGAATACTGCTCGAGAAATTACCAACGATCATAGCGTATCATTAACAACGCCCAGAATAATATTGGATAGTACTAATAATAATAGTATTAGTAAATGTAACGGTAGGAATTGTAATAATGGTAACGTAATAACAATTTTTATTTGTCGTAAGTATGAATGAATGACGTTCGCAGGTCGTATTAATAATAATCGCAGCAGCCTTGGTAAACAACGGCCTCGTTTTTATATAAGCGTTATAAATTGAATATTTTAAATACGAGAATTTTTAAAATAATTTATCTGACTATTTAAATGATATCTTTCTTTAATAATAGAATTTTAAAAATATGAAATAATTTATTTGACTATTTAAATGATATCTTTCTAATATATTTGATGTTTAAAGTAAAAAAAAAAATTAATTAATTATCCCCCGAATCAAATTGAAACGTCGTATATCGCTTTTGAATGGTTTGCTGCTGTTGAAATGACGTGTTACGAGTTTATTTTTTATTTTATTTTTTTTTATTTCATAAAGATATATTTATTTAATAATTACAAATTTATGTTATAAAAATTTTGAGGTGGCAATCCAGTTAAGTTTATATAAACTCCATTTACAATTTTTTACTTATATTCTCCGATATCTATAATTTTATACTTAATATGAATAATATCTAAATAATATTAATGTTATCTTTTTAATATAATAAATTATAATTTTCCTATTTCTTATTTCTTCGGTGGTTAATTTATTCAATTCGTTATATTTTCTATTTACTAACTCCGTTACCATATACAATCTAAAAATATCCCTTTGCAGTTACATCCTCGCAGGATATGTAAGCCGTATTCGCAAAATTACACATGCTATATAGTTTTCTGTATGCCAAAACGTCTTAAATCTTTTTTAAAACCTAATAAATTGTGTAATGTAAAAAGTAGGAACTAAACGATTATTATTGAATCTGTCGTTCACATTAGGTTACAAGTTTGTACACGCTGCGTAGTTTATAAGTGTCTAAAGATGAGCTACAATTATTAATTTAGATTTTTATTTCCGTTTATTAGCAGAAATGTTCGTTTTACATTTTTCGATTTTTTATTTTTGTGAAGTTGAATTTTTAAGTTATTAACATTCTATCTTTGACTTAACATTGAAAAAATATCCGATCGACAAGTAAATCTGAAAATGAATTCGGAGAAAAACGAACGGTGCTCTATTTTCCGAAAATTTTAGTTGTTTAAATAGTAACTTGACATATCGGGTCAAATTTTTGTTTTATCTCAATATGTCAATAAATTTTCGATAACGATAACTGTAATATGGAACAGTTTAAAATCGTCGATATCGTTAAATTTATTAATTATTCAGATTTCAGTGTTACAGCGTTAAAAATTCGCATAAATGTTGTGAAAATAACGATCCGACGGTGGTATAAGTCCGAATGTTCGAAATTGTTGAAATTCAAAATATTAAGAAGTATTTCGCGCAAAATTCTTTACGTTCGTCGCATTTCTTACGCAATAGATTTAATCAACATAAAAATCCTCTAGGAATCTTTTTAAATGTTTCGATTATTAGTAAACTATATATATTTTCTTATTTTCGTATATAAATAATTCAAGTACCGAGATTACTTAAGAAATTATCATATTTTTTACTTTGCGATACAATCGTATTTGTCTTATCAGTGACTGATGCATATAGACTAGCTCGGGAGGTTATTTCTTTATTAGCCAATTTAGGCTCTGCAGAAATTTATTATCTTAATGCCGAAAATGACGGATAATTTAAAATTAAAGAAATGGTTGAAAAAATCTTGTACTGTGTAACATTACGGTCTGTTATATAATTAAGCTAAACGCCCGTTGTTACAAATTCAAAAATCTCTACACTGTATTATGTGTCGATGATATTAAACGCATCCTACAGGGTTAGAGGTGTGAAACAGCAAAAATTTCGAGTATATAATGCTTGTTAGAACAAGTGGAAATTTTCTATAAACATGGATAAAACAGATGCTATTTTCAAAAGAAACCCGGTTATTAATCCTGAATTCAAATGGAATAAAACAATTCTGCGATGCAAAGAAAAAGTCACGTAGGATGACAAAATTAACTTTTTAAAAACGTATTAATTATAGTACTAGTAAAACCAGTACGAGAATGTTTCATTGTTTCCTCTATTCAATTAATAAATTAAATATTCAAAATAAACTAATTGTATATAAGTCTATTATAGGACCACTATTAATCGACGAATGTCCGTGGCGAATTATGTATCCAAAACAACTACGTCCAAAAATAAAATTCAATTAATTCGGAATGATTGATTGTAGAATCATATTAAATTTTAAAGATACGATTAATGTATGAGATGATAAAATTACACTATGTTGTCAAGAGAATATCAGTTAAAATGTCAGTTCTATTTGAATAATTACGAATCATTAACCCTGAGATGCAAAAAAATATATAAACACAGTTACTTTTTTTTTCATAAATGTTCCAACAATAATCTTATTTTCTTGTTATTAATACAAATCTTACAGTATGCTTCGATGCGTTATGGTGTACATTTATTTATTAATTAACAGCTGCCGTTTAATTTAAATATCTGTCTCAAATCTGACACTTGTAATCTCTGTGTGCATACGGATTAACGAGACGTAAAATTATATATTATCGTTTACGGTTTAGTGTTGACTCTCCATTTAGTCTTTCCGGTTTTGAGGTTTTATTTTCTCATGCTTACGATTTTAAATATAAAAGAAAGTCACGGCGAGCTCTCGAATAAACGGTCCGTAAACATTTGCATTAACATAATCATCGTTTCGTTCCTGTCATGGGCACGTCGCTTCATCTTAAACTTCGTGACAACTTCCTTCGTCTTGTTATTTCTCCATTCATACTAACTAGTTCAACATCACTTATTAGTAACGCTCGTCATTTTCAAAATAATACGGGCCAATGATATCCGATTATGCAAACTGTCGTGTCTAGAGAACTTTTATCGAATAACGTATGGTTTTCGTAGCCCCGATACTTAAGGTTCTTAATTTGTTAAATTATCCATTCAGTAAATTCTTTCTTCGTTATAAACAGTTTTCGACTCGATTTGACGTAACGCACGCTACTCTTACGGCTAAAAGAGCTGTTGGATGTACATCATCTTGTACGAATGGTAGCTCATTGAAGTATTCGGTTTATCATATTTTTTTTTTTTTTATGCGCATACTCATGAAGCGATTATGGTTTGATTGCATAACTTCGCGTACACGGTTAATATTCAAGGAATCTCTAAGGAAGTTAAAAAGACCTGGCGGTTTTTCTTTTATACACGGTCAGTCTGTTCGGAATTTTTACTCGTAAACGCAGAAATTTTTTACGGAATCGCGTAACGCGGGCGTTTTATGCGAGAACGTAAAACATTCAAGATCGCGAACTGTAGTCGCGTATAAGTCGCTATTTCGAAACAACTCACGCTGACTGATTTATACGTGTTGATTCCAGTGACGGCTCGTGGTTAAAAAATCTAGCGGATGCAAATACATTCTATCCCCGTTCAACATACACGCGCAAATTTTTTTTTGGTTTCACACAACATCACAAAGTAAATATCAAAGTCAACAAAGTGTACAAAAACCGTTTAAAACCATAATCAGAAAAACTAAAAGTTTGAAGTTAGATTATCAATCTCAAGATAAAAAAAAAACTGTAACATAAAACCAAAATATATTAAAAATTTATTTCTGCGCGAATAAGTGCTAAATGTATACAATTAGAAGAAACATTTTTTAAAATATTAAAACGAAACAATTCAATAAGATACGTATAATAGTTAAGTATTCTTGTTTTTTCCACAATTTATACAAAACAATCTTCTTAAAGTGAAATGATCAATTTTCATATAAATAATGAAGCTTCAGTAAGGTAAATACGAACACAAACTGGAGAAAGGTAATGAAACAATTCACACGCGGAAACGTACACAGTAAAAGAGAGAAACACCGATAGAAATTTGAAGAAAAATTAATGTCGGAAAGAGATGGAATATGAGTCTTAGACTCCTTCGTTTGTTGGCTGGTAGTATGTGACCGCACCCACACATTATGAACAACACAACTAGAAAAACCTATTCTACCGCGTCGAGTGTGTCTATTTCAAGGATTCTGGTTGATCAGCAGTCGCCAATACAGTCCTATGTAAATTCTAAACCCATAGTAGCATTGGGCGCAAAATCTCCATATAACACTTTATATGGCTTTCTCTTCAGGTTGCACGAAACCACCGGCCGTTGTAATTAGGCATTTCAAAGCACTTTTTTAAAGATGTTTTAGTCTTTATAATATATTCTAGGAAAAATATAATTAAAATTCACTTATTTTGTTTAATCTCCGTAAAATAATTACTACTTTTAACTATTTTATTACATCATCAATTTTTACGCTGTTCTGGAGATTTGTGGTGGTTCTGTAACCATATATCCTTTATGTACGAGTCGCCACTGGTTGATTCATTATTAAACTAAACTATACGAAAAAAAAAAAACCTCTTTCCACTTTTGAACATAACCAGAATCGCTTTTGTAGCTCGATATAATTTTTTTCAAATACAATACATATCTCCGTTGCACCGTATAATACATTATTAATCGCTCGATATATTGACATTTTGAACTACGTCTCTTAACCCTTTGACTACCAATTATTTTCATATTTATTCCTAGTGGGACAAATATGTTCCCCTGGTTTGTTATATGCAACTAGTTTTTTGTACTGTTGGTAGTTCCCTGGTCATAGAATCATATATCCCACTGGTATTCAACGGCATCAAATTAAAAGACAACTATTTTTCAGAAATAATTATTTAATGACATTCAAATATATATTTATTAAAACTTTCGTAGTTGTTTTCCATCCGTCTAGAATTATTTTCAGTGAAAACCACGTCCTGGTTCGTTTCTGATGATGAGTGGTGTAAGTCCATTCGAAACGTTAAATTTTTAGAATAATCAGGACGTGATAATTCTAGACGGACATTCAGACAGTTCAATTATAAACAATCAGAATTAAGTGGATGTCACACATACACACTCTCCCTTCCTCTCTCATATATGTATATATATATATATATATATATATATATGCGTGTGTGTGTTTGTATATAAATAAATCGGTATATCCGCACACTATATATATATATGACCATACATATGCTACCAATATATATGTATATATTATATATATTAAAAAAAGGACATGCACACACACACACACTATATAAATATATAAGTGATAAAATTTTAGGTATGGTATGATTTGAAACAGTTTTTACATAAACGTATTTTACACATGGAGCAGATTGTTTTTGTTCTTGTTTCTGTTTTATTTTTTGAACATCCGTTGCATATTCGTCTTGTTTTTTCTTCTACTGATAAATGATATCCAAAATTTACAATTCATTTAGCACATTTTTATAGTCTACTAGTACATGATTTTCTGGTTAGTTTACCGTTTGCAATTAGCTGTTCTGTCAATGGCACAATAAACTGAATTAATTCTTTATTCTGTTTGTAGTTTTCATTATATAAAATAGATGCATTAATCACAGATTTCATTATCAACCTATAGAAAACTTCTTCCACCACTTGTTTAATTTTCTATCACAATCATATGTCCCAACTTTTTGATCTGCTAAATCAACCCCTCCCCCATGTCTTTATTATAAAAGCAAATTAATGTCGGACAACTAACTGTAAATATACTGTCATCCTTTTGTTTTCGATTAGCTTGTTCAGTTGTAGGTTCATGGCAGTTACTCATAACAATAACGTCTTTATTGTCTTGCCATCTTGCCGCCAATACCCCACACTCATTTCTTAAAAATTGGTATTGTCCTTTTTTTAATTTTCCACCAAATTTTTGGCATATTTTTCTGGAAAGTATGCATGTACACCTATTGCAGAATAATTTAGCGTGTTTAGTAAATTAATGGTTGTAAAAAATCAATCAAAAATAATAGTTACATAGGGATTTTTAGTTGTCAAGTTTAATACAACCCTTTCCCCTAATGTGTTTTTTGGAGTGCTATTTGTCGAATCTTTATCTTTACTCGAATAAACATTCAGATCATAAGTGTATCCTGTTATGGAATCACATCGCTCTCAGATCTTTATCCGTCGTTTAGGTTCCATAGGTAAATACTGCTTAAGACTTGATCTACCTTTAAATTTCGTCATTGACTCATCGATACTCTAAAAAGGACTATCTTCCCGAGCTTTTAAAAATGTGTGTTTCAACACGAAATGATTTCATCTATATAATACGTTTTATTTGCATTAGCAGGTTTTTGGGGATTATTAAAATATAATTTTCATAACTGAAATTTGTTGTGAGCCTGGCAGTATTCCCGAGTGAAAGATTATGTGATCAGTAATTGCTGGATAGATTATTATAGCTCATTATAAGTAAACAACCCATCAACATCATTATTTCACCAATGTCAGTATTATCAACATTTTATTTACTGTTTTTCCCCTTGCGCAATAATTTTAACCGTTGGTTTGTACACTGAGAAATAAACAGTATTAAACGCTTCAGGAAAAGTTTTAGAAAGTAATGAATTTCTTCTTCCGAAGTTTGATCATATATAACTGTTAGTTCGAATTTTGGTTAAAACTTTTCTTTGTGTAAATGAACTGTCTGACACAAATCATTCGTTTACAGATGCAACTACATTTTGAGGGGATGGACATTTGTTATCGATATCGGCACAATTGTCTTCTGACTCCGTTTTGTTGTTGTCATCGGTTAGACTTAGTTGATATTCATCGTCAGATGATTCTTAAAAGGAATCGTCATTACCATCAATATCTTCGATTAAATTCTGTATATCATTATCGGATAATCTTTTATTATTCATAATTTTAGCTGGAATAAAATAATAATTAGTGTTATTACACCTAAGTTAATTTCGTTTAAAAATGTGTCACTAAATGCCTGTGGGACAAATACAAGTTGTTCAATAAATACCATTGGGACAATTTTGTCCCAAGCAGAAAAATTCACATGAAAACGAATTATATTTACTTACCGCAATGTACACGGAGGATGAATATACAGGGAAAATCAAGAAGTACGAAAAAAAAAAAGATGGATGCCCATACTGTCGACATAACTGGTTCAGAAAAAGAAGTATTACAAGCTTACCGCATGCTCTATTGGCATCCAGTGATACTAAATATAAGAACAGAATCCATATAACTAATAGATCGTTACATCTTCCCACATTCTCTACTATATTAATGTGCTGCTAAGACACATATTTCCCGTTGGCGGTCGAAGGGTTAAAGAATTAAATAGTTTAACACAACGAAAAATAATACGCGCTGATTTCGACATTAAGAATATACTTCAAAATGCTATTTAAGACTGAATAATAAGCCATCGATTTAAAAATTTTTGATAAATAATTTATGAATTACCGAATTGATCGTCTTCTCGTTATCCGATACATTTCCATCTCACGTAAAGTTGAATTAAATCACCATTACGATAAACGGGGCTCGATTTAAAGAAATAATCGTATTACCACGTATCGCGAAATATAGATTATGTGCATATAGCACGCTCTTACTATCAACTTATTAAAATGTTTTTGATTGTCTATTAATATTAAAACTGTGTTTTTTTTTACCTATAAGTAATTAAATTTCATCTTGTTACTCACTTGTGTATACATCGTGTTTACATTCCTATTAAACTATGTAATTTTTCTACCGCTACAAAACAGCCATGCGCGCATTATCGTGAAAGTTATACCTCATTCCACTTGTAAACATTTAATCGGTGTTTAAATAAAAGATACGTATCTAACTACAACGGTATTGCGCAATCAGAAATCACTAGATTATATTAGGGGAGTTCGTTTCTTTCTATGGTTGTTGCAAAAACTAGTTTCAATTTATTTTCAACAAAATGCTGACAATATTACGGACATTTTGATATTGTTCCGCATAATTAATTACCGAAAAAAAAAAAACGATATCATAATATTGCTTCTAGTGCATCTTTGTAATCAGAAAAAAATATAACTAAGCGCTTTTTTTGGTTATAGAATAAGTTTTTTCATCTTTTCTTGTTTATTAATTTTTAAAACTAGTATTATTTCATATATATATATTATATATATACTGCGGTGGCATAGTTGCCAAAGTGTTCAGAGAATTCGATCTCAGCTCGCGGCACAAAGTTTTTTTTATACGAATAGCTACTGCCTATAAGGCTGTTAAATTATCAATTACTTAGACATAATTACAGAGTTTACCATTTATTATAAAGTTTGACAGAAGGTGGAGATTGTTTACATCTGGGATACTTGTTTTCAGCTGATTGCAACGATATTGAGTATATTTATGGCAGATTACAAAAATATGATAGACCGAAACAGCAAACTTCACATATTTTTTCTTCATATAAATCTTAATTATAATGAAGAACTACCTTTTGTATAGCATCATATCGATCGAATGCATTGCATGTAATTAATTCCATGAATGTTAGCCTATTTTACACGAAAAAATAACGTGCATTAGGCTTATAGAAAAATAATTTATTATTATTATATTTTTATTTTAGGACGCTCGTTTGCATCCACGGAAATTAGATACAATAAATTACAGAAAAATTATTTACTACTTATAACGCTATTTGTTTAGTTTATAATATTTTTTAAAAATCGGTTATTTTTAGTCCTGTAGTGCTTTACTTATATCTGGTCCAATTATTGACGACTAATTATGTTGTTGTTCGAATTTCGGACATTCTGTAATCACATGTTCATCGGTAAGCGCTGAACCTTGACAAAACTGCATGTTACCGACGACGCATTCTCCTCGATTAGTGGCCCGTGCGTTAACCTAGTACGACCGACTTGTAATCGGGCTAGTACTAACTCTTCGTGTCTGTTCGGTCGGTATGACGTCGTCCACTGTTCTATTCGCGGTTTGATATTCCGTAATTTGTTCTGTGTTAATCTCGACCTCGAATCTTGTCGAACAAGATTTATCGCGAATTTTAATTATTTGCTTATCCGGGATTTCTAGTCCGTGGAATTGGCTTCTGCCATGGTGGGTACGAGAAGTCTTGTGTGGTACAATCAACCGTTGTTAAATTAAGGTACCGTATGAAATGTTTAGAACGTAATCCAAATGCTTTATTATTTTTACTGTATTTGTTTTCTAAGTTCGAATGAAAGGTTTTGTAATAGTTTGGATGGGTTTTCTTCATTTCGAAATAATATTTCAATGCTAACAGGATTCCTCGATCTTCGAGTGTTGTTTTACTAGTTCCGGCATGTAGGCTTGATACTGGACTAGTACAGAAGGCTTCGCTGTAAATACGAAGTGCCAGATTTTGTATTACATCTAATTTATGTATCACTTTCGGCGATCCCGTACCATATACAATTGAACCGTAGTCTAATAAAGATCTAACGCTTGTACCGTATAGACGCAATAACGTTCTTCTGCCGGAGCCCACGATTTGTGGTGTAGAGTTTTGAGTAAATTAAGAGACTGTGCATCTAGATTTTACGTAATCTACATGCGCCTTCCAGTTTAATTTTTTATCCACGATTAATCCCAGGAATTTAGTTTGAACGGATAGTCGTACTGTTTAATTTTAGTCGTACAAGACGAGTATACGACGTTTTCCTGTTAAATTGTACCGCACATGTCTTTTGCGAGGAGAAACGGATATTTTTTGTCGAAGCCCATTCTTCTATTAATTTGGTATTTTGTTGTAGTTTCTTTTCCAGGGCAGAAATATTGTGTCCTCCGATATATACAACCAAGTCGTCGGTATAGATGGAATATTTTACAGGTTTCCTAATGCGCTCTAACTCTGTTTTCTTGACGTTTTGATGTAGACAGTATTCGAACTTTAAATTTTCTGTTCTATAGGAATGAACAGAAGAATTTAGGTAGGTTGCCGCGAAGACGGTGGTCGTGAATTGTTTTTAGAATGAATGGGTAGATAAAGCCTTTTCTATATTTAAAAAAAAAAAAACGCAAATAACGTGTTGATCTAAATATTGCCAACAGGAGATCGTCCTTTTCTAAAGCCACTTATAGAAAAAGAAAAAAATAACTTTAACTAGTGCGGTATGTATTTAAATATGTACGACAGATTCTTAATGTTGAATACATGATACCTTAACAGTTGTTATCTTAAACTAGCGCTGTATTACAGCGAAGAAAGTAATTAGATACATATGTAAATGTACATTCACACACATAATGCTAGTGCATATATACATGTGTATATAAATATACAAGTAATTATTTAAATAAAAGGCAATTGAAATAGACGCTAATTATTATCGAAATAACTTATGCTTAATTCTACGATGTTTATACCTAAAATAACGCGTGGTTACTCTTAGCGTGTTGTAGGCTCTTATTAACATTAATGAATTTGTTCCTAGGCATTTAGTACGTATCGCAAAAATTCATTGATAAATTATCTATATACGAAGGTAAATATAAAATGCGCAGAGACAAAATTAGATACAAACACCACTATTAGAGTACGAAATTACCAAATATTTCGTACTGACCACACAAATAACTCAGGGGGAGTTGCTCTAATAGTTCATAATAGTCTGCACTGCACCCCAGTGCCTGTACCGCGCTTGAAACAGGTGCAGGCAGTAGGAGCTAAATTTCAAACAGGAAATAAGACCATATTAATATTTGCTGCCTATAGACCACCAGTTAAGCCTACCTTTTTTGAGACAGACATAAAGTCATTATTAAATACATCAACGCATGTTTTAATAATTGGAGATCTAAATGCGAAAAGCAGAGTTTGGAACTGTCACAATGCCAACAGAGCGGGAAATATATTACTAAACACGCGTAACAGATTAAACTTTCAAATTAAAACACCATCTGAGCCTACCTATTTCCCCGGAAATACAAATTCTTCACCTAGTATTATTGATATTGTTATTGCAAAGAACTATCACGGACTTAGTACTCCCATATCTGTAAGCAAGTTATCATCTGATCATGACCCAATAATGTTTAACATGTCATTAAATTACAAAAAACCGATTCAGTGTTTCAACTACTCCAGAGCAAACTGGAATACATTGAAACAGTGCATACAAAAAGACATCAACATTCCAAAAACCTTACCTAATTCAAAATCTATAGATCAATATATTACCTACTTTAATTCTATCATAACAAAAGCCGCACATAAATCCCGCAGGTTGTATTAAAATCACGAGCAAATTCGATTTCAAATAACACAAAAATGCTTATTAAAATTAAAAATTACGTTCGTAAATGTCACATCAGAGTTCTCATAATTTAAACACTATTAATTATAAAAGATTGTACACTAAATTAAACAAGGCAGTACAAATAAGATTAATCATTGAATGAAATAAAGAATACGATAAGTTCCTCAAAAACCTATCACCAGCTGATAATAGTCTATGGAGAGTAAATAAATACTTCTGCAAGAGTCAAACCGAACTGCCCCCTATAAAAATCCCAACCAGTGCAGATAAGGTTGCGTACGCAATTGAAGATAAAGTAGAAATCTTAGTTGAACACTTTAGCACTATTTATGGCCAAAATAATCACATGTCAACTAGATATCATGAAAGGAAAATTAAGCAGACAATAAATAATTATTCACTTCATATTTCTGCAACAGTTTTACCTAGGAATTTTACAACACCTAAAGAGATATCTCTACTCTTAGACAAAACAACTCAGTTGGTCATGACTAAATTAATATAAAAATGATTAAAAATCTACCATTCAAAGCAATAGTTGCCTTAGTCAATATGTTTAACTCCATGTTTACGTCTGTGTTATTATCCTCTGTCGTGGAGATTGTCAATAACGATACCCATACCAAAACCGGGGAAGGATGCCTCTCTCTGGTACAAAATGTAAGGCCAGTGAGCTTACTTAGTAATTTAAGTAAAATATTTGAGAAAGTACTCTTGGTCAGATTAAGAGATTTCAGCGTGAGTCGATCTATCATATCTGATTCACAATTTGAGTTTCGACCAAAACTCAGTACCACAGTTCAATTAGCTAAAATTTGCGATAAAATTACCGATAATTTTAATCAGAATAAACGTACAAGAGTAGTCTTGATGGATATTGAAAAAGCGTTTGACACAACCTGGCATGATGGAATTATCTATAAATTAATCAAATATGAATTTCCTCCTTATCTAGTATTCACTATTAAATCTTATTTAATGAACAGGAAGTTTTACGTGAAAATAAAAAACCATAAATCTAACATGAGATTTATTAAAGCTGGGGTACCTCAAGGGAGCATCCCAGGTCCTTTCCTTTTTATACTCTATTTGAATGACTTGCCAACCATTCCGGGAGTAGACATAAACCTTTATGCTGATGTCTTTAATTGTATCCTCTTATAGAATTGACACAGTCAGTAACAGACTAACAAGTGCAATTGATAAAATATCAAAATTTTTCTACAAATGGAAAATTAAAGTCAATGATGAAAAAACTGAATCAATCATTTTTACTAGACGTAGGCCTCTACTTAATCACTTCGTTCGAGTCAAAAACAATTACCTCGATTGGAAATGTAAGATATTTAGGCATAACTATGGATAGACGACTTACATTTACGAGGCATATTAATGATTGTGTAAATAGAACGATGCGCAAATTGGGTTGTCTATTTCCAATATTTAACAAAAAGTCTGCATTATCGGCGCAAAACAAACTCCTCATTTACAAAAAAGTTATTCTACGAAAATTATTGTATGCGAGCCCGGTCTGGAGCTAATAGCAGTATAAATCAGATGCAAAGACTACAAAATCATTGTTTAAGAATTATCTTGAATAAACCAAGATTTACAAAAATTAAATCTATGCATGATATTTTAACGTTTCCTTACATACAGGAAATCATTAAAAATACAGCGAACAAATTTTTCGCCAACTGCAGCTCATCTGATAATGTACTAATACATTCGATAGGAGATTAACCAGTCTCTGCGACACAGATATAAGAGGTACAAGCACAGACGTATAAAACATATCTGTTTATAGTAAGCCGGCTATTAAATTCTAGTTATCAGCAAATAGACTAAGATATTTTTAAGATATTATATTGTGATAGAGTAAGTTATAATTTTATTCTAATATATTGGAACAGGTTTTTTATACAAATGTTTCCTGTAATTGATACATTTGATATTTATAAGCCTATCATATAAGCTATCCTATTTTTGTTTAGAATTTTTGTTTTATATTTCGGTACGGGTAAATTGTTCATTTTTAAAATTTAATATGCTTATGTGCATGTAACTTAATAATAAGAAATACACTGCTTCTTCTTCTTCTTCTTCTAAAATGCGCAATTGTGAATGTATATCGGTAAGTTTATGTATCTGCTTGACGATTTAATATAACTCTGCAACGGTAATTTCAAATCAGTTATAGCTTTTTAAGCCGTGCTATTGAAAACTGACCATCAAACGAGACAGGCATAGTCTGGGTCGAATAACGGATCTATATATAAATAATGACTTCTTATTAATGGTCGTAGTGAAAGTGTACGGATAACATTATGCTAATATTACTATTTAATATTAAACGCGAATCCAGTCTTAAATAACGAATTTATTTTCTCAATAACTTACCACTAATGGTATAGCTTCCGCTAACGGTGTTTGACGTCATCTTATAAAGAGGAACTGGTATTAATTTTTAACGTCCAACGTTTAAAAACTCAAATATAATATTAGCAGGTTTTTGTTTTTTGTTTTTTTAATCCGTTACATATAGTATTTAGTCTAAACGACCGACAATATAATAAATCATCAGCTTACAGTACTCCTTCAACGTAAGGTAGCTCGGATAAGTGATTTATTAAAATTAAAAACAGATAAGGTCTTAATAGATTGTCATCACACCGTAACAATAGATTTTTACGAAGGATTAATTCGTCAGATGAGTAACATAGAAGTTTCTATTGCTTAAAGACGATTTTATGAATTTAATTAAATTATAAAGAAAATTTCAACCTAAATAGTTTAATAAAATAATGTACCGGACCGAAGGCTTTTTGATATCGATTAGTAGTAAGTAACGCTCTATACTTTCTTCATTGTTTTATTTATAATCACCAGAGAATAATGCCTATCATTTATAAAAGAATATTGAATTATTCGAGCTAATAGTATCGGGAAGGTGGTCATTCGAAGAAAAGTACAAGGTAAACGGCAGATAGGTCGACCACCAATACGCTTTATCGACCAAATCAAAAAGATAACTGGTATTCAGACGATCCAAGAAATTATGCACCAGGCCGAGAACAGAGATATATGGAGAAAACTTCAAAGTCATAAATTGGGTTACGACGCTCGAAATCGAACGCACGATTGGATAATGATGATGAACGCTCTATACATATTCAGATGAATATTATCGGTTATGTAATTTTCTGGTCTAGCCACTCGGTGTACGATAGAATATCTAGTTCCAAATCCGAACGGTTCGTCTATAAATCGTACTACTATTTACTGAATGTGACTGGAGCCGATGTAATAATATTTGAAGAATTTTTGTCGGGTTTAGGTATAGTAATAATTCTAGACGTTTTACAACGCTGCATTGAAAAATTGCCTGTTTCGAGAATACCATTCGTTAAATATACAATTGATTTATATGGTACGCGTTATGTATGCATAGTATAAAACGTGCTTGTATGTGTATTATTTTTTCGATTATTATATTTAGAAATTTATAATTTTATATAAGCGTGATCGTAATGTAAGTTCTGTAGTTAAATTTACTATTTATTTTCGTTTAGATTCAGAAATGAGTACAGCCCAAGAAATGCCTATTCCACAGATGAAACTGGAAGGATCATTTATAAGTGTATTAGATGTCGCGATAGTTACCACAATTGTAGGAGCGATTATATGGTGGTTATTTTACAAAAATAACGACAAAAAAGAAAAACCTATTTCGATAAACAGTTACACCATTCAGTAAGTAGCATTTTTTTTTTATATATATATATATATATATATATGATGCCTTTACGACTTACCTAACGTTATGCTGCAGGGGACAGTTTATATTTTAATCAAAGATGCTAACTTCTAGAAATGTTGCTGTGTGAGAGAATAATTGTACATATCCAGATGGTGAAGGGACGACACATTTTACAGTGGTGTAATATATAGGAACGTAGTCAGATAAAAGCTCAGAACGTAACGACACCGCAGCAGAGCATTAAAAAAAAACAAAAACTGATCGAGATTGCAAATTGTCTGTTCAAAATAGAGAAGACAGACGGGACTTTCTCTAAGTAGAAGATGATGGGGTGACAAATTGTGTTCAAACCGTAATCTACTGATGAGTACAATTAGGTTGCGATTAATCTTCTTAAAGAAATAGAACTACGGAAGTTTAGTATTCTCTTTAGTTTTTATTCACTCTGTACAGCTGGAATATAAGAATGATTGGGAACTGATGTACACTAAGAGCATTAGTCGATCATCTTTCGCCCATTACTATTAGATGTAATTTGAATGCGTTATTTTTAATTTATAAAAATTATTAAAATGTCCGATTTAATTCCCTTACAAAAAATAAGGACATTCCACTCAAAAATTTAGATTGCTGATGCGTAATTTAAAAGCGACTTCATGTAAATCTATAATAATGATAATACATTATTGGCTGCTTTGTGTTGGCTCCGTTACAATAAATAAATAAATAAATGGCAGTGGTTAAATAAACTTTTCAGGGACACATACAGTCGCTAGGCTAATACAACTCATTTAAATACAACAATTTATAATTGTGCGCGTATCAACACACACACGTATACATGTATATATATATAAAGAGAGAGAGAGAGAGAGAGAGGTAGAAAACTATGTAGTATACAACAATTTTTAATTATGCGCGTATCAACACACACACATATATGTATATATATATAAAGAGAGAGAGAGAGAGGTAGAAAACTATGTAGTATACATACATTCAGAAAATTATTTATTTTAAAAGATAAAACGGTTTATTAATGAATTTTAAAGTTTAATATTCTTTAGGTGATAAAATATTTTATTATGAAAATTTGATTTCAGTATAAAATAGTTTTAGATATTCTCTAAGGTATGTTTTACCCTGTACTATCTTTAAATTAAGTCAGCTGTACGCTACCTGTCTATTATTTAAAACAGGACGAGAAAAATAAAAAATTATTATTAATTTATCTGACATGCGTACGGACTTAATATGTTCATTCGTAGGTGTACTTAAAGAAGAAGAAAGAAGAAAACGTATATTTCACATAAATTACAAATTAAAACAAACAGAAATTTTTAAAACTGTGTACCGTTACAAATAAAAACTTACCACAGTAACAATAAACGTAAGAGAAGAAACATGAATTTTTAACGAATGAAAATTCAACTTAAGTATATACTAAATGCAGGAAAAATTGATGCTAAAAAAAACCTGCGAAAATATGCAAAGCAATACCGTTGAAATTAGCGATAAATAAAATGATAATGATAATAAACAAAAATACTTAATACTATTAAAACAAATATTAACAATTATTAATATTTAACAGGCTAAACCAAATTATGTTTCAGCCTGCGATGCTTATATTTAGTATATTTTATTCTTAATTGCTTGGAATCATAATTTCCAATCACCGTTATCAAATCATTATCGCGTGTAACACACTGTTTAAAAAAGTTGCTAGACACTTTTAACACATGATCTTTTAACATAGCTAGTTCCAATTTCTCATGCATTTTCACTATATTACTATATATTGGAGCGTTGAGTATACATCTAACGCACCTGTTCTGAATCAACTGAAGCCGCTTATAACTAGAATTGCTAATAGAACTCCACACTGGACAGGCATACGTTATGAGCGACTTATATATTATTAATTTATTATTGACATTTAGGACGGATTTGCGTTTAAACAAAGGATAAATAGAACAAATGGCACGTTGCGTTTTGATTAACACGTAATCTAAATGTTTGATAAAAGTCAATCTTTTATCTAAAATAACACCTATTTTATTTGATCTGACCATTCTACATTTACACCGTTAACCATTAAGCTGGGGGGTAAGAGTGGTCTCCTACGAGTAAACAGTATTGCCTGAGTTTTGGTAGGATTGATGGTAATCTGCCACTTAGCAAAATATCGAATCAACCTATCTACCCCTAATTGTAATTTATTCGTAACAGCTCTTGGAATATAAGAACTACAGAATAATGCGGTATCATCTGCATACAAGGCTACCTCTGTGTTATTTATTGTAGGAATATCATATAAATAAAAAGTGAATAGGAATGGACCAAGCACACTACCTTGAGGTACTCCTGCTAAGCATGTTCGACGGGAGGATAACATATCGTTTACTAACACATAGAATGATCTTCAGTGATCACACGACGATCATTTTATTATTTTTACAAAACAAGTAACATTGATTTATCTCTCTCTCTCTCTCTCTATATATATATATGTGTGTGTGTGGTGTATATATAAATATATATATATATGTGTGTGCGTGTATAAATTTTAAAGCGTGAACATTGTTAGGTGTATTAAAAAAATTTACAAAAAAAAAAAAAATGAAACCACTATTAACATACACTTTGGTAATTTTGATTTTAAATATGAATTTTATTCTCGTTCAAATTCGATCTTGATTTCATCTATGGTAGAACCATTCAGAAATGTTAAACGTAGATGATATGCATATAGTAATAGGATTAAAATGAAAAGTTGTAATATCAATTACGGAGACTATAAGAGAAGAATTGATGCAGTTATTGACCATGATAGACTGAATAAGACTCGCTATTATTACAAAAGTAACAAAAATGAAAAATATTATGAAAATCAGTAGAGCGGTTTTTTCTTTTTTAATAGAAACCACACACACACACAGCTAAAAAAATATTGTGTTTATTTATAATTATTATTAAATAGTATAATGAATAATTTAAAAATTACAAAGTACAAAAAAATACATATGAAGCTGTATGTATTGGAAGTTTCACGCAATATTTACATAATCATAGACATATACGCACGCATATCTTTCAACAAATTAAAAAATCCAAACACTCATCACATAATACAAATCTTGGAACGATCAAAAATGTAATGCATAGGAGCAGCATACACACTGAACATTTAACAAATATTAAATTTTAAATTAAATATTAAAAAAATAACAAAAATAAAATTAACTTATTAAATAAATATATATCAAAATGTGTGATCCATAAACGTGTTTAAAAGATATTTATACAAATAGCTGACGGCAACGGATAACTTAAACCTAGAGGTTTGTTCGTACATGCGGTTCGCTAAAAAATCGATTTAGTTGTTTATTTATTCTCGGTACTATGTAGGAGATTGTTGATATTAAATATTAACTCTCACGTTACATACACATGAAGAAATCTTAATTTGGTTATTTTCCTTCTGTAATGTAACGACTTCACATCCATTACATTTTGCAATATATCGTAACTCATTTTAAAAATTTACAAATAAATTTCGCCAACTAACTATATTCTCTATTATGTCAGATATAAAACGTTATTTATTGTAATTATGTTATAGACCGACCACATTAAATACGACGCTAAATGTAGACAATTCGTTCATCAAAAAATTAAAATCGTCCAATCGTAGTTTGGTTGTATTTTACGGAAGTCAAACGGGCACTGCGGAAGAATTTGCTGGTCGTATTGCTAAAGAAGGTAACAAGTACGGATTAAAGGGCATGGTAGCTGACCCGGAAGAATGTGATATGGTTTGTGTTAATCAGATTTTGTATTATTAATTAATACGACTATATTTGTATGTTTCAAAAAAGTATAAAAATGTATACCATTTTATCTCAATCGTAACATCACGTCCAAAGACATACCTGCAACATTTTTTCAAGTTTTGTTTCAGCGATTACATTTATAAATATTTCTTATTCGCTCTATATAAACGATTAAATATTTTTAATTTTGCAACATCATTTACATTAATTCAACTAGGTTTTAAAATTTCGGGGCTATGTTAAATCTTCATTTGCTCAGTATACCGGTGGTTACAAATAATTAAGTTAGTTTATCGAGCCGTGAAACTCGTATTTATTGTTATAATTGACGATAAATATTAACCGATAATTAATATCATCTCTCAGGCAATTATTTTCTTTTAAAATATTCAACTTTTTAAAACTGAAATAAAATAGTGCAGTTAGAAGAATCAGTCTGTACAATTTAACAAAATATTTTGAAAAAGCGTATATACATTTTATTGTCTTTCCCCTGAAGACAAGTAAAGATAATTTCAAAACGATATTAATTTTTTTTTGCAGAATTACCTGACGAAAACCCGCACCTAATTAAAAACGTTTAAATGGGGCAGTGTTACTCTATTTTTTTTTTTGTTATAAAATTCAAAAAACCGTTAAATTCATAGAGTATCTAATTAATATCAAAAATTCCAAACTATTTATATATATATATATATATATTCGTTGCAAATGTTAATTAAATTTGTCATCCTTGTTGATCGGGAATCAATTCTAATCTTTTTAAATAATTTTAATATTGTAATAAAGTAAATCTAAATATACCACAGAATATTTTGCGACATCCTCAAACAACAATCGTTCTAAATATTTTACTATAAGAAACATACGTTGATCGCAACGGATTTTGAATAAACAATTTGTAATATATTTTTGATTGAACTGTCATTGTCGTTCTACATACTCTTAATAGTCTCCGGTTAATGTACGTCTAATCTTTGAACCACATAATAGTGTCCCAGGGAATGGCTTGAGCAGAATACCATTATCTCAAGTATTGATTAACCAAAAATAATCGTGAAAATGTACAGGTTACAAGTACTATAGTCAAATTACGTATCCGCGCTACTTAAAGGATGGAGAAAGAAAAAGTATATGTATAATTTCGTATTTCTTTAATGCGTGGTCATGCGATAAGACAAATACAATTTGGATATATGTGGCGTATTTTAATTTTAAAAATTAAATTAAAATACTGCAGTGCGCAGTTATAGACCAATACTTTTAATTTCTTTCTTGTATGAAATGATGGAATAAGTATTAAACAGCAGACCACAATCTATAATATGAAATAAAACTACGAATACATTATATGAATAATGGTGATTTAAAAAAAAAACAGACAATACTATTTTTGTTCTTATTTTGCGACGAAAGTAAAATAATCGGTATATTGCTAAAAATGATGTATTAATCTCCTATATGCCAAGCGAATTCACGTAATTTGCGTCCTATTAAAACGCGACGATTTACTTCGATATATTAATATAGGATAATAAATAAAATATTAATAGTTATACTTGTTTTAGGAAGAATTAAAATTATTAAAAGATATACCAAATTCCTTAGCGGTGTTCTGTTTGGCGACTTACGGTGAAGGTGATCCAACTGATAATGCTATGGATTTTTACGAATGGTTGAAAACCGGAGCAGATGATCTAGCTGGTTTAAATTATGCGGTAAGTAGAAATCAATTTACTCGCCATAGTAAATACGATATAATTTCCATATTTAATGATTAAGGAATTTTGATTTAGTGTACTAGTGATCAGTTATTAAAAACGGCTTAATATTGTTCATCTCGCATCAATATCACATATCGTGATTTTCTGATTATTAGGAACCTGTGAAAATGTTCTCCCAAACTTTCCATTTCCATTCAGTATTTGTAAAGAATCGCCAAAGTTAAAAAAAAAAGTTAAGAAATTTTCGCAATCCGAGTGTACTATATTGGTAACCTATGTGTTATAAAGCAATTATTAGTATGTGTTACTTGTAATTAGGTTTTTAAGCTAAAACAAAAATTGCGTCAATCGACACTTATTTTGTATTATTGAAATTTATGTTATTTGCAATTTAATAATTCATATAAATAAATAGCGGAATGGGCACAAAATTTGGCGTATAAAATTCAACCGTATAAAAAGCCAACACATTACGCTTACTATAAAACAAGTTACGTGTTCTAAATTAAAAACTGCACGATACTGTAATACCGCAAACTGGGTCAAGTTGGCATGTACGTGGATAGACGACTGACGTGGCATTTTCATGTAGCTCAAACTAGGAAAAATATAATAGCGCGTACTAGACTACTGTATCTAGTATTGTTGTCCGTAGAATTATCATTAAACTTAAAATCCAAACGAAACATCTATCTCTCATTCGTGGCGCCAATTTGGAAATATGGCATAGAATTATACGAAAGCGCAAGCAAAAGTAATCTGCTACGAATTCAACAGCAACGGTTAAAGTACTACGTACTATCGCATCTGCCCCGAAACACGTCTCAAACCTGACGCTTCATTCTGATTTACAAATAACGTATGTCAGCTATTTTTACGTACAGTAGATAATTTTTTTTTTTTGATAAACTACAGTTCAACTCAAAAATCCAAATATCAATCGAATGTATACGTTTAGTTTACCGGATAACCCTCCCCAAGCGATTTAAGAAACGAAAGTGGTGTCGTGATGCCTTACCGATCACTTGAAGAAATCGGTAATTTTGCCAAACTGCACTACATATGTATCAACCTAATTTAAATGCGATAGATTTGTTGCATTTCTTTTTAATCTCATCCTCGAACTAACTTTACTCAGTGGAGATGTTATAAACTTTTTTTCTTTTTCCTTCCCTCTTCCTTATCATTTCTACTTCTACTCATCACCGTTGGTTGTGGCATACAATTGTCGGTACAATGTAAAAAAAAATCGTTACTTTTAAATTTAACAATTTCTTTTATAAACAATAATATTCTGAAAAATAAGAATATTTATTTACCAGTGTGGACACTTGTAATAATACGTAACTATAAAAATTTCCTTATCGGATGAAAAAATATTCTTAAATGTGTATAATGTAAATCAGTTATCATAATTTATGACAAAAAATTTTTAAAAGTAGCGAGAGAGATAATGAAAAAACATAAACACTCGCTGCATTGATTCAAACGAATTAAGATAATTGCGATGGCTATGTATGAGGAAACCTTGAGCAACGTTTATTGTTTAATCGTTGGAGTGTCATAGTGCGTAGATAGTCGTATAATTTTATTTGCTTATACTGTGAAAATGTGCATTTGGATTTATCTTATTTAGTTAATTTATTACTGTTATTTGAAATTGAGATTCGCGACAATTCAGTCTGATTTCTAACTTACTTTTAATGAAGTATTATCTTTGTACGATAAATTCTGTAAAAATGTGTTTAATGTTTGTTTGTTTTTTTCTCGAAGTAGACGATATTTAATTAATTTATTCGGTTTATTTTTGCGATTGCTACACATGATTACTACATATTAAAATATGAATATCATCTAATTTTATGTTTTAATACTTAATCTAAACTTTTGCATATTTCTGTCCTAAGTATGTCTATTATTATTATTATTATTAATATTAATAAAATTAATGTGCCACCATATACAGCAGCTAATAACTAAAGTCACAGAGGTAAATAAGTATTAAATTGATACAGTCTAGTATTCTGCAGGAACAGAATGAGCCGGGATAGCGTAACAATGTTGTCATTAAGGAGTAGATTAAAGGCCGTAATATGATCTATACTGTATTGAGGGCATTTTGTTAGTGTATGTTGGAAAGATAGCATAACGTTGCAGTCCGTACGCAATGGAGCTTCTGATCTATTAAGAAGATATATATGTGGTAAATTAGTATGGTCCAATCGGAGTCTTGTTATTTTTGGCTTGATGAATCGTAGTTTATTGTTGGTGTGACGTGTCATTCTTCTTTCCTTAACTAAAATAATGATGTTCTCGCGTATCTGTTGAGGTCTGCTAATGGAATTGGTAAATTAGGCACGAGTAATGCAGTTGCTGCTAATTTCGCTGCCCGATCTGCTAGTTATTCTAAAATAAAATATCTTTATTTATTATTAAGAGTGTAATTATTTTTATTTATTTGCACGTCGTATTATTTATTGCGCTGCTATCACCAAGTAACATCGGTTAAAATCATAATCTTAATAATAATATCTTCGGATTTATTTTGAATTCATATTTGATTTTGTTTCTTTCGTACTCGTATTGAGGGTAAAATTGTGTGCTCATTACGAATTTTCGTTTTTAAATGACCGGAAAAATCTGACATCAATTGCGTAAAGATTAAAGACGGAATGACTTTTAATATTATACAGAAATAAATTAATATTGTGCAGAAATAAATAAAACACAAAAAATAATTCGGTATTCAAAAATAAGGTCAATTTAAAATGTTATGAAATTAATTTTAATAAACGGTTTACGATATTTCAAAAATTTCAAATACAAATAATTTGTCACACGTGATAAATGATAAAAACGTTACGACTGTGAGCGCAACTTTTATATTTTTCCCGTTCCGTATTACATTTACTTATAAATGTATCTATTTTTGTCCATGATGTAATAAGAGAAAATATTTTTTGAAATAATTATATTTCGGAATATATAATTTTGGTGGGAAAATAATATGAGATAAGGGCTTATCTTCGAACGTCCTAACGTTTATAAATTTATAAAAAATATTTTTCTGTATCTGGGGGACTACTCCAAAATCTACTATTCAAGTATACTTTTAAATGTACCTCACGTTATTTCAAAGACTGTTTTTATCATTTAAATACGTTCATTTTGAAAAAGAAGAAACAGTAAAAAAAAAATTGATCGTTGTTATTTTCATTTCAATAAAGAGACGAACGGTAAAGTAAAAGTCGACATTTCGTATGCGCTACAGTTATAAGTGAACGAAAATAATTTATTCGTAAATAGTAAAACATTTATCATAACTATGTATACGCGAGCAGTTAAAATAATATATGCCGACAAATAAATATGTTATTAGCAGCTTTTTACATATTTCAAAGATATATGGAAAGTTAAAATAATATAATACTGGTTTATTTGCGGACTAATTAGATCTCACTTGATCGCTTGAAATAATATTTGGACATATGGATGGCTCGTGTCAATTTTTCAAGTATTATAAATAGTGTCTTATCTGTTCGCTTCTCGTTATCGGTTTCACGTCTTATCATAACTTTACGATTGATTTATAGATTTCTACGGTAATTGTCTAATATGATCATTATTATTATTATTTATTCCCTTATTTCGTATTATGCGTTGCGTTAAAACTTTTATTCGCTTTTACAGTCGTGCACTTGTACATCATCAGATTTCTTTTTTACAACTGAATAAGTTATCTTATTATATCGCCCACAGTTACTAGAGTGGAACTTCTTATATTTTAACCATAACACACGATTGCTCAGTTGACTGACCTTTTCAAACAGGTCGGTCAACTGACTATTAACATAAGGCTGCAATTTAAGGGTAATACTATTTCAAAGGCTGAAAAAAAATGTGATTATACAATATACTATGTAACATTGACTTTCTTATAGCTAAAAGGCTGATTTTTACCAATAACCTAAATAAAATTATCGTCACAAAACTATCATCTATACAGGCTGTGATTACAAATGTGTCATATTCATCGCCTTCGAGACACTAATACAAAAATCGTTCGTAATCAAGAAAAATAAAATAATTGTCTAAGTCGTCGATACCGATGGATTCGATAATTAATTAAAAGAAACATTTCTCCACGCAAAAATATTATTAATACCAGAACGAAACACGACTCGAAAATAATACAGGAACGGATTCCAGAAACTAGTATACACCAGAAGAAGTTACTGAATCCTACAATACTTATATTTAGGACCAATTATATTTCCGTGAAGGACGTTACCGAATACATTAATTAACGTATCTAAAGTCATCAATGACAGAGCAATTCGAATTTATGTCCACATATTACCTGAAACATATAAGCAGTGTTTCATACTGACGGAAAGCTAAGGACCAATTGGTCACCGAGTATTGTTGATTCGATTTCCCCGAGTCAGTGCAATAACTGCCTTAAATTTTGAAACCCAGAAAATCATTTGAAGAGACATACCTTAATTTTGACCCTTGGCATTGGGGCATATTCTGTGTAAACTGTCTTTACACTAACATTGCTAAAGCGTGTAATTTTAAGAATATATATTAATCTATACCATAATGATGTTACCAAGAAACAGTTGCTGATTATCTCCAGTCTAGAATAGAATTTGTCACTTGAACTCGAATATTTAAACGTTGGAAATTACCACGTCGGTCAACTTTTTTCGTTAGAGATATTCTGAATTCGAGTTGCAATGTTGCAGTAATTGTGGAATCATATTCCTACAATGATGCTGTTTACATTTCTACATCCTACGATTGTCATGTCAATAATAGAGCCGCAGTTATAAAAAATAGTATTTCATAGATTTGTTTTTATTACATGCTACCCATCACCTTCTTCTCCTTCTTCTTTTAGTCGTAACTCCACGTAGGAGTATCATGCTCTAGGTCACAGCTTCATGGTCTTAGGCATCTTGAACATATCTTGAAAATGTCATTCGAGCTGCAGCAGTCACTGCATCCGTTCGTCTAATTGGGTACTCTGCCTTTTTGGCCGTACACCATTCATTCTTTCCATAACTACAGCTCTTTCAATTCCATCGTGTTTTCGTACGATGTGACCAAAAAATTTCATAATACGTACGAAAACTTCCGTTGTTAATCTGCAGGTTGTACCAATTTTTTTCAAAATAGACACATTAGTGCGCTTTTACATCCACGAAACCCGAAGGAGCCGCCTCTAGCATCATGTCTCGAAACTATTTATGCGAATTTCATCCATGTGTCCGCACCATACAGAAATATTGAAAAAAATCAGTGTGCGTACAAGTTGGATTTTTATATTTTTCGTAAGAGGGACTCATTCCATATCCGGGACCATCGCACTCCGTGCTAGTTGAATTCTTCTCTTGATTTGATTTCCAACAAGGATCCCAAGTAAACGAACTTTTCCACGCAACCAGGAATCGTTTTACGTTTTTCCTTGATTATATTCTTCCGATCAATCATCATTAATTTAGTTTTTCCATTGTTTATTTGTAGGCCATAGAATTTACTCTTATATCTTCTAATTTCTTCATTAATTGGCGCATTTTTTCCATATTAGGGGCCACCAATGCTATATCGTCAGCAAACCGTAAATTTTTGAAACTCTCAGATAGAAACACCTTCATTCGAATCCTCTAAAACTTTCCTCATTATATGTTCCCCACATAAATTAAACAATAAAGATGAAAGTACACATCCTTGGTTTACTACTTTTTTTTTTACAGTAAACTCTTCTGACTATGTACCGGGTTCTAGCTTTACAACATTCTGGCTGTGATCATATAGTTTTTGAATCAGATGTTGCTTTGAGGCACCCATCTCCATCAATATTTCCCACAGTTTGCTCCAAATGAAAGCCTTTCGATAATCAATAAAACACAGCACTATAGGCACATTGTACTCTGTTGATTTCTCTACTAATTATCTTATATTTAGGATCTGTCTTGTTTTTTGGCAGTTTGTTCGCTCATTTTTCCACGGATACGATTATTAAGGATTCGTAACATTACTTTGCTAGCGTAGTAGAGAGATGGTTCGATAATTATAACATTTAGTTCTTTTTCCTTTCTTAAATAGAGGAAATATATAGATTTACACTATTCATGTGGCCATCTGTGGTTTCCCACATGATGTTACATATAGAATGAAGCATCTGACCGTCGACTCTCCACTTTTAAAGCTTCTGTTGGTATTCCGTCAACACCCACAGCTTTATTATTTTTTAAATAATTAATAGCTTCTGTGACTTCACTTTTTAATATATCTTGTTTTAGTTTTAATTCTGTCGGCGGTTGTGCGGTTGCGGTTGTTCGTTCATCATCATGATAATATAAGGGTCGGAAATAATTTCTTCACACTTCCGCTACTTCTTTCTTTTTTGTTATAATAACACCTTTTTCATCTTCAATCATCCAATTCCTAGTTTGAAAATCCTGTGATAGTAGTTTTACTTTTTCGTACAATTACTTTGGTTCCACATTCTCCGCGCGGGATTGGATTTCTTTACATATATTGTTGAGGCATGTATTTTTATCCCTCTTGAAACATTTTGAAATTTGTCGATTTATTAATTTTGTTATATATGCGTTGTACTGTCTATTGTCCTTCATTTCTCTTCGGTTGTTAATAAGTTTCATAGTTTCTTCAGACAGCCATGACTCTTTATTTAATGACTGCTGATTCTGTCTGTGTTTCCGTATATATTTTCTTTATGACATTCTTCATTTTATCCGAGTGTTATTGTTTTGATGAGTTCACTGCGTTCGTTATTGCTACTGTTTCCAATGCCGTTACAAAAGCTTTGGGAACATTAATCACCAATCTCAATCTCTATGTTCGTTGCTGCTTCCTGAGCTTTCTTTCAGTTTTCCATGCATTTTCATTATTATTAATCTGTGGTAACGAACTCACCTCCAAGTCGATCAATAACATTCTTATAACATGACTGCCATCAGTTTAGATCATAAAATAATCAATTTGATTCCTACCCACCTCCAGGAGGATCCATGTGTTCAACCTTCTATGGTGATGTTGGAAAATCGCATTCGCTATTATTACTTTATGTTCAACTGCAAATAAATTTTGCAACCTCATGTTTTAAATGTTTGTCTGTACATGTTGTTCCAATCTTTGCGTTTAGAACGCCATCACAATTACCGTTTCATTTCTCGGTATTCTGTTGATTTATTTTTAAATATCAATATAGAACTCTCCTACCTTCTCATCTTCCGAATAATTTGTTGGTGCATGGACGCCGATTACCATTCGGATCACATGGCGTGATATTTTTTCTTGAATTGTCTGTCATCTTGATGTTTTTGAGAAAATTACTCAGGTGGTTTCCCGTTGCCTGCCTGAGGTTTTTCTATGAGGGTTTATTCCCTTACCCTTTGTCGGTAAAGACCCTAACCGAAAGGTGGCAGTTTGTTACTGAGGAAGTAACAGTGTAAGGTTTTTACGGCGACCTAAACCCGCAAAGGGGGAGACAGTCATAAGATTTATGCAGGCTTTTATTGGTCAATTCCTCAAGCTGGTCATTTGCACCCTCGTGTCTATTACCCTGTCACTACTGGAATCACTTGCCTGAAGCTTTCCATCAGTAGCCGCCCTTGTTCCACGACTGTTTATTTGACTAATGTCTCACAGCTAACCAGCTAACCTCCATATCTGTAGGTCATTCCACTATCCGCCACCTGTGCACGCGCTCCGTTCCGGTTAAAGCTCCTTGCTCGGAAGGTACAAGGTACCCCCTGCGGGGAACTATCACCTAATTAATCGAAAATTTAACAGTTAGATTTGGAGGATCTCATCATCAAGTCCAATCCATACCTCTCACCTGTTCTTATAGGTGATTTTAACATTAAATTGCCAGCAATGAAGGATAAGTTGTCATATAATCAAAAATCACATATATTTCATGAACTTATTATCTCCAATGAGCTTGTTATCAAAAATAATAATGCCTTCAGTAATTACAAAGGAAATAAACATCATCGATTATTTAATCGTTCACTTCATAATACATTTGATATCATTTTCTTTACGACATTATAACTTTACTTTTCACAAAGCTATTTACTCGTTCTTTAACCCTCACAATTTCATGGTGCAACAGAGCTTTAGTCAATAAACTTGATTTTAATTTGACACAACAATCTTAACAAACAATAAATTAAACAACTGCACGTTGATATTAAATGAAGATCATTTAGAGACTAATGTTAACCACCCAAATAATTACTTGTCGAAAATTTTACTCCAATCGCGCACTATAATAGATTCTTCCGATATATGCTGATGGAATCATGGAGTTTAATCTGTTAAGGGTAAAATTAACACTGTCCGCAAAAGAGAGCTAATGTAGGATCACACAACGAATTATTGAAAAATTTCATACAAGAGAAAAAAAACCGCCGAAACTTATCGTTTATCAAAAAAAGTATATGGCAATGTATTTTTTTCGCGTTCACGTGTTTTTGAGTGGTTTAAGCGTTTTCAAAATACCTTAGAAAACGCACAAGATGATGTCGTCCTTTCACATCGAAAACGAATGACAATATAAAAAAAATCTGTAATATGGTTCGATCTGACCGTCGGTTAAGTATTCGTGCAATTACTTAAATTGCAGTAATTGACAAAGATTCCACGGCAAATTTTACATAACGACTTTAACATGCAAAAAATGTATACTAAAATAGTACCTAAAAATCAAATATTCGAACAACAAGAAACTTTCAAACATATTTATACCGACATTTTGGATACCATTGAAAATGACCAAGACTTACTGGAAATCGTGGTTTTTACTTACGATCCTGAAATAAAGTGCTAATTTACTGGATGAGCCGATCTTCAACAAGAAACAAAAAAAACTCGAATTATTAGTTCAAAATTCAAAGTAATGATGATTATTTTTCGATAATTGAGTTCCTGAAAATCAGATTATTTATTAATACTACGACCTTCGCGTTCTTGCTGAATTCCGTGAAAGAATAAGAAAAGAACGATCCGAATTGTGGAAAGACAAGTAACAATGTGCCAGCTCATTCCGCATTGTCTGTTCAGCGTTTTCTAGCCAAGTACGACATTCCAATGTTAGACCATCCGCCTTATTCGCTAGATCTTGCACTGTGCGACTTCTGTCTGTTTCTTAAAACGAAATCTGCATTGAAAAGAACAAGATTTGAGTCTGTCAAAGCTGGGAAACTAAAGCGTCGAAGGAGCTGTCTTCGAGAAAAGTTTGATTTATATGTTTGCGTGTGTTGTAATTAAACATCAACAACAAGTAAGGAGTTATTAGCCATTATCAAAATAAAATATGAAAAATATACAATATATAAGAAATATAAAATGTAAAACAGTTTATAAAAAAAATTGACAAAATTAAAAAATAATCCGATAGAATCAGCAATATAATATTTATATATAAACATAACGCAAAAGTGCAGAAAATAAAAATAAATATAAAATGTTTTTAAAAATCACTACATTCTACAAATTATGAAATTAATCGTACGAAATGAAATATTTATTATCAAAAAGTATTTTTGTGATACATCCTTAGTGATAAATATTTAAATTAAACAAAATAAAATAAAAATACTTTTATATTGTACGTTTATTAAATATATTGTGATACAGTCTAAAAGTACGTTTATTTTATTCGGTTTAATTGAAATATTCATCGAAGCATGTATGAAACGTTTAAAAATTTCATTTTTTTACATTATTTTGCGAAATTATTATAGAGCGCGTTCTTCAAATAAAGCTACAATTTAAAAATGAGAGAACACAACATACTTTTATTATTTAAATTATGCCGTCATTATTTTTATGGTGAATTCTCTATCTGACGACTAACATTATTTTAAACTTTCAATGTATTCGAACGTCAAGAATTGAACCGTCTCCGTTCATAATTTTTCCTTATCTCGTTGTGTGGTCTATTGCTACATTTTACCGTGTGTCGTAATCGCTTATGAATATTTGACGTTGAGTTATATAATTTCCATATTGCATCGCTCGTCATAATTACACGCTAAATTTATTTATGCATTTATATATCATCATCCTCGTATTGTTCGTTGCTGAACGTCGTTACTATTGTACGTTTATTTTTTACGTACAAAATTAGCTAGCATTCAAGGCACTATTTATATGCAACACAGATGCGCGCGCATATGGTGTTATACGGAGTGTGGTGCCATTGCCTTTTCCGTGATAATTAATAATTAAATAATGATGAAAACTTTCTTTGTCGCGTGTTGGTTTCGAACTCCCGACCGTCAAGTTGACAGTCGAGCACTCTAGCAACTACGCCACCGATATACCACTTTTAAATGTAAACCTCGACAGCAAGCCATCGTACGTAATTTTTAAATGCGTATTCATAATTGGAAGAATAACTTTTTTGTTTTTAATTATAGCAACGCTGCTTTAAAAAAATATTTCGAGAGTTGTATTGGAATGATAAAGGTATTAACATAAACGGAGTAAAGTGAAACAATCTTAAATTTGCAGAAACGAGTTACAAGTCATGTTAACTGAATTAAATGAGATGGAAAAAAATTGGTTTAAATATAAACCTCGATAAAACAAAATATTATCTGCAGATAATTTTAATCGATAATAAGTGTAGAGATTATAGTTTACTTAGGGTAGCTGGTAATCCTAAAGGAAAAAACAAAGAGAGAAGTAGACCGTAAAATTGCACTTACCTGGAAAAAGTACGGGTCGCTTAAATATATTTGTAAGTGATCTTACAATAATAGACTGAAAGAAGAAATTTTAAACCTATGCGTTCTACCTACCTACCCTAACTTATGGATGTCAAATATGGTCAAGTTCGAATACTATCAGGAACAAAATTTTGACTTGCCAGAATGCAATAGAAAGAGCAATAACGGAAATAAGGTATAAAATAAACATGAAAATAATTAATAATAAATTAAACGTTAATTATAACTTCAACTGGGTAATAAGGAGGAAGAAATGGGATTGAGCACGTCATGTTGCGAGAATGGATTCTACAATATGGACTAAAGAGAAAAGAAAAAGAGAAAGACCTGAAATCAAATTGGACGATGATTTCGGTAGAACGTTGAGGCATAGCAGTATCAAAGGGTGACGATAGGTTAGAATGGGCCCGGTTGAGAGGGACCTTGCCCGTTTTCATGGCTAATAAATAAATAAATATGTTGCTATACTTAAAAATAACCACGATGGGAGATTACGCCTTTTCAATTTGTCAGACTTATTCTCGTATTGAGATAATGTGAATACTATGCACCGTTAAAGTTTAACCTTCAACGGTACAATGTGTTTAGTAATCGAATCTATTATATAAATCGTGCGCGATCTTAAACCAGAACCTGCTATTTTATATATTCAAGGTCGCTCTAAAAGCGCGGTACACCTACGAAGTAACACTATTTTCGGTTTTCATTGTATACAATTTCGTCAGCGCTACATTTTTTCATTTTTCTTTTAAAATTTAAAACGATTTTATATTTTTGGAATCTCGTGGAAACATATTTTAATTTAATTTATATAATAAGTATTTTTCTAAATAGCAATTTTCGCTGTATATGATTTTAGAATTTTACCTGTCATTTTACATGTACCGCAACCTAGAGCAAAGACGCGTGTTGAGGGGAGAATCTAGATTTGGTGGAGTAGGTTAGTTATTTTGATTTTTGAGTAATATTAGAGGCTTTTGTACATTAACTGGGTTGTTAGAAAAATGTTATGGAGAGTAAGTGGAATACTAATGATGTTTCTGTTGAACTCAAAAAATGTGCAAATAGGATGTATTGAACAGAGATGGGTACACATTGCAGGTTGTACATATTGGAATGGTTTAGAATGAGTAATTTTAGTGTAGCCTAGACGTCGACGGGTATAACGACCTCCTCCCCGCGATATTTAAATGTTGAGGTTTTCCAGATGTGTATTGAACTTTGTATTCATCGTAATTTGTTGAAATCGGGCGCTGCTAACCACTTGTTTTCATTGATAATTTTATGAATGTTTTATGATCGTGTATCGGCAGAGGCACATGAATTTCGAATAATTTCAATAGGGGTCTGCACTTGAGTGAAAATAATTCTGAAGTTGACCGACGATCAAAAGGATGTTAACGGTAGATATAAGTTTACTTTATGCAGTTAAGAGCGTTAATGAAATTTGTGCATAGGACGTCATTATGCAGTAAATGCAAAATGGCCGATTTAATAACAGGGTTTTGGCGAGAGAACTGAAAAGTGAGGTGGAAGAGAAAAGCGAAGGATGATAGATTGGGAGGTGGAAATACCACGTACCGTTCTGATTTTGTTTTTGAGCAAATCCTCTGTTTATCGAATTTCATCTATTGCTATATATTCGATAGCCAGTATATTAATCCGCGACCAACCCCGCTAGTACCTTCTATCGCAAGTATAGTTTGCAGTAGCTCATATTTTTTTCCGCGCATCAAGTGGCCCATGTACTTAATTTTCATTACTTTTATTGTTCGAACTAACTATATCTTTTTTCATGATATTGATAATAGTTTTCTATAAATCGATGTGTCTAGCTCCCCTAGTCGTTTTATATGTTCAGTTTTAAATGTCGCAAGTTTTTGCATGAAATAACGTTGATAACACATAACATCAATTCTCCATCGTAAACCAAATGATTGGGTAAAAAGTTCTGCTACACGCGCCGCTTCAATTCTAGATCTTATTTCCAGGTCCAAATAACCCGCCGTGTTCATTATCCAACAATCAACATATTTAAATTTATCCGCTTGGTCCTATACTTTATTTCCCATTGTGATACTTATTCTTGCGGTTATTTCTTTATTAATTACCACAACTTTTGTTTTTGACGCATTAATTTGGAGACCGAACTTCTCACAGTATGTTGTTACCCGACTAACTAAAAGTTGCAGATCTTCTTGTTTATCGGCTATTAAAACCGTGTCATCTGCATAGCGTAGAACCCAATTAATTATAATACCTTGCGTTGCACCATCCAGCGCATCCATGAAAATTCTGTCTGCATATAAACCGAAGAGCAACGGTGACAATATACAGCCTTGTCTTACACCCTTTTTTCGGTCTCTATGTTTTCTGTATAATCGTTATCTATTTTAACGCAGGCATATGGAATCGAATTATATGAAACTGCATGTAAAAATAATATATTGGGAGTACAGCGACGACGAGAGAAAATACCTCTTATCATCACATCTGCACCAAAATATGTATCTAACTTAACTTTTCATAATGACCTAAATATACCCACATGTGAATGAAGTTTATGTAAACCAGTATAAAAAGTTTTTTGGTAAATTGCAGTTTAATATTAACCACATGTTCGCAGAATACACGTATTTACTCTCCCGGACAATCCCACAAGACGATTAAAAAAGAGGAGGTGGTGCAGAGATGCTCTTCCAATAACTTGAAAATGAAATAATTCAAGTAACAAGACGATTTAAAATAATTTGAATAAAATTTAAATAATAAACTTATGTAAAGCTATAGTAATCAAATAACCAAACAATTCAGTTCCCCAACTTTGATGATATTGTTACTGAGAATCTAATTGTCCCGTTGGAGACGTTAGATTGATCACAATTTTATTACTTTATTTATCGCCATATTTTATGGTGCTTTGCTGTCGGAACACTGGGGAAAAAAAGGAACATGGAATTTAAACCGGTAATTAATAAATCGTATTTTTTTCATTACAGGTATTCGGATTAGGTAATAAAACGTACGAACATTATAACGAAATAGCAATAGATGTAGATAAAAGATTAGAAGAACTCGGAGCTACGCGCGTTATGGAGTTAGGTTTAGGAGATGACGACGCCAAGTATGTAAAATAGATTTCTTGCATTATTTAGAAATTAAACTCGATTATGTTAAACTGAAATAATCTTATGATAATTTTAATAAAAATGACATATAAGTTAATTATGCGTTTTTCGACGCGCATTCAAGCGATATAAATCATTTCACTTTAACGTTAGGAATAAATATCATTATAATCGCTATGATCCGATGGGCAAATGTTTTTATTGGACTTTGAATTTTAAAAATGTGTACAGTGACAAAATACCAAGGGCAAAATACGAATAACAGTGTAAGAAATCGCCTGCGTTCATGTGTAAAATAATATTTATAAAATTTTCTACCGATTCATTTCTTTAACCAACTGCAGCATTATATCCTTAAATAATATTAATTATGTTTGAAAATTATTAATTCAAAAAACCAAACCGTAAGAATGTTAAGAGACTTGGAGAAAAGTTAAACAGCAGCATTTGGAGAGTGTCAGTGTCTTTTTTTCAAACAATACCGCGTCACAAGAAAGAATGCTGTTATAGATTTTAAAAAGAAAGAACCACGCAATTCAAGAATAGATATACCGCTCTCATCGATGCCTTGTATTCTAGTCGATTATCTTCGTCGGAAATTTTATAAGCATCTTAAAAATTTCACGCGACTAAACTGTTGATCCAGCTACTTATCTAGAATTTAATTTTTCTAAATTTCGATTGCCGTTACTTTAAACATTTCGTTTTAATTCTTTTAAAATAACGCATTTCGATTATATGTCTTAATCGTCATTATGATTTTCTTAACTTTAATTTATTAATGATTTTAATATATAGACATATATAAAAGCCATTCCAGATTAGAGTGGTGAAGCAAGTACACATTCATTAGAGGAACAATTTTTAAGTTTTTCTCCCTACCATGCATCATGGTTCACCATGCGTCTGACAAATTTTATATATCATGAGCTCAACATGAAGTACAAGATAAAAAGGCAAAGAACAAGTAATAACGTTAATTGGCCACTTTTAAAAATATTTTCTATATTTCTCGTATTCAACTTCCGTATTTATTCCCTAAAAAATTCTCATTTCCGGATACATTCGAATAACATTCATTCCTAAGTCAAAAACGGTCGGATCATATTCTACGTATTGTTTCCCGTAGAATAAATTTTTAATATCGGTTTGTACTAAAGAATCGACTTTATTAATAATTGTTTTTTAGTATGCGAGGAAACCGAGGTAAATATCAATCTCATATTTAAACGAGCAATGCTTGTATATATATTTCAGGCATCTTGGAAATGAAAATTTGTACATACGCATTATGTATTAAATAATTGAAGATAGAGAGATTACGAATTTTGAAATTTTGATTTTTTTTTCTTCGACTTTTTCTTGATACTTGCCTAAGTGTACGTTAAAAATTTCAGCTCAATCGCATTAATCGCATAGAAATTTGCTTTTTGCTGCATATCTCTTAACCCAGATACCGTTTCGATTTAAGGTATCGGAGAATTATTTTAAGGATAATTTAAAAAAAAAAAAAGTATAGGGCGATCTCACTTTTAATATTTGTCAAAACTGAAATTTTTGGTTATAACTGAAATTGTGCACGATTAAAATAGTTCTATTTATGTATGTGGTAGTTTTTAATAATATGTGATTCGTATCTAAATAAATTTTACAATTACTTTTTCTGTTTTTGGAAAAGTATCGAAGATGATTTTATAACGTGGAAAGAACACTTTTGGCCAGCCGTTTGCCAATATTTCGGAATCGAAGCGAGCGGAGACGATGAAAGCTCGCGACAGTACCGACTAACCGTACACACAGAATTGGATCGATCGCGTATCTTCACTGGAGAAATATTAAGACTTAACTCCTTTAAAAATCAACGACCGTAAGTGTAGACTATAAATTTTCATTTCTACCATTTTAAGTGGAAATCTATATATGCTTCATATGCTTCACTGCGATGTAGGTTTTCCCGATTTCTTCATTTGTTCCGGCCTTGAGTCATTTTAATCCAGTTATTTCCCGATACTTGATATTATCGTCATACCAAGAAGTCAACGGCTGGCGAACATTTCTTCTTTTATGGAATGACCATCATTCAAATACTTGTTTTGTTCATAGATTACTAAATAATTTAAAGAGTAAGTTTTATAACCAATGTGTTTTGTCGATATTAACATACGGAACCTGAATACAAAGGATTGCACGTCGTTCCGTGATTCGTACGTCTGAGTGCGATTATAGTACTAGTTTTTATAATTGGGATAAGTATGATATAATTTGCCATTTCCAATCTCGCTAACATCGATACAGAGGTTGAGAACTTTAATAAACATATAATTCTGTTCCAAAGACGTCCCCGTTTACGCCAACGCGCAATATCGCTTGATGGTGTCATGAAATAAAAGTTAAAACCAGAAACAATAATTTGACGAAAGTTCGAGCTGCAAGACAAAACGTAAACTTAGCTAACTTTCGCCTCAGTAGAGCACTTGCACGTTCAATTATTAGACAAAATAAAAGGAAGAGTTGGGAAGAATTAATTTCTCCAACATTTCACAGATATGGTAAACAATCATCATTTTAAATTGAACTAGAAGGCCGCCACCTATTATAACATTGAAAGAATCTGCAGTCCTTACACAACATCTGGAATAGATAGCAAATATGTTCGGTAAATTTTTTTCCGATGTATAATCAAACAAAAATAATAAACATTTTCTCCCTTACAAAATGAAAGAGTGGAATTAACCATTACTAATCGAGACGAACAATCAGAAAGACTTCAATTCACTTTTCAGAAGTGATTAATAAAATTGCCCCCAAAAATCTGCCGCTATATATAAAAAAACATCTAAATATGTTCAATCAAATCTGGACTTAAAATTATTACTGCCGACTGTGAAACAAAGCGGTTATTATCTCTGTTTTGAAACCTAAGAAAGAGTGTACCGATCCATCATCCTATAACCAACCTCCCTTACCTGCGTTACAGGTAGATTGATGGAAAAATTTGTTGCACATGGTTTATTGTGGTATTTAGAAGGAAATTGAATTATTCCTGAAAATCAGACAGGTTTCCGGAAATATGGAAATTGCCATTATTTGTCCGGTATACAATACAGCATGGCGCTACAAAGTAATTCAATTACGACTGAAGATAGGCTTGAAGGGCCGATTTGTTCAATTTACCAACAATTTCCTTTCAAACCGTACGATCAAAATCCGAGTAAGAAATAAACATTCTCAGGACTTTATTATAGAAATTGGAGTGCAGCAAGGCGATGTATTAAGTATGTACTGCTTCTTGATCTTAATAAATACTATTGTAGATTATACTCTATCACCTATTTCAACCGGACTATTTGCTGATGATATCCAGACGATGTTTTTTATGCTTAAAATATGTTACAGGAGTGGAGCAGAACTGCGGGCTTAGAATTCTCTCTTCAAAAAACTAAGTACATGGTATTCATAAAAAAAAAAAAAAAAAAAAAAAAAAAGTTATATTAAATCTAACCATCAGTAATTCGATCTTACAATGTACAATGAATTATAAATTTCTTGGATTACATTTAGACCCAAAAATGACTTGACGTAATCACATAATTACACTTAGGCAAAAGTACCAGCCACTACTTAATGTAATTAAAATGATGAGAAATTTTTGGGCCGAGGAGTTTAACGTTACTTCTGATTTACAACGCCCTTATCCCCAGAAGACCCGCTTACGGTTGATTTATATACTCGTCTGTCAGCAAACGACTATTAAATATACTGGATATGATATAAAAATGCTGGACTAGGATTGAGTTGAAGGTATTCCAACTAGCAACTAGCCTTCAGTATCTTAGTGATACCCGGCCTCTCTGCTACCAAAGGAAAATACTTACTATCAAGTAGCTAGTCATAAGCAGCATCTGAATCACGTTCATGTACAAAAACAGTTATTATAACTTCAAATTCAAAGCCCATTAAAAACACTACGCAGTACCTTATGTAGAATGCTTGTGGTTGTACCATTTTAGACCCAATTCAGTCCGAGGTTGGGACCTATTTTCAACAAACGTTAAAATGCGACCGAATGTGTTAACCTTCTCACCAGCTTTATAATAAATGCTAAGTAATTATTTTTAAGTAAATGATATATTAAAAAAAGAAAAGAATCAGAATAGAGAATTGAAGAACTATACTTAATATCAGGTGAAAAGATGTAAAAATAATTATTTTCATCCAAGAGCACAAAAAATTAATGGATACAGTGAAAGGAATAAGAAAGCCAAAATGTGCGGCATATTTTGCGTAAAGACGATGCCAGAGTAACAAAACATATTCCACATCGGAGCTTATTAAATTCTAAAAAAGAGAAAGTGTACCGATATTGTGATGCAGTGATCAGCTGGATCTGAGTCGCGCAGATAAGGAATCATTGGAAATGTATGGTACATGTCTACACCCTTCAATAGGTTGTTATGTACTGTGGCGACCTGTACGATATATACCTATAAATACATATACACATGCAGATCGCTAACATATATTTATTTTACGTTATATTCTTAAATATAGGGATATAAATATTAAAATATAACGTTACCGACTTCTGGTTTTGAGGTGTGCCCGGGATGCCACATGGGAGAGGCCCATGACCGATTATTATAATAAAATAAATTAAATGAAAAGAATAAAAATGCGGTTTTTATTTTATTGAAAATTTATTACTTTTCGGAAGAAATAAAATTACGAATCGAACGCGTGCGATATCCGGCTACGTTTATTTTTAGTATACAAGATTTTTTATATATATATATATTGAAACTTTTCGAACGATTATTAATATAGTATAATACACGGAACCGTCCCTAGCCTAGATGGACCAACTTCACGGTCGAAGTCCCGACGATCCATCCTAACTTCTTCGAAAACTATCCGACTTGACTTTTCTCCAGCTCGACTAAAATTCAACTGAACTGTGTCTTTCGACTGACAAGATTCAACTCACTTAACTCACTCCACTGGCGAATTCGTGAACTAAAAAAACTCCGACAAAACTCGTCTGTTTATTACACTCCAGGACTCTGGAGGCGACACAGGTATCTTAGCATTATTATACTTATTATGTACTTTACTGTCGACGAAATGCCGGTTTCTTTGCACTTATTGTTTTGATCTTTTCTTAAATCTTTTTCTCCTCCATAATGGGTTTTTTGTCTATTTTCGACGTACATAGTTGAACCAAGGACAAGTTCCATTGTCCCTTATTTTTAAGTTATATACTTATACATATATACATATAGTCTTATGCCTAGTTATTAGTACGGCAGCCAGCATCAGGTAACATAACACATATACACATACACTCAACATACTTGCTTTCTAGGAACTCTATAGATATTAGAAATTCCTAAATTGACGGTTTTCGGTGGAACCCTCCGATCTCTCTTTTGGACTAGCCAATCAGAAAATTCGGACTGTTTCTTTTGGTGTTTGACCAAAATACCGACTGAATACATTTTAAATGCTATTTATCTTCTTCTTTTTGCTCTCGCCATGTCAACGCTTGATTTATTATATATATGTCCTTTCGACATTTTTTATATATTAACTTTGACAGATCTTTTACAATTCTAATCTTATCGGCGCCAGCGTGCTTTCCCCAATACATATATCTCTATATTTATATCAGTCTAACTATTCTATTTTCTTTTTATTATATTTCTTTTTATTATATTTCCTTTGGGAAAGTCACGTTCGCAATGCCGACTGGATGTATAAACACATACCTATATATATATACAATATTTCTTTTTCTTTCATCACCTTTTACGTACATATTATTAAATTTAATCTTCCAAATATACATTTTAACTCAAATTTCAATTTACCAACTTTAGTCACTCACTACTACTAACAATGTAACAAGCATGGTTGTTACATATGCCCCGCCGCACTAAATAAAAATTGGATGAGAGGGTCACTGACCCGGACATCCGACTTTTCTTAAATAACTATTTACATAATACTTATCAATAATTTCGCGTTCGATTTGTATTCATTCGCGTTCTTCGTTTATATAACTTTTCTCGTAGTTGAGGGATGACTGGCCGCGTGCATGGAATGCGAGAAGGTGTACCGCTTGCTAGTATATACATAGTAGTCCGGCAACATTATCGAATTAAGCTATTCGGATGCGGAACGATCACAATAACCGGTTTTTCTTTTCCTTTCGAACTTTGGTAACCATAGGGAGGTTATCGACCCGTCCCTTGGACAAAAGGACAACCTTTTGGTATATATCGTATCTTCGTTATATAAATATTGCCATCTCCTTTTTATTTTCATCTGGGATTTTTTTTTTTTTTTTTTTTTTTTTCATTATTATTATTACTATTATTTCGACATTTGGTTGTTACTTCTTCCCGGTGACCTAGCATCCCCACATCCTGCACACAAACCAAATCACCCACCCCCTACTGGCGGTTATATTGGTCTGTCGCTAGTTGTCATGCTGGTGATGTCGATGGCGTTTGGGATCATTGACTTATATTACTATAAATAATTTTAATTTTTTAACTTGATATATACATGTTAACTTATATCATCTACCTTAATTTTTTACACATTCAAACGTTTCGTAAAGTTTTAATAGCTCATGCATTTATATGCATAAATTATATCATTGATAACGTAATTAATCCTACCCCAACTTAATATACTCGATGTTTACATGTTTACGACTTATACTCATAGGTGTATTTAAAATCTTTCACACGTACCGTCATTTATACGCATACCAACACATACATCCTCTTATACGTTTCACTTTTAATTTACTTTATATATACATATATATATATAACAACGCGAATTCCTATATCTACTATTTAAACGTACACATATTTTATAAACGTCTTTACAATTATATATATATATTTTTTTTTTTTTTTTTTTTTTTTTTTATAATTACTTTTAATATTTATATTTACTTATCTTAATTCCTCGTATTTGCACCAAACCAATAACTGATTAAATTTTGTTTATTACCATTATCCATACCACTCTTCTTATTTTATATAATTCCCCTGCACCTATCTATATATATATATATATTATGGTCGTACATTTTATTCAGCTATTCTAAATTATTCCTATTCCTTACCCTACCTACCTATTTATATACATACATGCTTGTCTATGCATATTCCATGGAATTATTTTACTTTTTGAAATATCTTTAACCGACGTATGTTGTGTGGCCCAAAAATTGTACCTTCTTGATCTCTTAACATGTACGTATTATTATTTCGTACTGTATCTTATTATTTTGTCCCTCTTACTTCTTGCTGAGGATGTGGGACTTGCATCTCTCAGCTCTGCTAAAAAATTTGCGTCTCTATACAATCTCGTATCTTTGCATACCCTAGTGGGCTCAAATGTAGGCTTGTCCTATCGGATCTCTCCATGACTTTATAATCTGCTCGTAAACCACGGTAAAACAAGGCATCTTCTGTGTCTACCACTTTTATATTTCCATTTAATTGTTTTATATACGCATTATATTCCTTGACTGCGTCATTGTATTTGTCTGGTCTCTCTTTATCACTTATTGGAGGAATTGTAATCATTATAATTTCCTCACATCCCTTGTTTTGTAGTACATGGAGCAATTGGTCCAAATCATTCGTGCATTGGTACACTGGTCGTCCTCTGACTATATCATTGGTACCAATCATTATCATAACTTTTTTGCTCAATGGCACTCGATCCTTTTCAATCGTCTCTGTTAATCCATTGATCGTTTGACCTCCCCTACAATAGCCGATCGTCCATTTTCCACTTATAAGTTTCGCCGACTTGTTCAAAATACGTTCACTGAATCGTACCATGTTGGAATCCCCTAGTATTTGATACCCTTTGTATATAGGTCCTGATTGATCCTCCATGTCTGTCTTCGTTACCTGAAATATTCGTCTCTCTGTGTTCTTAGTTGATGAACTTCTTTCCATTATCTCCTTTGTTGTACTTGTACAACTATTCTCGATTTCGATTATCTTATTTATCTCTCTTAGTAATTGTTCTCTATCTATAATTCTCACATTAATCAACATTCTCCTCATATGTATCGGTAGGTTGTATAACACTTGATCTACAAAATCTTCTTCTCGCATCGGTTGGTCTAGGTTTTTTAGTTTACGACTCCATTTCAATATGAAATCTTCAATTTCTTCACATCGTTTCATTTGACCCCTTAGCCCAGTGAATTCTCTCCTTAGGTCTTCCTGTCGTTCACGACTCCAATATTTTTCTTTGATCTTCCGTTTCGCTAATTCCCACGTTCTACAAACACTGACTATCACACTAGCCCACTCTTTTGGCTTCCCGCTTAATTGGTGGATCATGATGTCTATTTTTTCCTTTTCTGATATATCCATACGGGTGAAGTACATGTCTAGCTCGTTTAAAAATTCTATAATATGTATGCTCTGGCTCATACCGTCGAATTTATTTATCGTCCGATCTAATTTCGGAACTGTATATATTTCACCAAATTTACTGCACGATTCTCTAGATACGCTGCATCTTTCTCGTGCAAAGTTACTTATTTGTTCATCAACGTGTTCTTTCAACTCATCTATCACCGCCTGATTCTTGTTCCCATTACTTTCTAATTTTTTCTCCACCTCTTTGTTTATCTGATTTACGTTGCTCTGCACCCTTTGTGTTTCCTTGACACAGCTAGATATTTCTTTCGTAAGATCACTGCTTGTAGCTTCCAACTTTTCTTCATACTTTTCGACTTGTTCCATTAATCTCCCCACTTTCTCTTCCCATATTTTCTCTATCTTTTTATTTTCCGTTCCCTTGTTTAATGCTATTACTCGTAGTTCCTCATGTTCCTTTTTACATGTCTCTTCTTGCTCACAAAACTTATCTTCTAGTTTTCTCTCCACTGAATCTATCTTTTCTTCTAATTGTCTCGCCTTGACCTGAGAGCCCTCTCTCATTTCACTTATAAATCTGTCAAATTCCCTTCTCATTTCTTCTCTTTCTATTTCAAATTCTCTTTTCCTCTCTTCCCTTTCTATTTCCCTTTCTCTTCTTCTTTCCTCTGCGAACTGTTGCATCATCATTTTCATGATGTCCACCATCATTGTCGCATTTCTTTCGTTACCTTCTCCACTCTCTCCGAGAAAACCTCTAAATTCTTCGTCCATCTTTATTTTATATGTATTTATATCTTACGTTACAATTTACAATTTGATACTCGATATTATGATAAAACAAATTATATATATATACCTTTATACTAAAATATTAAATTGAATAAAAAAAAAATTTTTTTTTTTTTTTAAATATATCTTTTTATTTCTAATCCAAAGATCGAGTGCTCGATCCCGAGTAGAAACAATTATAATTAATTGTTCCCCACCAGGGATGCCAATTTATGTGGCGACCTGTACGATATATACCTATAAATACATATACACATGCAGATCGCTAACATATATTTATTTTACGTTATATTCTTAAATATAGGGATATAAATATTAAAATATAACGTTACCGACTTCTGGTTTTGAGATGTGCCCGGGATGCCACATGGGAGAGGCCCATGACCGATTATTATAATAAAATAAATTAAATGAAAAGAATAAAAATGCGGTTTTTATTTTATTGAAAATTTATTACTTTTCGGAAGAAATAAAATTACGAATCGAACGCGTGCGATATCCGGCTACGTTTATTTTTAGTATACAAAATTTTTTATATATATATATATTGAAACTTTTCGAACGATTATTAATATAGTATAATACACGGAACCGTCCCTAGCCTAGATGGACCAACTTCACGGTCGAAGTCCCGACGATCCATCCTAACTTCTTCGAAAACTATCCGACTTGACTTTTCTCCAGCTCGACTAAAATTCAACTGAACTGTGTCTTTCGACTGACAAGATTCAACTCACTTAACTCACTCCACTGGCGAATTCGTGAACTAAAAAAACTCCGACAAAACTCGTCTGTTTATTACACTCCAGGACTCTGGAGGCGACACAGGTATCTTAGCATTATTATACTTATTATGTACTTTACTGTCGACGAAATGCCGGTTTCTTTGCACTTATTGTTTTGATCTTTTCTTAAATCTTTTTCTCCTCCATAATGGGTTTTTTGTCTATTTTCGACGTACATAGTTGAACCAAGGACAAGTTCCATTGTCCCTTATTTTTAAGTTATATACTTATACATATATACATATAGTCTTATGCCTAGTTATTAGTACGGCAGCCAGCATCAGGTAACATAACACATATACACATACACTCAACATACTTGCTTTCTAGGAACTCTATAGATATTAGAAATTCCTAAATTGACGGTTTTCGGTGGAACCCTCCGATCTCTCTTTTGGACTAGCCAATCAGAAAATTCGGACTGTTTCTTTTGGTGTTTGACCAAAATACCGACTGAATACATTTTAAATGCTATTTATCTTCTTCTTTTTGCTCTCGCCATGTCAACGCTTGATTTATTATATATATGTCCTTTCGACATTTTTTATATATTAACTTTGACAGATCTTTTACAATTCTAATCTTATCGGCGCCAGCGTGCTTTCCCCAATACATATATCTCTATATTTATATCAGTCTAACTATTCTATTTTCTTTTTATTATATTTCTTTTTATTATATTTCCTTTGGGAAAGTCACGTTCGCAATGCCGACTGGATGTATAAACACATACCTATATATATATACAATATTTCTTTTTCTTTCATCACCTTTTACGTACATATTATTAAATTTAATCTTCCAAATATACATTTTAACTCAAATTTCAATTTACCAACTTTAGTCACTCACTACTACTAACAATGTAACAAGCATGGTTGTTACAGTGCATATGCATAACGTTATATATATATCACGATATGCCTTTATTATGTGTATATATATATATATTTGATTTCAATTATGTAAAATTATACGGAAGTATAAACAATATAATTTGTTTGTTTTATGAATTAATTTAAAAATTTTAACTATGCCGAATGTTGCGGATATAACTAAATTTGAAAGTGATAATCTGTTAGCGTCGAAATAAAAGGAAATCACATACATTATAATTACAACATCTATTATCCTTTATATTTCCGTTGGAATAGAAAAATATAAATTTTTTTTAGTGATCCGAGAAATTTAAACAAAGATTTGATCACAAATTCGATAAATAAGCATTTCTAAACACAGGGAAAATTATTTTTGTAGTATAAAATTGTTTACATTAAAAGGAAATTAACGCGTATTTAGGCATTAACAAAATTTCCCGGTGTTCTGTTTTTTTTTTCATTATTAAATTTTTGGTTTAATTGTTTTTTATAACTCTCGAGAAAAATTATTTTAATAAATAGCGTTTTTAATTTTAAAACATTCATAATTATGTTTCATTGCAGGCCATTCGATCAAAAGAATCCATTTTTGTCGACCATAAAAGTCAAACGGGAATTACATAAATCCGGAGACAGATCGTGCATGCACATTGAACTCGATATTGAGGGATCTAAAATGTCCTATTACGCAGGTATTATTAATTTTTATACGTCTGTCATATGTACGACTACATTTGTCGATATACGATTATTATTTATCGCTATTATTAATTTTATCGCCATTGAGCGGACAGAACAGATAGTTAACCCGTAAGCTCGGTTTGATTAATGCATCGAGTACGCATTTTTCGGAAGCATGGAATAATAAAGCATATATAAGAATGGATGGGAGAGTCGCCAGAAGTTGTTAAAAAATACGTAAGGAAAGTATTTTATCGACACTACTTTTCAATGTGTATGGCGAATGGAATTTCAAAAAGGCTATAGACAACTGGAATGGCGGTATTATAATAGGATCAAGAAAAATCTGAACCAGTATGCAGATGATACTACACTCCTGTCGTCATCAGAAGAAGAGATGTCCGAACTTCTCACTCGGGTTGAGAGAAGCAGCAACGAAGCTGGATTACGAATAAATCCATCTAAATGCAACCTGATGATTACAGACACATAAAATATAATCCCCAAAATCACTTCACTATATAAAGCACACCGCAATAAAAGATTAAACAATTTACCTTGGGGTCCAAATATCATAAAAAGAACAGTGTGAAAAAGAAATAAAAAGAAGAATCGGAATGGCAAAGAACGCTTTGGTCAATGTGGAGAAAATATGGAAAGATCACCAGATAAGCAAGCAAACAAAACCCTACCTCGTTCGGACATTAGTCTTTCCAGTGGCCACATATGGTGCAGAATCATGGACTATGTGTGCAAAGACGAATCGATGGATTTGATTTAATATTCTACCGCCGCGCCCTACACATACCACGGACAGCAAAAAGGACGAACATATCCGTACTGAAGGAGCTTGGAATCGAAGAAAAGGACCGTTTACTACTTGCAATCCGTAGACAAATACTAACAAGTTTCACATGATCAGAAGGGACTCGATAGAGAAATGGATAATACAAGGAAAGATGAATGGTAAACGAGGAAGAGGACGTGCCCCCAAACCGATATATAGATCCAGTCAAGTCCAGGACAAAGTTGTCACTTGAAGAACTGATGAGGACGAAACTGGCGACGAATTATACGAAAAATTACCTGATGGATCACGACGCTCGAAACCGAGCAATACGACAACGACGATGATTATGTTAAAACTGAAAACATAAATTTTGGACTTTGCGGGGTCTACGGTGTAAATAATTATTTTTTAAAGAAAAACAGTTCCTTTTCAAACAAGTACAGTGATTTTTCTACTTAGACAACGAGTTAATGATTATTTATCTCTAGTCAATTATGTAAAAATTATGATTATTATTTGTTAATATATTAAAAATATAATCGTCGTCTAATGTTGTTGTTTTTTTCGTATCAATCAGGCGATCACGTTGCTGTTTATCCGAAAAATGATCCGAAATTAGTTAATAGGATCGGCGAGTTATTGAACGAAGATTTGGAAACCGTAATAACTTTAACCAATATCGACGGTGAGTGTTGTGTTTGATAAATAATCGTTGAAATTGAAATAATCACTTTCAACGCGTGGGAAATTTAATTCGTTTAAAAAAAAAACATTTATTGCTAATCATGTACTCTTTAAAATAATAAATTCGTACGTTCGGTAATTAAGAATCATTTTATTAATTATTATCGTCCTCATTTTCTTCGTTTTTTTAATACTCCCCTTATTTTCTCCAAATTCTTAAAATATTTTAAAAAAATCGTCTTCTTGTTCTTATAAGCTCCCATCTGACCGATATTCATACAGTATTACTAATGTTGATAAATATTATTATACCATGTCTTACCCCGACAATTTAATACTTTGAATTTCGCTATTACGTCATATTTTGTGCAGTATCAACATTTACCTTTTCCTTTATTTACATTATATATCGTTTGTGGTAATTGTACACTGATTTTCTACTCACATTCCCAACTTCACCTATCGTTGCAGAAAACACTTGGGTACTTGGTGTTTGTAAAAGTTGTCTGCTCCAACTAACAATATGTCCAAATTCGTTATCAAATGAGTTTACTCTCAAAATTTACATAGGAGATAACAATTTTAAAGAGGTGATAGATGTGATACAATAACTTCATTTGGTATAGTGGCCGAAATATTTGATAGTATTAATTTGTTGGCTGGGCTTCTTAGATGGCGAGTCTTAACTATTTGTGTACCCATTTTAATTTCGCCATCATTTGTAAAAAATTTGTTAGGTGTTCTGTTTTCAGGAAGATGACTATTAGGTCTTTACTTATCCATGATGCAGCAATAATAAATGCGCCCTCAACTAAGTCTTTCAGTGAGACAAAGTAATCTCGTATAGTGTGTGCGGATAGATAAGGGAAAATTACCAAATAACCCTGTACCAAAGCTACTTAGCACACTATCAACATATCACATAAGCTCCATTACAAAATCAACAATGAATTACAATATGATGATATCCCCTTTGGGACCCTTCCGGAACAAAAATAAAGTTATCTCTCACGCAGCACAATAAATCTACACACGTTATAAATATAAAAGAAATAGTATTAGGAACGTTCCAAAAATATAATGACTACACACACGCATACACGGACGGAGCAAAATTCACAGCAGGCAGTGATAATTCACACCCAGCCTGCTCTTACCAAGTTGATAATATATTACACTCAATCTGACTAACCGATGGCTGCACTTCCCTGGATGCAGAGCTGTATAGAATTATGTACTGTATTCAGTACATCAGATCAGCTATACTTCCACATCGAAAAGCATTGGTTATAACAGACTCATTATCCTTTCTACAACTAATATGTAATCGAGACAACAAGAATAGAATAGGTTAACATTTAAACTATTCTCATAATCGAAGTTTCCGAAAACAATTTTATATATTTATAGATTTAAAAAGTAAATTAATAAATATTTTTTTTAAAAATCACTACACTCTAAACTTTCAAATTTATATATATATATATATATATATATATATATTATATATTTAATTTAACTTAATGCTGATATTATATACGATTGTTGCGCATATTTTTCTACAGAAGATTCTACTAAGAAACATCCGTTTCCATGTCCGTGTTCATATCGAACTGCTTTTACGAATTATTTGGATATTACGTCGAATCCTCGTACACATGTACTGAAAGAATTGGCAGAATACGCAACAGATCCGAAGGTATTCTTTTTTAATTATGAATTTTACCTTGAAATAAGAACACCATTTCTAAGAAGAAATATTTTTAAACAAAATTATACTGACATTCAAGAACATCCGCTGCCAAACGTACACATTCCACAAATAATAATCCCATTTGTTGCTGAACAGTAACTATCTATCTCGTCGGTATGGGTTCCCCATATACCAAAAATAATTTATCACCCTCGTGACAACCACGATTAACAGCCCCTCTGTGTTATGCCCATTTTTGGAACAATTACTTTACTAAGATTTCCTAGGAAACCTCTCACCTTTGTACAAAACTTTCGTACTAATCAACGTTTTTCCATTCAGATTAGAAAAGGACTTAGTGTTGAATCCTTTACTATTCAAAATCGGCATTAATAACTTTAGTCCTTCAGTCCGAAGTACGTCACAATCTTTGTGTGCTGCTGTAGAACCAGATCCGCAGAAAACGCGTTCTTCAAGAATATACAGACCAACTAGTATTCCGAGAATGAGTTATTCAAGAATGTACAGTCCAACTGCTGTTTCAACAATGATTTATGTTTCTGAAATAGAAAATCTGTTGCAATAAACTTGTGTCGTATTCATAAATATCAACATAAGGTATGCATCACTCTTCAGGTTAAGATGCTTTCTAATAACCGTCAATCCATTTCCTTAGATTCATTGAAATACAAAATGGTTCTGGAATTTCCATCTAAATTATGTTTAAAAAGCTGTTAAAAAAAATGATTATTTTGAGGAAATTATCGCATATTATTTATGGTGCTGACTGAATCTCTGTTTAGCATTTATCGCTGTTTTATTCAGTTAAGAGTCGAATATGGAATCCTAATATATTCTACAGCTAATTCGTTCATTCTTAAGACCATTAATGTCACACACAAAATTCAGCCTTACGGTTGGCCACTGGATCACTTCGAACTACACCAATCGACAGCCAACAGGTTAACGCGTCAGAATAGATTCCTGAATATCATCGTTGATTTTTCTTGGTCAATTTTGCAGTGCAGTCTACTGTTCCCGGTTATCAGAATATTATGTCTGGGCCATACACGTGTCGCTCATGCGTATATCATCAACAGAACTTCTGTTCCAGTGTGTTCATCATCGCCTCCGTCTCTCATGTCTTAATTGACTGACATACTCCTACTGAAGACGACACTCAACTTTCCTTCTTACTCCGCCGCTCTTAAAAATTTGTCCTTTCCTGTCCAATTTAATTACTTTGTTTCATCAGTCTAGTTTCTATTCCTTGATCTAACCTTCTTTTCCTATCATTAATCTTAGTTGCTGCTCACGACACGGTTATTTAATTTAATAATAATATACAGCGAAAAAGTTAGATTGAAAAAGAAGTAATTCGAATTATGGCGCGGGAGCTGGCTCCTAAAAATACCGTTGACAATAAAACTACCACGTGAAAAATCATTAACAAATGAAATGTGGTTTTACGGAAAATAAATTTTTTGAGTATCTTCAATAATATTACCAATATTTGGGTACTCCTTGCAGCCATCTGCTCTATGTTGGGTGAAATTTTACTTGAAGCAGTGTCACAGGCCGACAGAAAAATTTTGTAACATTTGCGACCCAACGCTTAGAGTGACAGCAAATGGAATGCTAATTTAATCATAATTAGAGATACATACTCGACGCTTCTAATATAACCATGCGACGAATTCATTGTTCTTGAGTAATATGAAGACGCGAAATTTAAGACGATAGTTTCATATTAAAATTAGACGTCAAGTAGTGTTGTCGGCCAAACATTGGAGAATAATTTTTGTGATTAGAGACTTAAGTATTCGAGCTTTAAGGAAATATCCGTTGATTTCACTTCCAATTGGTTATAAATTTGTGAACTAAAATTTCGGTCGCGAGTAATAGGATTACATGGTTACCGCTAACGTGAGACGCGGCAAAAATATTTTTCGCCCTTTTCTACAAGACCTTTAGGGTGGAGAGGTAGTCTAGAATTGTGTAATTTAGAATATAATTAAATATATAACATCTTGCTTTCTGTTGGGAAAGTGAAGTTTTTCATTTTTATTCGCTAATGAAGAGAAGTTTAATTATTTTTACACGTTTATTTTCGTATTTAATTACATATTTATTAGTAATAATTTGTTAATGCGCTTTAAAAAAAATTATTTACGTTTTTATTTTTACATCTTACGAACGTTATAAAAAGACTTCCAAATATAAAATACATACTATTATATTTTACCCTTTTAAAAATATTTTAAATTTTTTTCTCGTTGTATATTTCTATGTACGTTAAAGAAGAATGTAAACACATTAGACCTTTGTAACCATTATTTTTATTTATTTATTTAATGAACTGTTACAATTAAAGTTAAAAATAAGTAACTTAATAATACGAATGTCATTTAATTATTAAGGATTGTTTTAAATATATCAATTCCTGTGTTATTGTTATTTGAAAACACAATAAAATTCTAATTTATATATTTTTTTCTTTTTTACATTTTACAAGTGTAAATTGTTTTATAAAATTTAACATTTATCTGTTTCGTGTCACGAGTGAGAATACAGTATTTTTCTGCTTTCGATTCGATTTTATTAAAGTTAAAGAATTAAAAAATACGTTTTGTAAATTGAGTAATACGCGATTGCGTTTATTATTTGTTATTACGTAGGAGCGAGAAATGTTATTATTAATGTCGGGCACTTCGGTCGAAGGTAAACAGTTATATTCAAACTGGATTGCAGATGATAACCGCAATATAATTCATATTTTAGAAGATCTGCCATCTGTTAAACCGACGTTAGATCATCTGTGCGAATTACTACCTCGATTACAACCCAGATATTATTCTATTTCGTCTTCGTCGAATGTGAGTTGATTTTCAAAAATATATGTTTCAACCTACATTACGTCCTTTCGTAGTAACTTTTATGCTAAATATTTAACCCCGTAAAAGTATGTGTGTATGTACACGTTGTTTTCATTTGGTAAAACTCGTACTTAAAATTTGTTTTCTTTATAATACCTGAATATTTTTGCCACGTTTTATATAAAATGATCTATTAAATTACCCCTAGTTTTGATTTTAATAATAAAATATTTATGTATATATCGATTGTACAAATTAATTACGTTTGTCGGTGAAAATTGAAGTTATAGCAACGATCATGTAATTAAAATATACGAACGATTAGTATAATTAGTTACAACATTTCCAGCTTCGTAATATGCATCTTATTGTTACACATGAGTTTACATTTAAACCTTGTAATGTTTTTAACTCCTTTTTTAATTTGATCGGAAAAAAAAAGAGATGCGTAAATCGCATCTAAATTTTGTAGTTCATAAAAATTATACTTCTTAAGAATTGGAAAAAATTAAAGAAATAGTTTATCTGACCTGAAATTTAATTTAAATCATCACGTTATCAAAATTTCACTGTTAAAAATTATCGAAATGTAACGTTGGCAATTTTAGTTTTATTATTAATAGTCGAAAGTTGTTTTAATCGTATTTAAAAATTTAATTTTTTTTATGTAATAATAATCATGTATATCCCCGCATTAGTATATTAGATAAAAACATTTGAAAATTATTTGTTAACAAAAATGTTGTAAAAAATGTATATATAAAATTTGAATGTTGGTAGTATGACCCTACTACTATATATGACGAATGCTTGCACGTAATTCGATTACCGTTAAAAAATGTTTTTTTTTTGTAGTGAATATGTTTATATTTATTAAATCTCATATTTCACTAACAGTTATATCCGACAACTATCCATATTACGGCTATAAAAGTGGAATATACAACACCGACGAATCGTTCGGTTGAAGGAGTTGCTACTGGTTGGCTGTCAAAAAAAGTACTTTCTCCCGATGGCGATAAAGCTGTAAAGGTTCCCATTTTCGTTCGTCGATCTCAGTTTAAGTACGTATTGAAGTGCACACACATACATATATAAATTCAACAGAATAATATTAATAATGATTAACTATATTCAAAAGAAAAAAAATGTAACAGTTGTCATAAAAAAAAATACAGAGTAATATTTGATTAAAATACCATACTGTTTTGGCTAATTCAAAGTAAATATAATTTAAAAATACCAAATAAAACGAAATGTTTTATAATCGAAGTATAAATACAACGTGTGATTAATTTTGTATTAACTGGATACACCATGTGTTTAATAATATGCCGAGAAATGGTTATTTAAAAATATTCATAATTATTGAAAAATAAAAACGAAATAAAATGTATAAATAATATGTATGTACATATATTAAATGCACACGTGTATGTACATGTGTGTGTGTGAAGGTACTACAGACAGTGATCAGACGTGAGGTACTATATCCCTCGGAGAACCTAGAGTAACGAATAGAAAAGGCCTAAATAAACAACTTGAAAGCACCGAAAGGAAAATATTAAGAAGAATATTAGGACCGATAGAACAAGGAGAAATGTATAGAAAACGAATCAACAAGGAAAAGTATACCAACGTTTACAAAAGATTTCCACTGTGGTCAGAAAGAGAAGAGTTAGTTTCTTTGACTATGTGCAATGGAATCAGAAAAATTCACAAGAAGATTGTTTGATTATATGAGAAAACTCCAAATGAGTGGGATATGGTACACGGAGGTTAAATACGAAGGAATTAAATATTATGCCAGAAGATATAGATCAACGAATACCATATTCTAAACAATTCGCAGAGAAACTCAAGGCAAACGCTGGCATCTTATAGACTGAAAATGCGTGTGTGTGTTGTATGTGTACACTACACGATATATATACTCTTATTTTAAAATAGATGATCGCTACTACACCGTAGGGAACATTTGAAATAGTATGAAAAATAAAACGTCGAAACGTATATAAATATCAAAATGTCAATTCATATATAAAAATTTTCAATCAATATAAAAATTTATTATTTCAAAATCATGTTCTCGTATAAAACATCGAAGAATGAATTAGAAGTCATTAACAGTAAATAAAATTTTAGAAAAACAAATATGTATCTTAAAATACTATCTGCAAATTATTATGCTGATTGAGAGAAGAGATAATTAATAACCTCGGTGAAAATTAGCGTATAAGCTATTTCTGCCTTTAGTAGTAACAAATTTAAAGTAACATAAAATAATTACATAAGGACCGCTATATTAAAAAATAATAATAATAATTGTATAAACTAATGATAAATAACGATATAAATTAATGAATAAGAAAGTTTATCCCAGGGACAGGAAATAGTTTATGGTAGATCGTTAAATAGACGTTTAAATAAGTAAAAACGCGGTGTATAAATTATAAAATGGAGAATACACCTAATATTTCTGACCTCTATTCTCAATACATGTTACATATATCACTCTCCTATTGGTGGGGAATAGCTTTTAACGACGGTACATGTTATGTACAAGGACTGTTTCCTAATGACAGCCATTTAGCACGTGAAGACGGCTGGAGGTTGGGTTAGATAAAACCTTTTGCAGTACGAAATTATTCTAGTATCGATTTTATTATTCTGTTAAAATTCGGGAAACATTTTCTTCCGTATTCGACGATTATAATTTGATTGGACAATCACTGCTTTAGTCGGGTTGGAAATTACTTAATTTGAAATTAAAACGCTTGAGGAACATTGTACTTTTTTGTTTATTGATGATAGATTACCGAGTAAATCTGACGTACCGGTGATTATGATTGGTCCAGGTACCGGGTTTGCACCATTCCGTGCCTTTATTCAAGACAGACATCTAGCGCATAAAGAAGGTACATTATAAATACAAAATTTATGTTATTAACTTTTTTACCTTCGAATGATCGAGCAACATTAATTTCGTTCAAACCCCACCAAAAAAAAAAAAAAAAAATCGTTAATTTAAGTGAAAAAAATAAATACATAATTGAGGAAATCGAAAAGAAAGATGTATAAATTGCGAATAGGTACTATTTTAAAAGAAATTCATCAAACGTGAAAATAAATTGATAACGTCGTAATATCGATTTATATTAATAAATAATAATTTGTTTTTAGGTAAGAAATTGGGAGAAACCATTTTATATTACGGCTGTAGAAAAAAAACTGAAGATTTTATTTATGGAGAGGAAATTGAACAATACATCGCTGATGGTTTCTTAACGGTAAGATATTTTTAATATTCTTATAACAAATCCATTTCATAGGAAATGATCTATACCGATCGATATTTAATTTATTATATTTCTTGTTTTTTATTTTAATTATTTCGGTGTCGTGCAAAATTACGAAGAACTGTGAAAAACTACGTTACATGTATTCATATTTTAAATTTTATTTCAGTAATTATTAAATAATTACGACTAAATTCTAATAGTAAATTGTTAATAAAGAAATTTCATAAACTTAAATTATTTCGAATTAAAATTGATAATTTTATTTCGCTTTTAAATTCAAACGAAATCAAAGAAAACGATCAAATAAATCTTTTAATGTCTAGCCAATCGCTTTCTATCAGATTATTTATCGCGTATTTGGTTTATAAATGATAATATAAATTAAATTTGCGTGCAATTTAAGCGTTATTGATGAATTTACTTTATTGAAAATTAAGCATAATAATAAGTTTTATATCCACGTGAAAATTCGAATATAATCGAAGAAAATAAAAAATATGTAGTTTATCTATTTGAAATAATTAGTCATCCGTTGAGCTCTAATAACAAATCCACTAAATTTAGCTAATTCGGATTTTTAATGATTAACTATATTTACTTAATTTAGGTTTTCTTAATATTTATGTATATATATTATATATATATATATATATATATATATATATATATATATATATATATGTGTGTGTGTGTGTGTAATTACTAGGTGTATATTTATTAATCATTTCAGTTTTTGTTGTTCCGATCAGATTTTTCTTCGTAGGTTTATATTCGACTATAATTTCTAAAAACCTACCAGTTTTTCACATTATTACCATCTATGTTGATATATTCGCTTTGAGCTGTATAATAATGTCTTTTAAAAAAATGTCCATGAATTGGCCAGTTCATATTCACTTTTCTTTTTTAACAATTTTATTTAAACTCCCGTTATCTCAAATTTTGGATATCCCGGAAACATTTATAACATGCATTGTTATTAATTTGCTTTAATTTCTAAATTGTTTTAAGGTTTTTATAAATGTCGAATACTTTTTAGCATACTTCTGTCAACAAACTTTTCCAGGAATTAGTCCTTTTGATTCCAGGACTGTTTTCCTAATTGTAGAAATAAGGAAAGGAACTACAAGAACTTAAGCTCAGGTATACATACTAAAAAAAAATAACAAATATAAAATCATCACATTAAAGTTATCCTACAACAATAATGGTATTTCGATTATTTATATGTTTACGGAGCTAGTTGAACAAAACATGTTCCAATTGCAATCGTGCTACGCGATATTTTAATCTTTTTGATTTTTTTTTTTTGTTTCATATTTAGGTACATTTTTCATTTTCACGTGATCAAAAAGAAAAAGTGTACGTCACTCATTTGTTGGAACAAAATGCTGATGAACTATGGCGTGTAATCGGTGAAAATAATGGACATTTATACATTTGTGGGTCGGTTTTTCATTTTATAAGTATATGTATATATATTAAATACTTTGTTCCTTTAACTTTTTAAATCTTTTGAGTGCAAAACTATCTAATATGAAAAATTGAAGCCGTGGAGTATAATTATAAATTATGTATTTTTTTAAATAAATAAAAAAATTATTCCGTCAAATATGTTCTGCTCGATAACAGAAGAAAATTTTCCGGTTTACTAAGAAACGAAATAATCAAGGTGAATAAAAATTGTAGTATTCATTCTTTCTGTAAAATTAAAAATTGAAACCGTGGAATGGATACTTACTTCTTGAAATATCCTTTTATATATAATGGCATATTTTCATTTTGGTATTATTTTGCTAATGTAGTAATTAAAGAGTTTATAAAAATTATAATTTTTTTACACCGAAATGCTAATTATCGCTTTAATGTAATGAACATGTTCACGGTAGACCAATCTTTATCATATTGATCGCTGTCAAACATCGTGGCTAGCCCGTTGAACGTTATTTTTGCTAACAAAATTAACTAGCATTCAAGGCACTAAATATGCAACGTAGGTGCGTGTGCATATGATATTGTACGGATTGGCATGCCGTTGCCTTCTCCGTGATAATTAATGGAGTTACACGATGATTAAAACTATGCCACGACCTAGGATCGAGCGCTTAGTTGTCGAATTGACATAGTCGAATTCTCTAGCAACTGTGTTACCAGTAGAATATATACTATTAAATAAATCTTGTTGCGTAATGTTTAATGTTCAATTAAAATTTGGTTGTTAAGCACCAATAATAAAATATCAACGACGTAAAATTAGATATAGAAAAAAGTTATTGATATTTTTATTCGAAATTAAAATTTTTACTCGATAATTTTATAACTAGAATAATTAATATCGTTTATTTAGGGACGCAAAAAATATGGCGAAAGATGTTCATAATATTGTATTGAAAGTAATTGAAGAAAAAGGAAATATGTCTGCGCAAAATGCGGCCGTCTTCATAAAACGTATGGAAAATCAAAAGCGTTATTCAACCGACGTGTGGAGTTGATGTTCAACGTATGTTTTTTATGTGATACGTTTTTTGTACGTATGCTATTATGTATTACATTCCTTTTTTATGAGGAACAAAAAAAAAGATATATACATTACGTAAGACACGTAGCGTTATTTTTAATAAGCACACTATAAAGACTTTATATATATAGTATATGTATATGTATATATATATATATATATATATATATATATATATATATATATATATATATATATATATATATATAGTATTATCGTTATCGACGAGATTTACATCACGTTATCAAAATAGTTTACTAATGAGATCGATTGTAATTGACGTGTGTTTTTGTGAGAAATTGATTAGGAAGATAGTTTATTTATTTATGGATCGTTCATTGTTCTGTGTTTGTTGTTTTTTTGTTACTTGGCAAGTTATAATAAACGGGCTGTTAAAAGAATTGTGTGTTTATAAGCATTATTTCATTTACAACTCTAAATTATTGCATAAATTTGAATCGTCGTTAACTAGCGCGTAAAATAAATTATTACATCTATTCACGATCAAACATGTAGATGATTTTAGGAATAATCGATAATTGTTATTGGGTATAAATTTGATGATAAATAAACCTTTATCAGATATTAATAGATGTAAATTATGAAGGAAATTACGAGTCAGTAATAATATGACTTAGATAAAACTACTTTACGATAGATGAACATTCATTATGCGACATTCTACCATGCTTCTTGAATACATTCGTCCTACTTTTGGTATACGTTAAGTTGATATTAGCGAGGTACTCGGTATACTGGTCGTATTATCTTAAATAGAGTACTACTATTATATCACCATGTTATACATTACGTGTCTAGATAGTTATTATTGTCGGACGGTGACAGCGATGCGAAAATGATATTTCTAATATTTTTAATTTCTTAACCCCAGCAATAGAATCGAAGGAGGCTCCAATTTTAGTTTTTCTACTTTCTGGTCATTTTTTGTACAGCTGCACACGTTCCGTTTTGCATCGAGGAACATTTACTTAAAGACTGACAGAAAATTGTAACCAAGAAATATATAGCTAACTGCAGAAATTTCTTGACTGTAGTAAATTAGTTTTAATCGTAATATATCGGAACGCGCAACACGATAAATAGCATTTCGTTGCAAAGGATTAATTTTTCAACACTGTATATAATGATTTATGAAGATGAAGGTGGATCACCTGTAATCAATAGCGTATACATTTGAAGGGCAGTTTCTCCCAGTGTGGAATGTTTGTGCAAACCGATTCCAAATTCATAAAAAATAATGAAGAATAAATTACTGTTTTTAAGTAATTAAAATACAAATTTGAAAATAATTTATTTTCTTAAAAATTATTTCTTTAACATGTTTTACTTCGAAGATTAAAAATTGTTTTCCAATTGGGAAGAATGTGAAAAGTACTCCCGTGAATAAACCACCGCAACAATGCTAGAAATAACGGTACAATCGAGGTATTCACATGAGAACAACGCATATTATCTTTGTTGCGATAATAAAAAATAAAAACCGTTGTTAATAAGTCGTTCGAACTTGCACTTGGAGTACAAACGTTTCAAATAGACGAATTTGAAAGGGAAATCGTTCCAAAAATATTAGACAGTGTTCTTGTATTAGTCATCGTGTTGTGGCAAACCGAAAGTCGTATCCACTATGAGTACAATTGGATGGTCGTGGAAGCTATAATCGTTACTTATATTACGTTTAACGCGACTAGTGTTCACATTGTTAGTAAATATCGGTTCTACCATTCAAATTAACAAAAATGATCAAGTACATTCTACAGAATGAAATTATTTTTTTCTAATTTTTAAAGGAATACAAATTATGCGGGGTATTTATATTATATCACCGTCGCATTGTTTGTTGCCAAACGTCATGACTATAAAACGTACAATGTAGGTTAACATTCAAGACGCTAATTATATGCAACGAAGATGTGCGCGTATATGATTTTATACAAAGTATGGTGCTACTGTCTTCACTGTGATTTAATTATGAGTTACGTAATGATGAAAAATGTTTCAAACTTTTATATCGCAAGTTGTTTTCGTACCCTTGATCGTCGAGTTGACAGTCGAGCACTGTAGCAATTATTCACCGCGGCATATATATATTATTTATATATATATATATATATATATATATATATATATATATATATATATAAGTTGAACAGTGGCACAAGTAGTTTTAAAATTTTTATTCCAGAAACAGAGACATTGATTTTGTATTTAAACGACAATCGTGGTAAAATTCATGTATTTTTGTACATAAAATTAATTTATCTATTTTAATGTAAATTGCGCTGTGTGTAGAAACGTGTTTATTTTACGCACGTATTATTTCTTGCGTTAATAATAATGTGAAGTGTGACATCTTTAAATTTCAAATTAAGATGCTAGACTTGAAAAGTGCATCGAAGCTTTTGTACCTGTATAGATTGATATTAAAAATTACTTGGATACAAAAAGTCAGTTATAGAGAAGTTCTTAATAAAGTGAATAAAAAGTATCCAGAATTAATCTGTATTCAAGAAAGGAAACTGCGATATTTAGGACACCTTCTGAGAGGACCCAAGTATGAAATATGACGGATTATTATAAAAGGCAAAATCGCCGGCAAGAGGTCAGAAATTCATGGGACGGAGACGTTTGTCTATCCAATTACTCTGGACTGCTGTGTCGAAAGAGATTTTAGCCAAGTTATGTTTTCACTTTTTCTCATATTCAATAAAGGGTCCAAATTAAATGTTCAAAAAACTAATTATATATACATTCATTATAAAACCACTATTAACAGAGAGATTTTTCTGTTGAATTTTGCGCCTCAAACTATATATAAAAAAATACAGTTAATTCGGAGTGATCCCTATAAAATCGTACGCCGAAGTATCTAAAGATAGATTAATACATGAAATGTTAAAGTTTTTTGTGAAGATACTGCCAATTATCACGATTTTTTTTTTCTTAAATCCGAAAGAAACTAACCATTTATTGTCAATTCAATTTCAACCTATAATTATGAATCATTAACCAAAAATATAAACGCAGAGGACTTAAACATAACTTTATTTCGTTAGTTTCAACTATGATTTTATTTTACTCTTAATACAAAATATTTACATTGTAAGCTTGTACGTTTACGTTTCCCTATTCTTCTTCATAATCCCAACCGATCTCGGTTATGGGTCGCCATCTAACGAAGCATCAACCATATCCTATTACGTTGTAACAAAAGCTCTCGGTTGTTTATTTTCTTTTTGTACAATCTAATTTCATCCGTCTTCCCATTTTTTTTCAATACTGATGTTGCAAATGATTAATGTTTTCAATTAATTGTTTTCTACTAGTTAGGTACACTCCCTTTTTTGTTATCATCAGGTCACAACTTATTAACACGTTTAAAATTACAAATTGCAAATAAAGTATACCACAACTGTTAAGCCAGATAGACAAAATTAGTCGGTTGGAACACTGATGAATGTTGACTTTACAATTTTACATATAATAGCAAAAATTATATATTTGCTTAAAGAAATAGTCACAGATTCACACCAAAGTGAATGGTCACAATAGACAAACGTTTATCGATCAAAGAAATAGAATTTACCGTAGTAGATTTGGCACACATATAGAAATTATACTCAAATGTAAGCATTTTTTAACAGATTTTAAATATCACTGTTTCGTGTAATCAGCATCTAGTTTTGTTTTTTTTTTGTTTCAAATATATATGGACACAAATGTAAAGGATTTACAAATATTAATTGAGGAGATGGAGCAATAAACACTAAGAACCAGGAGGTAATACATTTTCCAGCTGGGTTACAGTGGCGTGCATTCCAGGTAAGCGAGGTAAGCGCCGCTTACCCTGAAAAATCCCGAAAAAATAATTTTTTTATCCTAACTTATAGAGGTATAGAATATGAAAACAGAAAGCGATTATATTGGCGCTTATTACTTCAACAACCGCATGTGATACTTGGCTGCGCACTTAAGTGTTATACTTAGTGTATGAATTGTGTTATACAGGCGCATCGTATTAGCTGGTTACACAGAAAAGAATTCGTTCCATTAGGATACGTGCACAGAGATGACGGACTATAGGTTGGGACCGTCGACAAGAACACGCTAGGCGGGTAAAGCGCCTGTAAGATCGCTTTCAATCGGCTATACGGATAATTCACTATCACAAAGACACACTACACCCATAAACACGAAGGCGACAATGGCAATGGTAAGCGCCCATAATATCGCTTTCGATTGGAGTTTAACGTGGTTTAATCCATGATTTCTGCAGGCTGTATGGTCGATTTTTTTTTATAAACAAAATGCATGTTCGGGAATTCATTGAAAAACAGTTTTCACGATTTAATTTTAATGAACAGTTAGAAATTATAAATTGTGGTAAGCCGAAATCAGAATGACCATTTCTAAAAGCTAAACAAAAGAAAGTACAACTTTTACCAGACATTTTAAAACATCTCAATATGAAAACATTTTGTGGTTAACCGGTTGTGAAGATAGTGGAAAACGTTGGCCCTGTTTATTATTTGGCAGTGAAAAAAATAAATGTGTATGGAATGATCTTACTCAGGGATATGATAACTTGAATAATTTGATCGATGCGATTATGAATCATGAACGTTCTGAGTCATATTTTTTCCTCTACGAAACTGAAGAAATTTGGTAAGTCGTGCATAGATTTACAATTAAATGATCGAGTACAAATTGAAGTCATGGAACATAATGAGATTGTACTACAAAATAGAAACATTTTAAAAAGATTAATTGATGCAGTATGCAATCTGGGTGTTCATGAGCTTGCCTTATGTGGCCACTCTGAAAAGGCTGATTTCGATAATCGTGGGAATTATGTAAACCTTCTACAATTACTTTCAAAATATGATATGGTCCTGAAAACGCGCATAGAGACTTCTATAACGTTCTGCGGTACTTCAAATCGTATTCAGAATGATTTAATTTCTTTGGTACATGCTGTTGTTCAAACTAATATAAAAGAAGAAATAAAAAATGCGAAATCGTTGGTATAGTACTGGACGAAACGTCGGACATTTTAAATAATGTTTGTAGTTTTACGTTACATATGCAATTGCAAAAACTCAAGATAAATTTAATAAATTTATTGATGTGGATCGATCTGTTGATGGTATACTTGAGTATGTCGAAAGTATTATCGAAGAATATGGTTTAGCTCAAAATAATATCAGAGGTCGACACAGGGACAGGACCGATTAAGTGATTTATCTTTAATATTCGTTGAAAAAGCGTTTTAAAATCATCTACAAAATGAACCGATTGGTACGTTTTATGATCTTGTTATAACTGACTTTATTAAAATAAATCGTCTAATGGATTTTTTTATATTAAATAAATATTAAATAGATTTATCATCACGTGTTTTTTGTAAATAAATTTTCGTTTGGTATAGTGTTACACTTTATATGGTTATCGCTTACCCTGTAGAAAAATTCACCGCACGCCACTGCTGGGTTTATGGTTCACATGAAGAAATTGGATACCCTTTGAATCACCCCGGAAATTTCACGGATACATTGTAAGCTTCATTTAGATGACAATTTTGGTACTTTAAGGTCAACTGAACATGTTTAATCAGAATAAAGCTGTGTATTTTTTGAAAAAATGTGCAAATGTAACATTTTTTTTCTGCGGTATTTGAATGTATATACTCTGACATATATAATTGTGTTTAATTTTTACAGCTAGTTTGCTAATGAAAATTTTGTTTTGAATTTTTCTAAAACTAAAATATTTTTATCAAGTTTTTCAAGTAGACATAATATTTATGAATTTTTCTAAAAATGATATTAGTGGTCATGAAATATTAAAACGTAATTTTAAAAATGAAAGACCGGTTCTATAGATCGTATAATATAATCTGAAGAATTTGAAACCACGTGTTTTTCCAGAACAAAGACTTTCAAATTTCAATGTTTATGAGCACCCTGAACCTTCCACTGACTATGGCCTTACCGGTTTGTTTATAAATGTATGATATACACTTGTTACTTGTTAGTTGTTAAGTTTTCTGTTATGAGAGTTGTCTGTTATGATTAGTTCAGTGATTCTGTTTATTGTTTGTATCATGTTTATTGTTTATTGTTTTTATAAATTATGAATCTTGTATTTCAGTCAACCTTAAATTATAAGCATATTCTTGTTTTCATGGTGTTAAAAGGTATTTATTATTTTTGCACATTGTTTTTATATTATAGCATTTACTTTTCACAAATCACATTGCTAATTTATTTACAGTTGTACATTTTTCACTTATAAATGAATATAAATTTACTGTAATAATAAATATGGGTTTCATATTAAAATATTCTCTGAAAACTGACATGGAATAATTCAGTGCTACACCGTAAATCAGTAACAATGGAGTTTCAGATTTATTCACTATTTCCGTAAAATATGAATATTTGTAGTTGCTCGAAGCATCAGTAAGTATAGAAACATTAATGTGATTATGGTACATAAGAAACTAAGTTATAACAAAAGAAAAATTAATAATTCTTTATTTCATTTCATCAAGACATTTAATGATACATCCGCAAAATAATGAAATTCACTTTTAACCCACCAAAATTTGAAATTTGTGTCGTTAGCGCTGGACCATCCGTGTTTTTAGACAGCCCTCTTTGAATTTCTTTTTTAAAAAAATTAGGTTCGAACAAAAATTTCGTCACTAATTGTTTTTATACAAATATGATTTGTGTTCCAAAAATGGCTAATTTTGAACGTAGTTATATAAACTCAATTTTTCCCTTTGTTTAAAGATACTATACCGAGAATGATTTTTAGGACAAATTTTAACTTCGATTTTCTTTAACTTCTGTAAAAGTGAATAACATTTCCGTTAAAGTGTTGCCTCTTGGAATTTTTATAGCATCGAGGTGTTTATCCATAACTTTCTTCCTGTATATTTTACTCTTCAATTTCACAATGTATTTTAAGGTATAATGGTAATTTCTATTTTGTTCTGTGATCGATATTTTTAATATGATGTTTTCAGAATATACTATTATGAGTAAATGGTAGTTAATAATGAATAAATATTGTATACAATAGTTTGCGTGATTTACATATATTAATTCTACATCAGAATATTTTATTTATATGATGTATGTTTTAATATACTTTGACTTTTTAATGGTGTATAAGTAAAGTTGACTTTGTGCAATTTGTATTTTAATTATAAGTTACAAATAACACGAATATGTGAAGCTTATGTTTGAAATATATTGTTAATAATTAACGAAAGATATCGGTTTTCGAAAAAAGTAACTGTCCAATTAAAATTTATTTTAAGGTAAATGTAAATAGATAGACGTAAATAACAATAATTTGAATCAAAATGTTTAATTAAATTATAGCTGCTAATGAACATGAAATTTTGATTTGAAATTCAGATATGAATTTACAATGTTTGTTCGTAAAATTTGGTTTCCCTTTTATTTTTTAAAACGCATTAGGATGAACGAGTAATGCAATTATTCTAAATAAATAAAATGAAAAACAGCTTACTTCAATTTAATTCTTGTTCATAATTATTTTCAATCAGTTATAATTAATTCCTTTTATTCGAAATACTTTCTATACTTATAGTAAAGCACTGGAAACTTTGTTAAATGCGTCGGGGGTTATTCTGTTCAATATTTAACTAATTTTATATGCAGTTTATTTATAACAAGTTTTGTTATAAACGCAGTATGTGTTGTATTAGCTCAATGGTTATGTTTAGTTATGTTTAAGATACAGTTATTTTCTTTATTTTATCATAATGAATATCTTTTCATAATTTAATTTTACCACAAAAGAACAAGCAAATTTATTCTAGGGCTAGAAGGTACGAATTATACATGAGTTTATTTAAAAAACTATTGAGAAAACGCTTAAACATTTAGCCACCGGGTAACTTTATGTGAATTATCATTTATCTGCATTCCGCGTTAGAGAAAATAACAGTCTAATCGAATACTCCCTTGAAACAATGTTATAAATTTGTTTTACAACATATTAAAAAATTACATATAATACAAATTACGTTGAAGACATTAATATATTTTTCGTTATTTTTCTTTTGATTTAAACAAATTTTGTATTTTTCCCCCTTTCGAATTGCTTGCAATCTGTCCTGTAGAACAATAAGCAACACTGCTGACAATAAGTTATCAAATGAACGTTGAACAATTACAGCTATTCACAGCTTCTCTGGGTATTAATTTATAAAATCAGGATCTCTAGTGCAGTTCAATTTGGCAGATCCTCTTCAAACGTCTGAACCGCATACCATTATTTATTAGATTGACAGTTAATGGATTAGCGTGTTGGTCAAGTCGTTGCTTAAATTCTGGCTATGTGATCTGATAATTTTACCGTAGTAATTTATAAGTTTCTATAGTCTCTATACAAGTCGTCATTTCTGATAAACCAAGGTACACACTCTATACTAACACCTTCGCCTGGAATCGTTCGATGATCTTAAGGTTAGAATTGCTGGTTGTTGCATAGATCTGGATGCCGTAAGTCCAAATAGGTTTTAAGACTACATTATATAACAGTCTTTTATTTTCTACTGATAATGTAGAACGCTTATTCATCAGCCAATTCATTTCTCGATGTTTAATATCAAGCTGTTTTCTTTTAGAAGTAATGTGATTCCTCCAAGTTAATCTTTGATCTAAATGTAGTCCAAGGTATCTAACCTTGTGTCTGGGAGGAATCATTTGTCCGTTAAGATGAATATGTACGTCCTTCCATTTATTTAATGTGAATAATACACATGCTGACTTTAATTCGTTTACTTTGATCTTCCACATTTTGAACCACTGTTAAGTGTTGCTGAAGATGTTTAGTTGCCATTGCAAGATCACTATTTGTCGACAATATGGATGTATCGTCAGCGAACATGACCGTTGTATTGACGTTAGCTGGGAAATCAGACGTATAGATACTACATAAGATCGGGCCAAACACGCTACCTTGCGGTACACCTGTTTGTACAGGATAAATTTGTGAATGTGCATCATTTACGACAATTTGAAAGCCCCTGTCAGTTAGATACGACTTAAATATTGAGTAATATGGGTGAGGCAATTTTTGTTTCAGTTTACAGAGTAAACCTGTATGCCACACTCTATCGAATGCTTTCTCAAAGTCGATAAGTACGGACGTGCAGTACTTTTTTTGCTCAAAGGTCCTGTTTATAATATCAACTACTCGGTGAATTTGTTCTACGGTATTATGCATATTTCTAAAACCAAACTATCAGTCCGGAATTATTTTTTCTTCATCCAGTACTAACTTCAATCTTTTTAAGACAAGTTTTTCAAAAACTTGGAATAAACTAGACAACAAACCTATAGGTCTGTATGAAGACACATCACCTTGAGGTTTTCCCAGTTGTTGTATCATTATTATTTATGCAAATTTTCACTGCATTGGAAAATGACCAGTGCGAAGGATTGCATTAGAAATAAATGTTAATAACGTGACAGATTTTTTGGGTAACTTTTTCAAAATAGATGTTGTAATTAAGTCATATCCAGGTGACTTTTTTGGGTGTAGATGCTTTTGTATACATGTATTTACTTCAAAGTGTGGTATAGATTTTATAGGAAGAGTCATTTGAAAAGATACTTGCAGATAATTGTATACCTCTTTTTCATCCTCGGTTATGTCGCTCTTACTTTCTCGTTGAAAAATAACAGAAAAGTACTTGGCAAATATTTCTGCCTTATCTTGAACGCTTCTCACCCATTCATTTCCTACTCTAAGGGTTGGACGATGAACGTGGTGATTCCTTTTCATGGTTTTTATAGCTTTCCATAAAGAATAATCTGTATCTTTACTTGGTGTTAAGTTGGCCATATAATCTTAAAATCTGGTATTTTTTGCATCTGCAAGGGCTTTTTAAAAATTTTTTGTTGCTCGGTTGAAAGCGGTCCTATTTATCGTTGATCTATTATTCTTCCAATTTTTCTCAATCGTCTTTTACCGGTAATCATATTTCCTTATTATCTTAGGGCTGATCTATTACTGCATAAATACTCATTTTAAGTAATTTCGATTGTAACAATAAATGCCTTGCGTTTATATTAATAAGTACTTATATATCATACAAAATCAATATTATGCGGACTTATGTAATAACAAACACAGCAAGTAATTTGTGACTGGTGTAATACACTCCTGCTTGCCTTTTTTTTCTGTTGGTTATATGTAATCGCTACTGTTGTACTATGTTATCTACAAAATTCAATTTTAGCAAAGCACATTTTTTTTGTCATTTCGGTATTCGATTTGATCTATCGATGTATTTGTAAAAAACTAACATTTCATTACAAATACGTACATGTATTTTTTTATTAGTGAATTTATTTGATTTTATGATACATAAATATTGTTTGCACTACTTGCACCGTCAGACTTAATCAGAAGATGTTCGTTACCAGTATAAATTATTAAATATAAAAAGATAAATCGCCGTAAATACACACATTACGTCTGACTAAAGTGGAACGTGTACTAGAGTCATTTACTCACGCACACATTCATTAAAATTAAGTATTTATAGCTTTTGCACTTTAACTCTTCTAGGTTTCGAGGTTTGTTTTCGCATACTTGAGATTTTAAATACCTCTGCCTAGGAAAGGGGGAGCATGACGACTATACTATGTTTGCATTGCACGAAATTAAACTGTTTCTGAACATTCTTCCTAAAATAGTCACCGTTTTGTTCAAAGTATTACATATCGCTTTGTTTTATTGAAACCACCCTTCGTCTCGTCAGTTCGGGAGATCCTGCGAGCTCGTCCAATATTTGTCGATAGCGCTTAACCGTTATTTGTACCTTCAAATTAATATGAACCGATGGATAACACCTAACCCGCAACTCGTTTTGTTAACGTCTTCGTTCAAATAAAAATGATGTGTGCCCCTTCCGTTAAAAGATCGATGTAAGTGAGATTTCTTTATTTTCTTTTACATCTGAATTTTAGTTTTGTTGTTAATCAGTGGCGAATAGCTTTTGGATGTATTACCTTGTGTTGATGATAGCTCAGGCATTGTTGAAGTATTGGTCTTGCTGGTCTGTCAGATAAATTGTAAGTTTTTGCGTGCATACGGAACACGGCATATACTAATGATTGATTATCATTGAGGTTCTAACGGGCTAGGTCCGTTTGTTTTTTTACACATAGAGCCAGTCTCGCTAGAAATTTTTAACCCATAAGCGCAGAGATTTTTGAAGGAAATTTAATTTAAAAGTAGGAAAACGAGAGATTAGCTTACAATCATTTGTAGAACACAATATCTTTCAGATGACCGCCATTTGCAACAATACATTCATTTGGTCTTTAAAAAAAAAAGAAATTTTCGAAGAATTTTTTGAGCGCAGAACTCTGAATTTTTGAAATTTCTTCAGAAACCCCAATTTTCAGGTCTTCCAAAACGCGAATCTTAAGAAAATCGCGTAACTTTGATTTTTTTTTTTAAATTGTGTGCACTGTTGTGATCGATTCATGCCGAAAATAATATTCCACCCAAAAGGAGCGTTCATTCTCGTTATAGGACGCCATGATAACTGAAACTGGACAAAAACGAATCTCTCGCGCATACACTAAACGTGGAACACGCGTTTTGCGTTGTAGCAGTGTTACCAACTGAGCCATTTAAAAAACAAAACCGTCCGTCTTCTTTGGATCACCCTATATATATATATATATATATATATATATATATATATATATATATATATATAATATATATATATTTTTCTCAGATTGATTTCTGGTTCTTAAATTTATAATGTTTGTAGTGATAAAAGTTAATGTAATACTTGATTGTGTTTTTTTTTAATTTACTAGTGTAAAAGTTCAGTCTGAATTATCGAACGCGGATAATTTGATAACGGCGATGGCATGAAATAAAAATTTTTACGGACTCTGTGTCATCTCTTTACAAATAAAATTTATACGAACTGCAAATTTATTATTATTATTTTTGATTACGTTTAGTCAGCTTTGAAGATGTCTAAGAGAAATGAAATTGAAAACTTAAATCATCGTGACGATAGCGAAAAATTACGGAATAATATGTATGATAAGAAAAATTCAGCGTCCATTAATCGTTCGTTTAGACCGCCTTTAAAAATGTATAGTAATAATCAGTATATTCCGAATAGCGAATTTGAAAATGTTTCAGATCGAAAAAAAAATTATCATCTTGAAAATAATAGCGATCGAATGACTAAATACGTTAATAATAAGAATCGCGTTTTACCTAGAAGTATTTTATATATAAATGATCAGAAAAAAATCGATAATGACGACGATAATAACTGCGAGAATGATAAAAGTAGCTACGAAATAAAAGAGATAAGAAAGTCGTCGGACGTGCGAAACGACGAGTTAAATGTAATTAATAAACGCGAAAAAGGGAAAAAATTTTCGAAGATATTCGATAAAACGAGTAACGATATCGATAATAATGACGTGGAACGATCTTACAAAAGCGTCACGTCTATTAATCGCTCGTTTAGACCGTCCTTAACATTCAGCAATAGAAATAACGACAGTACGAATAAAGTAATACACGTATCGGATGTTTATAATCAGCTTAACGATCCGATTAATATTTCCACTAAGGAACAGATTTATAATTCTACTGACGAATCTAGCGAGATGAAAGATAATAATGATAGTAATCGATCAACGGTGTCCAATTTGTCGTTCGATGTTAATCGTTTATTTAGACCAGTTTTGATGATTTCCAAGAAAAAAACTAATAGTTGTAATTACGATAAAAAAAGATCGACTCCGCACGAAAATGTCCCATCTACAGACGAAATTAATAAACCCGTTAAAGATATTATAAATTACGAATCTGATCGTTTTACAGTGCGACATTTACCTATAGATGATACAGTAGACGTCGATGCGATGCAAATAGATATCGATTATAATCATCTAGATCGGGAAATCGAATATATTACGGAATTATTCGCAAATATGCGAATAGGTTCGAACAACGTTAACGCGAATACGATCAAATGGTCGTTTAGACAAATTATCGAAGATGATAGCGGCGATGAGACTAGTAGTAGTAGTAGTAGTAGTAGTAGTAGTAACAGCGAGGATGAAAATAAGAATCGATATCTTAGAAATAACGACGAGATACCTAACGAATTCGTTCCTAAGAAAAATAATAATAATAATACTAATAATATTATAAATAGGAATAGGAACAACTTGTCGTTATTGAATTTATCGTCGTTCGTTAACCGTTCTTTCAGGCCGTCTTTAAGAATTTACGACAGAAATGTTACCAAACTAGATTTAGTACGCGAAAATAACGATATAATAAGCGAACGAAATAACGATAGGACGTCCGTCGATGAAATATTTGACCATGTTAAAGATATCGTATTAGATGATAACGAAACGTTTCTTTCGAATAAACGGTTTTTCTTCTCTAACAACGAGAACGACGATATTAGTAACGAAACGAATAACGACGAACGGAATAACGATTTTCGTAAAATTTCGTTATATCCTAGAACGGACGATTTATTATCGTACGACCGTGAAGAATTTCTTCTGCGACCGATTATCGTACGAGGTAGATACGCGGACGTTAACGATTATCTGGATGTTCATTTTCGTTTGTTACGAGCTGATTTCGTCAGCTGTTTGAACGAAGGTATACGAACGTATAAAAACAAGACGAATACGATCGAATTCGTTAAAAACACTTTACGAATTTATCGTAACGTTAAATTTCTGAATTATTACGTTAATCGTTCGGAACGCGGTTATTTAGTAAAATTCCCGGTTAACGACGAGAATGTGGTCGAAGACAAACGATTTATGTACGGATCGTTAGTAATCTTTACCGAAGACGATTTCGAACATTTCTTCACGGCTATCGTCGTTAATAGCGATTCGTTACATAAAGGATTAGTCGGTATTTCGCTTATCGACGATAATAGTAATATAAACGAAAACGAATTGTTCGCCGGCGAATATATTTTAGCCGAATCGACGGTATTTTTCGAACCGTATTTTTCGGTGATGAACGCGTTACAAGCGTTCCGGGCGAATAATTTTCCGATGGAAAAATACATCGTCGCGGCGAATACGTCTTCGTGTTATCCGCGATACGCGCGAAAAAAATTTCACTGGCGATTAAACGGTATACGTTTTAACGTTTACGATAAATCTAGTTGGCCGTCGGCCGACGATTTACTATTGGATACGTATCAATACGAAGCGTTCGTCGGCGCGTTAACCAGCGAATTCGCCGTAATACAAGGACCTCCGGGTACGGGGAAAACTTTTTTAGCGTTAAAATTAATGTCGGCTATGTTGACGAATCTGTCGAAAAATCTATTACAATCGCCGATACTGGTCATCAGCAATACGAATTCGGCGCTCGACGAATTTCTCGCAGGAATTTTAAACCTAACCGACGATGTCGTTCGCGTAGGCGGTCAGTCGCGGAACGAAATTATCGCTTATTATAATTTACGCCGCGGCTCGATTCGAGATCGAACCTCGTTCGAATTACGTACGGACGAAATTATTTCGCGTACGGAAGTGGAAATTGTCGCTGAAAAGGTAGGCGCTATTTTAGAGATTAAAAATAAAATCCGCAACGATTACGTAATCGTTTCGTTACGATCGTTGAAGCCGGCAATGAATTATCGACAGCGTAATTGGTTCGAGAAAGACGTAGACTTTTTAAATTGGTTAATCGACGATAATTCGGACGTAAGTCGGATTACGAAACGAGGTGTGGTGAAAAAAACCGATATCGTCAGTTTCGCTTACGATCGAAACGAAACGCTATCTTATATCGATCGTTTACGGAATAATTTAAACGAACGCCAATCGAGATGGAATCTCGATCGATGTAGGACGACGATCGATCGTATAGAAAATATCGCGAAATCCGTAGACGTTCTACTCGATCGTTACGTTTTAAACGCGGTCCAAGACGTTACGAATTATTCGGACGAAGACTATTACGATCGACCTGATTTGATACCGGCGCCGGTCAGATGGCGATTGTATAACGTGTGGTCTAGACGAGTGTGCGGTAAATTAATCGAATACGCGGACGAATTCGAAAATATTTATCCGAAAGTTATCGGCGAATATGATCGCGTAAAATGCGAAATAGACGTAAACGTGCTGAAAAACGCTCGCGTAATCGGTTTAACAACGTCCGGAGCAGCTAGAAATAAAAATTTGTTAACGTCCGTAAATCCTAAAATCGGTAAGATTATCTGTGTGGTTTTTTTTTAATTATTAAACCGGATATTATTTACGATAAATGTTTTCCGTTCGGGAGAGATTTTCAAAAACCACATTTCGATAAAAATGACTAACAAAATTTTTTCCGGAAAGCGATATTTTGCGAGAAAATCATACTTTATAAAAATTAGACCTTACTGTAAATTTCGATTTGTCATCCTGCGGGTATATAGTTTTTTCCTTTAATTCTACTTCTAACTAGCCGGAATAAACCTGACCGATTCTAACCTAATCGAATCTAACCTAACGTAGCATTTTTGTTATTATCATTTTTTCCTTTAATTCTACTTCTAACTAGCCAAAACAAACCTCCGATTCTAACCTAATCTAGCTGTTCGAAAGGGTGTTATTAATTTTAAAATCTTTTTTTTTTTTTAAGAAAAGTATTGTTCGCCGCGCATATTGGTAAGTAAATTTAACTATTTACAAATTTATCTTAAATAATTCTACGAAAATAATATATGATTTTTTTTCTTGTATAAACTATAATATTCAGTCTTTCGTCCTAAATACAATGTTTATCTAACATTTTGTATGTAACGTTAAATGACGATTTTACTAAGAATTATTATATCTAAATGCAAATAAATTTTTTAGCGTAGAAAAGTTTAATACAATACTCCGTTTAAGGTTCGTGATTTACAAATTTCTAAAATAATTAACAACCCCCTAAGTAAAATACAGTCGTCGAGATAGCATAGTGGCTAGAGCACGGATTTCTGTACAGAAGATACCCAGTTCGAATAATCGTATTAAAAATTATCATCAGAAAATAATAAATAATCTCAATATTATCGCGTCGAAGGCATAAATCACAATATGCGCGCTAGTAATAATATAGTACACTATAAAAACATGCTGGGCTGCATCGAAGCGATTACAATCAGTTCAGTTCTCCCGGGGGTGAGTGTCTAACTACGCTAAAGCCGTATTGTGATTAACTGTACAAAAAATACGTGTAAGTAGTCGCCTACCTCCGATACGGAGACGGCAGTTTAAAAATAAAAGTAAAATACATTATTTTGGTCGGTACTTCTATTATAGTTGCGTATATTTTGAACAGTGTACAATGTACCGATTTTTAAAAAATAAATAAACAACGAAAAAGTAGTTAAAACGGTACATCTTTATATATAAAAAGATCACAAAGCTTTTCGGCTACTGAGCGAATCTACATAATGAACAAAAAATAAAAATATAATACAATTTTCTGAAAAATATAAAAGAAAAAAAATTAAATAAAATGTAAGAAAATACTTAATTTACACGTACAACAAGAAATAGCAACGGGAAAAAAGCGATTTGATTAATAGTTTAGTTTTAAAACGTACATTATAAATTTAATTTGTTATATTAGACGGAAAGTTTTTATTATTCTAGATATGTAGTGCATAACGCATAAATTTTATATAGCCGATTTGTTTATTGCGTTGTTTATATAATCAAATGTGGGGTTTTTGCTACTTTGTAATATTGTACATATAAATGAAGTATTTTTTACATTTTATTTTATGTTTTCGTTCTTCCATATTTCTTATAAAATATTCTATTTTTTATCCCCACTTAATAATGGCTTAATAGTCGAAATGTAGTTTAAACTACTTTTTCATTATTTACTTATTACTTCCGTATATGATTGAGACATTTTAGATCGACCAAGTGTTCCTTATTACTATGAAAACAGACAGTTTTTTTGTTGCGACTAAAATTTCGTGTACACTTTAGGGGGAATATTATTATGACCGAAAATCAATTAGCTATATTTTAAAACGCAAATTTCTTTGCAGTTTTCGTAGAAGAAGCCGCCCAAATATTAGAAAGTCATGTTGTAGCCTCATTGACAAATAGTTGTGAACATGTTATATTAGTTGGTAAGTAATTTGTTATCGTTTTTTAAAATAAATAGTAAACACGTGTAACTGTTTAAATGTATAAGCTGAATTTTTTAACTTTTCTTTAACAGATTCAAAATTTTATATTCATTTAATCTTACTAAACAAACTATATATATGGCTATTTTGAAAACGGTCCACTAAGTAATTGAAAATGGCCTCTATGGAAATTACGAATTTTTAAATTTTTTACCCCGACTCCGAGTACACTCCATAAAATTGGAAATTTCGATTTTTTTTCATCGTATTTTTGTCGATAATTATTTAAATATGCGTTGAAAATTTCATCTGATCACATTCATAGTTCGAATGTTATAATCTTAGAAATTTGCTGTTTAACTCACATGTGTTAGTAAATATAATGAAAATTTTACATCTCGGTACCGTTTCGAATATTCTGAAAATTATTATTTAGTCTATGATAGAATTGTTACAACTAAAAAATCCGCTCGAAAAATTTTAAAATTGGTTTTAAAAAATTAAAGGTGCTTTCTTTTATTATAAAATGACATGTTTGTTTATAACTTCGTTTTAAATAGTCTAAAACACGCGCAATGATTTTTGCGCCATAATTTGCTTTGTACAATCTAAAAAACGCGCGTGTGTTCTTTCTTGTATTTGTTTTCTCTTTATAAATAATTCGCGGTAAAATGTCGTCCGCATACTACGTGATATACCGCGCTTATATAATTAGTAGCCATTTTTTCAAGAAGGAATATGTTCGTAAGACTAAGAATTAATTTATTTCAGTTTCGAATATATTATTTTTTATAGTACGTTAAAGAAAAAATCCGATCAAAAAATTTCAAAATTTATTTCTAACAAAACTTTAAGAGTGCCCACCTTCGGATATTTGTCAACCGTGACATTTTTGCTTTATAATTACACAAATTTATGAAACGAAATAAAATAATTATATTTATATATGTAATGGTTTTTAATAGCGTTTGATTTACCTAAATATATTTTCCGGGAAAATATGATTTCAATACCTAGTGTCGTCCGAGTACTTTTTCATTAAACCTTAAAGATGCGCTTTAAACTTTGCTATAGGCGATCATAAGCAGTTAAAACCATCGATCGGAAACCACACGTTCGGAAAAAAATATAATTTGGATCTATCGTTATTTGAAAGAATGATTAATAATGGAATTCCTTGTCATCGTTTGAACCGGCAACATAGGATGAGACCAGAAATTGCGACGTTAGTTTCTGATAATATATATTTCGGTTTAGAAAATGATGTTTCGGTGTATAAATACAGGAACGTGCGCGGGATGAAGCACAATATGTTCTTCATTACGCATGATTATTTAGAAAATAAAGTAAGCCTTCATGTTTATATATATATATATCGATTACAACTTTTGGTATTAAATTGCGTTTGTAATTTGTAATTGATAGTATTTATTTGTCTCTTATAAACGCATTCATAAATATTATATGAAATGTGTCGTAATATATATATATATATATATATATATATATATATATATATATATATATATATATATAATATATATTATATATATATATATATATATATATATATATATATATATATATATATATATATATATATACAGACAGACAGACATAAAGTTTTAAAAAATATAGATTTTCTGTTTATTGTGTGATAAAAATAGCCCAATGCAGTGATTGATTATAATGAAAATATTCGCAAATCACAGGCAGATACTACACTTTTATATATTAGTATAGATGTATAGATATAATAAAGTCTTTATTTAATTTAAATATTTTGACATATACGATTCTAAAAAGATTAAATATTAATACGTGAGCAAAAACCTCGTACTTTTTTGTTAATTATTATTATTTGCATAACGGTGCTTTGTTTCGAAATTCTTGTTTTCCTTATCGAGTTCGTTCCCACATATTTAGCGATATCATCTTCACGTCGTTTTTTTGGTCTCCCAATTTCTCTGTTCATTCCAGCGGAATCCATTCTGTGCATTTTTTAATCCAATTATCTGATTGTTTTCGCGTGGCTGTCTATACAATGTCCATTTCACTTTTCTTGCTATTAAGGAAAATAATTATACAAACTATAAGCATTAACTAAGTGTACTGTAAAATCTGTTTTGTCTTTTTTTTTAATAAAATTTTTATAATTTGGATTAGTAGGAATTTCATATTCGGAGCATCGCACTTTTATCTTATATGCGTGTTTGCAACTTATGCTCTGTAATTGTATTTGTATCTACTGTTGTATTTTTAAAGATTCAGTTAATATCGGAGTACTATTTTATATTACTTAAATTTAGAGTAGTCTATCGGTGAAACATTTATAAATGAATTTTTTTATAAATATTTTCGAATATCGTAAATAATAAAGTGTCTAGCTGAACAAAAATGGAATGTGATTTAACGATTTTAAATTAATCGGAAAATAATTTAACATTATCCATGAAGACGATCAGTCAATAATATGTTGTAGTTCCCCGCATACTTTGGTCATTCAGGGAACAATATTATTATGTCATTTTCTCATTCAAGTTTAAGAATAAATGAGGAAATGTTCTACGTTGTATTAAAATGTGATTTTTTCTTTAGAGAACAACGTGCGATACAAGTTTTTGCAATATGCACGAAGCATCGTTTACGATCGAGTTATGTAGATACTTGATATTGCAGAATTATTCACCCGAGGATATTACCATACTGACTATGTATACGGGTCAATTAAATTTAATAACTAAGGTATGTATTAGTTATATCGTATTCAACTATCAGGAGCCGTATCACGTCGACTGTTAAACTAATGGTTTAGGATTCGATTCTAGGTAGTGGCATCGTCACATAATTGTTATCCCACTTGGTATAGCATACGTTAGTTTTAACTAAGTTAAGTTTATCGTTATATATTTTAAAAATGTTAAACTCGGAAAATAAAACTGATTTAAAAATACTAAGGTCAGTAGGCAGCATCCCAGTTTCCTTTGCTTAGCTAGGATTTTACTAAATATATTTGAATTTAGTTTATGTACATAATGCTTGAGCAATAATTAAACATTGATTCTATTATTCCTTTGTAAATAATAACTCTTTCTTTATATATGTCCATTTTCAGCAGTAAATGTTTCTAAATTATTATGTACATACGAGTATAAAACATTCCACAGAGTCGGCCCTAATATAGAACCTTGAAGTACTCCACAGGAAATGTTTTTGTATACAGTAAATTTATCCGACGATATTCGAACTTTTCTATTGGTTAAATAATTAATAATAATATTAAGTAAGGATTTACAGAGATGTGTTTCAGAATTTCGATAATTTTAGAGTGCTTACAATTGTTAAACACCGTTGACATCAAAAGTTATTACTATGCTCATCAAGTTATTATCTTTTCCAAAAACAATGAAGTCATAAAATTTTCTAATTACCATCTCAGAAGAATAGTTGCGTTTAAACCCAAACTTCTTTCTATGCAAAATATTTTTACATTCGATTTCATTTAATAATTTTACGTTAATGATCTTTTCATATAATTTACCAACTGAATTGAACAAAGTTATTGGTCTATAAGAGTTACATTTCGTGTAATCTTTATTAGGTTTATTAATAAGCTTAATATCCCCAACCTTCCAGATATCAGGAAATATCTGGAATTTTAAAAGGGATTCAAACATATACGCAAAAAATTCAGGGTTTGCCCCAACAAAAAAAAAATTGAATAAATGTTTTCCTACCATTTAACCTAGTTTCTTCTATTAATATTTTGTAAGTTTTATTTAACGTGGCCAGAATAGTTTTAAACATGATTTTCTTAGTTATAGGTAAACTTACGTCTGATTTTATTAATAGAAACTTTCAATCTTTCTAATTGAGAAGTCCACCAGTTGTTATACTTGGTAAGCTTAATCGTTTGCATTTGCACACAACAGGCTAACTTCAATCTTGTGGCTAGATACAGTTACTCATATAGTGCGACATATCGAGTGAATTTTGACAATTCCTTTTTTCCAATTTGTTTAAATACCTGCGCAGGTATTTCATCATTTCTCGTAGCTTTGTTCCTTTTGGTAAATAAGAGTTTCTTCAACCTCTCTCATCAGAATGTTTGAGAGCTTATCCCTTTTGTTCTTCTAGAACCTTTCTATTCCTTCCAAATACTTCATGTTGATTTATAGTTAGATGCTGGTGATTACAATACATCTACTCAAATAGCTTTGAAGGAAAAATATAAATTTTACGAGATTCCGTATACAGAAGATGGCTCAGTAAATCATTTATACAATTGGTTTTCAGCGGACTTCTACTCTAACTGTATTTTATGCGGGACCTTCATTTCTTACAAAGGTGTTTGTTATACATAAAACTCTACTCTTCATCATCCTATATGACAATACAGATTTTCTAAGTTCTACAGATTCATTGATTGTCCTCTAGCAACTTTCTAGACCATAAAATTTCAGAATGAGTCGGTCAGTTGTAAAAATATACGATCGTGTGCCCAGAATAAGGTTCAAATGGACACCCGCCCACTGTGGCGTGAAAAGAAATGAAATTTTTTATGAACTCACCCGATTTGATCAAGTATTTTTGCAACTATGGAAAATTTAAAGCCGCAATGGAGGCAATTATTACTGAAATTGAAAGAGGCCTTTCAATCACATTACACTTAGGGAAAAAATATGGTGGCTTCTAGAAGAAAGTAAGTAAATATGCTTGGTATAAGTACAGGGATGACTTTCATAAAGGCTTCATATATAGGTTTATTAGGTTTAGACACCGAGCTATCTTTCAAAGTTGGGTATCTTCAGAAACGTAACTTGTGAGTTAAGTAATACATAAAATAATACGGAACGTAACATTTTTATCTTGTGGCGAACATACGGATAAAGAAAATTTGTTTCTAACCTTATGACTAGATGGAATTCTCTACCGATACAGCTGCGGGTAAATACGTTGCTTTCACTTAAGACTAGTAATATCAAGCTATAATTGATGAATAGACTACTCAAACTTGAAGTGATCAAAGGGTGAAAGCCAGATTTTTCTCTTCTCAATTCGATCTATTATTTTTTTTCAATAGACACGGTTTACGTTTTTCTCTTTCTTCCTTGTATGCTTCACCCATTTCCATCGTTGTTGTTTTTTTTTAATAATGGTTAAAATTTTGTCACAAAGACAGTATATGACAGAAAAATATAGATATACAAAAACGCGCTGTACATTTTTTACGCCTACTTTAGTATCTAGGAACACGGGAAGATTTCTCTTATACAGACATCGAAAGGATGTACATTAATATATTGTGTAGCGACTAGTATCATTGTTCGAAACGTTATGTACATTAATATATTGTGTAGCGACTAGTATCATTGTTCGAAACGTTACTAACTCGAACAGAGCTAATTTTGAAGAAAATAAATTTGTAGTTGCCGTATACGATAAATTTGTTCTTATATTATAAAAAATGTACAAATACAAATATTGTAAATGAAATTAATTCACAAAGAATTTTTAATTTTTTTTTTTTTAGTAATATAAATCATTAACTATGCATATTATAATTTGTTTCATTTACACAGTTATTATATTTTGTTGAAAAATCGAAATATAATATAAATCATTTACAATGCATACTTTTGTCTATTTTACATAGATGAAAAAACAATATGCTATGTTAGAAAATATACTGATGTGTACGTTAGATTCCTATCAAGGAAAAGAAAACAATATAGTACTGTTGTCGCTCGTTCGTAGCAATCAGACGGGCAGTATTGGATTTTTGTCCATAGAAAATAGAATATGCGTTGCGCTATCGCGAGCAAAAATAGGTTTTTACATTATAGGCAATATGAATAATTTAGCAGAGAAAAGTACACTATGGCGAAAAATAGAACACACTCTAAAACAGCAAGAAGCTATCGGTATGTATTTGAATTTAGAAAGTGGTTGGTTAAAAACTGATTTTTGACGGTCATACACAAAATATTTTATAATCACATTTTCGTTTTAACTAATCGTTTAAATAGAGTGTGAAGCCGTCAGTAATACGTTGTTTATTTTAAATATAACTTATTAAAATAATCCACATGTTTTTGAATTTCGCAAAGGATAATCATATTTATATCGGATTTTTTTAGATTTGTTAGCGATAATTATATTAGTTTTAATTCTGTTAATTTATTTGAAAGTTATTAGAATAAATTATTTTTATACGGAATGTGTCTTTAGTTTTATAAATTTTCCTGAAAAATTCCATGCTACTATTTGTTAAGTGCATGTCTAAATACAAACAGGTAGTAATGACAGAATCAAATGCCTTCATTTTTACGAATATTTCAATCAGTTTACGAGGAGAATCAAATTGGAACTGGGTGGGGTTCTGGTCATTATTTAATTTGATTTATTTACTTACTTAATAAAAATATTTATTTTTAATTTACATTTATTAAATTACTTCATTCATATAATTCAACGTATTGCGTATATTTAGGAGCCCCCTTATATTTTTTAATATAATTTGAGAAATATATCGTCAGGCAAATATGTTTACATTTATCTAATGATTCATAAATCAAACATTTTCTAATATTTCAGAGCAAACTTTTTTTTTAAAATCAAAATTAACAATTTCAGTTTTTTTTTCCACTAATTTGAAAATTGTTAATATATTTTCAACTGGTAAGATGAATTTTTGGAAAATATTAGAAAAATATGCAATGAAATAATCATTTTTTAACGATCTGGGTTAATATATTTTCTTTTATCACAAATTATTTTAAATTAAAATTTTCTTTCAATTATAAAAATATTTTATCGGTACGTTTGAAATAAAACCGTTTTTTTATTCAACTATGGTCGATCTTGGCTATATATATATATATATATAATATAATGTATGTATACATATTTTTTAGTTGTGAATTTTTTTTATCACAGGCAACCGTTTATCTTTAGTATGTCAAGTTCATGGTACAGAAACGGCCGTGGAAACGTCGGAAGACATAAGATTCGTTTCATCTGGTGGATGTTCTCATACTTGCGGAGCATTATTAAAGGAAAAGTGTTTTCCGGTTGAAATTAAAAACCAACCGTATAGGAATCGGGGACAGTGTTTAAAGTAATTTTCAATTGTATCAAGTTGTTTATTTTTTATTTATTTTGTGCAATTAAAAGTAAACCTAAATAAAAAACATGATACATTAAAGTTAATATCACGTAATGCATAGAAATTTTATTATAAATCAACAAATAAAATTAACAGTTTATCGAGAATGAAAAATCATTAAAGCTGTTTATTTGCATTGAATGGAACAGGTTGACTTTAAATTCCCTATAAACGTTTTAACCAACCGGTCAAACATGCGGCATATGATGTAATTATTTTTTATGTTCATTCAAAAGAATAACTATTTTCAGCTATTATTATCCTGTTCGGTTCGTATGTTTCTTATAACTACTAGTTTAGATAATATCTGTCTTAGATTAGGGATTTGGAAAAAAAAAAACAATAAAAAAGTGACTGGGAGTAAACAAAATAATAACAATAAAAGATAAACAATTATAAAAACGCATTAAAGGAATATATAACGAACACCAGAGTAATACTTATGATAAGAATTTACTGTTTTATATATAAGACATCTGCCGACGGGTAAAATGGACACAATCCATAATTCGAATGTTTTGCATTTATTTTTTATTTATAAATTATGGCATGTGATATGTTAAGCTGTTACTAACTACTGATTTTGCCTGAACATCAGTATAAGGTCAGTGTTCTCACTACTTTTAATTCTAAATTAATTTTATTTCTTATAAAGCAGTATTAACTTATGAAGGGGCTACTAAGATCTCGGTTTATTTACTTTTTTTTTACACTGGGTTCTATAATTCAACGATTTATTTATATATATGGTTATAAAATGATTGAAACAGACTTTATTGTGTCTTCCGTGTGAGGCAAATCAAAATGTACACAAAATTGTATGCCTCATTCTACTTACCAATTTTGTCATCTATGGACCACGGGCAAATAACAAACTTTTACAATTTTATTGGTGCCTTTTCTCTCTATCGTTTGTCCGTTTTATCCGGATCATCTGTTACATTTGTTTCTTTTAAATCCGTCGGGGTTTTTATCCTATTTTTAAATTTTCTGAATATGTCATAAAATATCAATTTTCTCTTCTTTCCATTTTTCATTTTCTACTGTTGGCCTATTTCTGAATATATTTTATTTTTCGTTTGGTGTTTCTAATAATTTTTGAAAATAATTTTCTTTGGTTCCAGCGTTGTGTTAACTTCATCGAGTATCATTTTGTCGAATATTTTAATCTACCTGAGAGCAGTTTCACATTTCTTCATTTCATCTGTACTTTTTCTTAACATTCAGTGAAATTGGTTATTTTGCTGCTTCTTATACTCCTACTATACAAATGTTGTGTAGTTCTGATTTTATCCTGTTAATTTTCTGTTGATGTTGGTACACTTCATCATTATTTTACACATTTATCTCATCTATATCATACTTAGCTATTCTTTATTTAAAAAGTTTCTATGTATTTTGTAGAATAAATCTCATTTTTATTGTTATACGAGGATGATTTGAATCAATGTTACTTTTTTTTTTCTTTTTCTTTCTTTAACGTTTATTTCTTTTTGGCCCTTATTTGAAATAACAACATGGTTAATCTAAAATTCCAAAGTTTTTGTCGGTATATTTATTTTTTCTTTTCTCGTGAGCTTAAAGTATGTAAACATTATGGATTTACTTTTCAGGTTATCACCTAAAAAAGTGGTTCTTTTGACTTTTCATCGCGTGTTTTTTGTTTTTTTACAAATCAGAATTACTAAAATAAGTGAGCATACCTTTATTTCATATTTATAATGTCATTCCACATATATTTCAATTACAATGTATGTCGCTTGAATTTTATTTCATTTTACTTTTATAGAGTACTTGTATTATTTTAATAGCAATGATAAAGTTGCAAACTCTGTCTTTTAATTTTCTGTTAAATGATCCACTCGCTCTGGATTGATATTCATAAATACGATTGAACTACATTGACGCGAGCAAGTTGATGATAGTTTGTTATTACACGAATAATTAACATTTAACAGTATTTCTTAGTGAGAACACCTTGAACAAGTGAACCTCTTTCCATCTTTTCGTCGGCAACATATTTAACTTCGCTAATCAACTATGTGTTCTTATTTACTCTTCCTAAGCAACGCTAATAAGCACCCTGCACATTGTGAGGTATAGAACTTGATGACTATTGTTTGTTTCACTAGCACCACGTGACTATTTGTTCTTCTTTTTTTCGTTGGTAAACGTGCCGTGTACTGCTATTAAGGCCAGAAGCACGGGAGGAATTAGTAGATTTTACATACATGAAGGAAGGTAAGCAACTCGGACGTAAGAGATTATTATAAAATATTGGAGAGAGTGTTTAAATGGTTTCCGATTATGCGTTCGAAGTAATAGAACGGACGGATGATAAGAAAGTTAGGAATAGTTGAAGGAATGTTGCATGCAGAGTAAATAAGTATTTGTGGGTGAGCAATGTGTGACCTGAGCGTGCACGGCATAGGGCCACTCCGTTTCTTCTGTTTGAGTTATAATAAGCAGTTGACTTTATCCACTTGATGTTGTATTGCTGCAAATTCGAACATCTTTCGTTTGCTCTATCGGACAATTTATATCGTATGTTGTAAAGAAAGTTCTTTATTGGAATTGATATAGCTAGAGTGGTTCATATTAGACACGCTTCTTTTGCGGTTGTATCTGCACTGTTGTTAGATCCTACATCCTTACATCTACTACTAATAAAACTAATTAATTATAACAACCTGTATGTAATTTATTTTACATAATTATTTTTTTATTTCATTTTTTGTTTATATTGTATTTAGTTTTGATAACTTATTATTGTTGTTTTTAATGTATATGAATAATTAAAACAACACCGGTGAAAGTGAAATAAATACTATTTAATTAATTATTTTGTTTATACTTTCAAAAATGTACATCGTTTCCTAACTTAATAAACGTTAAAAGAAATAAAATAGTCTTTTAATTTATTTGCACCGTTGTTTGTTAAAAGTTGCAAGATGTATATTTTCATTTTCCTTAATTTTTTCTCGACTAACTTTAAATCGCGAGTTAATACTTAAATTACATCAAGTTATTGTACATATTCAACGTCTCGTACATAAAAGTGGGGTACAATACAAAAATATGCTAACATGAAACAGTTAAACAGCATCCATACTTCTTAGCTTTCTTCATGTGCAATTAGAACAAAATAGAAATTTTTTTTACCAATTTACATTGAGGTGCTGTATAACCGCGTTCACTTGAGTATGCTTACTTTAGTTTAATAGAGATTTTCCAATTTCGGTCGACTTTTTTAACTGTAAAATACGAGCACAAAATGACAAAAAGCTAGAGGCGTCGTTCTTTTGACTTATTTCTGTTGCGCTTCGACATTTTATTCCATATTATAGTTTGCGAATCGTTGTTTTTTTCAGATTTTGCCAATTTGGTCACAAATGCGAGCAAAAATGCGGCACTCGTTTTGTTAGCCAATGTGAATCAAAGTTTTGCGCTGCGCTACATTGTTTACAGTGTCGAAAAGAAAAACTCGATGCATTCACTGAAAAGTTTGTAAGTTTTATATCAAAAATTTTTACTCCCGAATTTAGTTTTTATCGAGGTGCTCCAGTGTTTTTAGATTTTATACAATGTATATTTTCGAGGGTTTTTCTTCACATAATATCTTAAATTAAAATTATCAAATTTCGTTGTTTTAAGTGATGAAATTTCAACGTAATAAATTTTTTAATTTAACGTGTCAGTCTTTAACTATACTTGAATGATACTTTTTCAAAATGTAATTATTTAATAAATTTTAAAATCCTCAAACTAGGAAATGGATGGTAGCGTTTTTCCTAGTTTGAGGATTTTAAAATTTATTAAATAAAGGGGGTAAATCAAACTAGAATGTCTTTATTTAACGTTTTAAACGATTTTCATCAACTGAAATCTAATAGCACTTCTTTGGACAAGCCAATATGCAATTATAACCTTAAGCGAACCGGTACTGTGGATACGTTAATTCGCTAAAAGCCTTTTTACCAGAAAAAATCACCAGTACACAATAAGATAAAATCGATTATTGTTGTTAATCATACCTTCGTTGTGTTTTTTTTTAACCCTAATATAAAATCTAGTCATGTCTGTTCACGATTAAGATGAAATTTACTCTATGCCAATTTAGTGCGAAATAATTTTATATTTTAACGTAAGTTTGTTATATTTAAAAGGACGAAATGGTATTTACAAATTATTTTGGCAAATTTATAGAACAACCGTGATATTGCTGCTCAATTTTAACATATTAAACATAAAAGTTTATTATTTTTTTGTATGGAAAAGTCAAATCCATTTTGGAACCTTTCAATATGTATGCGAAAAACTAAGTTATAATTTATTTGTGAAACATATAATTTGATAATATGTAAATAATTCATGATAATAAAAACAAGTTATATGTTTAACGCTAAATTCTTTCTGGTCAGAAGTGAATATTATTTTCTCAAGACTGATTTTTTTTTTTAAATAGAGTTGCTCAAGTTGAGATGGTTATAACAATCGTTGAATTCATATTATAAACGAAGATAAAATAAAAAATATTCTCCTGCTTTGTTCTAGTCAGTATAATTGTAACCTGTGATATATACTCCGTTGTTGTCGGTTCTGTATCGATAAGATGGTTCTTTTTAATATGTCAAATCGATGTTTTATGTTATCTGTCCATCGTAATCGTCCCTTTCCTCTCGTGTTTGGCATTATTTCCAGCAATATAATATTTTCTTTACTGTTAGATCCATTTTTTGTCGTGTGTCCAAACAGCTAAAGAATTAGTGTCCGACCGAAACAAGATTTTCAGCCGAAACCGAAACTTATTTAGACATATTAAACTTTCTATTGTATATTAAAATCTGGTGTATTTTATACACAAATACAGACAATTAACTCATGTAAAATACAATAAAAAGTAATAGTTGCAATATTTAACAAAGATAATTATTATTTATGTTATGTTCACAATTTGACATTAAATAATAAATTGAAATTAGATTTAATATTCGTAATTAAAAAGTCATATTGTACGCTAAGAAAAGTAATTTTTCTACGTTTTCGCCAAGCAGGTTACTCCGACGATCTGCGTATATTTGTCCAGCGGCACTAAACAACTGCTCGCTGGGAACACTAGTAGGTGGAGCAGAAAGATACTTTAAAACAGCTTTTCTCGGGTAGGATATGGACTACTGTTCCAATAACAATATATGTCAGCATTGCGGTTGCAATAATGGCTCCGACAGATAAGATTGAATTATTTTTTCCAAAACAGTTTTTTGATCTTCAGATATGGTTGCATCTGTTTAGGAATATTATCGTGTATATCCCAAAGACTCTATTTCTTGCTGTAGGTTGGAGGCTGGCAATACCAATTCTGTAGAAACTGAGGGAACATTTTCTCCACCACCAGAAAGTATAGAATCCTCTACGTCGTCGTCATCCTCTGTCAAAAAAGATATTATTTCTCTCATTGCAGCATCCACTTAATTGGAATTGAGATATTTCGATTTAAATCTTGGGTCCAGCATTGTCGCAGCCATCAATGAAGGGTGCCTTTTTATAAAAGAAAATTTGGTATTCAATGACTCGTACAATGAGTTTTTCATATTTGTCAGCATCTCATCTTCCTTTTCGGATCGAACTTATAGCTTGCGCTTTAATAATGATATCAAAGGTATTACTATTGATATGCATGCGCCATCAAATGATAAATCAAGTGTGACCTTATAGAAAAATTTCAAACAGGCTGTGAGGTTCGTTAAAACATTCCATTCATTACATAAAAGGGTAACAATTTTACCATATTCAACACTATACAAGTTGACTGCATTTTTTTGCTCTAAAAGCCTTTGTAACATCAAGTATGTGCTGTTCCACCTCACCTCGACATCTTGTACCAAAATATGTTCTGGCAGTCCACATTGTTTTTGACATTCGGCCAATTTTCTGGTTGCTTGCTCGCTATGATGGAAATGGCCTACGATTTTCCTGCATTTCTTAAACAAGTCTTTGGTTTCTTCGTCTAAAAATAGTGCGTGTTTTATCACCAACTGCAGCGTATGTGCTACACAACCTATCGATTCATAATGACCACGCATGGCGCAAACCATGTTTGGTGCATTGTCACATAGGACTAAAAAAATCTTGCCGTTTAAACTCCATTCATTTACCATCTCTGTAAACTTTTGTTTGATGTATTGACTGGTGTGATCTTGTTCCAGCACGCATGCACCCAATATAACTTTTAGGCGTTGATGATTTACAATAAAATGAGCTGTGAAGCTGAGAAGTGAACACGTTTTACATTCATTGGTCCAGATATCAGTAGTAGCACTTACCCACTCGCTTTTTGCCATTAAAATCTTTATTTTAGACTTAATTTTTTCATATGTTTGCGGCATCAGTGATATTCTAAAATATTTTTCAGATTTCAACCGATATTTGTGAAATGCGTGGGGATCGGAAAAATTGAGTCGCCGGAATGCTTCGCCCTCCACCAAAGCGTAAGGCAGCATGTCTACAATAATTAGATCCATTATTGCTTTGTCAATCCTTTTTGTAATTTCGTGGTCATCAGGCCATTGTACAAGTTTAGAGGACAAACTCGGGATCGTTGACTGAATAAGATTCGGTCGATCAGTATTCAATATTTCCAGTGAGGTCTTTAAAACCGTTCCCTTTAATTTAGCTTCATTTTTCAATTCGTCTATTGCTAACTGCCGTTTTAACAACTGCCTGTGTTCAATGTCATGAAACTTTGATAAATGTTGCTTTACACCGTGCAACGTTTGTTTTTTAGGTTCGTGGCTTCCCAATGAATATGATTTATTACAAATTTTGCAAACAGCTTTAGATGAATCGGTAGTGATTTTTTCGAAAACTTGCCAAATCGGATTTTTTTCTTTTTGTGACATTTTTACCTGAAATTATAGTGTTAGCTGATACATCACATAAAATAAAAGCACTGTAATAATGTAGCACGCAGTTAAATCGCAGCAGGTAGTTGTTTGGATCGTTAAAGTACAGGTATAAAAGAATTATCTACAGTACAAAAATAAATAAAACATAACTTGCTTTTATAATTTTTACATAATTCTCATTCTACATAAATCTGAGTTAATAACTGAACAAAAAGAACTTCAATACTTAACGTCCATCCGGATTTGCTCCATAGGACCAGGAAGAGTTTTAAAATGTTTTTTGATTTTGTTTTTGATATTTCTGTAAGAGCTTGTTGGCTCAAATTATGCCATTATTTCTTCCTACGAAAAATTTTAACTCGCAATTCCTTGTCATTTTCATCGTTTCGATTCTAATCATTCGTACAGTTTATTGCAGTCACTTTTATGCTTATCTTTTGAAATATCTTCCGTTCAAAATCGACATCATCTAACTGTCAATTTGCTCGTCTTGTTTGCCTTCTCGTTGTTGTCGTTCTCGTTTTTCCTCTGATTCACAATCTAATTCAAATAAAATTCGACTAACATCTTCCCGTTTACTGGGTTTCATATTATGTAACTTGAAAATGTATTCCATTTTCATTCTCATACAGGACCCTAATTAAAAGTTATTTGCATTTTTAAGAAAATGACGGTAAATTACCGTCAATGCGCCTGTAATAAGGTTAATAAATGCCATTGAAATATATCAGAAGTAAAAAAAAAAACACTTGCCTAATCATTTATAGATGAGCAAAAAATGAAAAAAAAAAACACAAAACACATAAACTCAACGCAATGACGCTAGCCGGTGAAGTATATTGGTAATTAAACACGAGTTATAACCGGAAGTTAGCCGAACGACGCGCGACAATTAATGAGTCATAATTACACTAAGTTTCGGGTAATATTTGGCCGAAACTAACCGAAACCGAACTTTCGGTCGGTCTTTATAAAGAATGTTTATAATAAACCACACTCAGTCTGTTCTGATTACATCTATTATGGCAAACGTGTCGTCAATGGTATTTTTAGAACTCTCCTACATACCCATAACTCTAAAGCATTGAGATTCGCCTTTTATCCGTTGTTTTTATTGAAAATAATATATATAAATTATTAATTCCTGAACTTTAAAAATTCCTTGAATTTCTCAAATTGTTTTAGTTTTATGTTACTTTAATAAAATAGATTTAATAAAAATAATCTCAGTATGCAGATAAAAATTTATTTATCTCATTTTATGTCTTCGTTAAAATTAGTTTCAATTCGCCTTTGATTGTTAAAACTATTAAAGTTTTAATAGAATATACAGTTTCCATTATTGTAATGGTATAACTGAAAACTTTGTTATGTATTATAACTTATAAATTATATAATACATGCTCGTATTTTTATTTTTCAGAGTTCTGTTTTTATGGACTGTGATGATCTAATGCAATAGTATACATTACGGAAGGGGACCATTGTCAACATAAGTAGTTATTTCTAATATATCAACACGAGAACATAAGGGAAAATACGTGTTCTTGATTTATTCTTTATCTAAATTTTGTTTTATAAAATGGCGCGTGTTTCGGATAAATTTTTTGGCTTTTCATTTTGCACGCTGTAATATGATCGGTATTCGGTATGTATGTATGATTGTTTTTCCTATCATCGATTGACAAATTATGATGAAAACGGTAATCTCATTTTTTTCGTATACGTTAAAATTCTTTCAAGAAATAAATTTGCTTTTAGGATAACGATCAACATTTAACTGATATTATTATTTATTAAAAAAAACAACAAAAAAAAAACGATTAAATTCATTTTCTATTATCTATGCTATAAAATACTCGCTCATTTGGGAAATATTAAGACTGATTCCTACCTATGACAATATCATAGTGTAAGTCATTAACGAGGTGTATGGTTTTTTTTATTTCCACAACCAAAAGTCGTTCTTACCTTTCAAATTTATATATTTTTAACTTTTCGTGTTATTTATTGTTTAATGTTCTCGAAGTTACTATTATATCTTTGTTAAACGTCTGTTTACCATGCAGTTACTAATATAATTTTACAATCATAATTTTTGTAATTGTGTTATCGCTTATTTGTAAAGCCAGGTATATTAATATTTTTACTAAAGAGACATGCATTTTTTAGTTTTTATTTCTATGGCGGTAGTTTATTAAGTAATACTTTTAGAAACTAATTGTACTTTTTTTTTTTTGTTTTATGTAAGAATAGATTTTCATTTACAAATTTTTTTATATTTTTCATATCTGTTATTTTTCCTTGAAATAAAAAACGTTTATTTATTATTCAAGAATACCAAAAAATGCAAAAGTTCACCTAATCCTCGCATGATTTCATAAGTTTCCATTTTACAAGAGACATACAAATTTTATTTTCATCCATTGTGGTTAAATTAGGATATGCATAATAAACCTATGTATAGTTCTTACAATCGGTGTAACTTTTTTAAAGTCAAAGTACCCAATGTTATACAGCTGACATTATACCAGTTCTATAAATCCTTGGGATGTTCAGTAATAGAAGGAAATGCGATACTTCCATCCTGAAACACTTCATCTTCTCAGCTGAACTATACACAATATTCTTAGCGTTTCAGTTATTCTCGAACCAGAAAAAATATTCCATGTTCTGACTCTTGCGGTTCAAATTCCATGTCTGATGTTTTCAGTGATCACCACCTTGTTTATCACGATATTTGTCTAGATCGCAAGTCACTTGAGGATTTCTGGAAATCAGTTGACCGATACAGCAGCAAAGGAAGCCGCATCGCGTCTTCCTTTTCCCGGCACTCCAGTTCCAGCCTCAGACTTTATTCATTACTTAAAATTGGCCTTGGACTCCATGACTGTCCATCCCATGTACAAATGAACTTCACTAAATTAAGCAGCACATTCACCATGGAAGTTACTGAAGAATAGATGATATAATCATTACTAGACTAAGGCTAAAGCATATGTGTTCATGTGTGGCTACCTACAGCAAAATACACCAGCCCACTCTGCAACATATGTAACAACAATTTTTCTGTTCTCCATATCCTCACAGAATGTCCTTAGTTTAATTCCCTTAGATTATCACATAATCTTTCTTCCTATTCTGAAATTCTCCCTGATGACCTTACTATCCTTAACCAACTACTCAGTTTCCTACACTATACTAAACCCTACTATCCAATATAAATCCCATAGTGAATCTATTTATTATTTTTATGTATAATTATATTTATCCGTGTCTGCAGCCAAGAGTTGATGTTTGTGGCATGTAAATTATAATATAACAACTATCCTAAAAAACACTTGCTGGCTGCACATCATTTTCACTCGCAGTCATTATAAATTTTTCTATGAGGTCATACTTTACTTAGAACACATTACATATACACATAATGTAGAGCCCACAAATTTTTCATAAACCTCCTAAAATTTTAGTAAACCTCCCTAAATTTTTCATAAAATTTACAATTCTATGTGATTAAAATAGAGTAAGTTCTTGTAACCCTTACAAATTCTTGGTGGGTGGGTTGGAGGGAGTATCTGCAAAATGTTTAAATCTTCTTCCATGTTCGTGATGAAATTAGCTATTACGGTTTTATCCATTTCTGTTCTGAAGGGTTCTGTGAATGTGCTACAAACCATGCCCTTAAATTCTTCAGCCAAGATATTCTTCATACTCTTCATTCCATTATCTCCCTTTGAAGAATCCTCTGCAGTAATTCATACCTTCTTTCATTTATCATTACGTTGCCCAAGTATTATAATTTCTGAATTTTACTGTGTTCATGGTTTCCAATTCTATGTTCATCTTCAATAAAAAAATATTTGTTGGTACAGTTCTGCGTCCAGGGAATTTTCAGAACGATGATATAACCACATCTCAAAAGCACATAGCTTTTTCGACATGCTTTCTGTCAAAGTCCATGATTCCACTCCATATATTGGAAAAACATAACATTGGGGTAGTCTAATTTGTGTTTGTAAATTTAGATCCATACATGTGAATAATACTTTCATTTTATTAAATGCACGCCTTGCTTTCTCTATTCTGCATTTTAATTCTTAAGATTGACCCCAATTCTCATTTATTATAGTTCCCAAATATATATGATGATTAATTCTTTTTTTTTATGATCAGCTGAATATGGGGTATATTGTTCTTACTGATTACTATATACCTAGTTTTGTTGAAGTTCATGTTCAGGCGCTCTCCATTAACTAGTAAATCTTCTAATGGATCCTGAAGGGCTTCTTTAAAGATTTGTTCTGAGTATATTTCGAATAAAGTTGGTGATAACCTCACCCCTCTTTGGATTGTCTTAGCAGACTTCTCTCCCTCATACATAGGCTTCTTGGTTCCAGTAGAGATTTGTAATGATTCGTACATTGGAATCATCTTACTGTGTTGTACCCGACTGAATGCCTTCTGATAGTCAATGAAACATGCATAGATGTCACAGTTAACATATTTACATGTTTGGAATAACACTTGTAACGAAAACAATGCTTCTCTTGTTTCTAAGAATCCAAACTGTGTTTTCGATATTTGTTCCTCACATTTTTTTAATAAGTTCTGCAATGAATAATCTTTAAGAACACTTTTAGGAGGTGATTCATCAGACTTACAGTATTATACTCGTATTATGTTCTTGCTCCAGGCTTTTTTTGGGAAAGTAATGAATTCTGATTTTAGCAATTCACAAGGCACTTCTCTTTTGTCATATATTTTGTTACAAATATCAGTCAACCATCTTACTCTATTTTCGTCCATCATTTGTAGAAATTCACTACAAATTTTATCTGAACCACGGGCTTTTCTATCTTTCATAAGATTAACTGTATTTTGTATCTCACTTATGATAATGCTTGGTCCAAACTCAAATCTGATGGGCATAATAGGTATTGGTTGCATCATGGATTAATTCTTCTATATGCTTTTCCCATGTTTTTAGACGTTCTCTTTTCTAGATTATTATTTTACCTTCCTTGTCGATCAAACATTTAGTAAATCTTCTTTTGTATGTTCCAGTTCCTTTACTTTTTGGTGTAATGCGAGGCTATCATGTGTTTTATGTAAACTTTCAATTTCCACACACTAAATGTCTTTAGCTTCTCGAATTTTCCTTCTTGTTTCACTTTGTAAGCTTCTATATTTCATTGTATTTAAATTTTTCACTTTTCTTCTTTCCTCCACTAAGTGCAAGACATTTTTCGTCATCCGTTCTTTCTTTTTAATAATACCGTCCTGTTTTTGGTATTTCTGTCTAATATTTTCAGTTATAGTTGTTAATTCCTTTAACTCAGTTTTGTAGTTTTCAGTTGCATATCTGTTTTTTAATTATCTTTTTATTTCTGATTGAGTGTTCCTGTTTTTAAGTTTTTCTCGGTCATATTCTGGCATGATTTTCTTTTTAATATTTTTTAACTTAATATGTAATGTCCCAACTGGTGCATTATGATCTGATCCGATATCACCTCTGGGTAGGTTTTAACTGAAATTATACTATTTCTAAACCGTTTATTCATCAAGATACGGTCTATATTATTTTTCCAAAGTATCCCCTGGTACCTTCCACATATATAGTCTTCTAGGATGTAATTTGAAGAAAGCATTGGTGACAATGAAATTATGTTTTATACTGAAGTTACATAGATAGTCTCCACGCTCGTTTCTTTTACCCAAACCATATGTGTCCATATTTCCACCAACCCTACCTTTCCCAAACGTTGTGTTGAAGTTGCTCATGATAACTGTAAGATGTTTCTTCAGAGTTGTTCGTAAAAATCTTCAATCTCCTCCTCATTCCTATCTGCCGTTGGTGCATAGATCTCAATAACATTTGGGGGTATCAAATGGTAGTAACATTATACATTCTTATACTATACTGGGATAAAATTTGATATATGTCTGGATATTTCTTCATTGACGATGACGCCTACATCTCTTTGATGTTTATTATCTTAACTTCCAAAGTAATATATATATTATGATTATTTAGAGTACATTTTCCATTGTTAGTCCTCCTCATCTCACTAATTTCCATAATATTTATATTTATTCTCTTCATTTCTTGGACACTGAATTTTCCTGCTTGATACATTGTGTTGACGTCCCAGGTGCAAATCTTAATGGCTGACCCAGGTATTCTTAGCAGCCTATGACCATTAAAGGTCTGCTGGGGACTTAGGCCCATAATAGTTTTGTTTTAAGTCATATTTCATGTACTACGAATAAAAATACATGCTAGTTTTCCATTGCTTTCCATGCACTGTAGCTTTGCCGTTTATAATTGATATCCTACCTACGTATCTTAAGTATAGCCGTCTTCAATTTCCATAATTGAACGCGTACATCCATACTGAAATGCAGCTGCCCATTTCTGACGGCACTACTCGCCATGTCACAACAACCTCATAGGAACTATGTAGTTTTTCTTGAGATAATACTACCCACATATTATCATCTACTTCTGCTATTGTTGCGGGTGTTTAGTTGGGGAGTGCTTATTCCGTATATTCATAGCTAACCTTCATATTTTAAGGCATTTCACTATCCACCACCTGTGATCTCATTAGTAGTATTCAGCTAGACCCTAGCAATGTATATAAAACCATACAAACACCATACTTCAGGTCCATTTGATTCTTATTACTAATTCTAATTTCATTTCATTGTTTGCATTTTATCATTTACAGCACATGAAAGTTTTAAACAATATAAGTAACAATTATTTCTCATACAGTTTTACTTCATTTTCCCAGATATTTTTGTTCAATTTGGTTCATTTTTTTTTTCTTTTCCTGAATTTAGTTCATAATCTGCTACAAATTTTAATTTCAAAGTTTACATCTTTCAACTGACGTTTATATCTCTAGTTTAATAAAAGTTATTTAGAAAAATATATATTTTATGCTTAATTTTGTCTTCCATTTTATATTATATAATTTTCATGAACACATTCGTACTATTATTAAAGAATGTAAATAATAGGAATCTTGCATTATGTTTTAATAATATAAATTAAATTGTTTGCTCGTTATTACTGTGTAGTTATTATATATATATTTAGTTTTTTTAAAATAAATTTTTATACATATTTTGTGTTGATTTTTCATTGTTATTATACAGTTCATAAATTAATTTGTATGTTCCTTTAATACGGGTATTTTTTTTTTTAAATACAAATATGTGAAAAATGCAGAATTGCTATTGTTTAATTGTTGTGTAAGAGTTCCCTCATTTTACAGCCACTCTAAATGATTTCAACATAAATTATAGCACTTGTACAATGACCAACTCAAATTATCCAACACCTCTCCTCCGGAAAGAGATTATACATACCAATACAATTCTCCTGCAATATAAGAATATGACCAAGCATGAGCTCATTATGAAACAAATAACTTAATAAACAACTATGTACCAGAAACGTTATACTTTACTGACAGCGCCAAATCCCTATCCCGTTCTAATAATAGTCTTACAGCATGCGCATTCTCCATTAACGGTTTACTATATGATGCAGAATTAGATAAAGTAGTAGCTTGTTATGTCAGGGTTAGTTTTTAGTTCTGATGATGGATACGGCATGAAAACGTAAACTCGGGTTTATTAATATATCGTTTTACTTTTATTAATAAATCGTTTTTTTTTTCTTTTTTGTACCGGCTATTCCAAAATTATTGTGTTTAATCCTCTTACTAATCACCTACAATCCCTTCTTTACCAATTATCACAAGATACATATCAAATATCCCTCTTATGGGTTCCAAGTCATAAGGGAATTGTGGGAAACAAAGCGGTAGATAGGGTAACCCATTCTACACTGTGTTCCCCCTACAACCTACAAAGCCCCACCGTCGCCAGTACTAAACAATGCCCTCAAATACTTCATTCGTCACAACTGGTAACAGAAATGGAACTCATACCACCATAACTTCCTTCTTGCTATCAAACCCAATGTTAGCTTCTGGAAACCACCTGTCAATTTATCCTGTTCCAACTATATAGCACTCAACAGGCTCCGCCTTGGTCATATATCATTCTCTCATGACCATCTACTTCAATGTACCAATCCCCAGCTTTTTGTTCCTTTTGTTTACTCCTAAACCATCTCTTATTTGCCATATTTTCCTCAATTATACAATTATTTTCCTCTTCTAACTTCATTCACTACATATAACTGTTAAATCACTAGTGCCGTAATAGTCTCGGTAGTTAAACACAGCGCTGTAAAATAAGAATAAAATAAATAAATAAGTCATGTTTGTAATTTATCAAGCGCCTCATCAATTTGCCATGAAGGTCGTGTTTAATTGAAAATACACTAATACTTCAAATATATCGTTGCCTTTCATTTATTGATTTGTGTTAAATTGAAATATTTTATCACTATAATTTGAGAACAATTTTTAGCACGTTAGCTCAAAAATAAAATGTTTGAAGCTTTAGATAGTACTTCCTTCATGAATACTTCTTTAATTCCATGAACATGAGAATTAATTACGTTTGTAATGCTTGTTTCTGTAACAGATTGCTAACAAAAATAAATTTTATAAATTCAAGTATCATTAAATTCTTGTCATTATTTATTCTATATTCTACTCACTTTTTTTATAAAATGTATTTTGATATATTGTTTTAAGAAATTATAACCAAATTTATACAATGAAAGTTATTAATGTACTATCTCTTCACAAATATTTAAACGTTAAATATATATAGTAATTTTCCATCTTTTGGCTAGACAAAACTATTGTGTTAAGCAACAAAAATAAAATTAAAGTTTTTTTGTCCATCTAATCTTAATTTGTATCATAATTTTGTTTTATTATTACTATTACATTACATTGTACAAGTGTTGACTGCTCAAACGGGCCATGAGAATTAGTCAACGCTGGAGTTAATGTGCTTGACTATAAAAGGGAGTGAGAAGATGTTAATAGGCGTGGAATAAGAAGTTTTCAAAAGAAACCGAAGAGAATGGAAGTGTTGCAAGAAATAAGAATAGGTTAGGCAAAAGTGGAAATCCTAGATTTGGTGGGAATGATATTTTTCCTCCTAAAACAATGGAAATTGGATTTTAGAAAGAAGGTAAGGTTTAATAAGAAAAGTAGTTTTGTTGATGTTTATAAAGCATTTCATATCACTAACAGAAAATAAATATGAAAATATGGTTGGGAGCAAAAAAACTTCCCTTCCAGCTCGTAGATAGTCTCACCACTGTGGAGACGAATATAACAGATCACATGAAAGAATGATTTGAGATTGAGTAAGAAGGTAATGTGGAGGAGAGAAGGTTGCGTTGTATGATTGTATTACCCCTGTATAAAAGTTATAGAGAAACATTAGAACACTGAGGAAATTTGTAAGGATAAGGTATTTGGAAAGAAATAGAGCACAGAATAATTCAGCTGTGAAAGGGATGAAAAAGGAACTCCAATATAATCATTAGATTTTGAGCCATCTATAAAACAATGTGTGTATTCTGTGTATTTTGCAGTTTTAAGAGCAATGTGATGACGGAGAATGTGTTCTTTATATTGGGATTTGAATAGATGGAAAGTTAAGATTTACATTTGTGGCTGAAAAAAGTCAAGGGGAATTAGTAGAAGATCGAAAATAAAAGTTCTAATTTGAAGGAAATGAAATTTGAGCTTATGTTTGATGTTAATTACAAAGTTGGGCATGTAGTGATCTATCGCTATGAGTTGGAAAAGAGTTTATTGATAGAAGCAGAATGAATATGTAAACTGAATGTACATAGGTGTTTATAAAAAAGAGTAATAAAAAGATTTTTTTCGAGTATGCAGCGAGAGATACAAATTCTCTCTAGTATCTAATAATTATTGGGAAAGTGAATGGGAAAAGAAAAAAGAAAACCTAGAACTCCTGATCGTCATGATCGTGAAAAAAGGCTTCAAATAAGATAACCCACATGACCGTCAACTGAGTTTTGTGCAAGTTCGAACATATTTTTTCAAAATTTGGTCATATGATTTTTGAAGGTTGAAGAAGATAGTACATAAATACTCGCAATTTATACATGCTTTGTAAGTTTTGAAGCTGGAAGTTTGCGGTAGCTTGAACCACTGATGACATCTGCGTAATCCATATTGTTACGGAGTTAAAATGTGATTTATTTTAAGTATCTAAATTAAACGTTTTTTCAAGAATTTCTTATCGCGATTGACATATAGCTGGCTCCTTGGGTTCCGATTTTTCATTTTTTCAACATAGCTCTTTTCCTTCACGTGGAAATATCCTACATTCTACATTATGTTCAGGATATGTGATAAATATAATTTAGCAGATTAGTGTATATATTTCAACATAACAGGATATTTATTTTAATTTACGCCTAGTCTTATATGACGATATAAAATTGAACATTTAGAGTTTGTGGATGGTGGTTTGTTATTTTTTATTGATTTTTGAAATGTTATTTTACATTTTAAGTATTTTTAAAATTTCCATAATGTGTTCAATTGTGATATGTTCATTAATTCAAATCCATTCTTTCGAAAACTGAATATAAAAACCATTTGCTTAATTCAGGATGCCTGTCAATTTCTGTACCCTAAATTAGAATTAGTCATAAAAATTATATTTTTTTAAATTTTATGTATATATAAATTCTGAATCGAAAGACAAAAATATTAGTGAATTTATGAAAAGTTTATGAACTCAAGAGGTATGTAAAGCAAAAACTTTTGATGTTTTAAAATAATACAATATGTATGTCAGTGAACGATGAAATATTTTTTTATTAAGGTGTAATTTGTGAATGTCATCTAGTATTGTGGTAATTTGTATCTACGATAATGTAAATTAATAAATATGAAATCTAGTATAGTTTATTGATATCGTAACAATATGTAGAGTCTAAATTCGTACACTTCATAAATTTTACTAATTTATGTCAGTGTGACCATAACCGTATAAAATGAGTTGATAAGCAGGTTATGCCTATAAACAAATGCAATCATTTGTCATTTGGTTATATTTATTGTTTATTAGTGACAATTCTGGTTAATTTCGTTTTTTTAACTTTGAGAAAGAAGTAAGGTTTGAACTGGATTAAGTGAAGGTTAACCAGTGACGAAAATGACAACGCTTTGTAACGAATGCCGATTTAATTTTTCATGTTGTTCACTATGTTCACATAATTTCTAAGTTCAATATAATCAAAATTTTAAGATGACTTACAGTGAGAAATGTTTTTTTCGGAAAACTGTATTACATTTGGCACGATCTTTGGCTTCATCTAAAGATATTCAGTGGAACAAGGTCAGTATAATGATGGTATTTGTTGGTCTGGAATGTTTATTAAAATCAATCGCCTCGGGCGTTAATTTTAGTATTTGTTTTAGGTAAATACGCTGTTTTCATTGTGCCCACAAGAAAATGGACAAGGTATATTTAGACTGGATCAAAGAGGACAGGATTCTGTAATAGCAATTGGCGTTTATCTTCTTGAATCTGATTTGCAATACGTTGAAGAAATCCTACCATATTTATTAAAATTATTACATGGACTTAATAAGATTATCTGGTTGGATGAAGTTAAATATTCTGCAAAAGAACGTACGTATATTTATTTAAAAATATATAGTATTTGTTATTAGTATAAACCACCCGTTTTTTATGCTATATATTTTTAATAGGTATACCAGTCCCCGAAAGATTTAGTTTTTGTTTGAATACATTATTATCAGATATCGCTGTGAAATATCCGAATAGTCGGAACACTATAATATCTTCGCAGATAAAATGTCTCAGGAATTTGGCCCAGTGTATACATTCGGCTATTACGGATCAACAATTGACACCTGTTGCTAGATGTAAGTTGAATTTATTTTACTTTTAATTAGGTGCGTCTGTAATGTATAACAAATTGTTTAAATTTTTACGCAGAAAATATAAATTAGCAATTTATTTAATTAAAAAACAAAGTATATTCGGAAAATTACAGCATCATTATGCAAATCAACGGTACCTTGTATGATTGGATTAGCTCGAGCGCTCGGAAGATTTACATTAAATGATAAACCTTTTCTGTGTCAGTTATTTCCGAAACCTGAAGCACCTGTTTTGAAAACTTCGCCTTCAAACTCAGAACCTATATTAAAAAAGAAAAGTTTCGCCAATTTTCGGTGCGTAAATTTTTTTTAAATACAATTTTTGTTGTATTTTATTTTATTAATGTATATTTAGTACTATACTTATTTTGTTATTAAAATAATTACAGATCTATTCTTCCACGTTCCTTATCTAACAGTTTGAATATGACTATTTTGGATATTGTCACGCTTAGTTCATTAGATCCTCATTGTGATGTCAGGTATATTTGTCTATATATTAAATAATGTTTATCCTAAGAAAATTATATTAATATGCTTACTAAATTATATATTACTATAATTAATTTTTGAACGGTGTAATTAAGCATGTTATTTTTGTATAAGTAAAACTATATTGATATGGAAAGTACAAAAATGCTGCATATAGCTAATTTTATATTTTTATCATTTGTTTCAGTAAGATCTACGTAATATTTTTAATACCTTAGTTTGTTATTTACTTTTTGTGTTATATTACCATTTATTTTGTTTTGAGATATTTATGACATAGATGTATCTCATATTTAATTTGAAATTTTATACTTGCACCTTCAGTGTTATTGTTATTAAGTTAAAAGTATTGGTTTAATTTGTAAATTTATGATTTGTTATTTATCATATTGTTACAAAAATAATGCTAGTTGCCAGATTTTTACAAAAATGTTTAATCATAAATATTTGCGACCTTAATTAGAATTATATGGACCAAAGTAAAAAAATCGGCTTTCGTGAATTTTGATAGGTTGCCTATATTTTTAAAACAAGTTTATATAAAATATATGAATCGTAAAGTAACTTACAAGTGTAAGAAACGATTTATATTTCTAATTCGCCCAAATGATGAATACGTGTTTAATAAAAATATAATCAAAATAAACATCTTATTTTTTATATTAATGAACAAATTATAATATTACGTATCATCTAAACTAATATTAGTATTATCGATGAATTATAGAACTAATAATTTAATATATTTATATATTTGCTAAATATCTGTTTTTCTTAGATCTCCTATAAAAAAACCTACAGATGATGCGACACAAAATTCTTACGACCCTACAACATATTATTACTATAAATATGGTTCCAGTTTTAATCAATTTCCGCAGATGAAACTTTATGATTCATCTTCAAAAAAAGATTTTTCAGCATTTTTCTCCTCCACGGATTTACAGGTATAAATGTTTTTATTATAAATTTTTAAAATTTAGTACTTCTCTCTTAGTTTTTATGCTAATTGTAGAGTCGTAAATTATGAAACACGCGTCAGTATAATAATATTTTCATATATATAAAAACAAAACGTTGTGATCACTGCCTTATTACGCAGTTTTATGTTCGATCGTTTAATTTTTAGATTACTTTTGCATTCATTGATTTTATATACACCGTGACAAATACATTTGTTACTTCCCGTTATATTTTTCTTAACTTCCATTTTTGCTTGTACTTTTTATTAATTCAACCGCAGTAATACAAAATAATTTTTCGCGTAAACAGTGAACACAAATATAATCATAAAAGTAATTTAATGTTTTACGTGTATGTGTCCAAATAGTAAATTTATCTTAAAATCGGATTATAATTTTGAAAAAAATATTTAAATAAAAAACAAGTTTACTGTATGATATACAAATATATTGTATAACAATTTTTTTTAAAATACATGTGTTTGTATTTATGTTAAAATTTCGCTGAGGATTCTTGTATTAATTTTGAGAAAAAGTATTGATATATATATAATATATACGTAATCAAAATCGCTGATAGAAGTATAACATATATTTGTACATATTATATATATATATATATATAAAAGTAAAACTATATATTAATAAACCCGAACGATGATAACGATGATCGACACAACATGTTGCTTGAAACGTAAACTCCGATTTATTAATATATCGTTTTACTTTTGTTAATAAATCGGGTTTTTTCTTTTTTGTACGCGGTTATTCCGAAATTATTGTATCTAATTATTAATATCGACCGTGAAAATAGTTTTAAAAATTATATAAATAAATAAAATTATTATAGTTACAAATATAACATATATGAAGTGTGATGCAAACCGGATAATACGGAAATCCTAGTGACATACAAAAAAATCGATTATTAAAATTTTAAAAACTAGTTACACGAATGTGATTTACCATAACATTTTAGATATAGTTAAATGGTAGCAACTTATATAATTATATAATACGAGTTTCTATAAGAGAATTGAAAAGCGTGGCATGTAGGTTTTTTTTCTTTAATCTCTACCCAGCTATTATGTTAATAGTAGACAATATAAAAGAAGAGTGGCCGTGAAAGGACCTTCGCTTCCATTGAAGGGGATACACCATATTTCTCAACGTTGTATTTTGAAATGTTTGTATTATTTCCATTGTTGCACTACATTCCCACAATTGGCAAGGGCACTTAGTCCCTGTATAAATTAATAATTTTTCTACCAATCGGCTGATATAACTGTATGGTCTTTATATTCAGTTCAGTTGTTTTGATCTGGATGTGCTTAGGCCAGGGTAGTCTTTTATCCAAATTTTTCATAAATTGTTGCTGGTATTATTTTGTTATTTATAATTATTGTATTTGATATGATCAACATAATGTTACTAATCGTTAGTGTTTTGATCTTCATTGATTTTTATACGTCACTTTTATATGATTTATTGCATTTTTTCTTAAAACTGATACTTGCTTTGTTGGAGCACACGGTTGCTGTATCGTCATCAAACAGAACTATGAAGATTTTGTTACGTACGGGGAAACCAGAAGTGTATATCATGTATAAAAGTGGCCACAGAATAATTCCCTGCAAAACACGAGCATTAATATGGTTTATATCGAACACTGTCACTTTATTTAGAAGTGACATAATCAGTTTAAAATACTGATGTTGGACCATTATATATCTGTTGTTCTTAATATGTAATATTTTCATTCCCCGACCACTTATTTTTATACATGTAGCAATGGATCAAGTTTTGCGATCATCACATCTAAGTACACCGACTGAGTCTGGTTCTATTTACATACTTCAATTATTTAACTTGCAGTTAGTGGCGTCCAAATTCTTATTTGATTAACTTCTATATTTTTTCTAAAACGTTGATTACATAATATTATATGTATATGTATATATATATATATATATATATATATATATATATATATATATATATTTCAGACTATATTGTATGTTGCAAAGAAACTGTTAACTACGGAAGTATTAAATTTTTTGGACGCCGAAGGTGAAAATGTGTACATATCTAAAACAGCAGAAATATTTCCATATCGAACTTTCAGTGAAACCTTGAATTTAGTTATGGTGACGCTATTACGAGAACTTCTTCAATATCACCAAGGTATGTATTTTTTGCTCGGCTTATTGATGTAAATTATCCTAGATAAATGCGCGCATTTATAAGTATAATTATTGCAATCCATTAATATTAATTATTTTCTAGTTTTACATTAACTTGAAAAAAATAAGCGTGAAGAATTATTCAAATGTGACAGCTTAAAAATAATTATTTTTTCTGATCTCAATTTAGATTTGCCGTTTCCATTTACCAGAGATATACAAGAATTTATTAAAAGTTTATATTTAAGCGGGCAGACAGAATTGCAATCTCGAGAAATTCATGATGCATCGGAAAAAGAGGACAAAGAAACTAATTACAGCACTGTAAATAAATTCAAGATGAATGTTATGGCAAATGCTGCATGCATTGATTTACTCGTGTGGGCTACTACTGAAGAAGGAGGTAATACTTTTTATTTTACGCCCATTGTAGTAATAGTGTATGATAATTAAGTCTTCAGTGATATCGCTGATAGTTAATTTAAAATTATTTCTGTTCCATTCGTTAGTGTGACGTATGCATTATTATTATTATTTTTTTTTTGTCATTTTCAAGTTACTCGGTATCTCTAAGTTGAATATTTTTAGTTGTCTTGTAAGATTATCTGGAACTGTAAGTAATTTCATTCCACTGCTATGGTGGTTTGTGTTGAATTACAGTTTGTCAAAGAACTTTTTGCACTGACTGATGTATACTTCGTTGGCATATGATATATTCAGATTTTCACGAAATGTTAGAATATAAGCGTTTCGAAGACCGAATGAGTAATACCAAAAATAGAATGGGCACTCATGGGACCTCATTTGCAATATATATATTAACGAAGAAATATGAATGTAGACGTCTATGCACGTAGAGTACTTGATTTTTGGAATCATGAAAAATTGATGAGGATATTAAAGAATATACCTTTGGACAAAAATTATCTCAGGATAATTCGTTTTTGGTACTGGAATTAATTCGTGGGGTTAATGAATTATTAGCGGAAGTATCCATTGAGAAAGGATTACGTCAAGGCTGTGTCTTACTTCCTTCTCTTTTAAATATATATTTGGAAAGTATATTTCAAGAAGCACTAGAAGGAAATGATAATAAATTGAAGATAAATAGTATTATTTTTAATAAAATCTTCGATAAAAAGATCAGGCCATTAAGATGTATTGCAACCAACGTATACTTCAAATATCATGAATTCAAAACGTTAAGAATACCGATGTCGAAGCTACGAAATTTTGAGAGTGTCATATAGGATCGAAATACAGTAGTCTAAAAATATTATTCGAAGGTAAAGTCGTTTGAAAAGATCAAAGGGAAGACGTCAAATTGCATGGTTGGACAATGTCAAATAATGGTTAAACTGTTCCTCAGAATACCGTTGATAGAAGGCAATTCCAATTGTGGATCGCCAACCTTCAAGATGAGGTTAGATAGATATTTGAGTGCAGATATGATTATACAAAGTATTTTTGAGTGTTGTTACTGCATTTTTTTAATATATTACTTTTACATGTTGATTCGTATAATTAATTTCCATGTACTCAAATTGAAGCTGTCAGAGTTAAATAATTTTTTTTTCAGTTTATAGTAGATTTTCTTACTAGAAGGGAATATAACAATCTAGTTCTTTCCCGTTTGAGCATGAAATCGGGCAATTATATATTTCGTGGTATAATACAGTTTGTCTGTAAAATTAGATCGGTATGCTTGTACAGTATGTTATTTATCTATTTGTAAAGACGCATGCTGACATTTAGACGAATTATGTCATGTATAATTTTTGTGTCCAATTTAGTATTTGATCTACGTGAGTTTGAACAATCATACGTACATATTTCGGATCTGAACTATCACAAACAATAGCTATATCGTCAATAAATATTGGTAAAACAGTCCGATTTGAAGTGAGTAATTCACATAATACCGGATAAAGCAGACTGGCTTTGGATACGGAAGATAGAATTCTCTTGCCAAAAAAAAATTAAAAATATTCTAATAACAAATGTTCTATCAGTCAAGTACGATACAAAAACTTACAAAAACGGGAAAATAAACTTATTTTACTTTAATTGACAAAACAGGATGGTTCGATCTAACGTTTTGCAACATCCAGGAAAACAACTGAGCCAATCTCTGATACTTGTATTGTTCAGTGTACGCCGATAATTTAGAATTTTATTTTGTGTTGTAAAAGCAGATATTAATGTTTCTAGAACTTTTGAAGAGAGTAGACTACTCGACCAGTATGGGGGCATATCAGTCTGACTTACCTACTCTATCCGCCATGACTGTAACCGATTTATTCCGCTGCTTTAAAAAATGCCTTTCTCGTATTATTAAATTAAAAATATAACACCTAGCTGCATTTCGTTTAAGAATGATTTCATCGGTGATTTTTATTAAATTTGGTGTAGATTTTCTTATACTCTCTTCGGAGAGAAAGATTTTACGGTTCGCTGAATTAGTACTGATTTATTAGGCTCTTGTCTTATCTCGACTTTGTCTTAACAACTTTTTCGTTGAAATCCACAAGGACTTATTATTTGAATTGAATAAATTCTAATGATAATTAATTTCATTGTTTTTGTGTTGATTAATTTCTTATTTTTATTTACTTCGTAAACAATTATACCTCGTTTTAGAACGGCGTAATGAGCACGTTACAACATCTAGCTACTTTAGTTTCTCTCGACTTTCTTATTTTAATCGGAATGTAAATACTATTTTCCGTACATTTATGTTTACTGTTAATAGAATATAGTTACAAACATTCTAAGATTAGTAAACAACATGTATTTTCCATATAATAGAGGAATATCACAAACAGATATGTGTAGACAACGGGACATTTGTTTAAACTATCTCTAAATCTGGACAACATTAATTCTAGCTTGCATTTTTCAATATATAAGTATATATGTCCGCATCGATAACTACTCTCACTTTCAACGTGACAACCGAAAAAATTTAAACTTATGGACATGAAATAAAATTGTGTGTAAGTTTAATCAAGCTTTGTATTGTCCGATCGATATCGTTCGCACACTTACACACTTGACTAAAAGAAAAAATGTTATGTGCATCTATAATTGTGTGTATTCCCATAACCGGATAGGCCCTTTTAAAATTTTTCCAAACGTTCTTGAGATTACATCCAAGTAATTTATGAGTGCTTGATTATTCCAACGATTTTTCTGTCTATTGTCGGTTGAATTTCTTACAAATGATTTTGAAAGGCATCCGTGTTTCGTCAATTCTTGAATTCAGGACAACAGTATTATGTATAAGGCTTGAAATTGGTTTAATTTCAGTTCAAATATTAAGGATAACAGTTAGCACGTACTGAAGTCATTGTGCTGAATTTTGACATTTCCATAAACAACCGCATTACGTTGTAACGTTCAGAAGTATATGTACATTCTTAACGTCTTACTATACGCATATATGTAATATAATTACAAGTTATGATCATCATCATTAAGTGTCGTCTCCATATTGGTGGTAGGCGACTACTTACCCCTATACATATTTTGATGTATAGTGTAAGCAGCGTACGAGGCAATCATTATGTGGCGTTAGCGTAAATAGACACATACACTCAGGAGAACTGATTGTAATCGTTTTCTTGTCGCGACACAGTGCAGTCCCGCGTGTTTTCTTCGTGTACTATATTATTGCTAGCGCTCGTATGATGTACGTGGTGGTTTGCCATTGCCTTCCACGTGATAATATTAGGACGGTTACTTTTTTATAATAGTATTTATTTCTAAATATTACAACAATTTTCATAAAAGTCGTTTTAATTATTGTAATTTCTAAAATAACCGATGTATTAATTTTCAGTTATTATTTTATAGCGTTGGAGAATATTGATTTGCGGGGTTTAGTGTATTCTTTGTTTACCAAACTGGGCGCAGTTAAAGGTTATACGAATTGTCTGCTTTAAAAATATTTAGTTTTTGAAAATCTACACTATCTAGTTTGACTAACTATTTTTTTTTTTTTTCAAATTAATCTAAACGTATTACCTTTGAACATAACCTATAACAAAATGCGTTCTTTTTACTGTGTTTTTCGTATTTCGTTAGTATTTAATTAACATGCACGAAATTAACGTTAGACGTTGTGATAGTTGACCGAATATAGTAATAAAAGAAAGATTTAAATCTTTTCGTATCAGATGTTAATATTTCACTATAATATATATATATTAAAAGCATCTTCAAACTTTCATGATTGATATCCATACGTCTATAATTTTTTTCGATGGAAACCATGTTCGTATTTTTTTCTTGTGACGTTTCGAAAACATTTGCAGTTTTCATTATCAAACTCTGATAATGAAAACTGCAAGTGTTTTCAAAACGTCGTAAGAAAAAAATACGCACATGGTTTTCACCGAAAAAAATTATAGACATTAAACGTGTGAAATTACTCGTTTGTTTTGAAAATAGGAGCTGATAGTTTGTCCGCTCGACTGGCTGGAAAAATAAATTCAGGGCATCATATTAAGTTGGCAATGTCGCATATGCCGTTATTGCTTATTTGTCTTCATGTAAGTTAACTTCAAAATTGATTTTACGCATGTTTATAAATGAATTTTTTTATATGATAGTTTTGCGTCAGTTTTATAACATTTAACGTGACGAATGTAAATTTATTTACATGTTATTTGTTAACTTTCGTTGTTTGATTATTAATTTCGTTCATTGTTAATGTTTAATGACTGATTTGTTATGTAAGTTATTTTAAAGAGGCAGGTGGTTTTACGCTGCTTTTTGTTTATTGAAATCATTTGTAAAATGAATGTAAATTTTATCACTATATTTATTTATTTATTTATTTATTTATTTTTTTTGAAAGTTTACGTTAAATTTGGGGTGTTATTTTTAAATGCTGACAATGTTTCAAACTCTGACGGTACGTTTTTTCTTTGTTTATACGTTCTTATTCTGTTTCTACTTACACCATCTAGGGAGCACGTAGATAATTTAAACTCCATTCGACGCCTTCCTTTTCAGCCAACATAGTCGGTAGATATTCGTTTTTTCTAATTTTCACCTCTTTTTCCTCAAATAACATTTTTATTCTTTTTCTAAATATTTATCTATCGTGAATCGTTTTTTCTTCATTTTAGTTGAACATTTTTTTTGTTTTGTTTTGTTTACTTTCTACAGACTAACCTGTTGGTATAAATTCTAATTTCTATCGATAAATTCGAATATGTTTTCGATTAATCTTTCTTACTTCATCCGTGTAAGATAATCATTAAGACTGCAAAGGTTGATCGATCCTTTTAATAAAATATAAAATACACCGATAGGTTAGTTTATATATAAGTTAAATAAATACACGAAATGAAAAAAAAAAGAAATTTATAATAAATATAGGATGACCCAGAGGAGACGGACGGTTTTGTTGTTTTTTGAATGACTTAAAAACTACTCGATCAAAATTGTTGAATGAAATTTTACTTAAAAATAAGAAAACGAGAGATTAGGTTACAATCACTTGTGCAACACAATATCGTTCAGATGACCGCCATTTGCAATAATACATTTATTCGGTCTTTTTTACAAAATTTTCGACGACTTTTTCAAGCAGAGGACGCTAAATTTTTAAAATTTCCTCAGAACTCCGAGTTTTCAGGCATTCCAGACTCGTGGACGTGTTTCGTAAACGCGGCTCTTAAGGTATCCCGCGAAAAAAAAAATCGTGTAACTTTGAATTCTTTCCAAAACTTTCTTTGCACTATCGTGATCGATTCACATCGAAAATAACGTTTCACGCAAAATGAGCGCTCCTGCTCGTTATAGGATGTCGTGATAATTGAACAAAAATGAATCTCTCGTGTGTACATTAAACTTGGAGCACGCGGTTTGCGTCGTAACAGCCTTACCAACTGCATTATTTAAAAAAAAATCGTCCGTCTTCTCTGGGCCACACTACATTACTATTTCATATATCTCTTGATTAATTCTCGATTTATATGTTATCATTTTTATAATTCTCGGTCGGTGTACTTTGCTTATCTCTGTCTTTTCTACTGTTTAATGCACTCATTGCTAGACATTTTGTTGTTTAAAAGACATTCTGACTTAATCGCTGTATTGAAGTTGTCGTTTTTTTACGTTTTGTAAAAATTTCATAACTCTGAATTTTCCTGGATTTTGTTTTCATATATTTCGAAGATTTTTTTATGTTAGTTTTTTTTTAAAATGAATTTCATTCCTATCTTTCTCGCTTCTTCGTTATATATATATATATATATATATATATATTTTACTGCGTCCTTATTGTTTGAAAAAAGTCACTAAATCATCTACGAAAGCTGGGCAATCAATTTATTTGTCGTTTGTGATCGCTCCTAATCGTATATTATGTTTACATTCTTTCTTTATTCTGCTTCTCCATTTTCTAATTAACTTTTAATAATTCATCTGGTTGTCTTACTCTTAAAACTATTTTTTAATGGTTCGGTACTTCTCTTAAGAAATTGATGTTTAGTACTGTATTTTTCGATGCTTAATGATGTGATCAAGTTTATTATCTATATAAAATTCGTCTAGCATATTAAATTATCTTTATTTATGGATTCGTATACTTTCTTAAAATCAATAAAGATCACAACTCTATTTTTAGATCTAACCTTATATTGTTCCGTATTAGTTTCAAATTCAATATTTGTTCTATTAGCTTTTCTGGTTTTTATATTTTCTGAATTATTTTTCGTAGTATTTTGATCGTTTTCATTTCCATTTTTTACATACTGGTAATTATGGATTCCAATTATGTTTATTAAATTTCCCTAAAATGTTGTTCACTATGTACTCAAAATAAGTATAAAAAGAATGCCCTTTCTTCATTCTTGTATGAGAGTATTTTATGTATGTGTACTAAAGCGATACAGAAAAATAAATTTTAATTGTAAAATCTGTTTTTCAATAGATCTATTATTCAGCACGTATTAATATTAGAATTTTTAATCATTTTTAATATCAACAGTTTTCGCTACTTGTGAAGCTAATTTATATTCTGACTTCGTTTAAAAGCTCTATAAAACCCTTACTTTACTTAAACTTATTTTTTAGAGCTTTTAAAAATTTATGTAAAATCTCAAAATGGACTTCTAAAATTTGAGAAATTGCAATAATTTTTGGAAAAATCTGTACATACTCTACTATAATTTTTTTTTTTTTTAAAAAAAAAGATTATTAAAAAGAAAGAATGTCGTTGATTTGACCAAATATGTATTTCTAAAATTGTTTGTTCTTTAATAACTCTTATAGTTATGATATTGTATTGTTGTTTACATTATTTGGAAGTAGTTTTCTTGAGGGATCTTGCTTAAACAGTTAAAAATCAAAAATGAGCTTGATAACTACGAAAATAGTGATTTTATATTCATTATTATTTTTATTTTTGTATTTTATTAAGTTGCAATAATAGTAATGTCACGGACTACGCTACCATTATTTAAAAATGTTTTATAATTACAACATTTAATTTATGCGGAGTTTTCAAATTTTTACCATTTTACAGTAGGTTACGTTGATCAGTAATTTTTGGTGTGGTTATCTACATTTTATAATTTCAAAAATGTATAAAAGCACTAATTAAGCTTATTTTAAGGGAGTTTCTGGGGTTTTCGAATTTCGTTCATGTAATTTTTAATTGAAAATTTTTGTTACTAGTTATTTTGTTTTGTTTTGGGGGAATTTTCATTGACGTCGCTCTCTCGTAAAAATTGCGTTTCCTTTCATTTTTTGCATGCATTTTTTTTTTTAATTGTTATTAGCAAATATTTTTTTTATACGGTTTAATTTTTCATTTGTATTAATTTTTTTTTAGTATATTTGACTTTTATATTCTTGCAAGGTTATATTTTTGTTAATTTTTGATCGAAATTATACTTTTGATTCCTTTAGACCCATTTATTTTAAAAAATTAATTTCTGAAAAATCAATCAGTTTTTAACACAGACTGTTTAAAAATTATGAAATAAGAACGAATTTAATTAAATGTTTTAAAAATTAAGTATAGTTAATTACAGATATTACGTGAGTAAACCGTGCGTATTGTTTGATGATATTTGAGTACAAATATTAATTTTTTTTTTCGGGTTTAATTTTTATCAGTTCCGCACATTCGGAATAGTTTTTATTGTAGCCGGTTTTTTTTTGTATGTGTGTGTTCTCTAGAGTAAATTTCATTACTATAAAATTCTTAAATAAACAGATAAATTAACAATGTACTGTTGTTAATGAAAATCCATAACCAAATCGTGTATATAATAATTGTAAAATATACCATGAAATAAAGTACTGATATTAGAAGTGACTCTTCTCACTATTACGAAAAATTGATTAAATAAATAATTAAAATCGATAATATGAAAAGAAATTAGTTAACATAAGTTTATGTAGAAATTGGCCATTGCATTTAAAATACCTGCTGTAATAGTAGTAATAATTTTAAAAATAAAAAGTGAAATTATTAAATGAGAAATAAACACATTTATTTTTACAGGGTTTAGGGACGTTAGCCGAAAAGTTTCCTAATATTTCTAGTAATTCTATAGCGTATTTAAGAGAATTTCTTGTGTCGCCCTCGCCAATATTATGCAAACTGTATAAATTTTATCAGTATAAAAACAGTAACGGGAGTTCAAAAAGTAAGTAAATGTTTCAAATTGTTTCTTTATGTAATTATACGATTTTTAATTAAATGAAACGTGTTATTCCAAATGTTACATACGAGAGATTTCGATTATTAACATTTACATATCAATTGAATAACACATTTTTCTATTAATTATCGGCTCTGAAATTTAAATATTCCTTCTCTCCAACCTTGTTATAGGATGATTTTTGTTTTAAAATATATTTTTATTATTCATAAAAATTGGAACGGTTAAGTATTGTGAAATTTATGAAAATATAGAACACCGTTTCAGCTAAATATTTGTATTAACAAATTTTTACTCATAATTGTTTTATTTTATTATTATTATTTTTTTTTAATCACGACATAATTAGTGTTTTTAATTATTGCCTCAGTTCATTTCCTCTCGCTCTTGTCTCATTCTCCCTCTATTACATTATATATTAGAACAATATTAACAAAATAGTTTTCCATTTAACTAATCGATGGCTAATCAATCAAAGCAACTTTGAAATAATCGAAACGGGTAGCTACTGTTTAAGTATAAAAATTATTTCCCTTAAAATCATTTATCTGATCTTTACAGATTTCTTTTTATACTTCACTATAGTCTGTAGATGGTTTGCTGGCAATTTCGCCCGTGTCAAAAACTTTTTATTCATTTTAAAGATGTATATAATTTCGAAAATTTAAATTTGAATAAAAGTTTAAAGAAGAATTTTATACAGCCGATGTTAATATGGGAGAAATATTCATTTTGATATACAATTTATTTAAGGTAAATTAATTGAATAAGAAAAAACATAATTTATAGAATATTTTAAATACACATACACACACACTATTCATGAAAAAAAAAGGTTTACTAAGGATATCGTATCTCACTGCCCGCTTCTCGGGTAAAGCCTGTCTTAGCTAACCATAACGAGCGGTTTTTAAAGTGAAAGTGTTCTGTAATCATTGGACGCGAATGTTGATCGTTGGCTGTATACATATGTGTGACACGGGTAAGTGTTAATCACAGAAAGGATTCCAACATAGGAGAAAATAAACATTTCTTTTTCGTTGAAATGTTAATAAATAAAGGTCACTAATACGGTATTGCAGTCTCTCCCTGTATGAGTAGAGACCGTTTAAGTGAGACTCAATACTTGAAAATAATTACTACGTGATCATAGCCCTTAACGTAACATAATAGGAAATTATAATTATTAATGTATACGCTCGTTTCGATGAAAATTTAAAAATGAAGAATTATTAAAAAATCGGGTAGATAATAATTATATGCTATAGCTTATATTTTATTTACAACCGAATGATGATGGTTATTAGATTTACGTTTAATTCTATTTTTTCAACTAGCAAACGGTTTAAACACGAAAAGATTTTACGAGTACGGCGAGTCGTTATTTGAAAAATTACGCGATTCTGCTATTGAAAATTTGGCGATTGCTTTACGGGCCGCTCATGCCATTGACTCGGATTGTGTTCCAGCTTTGGTCGCGTCGTTGTCCAATAGATTATTTACCGTTGAGAAATCTAATGAGTGCGTATGATTTTAAATGTATTTAATTATTCATTAAGAAAAAAGAAATGTGTACACACTTCGAAAAATAAATGGATTGGTAAAATTTTTTGAAAATGACCAATAATTCTATAGATATAAGAAGAAAAAATTTATCAAACGATCCAAAAGCTTACGTCCAAAGGTAATTCTAGCTGACCATTGCTGTTATAAACTATCAAGTTGCTTCTTATATATTTATCAGCTTGTTGGAGCACATTATAGCTAATTCGAATCTATCTAATTTTGCGGTATAATACATGTAAATGTACAAGGTATAAGACACCAGCGAAGTTGTTAGCTCTACTATTGCCTTATTAACTGTTCCTTACTCCGCTAATAGAAGAGCTTGAGTGGGTGCATGCGCAAACGTCGCTAATTCGAATCAGCTTACAGTCATTACAAATGCAACAGTGTTCTTTCGGAACACAACGAATACAATTTATCCATATGTACGTGTTAATAATGATGTTGAAACAGTTCGGTTTATGTCTATTTAACAAATACTAACAAGTAACATAATTCGTCGTCAACGGTAGTCATTGTAATATGAAAAATTATTTAAATTTTGCTAACTTTTACATTTTAATTACGTTATTTTTAAACGACTAGAAATAATTAGTTTAATTGTAACGTAAAGTGAATTTAGAAACCTACACCTCGGCAACACCACTGTATATATAGACGAGAATTATAACGTGGAACGTATCTATGTCCGTCGCAATGTATGTATAAGCAAAAAAATATTTAAACGTTTTTTTAACGGTTTTAAAATCGGTGTTTTCATATATAAAATGATTTTCAAACCAACTATTAACACTTTCGTTCGTACATTGTAAAATTTTGAAACGAAATTATAAATTTTATACAAATATTTATTATACAATATTTCTTCTTAGGTAAGCTGTAGATAATTATCAATATAATTATATAAAAATTTTTAAAATTGACACATTTTACGTCAACCAGAAAATAAAAAACTTTCTTAGCATTAAAATTTCACGTAATAGTGAATACCGCGACTAAAAGTGTTAATATTGTTAATGAAAGAGAAAAATATTTTAGTACGACTATTTTAAAATTATTGATTAGAAATAAATATCATTTTGAAATGTCCCGTTACTTGCAGAAAATTTAGTAATGAAGAACTGTTATGAACGTTTTAGTCTGTTTCGTAAGATGTGTCAGACTTACGTGGAAACTACGTTTTAAAAATGTTGTATTTCTTAATGTATATATGTATTGTTAAACACCTATGAATATTTGTAGTATTAAGGCATTATTATTAAAAAGTAGTAGTAATAGTATATTGATATTTATTTCAATACAAAATTTTATAAATCAAAGAATTTATATGTATATACACATATGCCAAGTATCCTTAAAGTTACCTTAGCAGTTAAATACAACCAAATGACTTTACAAAACTAAAGAAATAATAAAGAAAATAACAGTAAAATAACAATAGGAAAAATTAAAAGAAAAAAAAAACTATTATAAATTAACCATATGCGTTATGTTGTAAATATAATTAAATATTAAAAATATTATTTATAATATGTAGGATTGTTTTTTAAAATGTGGTTCACATATTTTTCTTGAAATATTGGTAGTTTTTCATTTAGGAATTTTGAACAGATAATTTGAAATTTTTTAGGATTTCGATGAAGTACGTAATTCACTTTTGCGATCGGCTTATCAATGAGGTGTGTAGCGCGTATCTAATATAATATACAAAAATATTATACACAATAAAAAAACATACAGAATATGACAAAAATTAAATTAAAAATTCTAAACGAACTAATTGTTTTTAAAACTGTTTTATGTTTCTTATAGTTTAATCGAAAACACGAAAATTGTTCTAATTTATACGTTATAAGAAATTTGATAATTTTTTTTTTTTAATGTTGCGAACTTGCATTTATATACGAAGACTAAATTTAAACGAAACTGATGTAATTTATAATATTAAATTGATACATCGCGAATTTCTGTTGTGTTTTCTAGGGATTCCTCATTAGTTCAGTCGAATACAATTGTAATGCTCGGTCACATTGCGGTCAGTTTGAAGAATACGCCGAAAACTACTGAAACGATTTTGTTATTTTTTCAACAAAGATTTTGTCGTGTTCCGAGCAATATAGACGCGTTAATTATCGATCAACTTGGTTGTTTAATTATTGCCAAATGCGAAGTAGGTATCGCCTAATCAGTCGTTAAAGTTTAATTTTTTTATTTTTACTCGGAGTGAACAACGCATTTACGTAGTATAATTGTATCCAATAAAAGATTGAATCGACGTTACGATTCTTCAGTTTCACCGACAATTATTTAAAGAATAGTAGAAACTGATTAGAACAAGAACGTATATTTGTATATATATAAATCAACAAGTATTTGTATATCATATCGCATCAGTCTTTTAACTGGAAGCGCTTCAGCCGCTTTTTCCATTCGTCTCTATCTGCTGCCGTAATTTTCAAATCACGAAGGTATCCACTTTTACATTATCCATTATTTTTCCGATATTGCACTTCTTTGGTCGGTCTCTTGTTCTTCTGCCTTTTCTGCATGGAGTGCGTAATTTCGTTGGAACCAATGAGCATTAGTGATAAACCGAAGAAATTTATTTTGAGCTGTTTAAAGTACTTTTCGATTCGATGCACAGTTTTATATATCAAGAGCTTGTTCTCTAGCTTCATTTTAGAGCGATGTCTAATAAGCTAGTACATTTGACGTATTTTTAGTTCGTATTTAGGCAGCTTTATGATCGATATGTGTTCTCCCTATCAAATGATATAATAAAATGAATAAAAACGGACCAAGCATTACATCGGCGGAGATAGTTTTAATAGAGGATATTTTGGCTTCAATTTTAACACGGAAGTTACGGCGATCTAAATAGCTGCTTACAAGCATTATTAATGCAGGATTAAAGTTCATTTGGATCATTTTATAAATAGGATCATTGTACCAAAGGGTATAAAAGGCGTGTCAATAAATAAAGAGACCAGTATGAAGTTGTTTGTTTATTTACTATACAATAGTGTATATTATTTAATAAACTACGAGCAACTAGCTTTTACTGGAAAATGTAACATTGTAAATAATTCATATTTATATTATACATATACAAATGCACAAAATTTGTTACATTCCATTGTTCTTCCATTGTGATTTTTACTACGCCATCGTGCTTTAAAATATATTAGTCCGTTTCGTGATGTTTAAAAGTTGTGATCTTATTAATATTTCCGGGTTAATGATTTTATTTGTCCTCCTAATTGTTATTCATCTCAAATTTCATATGCATTTAGATTTTGCCTATTTTCGATTGATTTCTCAGTAAACGAAACATTCTACGAATCTTTTTTCTTTCGTCCAATGATTCTAATTTTAAGTTAACATGCTGTATTGAGTTTTGCTATCTACTTCCAGTGTAAATGTTTTATATTCGAGTGTTGTTATCGATTCCCTTGTTTCTCAAGATTTCTATGAACTCATCGTACCAAAAGTTGTCTAACGTCTTTCATAATTAATACATATGAAGGCTTTTTTGATCATACATTTAGATTCGTGCAAAATTATTCATAAAGCCGTCGATCTTTTCTAATTTCGTGTCCAGAAATAGGAACAATTACGTCGTTGATAGATTTTGTTCGCATATTACTTTTTATTTTAGGTGAATAATTTATAGAAAATTTTTAGTACTGTATCGCCGAATTTCTTTGGATATTGTTTCTCAGGAATTAGAGCAAATGAAAATAACTATTTCAAAAGTATTAGGTCCTTTGTGTAATTTTAACGTCATTAAGCGTTCTGAATATATATATATATATATATATATATATATATATATATATATATATGTATATATATATATATATATATTGGATTTTCAACAAAAATATAAATTCCACATTTTCAAATTAGGTTTATAACTCGATACTTGAATATTTTTACAGATTAATTTATTTATACATTTTCAAGAAATTATGTTCCCTTCTAGACCTTTGATTTCTTTAAATTTTTGTTCCATCTATATGTTTTCCTTTTCCATCGTTTTTTTTTTGTTTTTTTTTTCTTAATCTATTTATTTAGTTACGGTATATTTATTTATGTTTTTATTCTTATTCATTCTTTCATCATTAATCGTTATTTTCTCTTTATATATCACTGTTCAATATATTTGACAATTTTTCGACATAGTTTCACTTAATTGTTGGCAGCTTTAGTTACATCAATTTCTTTCATTATCATCGTTTGTCACCAATTCGAGGTTTGTTTTTTAGCATCGCGCCACTTTTATTCTTTATGCTAGTCTCTACTGCACTGAAGGTCCTTTACCATCTGTCTTATATATTTGTAAGAAGGTGTTCCTACTTGCTGTTTACCATATATTCCACCTTCTATTATTGTTTTCGTTAAGAAATCGTGTCTCAGTATGTGGCTCACCAATCGATCTCGTCTCGCGATAATTGCGTCAACCCAGTTTCAGCTTTTTATAGCACTTCTTCGTGAACATTTGATCTGTCCATATGAGTTTTCATCATTTTTCTCTGTCACATCATTTGAAATGATTAATAGCTGATCACGTTTCACAGTCATAAAATGAAAAACAACAAATAGGAAGATCTCGTTGCAAATATATGGTAGAAATAGTGCAAGATCTCCAGATACGTCTACCATTTTGTTGTCTGAAGTTTTTTTTATTTTTGAAAACGTAATTTAAGTTTTAAGCTACTTTCAAACTAACGATTTTGCTGTAAAATATCACGTGCTAGAATGTGTAAAAACTGGGATTCGATGTGGAAAAAGGTCACTTTTTGTCATCAGCAGTTGAAGGTTACACACGAGGAATTTAATCGAATCAAATTTTATTTTAATTAAGAATTTATAGAGTAAGGAAGCCGTGGAAGAGAGGAAGATTGTGAGTCTCCCCCGATTCAAATACACTTTTTAATAAGCACTAGCGTGTACACCGCGAGTTTAATTTATTTCGAAAATGCGTAAATATTGTAGAAATTCTATTTCCTTCTGGTATAAGAGTCCTTAAGGATTACGAATTTTTATTACGAGCGTACGTGTAACGTTACAATATATATACCGCAATTTTTTTCGTGTTACAGTATGATTATCATAATGTTTTTCATTTTTTTTATAGCCGAATATATATGAGGAGATAATGAAGATGTTTGTGATGATAACCGTACAAGCAAGTAACGCTTGTTACAGTAACGACCAGTCTAATCAGTATAGGTAATATAAGTAATAATAATAATAAGATGTGATAATGACATTTAGTATTGGTGATAAAATGTTAAAATATTTCTGTATTTTCTTCTACCAGCTTGTCTTCATTTGTTGTTTACGTCCCTTTCGTTGAAATAATTAGGATATTATTCACATCAATAATAATAATAATAACGAATATTATTATTAAGATAAAAATAAAATATTTTATTTTCGAAATATATAAAAATTAAATGTTGAATATGTTGGAGAGTAGTGATTTTATTAATTATAAACCAAACAAATTATAACACCGATAATCACTAAAAGTTTTTTTATTGCGAAGCTTTTCGACAATTACGTCATTTTCAAGCACGCACAATGAATGATTTATTTGTGCGTGCTTGAATGATGTAATTGTCGAAAAGCTTCACAATAAAAAAACTTTTAGTGATTATTGGTATTATATTTTGTTTGGTTTATATAAAAATTAAGTGTATATAATTAACTGAAAATAACACGCCAGTTTGTACCATGTATTTTATTATCTTTTTAAGTTAGTATATTTTATGCGAGTTAATTTTTAATTTAATAAAAAAAATATTAAAATATATTTTTCCGGGAAACTTAATCTCATTCGGAACAATTTTAGTTTTAAACAGTTAGGATTTAGGACAAGTTGAATATATTAGTGAATAGTTTTTTAATTAATTAATTTTGTATATTTAGTATTAATTTATTCATTGCGGCGTGAAAAATATTCGGGACAGTATACTATCTATACTATATATAGTATGCATCATGTTTAATAAACGAAAATGACAATAAAATTGTTTCCTATCTTAAATTGCAACCTGCTTATAGCTCATAAACAATATCGTTATTATATCAGATTGTTATTACAGTATTTTAACGTGGACTTCGATAAATAGAAAGTTATTTACAATCGCAATTTTTTAGTAGTACAAAAATGAAAACCAGGATAAAAAATGATTGAGTCCATTCGAAACAAAATGAAGTTGAATAGAAACGTACGTGATTGAACTTTATTTTGTGACGCATGAATTTTTAAAATCCAACCTACATTATCTGATCCTGAATTAGATTAATACAATATTTTAAACTGACTCAGAATTATATATATATATATATATATATATATATATATATATATATATATATATATATATATATATATATATATATATATATATATATATATATATATATATATATATATATATATATAACTATTACATTTTAAAAACAAGGTGTCTAAAAATTTTATTCGTTTCGAATTTTTAAAATTTTTATTTAACAAAGTTAGCTTTTTATTAAATGTTGAATATTTTAGTGATTAAACTGTGTTATATTTTGTTTGGTTTAGCTTTTTATGATCATTGTTTTACAGACATGTATCGGGAGTAGTAATTAATGCATTGGCAAATATCGCTGCGAATATTTCCGGCGATGCAGAAATGAATGAATTACTTGTAAGGCTTTTAGAGTTATTTGTACAACTTGGACTAGAAGGTAAACGAGCTTCTGAAAAAGCACCCGTTGCAGCAAAAGTACGTGTTTTTAATCATTCGATATATATATATATATATATATATATATGCATTTTTTTGTGTATGTATATATTATAAATGTTTTAATTTCAGGATAGGTTTTCTCCTGCGATACTACTGTTTTTCAGCAATTCCTTTAATTTAATGTTTATTACTATATCCTCCGATAATATGGTGATAAACAATTTTTCTTATAAATTATTGTGTCAGGCAGCACATTATATAAATTCGTGATGTACTACAATAATTAATATATAAAAAAAAATTGTTTACATTCACATATAGTATACTAGTCCAGGAGTTTTACAATTCGTCGAGTTCTCCGCTTCTTTTCGATCGTTTTTCGTATATATTTCTAGTTATTGATTGAAGAAATACTTGAGTACCTTTGCTTAATTAATTAAGCTCGATGCGGTTTTTTTCTTTAGAGTCGGCATATATGTGTGGACTTATCCAATACATTTATAGATATCCAGTTGCAACGGTCGTATAATTTAGTTGCGCATAATAGCGTAAATTATATCAGCTACAGGTGTATTTAAAATATCTACCCGTTGTTTTTAACTTTTTTTTTTAAAATTGTGTTATTTCGATATTGTTTTTAACGCTACATCCCAACAAAACATACTTCCAATATCTATCTATAAATTTATTTATAGATAGCTTTGGTCTTCTCTTAATCTGCCAACATGTCTGTCTGGTTTTTATATTCAAGTCAGTTTATTCAGTTTAAATGTACTTACGACACTTTAATAATGTACCTTCAGACATTTACATCGTCTTTAGTTAAAGTTATTTTGTTATTTATTATTATCCTATTTCTTTTTGTCAGTTATTTTAATTTATCTTGAACTCGAATCAGAGATTTGGTTTATTGTATTTTGAAAGCTTATTCCCGTTTTTGTTCGAGCAGTTTTTAGAGTATAAGATTACTATATCTTCTGCAAATGTGGCTACCAAGGTGATATGTATAAAAGTAGTCCTAGAACACATCCGTGTGAAACGCCAACATTAATATATCAGACACATGGTTATCATTTTTTACTTTAAATTTCACTTAGGAATGAGCTGGTAGCTTTAGAAAAACTGATGTCGAAAGGTAATTTAACTTTACGCAGTAATTGTTTATGCCAGACTTTATCTAAAGCTTGTTTAATGTCCAAACTATCGAATCGCAAACTTTTTTCTTTTCTTGACTTGTATTATCTTTTTGCAAACGCGATTAACTTTATAGTTTTTTGAGTATTTAAGTCTAAATCTAACAAAGTGATTTGATAGGATTTATTTTTCTTCAAACTGTGTACTCGATAATTTTTAATAATCATTTCTGAAATAGTTTTGACGTTATCAGTAACAAGAAAATTGGCCGGTATGAATTAATTTATTTATTAGCTTTTCTTATCACGATTATTTGTGAAAATGTAAGTTGGATCGGATAATATGTAACCCTTGCACCGTGAAATATGTACGTTAACACTGTAAATACTTTACGTGGTGTCTCTTTTGAATACTTTTGCTGTTATTAAATCATATCCAGGAGTTTTTTTTATATATTTATAGTTTCAGTAATGGATTTGATCGGTGGCTAAGAATATATTTTCACCATTTGTGTTTTGACTCCTTAACCAAACATTTAATAAATTCATTTGCTTTACCTATTTTATATAATAATTATTTCGGTCTTTAAAGGTTACGAGTTACCTTCCATAATGTATAATCTTAAGGTTGCTCGATTAATTTAAGTAGTAAATAATTAACCTTCATAGATAATTCATTTCTATTTTTTGTTTATCTATAGGATATGTAATAATTTTATATTCCTTATCTTTTCAACTTCACTCAATATTTGTTTTGGTTTATTGACTGACATTTAGCTGGACCAAGTTACATTTTGTAACCCTGAACGTTCAGTGTGTTGTATTCTCTACATAATGCTTTCCTATCTTTTTTTTGTTATTTTTAGGTTCACATTTTTGTTAACTATCTCGCTAAATTCATATCAATTTGTTTTTTATTATATAATTTAAGTTTCCGTTGTCTCCCAATAAGTGTGTATACTTGCTTTATTCTTAATGTTTGATCGGACTACTACATAGGTATTTTTATATTATGAAAAACGACTAGTTAATTGAATATTGTGCGAATATAATGGTGATGATATATAACCTGCGGAATAATGTAAATAATCCAAGCGGGATTGTAAGTTTTAGGGTAAGTTTGAAATGTGTGGCATATATTCGTGGGATTAATTCTATCTATCGTGTTATTAATTATACTTTTCATTATTATTTTTAGTCTTATACGGTCACTTTAAATTTATTATCATTACAGGCCTCTAATAGTGCTGGAAATCTGGGTATGTTAATACCGGTAATTGCTGTACTCGTTAAAAGATTGCCAGTTATTCGTCAACCAAAACCTAGATTGTATAAATTGTTTCGCGATTTTTGGCTTTATTGCGTAGTCATGGGATTTACTAATGACTCAGGTGTTATATTTATTATATTGCGGTTAAATTAAATTTAAATTATTAATGTGACAGATGAAAACTATCAAAAGAACACGCTGACATTTAGAAAATCGTTAATATGCGCTCATTATTTGAAATAAGAAGAAATACATTGCTTGAAAAAGAAGAAAATGAAGCACATAACAAAAAAACAACGATTATGAATTCCTTAAATGATTACTGTAAGGGTAAAATAGACGATAATAGCGGCTTAGTATAAGAAAATGATGGGAGGGGATTGAAGCCATGGTTCAAAGTAATTTTTTTACCTGCGCATGCGTAGGATTAGACCAATATTCGAGATGGTGTATATATATATATATATATATATATATATATATATATATATATATATATATATATATATAGGAGAGCAATCAAGTCAAATATAATTTTAAATGGAGTTTATATCTTTGAAAAGATAAGTTCATAATAAATGATTAAATTCGGTATTAAAACTTTTATTTATTATTAAATAAAGTGTTAATACCAGGACTATGGCCCGCAGAATGGCATGACGGAGTAAAAGAAATCGCAATTAAATCGCCGTACCTGACAATGCAAACATCGTCCAAATCAGAAATGCGTGAAATGCAATATACCTCAGCAGTACGCAATGATAGTGTGTCCGTGGTATGTTTTATCTACACAATAATAATTAAAGTTATTATGATAATATGACATAAATGTATATTGCATAAATCTTCTTAAAAATCATAGCTTATGACGTACTCGTTTCAAGAATCGGTTGTAAGGATGAGAAGAATAAAGGACTTGGGAATGAAGTAGTTTGCATTTTGAGTGTATGACTTTAGTTGAAATTCTGTATTTTATAAGAAATTTGTCAGAATTAGACTGAAATAATGTAACTATGAAAATATAAATTGACAATGTAATATTAATAATCACTTTTTTCTTTAATGGTTCTCCATTCCGGACATAGTCGGTGGGGTAAATGTATTTAGTAAATTTGTAATTATAAACGTGCATGGAACTAGTATGCTTAATAATAAATGCGTGTAAGTGTTGTGTAACTGAAATAGAAGAAACATATATGTACAATACAACAGATAAATGGGTGTGAAGTAGTTCCTTGCAATGTGTTACTTAAAAATAGAATGAAAAAGGGATGAATAACATAGTCCCTTATGTGTGTATGATTGGGTTTGTGAATGTGTGTTATAAAATAAGTGGTTCAGTTATAAAGAGGTGCGCAAGTATTAAATATAATTAACGGGACTTAAAAATAATATTCATCTTAAAACAAAATTATATTATATTATATTAAAAAGTAAAAATAAAAAAGTATAATATTCTTTATGTACAAATACACAAAAACAAATCAAGAAATGATGAAATATTCTTTTCATATACAAAGTAGCAACTAACAATATAAATGATGATGCAGACCATAATACACATGAAGATAACGGTTGAATTAATGATTAGGACTACTTTAGAATTAAGGCAGTTTTCAATGGCTACCCCTAAATTTTCTATACATTGCCGACTCCGTATACAGCAAAAAGTTATTAGAATTTTCTTTATTGAAGATAAGTAATTTACAGTTGTTAATCTTATGAAGTAATCTGAGATCAGAAAGTTTTGAGTAATAGAATATAAAATGCTCAATATTGTCAACAGTACCAGTGTTACACAGTGTGCACTCAGGGCCACTTGCTAGACGGAAACTGTGTAAATATGAACCAAACCTACCATGCCCCGAGAGTATTTGTGAAGTATAAAAGTTTATATTTAAATTTTTAAGTTCCTATCAAAAATACACGGGAAAAACCTTCCTCCCGATTGTGTAATTGTCCCACCTCGCCTGCCAAATCTGCAACAATTTTCCATTAATAAAGTTTTTAACAGTTTTGATATTTGGGTCCGAGTCAAAATTTGTATAATCCGTATTTGAAAAGTGAATATTCTGAACTCGAGAGAAATCTCTCACAACTCTATACTCAGAGATGATCGAGGACCCCCTGACCGGAAATAAGTGGCATGATATTCGAATAATCATCTATTTATAGATCAGCTGGACGTATGTACGAGATGATTGCGAATAAGTAAGAAGAAAGCATACGACCTCCAATAGAAAAACTCGTAAACGAACGCGGGATAAACCTGCAAGATGTGCATATTGTTGTGCGTAGTTACATGCATATGTACATATATTTGTACCTTTCGGTATTATAAATTATAATTATTACCATATCTTCATGTGGTGATTAGTGTTTTTGCATTTAGTTTAAGTTCTAAAATTACGAACGTATCCAAATGAGCTACAATGCGTTGTTCGTGTTAGAAACATTCGAAATATTGTAAAAGTAGATATATTTTGGAACTAGAAGAAAATTTGTTTTAAATCCTTAGTAGTTGGAATTTAAGCTCATTTCACTGGCTTCTTCCCGAGCGTTCTATGATTATTTAAGATAAAATCGAATCTTTTTTCATATATCATGTCCATATGGGGAACTTATACAGTTTAATACTTTTAAATAAAACAGAAGAATTCTAAATAGAGGTGTTCTCTCTCTTTTCGACCATCCTAATAAATTTAATATTCTTATATATATATATATGTATATGTGTGTGTGTGTGCATACCATGGAGTATGTTGAATAATAATGTGTAAGCTATATATCGATAGAATCTGCTGACGTATAATTGTGAGGAAAAATAACTTATTCGTATATGGAATTTGTCATATTCGTATTAAAACAGCGGAGCTACTAACTAGACGTTTAGCAACGCAAAAAGAAGTTACGTTATGTTATATATATATATGTATATGTATATATATATTTAAAAAAAAAAAATTAATTGTCATATTTGTAGCGATATAATTTTTTCGGAAACCTTATCCTACATTTAACTTTTTTTCTTTTTATTTTGTTTCTAATTAAAATTTGTTAATTTTAGACTCAACTGTCGGAGCTTAGGTCACAAATAATTCAACTATTAGAACATCCTCCACCAGAAATTATTACGTATATTAATAAGTTGTCATTCTCGCAAGCGACCTATTTATTATCCGTTTACTGGTTAGAAACGTTACGCGTTGCTAACTCGCCCGAACCCAGCCTTCAACCCATGTTCGAATATCTTTCAGATTACGCCATACAAAAAGATAAATACGGCATGTGGCATTGTATCGCCAGGTAATTATAATAGTTACTGTGACATAGTGCAGCGTGCGATTTATTCATATTTTGTTATTGTTTAAAAATACGCGTTAAATAATGTCTAATTTGTTTTTCATGCCTATTTAATATAGATTAGATAAAATATTTTAAATTTATGACAAAAACATAACACGCGCACAATTACGAATAAATTTATCCTATTTCAGTAGTTTGACCTAATATTAAGATTTTCGTATTCATATATTTTCTTCATTCATTTGGTTACCGATGATTCTGTAGCAGCATTTACAAAAATATTTATTATTCCATTAGACAGAATTCTATCACTTTGATAGTTTTCGCTGTCAGATTAATTCGCAGTTATTTTGATATCGGTATATTTCAATATTTAAAATGAATTCATATTTAGAAGTTAGTTTATAATATAAAATTCTTAAATTAAAAATAAACGGTTGATATTCCATTAGACAGAATTATTAGTTTGATCATTTCCGCTGTCAGATTAATTTATAGTTGCTTTTTACATCGGTGTCTTCTAAAATATTATATTTGAGTCTATAATTCGACATTTTTAGATCAAAATAATAAATTCGTTTTTTAGTGCGTCCGCATTTAGTATACTAAAAGAAAGTTCGCACTAAAATTGAGACTCGCCATTTAATTTAAATAAAATTTTTCGGCTTATACAATGAGATATTTCATACGTTTAAAAACGTAGGCAAATTATTCATTGAACGAAGGATAGACATGGTAAATCTAGCTTGGATTTATCCTGAATATATACTTCTTGAGTGTTTTTATAATCGGCTTCTTTCTCGAGTTGTACGAAATTATTATTGTTATAAATTTATGTATCTTTTATTTTCAGTGCCAGTGACCGGGTATTTTCTTTATTCCTAGATGCTATGTCGAGAAAACCTAAAGATGAGAACCGCGAAAAGGAACTAGAAACACACGCACAACTGTTACTGATAAATTTTAATCATATTCACAAACAAATTAGACGTACCGCTGATAAATGGTTATCCGGTATCGTAGACAGGTATATCAGTTCTATATATATATATATATAATATATATATATATAATATATATATATATATATATTTAGGAGTTTGTATCGGTAATGCGTTTAATTATCGGTTGTACTTTTTTAAATAAATTCATCGTCGAGTAGATATAAAAATTTTATTATTTCGAAATTAACCTAAAAGGCAAATAAATCGTTATCATAAACAAATACTTCCGTTGTAAGAACGCACATCAATTACTCTTTCATCACCCTTTGAATATAAAATGAATATCGATAAAGTAGAGCTGCTGGCAGAACGATTTGAAAAAGTTTATAAGTACGCGATAACTTCCGTTATCATGTTAGACATGTAACAACCATGCTTGTTACATTGTTTGTATTAGTGAGCAGTTAAAAGTGATAAATTAAAATTAGAATTAAAATGTATATTTGGAAGTTTAAACGTGAAGGTGAATTACGAGAAAAAGAAATAGTAGACTTATATATGTATGTGTGCATGTACATACGGTCGGCGTCGCGAACGTGACTTTCCCAAAGGAAATATAATAAAAAAAAAGGAAATATAATAAAAAAAAGGAAATATAATAAAAAGGAAATAGAATGGAGCTAGAGTGATATAAGTATAGATATATATGTATTGGGGAAAGCACACTGGCGCCGGTAAGATCAGAGTTGTAAAAGATTCATCAAAGTTAGTATAGAAAAAGTGCCGAAAGGATATATATATAATAAATTAAGAATTGACATGGCAAGAGCAGACAAAAAGAGGTAAATATAGCTCATAAAATTGGCTCAGTCGGCATTTTGGTCGAAGACCAAAAGAAACAGCTCCGAATTTTCTGATTGGCTATCCCAAAAGAGAAATCGGAGAGTTCCGCCGAAAACAGTCAATTTAGGAAATTTCTAATATATATAGAATTCCTAGAAAAGCGAGTATGTTGAGTATATATATATATATGTATGTTATGTTACCTGATGCTGGCCTATATATATATATATATATATATATATATATATATACATATATACATATATAATTGAAAAGAAACCGGCGTTTCGTCAAAAGTAAAAGAAATAATAAGTATAATAACGATAAAATACCGGTGTGGCCTCCGGAGTCCTGGAGAGTAATAAAAAGACGAGTTTTGTCGGAGTTTAGTTCGCCAGTTTCGTCAGTTAAGTTTAAGTCAGTCAGTCAGTCAATTTTTGAGTCGTCTAAGAGTAAGTCGAAGTAGGAGACACGTTAAGTCGGATCGTTCGTCGGTCGAAGAAGTGAGGATGGACCGTCGGGACTTCGATCGCGAAGCCTAGCCATCCAGGTTAAGGAAAAGTTTCGTTGTTATAAAAAATAAGTGTTTATTATTTGTATTAAATTAAAGCAATTAATTTCATAGTACGTTTATATGGATAGTTAATTGTAATTTTTGCGCGAAAAATAAAATAAAATTTCTAATAAATTTTATCGGAAATAAACACGTAATATTTCATTAGTTTTTTTTTTATTTAATTTATTTAATAATCGGTCATGGGCTTTCCCCATGTGGCATCCCGGACATACCTCAAGGAACAAAGCAAATTAGAAAGTCGGTAACGTTATATTTTTAATATTTATATCTGAATATTTAGACATATAACGTAAATATATATATATGCTAACGATCGGTAGATATATGTATGTATATGTATATCGTACGGGTCGTCACATAAATTGGCGTCCCTATGTGTGTATATGTATATATATATCGTACGGGTCGTTACAATATATATATATATATATATATATATATATATATATATATATATATATATATATCGTACGGGTCGTTATAACATGTAAATGAAACTGTTTGCTGATACATTCGCACTTATTCTAACTTTACGCTTAATTTTATCAAATTCGTTTCGAAGACGATTAAACATTTAACATTACTAATAAAAAACTGCCAGCAGACTGAGACCTATCAAAATAGTTAAGCGTGTGATTTTAAGTTAAATAACTTTTATCATAAAATGATTCGGAACAATGTTTCAACATATGATATTCTGTTAATTTATTCGTACCACACAAACAGAACGTTTTATGTTGAAATAATAGATTTGCTAAAAAGTCGTAATGCTGAGGTCCAACAAGGTAGTGTGTTTGCTTCTTTTTTGTTTCTCAATGGCTTCTACCCAGCTGAAGTTGCAAAATATATGTATAGACTGCCGATTAAATTTAGGTCTCTTTTCGACTATTGTTCCAAATGAAAAATTAGTCATAACATACTTATCAAATTAAATACTTCGGAATTTTACTCCACAGAAGATTAAATTTTTATGTTAACATAAATTATTCCACGTACAGAACATTTCCACTGACATGTGACGTCTTCTTTATCTTTAATCGTAGTTCAAATTTACCTGTACAAAATAAGTTATTAATTTATAAAACCGTTCTACTTCATCCGCTTACTTTGTACCGTTCGAGTTTGGTTCGTTAAACAGGAATAATATCTTCATTCCTCAATCTTTTGATAGGTGGTCAATATGTAGAGCACTCTACTTTCAGGTTTATGCTTTTCGCCTTTTCTTTTAATTCTTGGTACCTACGTACTTTTGCGTCCTCCATTATTTGAGTGGTGTACTTTTGTCTCGGTCTTCCTCTTGATCTTCTTCCATTTTCGATTATTGTTGTTAAATATTTGTTATTACTTATAGTGTGTCCTATCCGGCTGCATCTTCTTTCTCTTATATACTTCATTAAGCATCGCTTTTCGTTAATGATCTTAAGCACATATATATTCTTTGCTTTATCTGTCCATTTAAATTTTTGCATTTTTCGCCAACACCACATTTCGAACGCTTTTAATTGCTGATTTTCGTTGAATATCACGTCTTGTGTATATGTTTAACATTTCAAGCGAATTTGCATCCTTCATGGTCAGAAACGAACGTCCTCTTAAACATTTTTTAAAAAATATTTTAGTTATATATATATATGTGTGTGTGTGTCTGTCGACTATATGTAATATTTTCTTGCGTGTTTATTACTTAGGCAAGTATACTTTGTTATTGTTGTTGTTGATAATCGCAGAAGTGAGTATATAGAAGAAATTTATAATGACCGGGCTTAATATTAATGTCTACTAATGAAAAATATTTAAACTTTTTAGATTTCCTCATCTACTATGGAATCATCGTGTGTTATGGACTATGTTAGACATTCTACAAGTTCTTTCATATTCTTTGGAATTAGATCCTAATGAAGAGACACCAACGCTAAATGTTCCTTCTACTCCTTATAATATTCCATTAATGGATACATTGGAAGCTAGAGAGGTAATAAAATAAAAAACCGGTTTAATCAAATAAGAATTTTTAATGAAATTTAATATTTTATTTTTATTTTATGAAGTGTTTGATGTCTTGTTTTTATGAATTATTAGCATTCTTTAGAAACGTTGATATGTGATAAAACATGTCTACTGAACTTAGTAATTTAATGAATAAATGTTCGCATTTTCAGTACTAACTTTCATATGAAAATAAATTATTTCTTTTTTATTTTGGTTCCATAAAAATGAGATCTTTAAGTGTGAATAATGAATATATATATAATACACATATATAAATTTATATCTGTTCCTATAAATTCGAAATTAACCACTTTAATGGTTATGGCGAATAGGAATGCATAAAATTTTGATATTATATATACAATTAGAATCACCTTAAAATTTAGCATGTTCAGTTTAGTTTAAACATAATTTGAATTTTCCTTCATTTCGTGACTACATTTTTAAATTATATTTTGTTAATTTGTTATTTATTTTATAATCGTTATTTAAATAATTTTTTGAAGGTTTTCTCTAACAGTTACGTATTTAAGGTATAAGCTATAAAATAAGAATTATATAATTAGTGCATATATACACACACCCAGCACAGATACATATACACGCATTACGTATATCGCAACAGTTTATCATCAGAAATTCGATATGATTAGAAATAATTTAAGTATAATTCGTCCCAAAAAAAATCCAAACATAAATTATTTCAAATATAATATTACATCATCCATGTTAGGGCATTGTCAATGATTTCGCTGCTAGATCATTGGGAATTGTACAAGAAGCAATGAAATGGGCTCCGCAAGCAACTAGATCACACTTACAAGAATATTTGAATCAAATACCCAATTCTGGACAGTGGCATCATACTGGATTAGCTTTAGCTACCGAAAGCGTACTTCATAATAAAAGTTTAAACTTAGGATCAGCTTCGTTATCGGTAATTTTCTTTTTCCAAAATACTTAATTTTTCTATTAATATTTTTTGTTTTGTTCGGTGAGTGGTGATGTTTTAAAATTCGTTTATTTTTCCCGATAAATAATTATTGGTTCGTACGTATTTTTATGAAAAATTGTTTTCACTGTTAACCCTTTCAGTTATACATTATAAAATCTTAACATTAAATTATAAATTTTATATGGTTGTTTATTATACAATACTGTTTCTTGGGTGAACTTTAGATAATTTTCAATATAATCATATAAATATTTTTAAAATCGGGATATTTCACGTATATAAATGTTTTTGTTAACATTACAATTTCGTGTCCCATATAGTGGACATTATGGCTGAAAGGGTTAAAAAAGAATTAAAACTCGACTTCATGCTTGTAATAAAATCCAACTAACTTTAGCAGACTTTATATTCGTTTTAGTTACTTTGCCTGTATGTTCTGTTTCTTAGATTTACACTTATGCGTTAAAAATTTTTCTCAAAAACCGCTAATGATCGAATTATATAATTTTGGCACAATCCTTTCCCATTTAATTACTTACCGTAAATTCCGAGTGAAATAATTCACCTTAAATGCCAAAGATACACGGAATTATTTTATATTGGCTCACACTATAATTATGTCGATAAGTGTATGTATAAGAGAACATAATTTTTAATAAGTTAGCAAGTTATCATCATCAGTCCAAAAATATGTTTTTTACTATGCTAATATTGTCTGCATGTTTCTTTCCTACATTTTACTGTGTTTTTTTCGTTGCATTGTATTTTTATAAGTTTTGGAACTATCTCCACAAAATTATTTCCTAACCCGTTCTTTCCTTTTTTTTTTCTCTGACGTTTTTTTATACGGTAAATTAGAATATCTTATTTTGAAAATAAAATTTCGTACTATTTATATTAAAATTGTTTGTTCTTGTAATAATCACACTGTAGTTAATAAATGAACTGTTTATACTTCATCAGTAGATAAGTAAAAATGATTTTGCTTTTACATTTTTTAAAATTAAGTAATATTTTATCTATTTTTAAAATTTCATTTATTTTTTTGAAGCATAACGGTATATAAGTAAATTGAAAATGTATTCGTACATAAATTGATTATTTCATTGTAGATTAATACGTTAGAAAAACGACCGCGATGTGTAAAATCTGACTCGTCAGTTTTCGTTTCAACTTTAAGCTTACGTAGTAGATTTTCCGGCCAAATTTCTGGAATGATTTCTGATGATCCCAAAAGAATAGAGATCATTATTGATAACGTTATAGGGTCCGTTAACGATGCCTGTAGAAAAGGTTCCGATGCCGATCATCATAACGCCTTATGGACGGCTACAGCTTTGTTAATATCCCGTTCTGGTAATATTGTGTACGATGTTTAATAATTTGTTTTTTTAAAGTTTGGAATGTAGTAATTTAAAAAAATAATAATAAAAAGTAGTTAAAATCACTAAATAATTACTTTCTTTATGAACAAACACAAAGGTATTTGGCTATTAAGCTAATTTCAAGTTAATATAAAAAATAATTTAAAAATATACAAACTTATAAAAACATAAAATGTAAAAAATTACTATATACACAATTTTAAAACAGTATTTTAAATATCTGATAGTGAATGTGATAAACAACACAACAATCAGTAATATATAAATTGTTTTTATACAACAATTAAAATTTATGCAAAGTAATAACACAATTAGTGTACTATTTTTTTTTTGTTTATGATTTTTAAATTATTTTTATTTTCTCCATCACGTTAACCGGTTTCTATTCCGAATCATTAATATAAAGAAGACAGTATCGAAACAATTTGTTTAGACAGTATCTATATTTTCTCTATGATTTTTTTTATATAAGTTAAAGAAATTTTATAAATGAAAGACAACTCACATACATACATATGTATGGGTGTGTGTGAGTACAAACTGATATAATTATCGGTTTTCCTAGAACTAGAATGAACTGTTTCACATTAGACGTTTTATAACTATAATGTTTATGTAATTATAATTTTGAAATTTTATTTTAAAAATGTTTAACACTATTACTAAAAAACAAACACTTTTTTATTGCTTTAACTGGTAGCTAATTCTAGAAAATTGCTACATACCGTTGCGTGGTCTCATGTTGAATTGTTTACTGAAACTGCGATGAAAACTGCTATCGATTGTTGGCAGTGGCTAGTTACCGCGAGACCTGATTTTGAATTGCAGTTTTTACAAGAAATGTTGACAGCTTGGCAGGTTAATACACATTTTTGATTATACCTATATGTATATGAAAGTGCACGTACATTGTCTTACTACAATATAACCGTGGATTTGAATTTATTTTTAATAGTACACCATTGATAAAAGAATGGGATTATTTTCAATAAAAGAGGAAGAAGTGAGTCCATTAGCAGTGTATGAAGGCTGTGTTTTAGAACCTAAACCACCATTTATAAAACCGCACGATATTTGGCTACAGGTAATTTCGCATGTTTAATTCGTTCTTAATGATAATTATTTCAAATTTTAAATTATATATATATAATTAAAAATCTTTACTTTTTTACAGTTTATTTCGGAATTAATTGAAACAGCGAAATATTGTAATCAAGAAAAAATAGAAATGTTCGTTATGATGTTACACCATTCCTTGCCATTAGCAGTTGGTACGCCTGAAGCTATTTTAAATAAACATATTGCAGCTTACGGAACTCGTTTTAGGTAAAGACAGAAAATATTTTTCATTAATGAATCTTTTGCTCGGTGTTTACATTTAATTAAATCTTGTTTATTACATATTCACCGTATATGTTATTCTATCATATTACAAAAATTATCACAACATTTCTTACATTTCTATCTCGTGGCAAATTAACTTTACATCATGTAATTTATAAAATTTATGATGTATTAATTTAAAGCTAGTCTCAATACTAAGTGCTCGTAAGCATCATTGTTTAATGATCCCTCCTTTTATTACTATTATGTGTGCTATTCAGTAGCATGAGGTAGGATATTATTACATCGATCTCTTGGTGAACAAGTGGAAGTCAAAAATAAACAACAAAAAAAGGAGTTAAAATAATTAATTTTTTTTTAATGAAAAATCACAAAGTTTTCTGTCTGTTAAGCCATTATCAAGTGGACATAAAAAACATTTAGAAAAATATAAAATGTAAAAAATATTACTTTATATATACAATTTATAAAAATATAAAAATGATAAAACAGTATTTTTAAAATAATCCGATAGTGAATGTGATAAATAACACACTCAACAATCAGCAATATAAAATTGTATACATTAACAATAACAAAATAGCAAAGATTTATTAGTAATTATTTCTTCCGCTTGCTGTTTTATAATTTATATCTAAATTCTAATTTAAAATGTTTGCTCACACTCTTAAAAATACCGATATTATAATTAATAATTAAATATTTCACGATGCCTTTGGATAGCTTCAAGGCGGGTAAATAATACAAAATTAATTTTTTTCTTATTCTTATAAATAGTCAAAAGATGATAACTTAATTATTGATTACAAAAAATGTGTCGAGAAACATTAAATGTAATAAGTCAATTCTTTACGACGTTTTTATTATCGTGGTTAATTATATGTGTATTATTAACATTGTTTTAATTTGTCATTTTATTCAGATTATTGCAATGCGGTTTATCATTACTACAAGGTGATATATTACCTCGATCATTGTCGAAAAATATATTGCGTGAACGTATTTATAGTTCGTGTTTCGATGTATTCTGTACTGATTCAATGTGTCCACCACAGAAGTCTGCTCAACTTCGAGAAGATATTTTAGTTTTAATTAAATTTTGGCAAACTATGCACTCAGATAAAAAGCATCTTATGACCAGCTCGATCGGCGGTAAGGATAAATCACGTCAACGAATAATTTTTCGTGTATTGGTTTATATTTTGAATATTGAAAATTACGAAAAGTATGCGAACAAATTTTTTATGTAGATGCCAGAAATATTAAACCTTTTTGGTCGCACATAAATTTTCGTTAAAACATTATAAATTTCGGTTTAGAAGGTAATTAATAATGATTTCATATAATACGGTTAAAGCTATTTTGATAATCCTAGATCATTAGTTTTGTAATTCTGTTCCGGTCATACATGATTAATTTTTACACAAGATTAGTAATTAATGACTAAGTAAAATACGATTAACACTATTCCGACAGTCTTAGAATCGTTAGGTATGTATTTCATTTTATTGAAATATTATTAACTTTTGACGTAAAATTATATAGATTTTCGCACACAAAGTAATTGAAAACTTCTAAGTAAAATACAAATAGTTTGATTTACATTACAAAATGACTCGAACAATGGAAATGAAAAGTAGCATTTTGTGTGTAATACCTGCTTTTTAAATGACTACGGTAGAGTTTTTAGTGTTTTGATATAAATATTTTTAAAATTGAAACTACATGAAAATCAAATATACCCGATGAAAAACAATTTTTCATCGTTAAAATTTCGTATACATTACAGGAAACACCACTGTGACTGAAATAGTTAGATAAAATTACAGTGATTAAGCGCTACAAATACACATTAAAAAAAAAAATATATATATATTTTAAACGAAAAACCGATTCTTTGAAATCCGTATTATTAGATTATATTGCGTATTTACCTTTCGGATATAATTATTTGTCTTAAAGTTACCGATTTTTTTTTATTACAAATTAAGATAGTAATTATTTAAAAAAAAAAAAGTCGAAAAACGTCGTAATGTAAGAATGAGTTATTTTTATTATCGATAAATGTTTTAATTGTATGCGGGCTTCATTTTTCCTTTCTAAATGGAAGAGATTCTTCTGTTTAAGTTTTTCCATCATTGCATGTAACTGTACATGATCAATACATCTTCCTAATTATTGTTTTATTTTCAGGTCTTTCAATACACATATAACTTATTCAAATTCGAAGTGTACTTTAATTTTAGAGTAAATTAAAGAAATTGACTATTCTTGAACAATGTCACTTGATAACAGATGTTCCCGTATATTAAAATCGTTTAATTACGCGTTAATTTAAATATTCGTTTATAGAATTTGATGGACACTCAACTTGCGATAATCAGTTAACAATTTCTTCAGTGTCCGAGTTACGTACAACGGGAAGTACAGTGGGCTCAAGCGGAAGCAGTGCAATCACTCAAGGCTGGATGAATACGGTTCCATTATCATCATCATCTACCAATACACTTTCCAAACGTACTCTGCTACGTAATAAGCAACAAATGAAAAATAATGACCTCTACGTAAAGGACTACATAAAGAAACGCAATTTAATTTTGGATTTGTTGGTTAGTTATTTTTTTTCCTATTCTAATAATAATAATAATAATTATTATTATTATTATTATTTTTAATCATAAAAGATTATAGGTATAATAAATAAAAATAAATGAATAAAAAAGCTCAAAAAATATGTATGTATATAACAAACGCAGTCGCTTATATAAAATCTACATTGTTCCAGTGTTGTTTTTAATTGTGATAATAATTCAGTTTATCTTTTTATACTTATTTCTTCAATAAAAGAACTAGACGTTCTACGTAGGGGGTTTAATATTTAGGGGTTCGAGACGAGTAAAGCAAACAATTTTGACAAAAAGTGACCATTTTTGAGGGATATATTGCGAAAATGTCGTTTTGCATGCATTACATTGCACACATGGTTTTTTGCAGACATTACGAAGGATACTATGTATGTAAAATTGCCTCTCCAACGGGCTAAGTAAGTGGGAAGCCTCTAAATCAAAACTAAAAAGAAAAAGATATTGGTAAGAAATATTATACTGATTTTTAAATACTTTCTAAGAATAATTCTTATTCTAAATCATAATATAAAACCAAAGTCGTCCAAATGGCGTCATATTTCATAGTAAATAATAAAATATACCTGTCGCTATCCGCGCGGTAAGGAGTTCTACTTGGGGTGTTTATTATTTAGGGGTGATTCCAGACGAGTAAAACAAAGATAAAGTTTGTCAAAATACGACCATTTTTGAGGGAGGTATGGAGAAAATGTCATTTTATAGTTAGACTCATTATATCGCACATGTGTTTTTTTACGGGCGTCACAAAGGATAGTATGTGTGTAAAGTTCTACCTATAGGTGGTTAATATTTAATGGTTCGGGACGAATTATATAAAACAAAAAATCATCAACACTTACCCATTTTTTGCAGAGATATAGCGAAAATGCCGTATGAAAGAATATATTTTCTATAGAAAAACTAACATAAAAGTTGATAAAATTTGACCTTTGTATGTCTCAAACAATGAATTTAAATTCAAATTAAAGATTATGTTCAATGTAGAAATAAAATTAGGCTTAACTATACTCTTTGCACAAAGTACTACATACGTACAGCGAAGTGTATGAGACGACATAATCTGCATTTAATCAGTTCAAAGTAAAAGATAAAAAGTACGAATGTTTCAGTGTGCAATATTATAAAGGTGAAAAAAGGGCTTCCGTCATTAAAATTTGGCTATGTAGACTTATTAACTATATAGTCGTGGTATATCCATCTTATACGGTTAAATTCCCAGGCATTCGAAATAGAACTGTTTTTTCTGCCTTTCTGATACCCAACATGTTTAGAATTAATATTTCTAAATCGTCCATATTATTTTCGTCTGGTTTACTCTAAAATTATTGTTATTGGAAGTCGAACTGTTTTCAGTAGTGCTGGAAAATGAAAAATTGGAAGTATTTGCGAAGCGTTACATGATAAAAATTTCAACAGGGTTTCTGTCAAAAATACTGCATATATTGTTACCGATAATAAAATTTTAAAATTATATCACACACACACACACTTATTATTGCTATCTTGTACCGCTGAATAATTATTGTCTCCTTAATTCTTTAATTTCATTTGATCATGTTCTTTCTCTGATGTTTCATTAATATTGATATCTGTTTTCCTGTCCCATAAATTTCTAATGGAACATTATTAGTAGTTTTAATTGCTCCTTGCAATGTCCAAATATAAACATTACATTCCTCTATTTTAATACCTACAAAATATGCAAGTTTTGATTTTGTCAAATTCTATTGCTTTTCAAATTGTATCGATCGAGGAAAAGCATAGTCCGTCTAAGTAAATCGTGAAGCCTGATGATATTTATCAACCCGCGTTTAATAAAATGTTGATTGTTATTAGATTTTAAATTTTTATTACGTTGTTGATATATGCTTTTTTCTCGTAATGCGATGATATATTTATTCGTATCCATTTTTTATAGGCTGTGCAAATTGAATTTTTAGTGACGTGGCATAATCCCAGTAATAGGCCGGAGTTGTCGATACCGGGAGAAGAGAATATAACGTTTTGGAAATCCAAAACCATATCTGATAAAACTTTAAGAGAAACTACGAGATTAGCTTGGGACATTAGTCCTATCTTAGCCGTATTTCTTCCAGTGAGGTAAAGCTATTCTTATATTTCATTATTAAATTTAGATGTATTTTAATTAAACTTATATTGTAAACTATAATTTTAACATAATGTAATCAAGATAATTCATAATAAAATATTATTCTGGTTAATCGTAAATAATGTTTCATTCATTTCTAGTAGTTTAATTTTTTTTATTATTTACGCGATCGTCTCTCAAAAAAATTTTTTTTCTCATCCATTGATCTTGCATTTTAAAGTTTGACATTATAGTAATTACTTGCGAATAACTAAATTTCGATCCACTATTTCCAGATTTCGCCTAAACTGTCTGCGTTTGGTTTCGTTAATATATTATAAAGTCTATTTGAAACATGCATTTAATGTATATTATTATTTTTTCTATTATCTATATTATTATTACTTTTTATTATAATTTTATTTATTGATTTATTTTTTCAATATTACAATAGTCGACGGAAGATGGTTTCTATCGAACAGTAACAATCATGGGTGAATTAAAATAATTACGAATATTCTTTATTTTATTGAAAAATAGTCAACTGTAAATTTATTGAATATATGTTATTTTAAGGTTGAAAAATGCATCTAGTATAATCGAAGAAGTGACGCGACTAGTTCGATTAAATCCGTTAGTTGTTTCTCATATTCCTCAAGCTTTGCAATATCTTGTTACTACGGACACTTTATTAAATGATGTGCAAGAGGTATGATTTATATATTCAAACATATATTTTTTTTTATCCTTGTCGGTAATTACGCTTTCATAATTCTGCGTTATTCGTCTTATTAAACGCGTCACATTTTTTAGAAATACACAATCGTTTACTCCAAATTACCCTTAATCCCTTAATTGACTACATTAGTAAATGTATAAGTACGAGTTGAATTTCGATTTAACTTCAGCATTGTTAATGTCATTATTTTTGATCGGTGTTTATTAAACAGTTACAAAAATGTAATTGAAAATAAAGTGCTGAAATAAAATGTGGATAAATTTCAAATATTAAATATATTAATCTATGTGTAGTTATTTATCCAGCTGGTTACAATTTCGAAATAGGACTTATATGAATATATTGTATTTAATATAATAATCGAATTAGAACTTCATAAATTGAGCGAGATATATCCTTTTTCTTCGAAATAGTTTTTATACACGCTATATATATGTGTCGAAGTTTTTAAATTTATGAATGTCTAATGAGCGATTTTCATTTCTGGCTTAATTTTATATAGTAACAACTGAACTTCACAACCGATAGAATTCTTTCATTATATATTTATTTGTAAATGTATTACTCTGATTAAAGGGAAAAATATTAATTTAATTAATTCATTTTTATAAATGATAGCTAGAGTATATGCTAACCTGGGCTAGAGTAACGCCAATTCAGGCGTTGTCTTATTTTTCACGTCAATACCCGCCTCATCCGATTTCAGCTCAGTATGCCGTCAGAGTGCTGGCCAGTTATCCCGCTGACGCTGTCTTATTTTACATACCGCAATTAGTTCAAACTTTAAGGCATGACACGGTAATCTTTACGATTTACTATTTATATTTTATTATAAATAAATAATTCGATTTATATTTTGTATATATATATGCGTATAATGTATTAAAAACTCCAGTTTTCTGATATTTTTTCTTCACGACATTCTTTGAAATTCATTTTTTTTTTTTTTTGTATTTAATAAAAACGTTTGTCTGGTCGTAACAGATTCGCTTACATGAACTATTTCTCCAAATATGTTTTATTGGCGGTGTATTTATAATTTTATTTAATACGTTTTTAATTTATGTTTTTATTAGATTTTTAAATATATAAAAACGCATAAAATAAAAAAAAGAAATTTCCATATTTGTTAATGATAACTTGTTTTCGGTAAAAGCAACATTTTTATAGAAAATTTTAACGTTTAGGAAAAATGTATTCATCAGAATGCAAATTATGATTTAACCGTTAAATCATTTATCCGAAATTTCATAAGGAACAAAGTTAACGTTAATCTCTTGAAAGTTACGCTCTAGTTATTATATGATGACCTAGAGAAGACGGACAGTTTTCTTTTTTGAAAAAACTACTCCACCAAAACTTTGGAATGAAATTTTATTTAAAAATAAGAAAATTCAGATGACCGTCATTTGCAACAATACATTCATTCTGTCATTTTATAAAATTTTTGAAGACTTCTTCGAGCACAGGATACTGAATTTTTGAATTTCTTTAGAAATCCGAATTTTCAGGTCTTCCAGATCTCATGGACGTGTATCGATATAGCGCGTTCCGTCGATAGTATCAGTGAAAAAATAAGGCCCACTATTCCCCACTTCGCCTATCAGTTCCAGACGGTTACTCGCTCGCTGAGTGACGGCTTCTGTTCGATTGAATTCGGATTAGATTCTGTTTACGAATCCGGTTAGTTGAAAATGAGCTTCATCGCTCATCAAAAGATTTTTTAAATTGGTCTCTTCGTCTTCGAGTTTTTTCGGCGTCGTTTCACTAAAATGTTTTCGTTGTTTAATTCCTGAGTTATTACCAATTTATAAGGATGAAATTTCAAGTCTTTCAGCAATATACGGCGAACAGATTTTCTCCACAGGTTTAAAGAAGCAGCGCTGCCCGAACTCGGTATTTGTGGGGGGTACAAATCGTTGGGGTTTTTTTTTTGTCCGGAACATTTAGAAATCGAGAGTTTTCAACCCATCTTAAAATTGAATTGCGAGATGGTACGGGTTTACATCGTATAAATTTCGAAATTGTTCTTACACCGTCGCGATCGATTCACGTCGAAAATAACGTTCCACGCAAAACGCGCGCTCTTTCTCGTTATAGGATATTATGATAACTGAAACTGGACAAAAACGAACCTCTCGTGTGTACACTAAACGTGAAGTACGCTGTCTGCCTCGTAGCAGTGTTACCAACTGCGCTATTCAAAAAACAAAACCGTCTGTCCCCTCTGTGTCGCCATATAGTATTTTTCCTCCACAGTTCTATTTCTACGACTATATTAATTTTGCAAATACGGCGCAACAAACAACAAAATTGTTTCTAGTATGTTGTTTACACTGTTTTCAACAGCTGCGCGCACCATCGTAAACTTATTTAAACATATTTTTATTAAGTTACGTTAAAACTATTATCTATTATCGAAATAACACTTATTTTTTTTTTTTCTATCATAATCTTTTATAGACAAATTTATCGAATAGTGATTTTATCTACTAGTTTGTTAACATTATAATGAAATACGTTTGAGAATTTTTCATTAGATTTGTAAGATTTTTTATAATAATCAATTTATATACTAAATGATTATTGTTTCTATAGATGGGATATGTAATCGAATTGATAAAAACCATCGCCGTTAAATCACAAGTCGTTGCTCATCAACTTATTTGGAATATGAAAACTAATATGTACATCGATGAAGAAATGCACCAAAAAGATAGTAAGTACGATATGGGTAATTTTTGTTTTCTGAGAAATTCCATCTAGTATAAGAACCCTTACGCCAGTTTTGAAATATAAGAATAAAACATCATTTTAACGTTGTCATTGTAGAAAATAAAAATTTCTACAATGATTCCTTATATTTTGTGCGGTATTTTTAAATTTTTACATGTGTTTCGATTTGAAAATACCATCGAAGAGAAGAATAAATTTAAGTATTTCGATAACGTTGGAAACAGTTACGAAATATTTATCGTTAATTTGATTTCTTTTAAAGTTTTACATTTGCATTTATTGTTATATTCATTTCGCGATATTCAATTACACCTCCCCCAACATGTAGCACGCAAAAAATTTTTTTTGTTTCACACAACATCACAAAGTAACATTAATAATGTCAAAGTCAACAAAGTATAATACAAATATAAGAACCATTTAAAACCCTAATCAGAAAAACTAAAAATTATGAAGTTAGATTATCCCCGAGATAAAAAATTATAATATCAAACCGAAATATATTAAAAATTTATTTTCGCATGAATTACAAAATTTTATATAATTAGAAAAGAATAAAATTTTTTAAAATATTACAACGAAACAATTCGATAAACTCTACGAAGTACTCTTATTTTTTCACAATGTACACAAAACATTCCTCTGAAAATGAAATGATCAATTGCCATATAAATAATTAAATAATAAAGCTTGGGTAAGGAAAAAATTCTACGTATATATTAACGTAGGTCAGTGATCATACCTGATTGCTAGTAATATCTGCTTAGTTTTATGTCTGTCTTGGGATACCCTAAACAATTCTTCCGTCGTATATCCTGTCCAGTCCTTTAAGTCATGCAGCCACCTTCTTTTTATAATATATTCTACGAAAAAATATATAATTAAAATTTACTTATTTTACTTTTAACTATTTCATTACATCGTCAATTTTTATGCTGTTCGGGATATTTCTGGTGGTTGTGCAACAATGCAACCTTTTTTGTATGAGTAATCGGGAGGAGGGTTTGAGGGTCTATACCGCTTAGTATAAACTGAAAATAAATAATAATCCATCGCTCGTAAAAATTATTTTAAAATCTTAATATCATTAAAAAATAAAAAAAAGTTTTCTTTCTAACGGAAAAAGAAGAAACGACTGCATAGAAAGAACCGATCGAAATATATAAAAATGATTTGAGAACTTCTGTCAAAGTTAAACTTGAATTATGACTACTAAAGGAAATATATACAAACAATAAAAGTAACCGAATTAATGTTAATTTGTGCGCAAAAAATGCGTCTAAATTATTGCTTACACAGAAAGAAATTTTAGATTGTTGAAACGTTTAAAAAACTATTTGAATAAGCAAAAAAAACACCAATCAATTGACACATCTTAATATACGTACAAATATTAAAATCACCTCGGAAGAAGTACTTAAATAATTTCGTAGAAAAATGCGAACATTAGATTTTAAATATAGAATTTAGGTAAGTACCTGCGTATATTTAATTTAAAAAATGTATCGCGTTTTGTAATCTCCCTTTTCAAATTACTTATTAACTACTTACAAAATCACTAAACATTACGTTTAAACATTCGCGACAATAACTTATATTAATTATTCGCTTAATTATATCAAAACCAAATCATTTGTGACAACAAAAATTGCAAATTTTGCACATATTGAGAAAAGCTTTATATCTTTCGAAAGATGCAAAAGTAAACACTTGAAATATCGCAATGTGCGCATATGTAACAACATTTATCATTTTTTGGACCAATTATTTAGCAATTGCTTGACAACCGAAGAAAATATCGAATTTGTGATTTTTTTTTTTTTTAAATGTTATTTCGAAGCAATTCGTTACTCTTCAAATGTTGTGACGGTTTTTGATTTTATTCTGCTCGTCTATATAACCTATAGGCTATTATAATTTGTAGAGTGTGGGATGTAATGATTTTTATTAAAATAAACAACAAAAAAGAAGTTAAAATCACTAAAAGTTTTTTTAAATGAAAAATAACAAAGCTTTTCGACTGTTAGGCCATTATTAAGTGAATATTAAATATATATATATATAAAATTAAAAATTTAAGATTACAATTCACAAAAAATTATCAAACTGAAGAACAGTATTAATAAAACAATCTAACAAAACTTTTAATAATTTTAATTTCTTTTTTGTTGTTCATTATATATCATCATTTCTCCTCAACCGCTAGGTTGGTGGGCAACATTGCCTGCAGCTAAACAATTTCCTGGCAAGAGCAGCTTCTTTTATCTTCACATGATTCTGTTCTTTTTCCATAAATCGGGTTCTTGGTCTTCCTCTTCTTAATTTTTCATTTTTGCTTTTCCTTCTATTAAATTAGCCATTTACAATGTCTGATTTGATGATCGATCATACTATTTCTTCTCTTTTCAATCGTGTTTATTATCTCTGGTTGTTCTCCTATTCTTTCGAATACCTCCTTATTTGTGATTTTATCCATTCATGATATTCTCAGCATCCTTCGATAGCACCAAACTTCAAAAGTTTGAAGTTTTTAATCTTTCTCTTTTCCGTAAAGTCCATGTTTCACAGCCGTATAATACAACGCTACAGACAAAAGTTTTAACGAACAGTTTCCCGACGTAATAAGCGTTCTTTTTTTTTAATAAAAGCATTTTTAGCCTGGGCTATTCTTTTTCTATTCGTCCGTTGGATGTTATTAAACTGCCGAGATAAGAAAATTCTTTTACTTGAGATATTCATTTTCCATTGAGGACTATGTCTATATCTTTTGCGACGTCATTTGCACATATCATTATTTTTGTTTTATCTGTATTTATTTTCATTTTACATTTTTTTATTAATAGCGCATTCGAGTAATTAATATGTTGTTGCAATTTTTCCTCTTCTTCTACTATCAAAACAATATCATCGGCATATCGTGTAATGCTATATTGGACTCCATTGATTTTAGTGCCAATGTGTTTCTTTTCTGCAAAAGCTTTCATCGCTTCCTTTATGTATATATATTAAAAAGAAGTGGCGACAAGCAGCATTCTTGTCTTGTGTGCCCTTTTTTATTTTGACTCTGGCTGTTTTGTTTATTACTGCATCTTGGTTCTTATATAATTGGAAAAGTATCTGTCGGTCTCTATAATCTAGGTGTATATCTTTCAAGATTTTGAACATTATATTCCAGTTGACATTATCGAAGGCTTTTTCAATATCAATGAAAGCAATAAACAGTTTTTTATTAATATCTAAATTTTTCTAAATAATTAATCGTAAAGATAATATATCTTCTCTCGTGCCCTTTCCTTTTCTGAACCCAAATTGCTCATCTGGTAAATTATCTTCTACCTTCTTTTGTATACGACTTTATAATTTTTGTCAAGATTTTTAAAATATGCGCTAGCATACCTAGAATTCTATGTTCTTCGCAAGTTTGAGCATTTATTTTCTTTGCGATTGCAATTATATCGGCACTTTGAAAATCTTTTGGAATAATTTCGGTAACATATATTTTGTTCATCAAGTTGAACACTGCCACTTTTGTTCTATCTTCTACTTTTTGGAGAAGTCCCCCCCCCTGGTATGTTATCTATTCCACACATTTTCCTAGGTTGCAAATCGTTCAATGATTTCCCAAATTCTTCTCTTAATATCACAGGCCCTATATTATCCTCAGGTACGTGATTTTCTTCTTCTATAGCAGAGTTATTAAGTTCTTCATCATCATAAAGTTTTTCGATATATTGTTTCCACTCGTATTTCTTCGCTATTGATTAGTATTTTACCATTTGATTTTTAATGTTGCTTAAATTCTTTCTTCTTTTTGGAAATTATTTTCTTATATTATTGAACGCCGTCTCTGTATTCCCATTCTTATAATTTGTGTTTATTTCCTCACTTCCTCTATCCATAGTTTCGTATTTTGTTATATTCAATTTCGAATTTTATATTTCCTCCTAATTTCCATCAATTTGAGTATTCTTTCCGTTATCCATGGTTTGTTTATTCTTTTTTCTTATTTACCTAGATGCTTTTCCGGTACCTTCTTTATCTCTCTTTTCGTATATTCCCAATGTTCGTTAATACGTTTCTTATTTATACTTTCAGTTTATTTGTTTCGTCTCCAAATATTTTCTGACTTATTTTATCCGTTGTTAATTTGTTAATATTCCATCTTTCATTTGGTTTGTTGATTTTTATCTTTTTTAATTGTAAATTACTTGTCATTATTAATGGATTGTGATCAGATTGTATATCTCATCCTCGGTAGCTCTTGCATATTTCGACTTGGTTTTTGTATCTTTTTCTAACCATTATGTAGTCAAGTTGGTATCTTCCAATGTCTCCTGGTGTATCAAAGTGTATCTTCTTCGTTTTGGTTGTTCGAATAAAGTATTTGTAATTATCAGGTCGTAGCTGATACAAAATTCAACTCTAGTGTTTCTTATTCCAAGACCAAATTTTCCTGTAGCTGTTTTTCTTCTCCTACCACCGCTTTCCAGTCCCCTAATATTATTAGATTTTCGATGTTTTCAATAATTTCTTCTAGTTGTTCATATATGTTGTCTACTTCTTCATCTTTATGACTTGTTGTTAGCATATAAACCTGTATTAGCGTGAGGTGTCTAGGTATTGCTGAGATTTTAATCAGGATGATTTTATCACTGTATGCCAAAATAGTCTTGATTTTATTCTTTGTATTTTCATTTAGTAGAAAGCCAACTCCTGTATTTCCATTTAAAGATCCGCTGTGGATAAATCTGTGCTTTCCGTTGCATTTATCTTCATTTATTGCCACTTAACTTCGCTTACTAATAGGATATCAATATTCATTCTTGTCATCTTTTGCTTCAAGTTTTCTAATTTTGCACACTGGTTCAGCGATCGAACGTTCCAGGTTTCAATTTAAATTATTTTGTTATTTTTTGCTATGTTCGGAGCATGTATGTTCCCTTCCGCAGAGTGCTCCATCAACGAGGGTGCAGGGGAACTTAAATCAGTCTATATTGTTGCAGGTGACCGCCCATTGCCTGATGCACTTTTCATGGTGTATCCCATGGGTACAGCATTTATACGTTTCATTTTACATGCTATGTTTGTACTAGGAAGAATAAATACAGTGGTGGTCTCCCGTTGCCTTCCACCGGATTTTCTGTTAGGGTTTACTCCCTTAGTCGAGATGGTCCAGTTATTAGGCACCGGATATTCGCCTACTCGCTCTATATTGACATTTATCAATTCGACTAGGGCACAACGTCATGAGCGAGTTTCTGATAGTCTGCTGTTGTAATTGCAGTAAATGCTTTAACGGTATTTACTGGCAGGAACGCCCTCGACAAGTGAAACCTTCCTCCGTTTTCTTATCAGCGATATAGTGTCAGTTCTGACTTACCTTTTCTAATCAGCACTAAGCCCGCTGAATAGAAAATAACCACCCTGTATGACTTGGACGTACAGAACTGACTTGGTTGTTGTTTCGTTTCTCCGTCAGTGGGACTAGCACCATATGACGGTCGAGTGACTACTGACTAGAGAAGATGACTCTAATTACAACAACTTGTACACAGCAGGGCTCATTATGTATATATTTTTTCTTCGTTCCTTTTTGTGTTTTGCAATTTCATTTAAATTTATCTGTATACGACATTTTAACTAAAAGTATTTTTATATGTTTAAAATTTAATTCTTTACTTTATAGTGACGTTATACGATACATTAGAGTCACTGACAAATATAATCGTCGGCTCTCTGTCTGGACCTGCGAAACGTTTTTATGAAAGGGAATTTGATTTTTTCGCACAAATAACGGATGTATCCGGGAAAATTCGTCCTTATCCGAAAGGTAAAATAAAATAAAAAATTAAGTAGCGAAATTATTTAAGTTTTTTTTTATTTATTTATTAAATTGTTAATTTACATCTAACTAATGCTATTTAGTATGTTTTATGATTATTTATGCATAATTTGACATGAGAAGCATCCCATAGGTGCTTAAGTATAATTTTACATATTAATAGTATTCATATTAAATCCAGTCGCTTCATTCTGTTGAGTCTGCGGATAACGAGCGAGTGCCTAGTAACGAGATCACCATATGATTAGGGTGGTTCTCTAGCCAGAGAGCGTATTTTTGAGCAACTGTTGTTATTTCTTCCTGTGCAGTTTTCACTTTGAGATCTTCGTGTTGTGTAAGATTTGTTACATACTATGGAGCGTCGACAATAGTTCGAAGGATTTTGTTTTGAACTCTTTGCAAAATAGCAATATTACATTTTTTGGCACAACCCCATAATTGGCAGCCGTATCGCCAAACTAGTTTCAAACCTTGGTTATATAAAAGCAGTTTATTATCAGTAGACAGTTCTGATCGTCTGTCTAGCAGGCAAAACATTTGTTTCCGTTTAATGTTTAGTTCATTATGCTTTTTTATTATATGTTTTCTCCATGATAGGTGCTTGTCTAAATTTAAACCAAGATATTTTACTTCCTCTTTTTGTGTGATTGTAACATCATTCGTAATTATCTATTCAGTTGGGAGATTTCTTCTGTTAGTATATAATACTCGAGCTGATTTATCTTCATTAATCTTTATTTTCCACGTTTTAAACCATGTTTCGATTTTGGATACTGCTTCTTGCAGGTTTTTACGTGCCTGTATGGCAGATACGTCTGAACAGAGAATTGCTGTGTTATCAGCGAAGGTTACTATTTCGGTGTTTGTCAGAATAAGTATATTTGCCGTATAAACATCCTTGGGTACACCTGCTCTTACCGGATAAATCTGTGATTCATCTTATCCATATTTGACACAGAAGTACCTTTCATCTAGGTTTGAGTGCAATATTCATGTAATTTGATTTGTGAAAATAACAACTGATCTTTTGTAATAGACCTTTATGCCAAATTTTGTCAAAAGCTTGACTTATGTCTAAGAAACCAGCGTCACAAACTTTTTTTTCTTCAACGGATTTTTCAATCACATTAACTATTCGATTGACCTGCTCTATTGTACTATGTTTTTCCCTGAAACCAAATTGATGGTCAGATATTAGTGACTTGTTTTGGACAATCGGTAGTATTCTTTTCAGGAGTAGTTTTTCGTACAACTTAGACAGCACAGGCAGTAATGAAATAGGGCGATATGAGCTTGTTTCTGTCGTGAGTTTTTGCGGCTTTTTAATTGAAAATATTAATTGAACTGGGAAATATGTTAATCTCAGCATTGTATTGAAGATTACGTTAAAAGAACCTTTCCTTGGTAATTCTTTTAAAATTTTTGCTGTAATCCTGGTTCTTTTGTCGGAGTCATCGTTTTTATTATATTTTTAATTTCGCCAGGGGAAATAATGGGTTTATTTCTGAAAAAGTAGAAGGGTTTTCAGGGCATGACTGAAATGTATCAGCGTGGTGTTTTCAAAATATCTCTGATTTCTCTAAATCAGTTCGAACCCAACTTCCATCTGGCTTTTTTATTTGGAGATTAATTTGCTTAGGTCTTCGTAGATTGCTAGTCGCCTTTCATATGGAATAATCACGTTCCGCTAATGGAGACAAGTTTAACAACTTTTCTGTAAATGATTTGTTTTTTTAGGTCTACTAATAAGTTCTTTACAAGCTTAGTCTGTTTATTCAATGCCGTCTTAATTGTCGGATTTCTTTACATCTGCCACTGATTCCTAAGTTTCCGTTTAAGCGTGACTTTCCTTCTAATTTCTTCGGGGTAATAGATAATAGATGCGGACGCATTAATTTTTTGTGTGACAGCCCACGCTGATTGTTGTGTGATTTGAATTAAATATTCAAGTGCATCTTCTATGTGTTTTTCCGTTTTTCTTATTTTCCATTCATTCCCTAAATTCTTCTTCCTAATTAGTTTCTTCCTAATTAGTACGTTTATTGTGCAGTTTAGTGCAAGTATATGCTCATGAATATTAAGCATTATTGCAGAATGATCCGATGCCAATCCATCATCATTTCCCCTAGGAAAATGTGTACAAAACCCTTTACAATAAAGATGTCTAATAAATATGGAGTTTTTTGTGGGTCAGTTGGCCAATAAGTCGGTTTCCCGGATGAATGAACATTGCTGTGTATTTCATCAACTGCCATTTTCAGTTGATTTCCCCTCAGAACAGCGAGTCTTGATCCAAAATGAATATTTTTGTCGTTGAAGTCGATGCGACTATAAACCTACAGCCTAAGGTTTTGAAAAAATCAGTAAGTGTTTTTTTCTGAATATTATGTTTTGGTGGGCAATATACAGCTGAGGTGGTGAACTTTTTGCCTAACTTGATGTTCACTTTCATATGAAGTAACGTTTGAATTTTATATATATCGGGATTATTTCCCTGGGGCTCCAGATCTACAAAAAAATAATTGTAAGGGTTGTTTGCTACCTTATGTTTCATATTAGTCACGTGCCTAACTTTATGCCCCTGTTCTTTGAGTGCAGCTTTAATAAGGTTTGCATCCACAAAATAGTCTAAATGTCTAATTACCACTCGAAAGCTTCTCTCAGATTTAATCTGGTATGTGTGGTGCTCTATTCCTTCGTCTCTTAAATATTTGATTAGGGTACGGTAACTTTCAATGCCATTTGATTTTACTTCTACTCGGTTATCAGTTAGTGATCTACAATGTATATCATTTGTTGGTATGACGCTTGTGATATCTTTCATCATTTTAGCATAATCTGCAACCCAGTAGACCGTTATAGCAGGTGGTTTTAGTTCTTTTTTGAGAACTGCATCTTCCTTCACGCTATTGTCATAAGTTTCCAAGCAAGCATATCTGTTATTATTATGCCTGTTTTCCAAGTTGTTCAGATATGAGATGCTTCTAACATATTCTCTCTGTCTTTTTCTGTTATCTTTGGCCACTTCTTTTCTTGCTCGATTTCATTTTGCATTGTTTCTTATAGTGGGTAATTTTCCTCCGTTGTAATAGGCAATAGAATATTTGTGTAAACAGGTTTCATTTCTTGCGAGCCTGCCATCACCCGTATTATTAGTGGTTTATTATTGTGAAAGTTATGTAACGTTACCTTATCACAGTTTTTAACGTTTGTAGTATTATTAATGGTTAATAATATCGTTTATACGTGGAATTTTATCACCTGATTTGGAAGTATATAGTGATGTTGACGGTATATTGTCCGTAGCAGCAGCAACAACGTGCATTTGACTGGGTATGTATGGCTGGTTTACAGTTGCATAGTGGTGACCGAGATAGCGGCATAAATAATTTACCGATTGTTTACCAATAATCAATAAGAATATACCGCCTACTGGCGTTTCGAATTATTTCGTTTAGATAAATGAACACGATAACCACAAACGCAAACCACTTATCGAAAACTAATATTGAATTATTTAAGTGGACGCGATTGTATAATAATTTCACATTAACCAATTACGTATACTTTAATTGTTTAACATTGATAATTTTTTTCTTGCAATACGATCATGATCACTTGACGACGGTACTATTGTTCTAGGATCCGAAAGGAAGAAAGCGTGTTTAGAGTGGCTAAGTAAAATAAAAGTTCAAGCTGGCTGTTATTTACCTTCTAATCCGGAAGCGATGGTTCTAGATATTGATTATAAAAGTGGAACTCCTATGCAGAGGTAAATTACATATTATATATATATATATTAATGTTTACGTGGGAAATTACTCCATTAGTGTAGTTTTCTCCGATACATTTTGAAGGATTTTTTGTCATCCTAGCTTTAGGATAAATATCCTATCTGCAAGGCGGCGGTATTTGTTTTCTGTCAGGGTTGTCTCCCTTAACCTTTGTTTAACGATTTTAACCGCAAGATATAGCGATGTGATACCGGATAAGCCGAACACTTGATCACCATTTAGTTGCCTCGTAATACAGGCAAGTGATACCGTGGGGTATTCTAACCGCCCCGCATCAGCAGAAAATGATGCGATACCATGTCGTGCACATGATTATGGCAAAACTGGGGAATGGCCAATAGATTGGTACCAGTTAATTTATGCAACAATTCGAAGAAAGGTTCAGTGGCCAATTGTAAGAATTACCTAACTATATCACTGATGATATCACATGCGAACAAAGTAATGCTGAATATAATTTATAATCGATTATGTACTTTAATAGAGAATCAAATTCCGTTAGAGCGAGTTGGTTTCGTGAAGGGCAGATGTACAAGGTACCACCAGATACTGAACGTGTGTAAAAGGAACAGAGTTGTGTTTCGTAATTGTCATAAATCGCTCGACTGTGTCCAGTGGAATAAATTTTGTTTAATTCTTGCGGAAATGGGAGCGTCAAAGCATTGGGTCTCATTTACTAAAGTTAAAAACTGATATACTCTGATTACGTCGAAATGCAGAGAGGTGTTAAATAAGGATTTTTACTTTCTCCATTATTCGCGTTTTATAGACGGCTAAACCGCTAATCCGATTGGGTTGAAATTTTGCAAGCTTATACCTAATAAAGCGAAAGAACCGCGAAAAAAAAATTCAAACTGAATTCGAGGTGTTTTTTTTTTCAAATTTCGATTTTTTCGCAATAATTCGCGAACGATGTTAACTGGGGGAAAATTGTTTAAACGAAAATTACCTCGGCATTAAAATGCGCGTATGGTATTACCATATTTTTATAGCAAATACTCATCGAGAAATTTGAGATTAAAGGGTTTTGGGCTGTTTTTACGGCCCCTATTATAGGTATGGGGTTCGGGTTGACATTGAAAGAAAGTAGACTTGGAGATCTAGCATTTATGTTATAACGTAAATGTTACTAAAATTAACTCGCGAGTTTAAAGCTGAATTAAATATAATTTTTAATTAAGTTCAATAAATCTACAAAAATGAAAAACTATAGGCCTATATCATTTAAGGTTCTTTACAAATTTGTTATTTAAGTTTTTTGTGTAATTCCTAATTCTCCATCAGTATTTTTTTATTTAATTCGTCAAATAAGCTAATAAATTTTGCTAGTATAAGTATATATTATTAGTGGGTATTACATTATAATGTTGAAAAAAATGTAATAGAAGACTATAACGATGGTTTCCTAATTGGTGGAAAGAAAGTATCAAACCCCGTACATTAATGATACTACGTTGTCTGAGTACGAATATTGGGGACACGTTTTGTCCATTTAAAAAATTGGAACAAACTAGTAAATAATATGGATTGATGATTAACAAAGAACTATTAAAATGATATTGGGGACACGTTTTGTCCATTTAAAAAATTGGAACAAACTAGTAAATAATATGGATTGATGATTAACAAAGAACGATTAAAATGATGATAATAAATCGATCTAAAGATCAAATAAACGGCGTAAATGTGGTTAGTAAGTTTAAATGTGCTTCGGAGTCGATTTTCGAAAATATTATAAAGTAGAAATACGACATCGCATGCAAGTAACTAAAAGTGCGATGGTCTATTAGTAAGAATTTAGCGCGATTAAACGGTAAACAAGAAAGTAAAAATTAAATTATTCTTGATTTTTTTATATGTAAACCTGGACGACGCACCGAACATTGCAGGTACATTTAATCTCTAGCTATGGTGCTGGAGAAGTCAAGAGGACCAACGATTCTATATTAATTGACATCAGCGAACTAAAACGTCTATTAATGGAAGTAATGACCAGAATTGGTGGGCGGTTTTAAGACCACGCGGTACAGCAAATTGACTCGAAGAACTCTTCATCGAGAGAAAATCGTATGAAAAGCGTGATCGTGAAATAGATGAATTTGGTAATTCACTGGGAAAACTTAAGTGTACGTGTTCATGAAACGTACAATACAGACGAATGATTGCTTAATAAATGATCACAGACTTTCTGTCACAATGTCCCTTCTAGAGGTACACAATTCATATATATAATCACCAACTAAACATAAAAATATATACAGTTTATAAAAATATAAAATGTAAAAAATACTAATTTAGATATACAATTTACCTAAATTATTAAAGTGAAAAAACATCATTTATAAACTAATTTGATAGTGAATGATAATACTGTCTTAATATTTTTATAAATTTACACATTTTTATAAATTCTGCATTTAGTCATAGCTGGTTCAGATTCATAGAATGTAGAGACCACAGTTACCACATTATTATTGTTCAATTGGACCGCACTTATTTTAGAATTAGTTTCAGTAAGTTGGTAAAAAAATATCTTGGCTTACTTTTCAGAATACTGGATTCTTTCAAGGACGTTTTCTTCCCCGTTAGCTAATCTTTGGAAGCTATTGTTTCATTACTTGTTCTTTGTTTTTACCGTCCAAGTCTCTGACGCGTGTGTAAATACTGATTAAACCAAACAACGTACGAACTCCTGTACCGCGTTTATGACTGATGTGTCGCGCCATATTCTATTTAATCTGCTAAATACAGATTTATATATATATATATATATATAAATTAAAAATAGTAATGCCAGAGATCATAATAAACATAAAAAAAGAATCAGAATTCAGCTAGGGATGTAAACCGTACAATTTTATACATTTCTTAATAATTGAAAGCTGTGCTTTCAAAAGATCGAATGAAATTCAGAGGATTATATTCAACCATGCAATAATCTATTTTTAACCATAGAAAATGATCAAACCAACATAAAGAACGTAATATATGTAAACGTATGTATTAACACATACATCAGTTTTTATATTATCAGAAAGTTAAACCGTGTCAATGATCAATATTGCTTTTCGTTTATTTGTTTTTATTCGGCATACAATGTAAGAAAAAATATGTGTTCTAAAATAAAATAATGAATTTGGTAACTGATCGAATTTTCGACCACGTTCAGTTATTTAGATACCTCGTACGTACCTTATATATATATATATATATATATATATATATATATATATATATATATATATATATATATATATATATATATATATAAACAATGACTTTTCTACATAAATTTCAATGCTTCATGTGAATAATTTGAAAAATGAATAAGTATGCAATAATGTTTTTAAATAAACAGCAAAAGATGAGTTAAAATCACTCAAATTTTCTTTATGAAAAATCATAAAGCTTTTGGACTGTATTAAAATAACAAAAAAATAAAATATAAAAATATGTACAATTTATAACATATTAAGGTAGTATTATCATTCACTATCAAATTAGTTTATAAATGATGTTTCTTCACTTTAATAATTTTGATAAATTGTATATCTAAATTAATATTTTTTACCTTTTATATTTTTATAAACTGTATATATTTTTAAAAAGCTTCGTGATTTTTCATAAAGGAAATTTTGGTGATTTTACCTTCTTTTTTGTTGTTTGTTTGTTAAAAATCACATTATACACTTTTTAAAAAATAATTATTTATTTAGAGATCGTATTATGTTTTATCATTTTTTTTTGGTATTTTTTATGTTTTAACTTTTTTTATATAAAATAAAGTAGTAATATTAATTTTTTAAATAATTTTCCGATTGAATTTTAGTGCCGCAAAAGCGCCGTATTTAGCTCGTTTTCTCGTAAAAAAATGCGGAATAAAAGACTTGGAACGAATGGCTTTATCAGTTTCCATCGAAAATTCTGCCGTTGTTGAAAATGATACTCAGGCAGATGCGCTATCTTGTAAAGAACGGAAAACGTGTGTAGAAAATCATGTGAACGCCAATAAAGGAGAAAATAAAAATGAAGACGTTGTGTGGCAGGCTGCTATATTTAAAGTAAATCTCGCATTCTGTTTTTCAGTTCATCCTCGATAAGTTAACAGTAATAATTTTTAAATATAATACGTTACTCACTACCAAACAGCTTTTCAGTTCTATGAAACTTGCTGAAAGTTAAACAAAGACACTCATTTACACAGATTCTTTTTCTTCACTCTCCAGTATTTTATAAAGCCATAAGAAATCACAAAATTCCATCGAAAAAGATATAATTTAAGTAATCTCTTCCACTTCGGTCAATATTACCTTCGCATGGACACCTGGACACAGATGCAGCAAAAGAGGCGACCAGATACCGATTTCAAACATACCAGTTCCCTCATCGGACTTTTCAAAATTAATAACATCCTTGTTAAAAAAGAAGTGGTCGAGGGGGGGTGGAATGAAGTTCCTACTATCAATAAATAGTGTTCAATACGGTTTAACACTGTACTTTGGACTACTTCATCAAGATCTAACCAGCAAGAAGTTATACTATGCCGTTTACGCATTAGTCATGTTAAAATTTCTCGTTCTTAAAATAATTCATATCCCTCCTATCTGTAATGTATGCTCTGTTCCCTTACCCATTAATCACCTCTAGTAGAATGCAAGAAACAACTTATTCTGGTCCCAAAAATACACCTTTCCAGCTCTATTTCCCAAATCCTTCAGGATAGCGAACGAAAGGTCTAGCTCTTATTTCGATTCCTAAAACTATCCAATATCCTACATGATTTCTAAACTATCTTAACTTGTGCCTCTGGCCAATGTTGCAGTACACGGCACTTTAATGTATACAATACAATACAATTTCAGTATAGATATTGATATTCAAACTTGTCAAATTAACCAAACTAAACGTTTCATTATTGAAACAAAATATCCTCATTATATTCAAATTTTCACCGATAGCTTTAAGGCTAAAAGTATCTGGGTAGAATGTGGATGTCGAGTTACTTATTCCATATATATATTTACTTTGCCTCTTGAGATTTCAATATTTACTGCGGAGCTCTTTGCGATTGATAAGGCTTGTGGATATATTATTAAATTACTTTTGTTATTTGCTCGGACAGACTTAATAAACTTTCCACCTATTCTAGGCAGTAGTTTAATTTATAAGACTCACTGTTTTTGTTCTTGAAAAATTAAATCTAAATGATTGATTATTACTCAACAAGGTGACACTGTAATTTTTCTGAATACTTAGTCACTGTGGTATTTTCATGACCGACAGAGTCGATATATTAGCGAAAAGTGCTACTACATCTGAAGTTTGCTTTCCAATTATAGCCTCAAGGGACCTCTATAACATGATTAGTAGGAATAATAAACTGACTGACTCCAATGCATCAATAATTCTTCAACCAAAACTTATAATATTGTCTAAACTGGATTCCTCAATTAATCTTGATATAAATACATCTCTTCTATTATTCCCATATCGATTCTTTGAAGATTTGTCATTGGGGAATGTAGGTTGCCCTCTAGTCAAGTTTTAAATTTCGTCATGAATGTTTCTTACTTTCATTGTACTGATCATATCAGTGTTAATATTAGACAAGACATCTCAATAATTTATTTTTTAGTTTTGGGATTGATTTAAGTTAATCTATTTTAGTATTTTTCCTTCTTATTATATCTTATCCTTGTTATCTTTTAACGTCTGTGTTTTATTCATACTATTTCAATGCATTAACATTAATCATGTTCTCGTTTAAATGCATTGTTCCCTTAATCTCAATAGCCTTTTTTCTCTTTCTTTTGATTTTTCCTCTTCTTGTTTTATATAATATTTTTAAATGTTTAATTCTTAATTTATTTAATTCTATTAAAAAATATCTATTCATCTATATATTTTTTTTCGGTGAAATTATAGACGTATGGATATCAACCATGAAAGTTTGAAAGTGTATTTAAATATCTATTGTTTATGTGGCCAAGTGGTATGTTTAATGCTAAGACAAAAAACAAAAAAAAAACATCTATTCAATATTATTTTTTTAACTACCACAAAGTTCCATGTATATTTTTTGATGTACTAAAAACTGTTGTTCTCACACATGCTGTACAATTCAACCATAAACTTGGAAACATCCCAAATTAATTTTTCATTATGTGAAAGTCTGATATTATTATGATGCTACTCGGCGTTTAATAAGTTGCTAGAATCACAATTCAAATTATTTAGTTATTTTTAAAGAATATTTTGTGTGTTACAAGCTACGCAGTATTTAGTGATTAGCATTAGTATGGAAGTTACTATCTTTTTAAAATTGTTTAAATTACACAAATAACTACAATTTGATAGTGTGGTAAAATATTTTAAAATTTAAAATCTTAAACTTTACTGACCTAAGTAAAATTGTTGATCAGAATACTTGGACGAAACTTTTTAAAAATCAACTATATATACTTGTTTGAAATTAAATTTTATTTTGATGTACTGTCGCCAATAATAAATAAGCTTTATTTAATTTAATTTTTAAATTCTTCTCCTAGGTGGGGGATGATGTACGTCAAGATATGCTCGCTTTGCAAGTGATCAGTATTTTCAAAAATATTTTCCAACAAGTTGGTTTGGATTTATATCTGTTTCCGTACAGAGTAGTTGCTACAGCTCCTGGTGTAAGTAATGATTTTGAATATAACAATATACATACATATATATATAGTAAGGGCGTCCTTGAGCACACTTTGACCTTGAGGTGTTTAAAGCCAAAGTATGTTCAAGTGACACCCGGAGGGAAAATTTCGTTTAATAAAATTAAAGAAAAAACATAAACTGGAAACACTGAATAAGTGAAATTTAGTGAAAAAATCCCAGTAGTACGGGCGTTCATCTTGAGAACACTTTGATCTACTATCTGCCTTCAGCCAACAAGTCAAAGTGTGCTCAAGTGACGCCCTTATTACTATAATATATATATATATATATATATATATATATATATATATATATATATATATATATATATATATATATATATATATATATATATATACACGAGAAGCATGAAAAAGTTAAAATACCTATTTGATGTTTGATGATATGATATTAAAGTTTACAAACAGGTTTTAAATAAAACAAATATTATTTATTTTATTCTTGTGCCATGTATAAGTACCGAGGCTATAACGGTACTAGAGATTGACAATTAGATATGAGGTTAGAAGAGGAAAGGAATTGTATAATTGAAGGAATAGTAAGGACTGTTGGAGAGGAAACCAGATAGGATACGCTGATAAATATAGGGTCGATAGGGGTGGAGTGGAGGGCAGTATAGTATAATATAGGAAATAAGAAAACGGTTTAAAGAACACAAAAAGTAGGATGTTTGGAACGTTGGATTAGATGGTTATGAGAGAGTGATATGTGATTAACGCGGAGCCTGCTGAGTGTTATGTAGTTAGAACCAGATAAATTGGCAGATGGCTTTCAGAAACTAACATTGGGCTTGATAGTAAGAAGAAATTTATGGGGGTGTGAATCCACTTCTGTTGCCAGTTGTGGTAAATAGAGTATTTGAGAGTTGCGTTTAGTACTGGTGATGGAGGGACCTTATAAGTTGTTTTTGAACATAGTGTGGAATGAGCTGCCAAAAAAAAAACTTTTTAAAAACATTGATTCAATATATGGTCTGGTCTATAAATAATTCAATTAATTTTAATTAAATAACTATTCGTTTATTTAATGACGTTTTGATATTGGTTGCAAATTCAAACTTTATTAAAAGCTATAAAAAAGAAACAAATTTGAACAGTTAAAGTTTAAATTACTTAAATAAATGAACTTTATAGTGACACCTCTTTTATATTTTCTAACATTTGTAATTTATCTTTATAATTTTTTAAAATGAATATTCCCCGGTTTTATGCAGAAATTCGATTTATTTAAATAAAAATGAAGATTATACATACAATACTATGAAAAATTACAAATTAATACAAATTTAAAACAGTTATATAGCTGATACCAATTAAAAAAGATAAGAGGAAGCTTTTTCAGCTTTTCCGGAAACATATTAAGAAATATAATTTTTCTCGAACGTTATATAATGTTGAGAAATGATATTGAAAAATGTCCGGAGTAAACTGCGAACATGGTGGATGAATTCGTTACTACATATGTTACCCACTTTCCTACAGGGAATGTAACAAAGAAGATGATGTATTAATTTTAAACAGCGAGTCAGCGGTAAACAAAAGTAACTATTTATGAATTCAAAACTTCTTTTTAATCCAGAAAATTCAGGAACGTCGATTAATTGGGTTCTAAACAACATATTAAGCCAATTCAAACGCTGCAAAATAGATTGGTAAAATTTGTTTTAACCAAAAAAAATCCTTCTTCTCATGACATAATTCTAAATATTCAAGAGATATACCAATTATAATTACTTGACTATGTTTTCAAGAATAATCCTTACAATATGTTGCCCATCACGGAATACTTTACGAGATCAAATCGAGAGGGGATGGTACAAATACCGAAGTTTAATAAGTATCACTCCAGAATTCAAGCTATATATAAAGGCGCTGTAATTTATAACACGTTGCTCTTAAGAAACGTCGCAAGTATTTAATGAGGTACATAAAAAATAAAAAGTAAAATAGAACTTCGTAGGTTTTTAGTGTTAGGGGTTTTCTACAAATTTATGGTGGTGTATGTGTGTATGCATTTGAGAATGCCAGGGTCAGCTTAATATTATATGCATGTACACCTGTATCCTAAATTACATTAGATTACACTTATGTAATATTTATAACATATTTATTATTTTTTTTTATCAACAATCGCATAATTATTTTATAAGTTTGTTTAATTTATTTTTCGTAATAAACACCGTATATTTAAGAAAATAATTCTATTGTTTATGCTTTTGCAGCATGTTATTGTAAACTGTTACATATAAGGAAGTAAAAATAAAGATTGATTTGATTTGATTATTAGTAGCGACTAAGATCCATCCGAACCTTTGAAAAAATTCAAAATAATCCGTTTCAATTGATATAATATATAACGATTTGATATTTTAACTACAATCTAATATAACGATGATAAATTTATAAATTAAAACGCTTAATGGAAAGAAAAATATTTTTAGTGCGGAGTTATAGAATGTGTTCCCGACGCGAAATCAAGAGATCAACTGGGCAGACAAACGGATATAGGACTTTACGAATACTTCATTAAAACTTACGGCGACGAAACAACTAAAGAATTTCAGGTAAATAAGATTATTCCGTTGTTGTTTTTTTCGTATTCACTTCATAATATAAAAACATAAAAAAATGTCACGGCTCTGAAAAAATTCGTTCTTAAAACGATTTTTCAGATTTCAATTAGTGAAAATCTTTATATCGCCATGTTGCTTCTAAGTATGCATTGGATTAAAAAATTGGTATATTATTAAAACCTTATTTGTGTGCTGTTTAAATTTCTTACATTTAATCTGAGTTTGAAGATTTAATAGTTTTTTTTTTTTTTTACACCTAGCTAATGCTTTTTAGTAATTTTTATGATTATTTTTGTATAATGTGACATGAGAAGCATCCCATCCAGTGATGGGTGCTTAAGTATAATTTTACATATTAATAGTATTCATATTAAATCCAGTGGTTTCGTTCTGTTGAGTCTGCGAATAACGAGTGAGTTGTCTAGTAAGGAGATCGCCATATGATTAGGGTGGTTCTCTAGTCGGACAGCGTATTTTTTAGCAAATTTCTTCCTTTACAGTTTTCACTTTGAGATCTTCGTGTAGTGTAAGATTTGTTATATACCACGAAGCGTCGACAATAGTCCGAAGGATTTTGTTTTGAACTCTATGAAAAATAACAATATTACTTTTCTTGGCGTATCGCTAAACTGATTTCAAAACTTGGTTATACAAAAGCAGTTTATTATCAGTAGACAGTTCTGATCGTCTGTCTAGTAGCCGAAACATTTGTTTCCGTTTAATGTTTAGTTCATTACGCTTTTTTATTATATGTTTTCTCCGTGATAGGTGCTTGTCTAAATTTAAACCAAGATATTTTACTTCCTCTTTTTGCGCGATTGTAACATCATTCGTAATTATCTGTCCAGTTGGGAGATTTCTTCTGTTAGTATATATTACTCAAGCTGATTTATTTTCATTAATCTTTATTTTCCACGTTTTAAACCATGTTTCGATTTTGGATACTGCTTCTTGCAGGTTTTTACGTGCCTCTATGGCAGATACGTCTGAACAGAGAATTACCGTGTTATCAGCGAAGGTTATTATTTCGCTGTTGGTCGGAATAGGAATATCTGTCGTATAAACTAGATAGAACAAAGGCCCGAGTACACTACCCTGGTGTACACCTGCTTTTACCGGATAAATCTGTGATTCATCTGAAGTACCTTTCATCTAAGTATGACTGCAATATTCGAGTCATTTACCTTTCATCTAAGTATGACTGCAATATTCGAGTCATTTGATGTGGAAAGTAACAACTGATTGTCAAAAGCTTGACTACGTCTAAGAAAACAGCGTCACAAACTTTTTTTTCTTCAATGGATTTTTCAATCACATTAACTATTCGATTGACCTGCTCTATTGTACTATGTTTTTCCCTGGAACCAAATTGATGGTCAGGTATTAGTGACCTGTTTTGGACAATTGTTAGTATTCTTTTCAATAGTCTTTCGTACAACTTAGACAGCACGGGCGGTAATGAAATGGGGCCATATGAGTTTGTTTCTGTTGCGAGTTTTTGCGGCTTTTTAATTGAAAATTTTAGTTGAACTGGGAAATATGTTAATCTCAGCATTGTATTGAAGATATACCTTACCTTTCCTTGGTAATTCTTTTAAAATTTTTGCTGTAATCAGGTCGTATCCTGGTGCTTTTGTCGGATTCATCGTTTTTATTATATTTTTAATTTCGCCAGGGGAAATAATTTTAATGGGTTTAGAAACATCATAACACCGTATTTCTGAAAAAAATAGAAGGGTTTTCAGGACATGACTGAAATGTATCACCGTGGTTTTTTTCCAAATATCTCTGCTTTCTCTAAATCAGTTCGAGCCCAACTTCCATCTGGCTTTTTTATTGGGAGATTAATTTGCTTAGGTCTTCGTAGATTGCTAGTCGTCTTCCATAGGGAATAATCACGTTCCGCTAATGGAGACAAGTTTAACAACTTTTCTGTAAATGATTTGTTTTTTTAGGTCTACTAATAAGTTCTTTACAAGCTTAGTCTGTTTATTCAATGCCGTCTTAATTTTCGGATTTCTATACATCTGCCACTGATTTTTCAGTTTCCATTTCAGCGTAACTTACCTTCTAATTTCTTCGGGGTAATAGATAATAGGTGCGGACGCATTAATTTTAGCCCACGCTGACTGTTGTGTGATTTGAATGAAATATTCAAGTGCATCTACTATGTGTTTTTCCGCTTTTAGTGGCATTTTTAAGTTAACCTTATTTTCCATTCGTTCCCTAAATTCTTCCCAATTAGTATATGTTTATTGTGCAGTTTAGTGCAAGTTTTAGTTATTATATGCTCATGAATATTAAGCATTATTGCAGAATGATCCGATGCTAATCCATCATCATTTCTCACGTCCAGGAAAATGTGTACAAAACGCTTTACAACAAAGATGTCTAATAAATCTGGAGTTTTTTGTGGGTCAGTTGGCCAATAAATCGGTTTCCCGGATGAATGAACATTGCTGCGTATTTCATCAACTGCCATTTTCAGTTGATTTCCCTTACAGTGAGTCTTGATCCAAAATGAATATTTTTGTCGTTGAAGTCGCCGCGACTATAAACCTACTGCCTAATGTTTTGAAAAATCAGTAAAGTGTTTTTTCTAAATATTATGTTTTGGTGGGCAATATACAGCTGAGGTGGTGAACTTTTTGCTTGACTGTTCCTCGATTACTATGCTTGTTGCTTGCAAATGGCGGAATTCGTATTTTTCTACTATATAGTGCTTTATATTATTTTTTATTAAAATACCAGTACCACCGTGCGCTCTTCCATCAGGATGGTTTGTGTAGTATCAGTTATATCCAGTGAAGGTGACGTGTCTTGTATTCGTTAAGTGCGTTTCAGATAATAAAAGCACATCAATATTGTTTTGCATAATGTACATTTGTATTTTAGAACGTCATGTGGGTTCCAGGTAACTATTTTGAGATTCCCTATTTTTTATTCAACAACGCAGTTGTAATTGTCTGCATAACATTGTTGATCATTTGACTTTGCTGTTGCATCATGTCGCGAAATAACGTTTTTATTTCAGTTAAGAAGGAATGAAAAACTGTTTTGATATCATTGGTATTTATACTGGTACTGATTTCAGGACCTCTACTTATTTCACGTTTATTCAGCTTGCTTAAAGTTTGTGCATAGGTCAAGCGATGTGTTGATTCAGAACTGTCAGTCTGATTCATTATTATCTGCTCTTGGTTAACCGAGGAAGACAAGTGACTACATTGTATGTGTTGGTTTAAATTGTTTCTGGTATTTTTCGTTGTGTATTGCTCTTTATTTCTGATATCTTGAAGTTGTTTATAGACAGCACATCGTTTATAACTTGATGGGTGGTCTCCATTGCAGTTGACACATTTTGGTAATTCATTTTGGTTTTTATCACATGTTGATGGATGATTTTTACCGCATTTAACACATGCAAAAGGCCTGTTGCAATAAGTTTTTGTGTGACCCTATCTTTGACAGCGAAAACACTGCGGAATAACATTCTTTTTCCGTGGAGATTTCATTTTCATATGAAGTAACGTTTGAATTTTATATATATCGGGATTATTTTCCTGAGGCTCCAGATCTACAAAAAATAATTGTAATGGTTGTTTGCTTACCCTATGTTTAATATTAGTCACGTGCCTAACTTTATGCCCCTATTTTTTGAGTGCAGCTTTAATAAGGTTTGCATCCACAGAGTAGTGTAAATGTCTAATTACCACTCGAAAGCTTCTCTCGGATTTAATCTGGTATGTGTGGTGCTCTATTCCTTCGTCTCTTAAATATTTGATTAGGTTACGGTAACTTTCAATGCCATTTGATTTGACTTCTGCTCGGTTATCAGTTAGTGATCTACTTTGTTAGAATAATGCTTGTGAATATTTTAATGATTTCAGAGCCACGAGGTCTGTATGGTATCCTCTTATACGCAATGAACATTTAGCGTTATATTTCATCCGGTGGTACTTTGTCCGGTTGGCGGTATTAGGTTTCGAAATATTGTGCGACTAAAATTTTAAACGCGTAAGTTATTAGGGAAACGTAAAAAATCATCGCACAAGTACGTGTATTGTTTTATCATGTCTGATATCTTGGCGGTTAAAGTGAAACATTTTACGTAACAATCGGACAAAAATGTTTCATCGTGTACCATATATGAGGTGAATTAAACGGGATGAACATTTCCGGTTATATATTATCTGGTGGTTTTGTGTCCAGTTGACAATGTTAGTCGAAGGAAAGTTGGACTAAATTTATAAGCTCGCTAGTTATCGGTGTATATATCGCAGCCGTTAACCTATTGAAATGAAAATATTTCCGTAATTGTCGATAATTAAAATGTGCTCATAGATATAATTGCCAAATAAGGCGAGAGGCACAATGTAGTACAATTCGCTGACGGGTTCCCATATTCTTGGCCGTTTTATTGATAAAACGTTTCCAGGCGCACGATGTGAACATGATACTCGATTGAACCGAATAAGGATCAGTCATGGAAGAACAGGCCAAATGCTAAATCTGTGGGGCCTTTCCAATATCCAGAAATGCGACTGTGGTGCGGAATGCCAAACTATCGATCATATTGTAACGGAGTGCCCTACGCAAGGAGGCTGGGCCGAGATAAAGTATCTCGCGCACAGTGCGAGGGAATGGCTCAAACGATTGGACTTGAAGTTATAGGACGAGGCGGATATAGATCCCGTTCCCAGGGACATACGCAAAAGTAAAGTAATTAAAATGTGCATATCGTGTACCTAAGAAAAAATTTGGTCGTATTATAGTCTGATGTTTGTTTAGTTTCACGTGTATATAACTGAGTTGTTTGAAAAATATTTGTAAAGCTCTTTTAATGGACGAATGTTTTCAAAGTAAATTTATATTAGCCGAAAAATATTTTAATAATTTCAGCGCCACGAGGTACATATGGTGGTGCTCTGATTTGAAAATATGGCTCGAGCGTATTTGCTACTGGGTTAATTGATTGTAAACAGCGTACTCTGAAACTTCGTACCGTTAATTTTTATGCAGTAGCTTATTTCATCATTTTAGCATAATCTACAACCCAGTAGACCATTATGGCAGAGAGATCTGCATCTTCCTTCACGCTATTGTCATAAGTTTCCAAGCAAGCATATCTGTTATTATTACAACTGGATATCTTTTTTTTTTTCAAGTTGTTCAGATGAGATGCTTCTAACATATTCTCTCTATCTTTTTATGTTATCTTTGGCCACTTCTTTTCTTGCTCGATTTCAGTTTGCATTGTTTCTTGTAGTGGGTAATTTTCCTCCGTTGTAATAGGCGATAGAATATTTGTGTAAACAGGTTTCGTTTCATGCGAGTCTGCCATAACCCGTGTTATTAGTGGTTTATTCTTGTGAAGGTTATGTAATGTTACATTATCAGTTTTTAACATTTGTAGTATTAGTATGGTTAGTAATATCGTTTATACATGGAATTTTATCATCTGATTGGGAAGGATATAGTGATGTTGACTGCATATGTATGGCTAGTTTACGGTTGTGTAGCGGTGACCACTTACAATCGTTAGAGACTATAAATACCACTGCATTAAGAATATGCTGGTGGTACATTTCGCACAACTTCAACAGCCACTCCCATTAATGATCTTGACCTCGTTTTTTTTGTCGTCTCTTCCTTTCCTCTCCATTCTATATTTACCTCAAGGTGGTTTCTAATTTTTCGATCAGCAATTCCTGGGTAAACACTCCTTTATCTGCCAATCAAAATTTCAACTTTTTTCATTAACGCACTTATGCATGACCTTGCAATTCATGTATCTCTAATTTATTGCAGTTATATCACCGCAGTACCGTCATAGGCTTCGCTCCAATTGATGTAAACCTTTCATTTCTTCCACCTGTACATCGATCAGACTTGTCATCCATTCTCCATTGGTATAAAAACATACTAATATACTATACTGATAGATTTGAATCGCTGGACCAGGTTGGCTGTGCTGTTTCTACCGCTAGCAAAATCCTCATATGCTACTAACTGTCACCGTGTTTTTCAGTTCTTTTAGCTGAATTATATCCCATTAAGCTAGCAATTGTGTACATAAAGAAAAATCGTATTATTAATTCGCAGTATGCAATATTTTCTGACTCAAGTGCAGCCTTAACTTCAATCGCTAAATATTGGAACAATAATCAACATCCAATTATGAAAGAAAATATTCGATTATTGCAATCAATGGAATCCTCTCATTGACTAATGTTTGTCTGTATTCCGGGTCGTTCACAAAATCAATCAAAATACAGAATTTTTTATATAATAAATAAACCTATAAACAAATTTTTTGTATAATATAGTGTAGCTATTGGTCCCATTAAATTATAAGATGTTTGTAAGAATTATAATCGTTTTCTGGATAGACGATTTTTTTTTATTTGATTGTAAATGCATTTTATTGACGGTAAATTTACAAGTGATTTACAAATAAAATTAAAAATTTATACCCTCTATTTTCTAACATGTGATATTTTTACATTTTATTTGTGTTATAATATTTTCGGATTATCATTATAATAAAATAAGTAGTTTTTGTAACTATAATACGGTGACTTAAAAATAATCTTATCTGTTATTTATTTGTTCAGAACGCTCGAAGGAATTTTGTGAGATCTATGGCTGCTTATAGTGTTATCGGATTCTTATTGCAGATAAAAGATCGCCATAACGGAAATATAATGATAGATAAAAGCGGGCATATTATTCATATTGGTAAATTAACCGATATATTTTTATTTTTAGTACTTCAAAATTAATTCAGTTTTTAAACATAAAGATTCACAACTATTCAAAAGGAAATCAAAGTCGCTATTAATTCCCGGATTTGCTTTTCATTTTGTGTTACTAATTTTAGAATTACTTTACTCGAAATCACAAAATTAGAATTAAAAAAAAAAAAAAAAAAACTAAAATTTTTAATCGAAATGTAAAAGAAATATAATTTTTTTGTTTTATTTATATATATAGCAAATTTATAATAAATCATTAACAATTATTTTATACGTATTTATTTTTATCGTGTATATGTTTGAATTTAATTAGATTTTGGTTTCATGTTTGAATCATCACCTGGTGGAAACCTTGGTTTTGAGCCGGATATTAAATTAACAGATGAAATGGTAATGGTTATGGGTGGAAAAATAGATGCGGCTGCTTTTCGGTGGTTTATGGAATTATGTGTGCAGGCTTACCTAGCTGTCAGGTATACGATATTATACATACATACACACACACACATATATATATATATATATATATATATATATATATAATGATTAATGTTGCTGAAAATTTTTATAGAATATAGAGGATTTTCGCAATTATATTTACCGGTTATACAAATCTAGAAAACATACGTGATTTTGTAAGTTAATATTCATTTAGATTAAGTATTTATATCTACATGCTGAAATTTTTTGCAAATGAAAATATCGCCAAATAAAAAAGAAAATGAATTTAAATGAGGAGAACCCAAATAATCAGTTGCTTAAAGTCACGCCCCATTTTATCCTAGCTAGCAAAATATAGTAATATCATTTCTTAATTGGCATTTGATGTTATTTAAAATTTTCAAAGTTTAAATATTCATTCTTTTTATCATTTTAACAAAATAAAAACACAAAATTAAATTACTAAAATAAAAGTTTTTTGACAATTACATCATTAGCAAGCATAAAGCTAATGTAACAACAGAAGTATTACCTACAAACTAAATCTATTAATTAAATGTTTACAATACACACACACCAGCCCAGTGGCGCACCCAGGATTTGTATCTGGGGGTCGGCTCAAACACCCCCCACCTTCCAAAAAATTAAAATGAATAAAAAATACGAATGTGTAACAAAATTCGACAGACAAAAAAAAATTATAAACGATCACGAACAAGAATGAAACAAGTAATAACAACAACAAAAAACCCACTGGTCACGACCTGGGTCAGATTCGAATGCCGAACGGCCCAACCAACGGGCATTTTGTTCTTTGTGTTACACGGTCAGCTCTGGATTTTCAATGTCATTAGTAGAAAGATGGAATGAATATTTTCTAACAGTACATTTTGCAATCTAGGCTGTTTTGCACGCTCTTCAAGATGAGGTTTTATTAGTGATAACGCGAGCTCTATCAAATATTCTCTTCTTAACTGCAAAATTGTTTAGGCGCTTAGAAGTTCGCGCCTTCTTGATACGTATTTTATACTTTTGCTGAGGCCTTAAGCCTGGTAGCCGCCATGGGTGCGCAACTGTACCAACCAATTCTAGAAGAAATGATGGTTGATTTTCCTTCCTAGCTGCCTATGTGGAATAGGTTTTTTTCATCACTCTCTAGTATAAGTCAGTTAGATATTTTGCTTCCTTTCTCACTCCAGGAGGCCGTTTTGTCTCATCCTAATATATACATATATATTAATGTACTAATACCCACATATTAAAAGGGATGCTTCCGAAAAAAAAAATTATAATATAGGCAGTCCTCAGGAATCTTGTTTATTTACTTCGACATTTATGTGACAACCATTGACAGTGGTTCCAGAGATGTTTGGATCTAGTATTGCTCACGGCCATGATAAACAATGCGCTTGTTTCCGCCGAGAAGTACTGAGATTGGTCAGGAAGACCGATTAGTCTGGCGAATAAAGTTTCTTCAGGTTAATCTTGGACACAGTCGCAAGGCTGCGGAAGATCTTACCATCTATATGGATGTTCATATTGCTTTCTTACAGAAGCCCTATATTCATCCTGGCGGCCATATAGGGTGTGTCTCTTCTGATGTTAGATATGTAAAGTCATTGGGCAGTGATTCTTGTTGCGGATCCTACTTGCGACGTTCTTAGACTGGGTTCATTATCGGATGAGTATTTGGCGGTGTGTCAGTAATGATCGTATGCTGTATGCCGTCAGTGCTTATTTTCGATTTTCAGATCTGGTTGAAAGACATCTTAAGCGGTTGAACATGTCCTGACTGCTCTAGGTAATGTCCCGGTCGCTGTGGGTGCTGACCTCAATGGGAGGTCGTCATTGTGGGGATCAAATGATACGAACACAGAGGGACGCATGATAGAAAGCTTTGTACATTCTCCAGTGCATGTGGTTAGTCCATTATTGACACGACCTTTGTAAGCGGTTCGTTGATTCAGGAAGTTCAGGATTGGAGAGTTCATTCTTTCGATGTGTTCCACGATCATGCTCCGATTACTTTAATATATTTGACGGTAGTTGTGACTTGGTTGTGGGCCATTGGACAGTGTTGAGCTTCAATGGGGACTTTGACGTTTTTAAAGAAAACATGGCTAGTTTAACCCGAGAGCTGTACGTTGGTGACACACCAGACTTTATGATCGAGGAGTTTCAGTGGGCAGTCTTTTGGGCGACTAAGGGATATATATCCTTAAAGAATCTGGTTCCATTACTCCCCAGACAGCCCTGGTGGATACAGGCTGTTGTACAATATCTGAAGGCTTTAAGAAAGGTATGTCAACGAGCTCAGGGAAATGGGCATTGGTTCGTGAGATCCGGAGGGCAAAGCACCGATCTTGGAAAGCGTTGGGTAAAAATATTTGCTGCAAAGTTCTAAGTGCTCTTTTGGACGACACTGGGTCAAAAATAATGATGATTGAGGAGAACCTCACTCGTTTGCTGCATTCGCTTGTTCCAGACTGTTCACCTATACTTTCGGGTTCAGCTTCTGGCGAGCAGGGTGTTAGCGACAAGGTAGCTCTTAGTCATTCTCTGGCGGTCACTGATCTTGGAGGTAAGCTGGACTCCACTGCCTGTGGAACAGATGCCAGAATAACTGTGGAAGAAGTCTTCTATTGCCTTTCCAAGGTGAAAAATAGGAAGGCTTGTGGAAATGATGGAATTCCTGTAGAGGTCTTGAAGGCTGTCCACATTCAAGAGATTTCTATTCTCATGAGCCTGTTTTAGGTGTGTATAGAGCAGAGAGTGGTTCTGATGGTTGGTTTAGAAACGGGTGATAATAGTTCCCATACTAAAGTCGCCCTGGAAAGATCCTGCGTTGCCCTCTTTATATAGACTGATTAGTTTACTTTCATGTGTCGACAAATTGTTTTAACGAGTATTGGTGGCTCGCCTAGAGTGAGAGTTAACCGACCGTTCTTGTCTGTTGCCTGCTCAGTTTGGCTATACTCGCGGTGTCTCTTCAGAGTCTGCAATTATGTCTTTGCTGAATTGGGTGCAGTCGTACTAACAGAAGTACATAGTGGGAATCTTCCTTGACATCACTGGTGCTTTTGACCACATGATCTGGGTGAAAGTCCTCGGTGAGTTACACTTGGATAAAGCATCCATTTATTTTATAGAAATACTGGAAGACTACTTCCTAGGTAGAACTACAAGCCCTCTACTACATCAGTAGATAAAAACCTTAACACAGGGCTGCCCCAAGGAAGCATGGTAGGGCCTGTGCTTTGGTGAGTTTTCATAAACCCGCTTCTCAAGGCTAACTGGGCTAAGGGCACAAAAAGTGTATGCCGATAATGTTGCGTTCTCATTGCCGGTGACAGTCGTAAGCAGTTGGAGACACTGAGCCAGGAGGTCACTTCAATTTTATCGAGTTGGGCCGACTGCTCAGATATGATGTTTTCTGCAGAGAAGATGATGTATATGTCCTTTAAAGGGAAACTAGAACGTCGACCTGTGGCAAGATTAGGGAATAAACCATTACGCTGGACAACTTCTCTGAAGTATCTGGAAGTTGTTAGATTCTAATGGTAATTTCTCAGAGCATCTTCAGGATGTTTCAAAAGCAATAACAATGTACCACAAAATACCCCGAGTAGCACAGGTTGAGTGAGGGATCCCGCACGCTCCAGCAGATTTTATACAAAGTGATAGTAATACCGATCGTCACATATGGTGCATCGGTCTGGGTTCACAGGGTCGCTAATATTAAACTAGTTGACCTAGTACAGAGCACACAGAGGCCGGCTCTTATCACTATGACCTGAGTATACTGCACAGCACCAACGGTTACTTCAATCACTCTATCTGTTGTACTCCCATTAGAACTAGAAGTATACTGTCTCGCTGTTATGTTCGCATTAAGGTATAATGCAAGGGTTACCTAGGAGAGAAGTATGCTGCTTACATTATGTTCGCATTAAGGTATAATGCAAGGGTTACCTGGGAGAGAAGTATGCTGCTTACATGATGATGATTCATCGGTAAGTATGGATATCTCTCTAATGACAGGGAAAAGATAATGGTTTGAGGCCTGAAAGCATATAAAGTCAACAGCTTGGTTTGTGCGTTTATATTAAGTATGCTTACCAAGACTGTTACAGTAGATGCCTTTACAAAGGGCTGCAAAACAAGCATGTCCCTGCGTAATAAAGTTTATAGTGTCACCCTCACAAAATGGCAAGTCTTGGATGGAATATGACGGCGCTGTCAAGATCTACTGCCGAGTGTAATTGACTAAGAAAAATACGAATGTTTGTGCTCTTTAGGGCATTGACATGTGTCGGAACACATCACGGTCCATTTGCATGCTATGAGCAACGTTTCTCTCTTAGGAAAACGTCCCGTCAGTGTGTTTGCAGAGCCGGAGCGTGTATGGCCAGTCACCTTTTGAACGCACGAGCAGATATGTCTGAAGGTACTTGTCGCCGAGCAAATTCAACCAGGGAAATTGCCTTCGGCCGGTATCATCAAATTACTGGTGTGCTGGCAGAGAGCTGGACAGATTTCTTCTGTCAGAAGTCTACCTGGTCAAGGCAATATATTGACTGTGTACTGTTTCTTGATCTTAATAAATACGATTGCAGATTATATTCCATTATAATTTCAACATAACCTTAAAAACAGACGATGTTCTGTACACTCAAAATCTGTTACAGAAATCCTTAAATAATTTACAGGAATGGAGCAGAACTACAGCCTTAGAGTTCTCTTCATAAAAAAGTAAGTACATGGTGTTCACATAAATATGAAACCAAATTATAGTAAATCTAATCATCAATAATTTGATCTTACAATGAATGAATTATAAGTTTCTAGGGTTACATTTAGATCCTAAAATGACTTAAAATGCACCCACTACTTAATAATAATGAAAGTTATAAGTAATAAGACTTTTGGACCATTCAACATTACTTAGGATTTACCATGTTCGTATCCGCTCCAGACTCAACTATGGCTCATTTATGTACTCGTCTGCTAGCAAACGACTATTAAATATACTCGATATGAAACAAAATTCTGAATTTAGGATTGTGTTGATGGCATTCCCAATCTCACCAACAGCTAGCCTTCAGTACCTCAGCGCTACTCCGCCTGTCCGCTACCGAAGGAAAATGATTGCTTTAAGTACACAATGAAGGTCATCAGCAGCATCCAAATCGCATTAATCTACAAAAAAAGGTTACAAAATGCAACCGAATGTGGGGAAATAGATAGGAAGCTTTTGATTGACTTGCAACAGCAGCCCAACGCAGTCGTCTACTTCACCGAATAATGATATGTACATTCTTTCAGTCTGCTGATTACGTTATCAGTCGTAGTGACTGATATGGTTTCCTTGCTCGAGTATTTGTTGCGAAAAGCAGATTTGCCTGCTGGTCAGTATGTGATACACTGACTCAGGTTTGACATTACAGTACATTGAAGCGAGAATCACTATTGTGATAACGATAGATCAAATATGGCACGGCATTCTTGAATTAAGTGAACGTAACACCAGTATCACTTTCGTTTGGATTCATAAGCCATGACAAGATACACAGTGCGGCACAAGGACCTACTCAAGTTTACTTGCTGATACACTAGGAGAAGCAACACAAAATATTACAGCCAGAAAATTCTGTACACGTGAAACCAGTCCTTCATATTCGGCCAAGTATATACTTTGGCAATATAAAGGATTTAGAAATTTGGCCTTTAAACATTGGTGAAAACTGTTCACCGAGGTTGGAAATAGCTGTCAACAGAATACATATTAGCCTCACGCTGAGTGCGCACTCCTATCTACTGAGTATCCAACCACCGCCAATATGTGATGTATATCATACAGCATTAATGGTCTATCATATTGTTGTAATCTGCCAGAAATATACTCAATATCAGTGTAATCAATTGAAAACAAATATCTCGTATGTAAACAACTTTCCCCTCTTCACCAACTTTATAATAAATGCTAAACGTTGTAATTATCTTACAGAAAAATTGTCAAAATATCTACTAATCCCCCCTTGGTGCTAATACAATCTACTATTGGTAATATTGTTATAACTAATTATACATTTTTTTGTACGCCTCTTCGAATTTAAATGAATCATAAAGTTATCTAAACTTATTATTAATTAATATTGTTATAACTAATTATACATTTTTTTGTACGCCTCTTCGAATTTAAATGAATCATAAAGTTATCTAAACTTATTATTAATGTGTTAAAAAATAAGAATTGTGTCAAAATATATAAAAAAATGTATAATTAACAATCTTTTCTAAAGGTCTATCAACATTAGAGCATGTTTACAAGTGTTCTTGTAGTGTGAAATCTACTAATGAAATCTTCAATTAGACAAGTATTTTAAATTCTTTCTATAATTTTAAAAAAGAATACAATACTCGTAAGATTTTTAACACCTAGAACAATAATAATAGATGATGATTGGAGTTAAACTGTAAAGCACATTACATACGCGCATGCATATATATATATATATATATATATATATATATATATATATATATATATGTGTGTGTGTGTGTGTGTGTGTGTGTGTGTGAAAATAAGGTGGAATTTATCGGCACATGTAATTTTTCAAAATTTAATATTAAAGCGGGGAATTAAACAATTTTACTTAAATACATGTAAATTAACAGAAATAAAATCATATTATTGTCACTCGTAGCATATTTTATTAGAACACTGTTTATGAACAATAGAAAATATGTTATGTATTAATATTACTTTATATTAGTTATTTAAAGATAGACTGTATGGTATACCAAAAAAATGTATGTAATGTAGAATTTTTATTATAACAAAAAATTCTGCATTAGGTATTTTACACATATCTAGGTGAAACACAGTATGGATTCTGAAAAGAGCTCTGAACAAAAGATACAATTTGCACTCTGCGAACAGTAGAAGAAAAAATGATAACAATAAATCGGCCATTTACTTCAGTAGATTACGAAAAAGCGTTCGATCTAGTCGAATGGAACTGTCTTACTGATAGCACTGATAAAATACTTATATTCAAAGCATAAAGTGGTCATAGGGTGGAAAAACAATCATTCGAAACTGTATACATCACTAAAAGAATGAGAGAAAAGGTGCCCACCAATACTATTTATGCATATATGAAGCGCTGGGGAAAATACAAAAGTTGGGGTATCAATTGGAGAACGCAGACTGAAATAAGTTTGCATATGATTAAGGACTGTTGGGAACAATGCCGAGATCCTTTCCAAGATGCCGACAATAAATGATAGCATAAAACAAGAAGCTCTACAAATGTTGGTTAACATTAAAAGAACAGTCCAAAATAGGGGAAAATATAAGAATATTACAGGAAGAAAAATGCATGCATATAATATATATATATATATATATATGTTGTAGTATATAAGTCATCAGGCGATAATTTTAACAGTTCCGTAGTTGTCACAACCAGGTTAATAATCATTGATGTGGAAATTAACACGAATTGTCGGCTAATATTTAAGTAAGAATTTAAAGATCAATCGTTGATGATGCTATATAATTTACATGTTATCAATTCCATTCGTATTACTAATTTTGTCTTTTTATAATTTTCAATACATAGGCCTTATCGCGAATCGATCATATCGTTGGTGTCGTTGATGTTAGATACGGGATTGCCATGTTTCCGTGGTCAAACTATCAAATTATTAAGAGCTCGCTTCGCTCCACAAATGAGCGATAAAGAAGCTGCAAATTACATGATTTCGATTATACGCAATTCCTTTCTTAACTTCAGGACTCGGGCGTACGACATGTTACAGTATTATCAAAATCAAATCCCGTGTTAATACATTGAGGGTGTTGTTACCACATCGATGCGTTCATGTTTATAGTTTTTACATATACGTGTGTACTTAAAACAAGAGAATAATATATGTTACGAACGAAAACTCTTTGAAAATATAAAAAAATCTAGCTATAACAGTTAATTTGTTGTGTAATTTAATAGATTATTTAGCGTAAATAATAATAATAATAATTTAAAAACGGACAAATTTTAAATGATGAAATAGTAAATTAAATGATTAAAAAAGACTTGAATAATTCAAATTTTAATTATATACCTTCGTTCGTGTAGTGAAGTTGTTTAGCCTTCTGCGTTCGTTATTGTCTATTCATTTGTATAGTTCGGTAATTTTCGAGGTCGAGAAGAAAGCAACATCGTTATTCGTAACTCGTTATCTTATCGGTTGGGGCAAGTAAGGAACCTCCACGTGGTGCCCCTGGAAACAACGCTCAAGTGATACTGGATTTTCCGAACAATTTTGAAATGTTGGTCAATCCTTACAACACGGGTAAGTGATCATGTACAGCTACAGAACCCCGAAACGTCCCTTTTCAGGGCCAATAACGATGGCCACCATTAATATCAAAGAACTGGAAGCAGTTAAAGAGGCGATATTAGCGGACTTCTGCGTCGACAACTATTGTGACGTATTGTGTATACAAGAAACCAACCAAGGCCCAAAGCAACGGCGACCAAAAATTCAAGGAATGCGGATATCTGCAGATTCAGCACGACAAACACGGCAGTGCAGTTTTTATTAGGCGTAAAGATTATATCTGCCGATTCCCAAAGTGACAGCATGGAAGTTATTACTATTGAATTTTCGAATTGTACTGTAACATCAATATACAAACCACAAGATGCCTACTTCAGTCTTCCTTCAACTATAAACTACCACAATAACATAAGTAAGATTGTAATGGGCGATTATAACAGCCACTCTCGGCTACATACAAACAGACGTGGTCGAACAATGGGCAGAGGCAGAGAACCTGGAGTTAATACACGATCTCAAGCTCCCCTCAACCTTTTAACATCGGGCATTGGAAACGCGGCTACAATCCTGACCTAGTGTTCATAAGCAATGAATTGAAGCAGATGGCAATCAAAGACGTTGGGAAGCCTATCCCCAGATCCCAACATCGGCCGGTATTGCTAAAGTTTGAACCGTTTTAATTTCAAAAAAGCAAACTGGGAGCTACACCAAAGAATTAGACAGAAAAAAACGTAAACTCATCGGCCAGCACATATATATCCTTTGTAAAAACAGTGAAGAGGTCTCCAGGAAGTTCATTCCCAGAGGACACCGAGTTAAATACATTCTGGGGATGAACAAAGTTTCCATCGTGCTAGATAATGAGTATGAAAGAAAATTCAACAATGACCCATTTTCGGAAGAAACTAGAGCAACTGGTGAACAACTTGGAGAACTCATTAACGAATGCTGTAGGAAACGCTGGCTAGATATGAAACATAATAGCAAACGAGCTTGGTCACTAATAAAAAAGCTTAATGACGATCCCACCACAAGCAAAGAACCTGCCAAGATTAAACCGAACCAAATAGCCCATCTACTAATACTTAATGGTAAATCAGCAAAAGGATGTAAACCTAGGAAAATAAAGTTAACACGAGTACCCTAAGAGGAAACCGGCTGTATCAATCGAGACTTTGATATAACAGAACTTGACGAAGCAGTTGAGCGTATGGCAAATGGTAAAGCGACAGGCGCTGATGATATTACAGCTGAACAATTGGACGAGTAACGCGAAAGTGGCTCCTCGATTTCTTTAATAAAATTTTGATAACGGAACCGACTCTTAAATATTGGAGAGAAGCTAAAGTAGTCACTATCCTTAAAGCAGGGAGACCAAAAGATGATTCTGCGAGCTACCGACCTATTTCACTTCTTTGAAATACGCTTAAGCTACTTGAGAAACTACTCCTCATAAGAATGGCGGAGAAAATTAATGGCGCATTAATAACACTGCAGGCGGGTTTCCAACTGGGGAAATCATATACAGGTCAGATCTTAAAACTAGTACAGGAAATTGACTGTTTTGAAAAAGGATTAGCCACCGGCTCCGTGTTTATTGATTTGTCAGCCGTGTAGGATACAGTAAACCAAAAAAGCAAACTGTATAATCTAACGAAGGATTCTCTGGACTAACAACAGTTATTGGAAGACTACTGGAAAATAGGGGGGTTCTACGTAACATTGGATGGTAAAAACAGCCGTTCGAGTAAACAGCGAAGTGGAATTTCTCAAGGGAGTGTTCTGGCTCCTATACTTTTCAATATATATACAAACGATCAGCCGGTTTTTAAAAACACGTGCCATTTCCTATATGCGGATGACCTTGCCATTTCACATCAAAACAAGAAATTTGAAGAGATAGAAAAACAACTTTTTACAGCACTGGAGAAGATTGGAGAATACTATGTGCAGAACCAACTGAGACCAAAAACAAATAAGACACAGATAGCCGCTTTCTACCTCAGAAACAAGAACGTGAAAAGAAGCTTAAACATACAGTGTTATCCAAATTATTTGAATGTCACACTTGATAGAACTCTTTCTTTCAAAAAACATTGCATAAATACTAAAATGAAGATCGCAGCCAGGAATAATATCATATGAAAGTTAACCAATAGTTCATGGGGAGCTACACCACATACTTTCTGGGCGTCCTGGCAATGTGCAATTCAGTCGCAGAATACGCCTGCCCAGTGTGGTATAACTCAGCATGTCGATGTCGTCCTAAATGAAAGTTGTCGGATTATCACGGGCTGCTTAAAACCCACACTGGTACATAAAGTCAGAGTTCTCCCTGGCATTGCCCCACTCGCAATTAGACGCCAAATAGCAGCTAGTGCAGAAAAAAGTGCACAAGAAGCAGATAGTCGTCACTTGCTATTTGGATACATCCAGCAGCAGCAGAGATTGAAATCACGAAGAAGTTTCATGGCCGTAACAAATCCACTCGGCGCCAAGCCTGAGGAGGTACGCTTAACGGCTTGGAAAGAGGAACACAATAAAATTATACAAAGCCGCTGGATTAAACCAACAGAAAACCTTCCAATAGGTGCAGATCTGGATTACCAAAAGTGGAAATCTCTTAATAGATAAAGTACTATGGTTGAGCATACAAGAAATAACATGAAGAAATGGAACATTAGTAAAAGCCCCACATGTGACTGCGGTGAATCACAAACAATGGAACACCTCTTCGAATGTAAAACTTGTCCGCACAACTGTACCTTTATCGACGTCCTCAAATTGGATGGAAAAATAATGAACATTTTGGACTTCTGGCAAGATGTACTATGATCAATTTTCCCGATACGATGAAGATCTTATCGGTTATAGAGAATAGTCGATAATGGCGCAGGGGAGGGGCGATACACTGTCCTCTGCCACCATCGTACCAGTACTAATTCACGTAATAATAATAACAATAGCGGTGGTAATGGTAATAATAGTGTTAATGATAGTACTAGCAATAATAATAATAGTAGTAGTAGTATATGATAATAGTAATAGTCACAATAATAATGGTAATAATAGTAAGAGCAATAGTAATCAAAGTACTAATAATAATAACGATACAAATAGTATTAACAAATTAGTAATAGCAGCGTTCATATGAGTACTGGTAGTAGTAATATTAATAACATTAGTGAACGAAATAATTTCGTGAAATTTAGCTACTCTTTCGATATCATTATGGACGAAATTACAGTAGTCCGTAATAATAATCAAGTAGAACCAAATCTACAAATTATTTCAGACGTTTTAAGCAGTCTACAAATTTCAGTAGAAATTTCAATGTCTTCCCATCTGTACGTGTTTTTCCAAGTGATTATCAGGGCTTTGCTGTAGGTCTGATAGAGGGAAACAATAACAACATAGGACACCCTATGTTTTTAGCCAAATTATTACATAATAAAGTTAAGGGCTTGAAATCAATGACTAGGCGTGGCAAAAATCAAATTAGATTAGTCTTTAACACGATTATCGAGGCGAATATGTTTTTACTATCAGAGAATACTCATAAGGAGCTCAATATTCGTCGCAAACGTTGCTTTTCCGTTTTGGTATTGTGACAGACGTCCCAACCAATCTTTCAATCGAGGAACTTACTGCTTCTTGCACTGCAAGCGCTAAAATTGAACATATTCGTAGACTAAATAAAAGGAACCATTTTTCCCCGATCCCATTAATTGAAATCAAATTCCGTGGAAATATACTGCCTGAGTCAGTTCGGTTCTTTGATTACTATTGTTTCAGAGTCGAGCCTAGTATCAGGAGACCTAAAATGTGCAACAATTGTCTCAGATTTGGACATACCAGTAAACTTTCCCATAGTAAACTTAATTGCGCCTTTTGCCCCTCAAATCCCACAAGTACTTAGAGTGCCAATCAATTCATGAAAGCCCCTCCCTCTGCTTTATTCTGCACTAGGTGTAAGGATAATCATTCAGCCTTAGATCGTATCTGCCCATTTTACTAAGAACATATTATAATTCAAAAAATTATGGCAATAGAAAATGTATCATTTTCTGAGGCAAAATAACTTAATAAAGGTGGGATGGTCACTCCTGCTTTTACCTTTGCTGAAATTACGAATAACCAAAACTTTCGGTAATAAGTATTTCTCAAACTTAGCTCTTAATGTAGGACCAATATCAGTGTACCCTAGGACGGAAATTTACTATTAATTCCTCACCCGCCTTAATTAATTCCAATAAGGACAAACTCATATCTTCAAATCCTGTGAGGCAACAACTCATTGAAAATCAAAATAATTCTCATCCTTATATGGAAACGCTTCCTTGCATTACACCTACTGCTTGTGCCCGCACTATTATCTATGCTCCAGCAGTTCCAAATTACGCATTTAGAGCATAAGCTCGAAGCCATAATTCAGCTGCTTTGTCGCTCATGTTTTTTTTTGGTGTGTGTGTGTGCGCATATGTGTATGTTTGTATATAATAATAACAATTACATCAATGCCATCTGCAAGCAAGCAGCCTTCTTCACGATCACATGCGAAAAGACATCACCTCTTAAGGAGGGATTGTCGAGCATACAAAGAACATAACCATGAAACCTTTTAATATTTTACAATGGAACTGCCACAGCCTGAAATATAACTGTGGCAGTCTTGAAAAATTAATTGATGATTATGAAGCTGATATAGTGCTGCTCTCAGACATACTGTTTATCGTTACGACAGGGCAGATGGATATGGAGGAGCTGCAATTTTAGTGTGTGATAACATTCCTTTTGTTCCTGTTTCCTGTAACTTACCAGAAGATATATCTAACTCTATACAGTTGGTAGGCGCTAAGATTCCCATAGGTTTGTCATGTTCTATATTTGTTTATAGTATATGTTAAATCTTCCTTCCGACCCAATATGTCTCCATTCCTAAATATTTTTAGTTCACTAGGAAACCCTTATATCATTGGTGGCGACTGGAATGCCTACAATGTTGCTTGGGGTGGTCACACAAATAATTATTTAGGGCAAATTGTGTGATGCTTTCCTAGAAGCAGACCGTTGTATATTAAATGACGGCAGCCCTACTTATTTTGGCAGGCATGGAACTGCCGTCCATTAGATTTAACGTTTTGCTCACCTTCACTAGGTTTCCTAGCTTATTGGAAGACCATAGACACTGCAGAAGGTGACCATTGCCCCATACTCACCAAATAAATATAAATGGCGTGTACGATGACAAGGTTCTAGGACCCTCCTCAACACCCAAGTGGAATTATAAATGTACCAACTGGCATCAGTTCTCAGCTCAACTTCAGATGACCGATTTCACCATATGCAGTGAAACTGACCCCAGAATCGTTTGAAATATTCTATAAAGCTGGTCAGAGATAGAAGGAAAGCTTTTTTACAATGTTAAAAATTACCTTCATTGGAGGAAAGCTAACGCATTAGCCAAGCGTGAATTTAAACTGGCAAAAAGGAAAGCATGGCAACAGTTTTGTACACAGTTTAATTGGCAAACCCCAATTTCAAAGGTGTGGTAGTTATCAAAAGCCTTCAGATGTTCCACCTATAACCGGGTTAAACAATTAAGTGATGAAAATATGTATTCCTTCATCAAAGTAATGGCCCCTTTTCATGTACCTGAACTGGAAGAGGTCATGCAACCTCTCAGTAGGCCTTCTAACCACTTTTTAGATTCTCCCTTTAATGAGAATGAGGTTGCTTATGTCTTAGGAAACAAAAAATCGACTGCACCTGGCCATGATGATGTGTCTTTTGAAGTACTGCAGAAACTACCGGATAACTATTTCACAATATTTGTTGGCATTCTTAATAAAGTTTAGCAGTCCAAATTAATCCCCATCTCTTGGATGGTATTTGTTGTTGTTCCCATTCCTAAGAAAAATGGAAAATTTCGACCTATTTCTTTGGCCTCTTGTTTCAGGAAGATATGTGAATCAGTTTTAACGTTATGTCTTAATTGGTGGTTAGAACACAATAAAATCCTTCCTCCTAATATGTACAGCTTCTGCAGTAATATGAGCACTTTGGACTATGTGGGTGACCCGCTAGGCAATATATACAACAGTCTTATTGAAAAACATTTTAACATTACTGTTTTCCTGGATATAATGGACTCTTATGGTAGTGTTAATTTGCCTACCTAAGTTATTATCCATAGGTGTTCCTGACCACTGTTGCCATTTTAATTGTAGACTATTTTTACAGCCTTGTATACAATGCCAGTTAATTATCAGCATACAGTATACAAAGGTTTAGTCCAGGGGGTCTGTTGAAAAGTGTGCAGCAGTAGTTTTTTTCATAACGCTGATTTGACACAAATTACCTTTTCATTACAACTGAAAGGGACGTTATTCCTCTCTGCTCATCATTCCGATATTTAGGAATGAATTACTGTCGATTCTCGGTTAACATGGCGCCCACATATTGATAAACTATTAACAACTATTAACCGTGCTATTAACATTTTACGTATTTTGCATAATACACATTGGGTGATGACTCCTTTATTCTATTACTACTCTTCCAATCACTAATCCGATGTAAACTGGAATATGGTTCCATGTTTTATGGAACTGCATCAACAGTATTGTTAGGTAAGTTGGATCGTGTGTAAATTGAATACATTATGCTATGTATTGGTGGTTTTAAAAGCAATCCGGTATCAGCATTAATGGCAGAGTGCAAAGTTTCACCCTTACAACATAGAGTTATTTATCCCTGGAACTGCTGATACGTAGGATGAATAATGATCACTTCCCTTTGTTTAACACGTTCAGTCATATCTATTCTAACTGGCGTTTTTCAAATAGAAAAATGTCCCTGCTCTATTCCATTATAACAAGGTTGGAGGAGTTTCGTGTACATCTCACGTGCATGCAAACTCCTTTTCAATTTATTGGGTCATATTTTTACTTCTTCAACAAACAAAATTCATCTTTTTCCCCTGAGAACTGTAGTCTGTATCCTTCTACACTAATTTTTGCAACTTTCAATAGTATTATCTCCGAAATGTTTCCACTACACACCCTTGTTTACACGGATGGATCAAAGTAAACTCGAGGAACGGGAGCAGCACTGTTCATTCCAGCTTTCAATATTAGTAACATGTACAAATTATGCTAAGAAAGTTCAGTATTTACTGCAGAATGTATGTGTAGCAGTACTACAAGCCTTGTCAATTCTAGTGAAATTAAATCTTCGCGGAAATTACCTTATTATTACCGATTCAAAAAGCGTGATGACAGCTGTAGACAATAAACGTAGCATGTCAGATACATTAATTGGTTTAGTTTTGCTAAAACGTAATAATTTGGAACGTGTGGGAATATCTGTTTCCTTGTGGGTGCCGGCCATAGAGGTATTCAGACAATGAATTTGTTGACTCATTGGTTAAAGATACGTCGTCTAGTAGTGTAGAGCTCTCCTTAATCACTCACAAAGATATCATTCACTTTATTCAGCTACAGCATAGGGGTCAATGGGAGCTAATGTACACTGAGAACATTAGTCAATCACCTCTCACTTATTACTATCAGCTCCAGCTGTCTCTCTCCAAACTCCCGTGGTTCTTTTCTATTTCTTCAAGAAGATTAGTCGTAAGGGAATTTGACACCATTTGCTGCCTGACCGTCTTTTCCGTATGCAGCTTAGAGAAAGTCCCTTTTGTCCCATCTGTTCTGAACAGGCAGTCTGCAACCCCGATTATGTTTTTTTTTTAATGATCTGCTGTGGCGCCGTTGCGTTCGGAGCTTTATCTTGTCTTTCTACGTTCTTCCGAATATTACACCTGCGTATAATGTATCGTCCCTTCTCCATCTGGATAATCTATAATTATTCCCCCTTTAGCGACGTTTTATTGCTACATCATAGCTATGTACGTCAAATCTACAGAGCACTGATCGATAACAAAAATGTACTTAGACTAAATGCAAATCTGAACTAGGGCGAATAAGTTTAGATAAACATACACTGTCACTGAAAGCACTAAAATAAGATACCCCAAGTAAAATTTCTTCAAGAAGTTATTAAGGATCATACATTCAAATTTTTTAATACATTCTATTTTAATAAATCTATTAATAACTATGAGTCCGTGATACAAAAATATATATATATATATATATATAAACATAACGTCTCAACCATGTAACGTTTCAATTTTTAATATCCAATTAATTTTCTTTCATCTATTTGTACCTGTATACGTACATGTAGCTTATATGCCATGCAAACCGGCGTTCAGACAACTGGTTCGAAATGTGAAGCGGATGACCAGTTATATAATATGTGGCTAGAAAGATTTACTAATTTTAATCACATCATTAATACGTAAAATGTAAGACCTTCTCTAGAACCAATCAATGTTATAGAAATAGAGATGAAAGATATCATGTTTCTATTCCACATCAAAATCCTGATATATTGTTCAGTAATAAAAGTTGCAGAATAAACGATTTTAACAATAATTGTAAATGAAACTTTACATCATCTATTTACTGGTTATAAATCAAATAGACGAAATTCCCCGTCAAGAAATGTTTATCATAATGAGAGGTATGATGCGAATATCGAGAAACGTAGTCATACTAATGATAATCATAAATAAGGGCTGAAAAATACGATCTAGACGTGCGTAAGGAGATAAGAAAACTGCCGAATTTTGATAAGCAAAATCGAGATCGATGACAGTAAACATATTTCGGCTTTATGTCAGATTTGACACATAAATGATGATGGAGAAAATAAACAAGCTCTAAATGGATCTCATTAAGAACTCCCGGGTATTTCGCTTCCAATCTTTATCAAGTGAAATGAAAACCCAAATAGAATATCTACAAGTTTAAAACAGATGTAATTCAAATTCATAAAACGGTATATATATATATATATATATCCATCCGTTATTTTGTTGACACACCTAACGCAGCAAAACATGGTTTGAAGGTGTGTGTTGGTAGTGCGGTAGATGCGAACATAATATATATTGCGTCCGTACATATATACATATATAATACATATATATCCGTCCGTTAATTCGACTCGCTCGCTCATTTTACAGGTTAGCTACCCATATATACCATGCCAATAGAAATTTCACTTCAAAGGTTTCTACTAAGGAATTCGAATTTATAATTATTCATAATATAATTTCTTATAAATGCTATTAAGTGCATTTCTTTTTCTGACAGATTTTTTTTTATTTATGCATTTATTACACCAATCTTATTACACTTCTATTATCTTTATTAGTTTCGTTCGCTCTTGATAAATCGACACAACACACACACACATATATATACATACACCTTACTTTGTATCACACATGTAAAATATTATGGCGTTACACATTCAATTTTTTTCCTTGTGTACCGACCAAAAAGACATAAACACAATGCCTAAATTAAAACTTCTGCTTTCTGAAGCAACCTGTCCCAATGGAGAGGTTGCTTGCTGTTATTGTGTCAGCCTAAGTCAGCCACTATTTAATCTTAATCAGCTCAAAGGCCGCACATTCAATTTACAATCAAATTATGAAATAATTCCAATCGAAATAGATTATTTACGAGTAACAGAATCTGAATTATATTTGGCACGTTTGTAACATATATGTAAAAAAGTTTATTCAACTATCGCAACATATGAGTCAATAAAAAGAGACAATTAATAAATTGTTTTAAATTTTTAGTATTTTTCTCATTTTCAATTCATAAATATGATATTTTCACCTAATCAAATTTCATTTTGTCACCCATTCCGACTAACGTAGGTATTATATTTTAAACAGCATAAATTACATCAATACGACTAACCTTTTGAATTTTAAAGCAGAATTTATTAAAATTATTTACAAATATCTTTAAAATAAAATAGAAAGTTGCAGTAGCGTTGCCAGACTTGGTTGAAGAGGTGGTTCAAACAAAACTAAATTATAACAGTAAACTCAAGTTAAATTGAATTTTAAGTAAATAACCAAAACTCAAGTAGATTAAACCTCAAGCCCTAAGCAATCCAACTCACCAGAGTTATTTTTATACTTATTAGACGTCGAATATGTAATTCTATTAGAAGCAATAGACGACAGAAATAACACACTAATAGTATGTTATTGAAGACAGAGGGAGATGGTTACAAAGTACAATAAATTCCGCGAAAAAATAAACGATAAATAATGATTTTATATTTTTTGAATGAATAATACATAGTAATACTTATCTAAATTTAAAATTTAAAAATTATTCTTCGCGTTTTCCTACAAAATTCTTCTAGTTATTACAAAACTATTTATTTACTTCAAAAAACAACGAAATTTAAATAAAATAAAAAAAATAGGTTTAACAAATGCAAAACGGCATTTAGGGGTTCAGACCCCCAAAACCACCCCCGCTACGCCACTGGAAAGTTGTTAAATTTTAACTTCTTTAATTTGTAAATCATAAAAGTAGAAACATCTTGAAACAGACCCATATCGTTATGTTATGTCATCTATATAAAATATTCAAAGATTAATACTGAATCGGACGGTCGAAAAAATTGACGCTAAGCTTATTACTCCAACAGGCTAGTTTTAGATCCGGGAGGTTTTGTATGGGATAAATTCTGGACCTGACCCAACATATTAAAGACGGTTTTGAAAACGGCAAAGTAACGGGGACAGTTTTTGTAGACCTAACTGCAGCTTTTGATATCATACCTCATAGAGTATTTGTTAATAAAATTCACCAGACCACGGACGATTTCAAGCTGGCACAAATTATCCAAATGTTACTCAAAGCCAGACGATAATATGTGATACATAAGGGGAGAAACAGTACCAAAAACGTATACGTGACCGTGAAGCGACTCGTTAGTTAATAATCAAATAAAACAGCACAAAACTAGAACACACGGATAAAACTAAATATCTCTGAGTCACTCTTGATCGATCGCTGACATTTCAACGGCACTGTGAAGCCACGAAAATGAAGGTTATATGACTAGATCAAATGTTATTCGCAAGCTAATTAGAAGTAGTTTGAGAAACAAAACAAAAGATACTTCTGTTACGGCGCTGTATTTCTCTACGCTGGAATATGTAGATCCAGTGTAGAATCGTTCTGCACTCGCTAAAAAAGTTAATAAAAACAAACACAAATAGGGCTATTATATGAATTAAGTGCAATCGCACCGCCAAAAATTAGTCGGAATGTAGCAGCAAAGAAAAAAAAGTGGGAAACATCTCACGACAAGTGTCATCCATTTTATGGCTACACGGAATTTGCTGATCTAAAATCTAGGAGTAGCTTTCTGCAGACAGTCGGAGAACTGAAAAATCCAGACAAAATCAAACAACTGAATATGCTTCTAGCGATTATAAAATTCAACCTAAATAGGTGGCGGATGACGCAAGATAATCACTGAGAAAGAAACATTAACTTTTCTAAAATATTGGACGAAGAAAAGACTATAATAGCCATACGATATAATAATAATAATAATACATATATACCGAACAGCGTTCAGTTAATTATTTGATACAACATAGATTACTGTAATGGATTCAAAGTTTTATTAACATATACACGATCGAAAGGTACATTAAATCGACAAGATAGTCTGTGAAAAACAAAACCCAACACCGTTTAGATTACTGTAATGGATTCAAAGTTTTATTAACATATACACGATCGAAAGGTATATTAAATCGACAAGATAGTCTGTGAAAAACAAATACACCACCGTTGAACTCAATTTTCCCATTAATTGTAATTTGTTTAGCATACACATTTATATCACACGTAAACTAGTGTAAACGATACAGGTAACGTACAACCAAAAATAAACGAAACAAGAAGTACCTGTAGTAAAATATGAAAACAGACTCTTTAAAGACGACTCGTGTAACAAAATATATAATTCCGTATTATAAGAAAAAAATACTGTATAAACAAGGTACATCCCTTAATGAAGCAAATAATAAAATTTTAACAAAAATTTTAATTGAAAGAGTTGAACCTAACGATTATTTTGGAAAATTTTTACTAATATGCACGATATAAATAAGACATGAATCGGATGACGTTTAATAATTTCAATATGTAAGTAAAATACACTTACCCAAGCATTTTCCAACTAATACAGGTTTTTTTGATTTGCATTTTTCATTTATCAAAACTTCATTCCGTTTACCTTAATTGGTCATTTGCCTGTAAATGAAAACGTATTCCATACATTATTGTAAGGCAATATGGCATTCTGAACAATCGAACAAAATAAACATGTCTTAAGTTGATATAAATTTTGAGATGTTTATAATGTAACGAAAATCGGAATAATGGGTACCGAATTATGTTGCAGTAGGTGTTTTCCGCCATGGACCATTGGAGGAGGCTATTTTTATCGTAAAGATGTTTATTAGTACAATTTTCGCGTTGCACAAATATTTGAAAATTGTCATAAAGAGTGCTGTATCACCGTGACCAATTGTAAAACTGTAGATAAGAAACTTCGAGGAAACGCGCACACCTGGGGAAGTCTGTCACAACGCCAAAAAGGACAGAAGCGTTGCAGTCGTTACGGCTACGGAAGAAGTATGATATTTAGTACACAAAATCAATGCGAAAACAGAAACTGCAAGTGTTTTCGAAACGCCACAAGGAAAAAATATGGACACGGTTTATTAAAAAAAGAAAAAATGACGTGAGAAGTTTTCTCCCACAAACACCAAATTCACAGATTTACGGACGTGTCCCAAAATTGTATATTATACCTACACAGAATATAAATAAAACTAAAAAAAAAAATAAAATATAACTAAATTGCCACTTTCGTTATTACACTATGACGATTATTTATTGAAGCCTGTTCGTTTTAGATATGACGTTATTTAATCATTAAGTTTATGCATTCACCGAGGTTGAAGTTAAGTTAAAAACGTTCAATAATGATTTTCTTCAAAACTACTTTGGATACAATTTAAATATATATATATATATATTTTTTTAAATATAAATATTCCATAACTATGCCGTAGTGAACAATGAAAGAAAACACTTCAAATACTATTTATCTAAATAAAATTGCAAATTGAATTAAAAATTTATATTTCTTCATTACGTCGGTTTATCAAAAAATAATCTTACACATAAGCAACTACGAATTTAGAACAGATTTTATTTTTAGTAGGCATCAACATTTTCATATTTTATATTTTATCCACGTAGATCAATTTAAATGTTTATACAAAACCGTATCATCTGATATAACAAAACTCAGTAGAATTATGTTGAAATAAAAACACACATATATATATATATATATTATTACGACGATCGTCGTATGTTCACGTCGTGATAATTTAATTGATTCATTTGGGAAATGAGGACTAATATTTAATTTAATCGATATCACGAAAAAATATATATTTATTTATTTAGTCAAAATAAAATATTCAATTCGACGCTTGCTAGCGTACTAATCATGAATGAACGTACGTGTAGTTATAATAATTATTATAATAATAAAAAACTGGATATTTGTGATGAGCGAGCTATTGTCATACAATAGTAGTAGTTAAGCTAAAACGCTCCTACTATCACAAGGTAAGTGAAAAAAACAATTGCGCATGCTCAAGCTACTCGGGCGACGTGCAACCGACCGAGTGCGATGATGACGAGGAGAGAGGAGACAGAAGATGTTGGAGAAGTAGATAATTAAAGGTTAAAAAAAAAAAAAGTCATTGATAAGTTAGCCTTTAGTTATGTCGGTATTGGGAGCCAACCGAAAGGAAATATGGTTGGCGAGTTACATCACAAATCTGGTTAGTTTGATTTATACATATATTATTAGAATAAAAAATGTTATTTTATTTTATTTATCCAATCCGCCGATAAAAAGTAAAAGTGTATAGTTTTTTATTGCGTGATAAAATCCTCAGGGATCTGTTTTAAGCCCGGTTTTATTCAATATCTATATGTTTAAATTATTTCAAGCCTGCCCTCGTAATAGCATTAATATCTTATCCTATGCTGATGACATTGTACTTTATAAAACCAACTATGATCTTTCAGAAGGTATTCAATTACTAAATAGTAATTTAGAATTGATCTGTAAGTTATTAAACAACATTGGTTTCACTCTTTCATCTCATAAATGTGACTCTATCATATTTTCTTATAGACGTGTTAACCATTCGATACCCGGTTTAATGGTTGACAATTATTGTGTTCCATTTACCACATCTTGCAAGTATTTAGGCTTTGTCCTAGATTATAGACTCAATTGGCGTAATCACATCGAGGCCATTTATTCCAAAGCTTCAAAACGAATAAATCTCTTAAAAACACTTTCGCATAGTGATCCTCTAATTTTACTTCTTTTGTATAAATCGTTTATTCGTAGTGTCATAGATTATGGTAGCTTTCTCTTTGCCAATGCACCATCTAGGTATATTTCAACTTTAGACAAACTTCAAAATACATGTCTACGTTTGGCCCTTGGACCTTTTGTCTCTACTTCCATAGCCAGCCTAGAAGTAGAGGCAAAAGTCCCTCCTTTATTTATGCGGCGGTCTTATTTGGCTGATAAATTTTTGATTAACTCTTTCTCAGTTACTTCATACTCGATATTTCTCTCATTCCTCGAAATGTTTCAGAACTGGAGATTTTCTTTTAATCGCCGTCCTATTTTATGTCTTTCTGCACATCACCTTTCTATGTACAGTGAATTAATACTTCCTTCTTCACCTTCCGTTTATTTTTCATTTCCCTTTCTTAATAATGATCTTGTGTTAGATATAGATTTAAATTCTTTTAAAACGTTCAAAGCTTCTACACCCCTTCTATCGCCAATATTCTCTTTACATCCCATATTTGTGATAACGGGTCAGAATTTCTCGCTATATATACAGACGGTTCTAAATCAAAGAATCATGTAGGAGCAGCTTTTATAATTCCTTCCTTAGACATAGTTAAAAAATTTTTCCTTTTGCGAGTTTCTTCCATTTTTACAGCAGAGTCTGTGGCTATTTTTCAAGCTCTGCGTTTCATTCTGTTGAATCGGGTAACTCAAAAGGTAATAATTTTTTCAGATTCTAAAAGTTGTCTCTTGGCCTTAAAGTTCTCACTTTATAATCCTCATTCCTCTCCCATAATACTTAAAATTCGTAATCACATTACCCTTTTACGGGATGCCGGTATCTCTGTAAGTTTGCATGGATTCCTGGTCATGCTAGTATTAAAGGGAATTTACTCGCTGATCATTATGCTAAATGTACAACGTACCTTGGTTTATTTATTGCTTACACGCCGTGCATTGATCTCCTGTCTATCATTAAGACAGCTCATAAAGAATACTGGAAAGCTACTTGGAATAATCCTTATAATGTTACAAAATATAAACTGCTTCAACCTGATCTTCCTTGTCTACCATGGTTCTATAATATCGAAATACAAGCGAGTCTGCTCCGTGGTTTTATTGTCACTTTATGTCGACTACGTTTTGGAAAGAATCGTCTACCGGCTACACTTTTTCAAATGCATCTTGTTGCTTCTCCGTTCTGTTCACATCCTTCAGATATTCACTGTATCGCAGACGCAAATCACATTTTCCTGGAGTGCTCATATTACCGCTCCACTCGTGACTCCTTCTATAATCACCTCATATCTCTAAATGTTCCTTTTCCTGTCAATATTCCTTTCTTACTCTCCACACGTAACATGCACATATACATATGTTTATATAGGTTTATTGTTAATTGTAACATACCCATATAGTTAAAATTAAGATAATTCTTTTTTATTTTTTCTTGTTTATATAATATAGTTTAATGGATAAACTGATACGGAAGCCCAATAAAAAAAAAAATATTCGTGTTAACGTAAAAAGGTTATTCGCTCATCTAACGCGCATGTAATTTATAATGTTTTGAATTATCTTTCATACAATAAACTATTTCTTCATGAACACCACGTCATAGTTCATTTGTGCAATAGAAAAGAGAAAAGTATTAAAAGACGAGGAGAGAAAGTATAGTGTGATATAGAAAATATATATATATATATATATATATATATATATATATAATTGAAAATATAATAAAACTCTAAAATGTGTAATATAATGTAATCTCTTAAAATGCTAGTAGCCCTAAAAATTAAAAATATAATTGTTAAAGAACTAATTAAATATAATTAGATGATAAGTGCTTAATTATCAATATTAATTTTTATTATGCCTGTTGATGTCCAGACTGGCTAGTTGTCGAAGCAACCTGAGTTGTTTGGCCATTTTAACAGCATCAAAGTTAAAATCATTTCTATCCCATTTCTGGGAGTAGCGAATTATTTCAGGATGGAAAATGTTGTTTCCGAGAATTTCTCTATTCTTAAGGAACTGAATATTTTGTGGTGGCAGAGATAGGCTAGGTGTATTTCATCGTAATGTTGATGAACTTCATGGTATCTTCAGGTATGGTAATTTCTTCAAATTTATAGTGTTTATTAGCATGGAAAGCCTGTACTGGAACCATACATGCGCTTTTATGAAAAATTCCATATCATCATAGTTTCTAAAGGAATCAATAAATCAAATGCTCCCATAGCAACACACATCCTCTCATTTGTCAAATTGACAGGGGAGACAGGCCAGCTGAGCCTGTATGTATCATACATGCAAGCCTGAACGGGAAATGCTAAAGATAATCTTCAAAGTGTTAGAACTTTGGCTGGTTCTTTCGTTTCTTTAGATTTCAATTTGTACTGGGGCATTATTAGAGCACAAGTAGCTCTTCCCTTGGGAGACATCTTTGCTTCCTCGGCATTAGTAAGTTTTTAGATGTTAGAGCATCCCTCATAAAAAAGCACTATCATGAAAGCTAAATCTTTATCTCTTGAACCAAGAACTGAATTAGATGAATAGTAATTGAAAACGCTTATGGTTTTTAAGGAATCAAAACGCTGCCATTTATCTAAATTAACCTTTATAGATGATTTTGTCTAATAGTCATCTCCAGGGATGGCTTAAAGCCACTCTGTTATTCTTTCTATGCATTCCTTAACAGAGATGTTTAAACTTTCATTATTATTTTTCATGAATGAGTCTCATAACAATAATTATATTTTTTAAGAGATAAAGGTGGATCACTAACAGGTTTAGCAGTAACAAGGAACGTGAAGAAGCATTTTCGTACGAACAAAGAATTTCTACAGAAGACGTACGAAGCTGCAGTACAACTTTCCTTTTTTAAAAACTACAAAATTATACCAAAAGATATAATTTTTAATCTACATATGCTAAAATTATTTTTATTTTAAATTACTGAAGTATGTAAACTTAAAGAAGATATAATTTACCGTTTAATTTCTGTAAAATTATCTATAGGTATTTTTCATATAAATTATTCGCAGAACTATAATATTATCTATAATTATCTAAATTGTAATGTATCAAAGATACAAATAATCTATAAGTCGATCGTCTTTAAATAAATATATAATTTGATTTGATTTGTTGAATTTAACAACAGTATATTTCATAATTCATACACAACTTATTTTATAAATTGTCACTAAATTTCTGATGGTGTTTAACAAAAACAATAACAAAATTAATTAATAATGTAGTCGATACACGATATTTGCCACGTAATTTTTATCAATAAATGATCAAAGTGATTGTTATATGTACAGACTCGAGGGAAATATTGCAAAAATAAATAAGCGTATAACTTAAAATTACATCTTAGTTTGGAGAATAATTTGTTGAAATCTGTTTGTAATTTTCGGAATAATTTTTTTTCTAACCAGACAGTTAAGAACAGATGCTAAAAATTATTAACTTATGAATTTAACAATTAAATAAACACCCATAATAGAAATTATTTTTTTTCAAAATTATTATTGAATAAACAAAATTAAGAAAGAATATACCCCAAAATATTGTTCAAATATTTAGAAAGGAGTATAGTAGTCGAGATAAATAATATCTTACCAGCTAAATCATTATGAAGCGTTAAAGCGATTTTTGTGAAACAAATTTTAATGGTTTTTATTTTGTAAATATTCCTTTGCATAATTTTGGTGTTTTTTACTTTTAATGACCCTTTGTCGTGGTTGAAGTCAGAGGGTGTGAAGTATTATTCGGCTGACCACCAAAGATTTAAATAAGATAAATTTAAAAAAGAGAATTTGGATTAAAGTACTCAAATGGTATATATCATAATGAATAAGAAAGCTAAAATTTCTTCTTGAAATGTACAAAGTCTAGGCTGGGTAAGTGTACAATGTATAACTTTAAAGAGAGAAATTTAAAATGTATGTACTTAGTCCTAGTGAAGTATAGTAATTTTGGTAATGAAATAATAAACGTGCAAGACACAGTTCATGTATTACTCAATAGTAAATGAAGATCTTAGAAATGGAGTCACAATTATAATATTGAAAAACATCTATCATTATCATATATAAAAAATTATTGATTTTCAAATATGATATAAATATACTCTCCAATAGCAGATAAGGATACAAAAGAGTATAATTAAATCAATGAATCAAAACTATGCCATGACCTACAGAAGACAGACGGTTTTGGTTTTTGAATAATGCAGTTGGTAACACTTCTACAACGCAAACCGTGTGCTCCACGTTTAATGAACACACGAGAGTTTAAGGTTATCATATTATCCTATAATGAGAAGGTGTATGCGTTTTGCATGGAACGTTATTTTAGAGGTGAATCGATCATAATAGTGAAAAGAAAGTTTCGAAAAGAATTAAAACTTATACAGTGTAACCTGTACCATCTCGCAATTCAATTTTAAGGTGGGTAGAAAACTTTCGAGGGACAGTGTCTGCAACGGATAAAAAAACGTCCTAAACAAAAAAAACGGTTCGTACCCTTACAAACATCGATCGAGTTCAGGCAGCAATCATTCAGAGTCCCGGGCACTCTGCTCATCGTCATGTTGCTTCTTTAAACTTATCGAGAAAATCTGTTCGCCGTATATTCCTGGAAGACTACTTGAAATTTAATCCGTATAAACTGGTAATAACTCAGGAACTGAAAAGTATGGACCATAAACAATGAAAACTTTTTTTTGCTGAAATGATGCTGAAAAAAAATGAAGATGAAAAGACTGATTTAAACAATCTTTTGATGAACGATGAAGCTCATTTTCAGCTATCTGGATTCAAAACAAAGAGAACTGCCGCTACTGGTCTGAATCTAATCCGAATTCAATGGAACAGAACCCGTCAAACAGTGAGCGAGTAACCATCGGGGTTGGAGTGGCGAAGTGGGGAATCGTGCAGAAATTAGTACCTCGTGAGTGAGTCGGTTTTAACACAGAGTTGATTCATACGACTCTCGAGAAAATAAAAACTCGTTCTAAAAACTGACTCAAGCATGTAAATTGAAACGAACTTAATAACGAACAAGAAAATTCGCATAAAGAAATAAAGATTCCTCCAATATTTATACCCAGCGTTAGTAACATACAAATATTAAAACAGACAATTGAAACTACCTTATGCACAGTACTTTCAATTATAAAACCATTAATGGTGGAAAATTAGTAAAAATAAATGCACTAAACATAAAAAATTACAGAGAAATAATAACAATTTTAAATTAACAAAATGCAGTTTACCATATCCATCAACTAAAACATGAATGGACACATAAAGTAGTTTGAAGGAACACACATCCCTCTGTCCTAACAGAAGACATAGCATTTGTTTTATCAGAAAAATGCCATCAAGTCCGACACATGCTAAATGTAAAACATAGGATAGGGAAGTATCCGCTCCATCTTTTTTTTTTTATTGACATTGAAATAAAAAATAATAATTCTATTATATCCAGTACTCACTAAATGCCAGTCACATTTGAGGCACAAAGGGAAAAGAATGTAATGGTCCAGTGTATCAGATGTCACTTACAAATGTGTTAAGGGTGGACAAAATCATGCATTCATCAATTGCAATAGAAACTTAAATCTGCAACCAACATGTGCATTATGCAACGAACATCATACAGTCAATTACTAAAGTTGTACTGTATATCAGGGACTAAATAACAGAAGAAAGGGGATATCTACAGTCTTACCGAATAATGGGAACAACAGCAACAGGTACACTGAACTAAATACACTAAATAATAGTACAGGAACACAAGAAATAAAACAAAATATAAATAAACCATCGTATGCTGAAGCTACAAATAACCAAACACAAAGTCTTACGATTCCGTATATCAGTAATAGGCATAATAATAAAGGAAAAAAATAAAGAAAATAATACAAAAATAATAATAATAATAATAGTAGTAGAGATAGCACTAATAATAGCAACAATATAGAAAAGACATTAAAAAAGTTTTTAAAGAAATATAATGACCCAATAAAATCAAATGATAAATGGATTAATACAACAAAAAATGAATTTTCTAAAAACAGGCACCTGGAATGCTAATGGCATTTCCAGTCATAAAAATGAAATTGAAATATTTTTAAATCAAAGCAACATAGATATATTAATAATATCAGAATATCACTTAACAAATAAAAACTATTTTCATATTAACAGATATAGCACACTCCATCCTAGTGGTAATGCTGGAAGCGGATCAGCTATTAAAAATAACATCAAACATTATAAAATCAGCAAGTATCAAACCGAATATTTACAAGCAACTAATGTATATATAAAAGTTTGGATATAAATATAACAGTGTCAGCAGCATATGGTCCACCAAGACATAAAATACATAACACCTATTTAATGAGTTTCTAAAAACCCTAGGCAACACGTACATAATAGATGATTACAACGCCAAAAACACATATTGGACATCAAGATTAACTATATCTAAAGGAAGAGAATTATTGAAAGCTTGCATACGACAGATAATAAAAAACTTCCCGATCTACTTGATTTCTTTATAACTAAAGAACTAGCTAAATTCTAAATCAGGTAGCTAAAAAAAGAATTAAGGAAGCCATGGCAAACATACAGAAATCCACTCATAAAAAAGAAGCACAATAAACAAACAAAGAAAAGTAAAAAATGTATTACTTAAACTAAAGAATGATAGCTTCATTGAATACCTAACTTCCTTATCTCCACAATCGCCAGAAAACACACGTACCCTAAAAAGACTGAAGGAATCTGTATATCGAATAAGGATAATTCATGGGCTCACAGTGATAAGGAAAAAGCTGAATAATTTGTAAAATATTTCTCTATAGTTTTCACCCCACATCCTGGTCATGAAAGCCTAAAATTCATATAATATGTATGTAAGCTTACCAAAAGATTTATTTTCCGAAAGAAATTAAAATAATCGTTAAAAACGTGAATCCCAAAAAATCTGCGGCCTACGACCTGATAACAGCTATTTTTTTAATTATCAATTTGAATTTCAATTTTATTTATTTCAACTTATCGATAAGGAAAATTATAATAAACATATAACTACTTTATGTGAATTTTTACAATGGACCGATTTCGTTAATTTCTTATCATTTTTAGTTAAAATACACCTTCGACTGCTCGAGATTACGATATTTACGGTCATGATGAAATAACGTATTAATCTAAAAAATAATTCGGGGGTCGGGTAAAGTACAATAATACTCAAGTTTAGATTAAAGGTAGAGATACTAGCTAATTCAATACATTCGAGTTTCCCAGATGGAGTTGACAATTCCATTATCGAATCTCTATTGCGCTGTTTAGGGTGAAATTTACGTGGACCTCTGCTCACTGTGGCGTCGATCGAAATGAGAAAACGGATGCGATTACTCGATCGGATCGAATTCATTGAGAAACATATTAAACTACAATGGACACAATTAATATGTGATCTTAAGGAAATGTTTTACCGTTATTTTTTAATCGTATTTCGAATAATGCAAAAGCTTGTTAAAATATACAGAATATGCTACTATTCAAAAAACAATTCCAAAAGAGCCTTGAGTTACACACAGAGATCTCCTTCATAAAGATTTTTGTTAAATTAAGAAGTGTTCATAACTGGAGATCTAGTCATCTTGCAAAGTCGGAGATCATCAGAAGTGTAGTTTGTGACGTATGTGATATTGAATATAGTAACGAACACCACCAAACACAAAAATAGAGATACTCTTCTCCCTGAACTTCTGTTGACAAGGAGTACGCTACCAATAGAACTTAAAAAACTTATTATGGGTCTTACCTCCATGGACGCTCAATAAATTATATAATTTTATTACGGCAATAACACGAACTTAGTCCAAACAGTCCATTAATCTGGCCGAAATGTGAAATGGGCCTTACGATTTTAACTTAACAAAGTAAAATTGACACATGAACTATACATATATAGGCCTCAAATTAATAAAATAATTAAAGAAGTCTCGTGGAGTAAGTTACTGTGTAATTATTGAAGTATCATTTTAGTTTTTACAATAATTTATTGAAGAAAATTTATAATTTTCGCATTCTAAACCAAATAAATTAAAAACAGTCGTTAAAAATTATTAATTTACGTACCGCTACGAAGTATAAAGTATTAAGGGAAGGTTTAATTCTGAATGATAAAGATTCATTAGAGGATATAATGTTAAAACTAAAGTTACTCCTAATAGTTTAAAATTACATTATAATTTTTTAAATATTGTAATTGAAAAAATAAAGATATAAAACTTAAATCTATATAAACATGAAATAATATCATTCCGATTTAGTATCATGATTTGAATGCTCAGATGCTGTGTCTGAATTCTGACCACTTATACAACCATTCTATTACTTTACTTGTAACTTTGTTTTTATTCATCGCAGTATTATTTAGTAAAATATTCAATTATAATAATCTTCATAATATACATACAAAACACACATAATCGTGTTCAAATATACATATTCGTATATGGTATAATATGTTGTGAAAAAAATAACGCAAAATTTAGTTTAAGTATTCACATACAAATGCGCTTAACCGTGCAGATCGTACTGATTATAATTTTAATTAATTTAATGTGCTACGAATTTAATTCCAAAATTACTAAACTATTATGACATTCGTGCGAACATCAAACTGACGAATAAAACGTTACGGACACAAAAACAAAGAAATACTTCACTCTCGCTCACTCACAAACGGGTACTTAAACATACAAAGAGCAAACAACAAATGTAGTTCAGAACATTATACCCACGACGTAAGCTCGATATTCAATATCAACAATCTGTTACCAAGACTTCATGTATCGTGAGCACGTACATTTATCTCGGTAAAACACTTTTAACGTTTTCCCATCTTTAAGAATTTAACTTATTTTACCAAAGAAAGACGACAACAATAACAAATAACAACACGTAGTATTATCATTTTTATTATTACCTAATCGTTACTATTTTCAGCAACACATATACACCCAACCAAAATTTACGATAAAATCAACACATGAAAGAAACTATAACATGAAATTTGAAACGATTTCAATCGTTCCTACACAATAGTAGGCAAATTTCAACCACGCCAAATACACGACTATCGAACAAATTTCATAGTTCCGTTTGTGAAATATCTATAAAAGGTAGATGTGGGTTCTTAAAGTATATTTTATTTGCCTTTCAAGAAAAATAATATAAAAAATATATAAAGAAAGTGATATAATAAAATCTCCACAGTTAAAATAATAATTTTTATACGAAAATGTAAGATGAATTCTTTTACAACTGAAAAACACCTCCGAATTACTCACGCATTAGCTACTAACAATTCGTGTAACGCAATTGCTCGAGCATTAGAGTTTTTATAATATTTCACATATCTTCGATTACAAACAGGAAATAGTTCTCACTAAATTTAACTGAATCAGTTTTGGTATTATTTATTCCATATTATGTAGAAGCACTGGCGAAGGGCCGATTATTGATCATTAAAATTATTATAGTTATTTTTAAAATAAGTTATTTGTTAGATTTTATCTAACAGCGGGAGCGATCGCGAGTTAAACATTATTAATGAACAAATTATATTCAAGAATATTGTTCAAATAAGTTGAAAAATATTATCTTACCGGTTCAACTAATTTTATCAATTTTTTCATTTGGGCTATTTGCCAATTAAGCGAATCAAAAAATTTATGCCTTTACGACTATCGAAAAACGTTTTTTCCCCTATAATCCGCGGTACAACGTTCAAACACTACTATGAACTTACCACATATATTAAACGACGTCAAGTTATAGAAATAAATTATTTTAATATATTTTCGTTATTCTAAATTGCGGGTAAAATTGAGCATATACAAAAAATCGTGTTTTCTGAACATAAATCACATTTTTGCATAAAAACGACTAATGACGAAAATAGTTTTCGAAAAAATTAAATTTTTTGAAACTGTGTTTCCGAATTTACGAAATCAACAAAACCAAAACAAAAAACCCGTTATTTATCGGATATCAATTTAAAATGACTAAATAGACTTTTTCAAAATACTCTTCTTCAAAACTTTAATGTTTAGAATAAACAAACGTTAATGCATATATTCTATGATTAGTATCAAAAGTTACCGATTTTAAACCCCGTAGTATCGATGATGAATTTAATATTTTTTATTCTTAAAATTAATTCCAAATAAATTTTGTAATGAATTAGATTGGAAATTATTATAAATAATTATAAACATTTTAAAATAATTTAAACATAATTTTTTAGCATATATTAAGTTGATGAGAACAGATTCCACATTTTTATTTTGCCTAAACGATTTCACTGTTTTCCTAAGAAACTAAGAAAATTGCAATTACTTAGTGTTGCTAAGACAATATTTATCGTGTATTTATAAAATTATTATAATACATTCAATATTTGTTATTTAATTATATTACTTTATAAATAAATTTACTGGCTAAATTAAGGGAATGGGAGTTTATACCAAAGGGCTGAAAATATAAGTGTCCAAAATGCCCCCTTTCAAGTAGGCTCACTAATATCCTTAGAAGACAAGCTCGTTTTATTTATTAACATAACCAAACTTACTAAATTCACTCTGTGTTACGAACTTTGACAACAATATACAGTTATTAAAAGAAAGAAAAATAATCGTTTAATATAGTAAAATAATAGAATTTTAAATAACTTTTCTTTGAGAATACACCTGAAATATTATGAAAAAAAAAAGTTTATAATGGAAACATAAATTAAGATACTAATGATTATCATTACATTTTGTAAGAAACAAAAAAGAATTTTTAAGCAAACTTGTAGTATTTAAAAAATGGTAAAATTACAATATAAATAACAGGCATAAAAAAAATGAATGCTAACCGTAATGATTCTTGGTATGAACAAAAACATCGCGTCATTATTTTAAATAATTTCAACGGACAGCCTATGGTTGTAATGAAAAACTGATTGGTTAATAAATAAAACTTTATCACTTCTCTAAATTCTGACAAGACCATAAAAGTATGCGATGTATGAATTAAAAGAAAAATGGAGAAAACTAGAAAACTGAAATTCAAAAATCGTTTATTATTATGGCAGCACAATTCATTCTACGTTATACGAAGAATGCAAATATTTTCATACCGAACTTCAGAAAACACATTGATAAAAATATAACCCAGTTAATAATAATTATAAAGAAAGAGAACTTATATGTAGAAAATGTTTTCTATAACGTATGTGTGTATCCATATACTCATAACACAAACTATAACAATTTTGTAAATATGTAATATATATAAAATGAAAATAAAACTTACCTTAATGGCGACGATAAAGAACAATGTAAGTATATTTCTTGTGATTAGAACTTTTAGAACAAACACAAAATTCGACCACAAACAAAAAACACAAAAAATGAATAATCGAGCATAATGTAAACTGAAAGATTATAAGCGGCATTATAACCAGTGTGGCCAGGTGAGATGTATTTCTCCGGACAAATGAAACGCATAAAGCATGTTTTCTATAAAGAATGGCCATAAATTTTCAAATATTAGCACACAAAAATTATTACCTAAAAATAAAGAACAATTACATTTGCATTATTTAAAAAAAATATTTTATCATTAGTTGTAAAAATTTCCCAATATTTATTTTTTATTAAACATAATAATCATATAAAAATAAAGAACAATTTTGATATTTAATAAATATTATATATCTGTTGTATGTAAAATATCACCAACATTATTGTCATTACTTATGTTTTGCTGGTAAATTTTTTACACATATTTTCAAAAGTATTAAAAATCTTATTACTTAATAAAAATCCAGTTCTATATTAAATTTAAGTAACTCGAAAACCGTTATTGTTAATTGTAAACACCGTACTTTCCCTTCCTTATCGAATAGTTGAATTTTTGATCAGATTTTCTTCATTATCAGTAAGAGATTTCTATGCGTACCTCAATCATTAATTCTGAATTATTCTGTTCGCAATAATCAATTTATCTTGTCTTTCGTAGGAATTATTCAATATAAAAGATTTTATCGTATTACGCCGTCTGCAAAATCGCACTTTAGGATTTAAATCTCATATATCCTCTTTTAACGGTTTTTCAAAATAATAGTAGAAGGAACATGACCTAAAAAGAACACTGTATTTCAGTTATGATGACGATTCCAAAAACCAAAATGCCCAAAAATTGCGCGGATTACAGAACTATCAGCTTATTACCTCATGCGTCGAAAATCCGACTAAAAATAATAATGAAACGATCCGAAATTTTGATTGCAAAAAATGTGGGTGAAATGTAATGTAAATTTAGAAACGCCCGATCTACACGGGATGCAAAAGCGGTACTGCGACTGCTAAGAAAGCGTATGATAAATCAAGGCAAATATCTCTATGTAGCCTTTATTGACTACGAAAAAGCTTTCGACAAAGTACAGTGGAAAGACTTATTTACACTATTACAAAGAACCAAATGTTCAGAAACCTTATTAATAACAAGCAGGTAGCAGTGATTCGTTTCAATGGAATTGAATCGGGGAGAATAAATATAAGAAATGGAGTAAGGCAACTATCACCTGACTTTATTTAATGGTTTTGTAGATTGTGATTCTAGAAGAAACATTTGGTGAAAATAAATATAGAATTAATTCGATAAGACTTGCAGACGATCATGTGCTACTAGCAGAAAGCCAGAAAGAATTGGCAACAATGATAAATAAGTTGTACATAAATATGAGGAATCATGGGAATATAAACATACCCAAAACAAAAGGCGTGGTCATAAGCAATAAACAGCAGCAAATAAAGATTATGTTGAACAATGTAAATATAGAATAAGTAACATCTTTCAAATATTTGGGTCAGATAATAAAATATAACCTCGATTGTACATCAGAAATTCGTAAAAGAATAGCGCCAAGCAGCATTTAAAGAAATATATTTGTTGCTAGCGCAGCGTTCATTATCTTTGGAATTACATAAAAAACTTATGAAAACTTTTGTCTCATCAATAAAGCTGTATGGGTCAGAAACGTTCATATTCAAGAAAGTAGATTGCAGTCGGCTTGAAGTATTTGAAATGTCGTGCTGGCGAAATCTGCAACGAATTAGCTGGGCCGAAAAAGTTGCAAACAAAATGGTGCTAGAACGAATAGGCGAGGAAAAAGTGATGCTTAACAGGATATAGAAAACTCATCTTCGTTGGTTAGTACATGTAATACGGTCGGAACAGAGTACTCTCAATATTGCTATGGAGCGTGAAATTTTAGGGAAAAACCACGTGGACGTCCTAAAATAACATTCATCGATACGGTGCTAAAGCAGACGGGTTTTACGAAATATGCAAATTTGAAGAAGGCAGTCAGTGACCGCATCTTAGGGAGTAATATCCTCTTTATAAAGTTTATCTATACATAAATAATCCATCTCAAACTAATGATTTTTTTTGTAAAATGTCACTTCGTGCTGGAATGTGTAAAAACTGATATTCGAGGTAGCACTTTTTGTCATCAGCAGCTGAAGATTACATATGAGGAATGTTCAAATTTTATTTTAATTAAGAATGTCTATAATAAGGGAGCTGAGAGTAAGATTGTGAGTCTCTTTTTGATTCAAATATAATTTTAACAAGCATCAGCATGTACATCGTGAGTTTAATTTATTGCGAAAATGCGTGTGGAATAAAATATGTAAATATTGTAAAAACTTCTCCATCTATAATTTTTTTCTTCTGGTATAAAAGTCCTTAAGGATTACGAGACTTTATTAAGAGGGCATGTAACATTATAATATATAAATATATACCGCGATTTTTTTCATGTTACAATATGATTATCATATTCTTTTTATAGACAAATATATATGAGGTAATGAAAATGTATGTTGTGATTACCGTACAAGGGGCTAGCAACGCTTGTTACATTAACGACCAATGTAATCAGTGTAGATAAGAAAAATAATAAATAATAATAATATGTGATAATGAAATTTAGTTTGTGTAGTTATAAAATAATTCTATATTTATTTCAACCAGTTTGTCTTCATTTTTTTTTTCATGTCCCTTTCGTTGAATTAATTAGTATATTATTCATAGCAATAATAATAATGACGAACATTATTATTATTAGGATGAAAATAATATATTTTATTTCCGAAATATAAAGTTAAGCGTGTATATTAGGATTTAGGACAAGTTGAATATATTAGTGATTTTTTTTTTAAATTAATTTTGTATTTTTAGTATTAATTTATTTATTAGAGCGTGAAAAATATTCGGGACTGTATACCATGTGTCATGTTTAATAGACGAAAATAATACTGACAATAGAATTATTTTCTATCTTAAATTGCAGCTTGCTTATAACTCATAAACAATATTGTTTCTTAATCGTTATTATATCAGATTGTTATTAATTTAATAAAAAGTTATTTATCAGTCGAAATTTTAAATTCAGATTTTTTGTTAATTTTAGTAGTACAAAAGTGGAAAAAATGGATAAAAATTATTCAGGTCACTCAAAACAAAATAAAGTTGAATAGATACCTTGTATGTGATGGAACTTTATTTGACGGTCCTGTGCTTCTTTTCAGCTATTTTCAATCCACTGCAGGATGTAGTTCTCACGAAGTTCTTTTTTTTTTCCTGTGGCCACTTTTTGCTTGCCCAATCTTCTCAAACTTTATTTATATCATCAACAAAAGATAAACAGTATTGATGCAACTGTTCGAAGTTGGTTGTATGGATCAGAATTATGGGATACGTGCAAGCTACCAAATATGAAGCACATATAACAGACAATGTACGCAAAAAAATTTTGAGGAAGATAATTAACGCTTCGTGGTCCGTATCAAATAAAACCATTAATCGGGATTTGAACATATCAATAATAGTAAAGGTTGTGAAGACTAGATACAGAAAATTCCTCAACAAGCTAACCAGCATTTAATATCCTTGGCAGAACGTCAATTACCTGGCAACAGAAGATTAAAGCGCCGCTGGCCTCAAGTTTTCGGGTAAGTTTGAAATGTGTGGCACATCTGTCTGTGGTATTAATTCTATCAATAATATTATTAATTATATTTTTCATTATTATTTTTAATTTTATACGGTCACTTTAAATTTAGAATGCGTATCATTACAGGCCTCTAGTAGTGCCGGAAATCTGGGTATGTTAATACCGGTAATTGCGGTGCTCGTTAAAAAATTGCCAGTTAAACGCAAAACCTAGATAGCATAAATTGTTTCGCGATTTTTGGTTTTATTGCTTAGTCATGGGATTTACTAATGACTCGGGTGTTATATTTATTATATTACGGTTAAATTACATTTAAATTAATGAGTTAATGCGGCAGATGTAAACTAAAAAAAGAACACGTTGATATATAGAAAATCGTTTATGCACTCATTATTTGAAATCAAATTGTGTATTAAAAAATACCATTTCAATATCGTAATCCATGTAAATATCATAATTTTCAAAAATGTGTGTAAATGAAGTAACCTTATTTATTTATTTATTTTTAATTCAGTTAAATAAATATATAAATTAATATAAAACGTCAAATATAATTTGAAATGATATCTTTGAAAAGATAAGTTCATTAATAAAAATTCAGTATTAAAAAATGTTTATTTATTATTAAAAATAAAGTGTTAATACCATGACTATGGCCCGCAGAATGGCATGACAAAATTACCGTACCTGAAAATGCAAAAACATCGTCCAAATCGGAAATGCGTGAAATGCAATATACCTTAGCAGTACGCAATGGTAGTATGTCCGTGGTATGTTTTATATGTACGATAATAATTAAAATTATTATAATATGACATAAATTAATATTGCATAAATTTTCTTTAAAATTATAACTTTTTTATTTATTATTAAAAAATAGAAAAAAACCTTTGTTTTAAATCATTGGTCGACATCTGTAATCAGATAACGAAGAGAGGAGTCGTACTCACGTTTAAGCTCGTTTCACTGGTTTCTTCACGGACGTTCTATGATTATTTGAATTAAAAACGAATCTTTTTTCATATATCGTATCCCTCGTAATGATACTAATATAGAGAACTTACACAGTTTAAATTAATACCGTTTCTATAATTTTTAAATAAAGGAGAACTTTAAATAGAGTCGGACCAGCGTAATAAATATAGAATTCTCCAAAATGTCCTTGTTTGTTTTGAGGAACAATAAATCAATGATATTGCGAGAGGGACAAATTAGGTTTTTATCATTACAGCCGTAGCTGGCAACTGAGCTTCGCTAAAAGTTCATAATGATTTATTCACGACTTTATTACAATGGTTGTTCCGCCGTCAGTAGCATAGTCAACTAGCTATTTAAATATGCCATTTGAAACTGTATTTATTTTGGAATGTATTGTTGAAAATTGATAATTATATAATCTTGGTAAACATTAATATTCTGAGCCTATTTATGTTTTTATACAGCTGACATTTCATCGTATTATTAAATAATAATTAAAAAATTGAATTCTATTATAATTAAGAGTTTTCTGGTTAACATAGGCTATTGAAAACTGTGTTTATGTTTCCTTATTTTTATTTGTAAATTAAAGTAGATCATTTTTTTACTATATATTCGATAAATTTTTGTCGTAATAATGTATAATTATTATTTACAAATTGTTTCGAAAATATCATGTAGTCTGTTGCTTTCTTAATACAATTTAACGTTTCAGACAACATACCATTGTCCCTTTTTTTAATACACATAACTCGTCGCTCCACAATAAACTCACCGAGTTAGTGTATTTACAAAGATATAAAGAGGGACAATGAATCGTGTCCGAAAATATAATACAATTTACGGTCATTTTCTTACTATTTATCACACGAAATAATTTTTTGTGAAAAGCTATACAATTCAGATTATGATAAAAAATAACTTCTTAATTTGCAATTAATTTATTATCATGTATTACTCGCTATTAAGTACAACACTGCCACCTGATTGATATTTAAATCCTCTTCATTATATGTCTATCGCGATTATTAATAATACTCAACACTGCCACCTGATTGATATTGTAAATCCTCTTCATTATATGTCTATCGCCTGATTATTGATAATACTCATCATTATATATCTATAATAGTATCAAGTAGATAGATTTTAAAGCAACGTTATAATTGAATATGATAACACTAGTTGTATATCGAATATATATTTACATTGTTTATAAATATTCTTTATTATATATTCGCATAAACAGCAATGAAATAGTTAAAATTACTAATTTTTTTATATATAAAAAGACCACATTTTTTCTGCTTAAAATGATAAATTAACCGCGTTGTTTGTAGTATCCCAATGCACCGTAAATATAAAGTTAAAACGCTAAAATGTGTAAATATAATTCTTTAAAATGCTAGTAGCCCTAAAAATTAAAAATATAAAATGTTAAAAAAGTAATTAAATATTACTTATCAATATTAATGCTTATTACGCATGTTGCTGTCCAGATTGGCTAGTTGTAGAAGCAGCTTGAGTTGTTTGGACATCATCAAATATAAAATCATTTTCATCCCATTTCTGCGAGTAGCGAATGATTTCAGGATGGAAAATGTTGTTGTTTCCGAGAATTCCTCTATCCTTTAGGAACTGAATCTTTGTGGTGGTAGAGACAGGTAAGGTGTATTTCATCGCAATGTTGATGAACTTCATGATATCTTCCTTTGTCTGATGTATGGTCATTTCTTCATATTTCTTAGTGTTTATTACCATGGAAAGCCTGTACTGGAACCATGCATGCGCTTTTATGAGAAATTCCATATCGATCGTAGTTTCTAAAGGAATCAATAAACCAAATGCTTCAATAGCAACACACATCCTCTCATTTGTCAAATTGACAGGAGTGACAGGCCAGCTGAGCCTGCGTGTAGCATACATGCAAGACTGAAAGGGAAATGCCAAGGATAATCTTCGCAGTGTTAGAACTTCGGCTGGTTCTTTCGCTTCTTTAAATTTCAAGTTGTAACGGGATATTATACTAGCACAAATGGTTCTTCCCTTAGCAGACATCTTTTCTTTTTTAGAATCCATAATTTTGTAAATGTTAGAGCCTCTCTCGTAAAAAAGCATTAGCATGAAAGCTAAATCTTTATTTCTTGAGCCAAGAACTGGATTAGATGAATACTTATTGAAAACGCTTATGGTCTTTAAGGGATCAAAATGTTGCCATTTATCTAAATTAACCTTTATCGATTTCTGCGTGCAACGAACTCCAACTATGGATTGAAGCCATTGTGTTCTTTCCTTGTCCTTAAAGATATCGATAAGTCCAAGTTTCTCATACAAATTAAAAGGTGGGTCACTAACAGGTTTAACAGTAAATGTTTCAGCTCTTAGTGGTTCACCCTCATCTACATTAACCCGACTCAAGTCCTTAACCTCATCAATGTTAGTCTCGTTTGTATTTCCGTTAGATGCCATCTTGAAAGGAGTTATGATCCTCTCCTAAAGGTCTATAAAGCCTTCGTAATCCAAAGGATCAGTCTTGCCCTTATTTGTTAATTAGAGATTCCGATGAGAGTATAAAGGTGATACTCAAATTTGAAATTTCTTAATAAAAGTCTATGTGTTCTTATATTTATTATGATAAGAAAGAATTGTTTTTATTTTTTATATTTTTCACAATTTCCTCGCCGTTATTCAAACACTGTGTAATACCGGATGCAGCTTAATAATCAATAGCTTCAAAACACCCAACTTAATTAAAAATGAGAAATTAAGATGGTAAACTACCGATGCATGTAAATGTAATTTGACAACAGTATATTTCGTAATTCATACGGATCTGTTTTTAAATTGTTACTAAATTTCTGAAACAAAACAAAAACGAAATAAATTAATTATGTAGTCAATATCATTCTTAATTTTTGTCCGCATATGATCAAAGTGATTAGTATACATAAAGACTGATAACTTTAAGGAAATCAACTTAAGATTATGTTATTTTTTTTTAAATAATCTGTTGAAATCAACTTTTAAAAACAGATGCTAAAAATTATCGACTTACGATATTTTATCGTAATAGAAATTAATTTTTTCAAAATTATTATTGAATAAACAAAAATAAGAAAACGATCAATATCGAACAAGTAAATTTAATAACTGTGGATTATTTAAATTACTCAAAATGCAATTATGCCCGATAATCTACGGATTATAAAGTATTGTTCAAATATTTAAAAAGGAATATAGTAGTTGAGATTAATATTTTACCAGCTAAATTAATAGTAATTTTTTTTTCAATATTGGTAAATCAAGAATTAGTATTTTGCAACTATATTTTGAATTGTGAACATAATTTTACTGATTAAACAATTTTTCGAAAATCTCACAAACCCGTGATTACTGTAAAAGAACACAACATTAATAACCGAGAAAAGTGTTCAATTCTTGTTTATCTAATAAAATAAAATAAAATAATTCTGTTACAACTTATAACTCTTACAATCCTCAGTATTTTCTTCTGTTGTAATTCTTTCAAGTAGGTTTCGTAATGTCATTGAAGTCAAACTTGGTTTACTTCATAACGCAACCAGCCTTTATTACTAATCTTGTCAGCAGTGTACGTTAAATTTTAAAGAACAAAATAAATAAAAACAACACCTTTCAATTATGAAAGAAATGAATTGCAGAATTTTTTTTAAAAATAAAGATCACATTCGTTATATTACGAAATATATCGAACGACACGTAGTCTTATCACTGTAATTTTAAAACATATTTTGAAACACAAAAATCATCAAAATAAAAAACTAAAAAACAATATATTGATCTAATAAACGAGCCTTACAAATGCCTGACCGTAGACTTGAATGTTGTAAATAATAAACTGTCAACAAGCATTGAAACGATAATAAGTGATGAGCGATTGGAGAATTCGAATAGTATTCGATTCTTAAAAGTACTCGTTGTTCTCGACAACTAGATTGTAGTTCTCGAGAACCAGATACGCGATTCTCGAAAATTATCTATCTGACGATATCGGAATTGTTCGTTCTCGAATGATTTATTTCGAATATGTTTTGTTTCCATAGTATTCGAATACAAATTGTGTTTTCGAATGTTAAATCTCATTAACTTATGTTTGTGCCCATAAAAAATATCGATTAAATAAAAAGAACATGAATGAAAATACAATTATTGTTTCGGCGTAATTTTGAACCGGTTATTTTTTTACTACTAAATTTCACTGTACAAGAGATTAGTACATTAATAGTATTTTATTAAGATAATTTGGAAGAAAATTATTTAGTTCGCATATTATAAAGCGTTTTTAATTATAAATTAAAGACGTTTGTGAATCTATATTTACATCAAAATTTGTATACATTCTAAGGATAAACACAAAAAAACAAGGTAGTAGGAAGTTAAATTTTAAAAAAAAAATCACCAGATAATAGTAATAAAATCAGTTAATAGGAAATTTATTTTGAGAAAAAAGTTAGTAATACGTGTAATTACAGATTGCAAAGTTATATAAAAAATTAACAATTATTTATATCGTACAATCAAAGCTTACACTAATATACATATTGTAAAAATGTTGCAACACAGTAGTGTTTCTTTCATTCTTATTATAAAATTCTTAAACACCAGATTTTTTAACACCGGGCCTTATTTTTTAATAATATACTAAAATTAATAAATGCAAGAAAACACAGTTATTAAATTTTTAATACATATAAACTACCGAATAAACAAAATTAAACAGCTTATCCCCCTTCGGGGATCCACCTTGTCGTGGAGGAGGGGCTCAGTACTGTCCGCATGTTTCCTCTGGGCGATGCCGTCGGGAGTTTTATCTCCTGGTAGGGCCACCCAAGGCGGTAAGGTCAGAGGAGTGCGGACAGGAAGCTAACGGATAACATGGTGTGCGGCAGCAGGCGTATCATTAAGCAGTAAAGGCGATAGTCAAAAGACAAAACGGCGATACATGCTATATCTACAAGCGAAACCGGAGCGGTTGTAGTACTGCGCCACAGAAAGAAGAGGAACCCTACTGTGGTAATTTAGTTCCAAGAAAACCAATCATGAATAATACAAATAAAGTCAGTTTTATGCCACGCGATCCGACTGGAACTCGGCGCTGCGACTCCGGGGTCAAGTGTGAAATGGACGACCGGCTACAGGAGTATGGACAACCAGGTTCTCTGTAGAAAATATGCGACTGGTAAAAATAAAAATTAAAAAAAATGGATTAGTATTGACAATAGCTACTTGGAACGTTCGTGGCATGAACCAGATTGGGAAACTAGCTTATTGAAGCACAAATGGATAGAATTCCAATTTTAGGAATGTCGGAGACCCACTACAAAAGGAGCGGACACTTCGTCACTTCAAACGGGAACTTACGTCATCAACTCTGGCAATGAAAAAAAATCACGAAATGAAGTTGGTTTCATTATTAATAAAGTAATTAAAAACAGTGTAGTTGGTTACTCAACTATCAATGATCGAATTGTAATGGTAAAGTTGCAAACAACTCCTGTCAACATGAATATAATTCAAGTATACGCACCGACAACAACCTCCACAGATGAAGAAATAAATAAATTTTATGAAGAGCTTAACGACACGATTAAATTAATCCCAAATAGGGAGATACTGATAGTTATAGGAGATTTCAACGCAATAGTGGGTGAAACAAAAAATGATAACCATATAAAACATATAGTTGGTAGATATATAGGTAAAAGAAACAATCGAGGAAATATGCGCGCAGTCACCTAATGGTCAAACTAGGAACCAAATTGATTACATGCTCATAAGAGAAAGATGGAGATCATTCGTTAAAGACGTAAAAAGTTACCCTGGACTAGACTGTGGGTCTGATCACAACACATTAGTTGCGGAAGTGTGCCTAAAATTGAAACGCCCATCAATACCGAAAAGGAAACCAAATAGATGGTGCCTAGGTCAGAATAAGGAATTTATAACGGGAGTTACTAGTGGAATTAACAATATAACGGAAGATAAAATGAATATAAAGATAATACAGATGAATTATGGAACAAATATAAAACTATACTAGAAAAGCAGGCCGAAGTAACGCAATCCAGAGATAAACCAAAAAAACCATGGATAACTCGAGAGACATGGGCAATGATTAAACAAAAAACAACAAAGATACGCGGTTTAAAGGAGAATGATAAACAAATAATATATAATGGACTTACGAAAAAGCTGAATTACAGGCTTCGTAAAGACAAAAATGAATTCATAAATAAAGTATGCAAAGAAATTGAAAGTCATTCTCAAAAGAATGAAACAAAATACCTATTCAAGAAACTGAAATATATAACTAGAACTTTTCAACAAAGACATATATCAGTGAAAGATAGTAACGGAAGAGTAATCACAGATAAGCAAAAGAGCATTAATAGATGGCGAGAATATTGTAAAGAACTAATGTCTGGGTGCAACACAATACGAATATATAAAAGATCTATAAATACAATAGAACAAGAACCACACATACTCCAAGACGAAATCGAACATGCGATAAACAAACTAAAAGAGAATAAATCAGCAGGCTATGATGATGTGGTAGCCGAAATGATCAAACCAACCAAAGAAAGAGCGATAAGTTTAATACACAAGCGACTGGACTAAGTCAATATTTATACCAATTTATAAGAAAGGCGATAGACAAAGCTGCAAAAATTATAGGCTTATTGCGCTTTTAGTCATACTAGCAAAATACTATTATATGTAATTCAAGAGCGATTAAAATATTATATACTGCCACAAATTGCGATGAAACAAACAGGCTTTATGCCTGGAAAAGGAACTCGAGAGCAGCTTATGATAATAAGACAAATAATTGAAAAATGCTGCGAGTTCAATACACCTGTAATATATTATGTTTTTTAGAATATACAAAGGCATTTGACATGGTGGACTGGAATACACTATGGTATGTCTTATTCAAAATACCTGAGCATCTAATAGCTTTAATAAGGAAATTATATGAAAGAAATAATGTTTATATAAAAATAGAAGGACAACTCTCCGAAAGTTTTCAAACAAGAAAGGGACTACGACACAAGGGTGTGTACTATCGCCCATACTATAAATAAAACATATACAGCGAATGGATTATGCGACAGGCAACTGAAGAATGGAACGGCGGAATAACCATCGGAGGAAAGACAATATGCAATTTACGATATGCGGATGATACAGTGATTTTAGCGGCAAATGAACTAGAACTGGCAACATTACTGAAGCGTATAGAATATTTCAGCAAGAAAGCTAATTTAATACTAAATAGGGCTAAATGTACCATAATTACTATCGACAAGGCGAGGGAATTGCCCGCGACATTTACGTTGGTACCTGACATAGAGAAAAAAAATGGAAACGACATATCTGGGAGCGTATATCACCAATAACGGAAATGACGAAAGTGAAATTAAACGGCGAATCGGAATGGCCAAAAGCGCTCTAGCAAAACTAACAAGAATATGGAAAGATCATTCTATAAAAATAACAACGAAAAAACGATTAATTTAATCATTGGTATTCTCGATAGCGTGTTATGGTTCAGAGTCGTGGACATTAAACAAAACACTGTGCCAAAAGCTAGAAGCCTTTGAAATATGCTGCTATAGGCGCATGCTCAAGATATCATGGATGGAACATCGGACTAATGCAGCTATACTGAAACAACTCGGAATAGAGCAAAAATAGATTGGTTCCAGTAATAAAAAGAAGATGTCTAAGTTCTTTGGCCATGTGATACGACGCGATGGATTAGAAAAAATAGTAATACAAGGAATAATAGCGAAAAAGAAGCAGAGGCCGACCGCAGACCCGTTTTGTAGACTACATTCAAGGCATGACGGACTGTCAATGCGGCAGCTAATGGAAGCTGCACAGGATAGAGATAAATGGCGGAATTTAACTGGAAAAATTTCATGATTGGTCACGACGTCTGAAAGCAGACAACGAAGAAAAAGAACTTTATCACTATGTTGTATTTTATACGGATAATATATTTTTAATGCGTTAAAACCGAGAGCACCTTCAATTTTTTTTTTTTTCCAAGGAATAATAAACTCGTGAATACGAATCATTCAATTTTAAAAACGACTCATTCCAGCTCCGCGGTTAGTTCTCGGATAAAGTATTCGATTCTTAAAATTTATTTATAAGAAAACACATTTCAATTCTATGAGAATGAGAACATAATTATGTTATAAATATTGTTATAATAAAAAGTTTTATTTTTGATTAAATTGTTCAAAAATTTGTTGAACAAACATATATAAAATATTAGTTATAAATTTTATTACAGTTAATTACAAGAAATTTCACGCATTTAATTCTATAAGAATGAGAAACCTATTTTATAAATATGTTATTATAATAAAAAAGTTTTGTTTTCGATTAAATTGTTCAAAAAATTTTTAAAGAAACTATTATATATAAAATATTAGTTATAAATTTCTATATTCGCTATATAAAATAATTTGTTTTGTCATCTCTTTTATTCAATCTTGTTATAAAGTATTTCACCTTACACGAACTTTTTTTTGGATATAAAGCACGTGCCGAGTTAATCTAATATATTGTTAAAATGCTCTATTTAAACGTGACATTCAATTTTAATAAACAATCGTTATTGTTTCTTTAACTTTACAATCTTTGATTAAACATTTAAAATTAAATTAATTTTACTTTTCTTCAACACATTTACATCATAACTTTACAGGATATGGACTATTATAAAAAGAAATACAATAAAAAACACGAAGTAAGTTCTCATATTTCATTCAAGCACTTTCTAACACACATTCTTTATCAGTTTTCCTTGAAATTATAATTGAATAACAGTTTCATTTTGTAGGAACTGAAACTAAATCATTCCTGAATTAATGACGTAAGTTCGCTTTTCATAAATTCTATTCAAATATATAATGATCCTTCTGACATACTTACCGGGGTTTAATTAAATATCTTATTAATTACCTTGAATTAAATAAAATTTGTTTCACACGACAAGAGCTGAACACTAAAACTGAAATAGGACAAATTCAAATACAACAGAAAGATCGAGTAAGATATTTTGGTACTTTTTTGCTATTCCCCGCCTGATCGTTTTCGATATTTTTGCTTTCCTTAAATTTTGAGAAATAAATCCGATTTCAGTATTAGAGTATTATTGTTACTAATAATATAATAAACGCATATAACTACACACATACAGGTAAAAATATGAAACAGTCGGTAAACCCAATCGGATTATTATTGTGTTTTATCAGAAATTATTTTTTCGAGAAAATCCGATTTCAGAGTATTATTATCGCTAATAAAACAAATATACGCGTAAAAATTTGAAGCTGCCAGAATTAAATAAATCTCACTGTTGAAATCGATGAATTCTATTTCACAAAACGGAAAAATTACCACAGCAGTGGATTTTTGGTGGTTACTGAAACTAAAGAATGCTTTTTATTCGTTGTATCAGATCGTAGCGCAGCGACTATAATTCAGGTGATCCGTTAATGTATTCGTTCTGGAACAACGATAATCTCTGACCTTCGAAAAGCGTATGACAACGTTGCAACTATTCCAGGCATGAATTATCAGCATTACAAAGTGAACCTTTGCCAAACTTTCTAATGCCGCACACACAAATTCCGTAGAAGGTATGTAAGAGACGGAATAAACGAGAACGTGGGACTAAAAGCATTTAACTGGATTGCTATTTGTGTGAGTTTACATGACTGGAAACGGAACTCACGGTTTATTCTCCGATAATTCCAACCCTCAGCGTAAAAATAATAAAGATTAAAAAATAAAGGTACGTTTTAATGAATTACACTCTATGTATTAACAAAGTTTCGTCGAAAATTTAAGGACATCAATAGATAAATATTGAAATAGTTTAAAAAAGCACACAGTTCTTCAGTCCAATAGTAGAAACTAAATTAGTTCAGGTTTTAATAAACAACGATTAGTCCATAAAAGGTGACTTTTTCCGATTTTTTAAAATTCATTCATCATATATATATATATATATATATATATATATATATATATATATATATATATATATATATATACATTTATTATGTCGAACAAGACAGAATAAATGTATACGACGGATGAATTTTAAGCCTGCATTGACACCTCCTACGTCCTACACGCTTCTGAGACGTGTATCGTTACTAAACTAATATTCTTCTTCCGCTACATGTTTCTCAACCATCATATATGCCTTGTGTAAACACTTAACAGTCTGTGTTAAATGTGTAAAGGAAACAGTTTTTGTTCGTATTTGTTTGGTAACATTCTTTTTTGTAGTCACCACGCCTCAGAATCGTATTGTTGGCATTCGCTGTAAATGTTTACACGCCTGGGGATCATGTTTTTTTTTTTGACATTGTAAGTTAATTTTTACTACATCTTCGAGATGTATTGTTGGCATTGTGTATAGTTTTTACTACGTCTCTGAGCGTAGTGTTAGCAATTATATGGTATTTTTAAATTATCTGTTTTAAATATTTTCCTTTACAATGTCATTAATGTTTTGTTATCTATAGGATCTAATTAATTATTAAATAAAATGAATATTTTAAACGACGATGAAATTCTAAGCGAATTAGACAAGCCTGAAAAAATGAGCATGATAAATTAGAAAGTGACGAATATAATGATTTTTGTGTTGATACTCATTATGAATCGGCCTTGGAATTGGATCAAATCGAAGAAAACGTTATCAAAAATGTTCGGAAATTCTCCAATAAAAAAAGAAAATTGAACGGTAATTCCAGTTCAAATAATCAGGTGTTTCGCAAATATTATTTCTTATACAGATCGATCATCATACAGTATTGGAAAAGAACGAGGTATATTATTTGTGATATCAGAAACCTCAAGATAACATTCCAGTTAAGATATCTAAAAAAATATTATTCATATTAGGGCTCGTATAGAAAATAACGCATTGAACGCTTTAGAACCCCTTGATTGCTCAAAGCATTTTCTAATGATGAAATAATTAAAATGATATTAAAATGAACAAATGAAAAGATACCGAAGAACGGAATAAAATAAAAACACGACAACGCAACTTTGAAACTTGTTGAGGAAGACCGCGTTTTCAGCTATAATAATGTTAGCTGCATGTAGAATGATTGATACCACCTCATGTGGAGGTAGAATACCGATCATCGTTTTCGAGATCACGGTTCAATTTCATAAAAACATCACTACGGTTTGATGTTCATGAAACAAGGGAAACAAGAATAGCCGTTAGTAAATTACACTTTTTTCTCTTTAGCTCAGATAAAGCTAAAACGAATAAAATGGTTTTTGTCAACGTTACATGATGATGATAATGCAATCGATGCTTCAAATGGGGAAATCAAATTATAATGAGCCGTTGATACCTATGAATTGTAGACGAGCGACGAGAAGGTGGCCCCATTGGTCTTTTGTTATATATATATATATATTTTTTTTTTATAGTTGAGTAATACAATCTTAACACTAAGTTAAATAATTATTAACATTAACAAAAGTTACTTAACAAGCAAGTAGAACATGAGTGGAATTATAATCCATTCGACTATAGTCCAAAACATATATTATATACATATATACTCTTCACATGGCCAAATCCTGTGGTTTGAAGCGTTTAAGCCTCCTGATATCCGGCTCAGTGTCGAGAAGTTGTATTGCCTCCACGTTGACGTGTTGATGTAGTGAATACAACTATGGTCAATAGTTACGTCATATATTTACATAATTTTTTCATGCAAAACTCTACTTCTAAGCCGATGAATAGATTCGATTTTATATTGAGCCTTCTTGACTAAATTCTTAACCCGTTGTTATAAAAAACAATTTTAAAAAAATACCAAACGAGTTGAAGGTATCGAAAATGTTTTAAAATTCCAGAAACAGACACTTCGTCAGTACAGAACAGCGAACCATCGAGCAGGCAATATTGTGGTTATTAACATTACAGTAAGAAACGAATGTGAAAAATGAAATGATATAATTATCAAAAATCTGTCAGGCGATGATCATCTTTATAAAGTTTTCGTGCGATGTTGCGAAGAAAATTTTAATAGCAATAATTAATAAATAATAGGACCGTGAATAATAGAATCTTATTACTGGTTTATTTAGAAAGCAAATGTTTTTTGCATAATATAACTACCGCATCGTGTTTATAAACCTTGGGGGGGATTTTAATCAGATACGTATTCTATTCGTAGGTATTATTATATTTATTGAAAAATTATTTTTATCACGGGTTTACAAATATATTTTGAAATAATTTTCACGTTTTGTACACGATTTTTTTCCCACATTAATATTTATGTGAAGAAATTCGTACTCCTTTAATAATTGTATATTATTTTCGTCCGATGCAAAATACAGGAATTTTTTCACTTATTTCGTTGAATAATCATTTTAAAAACAAAATCTAAAGGATGCTATATACAGATTTCAGAATTATAAAGTTCATAAAAATACCGCAACCTCGGCTAGAATTTAAATTCTAATTCTAAGTACGTCTCGGAGACACGCGGTTGGCAATGAACGATAATTAACGTTGGAAATGAAGGGTTAGGAATAAACTGTTTACCTTTCATAAATACAAAAGACAAACCATTATATATATATATATATATATATATATATATATATATATATATATATATATATAAAATAAAGAATTACTTTAAAATTCGATGACGGAACAATGAAAATCATGACTTGAGATGGAAATGGAATATTCGTCAAAATCGGGGTAGATACAAACACGTGGAGGTTATACTAGCACGTTATCGTTAGAGTGGACAGAGACGGTGTAAATGCGACTCTATTTCCAAGAATTTGCAATCGACGAACAATGAACTGTAATAGTCACGTTATAAATGCGACTCATATTTACAAGAATTTGCAATCGACGAACAGAAAAAAGTAATAGTCATCAAACTAATTCCTTCAAAAGACACGTTGCGCTTAGTTATTTCACGTGTGTAATATCACACCTAACCTAAGTGTGTTTGTGTATGTATAAACATAAATATGGAAGAAAGCAAAATTAAAGGGTGACTGTAAATAATATAATTAGTTGTCATTTTAATATTCAAATAACTTCTTCAAAAGGCTCGTATTTCAAGTGTGTGTTTGTTTGTTTGTTTATTTATTTGTGTGTAAATGTGGAAGCAAGAAAATTCGTACTTAAACGGTGACTGCAAAACGGCCACTCGTGTACGTTATTATGCCCTCTAGTTTTCAGCAAATGACAAGTGCAAAAACAATAATATAACACCTGTATAGTATAAGTTAGTTACAACTGTCAAATTTTAATAAAACCAAAAAAAATGCCTTTATTTATTCGAGGAATAATTTTAAATTAAGATTTAAAAAAATAAACCGACTGACTTCATAAATTACTATTAAAAATTGCACATAATTTTGATCGTTATTGAAATTTCAAGATCCAATTTAAAATATATATATTAATTTGAGTAATTAAAAGGAAAAATTAGTTGATTTTTTACATTTCTTTACATAAAAAACAAAATTAGCACATAACATACTAATGCAGAATATGAAAAATCAGTTACATATAAACAGATGCTGACGACTTTTCGAGCACATTCCTAATTCTCTTAACTATTTTAAAAGGTAGTTTTTCGCATTTAATAATTCGAATAAAACCGTTTTAAACATAAATTTGTTGTTCTTAAACATTGAATCATTTCACAACGATATGATTATTGTTAATATCACACAACGAAAATCCACATAGCAAAGTATGATATGGCGCCTACTCAACTACCAACGTTACAAAAAAAAAAGAGATCATTTTATACATATACACAAAAAACTAATTCGTTATGTTTTTAAATAACATGTCCAAATTTAGTTATCTTAAATTATGTGTCCAGTTGTTATATATACATATCTGCTGGTTATACAGATTTCCATTTAGCATAAATGTGAGCACAGATTTAAAAAAAAAAGAAAAATTATTTATAGCACCATTTCGATCACCAAAATATTTCTCATTTTTAAACTTATTTATTCGAAAAAAAAAAAAATACGATTATCAGTTTTCATACATGGTGCACTGATCTGACCTTGAATGGCTATATTCGTAATGGATCTAGACTAAGCTAACCACATTCGTTATTACACAATGGGAAAACTATTGCGAATATATAAATAATAATAATGCCCCAGGGGTACTATGTACCTCCTGGGATCCCGGAGCTCTAACCGGAACGGGGCGCGTCCACGGATGGTGGATAGTGGAATGACCAGTAGATATACTGGTCAGCTGCGAATAACCAATAAGCAGTTCGCGAACCAAGAGCGGCTACTGGTGGAAAGTCTCTAGCAGACGATTCCAGTAGTGACAGGGTAAGGAGACACGAGGATGCAGATGGGCAGCTTGAGGACCTGTCCACTAAAAGTCTGCATAAATCCTATGACTGTCTCGTTTGGGTCGCCGTAAAAACCCTAAACCGTTACCTTCTCAGTAACAAACCGCTGCCTTGCGGTTAGGATATTTATCCAAAGGCTAAGGGAGTAAACCCCTGACAGAAAACAAAACTTAAATCCAGAAGCGTCTGCCTCCTGTGGAGCGGCTATCTGGTCAACGTCTGTTCTCCAGGTTAGGAGCGGTTGAATTTAAACTCTGGGACTTACAATCTCAGTTTTAACGCTGAATTGGTATTTAATTAATAATCAAGTACTGATTCCCCCCTATATTATTAAACAATGCATGATGGCAAATCCTTCTCATATACATACTCCAGGAGGTACTCCGAAAGGAAAATCCTCCACTGTGAATTACAGTGTTACCGGGCAATCATATTCTGGAGAGCTTGGACAACATGCAGTGTTAGGAATAGCAAAAAATTAAAAACTAAGAAAAAATATTTCTTTGGTACCTTGAATGTGAATTCGTTATTAAGAGTAGGAAGATTAAAACAATTAATCAACGTTTTGGAAGAAAATAAAAATTCAAATACTGGCTGTACAAGAAACAAGATTTACAGATGAGGACATAATAGATTCAGAAGGTTATAGAATCTTTAAAGGTAAGAATGGGAAAAATCCAATGAATAAAGGAATACCTCATCTCGAAACAGCTTTCATTGTTCACAGAGCAATTCTTGATTCAATAAAAGATTTTTACTCGGTTAATGAGAGACTATCAATTTTAACTTTCTGCTGTGCAAATAAAACATTGCACCTATAAATGAAGACAATAGAAAAAATCCATCAAAAGTAGAAAATTTTTGGGAAATTGTAGATCAAGAGATGGCTAAAATTCCGGTTAAAAATGTGAAAATATTATTAGGTGATTTTAACGCTCAAGTGGGTAAGGAGATTCCAAAAAAAAAGTTCCCAGCCCATAAAAGAACTAATAAAAATGGTGAAAGATTCCTGGAAATATGTAATGCGTTTAATTTAAAACTAATGTCACCGGCTTTTAAAAGATTGCCTAAGAGACAAATGACATGGAGATCACCTAACCCATGGTTAGGAGAGTTTCAAATTGATCATTAGCTATAACATATAATAATCGGAGGGAAATTATGAATGTCAAAGTTAAAAAAGGGGCAAATGTGGAAACGGATCATTATTTAACCACTATCAAAATGAATTTCATTCCTGAGAAAAAAATTCATCTGAGAATGAATATTAAACTTTCCAAGGTTGACACAAATATGTAAATGTATAAGAAAAATGAATTTCAAAACAAACTAAATACAAAAATAAAGTCGGATAGCTGGGGGAAGAAATTAAAACGAAATTAATTGAAATATCGCATGAAATAGCCCCACTGAAAAAATCAATAAAACACAGATGGTGAAATCAATAATGTGATGAAGCTGTGGAGGCAAGGAACAAAACATGGAAAGAATGGTATTCGACGAAGAACGAAGACGATTATACTCAATTTAAAGATCAAAGATTCAAAACAGCTAAAATAATTAGGTCAACAAAAAGGAAATTTGAAAAAGAACAACTCGTTGAAATAGAAGAGAATTTTAAGAAAAATAATTTTCGGATCTTTTACAAAATATTCAATAAAAATCTCCGAAAATATCAGCCTCCTAATTTATGTTTTAAAAATGAGGAAGGTAAATTAGCTCTTAATGATAAAGAAAACTGTAGTATTTTAGCAACATATTTTAATAAGCTCCTTAATCGTGAAGAGCCAAAAGAAAAATTTCCAAGACAATTAACAACGTCTAAACATGAAGAATCTGTAGCCCCTAATTATCAAGAAATTAAAGAGATTGTGAAACAGTTAAGTAACAATAAGGCTTCTGGTGAAGATGGAATAATTGCTGAAATGTGCAAGATCGCAGGCACAGAAATGATCGGAAAACTGCAAAGTGTAATAGAAAAAATTTTGAAAGAAGAAAAGGTGCCAGATGAGTGGAAAACAGCATTAATCCATCCACTGTATAAAAAAGGAAAAAAATATGATATCAATAACTATAGAGGCATTTCACTATTGCCTGTGACATACAAAATCTTGTCTAAAGCACTTTTAAACCGGTTAGAAAGGCAAACAGAAAAACAAATAGGTGAATATCAAGCTGGATTCCGGAAAGGTCGATCTTGCGTTGAACAAATTATGAATCTTAAATAGATAATTAGACATAAAAGAATAAGAGGAAAGAACATAATCATCACGTTCGTAGACTTTAAAAAAGCGTACGATTCTGTTGATAGGAAGACACTATTCCACACTTTGCAAGAATTCCATGTGGATAACAAGACTATTACATTAATAAAACAAACTTTAACAAACACAACATCCAGAGTCAAGTTTCGAGGAGAAATATCCGGGGCTTTTAAAATTAAAACAGGAGTAAGACAGGGAGATTGTCTATCCCCTGTGTTTTTTAACTATGTTCTGGAGAAAGTTCTAAGGGAGTGGAAGATACTGCTGGAAAATTGCGGAATTGAACCAATCAGATTAGGAAGGAAAAAATCTGGGATCGAGATTTCATGTCTTGCATTTGCGGATGATATTGCAATTTTAGCTGATAATTTGGAAGATGCAATTATTCAGTTAAATTCGTTGAAAGAAGTAGCTGAAAAAGCTGGCCTGCAAATTTCATATGAAAAAACTGTTTATATAACCAATGAACCTTCGGCATCATGTTATTTATCAACAAAATACGGAAAGGTTAAAAAAGTCACCAAATTTAAATATCTAGGTGAAATAATTCAACCAAATGGTTTAGATAAAGAAGCGAATCTAACCAGAGTACACAAGATGGAACAAGCATTCAATGTAACCAGAGAAATATATAAAAAGAAGTCATTATCTATAAATACGAAGATACGACATTATGATACTGTAATTAAACCGCAATGTCTATATGCAGCAGAATGTCTGAATATGAACACAAGAAGAGAAATCGAGCTCATAGAGAAGAAGGAACGGAAAATTATGAGAAAAATTCTGGGACCGAACATTAAAGATGGACAAAAAGCAACAAGGAAATATATGAAAAAATTGAAAAGATACACAATGAGAAAAAGAAGAATAAGATTTTACGGTCACCTAAGAAGAATGGAACCACATAGACAAACTAAAGCCATATTTGAATACTTTGAAATCAATCCAAAGAATAAACTTATGTGGTTTATAGAAACCAAAAAAGATATATCAGAAATGAACATAAAAAGTGAGGACGTAAATAATAGAAATAAATTCCGAGAAAAAATTAACACATTTAAAGGTTTTGCTGAAAACGCGAAGAAGAACACCAGTAGTTACATGTGGACGGAAGAAAGAAAAGCGCAGCACAGCTTGAAGATGAAAGAATATTGGAGAAGGAAAAAGAAAATATCATGATCGTTGTTTTTACGTGGTCCATAGTTGGTCAAAATCGAACATAATAATAATAATAAACAATGTACATACTAAAATTGTACCGACACTTTACCCGAGTCTGTTCGTGTAATAAAGTCCCAAACATGCCGCAGACACGATTACGAACAGCGTGCCATTACTCACAAATCTTTAATCATATGAAAGGAAAAATTCCACTTTTTCAATTTAATGACAGACCCATAACAAATGAAAAACTCCATTAAACGATAACGAAATGGAGACGACGACAGACATTTCATAATACTCGTGTAATTTATTTTGGTACTTAATTATTAATATACTCGCCTATTTATTGTTTAATTTATTAATTCGAATTTCAATTTTATTTATTTCAGCTTATCGATAAGGACAATTATATAATAAACATATGTAACTACTTTATGTGTATTTTTGCACAGATAAAAGAATGGACCGATTTCACGAATTTCTATATTATTTTCAGTTAAATACACCTTCGACAGCTTAAGATTTTTTTTATTACGTTTACTTTTTTTTTTATATCAGAGTTGTCTCTCCAGCACCATCGCTTAAAATCAGGCCCTGCCTTAATTAATAGTCATAAAATTCTCACATACATTCGCATTTACACGCGTTGCGTATTGTTCCTACAATTACTTTCGCATGCAAAACAATTATATTTAAGTTAAAAGGTAACATAATAATGGTTTCATATTCACAAAATATACGCGGTTGAGAGATTCGTATACAGAACACGTGCACTTGAAATCAGCAATTATTTATTTACATAACTAGGTTTATTGATGTTACGTGCACATAGCACAAACACCGGCAGATACACACAGAGATATACATATATGTAAAAGCACCATTATGTAACGACGCTTGTGTTTTGAAATCTAGGACAAAGTACGTGAAAAGCAAATTTTTGGAAATTTTTAGCGATTAGTTCATTGAATTTTAGATTTATTTTGCTGAAGTGTCTTCCGGTTTTCTAGTTTGAGACATTCGAAAATAATATGTTCTACAATTTAAGATTAGGATAATATTTACAGTCGTGATAAAAAATAACGTATTAATCTGAAAAATAATTCGCGGATCGGGTAAAATACAATAATACTACAGTATAGATTAGATACTAGATAATTAAATACATTCGAGTTTCGCGGATGGAGTTAACAATTCCATTGTCGAAGCAGTCAAGAGTGGAACACATAAAATTATTATGGCTCTACTAGATATTATAAAAAAAGGAATATAGCAGCTTTTGTACCGCAATCGAAACGTCTCTAAGTAATTCGCACTTTTCTTAAGACATTAAAATGAATTACGCTCTTTTGAAAAGCTAGGTTAGGTTACATTCGATCAGGTTTATTTCGGCTAGTTAAAAGTAGAATTAAAGGAAAAACGAGAACAACAAATTATCCTGATAGGTTAAGTTAGAATCAGTCAGGTTTATTTCGGCTACTTAGAAGTAGGATTGAACGAGGATGGCACATTACACGGATGATGACCCATAAATCGAAATTTATAATAGAATATATTAAATTTTGATTTTCTTCGAATTGCTTTCCACAATATTGTGTTCTTTAATCCGACATTTTTATAGAAATGAGGGTTTTGAAAATATTGCATAACATAGAACTCCCCCTGCTCCTTTGGCCAATTAACAGAATCAAAAAATCTAACTGAATTATATTTTGAGCGTAATTTTACTAGTTTATTAACGAATAATAAAAATTTTCCTGGGTAAAAAAGTAATTTTGGGCACTTGTATATATACTCATCTACATCCTGTTTCGAACGTAATATTACCAAAATTTTTTTGACGGAACTGTTTTAAAAAAAAAAAAATTCGAAACAAGTTAATGAGTAAAAAACCGCGATTGTCAAAAGCTAACGACACAAATTTAATTTTTTTTTTGGAGGGGGGGGATTTTTATCACTATTCGCACGTATACACAAATTTGATTTGTATTCTTGACGATAAAATAAATTTTAATGTAAATAAACGAAAACACAACTAAATTACAAAAAACAAGATAATAAAATATAAAACATACTTGCAAGAATATAATCCGCATCATTTATCCGAGCCGTCCTCATCAAATGATTCAAATAAATACGTAACACTAACAAACAGCATTAGACCAATGAAATCAAAATAGCAAAATCGAAATAGTTTGAGAGCAAAATCCGTACTATACCTAACATCGTTACACAAAGGATTGGAAGCATTTAGGACATTTGCATTGTCCATGTAATGGAATAAACTCCCAATCCCTCAAAATAAACGTTGTTTATCCGCGCAGAGTATGGAAATCGAATTCATTTTCCATTATTAAAAAAGTAAAAAAAAATAGCAAAATATAAAATTCTACTTTAATAATAAATAAATAAAAAAATAAATTAAAAAACTCAACAACGTGACAAGAGAAAATGACCACGCGGACGGCAAACACAGGAACACATTACTCTCATAAACGAACAAAAAAAAATAACCGCCGTTTTCCATACCGACTTGAATAATTCCGACAAAAATAATTTTTTTTATAAAAAATTATGCTTAAATAATTTAAAAAGTTTTATAAAATTGTCATAATTTTAAATAAATTCTTTTTGCAATTAATTTTAAAATGAATCACTCGGCCTGTTGATCAAAGTGATGTATATGTTTATTAGCTTAATATTTGATACACTTAACAAACCTAACTTGAAAATTATCTCTAAATTATTTTTAAATGTTTGTAATTAATTATAATTTTCAATCTAATTCATAATTTTTTTAAATCAATTTTTAAAATAAAAAATATTCGTCCTCGAATCTGGATTGATACCAATCATAGAATACTAGCTTTTTAAACTTTGAAGAAGTATAATTTTTATTTAAAAACATTATGCGCACTGCTTTAATAGGTAGATTTAGTGTCATTTTAAATTAAATATCCTATAAATAGCGGGTTTAATAACGGGTATTTAGTAAATTCGGACAGTTCCAACAATTAAATTTTTCCGAAAACTTTTGTACCAAAAATGAGTTGTATAGTGTAAATAGCGTACAAAGCAATTATAATATGGCGCTGGTGCAATTAAACACATATACACACACCCTGGAGAACTGACTGTAATCGCTTGAAAATGTAATTTGTATTCGTATATACTCAATTTTTCACACTTTCCTATTCTGTTGTAATATACTTTCAAGTGGTCATACTAATATCCTTAGAAAACAAACTCGTGTTCTTACTAAATTCACCCTGTGTTACGAACTTTGACAATACACAGTTATCAAAAGAAACAAAAATATTTTCAAACCTTAAAATAATAGAATTTTAAAGCACTTTTCTTTGAGAACACATCTGAAATATGAAAAAAAAAATTCTAATGGAAATAATTTAAGATACCGACTATCATAAAAACAAAAAAAAAAATTTAAGCAAATTTGTAGCATTTAAAAAGTGGTAAAATTACAACATAAATAACAAAACATAAAAAAAATGAATACTAATCGTAATGATTATTAGTATGAGAATAAAAACATGGCGTCGTGGAAAATAATTATTTTATGACATTAATTTCACAAATCATTCTAGACTAGCTTTGAACTTCAATCTTGTAAATCCTTCTTATATTCATTGTTACCAATTATAGTAGCGTCAATTTTAGAGAAGATATTAAGCATTTATTTTTCAGCTGTGGATGGTTCGAACATATATGGATTTACTTGATAAGTTATTTTCCCCCGGTGTTTTTACTCCTTACTGTATCTTGATATGTTTGGATGTTCGTGTTTTGATAGTTTTATTTAAATTCATTAGTATTAATTCTAATTTAAGTGTTGGTTTTTTCCTTTCCTCTTTTTATATGTTACTTTTTATTATGACTATCCTCTCTTGCTATATTCATATTTTATAGTTCTCTTCTTTTAGTTTAATTTAATTCATTCGTTATATTTATTTGTTTTATTTTTGTTTTTTCAGTGGCCAAAAGGCCAATTAAAAAAAAAAATTCACAAAGTCTACGGTTGTAATGAAAAAATGATTGGTTAATAAATAAATGAAACTCGACGTAATTAACTGTAATAAAGTATTCTGAAGTATGTGGTGTTTGAATTAAACGAAAAATGGTAATTATATATATATTATTACATATATATATATATAGATATACATGAGTGTTGTGATTAAAAAAATGAAAATAAAGCTTACCTTAATGGTGACGATAAATAACGAAGTATATTTCTTGTGATTGCAATCTGCAGGACACAAACTTAACACGACCAAAAAAGAAAACGAATAACTGAATATAGAGGTGAGACGTATATACTAGAACAGGTATTTGTACTAGGTATTTTTTAGGAATAAGTAATACCTGTTCCAGATAATGAAATACTAGTCGCACCTAGTATTTTTAAAAATATGAGAAAGTTGTGGACGATGAATAATGTTGGGCGGTCCCATATTCTGGTAAAAATCACAACTTTTCGTACGCATCTAGCTACTGTCAGTATGGCATCGTAGTGTGTATAAGATATATAATTTTAAACGGTTATTAAAATACTCGTGATGAAGTATAATAATACTAAGCCATACGCACTTACGCAGTACTAGTACGCTACGAGTATTTTCTACCTAGTATTTACGAGTATTTTCTACCTAGTATTTACGAGTATTTTTTACCTAGTATTTATGCACTCCTTGGTTGACTAAAGTATTTCATAATCGTTATAAAGTACGCATACTCAGTATTTGGAATCGAGTATTTTGATGTCGTGTATAAATGTTATTACTACCAATAGAAAGTATTTCGTAACGGTGAATTTCAAGTATAAACAAATTTATAGCCATAAACATTTTTAAGTAAGTAAATAAATATATTATTTTTTGTGAAAGTAAAACGTTTAGACAAATTGTATAAACTTTGTAACAGAATACTTTTAAGATATATATATAATTTCTGTAAGACATATGTGATTTAGGAATATGTTGTAAATGTTTATAGCTTATTAAAATCACAAACATCGTATGAAAAAAATAAATTAAATACTTATTCAATTTTTTTCAATGCGTATATTTTAGGATACAGTTACAAAATGGCTCCAGTTAGAAGCTTAGCATGGGATCATTTTACTGACAAAGGGGAAAACCAAGCTGAATGTAATATTTGTAAAATAAAATTATCATTTAAAAGTTCAGTTTCTAATTTAATTAAACATCTACAAAGGAAACATCCTCTATTACAACTTATAAACAGGAACAGTAAAACAGTTAAAAATGTCAGCGAGGTATCCATACCTGAAACACCAATTCAATCAACTTCAGGTGTAGAAGCTATTTCCAGTTCGTTGAATGAAGTTAATATACCCGCATTTACAAAATATAAAACAATCACATCATATGTATCAAATAAAAAAAAAAACCTTTGCGGAGAAGACAGAAGTAGACAACCTTATTATGGATTTATTTATAAAAGACTTCCAACCATTTCGTATAGTGGAAGATGAAGGTTTTCGAAATTTATTGAATTATGCTTTTCCACATTATACAATTCCATCGAGAAAATTTTTTTCTAACAATTTATTGCAAAGCAGATATGAAAGTTTACTAATAGAAAAAAAGAAGGAAATAGAAACTGTTACATCCATATGTGTTACCACCGACATTTGGACCTCTTCAAAAAATGATTCATTCATGGCAGTGACTGGCCACTACATAAACGATGATTTTATACTGAAATCAGTTCTCTTTGAATGCGTTCTACTCCAAGGTTCACATACATCAGAGAACCTGGCTGTCGAGCTTAAGAGAGTAATTGACGAATGGAAACTGAAAAATAAAATTTTATTGGCAGTTTCAGATAATGGAGCCAATATTAAAAAGGCAATAGAAAAAGATTTAGGATGGAAGCACTTTAGTTGTTACGCCCATTCATTAAATTTAATTGTTCACTCAGCAATTTCATCAACACCAGAAGTTGGTATTTTACTAGAAAAAATTAGAATTATATCTGCGCATTTCAAGAAAATAAAGTTATACTGGAAGAAATTAAAAGTATATCAAGAACAGGGTGGGAAAATAGCAAAAAAACCATTACTAGATATTTCGACTAGATGGAATTCTACATTTTATATGGTTAAACGGATTTTGGAAATTAAGGAAGAAATTAATAGCGCACTTTCAAATGTAAATACTACGATAGAGCCATTATCAAATAAAGAATGGCATCTATGCGAAGATGTACATTCAGTTTTAAAACCGTTTGAAGAAGTAACAAAAGATATTAGTGGTCAGAAGTATGTTACAGGCAGCATAGTGATTCCAATTACTACAGGGCTTATAAAAACAATAGAATCTCTACAAAATGCACCGCTTTTAAAAATTACAGAAGAATTCCGCAAACAACTTCTTTTAGAAATAAATAAACGTTTTTCTGGCTTAGAACGTAGTCGAACGTTTACACTCTGTATGTTTTTGGACCCACGGTTTAAATTGTATTTTGAAGATCCTGTTGTTGCTGATTCGACCAAAAAATATGCAATTACTCTTGTTTCAGATATGATGAAACAAGAAGAAAAGCCAGAAGAAACAAACGAGACAAGTGTAAATGTTACAAATAACTTAAATACCGATAAAACGTCTGTCTGGCAGCACTATAGAGAAACGATGTTGAATTTAAGGCCTAAAACACCTGCCACTTCCAGGGCCATTGTAGAAGTTGAGAGGTATTTGGATGATAATGTTGTTCTTATGGGTGAACATATATCAGCTCTAAACTGGTGGGAACAACATAAGTTAATGTATCCATATTTAGCAAAACTTGCCCAAAATAAATTAAATGCGCTTGCAACGAGTGTGCCTTGTGAACGCATTTTTTCAGCAGCTGGTTTAATTTTAAGTAATAGACGGAATCAGTTAGCAACAAGTACCATACAGGAGTTGTTGTTTCTACAACAAAATTATTAAATCGGTTAATTTTATTTTAAAGTTTATGATTATTTTAAGTGGTTACTTAAAACTAGTTATTTTTTGTTATATTTGTCTCGTTTCGTTTTATTCTTGTAACATTAAAACTTTTCGAATTGTATAAATAATTATAATTTTATTTTTAAATCTAACTTATGATAACTGAAGTTTTACATTTATTAGTTGTACTTGTATTATACTCGGAAAGTTTGTGCTTCCGAAATCACCGCTCTTATATAATTTAGTCTGCAAAATTGTATTTTTATTTGTAAAAGTGAAAAATTTAATTATTTGTATTATTAGAAATAAGACATTATTGTTCTAAATCCTAGTTGTAAAATTTATTCATTATAGTCTCAAAAGAACGAAGGATCAATTTATTTCTTGAACAGTTTAAAATCACTTTTATAAATATGTGTAATACGAATTGTCGATTTTAAAGATTTATCTTTTTAATTTATTTCGCAAATTTTCTTATACATTTTGACCACTACGTTTTCTTATACATATTTGATTTAAGTGTTACAATGTTAGAATAAGTACTTATAGAGATCAAGAGTGATAAACAAACACTAGATAATAGATACGAATAATATATAACAGTACTAGAGTAGAATGAGTAAAAATACTAGATAGTATTTTGGAACAGGTATTTGGAACAGGTATATGGGCGTACTCATACTAGTTGTACTTAGTACTGAAGTTTCCTAGTATTTCCCATCACTAACTGAATACTGAATCAGAATTAACTGAGCATAAACTGACTGACAGACTGACAGATTATAAACAGCGTTATAACGAACAAGATTCAAGGTTCAAATGCCACTCGTATTTCTAAGAATTAGTAACAATAGTAACCGAGCAAGAATAAACAGTAATGCGATAGTCATCATAATTTTTAAATAAACCGAACTCCGTTAAAAGTCCTATTGCGTATTTCACACGCCGTGTAATGTAACACCCGTGTGTGTGTGTTTGTGTTAACATCCATTATTAATAAGTAACTTAAACTGTGGGAAAACAAAGCGTCCAGTACTCTTATTTATTAGGGCCCTGGACAATATCAAAAACCCCTGTCAATGCTTATCTCATAAATGTCCAGATAACGATTAAATGGTTAATAAACAAAATTCGTATCGGCTATATTTTTCGAAGGCACCCCTTTTTATATGTGTATTAGTACATTAATATATAAGTATCGACCTCCTGGAGTGAGAAAGGAAGCGAAATATATAACCGACTTATACTAGAGAGTGATGAAAAAAAAAACGTATTTCACATAGGCAGCTAGAAAGAAAAATCAACCATCATTTCTCCGAGAACAGTCCGTTCATATTCAAAGAATAACAATAATAATAATAAATAGAATAACAAATATAATAATAATAATAATGTTTATATATAAGTATAATCAGGAGAATAACACGTATAGCGATAATAATAATAAAATAATCCAAATTAAAATTATAATAATTTTAAACTTTAGTTTTATTCATAATAAATTATGATAAATAAAATTGAACATCTATCGCAATAATATGTACAAGGCAAAGTACCTGTCCCTGCCCCTTCGCAATATAAGTAGGTCACACATGTTCACATAAATACATATGTACAAATCACCACGTATATATCATACAAAAACAGTGAACGAATGTAGTATGTAAATGATACATACTACGACGATCAAAAAAGAAAATAATAAAGTTAGGAAATAAATAATTATATATATATATATATATATATATATATATATATATATATATATATATATATATATATATATTAATAAATGAATTTTTATTTAAATTTTTATGGCATCGCTCGATACAAACGTTAGATATATAAATTATATAAGAAATTTACGAAATAGTAATAATAATAAAAATAATCCAAAATTATAATTAATTTTAAACCCTAGTTTTATTATTAATAATAAATTATGATAAATAAAACTGAACAACTATGGGCAATAATATGTAAAAGGCAAAATACCTGCTACCGCCCCTTCAAGATACAAATACGTAACACAGATGCACATAAATACATATATACAAATCACCACATATACATAATACAAAACAGTGAACGAATCTAGTGTATGAATGATACATACTACGACGATCGTCGTATGTTCACATCGACAACAAAAATAGAATAAAGTTATGAAATAAATAATTATATATATATATATATATATATATATATATATATATATATATATATATATATATATATATTATTTGTATTTAAATAATTGAATATGTTTCATGAAATTGCTCGACACAAACGTTATATATATAAATTATAAAAGTAATTTACGAAATAAGGAAAAATATTTAATATTAATGTCGATAAAATAACTGGTAAAAAGTCTAATTCGCTCACTAGTGTAGTAATTACAAACCGGCATATGTATAGTTACGATAATTATTATTGTCGTCAAAATCTGGTTTGAGATGAGCCAGCTATTGTCGCACAATGAGTTCGATTTTGGAAATTAGACAAAGGATAATGGTCATTCAAGTTTATTAATGGTAAGATTGCTGAAACCATTATCGAACAAAACATCTCAAACCGGGTAATACATATATATATATACAAATCCACTACATACGTATGATGCAAAACAGTGAACGAATGTAGTACATGAATGATACATACATACATATATTATTATATATTTAGGGAAGAGGAGTACATTCGAAATTTAAAATTAAAAAGTTAAATAACCGTAATAATAATAACGAGTAGGTAAACTAAAATGTGGTTATTATATTAAAAAATATTCTCTCGTTTCACCTTTTTCACTCACTACTTGCCTAAGTTCACGCGCTGTTTTCCTATACATTTTAGTCTTTGATTTTTTTAAAAATCAGAATAATTAGAATAGTAAAAATAAATAAATATACTCGCGTAATTATGTTATTAATAGAATGATATGAACCGTTTACTATAACATAAATACGACAACACATTAATGTATTCTCGTATATAAACTTGTAAATAAAGACAATTCTCTAACCTCATTTAATTTATTTACATTTCGATAATACAATATACCAGTATTACACATATTGACGTGCATATATATGTGAAATGGACGAAAAGTTTTGCTACATTTCGGCTCCTCTTTTGAGGGTTATCAGGTTGCACCACTTGAAGGTATGTGTAGCATTGCAACTCGGGCCTACTGGAGTATCATAGAAAAATGCGATTAAAATCTAGAGTGAAAATGTGCTATTAAGGTGATAGGGAAATTTTATTCAGTTTGGCATGATTTGAAATGTGTAATTAGCACATATAGGAAGTACACAAGAACAAATAGAAAATTATAAGTGAGTGGTTCAGTTGTTAAAAGAAAAGGAATAGAATAAATGTCAACTGAATTTAAAAATTTATATATATATATATATAGAGAGAGAGTAAATATTAAAAAAATAATGTTACAAACAAGTACAGATAAACCTTAATAATAACAATAATAATAAGAGATCAACTTACGTTTGGTTCAATGGAAAATCGCTTACAATGATGAGACTTCGCGAACACCATTTAATGTTCCGTGAATATCCGTGAACAATGTGTCAATACGCAGTTTGCATAGGAGTCACCATTTAAATATCAACCGCTATTTAAATAATCACTAATAATTGTAAACAACTCATAAATAACGAGTTATGAATGGTTTACAATTGTTACTAATTATTTAAATGTTTGAAATAGATTAGTTGTATGAACTGGGTGGAATAATTCAACGAAGTATTTAGCAAGATGCTGCAGCCATAGTTAAAATAAATGGATAATTTCAAGAAAAAAAGGATCTTATTTATGGACAAAAGTCTATAAAATGGACTTTGAAATGTTGGAAGAGCTTCATAAAATGGACACGATTGCGTCTTGCAAGTAACAACAAAAAAGAAGATTGAAATATCGACTGAAATTTAAATGACCGCTATTAATGGAAAACAGCTCATACACAATGAGTGTATGAATTGATTATTATCTCTATATACTGCAAATGATTTATTTCACCTGTCTGCAATCTTTGGTATTGATTAAGAGAAAATTCTTGCCTTTTCATTTCGGTCTTACTTTGTGGAAGCGGTTGATAACCTGGATCCATCTCCATTTGTCGGTAGTCCCTAATCTTTACCTTAGATTCAGACTGTATCTGCTTTAATACTTGCAAGACAGCAATAAGGTGAGGAGATACATGGTGAAATTGTTTATTGATAGTCGGAATGGAAAGATTCGGGTCCATTTGTAGTTTTTGGGCTCCTCGATGGTACAGATGCCCATATATTGGGAGGAAAAGGTGCAGTGTGAGCTACATAGTTTACAAATATATAATTCATAAACTCAGCAGCTGAAGAATTTGGTGGATCTCTCGCAATCCGTCAGAAATTGTAGTAAACTGCATTTGATGGCAGAAACGCTAGACCAAAAAATCGCTTCAACCATCGCCTAATATCTAAATTAGTTGAATAATCATTTCTCAGAAATCCGAGATCATTAATTTTTCTGTACGACGACCGACCTGATATCTACATCCGAATATTTCATAGTCCGGAAACATTGCAGAGTAATAGCATTTTGCGCTGCCTTTTCGAAATCTAATCTAATTCTCCTTATATTTAGATTGATATTCATTGACAGCGCAATTTTGAACAAGAATGTCCACATTTCTGTGTACGTTCTTTGATTTCTTCTAGGTAAAAAACAATAAACTAATGAGATATATAAATACTTTCTATAGCTGTGAATCGTGTAAAGCTGCTCGAAAAATGTTGGAAATATTTAAACGTGCCGTCAGCAAAAATGTCTACGGACGGATCTGACAAGATTGTCAAATTCGACCGACATGTGATGACGGCAATTTCATGACTTTTTGAAACAAAAAATTTTCTATATGTTCCGAATTGTTCTTGCAATGAACCATTGCCTGGTTTAAAGATGATCACGTTCCTATTACTCCTAATCTAGCGCGACGAATATCACGTCGTAAATCATTAATGTCACGAATTGTCATTCATTTACCCCCCTCCCCGGATTTATGGAAATTTAGTTTATTAAAATAAATTACAGAATTAATTATTTGTTAATTATTTAATTTGTAGACATCTAGGAATCAAGGATTTTTTTTAGTGATACTTAAATAAAGTAAATTATATAGTTATTTCGAATTAATTTTTTTAACAAAAATTTTAAATTAAAATGTATAGAATTACGTGACTGCCACTCATAGAATAGAATTAAAAATTTTATTACTAATTTAATAAAACAAAATTAATATTAATTAATTCCATAAATATACCTTGACGGATTATTTGATTGGGCTTTGATCGAATATCCTCTATAGCACGGTGTTTTACAGCTTCAAGAATCTATAAATTTCCTGCTGTCTACATATTACTCTTTCTTATTACATTATCGGTGTATCTATCTATCTGTCTATCAATATAAATATAAATATGGACTATACACAACGTACACTTGCTAGAAATTCTATTTTTTTTTTTTGTCGTTTGTATATGATACTTATAATTGCCCGAATTTGTTACTTCGCCGAAATCTTCCGATTTCTATTTTGGGATTAACCAATTCGAAAATTCGGAATCGTTTCTTTTAATTTTCCATTAAAAGGCCGAACGAACCCATTTTATTTTACACCCTCTTTTTTATATATGTACATCGTATCAAATAATTTCCAAAAACTCTAATCCTATAGGCATCCTCATGCTCTCCCAGATACATATTATATTCCTAGATCTCGTATTTTTTCAAAAGTCACATCCGCCGTGTCTACCTATATTTATATACATACATACCCTTACATATACAATAGACACGCACCGCTAGAAAATGTAACATTTTTGGGGTATTACATATATATATATATATATATATATATATATATATATATATATAATACATTTTTTATTCAATATTTTTGTATTTAAATATAAAATATACATTTATATGTATATAAAACTAACACCATGTTACATGACTTTTTAATATGATGTCACAGAGAAATCACATTGCAACATGTTTTTCGTTGGTAGGAGCTTAACTGACTGAGATGGGAGTTTCAAATGTGAAGGAGGGTTGAAGGAACAATATTCTGTACATCATTGGTTAATACTTATTTTTTTACCTACACGTGTAGTAGGCACTCAAATATTATGGATAAATGAGAGAAATATAAAGTAAGAAAAAGAAGGAAGTTTCTATACACACGACCGGTGTGAGCATATAGAAATAATACTTTGTCTTTTACATGAATTAGTTAATTAAAAATCAAACTAAAAAAAAATTAATTAGTATAATTTTATCTTTCATTAACGTAAATTAGTCAACATAATTAGATACATTAATTTCGGAACAAACGAGTAGAAAAAGAAAAAAAACACTTATTAATAAATGTAAACCAATAAATAAACCCGAGTATGATGGGCACCGCATGTTGCTTGAAATGTAAAATCGGGTTTATTAATATATTGTCCTACTTTTATTAATAAATCGTTTTTTTTTCTTTTTGTACTCGGTTGTTCCGAAATTATTCTATCTTAATAATTATTAATATCGACTCCACAGCGAAAATAATGAAAAAACTAACCTGGCTTGTGATCTGCAGTAATTGCCGTGGTATACATTGCTAATTAAATAACATTTGTTTCGAGCGATTTTTCTGAGATATTTTTTCAGACGAGCAAGAAATCGGAAGGCATGCGCACGAGAATTATCGAAAATAGTGATATTTTTATTTTTATGATTATCAGTATAAATAATGAATATTCAAATATATATGTTTTATTCTTAAATTTATTGATGTTTTTATTTCGTGTTGCGTCGTAATATATATATATATATATATATATATATATATATATATATATATATAATATAAAATATATATATGTGTGTGTGTATTATACCTACATGTAACTTATTGAATATATTCGTATCTAAATAAAAAATACATATTTATACGTATACAAGCACCGCTTCCTTATGTTCACAAATATCGCTCGCGTCACAAAGAATCACACTAGTACAGTCAGGCGCTGTAGTGGTAGCAGTATAAGTTGTTACGAATGACTGAGAGGGAAGTTTCAAGTGGAAGGAAGATTGAGACAACAGACAGCATTCTCTACAACATTTGTTAATACTCATTTTTTGTACGCACACTTGTGCACACTCAAATATTAAGGATGAATGAGAGAGATATAAAGTAAGAAAAAGATAGAAGTTTCTGATCAGCCGTCGGTTAGGAATGGTCTAGATTGTTTATGGTTTTGGGATAAAGTCATAAATATTCTTCGATCGAAAATGGTCATGGCCAGAGCCAGGCCGCCCGCGCTTTATTAGATATTATATTAAGATTTATTGTATTAAATAATACGATATAATTTCGACCATTACTTATATTTTTGTACAATAATCTTATACTATAATAATTTTTTTTTTTCACGCCGACTCTTTGTGGTTCATCAACGCGATCGGTTTCGTGATTAATTGATATATAGAAAAAACGTTTGACATTGGCACCATGCTATATAAAATGTTCCAATTGATCGCGCATATTTAATTAAAGTAATAAAATCGTATTTATATAATAGAGTTTTCTATGTTACTCGTCGTTCTATTAGCTCCTTAATGGCGACTTATCACGCTCGTGAGCCACAAGGTTAGGTTAGGTCCTTACCTTTTTCTCTTCTTAATAAATGATTTACCTAAAATTCCTTTTATTAAAACTGCTCTTTATGCTGTCGGCTTTGTATTGTGATATACAATTTTACCAAAGGCGCCGTCTTTGCTGTCTATGGACTATAAACGTTGGAAGCTGAAACTGAGAAAACTGAAGCCATTATTTTCTCCAGAAGGCACCCATCACCCTTTCCGGAAATTGTAATTAACGGTCAAAGTATTAAATATGTCTCATTCCGAACTCGCGTTTGTCCTTAAATAATTCGTACTGTCGATAATGCTCATAAAACTATTCGAATTCTTTCATCCATATTTCATCATACAACCATTATTCGTCTTCCGGTTAATATAAGCACGTCCCGTTTGGTTTTCAGTTTCCAACAATTAATTATTACAAAACCGTTGTTGCAGAATCTCAATGCCATCAGGTTTGCCAGCATTCGAGATCTGCATTCTCAACTTAAACCTTGAGCTTTTATTTTTCTATATCAATAAGTTTGCTAAAAAATTTTATGAAAATCTGTCAAATTCACGAAAATGAATTAATTAAAAATATGGCCAGCTTACGTAATCATACCGATTTCGATTTTTAACATAATTTTTATTTGTTAATTTATACATTATGTAAATTTATACATTATGTAAATTAACTGTAATCTATTTTTCAATTTAATCGCACTCTATTTGTATTTCTTTTTATTTCTCTTTTTGTGTACCTAGTATACCGTGTTATATTTTATGTTTACAATTTAAATAAATGACTTTTATTCTCTGATTGAGTAACGGTACATTCTGATAAATGAAGCCGCTTGGTTATAATATATTCTTACTTGTTACCCAACTTTACTACTAAGTTTATTTTTTTAAGCGCATCTCGGCATTGTTTTTTACTCAATCTTCTGGACGGATTGTCAGGAAGTCTAGTAATGCGCAATATTAATCGATTCAAATTTTTGCCGAATGCTTATGCATTTTGTTGTACCGCTGCTTATGTACTATCATCACCGTACGAACATCCAGATTATTACGAATTTTACTGTTGCCAACATAGTGTGGCGCATCACTCATTATCCGCAGTATTTTTGATTGAAGCGACTGTATTTTGTCGAGATGCATTTTAGCAGCTGATAGATATATTTCTAAGGTCCAAACAGGAGCTACAATGGCTTTATACAGAATAACTTTGTTCGCGAGAACGAGCTTAGATTTTCTGCCCGTCAGCGGATGTAATTGCATTAATAATAACTTTATTTTTTGCCTGATATTGATTACATGCAGATTCCATATCAGGCGCCTGTCGATTGTTATTCCGAGGTATTTTACCGGTTGCACTTGCGGAATTTTACAATTGCCGTAATTTACTGGGTGACATGTTTCCCGTTTAGTTGTAAATGTGACATGCAACGATTTCACGTTATTAATTCTTAATTTGAGGGTCTATTTCTGGAGTAATTGATAACTGGGTCGAATAAAACTTGAGGCTTCACGAGTATCATCATAATTAGCTAGTATTGCAATGTCGTCCGCAAATGTAGCTTGAAAGGTAAACCGGTATGTCGGTCATGTATACATTATAAAAAAAAAAGTGATCCAAAAACACTATCTTGCTGTCGTTGAATCGACATAACTACATTTATTTTAACTCGAAATGATCTATCACTTAAGTGAGATCTCAAAAAATGATATATTTCGACAGGAAACATTTTTCGCATTTTTAGAGCAAAACATCGTGCCAAACACGGTCAAACATCAACAAATACTGCTGAGCAATACATTCCACGCTGTAATCAGTTGCATCGAATCTATGGCATTGATGAATGGCCCCGAGAATGTTTTGGTGTAAATCCGAACTGATAGTTTGGAAGATATACATTTATCATACTACGAAGAAGCGATTGAATGATTTTTTTTTCAAATATTTTTCCAAATGTATTCAACAAACTTATTAGCCTATAGGACGAAACATCTGTAACTAGAGCTTCCCACGTTGGTGGATAAGTACAATTATCGATTTTTTCCATCTGCTCGGAAAGTATGACAGTCGGAGCATAGAATTGTATAAAAGTAATAGAAGTACCTTTTTTTTGACGGATGTTTCAAGATATTATTTGTAATTCCGTCTGGGGCCTTATTGCTTTTTAAACCCCCGTGGATACACACACGTATCTTGTTTGGTGTAATATATGTGTAGTTTCGACAGTAACGAATGACACTGCTGTTTCATTAGTATAACTTCCTCTGTGTGTTCTTCGTTCTGCGTACTGCTGGGTTGAAATATGTTTTCAAGGTAGGTCGGCAAAAGCGTTATCCTTTTCTTCATCAGTTTTGGTTCAGGTTATATTGGATATCCTAACATTGTGGGATGAATCACGTTTTTTTTGTTAACATTTTTCTTGCTTTCCAAATTGAACCGTCAGCATTGTTTAGTATTGATAGGTAATGATCGAAACGATTATTATTGTAGTGTACGATTGTTTCTTTTCATTTTTGCAAAGTTTCCTCTATGCTTGTAATTAAACGGACATCTGCGATGCCATTTTCTTCGTTTGTTAATTAATTCGCGCATATAGTTAATATATCGCAATTATCGTCAGTCAGCTTCGCAGACCGCGTTGGTTACAGCAATTCTGAATTATATGTGTTATATAATTGACAGCTGTAATCCAGCGGTGATTTTATTGTTTTTCTATTATACTTTCAAATTTATTCCAATTAGCAGATTGGTTTGTTAATCGATTGTGTCTATTATACTGTATAGCGGAATAATTTATAATACCGGTACATGATCAGATGACAAGTATATGATGGTAGAATAGTTTTTTTTTTACAAATTCTTCATTCTTTCGGTAAAATAAAAGTCCAATACATCCGGTATCAGCCGGTTTGTATGCTTTAGCCAGTATGTAGGTTTGAATGGTGAAACAACATCGAGTAGTAATTAAGAGTTGGTTTCCGCGTTTGTTTGGAACTCTTGAACCCAAATGAGGGTGCTTTGAAATCACTTCTACATATAAATTTGCAGGTGATCAAATAGTTTTAGGTATGTAATACTTCTGATGGCGATAGACTGGTGTAATACTTAATTCTTTGTCGTCAAATATTTTTATTTTTATCGCGACAGCTTGATAAGCCTCTGTTTGGAGTAATGATGTTCTTTTTAATAAGTACGGCAACGCTTTTGCTGTACCGGAAGGGTGAATTCTATGGTAACATTTATCAATGATATGAGTTTCCGTTAGCAAAACAATACAAGTTTTGTCTTTGTTAGAAACGCTGGTGTTCATTTTTCTTTTCTATAATGCTAGTGAATTAGTGCTTATGTTGGTTGAGTTCATGATAATTTGTCCATTAGTTTGGGTAACATTGATATTAATGGCGATAATAAGTTGCGAAACTCGATAAGAAATTAATGTTCCACTAATCCCTAGATGTTCGTTTATATGCCGTGGAACATCGTCATTTGGTGTAGGCTGAAAAAAAAGCGAGTGTATTTTTGAGCAGTATTTGAATATGAATTTTATGATATTGTCTTACATATATGTGGAAACTCGTTTGTATTTCCCAGATCAAGTAGCGAGGTTCCTAATTTTTTATTTATAATATTTTGTTTAAATTTTTTGTTACATTCGTGCCTATAGTATTCACATCGTCTTTGTAACTAGGAGGATGTTCACCATGACAGAAAAGACATGTTGGTTTTTCCTCTGGTGCTTTAGGACAGTCTGTTGTTAGATGTTTGACTTAAATATTTTCGAATTTTTGGAAGATTGGTTGAGATCTACATTAGCAGCGGTGATTTTGTCCTTCTACTGGTTACATTGATTACAGAACAGAAAAACCTAATTCCTGTAATCAGTGGCGTAGTCAGACTTGTTTGAAGAGGGGGCTTCAAACAAAACCAAATTAGTAAATTATAATAGTAAACCCGAGTTAAATTGAACTTTAAGTAAATTACCAAACCTGAAGTAGGTTAAAAAGCCCTAATACAACTCACCGGAGTTATTTTTATACTTATTAAACGTCGAATATGTAATTCTATTAGAAGCAATAGACGACAGAAACATTTAACGTCACTGGAACACACTAATAGTATATTATTGAAGACAGAGATGGTTACAATAAATTCCGAGACAAAATAAACGATAAATAATGATTTTATATTTTTTGAAGGAATAATACTTAACTAAATTTAAAATTTAAAATCTATTCTTCGCTTTTTTCTACAAAATTCTTCTACTATATTACAAAAACTATTTATTTACTTCAAAAACAACGAAATTTAAATAACATAAATGAAAATAAAAAAAAAAAAAAAATAGGTTTAACAAATACAAAATTTAACGAGTATATATTTTCTTATTATCAGACCGGGGTTTAGAACCCCAAAAACTACCCCTGCCTGTACAGTGTAATTTCGTTACAATTGGTTGTACGGTGAAGGTTATTTAAAATTACACGGCGGATGGCTTTATCTTCTGATAATTGAAATGTGTAAAATTTGTATTTGTTTTGTTGGAGGGTCTTTATCAGTGAGCGATAACAAACTTGGTGTACTTGGTTTTATAGCGGTATTTGTTGACTTCACAACTTTCAAGATGATTTAAAAGTTTAATAAATTCGGTATAATTTTATCCAAAATTGATGGAGGCGAAGTAGTTTTGTTAGTACACGGAATCTGGTTTTTGTTTATTTTTATTATCAGTGCTGTCGTTATCTGGTGAGCCTCTACATGCGTTGTTTTATTATTTTCATAAATTTCGTCATTGTTTACTTACAAAAAAAAGGTTGATATCTATTTCTGTTATTAAATTTCTGAAATTTTGAACGTTTCGATTCATTCCATATTGTTGCCTTTGTCTTTTCTTTTTTAAATATTTTTTTTTTTGTCTTTTATCGGTAGTCGTTTAAGGTCGTATTGTTTAGCGTTTCTTATCGGTTTATTGCTTTTGTACTAATCGTGCGTTTTATTTATCTTTCTTTGTATCGATCGCATTAATTACCGGTTGTAGTCGTGATTTATCGTATGGTCGTCCTGCTGCTACCAGCGATAAGTGTTTATCAGCACTACTAGCAAGCGAAAGAAATTCGATAATTTCGAGATCGAAGTCAATAACAGGTTTCAACCGTTGCAAGTAGAAGTAGATGAGTCAACTGTCGCAACAGTAATGCGCAGTAACCTAATACCACTTTTCGTATTTTCTGGTCCTTTCAGTAATCATAAGGAAAAATTCGATAAAATTAAAAACAAATTAGATAATGAATTAGTATTAAATTTAAGCGTAACAATTATTATGTGCGAACCAATAGTTTAAAAGACTACGAAGTATTATACAAAATGTTTCAAGATTCTAAAGTGAGATTCTATACCCACACCCCAAAATAATTAAAACCAGTTAAATTCGTTCTTAGAGGTCTACCTTTTAACATTTCTACTGATGAAATTTCGAAACAAATCTCCGATAATGTTTTCCTATACTAAGTGTTCATCAGATGTCTGTCGAAATCCAATCCCGAGAATAATAATTCTAGAATTTCGTTACCTTTATTTGTTGTTCATTGTCCACCTAACACAGCTTTCCGTCAAATGCTTAATATTAAACTTATATCTTACCGTGTTGTTAAGTAGGAAAAATACAAGGCTAAAAATAAAATTATTCGATGTTTCAAATATCAATCATATGGACACATTGCTATTAATTGTTATAAAGATTTGGTTTGTTCAAAATGTACAGGGCAGCATGTAACTGCTGCCTGCATCAATCACAACTATGCTTTTGTCCACTGCAAAGGTTCCAATAGTCACAAGAAAATCTCAAATATCGTTACCCCTGAAAAAAATCGTACTATTGATAACACCAATGTCAGTTATGTACCATCTACACGCAACAATTATACGTGATCAACGCAAACCTATGCTAATGTGTTAAGGAATAATGTAGCCGACACCTCAAGTGCTTTTGTTAACTCATCGCATACAGGAATTGTAGATATATTTAAATTATGTAAAAAATTTTTATATTACATTAAAATATCTCTGTAAATAGAATTAAAGACGCCGGTGATATTTTTGAAAAAATTCCTATCATAGCTGAATTAGTATTGCAATACTTTGATTCGGAGTAACTATTGTATTATTAATTTTTTAGGAGACCTTTCGCAACTGGAAAACCGATATTAAATATGTAGGTGTAATTTTGGATAAAAGACTTGTTTTTTCTAAGCATATTGACTACTTGACCAACAGGATACATGGGTCCCTTTTTAAACTTTACCCTGTTTTAATTAAAAATTCTTCTGTTAACACGCTCAACAAATTAATAATATATAAAATGATTATAAGGCCAATACTTTTGTATACATACTCTGTATGGTCGTATTAAACCTTTTCAAGTTACAGCGACTTCAGAATCAGTGTTGCAGAATAATACTTAAATTGCCGATATATGCTAGAACAGATCTTACGCATACGACTCTGAATTTACCCTATACATCGGGAAGTAATAAAACAGCGTACAATAAATTTTTTCGACTCTTGCCTCGTCGGCAGCAAGTATTCAATAATCAGTCAAATAGTAGGGGGACTACAACAGAACTTCTTTGCAGTTGAAATATAAGAAATATAAGAGGATCAAACATATATTACTCTAATGTATCACCGGCATCTCTCGTATTTATTAACGTATATAATATTTATTTCATTCTATCTCGAACATATGTAGTCGTGTAATTAGTGTATACAGTTTTTGGTTGTGATTTTTCCTATAATCTATTTTATTGTATTATTGTATACGGTTATTACACTCGTGGTATACGCAGTAAGAAATCTGTTTTCGGGACGCGCAAATTTTTTATTTTGCACTTTTATGTTATAGTTAATTCTGTTTCGAAATACACTTTTTATTTTTTTATTTATATTATGAATAGTTATTGTAACATTGTCTTTGTTATTACTACTATCACCGTTACCACCACCATTATTATTATTATTATTATTATTATTATTACTACCATAGTTATTGCACAATGGAGCAGTCTTACCTGGCTCTTCCACTTGTCTTGATATCGGTGTATTAGCTGTAGGTTTCACAACTGCGTCGTTCTCCCGATTTTCATCACACTCCTGAGCTGGTTTTTGTCGATAGACAGCGGAGCGGAACATTTCCCGGCCGTCGCTAAGTGGATAAGCGTTTACCGAAGACGGAATACTTAGCGAATACAATTTGATAAAACCAAATTCGGATAACATATTTTAACGCGTGAAAACTTATTTATTAACGGATTAATATACTGTAATAATTAAAAATTAAAAATTGAACTGCTTACGTCTTACTGCCTACATATTTACAATTTCTTCCACAACCGGTAACTTATTTCTAATATAGGTTTTAATATCTTTCTCGGGTCGCAGTGCATACTGGAAGTGTGGCTAACACGATAAAAAGAAAAACCGTTCATCGTAATGATCGATAGCTTCAACTACGGTAGCAGGTTTTTGTGTTGTAAATTTCCAGCGATTGTGTCGATCTCTCATTCGCTCAAAACATCGTACCCTCATTTTCATTAATGTTTGTGAATCCATTTCGATCATTTCTTGATGCGATTTAAAACGAACATAATGTTCGGTAATAATTTGGTCAACAGATAGAATACATTTCGGCGGTAATTCTTTTTTTGAAGCTATTTCTATTTTTGTATTTGGGCAGGACCAGATCTGATGTTCGATGCTAAATATGTTACAAACTCCACTTTTGATGATCCCTAACAATGCTACGTATAAATATTAGTACCAGCCAATGCGCGTCCAGGATTTGTATCTGGGGGTGGGCTCAAACATTCCCGTCCAACAAAAAGAAAATAAAAAAAAATCGCAATAAAAATAAATAAAATATCATCATTTTCCATCTCCTATTCAGGAGGTTGGTGCGGTTTAGTTCGTTATAGTTGCCTCTGTCTCGCCATCTGTATTATTTCCGGTATTGACTTTCTTCTATCGATCCCGTGTATATACTCCATCCTTCTTCTTCCTCTTGGCCTTTTCCCCAAGATTATTCCCTGTATCGCTATTGTAAACAGATCCTCTTCTCGGATTTTACGTCCAAAATATTTCTTTTTTGCTTCGTTAATTCTGCTTATTAATTTACTTATTTTACATTTATTTAATACATCCGTATTGGTTTTCTTTCCATGATATTATGTGCATTCTTCTACAGCACCACATTTCGAAGGCGTTTATTTTCTTTTTGTTGGTCTCTGGAATTGTTTCCGACGCGTAACTCATTGTGGACCATAAAAAGCATCGAAGAATTCTCAGTTTCAATTGTAAGGACAGTTTTCTATCTTTAAGTATCCGTTCTAGATTATAAATAATATATACACAGCCGAATGTGTAACAAAATTCGATAGACAAAACAAACTATAAACGATCACGAACAACAAAATAAGTAATAATAACAAAACAACGCACTGGTCATTGGGTCAGATTCGAATGCCGAGCGGCCCGATCAACGGCCACTTTTTTTCTGTGTATTGCACAGTAAGCTGGATTTTAGCAGACAGAATGTAACGAATATTTTCTAATTACAATCTAGGCTGTTTTGCACACTCTTCAAGATGAGTCTTTATTAGTGATAACGCGAGCTCTGCGAAATATTCTCTTCTGTTTCAACTATCATTTTAGCTGCGAAATTGTTTGGCGCTTACAAGTTACGCGCCTTCTTATGTATTTTTTACTTTTCTAAACCCTCTGGGGTGCTTAAACCCGGCTGCCCCCGTGTGTGCGCCATTGGTACCAGCGTATATTACTAGGTTTAGATTGCGTTTGTTCTGGGAACAACCATGTCGTTTAAACTCACGCGCTTTACGTGCTAGAAATTCTTCAGGACAAATGTTTCCGAATTACCCTTAACGCTCCTTTTTATACTAAAATCGTTTAAATTTACTCCTTCATGTTTCAACTTCACAATAATCAAGCTGTTAAATTTTATAATAACCTCCGCAGGTCAACATTCACTTAACAAGTTAGTAAATAAAATCACCACAGCCTACAATTATGTTACAAAAAATATAAATATAAAAGAATTGAACGTACTGAAGTGAATGGAACGTATAAAAATATGTAAACGGACGAATGGTATATTTATTTTATTCTATTTTCTATGCAAAGCGATAAAATAATAATTGCCGCTAGTTGAGCCCGAACTCTTCCTAATACGCAATGAAGCTCATTTTGAGGGATTACATCTACGATAAATTTTATTTTACCCACGAAAAAGAAGGCAAATAGTGAATTTTGGTTTTTATTACTTTTTAAAGATAATTTACTTGCAACTTGTCCGTAAAAGCGAGTTCGCTTGAGTTTAAATAACTGAAGTAACGTAAGAATGACATTTAAAAATGGCTTTACTTTAAATTTTAAAATTTTGGCAAAAAGTACGAATCGCAATCACGTCTTATACGCGGAATAGCGGTGTATTCTTATGGTTCAATAAGCTAGCAAACTTTTTGACAGTATTTTATCTAGTCAACGGTTCTACGAATTTTAAATGTTCACGCTTAATTTCGGTTGTTTCATATGCGCTATACGAATATCAGAATAAATTACTGAACCCGTTTCAATATACTCCTTCTGTCGTGTAATAACCCCGGGGGCGAATATAAGGGACCGTAATCTGAATTAAGTAGATTTCCAAATTCAGCGACCTATGCTCGTAAAAGTATTCGAAAATTTTGCAAAGACTAAATGAATGCATTATTGCAAATTACGGTCATCCGAACGATATTGTGTTTCACAAATTATTGTAAGCTAATCTCTCGTTTTTTAAGTTATTCAAAAAACAACAAAACCGTCCGTCTTCTCTGGGTCACCTTATATATACAATTTAATTAGTTCGATACATTATAATAAAATGATTTTTTTACATTGTCAAATGTTCAAAATTATTGCGTGTTTAACTCTTTTAGTTCGGATTAGTGTTTGCGAATGGGGTTTAGGTATAATACGAGCGACAGGCAACGAGCCGCATTTTGCCCCCTCCCACCCAATATATAGTCTATCGCCACTGATTTCGTTGAATGTGTCATAACTCATAAATTAAAGAAAAGATTAAAAGTACTAAAATTTCTTAAAAAAGACAAGTTTCCTTATTACTACTTGGTAATGTAACATCTATGTAGAACTAACCAAATGGTTAGCTCTGCTGATACACAATAAAGTTGGGTAAATTATTTTATGTCTGAATTCACATCAAACAACTGCAGGAACTCGATGTAAACGTGACCAAGTAACCGAATTTAAGTGACATTAAAGTAGTTTTTTTTTTAAATTTCAGAATTTTTTATAGGAAAACGTGAACGGTAGATCAAATATATCGCATTAACCGCTACAACCTATTTATCCAGGACATTGTAGTTTGATTTTTTTTTTGTTATTCATTTGTTTCTCGTATCAACAAGATATGTTGTTTATAATATTTGACCACTATCGTCGGAATAAACACTTTAAACACGTTTAAAATTAAAAATCTATATCAGCGTACAACATCTTAATATGACTGTTGCCCCTTCTAATTCTAAGGAAATAAACATAATCAAGACACTAAACTACGCCGTGTGATTCGAATCATGAAAATATTTTATCGTCCATTCGAATTTCGATTATGGCTTTCGAAACGGGTTAATTTTAATAAAACGTTGAAATTATCATTCATATTATAATAATGATGAGGAAACGAGATTTAAAAACTTCCTTCAGTGAATCCGCACATTAATGTTCTATTACACTTTCATGCAAAGAAAAACATGAAAATAATTTTAAACAATAATCCTATTCTGACATACAGCCGAAGAATACTTCAAAATATTTAAATCCGAGCAAATGCATTTGAAGTTAAACATCTACTCGAATAAAAATTTAAGGTCGTCTAATGTAAATTACATTCACCACCATAGTTGTATCACGTGAAACAAAACGGTGGTTGACCTACTAATTCTTAAAGTTGTAGAGATTTTTTTAAACCCTCACCGTGTCACGTTCCCTATATTTATCCGAAAGAAAATTTAAAGAAACCATAAAAAAATTATTATTTCATCGTCAGACGAAATTTTCAGCCAAGTTTCTCATTTATATTGCCGTGGAATGTCGAATTCTAAAAATTCCCCTCTCACCGAAATCGTTGCTAAAACCTTTCCTATCCTTAGCGTTGTCTATCAACTAAATAAATTTCCCATCATAAACTATGTACTGATTCGCTAGTAACAGATAGAGAAAAATATTAGTTTTCTACATGGAAAATATTCATATCAAACCGCCAATATATTCATCGATTATATAAATTAAACCTATTTTAAAACGATAGTTTTACAGAAATACATTTATCGATGCATTTCTACATCGAGGAATAGTGACGCTTTAAGTCTGTTTGCCCGACCTGGATTTTAATTCTGATCTAGGACAAGAATATCTGATTCTTAAAAATGTCTTACCTACCTCAGCTATCCATTCAATTTTGTTCGGTAAAAGTACTGGTTTATTATGGAGAAAACCGCGAAAGGCAATGACACATCCTTTGTATTGAGTTGTCAAGAAAGCGTTTTCCACGGATTATTAACAATTTCCGAATTGACGAGATCAAGACCAATAAATTTCACGGTACCTTACATTCCAAAGCAAACGTTCTTAATAGACACCAATGTAAATATTATTAAGCAGCCCGTCCACTTAATAATAATAATAGGCGAATTATAAAGATCTGTTTTTTTTTTGTGTATGGTAGAAATAAATATTTTCTTAGCGTATTTTTTATTTAAAAAGACAAAAGATTATAAACCGATAATATTTTGAGCTAAAGTCATTTAATTATTATTATAATATATATAATTAATTGGACAGAAGTTATAAGATTATTCGTAAAATAATATAAATCATTTATACATTTAATAACAAAAAATTCTTCCTTCCATTTAAAAATGTTCACGTTATTCAGGTATAACCATATTCGGCAGTATGTTCGTAATGTGTAAACGAATTTGTTATTTAGTCCACGGTGCAGTTGTTTCTCCTCTCACAGAAGAAAAACGTAAAATATGATACGAATAGTTTTGGAAACGAACATTTTGATTTTTACACGTAATGATAATATGAGAGAAAAATGGCACAATGATAAAATAAAAAAAATATATACGCAGGTACATCATCAGAAACTTACGAGCTAAGAACGTCTCTTTACGTTTAGTAAAAAATGTACGTTACTGATTTACGTGTGCACATGTGTGTTTGTATATATATATATATAATTAGTGTATTTAGAGTAATAGTTAACAGAATTGCAAGAAATTTATATATATACATATATATATATATAAAAGGCATTACATATGTTGTGAATTTAGTAAATGTTATTACTAAAGATTAAAGAAATATGTTATGTACACGGTATGTTTTTTTTTTAAATTACATTATTAATTAATTTTTAAAAAATAATAAAAACATTATTATTATAATTATTAAAGACGGAACGGTGCTCTCGCTTCTATCGGCATAGGAGCTTTTGAAGATTTTTTTGAGCTATCTGAAGCGCTCGATGTTTTTCTCGTGACACGAGTAGTACCAGGTAACGGAGTAGATGAACCCGATGGAGTCCTTGTCCTTTGGAATAAATATAAATAATGCATAATTAAATTCTCCTTCAATTGAAACGTCGACATAAATATATAATTTTACATTTGATGTATTCCAATATAGGATCCTACTTTTTATACGTTTCTTGAAATAAAAAAAAAAATATATATGGCGATAATTTTTCAAAAATACCTTTTTAATTGCGGTATATGCGAAGACGTTGGCGTAACATTGGATGTCCGTCTTATTATAGGTAAGCGTTAAAGGTAAAAAAACAAAAAAAAAAAAAAAAACAAGTTATTACAATTTTAATCACCGTAACAAACTTTTAGACAGATGAACTGGTATATTTTGGTAAGAAATTTATAGCGTAAATATGCGTGCAGGCGTATATGTCGGTATAATATTTCAGCGAGCGGCATAATACGAGTTCAAATTTTCAAATTCTAATTCAAATTAATTTGAAATATTACAAAAGTAATACACAAAATAAATGACAAGTTTTTCCACAAATATAGAAGGAAAACTATAAATTTAGAAATTGACTAAAAACTTTACGTTATACCCACATCCACCCAATCCATATATATATATATATATATATATATATATATATATATATATATATATATATATATATATATAAAATAAATGAAATATGAACGTAATATTACACGCTATTCTCAAAATAGCTACATGATTCTATTATCTATTACATCACGTCAATGCAGAAGCAAATAAACTTCTAGATACCGAATCAACCCGACGCTTTAATAAACCCGAAGATTTAATTTGTAATTTGTAAATAGTGTTTTTTAAGGAAAGTTGTAGCCGATGGTGGCTAAATTCCTGACATTCGTTATTTTCTTTTTTTTATTTCCATGCAAGACAAGTTCCGTGTTAGACGATAAACTTGTTATTAACATAGTTACTTGTTAACGTTAAGACTGTAACACTAATATATCATAAAAAAAAAAGATTCTATTATATTTCAAAATTGCACACGTTAATTAAAACTTTAAAAAATGCATATTAGAATAAAACAGTGAGATTCTTTATTGAAAGAGTATCGATTAAAAAAAAAAACGAGTAACTTAAATAATTTTCTTGAAGTTATCAAATAAAAAGTTAATTATATAAAGTTGCTTTGCAAAAATTCGTGATATATATATATATATATATCTTTATATATGGAGTATAGTGATGTATTTTCAAAAGAATTACCGAGCAACTGAAAGCCTTCGAAATCTGTTACTGGTAATAATAAGAAATGAAAAAATATAATAAAAGATCAATGAAAACTATGTCGAATAAGAACACTAAAAACAATGATACTTAAATGGATTGGACACATATGTATAAAACACAATGAATACCTAATAAATAATAGAAGGAACCATGGAAGAGAAAGACCAAGAGGAAACCGAAGCAGAAATACATAAAAAAGCAGAGAATTTCGAATGGCCCTATCCGGGAACTTTTAATCATGGTTGTTCACCAATCTATTAATAGATCGAGGAATTAAGAAGATACATACATATACATATACACACACACACACATATATATATATATATATATATTTTCATTGCATTTATATGCTTGCACCTTGGAACTTAAAAAAAAACTTAAATACAAATATGTCGGCAGCAGTAAATATAAAATTTCTGAATTACATTGTTACATTGCCATTTCTCGTAATCATGGGGTTTAGGTGCCTACGAAAGCGTTTCAACTTTATTTTATTAAGAAGATTACACGTCGATCACATCTAAAGCTGCTCTTTCTAGCATATCTCAATCTTGGCATATCCTAATGGTCTTTTCGGATTTTTTAATCCGATGATTTTAGTTCAAACCCACTGATCTCGTACAACACGCCCAATGCTACGCAGTACATATTTCATCATACATTTTTAAACGAGTCTAGATAATTTCTGAATATGTTATATAAATATTGTTTGACTTGAAACATACGTATATTATAAATACACCTACACTTTTAATATACAGTAGAATTCGTCGGAAACACCCTCAGATGGTCCGACACTAAGATAAATTTAACCGACAATTACCAAATCGAACACCAACAAAATAACCACACGCATGAAATCATTAACTAATCGAATGTACCTGCAGGTGAAGTTAAGAAGTGGATTGCCCTATGTGAAAAAATCTTTGAAACCGATACAGTTCAATTATAACCAGAATATTGCCGCTGTTCTGGGAGATAATATCGAATAAATTGAAAATGAGAACTCGGGTGGGGGAGATGATGACGAACATCCTAACCGAATTTCATATACTGACGTCGAGAACGCTTTTCTTATTATTCTTTTGTAGTAGATCGAATATAACTCAACACCTACGGAAATCTTGCGAATCAAGAAATAGAGGAACGTTTCAGTTAAGTTTGGAATTTCATCTGCTGAACAAAAATCTATAACCGACTTACAAAAGTGTTACTTTCATTGTACATCCGTCTTTTTCTAGAGTTATACGCATGATTGCTCTTTAACGATCCTAATTGCTATTATAATAACCTTGGATATCATCGCATATTTCGCCCTTCCGCTGTTCGTACTACATCACCAACAGAATTCATTGGCGCACACTCTTCAACCAAGAGAAGTTCTCTTCTTCCTCTTCCTCGATGCCCTTCCATTATCAGTTTTATCGGTTGATATCTTTTACCTCTGATTAGGCGACCAAAATAGTTGATTTTCTTATTCTCGATTATCCGAATCAAGCATCTCTTAGTATTCGTATTGGTAAGTTTTTGTGTCCGAGAGATTCTCAGCGATTTTCTATGTAACAGCATTTCAAAAACTTCCAGTTATTTACTATAATATTCGTATAACAGACGTTCTTCGAGACTCATTTATTTACATATTATTGAAAGGCATTCCATTTCGTACGGCGAGCTAAATTAATATTAAATAAAATAAAAATATTTTTACACGGTATCGCGATTATTATATTTTATAAATACGACTAGATCATCAGGATTCTCACTTAAACTAGTCGACTCGACTGTGTTTATAAAATATATAATTGCGACATCTTACAAAGAATATTTTTATAATTATTTTATTTGTATCGCCGAGGAAGCGTTACGCGTAAGCAAAAACAAAGTTCAAATAACGTTATTTATCCACCTCCACCGATTTAAGTATACAATACACGTATAATCCACGCGCTTTTATCTCCGAAAGCCTCGTGAAACAATGAGTAAATTGGCCGTATTCACTAACACTAGATAGTAATACGATCTATTTTAATCGAGTGGTCTCTGTAAAAATTTCTATGGCGATCGTGATCTTAACCATTTCAGTCACGTTGTTTATATGGTACACGAAATGTTAATGTCGATAAAAAAAATTTATTTTCTAGTCGCGAAACGTCTTAATTTCGAAAATATTATTCGTGTAAATAGGATATTATCTTTCACGTAAGAAACGGTATTGTATGGTAAATTGTAAAATTTTGTAATTTTACGTCGACATTTTAAAATTGAAACGGTTTAAAAATGTTAGCGAATTATATTCGAATATCGTTACGCGTATACGAATGCATACACACCGAGTATACATAGTTATCATTAATAAATGCACGGCATATTACGTAAGCTGTAAAATAGATAAAAGTCCAATTTACCCGGATGAAGACGAACAAGAAGAACATATAGAAATTTGTCGAGAAGTATCCGTCGGCGATAGACCGATATAAACCGGAATACGCGATGAATTACTACTACCGCTGTGTATCGTCATGCAAAATTAATATACGTAAAAAAAAAAAAAAATTAAATTAAATCGGTTAATTTAAAAATAAATAAAATATTTCCGGTACTACGCGTAAGTGGTTTGTGCGTTTGTTAAATTAATTTATCGTACATGCAAAAGAAAAAAAAAAACCCACGTCGTTATAGGTAATAAATTCAATAGGTGTTCGCTATATACATTTTGCGTTATACACATAGCGCTGTTATCAATAAAATGTACATTTAACCATATTTATTATGAAATTTCCGACAAAAAAAAAGGTTTGATCGACTATAAAGTTATCGCTTTTTTATACGATTACATCCTTATTTCGTTTTTTTATTAAATTATTTTTATCGACTATGCATCGTAAATGTCGAACATACGGAAGAATGGCGGATCGTGTTTTTAAAAATCTACTGGTCTCCCAATTATATCTTACCTCCCCCTCACCAACATATACACACAATTGTTTACCAAAATATTAAATAAAAATCAACAAAATGTACTACAAATACAAGAAGCTAGTCGGAAAAACAAAAAATGATTACTGTGTATACAAGCGGAACAATGCATTTTTAACCATCACAAGTCCATTGTAATAATCAAATTTAAAAGATCTTGAAAATTTTCTTTTCGCCGTATTAATATTTATTGTTAAATCGTTTTGTTTCAAGTTTTTTTTCCTCTCTCGAAACTTTGTTGAAAAAAAAAATACTGCCAACAATATTAATAACGAAATAATTCGATAAGCAACGTATAATAAAGTATTCTTATTTTTTCACTATTTACACAAAACAACCTCGTGAAAATTAAGCTTCAACGAGAAAAAAATTCACACGCGGCAATAATCATTAATAGAAATTCGAAGAAGAAACTGAGATGAAATATAAGTTGTAGATTCGTTCGTCGGCCGGCAGAATGCGCACGCAACTGCACCCACGTAGGAGAAAAATCTATTCTGCCGCGTCAAGTATGCTTACTTGAAGAACTCTGCAAAAACGATTGCAACCAGTAGTAGTCAGTCGCCAATACAACTCTATGTAAACTCTACACCCTTAGTAATATTAGGCGTCAAATCTTCGTATAACGCTATATATGTCTTTCCGATGCATATTTCAGGTTTGGGTCCAGCCGTTGTAACTAGGAATTTCAAAGGCACCTTTTATATATTCGAGGGGAAGGATAACTAGAATTTACTTATTTTCTTCATAAAATACTACTTTTTACTATTTTATTACATCGTCAATTTTTATGCGAATATTTCAGATAGTCGTGCAATCACGCTACCCGCTGCATGCAAGTCACATCTTAGTCGTAATAACTTTTTTTTTTTTTTAATAATTCTAATGATCAAAAATAAAACTGAAGTCACACATTAACCGTCCTGTTAATATTAAATATCGATCGTACAGCGTACGAACTAAACATCTAATGTCGGTTTAAAACTCGTTGTAGTATATTCGGACTTACTACGGCGCAATATTCGAATTATTATTACTTTTCGTAAAGTAGAATAATCTTGCTGTTTCTCAAGATTTACATATATATATATATATTTCATGATCTCGAAAGATGTTATCCGCGCCCACTCGAGCTTTAAACGTGACACTATATAAACGGAAACTGTAGGAAATTTATAAAGAGAAAAGAATTGTAAAATTGAACGGAAACTTTTGAAATCGCCGTTCCAGGCACTTATATCAAAATAATGAATATTCGAATATTAAACGATATATTTTTAAAATGGCGAAATAACAAGCGTTACCTAGTTCCAACACCAGACAATGTTGGTATGCTGGAAGTTCTATAAATGGAACTATTTGACCTGAAAAATATTTCTCGTTAATAATATTTACAAATGATGAACGTGCGATCGTTCTATAAGTACATTATACATTATTTCCGGCTCAATTTAATTTTATACATACATATATATATATATATATATATATATATATATATATATATATATAAAATAAATTCTGGCAATAGATAAATGAAAATATTTTGTTTAAGAAGAAAATTTAAAATTTTTCAAGCATTCCAATAATTCCGATTATTTGGTACGAATTTTTAAAATTTCACGACCCGAATTATTGCGATATTTTAAAAATTATTCTAAACATTACAAAAAATTTAATATTTTTACTGTTTAAATAATATTTACTTATATTGCATAAAAATCGAACCAATATCGTTAGTAAAGTTTAATTCATATTATTAATAGATCAAATTATTGTCGCATACTTTAGAAGACTGTACGTTGAAATTATTTTCACACGTAGGAAAATTTAGTCTTCATTATTGTAGATGTCGACTGATTACGACTCGAATAATTTTACAACGATACAATCCTTTCATATTTATTTTATAATCATGTCGGCGTTGTAATTTAGTTGCTTAGACTTCATCGATACTAAGCTAATAATATTATATGTCGTTTTACATACAAGCTAGAAGTTACCCTCGGCTTCGCCAGTGTTATTTTTTTTTAATACAATGCCGTTGTTTCTTTCTTTTAACTATATATATATATTCGTCTGTTATTTCGTCGACGTCCCCTCCTAACGCAATAAAATGTGGTCTGAAAGGCGGGTGTTGTAGTGGAGGTATATTCGAACGGAAAAACGTGATTTGAAAGGCAGGTGTTGGTAGTGGAGGTACACCCGAACGCCTGTTAAATTTTAAACGTTTTTAAAGAGATGTCTCCTACTTTTTAAAACTTTGAATTATTGTAATTTCTGTCCTATTTGTGATATCAATGTGAAACAAAACTTAGAACATAGGCTATAAACTGTGCGAATTTCATTATTATTGTTTTAATAGTTTTTGCGTTAAATCGGAACGGACAGGCAAAAATTTAAAAATATATATTTTCTATTTATGTGTGATAAAAATAGCCAAATGTAGTGATTATAATGAGAATATTCGCAAATCAGACGGACACTACAGTTTAAATATTAGTATAGATTAATTAATAACGCTTTTTCTTCTTCTAATATATTACTATACTCTTTAAACGTCTCAAAATGTGTGATAAAATGACTTTGTCTAACGTGCTCGACATTTTAAATAATAATAATAATAAAATAAATATAAAACTTATAGAACGATCACGTATTTCTCGTTTCGATTAATTCGTTAAAATATTAGAATACGCATGCTTCATTAAGAATAAATTAAATATGCGTAATTTTTACGTGTAAATGATCGAATTTATCATTATTGTTATATCATCAGATAATGATTTATTGTGTTATTGAATTATATCGATATGAAAGCGAAATTATATTAGTTTCTATTTTCATTATTTATTATAGATAATAATAATAACTCAGCCTTATGAGAGCGACTTATAGAAAAATGTGTTAGATACATTATCTCCCCGTCGGCGATTTTAAAATCGACTTTAGTATATTCTGAAATGAATGAATACTAAATTTCGACTTACTTATCGGAACTAGGGCTTACAAATCCCGATGGCGACCTTGTTCTGCTGAGTGTCCCGTTTACCGCGGGAGAGGTTAATTTACGTGCGCCCGACGAAGTGGTTGTCACTCCACCGGAAACACTTGATCTGGATGACGTCGTTGATCTTCGAGGAATTCTACTCGGAGTTGCATCGTCTGAAATGCATAAATAAATTTATATACCCGCATATGTACACACATATATATACATATAAAAATAAAATCGGTTTTCGTTTTATATAAATTCTAATCGATGTACATTTAAATTTCAATTTAAAACCAATCCTTACCAGTACTATCTAAGGATAAATTTGAGCCGTGCCTACTAGGTGGTTTACTACCTTGTCGACTAGCCGGACGGCTGTTCGTTCTGCTACTTGGTAAACTTCCAGCTACAAATATCAAAACGTTTACACTCATTAAGGAAATTCAATTATAAGCATCACAGAAAATTGTATATTGTTTTAATTTCGACGGAAGTCAGTAAATTACGATAGACTATATAAATGCATAATCAAGGCCAATATAAATTGTACTCTACGGTGTATATTGTTTAATTCGACATAAACAATAATTAGATGAATGATATGTATACACATGTGTGTAGATAAAAATCAGTATATGTCTGTGTATGGTATATAATAAATACGCATCGAAACGCATTTATCAAATTTAAGAATAATAAATGTTCGTATTTGTGCGCATCGAACAGGACAACATAGGCTTCATTGACTGGACTAAAAAATAAATCGAAATAAAACCTGATGATAAAACTGCTGCTCACACGACAATTAGATAACATACGAGTAGTTGATAAGTTCATCTACCTAGGATCATTAATTACCAAACACGGATTGTTTACAGTTGAAATCAAAAGACGAATATCAACGGGACACTCGATATAGAAAAGTCATGAAATACCCTTAAATACGAAAATACGTTTGACGCAAACGCTCTAGGTTTTTCCAGCATTTCTACGTAGTACAGAATATTGGACTATAAAAGCGAACGACTTTCGTCAAATCGACTATCCGCTTACATAGTAATACAACGAATAGAGCTGATTATTTTGGTCATATAGTGAGGCGAAATGGTATGGAAAAATTATTTTTGGAACAGATGGAAGAAGGCAGAAAGGAACGAGGACGAACGGAAATACGATATGCTGGCAGAATAAAATAATTAGTAAAAGCCATAAAAAGAGCGAAAGATAAAACGCATTTAGTTGCCATGGAACGGATTCTATAGTCTCAGGATGCTCGGATAGAGCCAACGAATCTAATAATAATAATAATAATATGATATATATATATAGTTCAACTGTAAAAAGATACAGGCATAATAAAGTATCATCTCCTTTCACTTAATGTTCGACATTTATAAGTGAAATTGATTAACGTGATTAATTATCCCATCAAAAGAGAGACTCTCCACTAACATATTAGCACTGAAGCTGCCCAAGACCGGATGTTACTATTGTAACCCGTGTTTTCAGGATTAGCTACGTTTCGCCAGCGTTACCGGCTACAAATTTTGTTCTAAATAATATACACATACATATATAGATATACAGATAATTTTTAATATTTTTCGTAAGTGATTATATATATATATATATATATATATATATATATATATATATAAATATGGAACTGCTTTGAATCAACGGAATATTCAAAAGCTGGAAACAGTTGAGATATGGTGCTGGAGGAAAATGGAACGTATTAAATGAACTGATAAAATCACAAACGAACCAGTACTAAATCGAGTTAAAGAAAAGAAGACATTGCTCTACCAGATAAAGAAAAGAATCTGGATGGGCATGTTTTTCGACATGGCGGATTAATAAGAGATGCAATGGAAGGAACAAGACGAAGCCGACCGAGGAATACGCTCCTGGTTAAAGGATAAACAAATGGTCAAATATTCAGAGATGAAAAGGGCGAAGGACAACCGGTTCAATTGGGGAAAGCTCTTATGAAATATAACTAGTCTTAGGACTGTAATACGGACGACTATATATAATAAATATAGCCGTAATAATAATAAAAAGGACTCTGTGCCTCAGGGCGCAGACCAGTGAAACTTAAAGACAGTTTCCCAAAGACACACTTATTTAATAAACACACAATTTCGTACAAATTTCACAAAGAAAAGGAACACACTCTCCGCTATGCTTAACTTGACGTGGCGATGACTCAAATGTTTTCCTTCTCAAATCTACGTCGCACATACATCCTTTGTGCAGCGAAGATTTGAACGAAATAGCAGATAGCCGTGTGCGAGAGAACGAATACGAACATGTAAAAAATATTACTTTATAATTTCTGTACGTGCTTTTAAGTATATACACACGTATATGAGTACAGCTACACTGTGAGGCTCTTTCTAAACTCCCCATATACAACGCGCCAATAGAAGTTTTCAAAATAATTAGCAAAATTATTAATTACCGTGTCCGGATTTAAAAGTCGGCGTAGCGGCTTTCCTTATAGGCGTACGCGGCGTACAAGGCGAAGATTCATTATCGCTGAGCGAATCCGGAGTTCCAATGGTACAGCCCATACCGCCGCTTTTATTCAATGGGATGCTTCGATTAGTTCGTTCTCTTATCTGCGAATAATAATATAAACAATTACGTTCTAAAAACCTAGAACCGTTCGAATAATAAGAATGTTTTTCTCCGGATGAATTTTTATTTAAAATTTTATTTCGTTTTCAAATTTTAATCCAACGGAATAATTCAACCGTGTTAAGTTGAATGATTTGAGAATAATACTTCGTACAGTCGAGTAGAACATATTTGAAGCGGTACCATATAATAAATCACATACCGGTATTTATTAAATTAATATTTAAACGTTTTATATATATATGTGTATATATATATATATATATATATATATAACAACTAAAAATCTTAAAGAAAATACATAAAATTCTCAATTTATAATCTTTCGAAAAAGAAAATTTCTCAATCTAATTTTATCAGTTCCACGTTAATAAACAAATTTTATAAATGCTCTATATGACGAAAATTTCAATTAAAACCGATAAATGTCGATCGAATTATGTATTTCGATAACGTATGAATATAATTCGTACAACGGAAGACATTGCATTTTCATCGTTAAAATTGTTGAACATTTAAACTTCTTTTTTGTTACGTCTCTCTTAAATGAAACGGAATTATTATGATTATTAATATTTTTTGTAAAAATTACCATCCATTTATGATAAAATCGTAACTAACAAATAAATTTAAACTCGAAAAAAGGAACACACCGTACAGACACGTACGATACGCGCGATATTATTGTAAAAATTACTTTACCGTAAACGTTATTGGCTGTCGAGGCATACCCATTGCAATAGGATAGCAACAAGGTAAATCTTCTCGTTGTCTTAAACTTTCAAAAATTGGCATCAACTGACTCAGGAATTCCTCCGCTGCATTAGATGAATTTAAGTTTTATTTTGTATAAATCAAATTAATCGCACTAGAGCTCTGGTTGGGGTTTCTGCCTCGTTTGGTGCACGGTTTTTATTTAATTTAGAAAATACTTTAAAAATTTATATCAGAATAAAATATTCCTAAAGATAATCGTAACACACATACATACATACATATATATATATAATACTAAAGTAACCAATTATTATTACATAAATAAATACTTTTTTCTTTAATTTCAAACGAATGCCCTTAATAAAATTACCGTTTTCAAACTACGATTTTTAATTATAACTGTTTCCTTTGTCTGTAATATAATTAAGCGAAAACAAAAAAAAACTTTATAAAAAAGAAAATGCGGAAAAATTTTAAAATAAATTGTAACCATAAACGATAATTATAATAAAATTCTAATTAGAGATTAATTTTAAAATGCTTTAAAAATTTACAATACTTTAAAAATAAATTTAATTAGTTTTGGAAAAGCTAAAATAGAAAACTAACTTTAAAATAAACGATATTTATTTGGATAAAAAATATAAATTCGTCTATTTACAATTTTATGGGTTAGTATCTCTTGGCAAGATTTTTTTAAATAAATTAAATTATTTTTATAAATCTTCGACATCCTAATTAACTGTCTGAATTATTAATTAATGTCGCTGCTTCGTGAATTAACCTCTAATTATTATTTCTGGATGGTATCTTACTTCATTTTTAATATAATCTTCATACGTAGTAAGTACAGGTTGCTAAATCTATTTAATTTGGTCAACGCTAATTTAATTATTCCTCTATACGCTATTTTATTAAAAAAAAAATATTATTTTAATATTAGCATTATTATTTTTAATAGTGCTATTAAATAACAATAAGTAAATCTAAAAGTATATAGAATATTATAACCTAAAAAATCGTTACTATTTTTAATTTTAGTGTAAACACAATGAGTATACTTACCTTTATCGTGTAGAGGGTTATAAAAATCAAAACTTACCTGCAGGTTTCCACAAAATATTATACAAAATTAAAATAACAAGCCGGAAAACTCTAATCATATACGTAATGCACAAAGCTTGTAGCAAAATACACAATAGATTTTTACTGGCAAGGATAATAGCATTTTACGCTATTAACAAGCTGTGAATTTATAATTAACAATCCATCACAAATTGTATCATCCGAGATTTTTGTAAATAATGTGTTGCGTTCGGTTAGTAGTGAAATAACAATAACAATAATATTAATTTAGAGAATAACATCGCGTCGATCATAGCCGAGTAAGTTAACATAAAACTAATTAAACGTATAAAAAGTAACTATCATTCATTTATTACATGCATGCACACATTCAAACTTACACACACATTACATATAATAATATATACATATAAATATATATATATATATATATATATAATATAATATATATAGGAAACAAATGAGAACTGAACATTCTTGTCCGTTCAAACTATAATGCAAGAAGTATATTTTTTTAGATACTAAATTCAACAAATATGTTTCTGATAACTACATCTGTCGTTTTTCCACTTTTCATCAACACCTAGTTATGTATTATTTATATTTGTTTCAACGGACAACATCGAGTTTATGTACTTCACTACTCGGTAATAATGGTGTACACGCAAAAACCCGAATATTACTTTAGCTTTAATTAAAATATTTTCTTTGTTTTTTATTAAGTCTTCCGTGATACGATTATAAATTAATTAAAATGTTTATTTTTACATATTTACAGAATATTTAATACATTTCGCGTACTTAGTGCTATTTACATTAAACGAGTGTACAAATAAATTATATATATATATGTATATGAGAAATACTAACTTTTACTATAGGTCCCGTATTCGATTGTAAAGAGGACGGCCTCTGATTAATTGAAGTGCTACGTTTGGGTTTGAACGGCGACATACTTTGCGAAACGCCTTCCGGTAATATAAAATGCTCTCTCAATTCGATATTTGTACGACCTTTGGCTGCGTGATACGGAATAACGATAAACGTTGTTGCCACAACAAAGATGACAGTAATGATCAGGTAAATGCAATTAAGCAATCGGTGTGCATCGTATTCAGGAAGTGAAAGAATCAAATACGGAACAGGATTCGAAGAATGAAATAGGAAGTTACGTAAAATAAAAAAAAAAAGGCGATACAAAAAAAAAAGAGAAAAAAACAATACACAATTAAAATGCGTAAAACTTTAAATTATTTAAATATTCGTCGAAAAAAAAAATATATATCAATAAAAATAATAATAACACGCGCAGCAGGTATTTTACACGCGCTAGCTAAACACGAATTCAATGGCAAGCGTACGAAAAACAAGAATAAACAAAATTATTAAAAATCTTAACGTAATTCGTGTTTCAACTATATTTAAATTAAATAAACAGAAAACCGGAAGAAATACTTTTTAGAATTTAAGACACTAAAAAATGTAAACTATCTACACGAAATATACGTAAAAAGGTGTTTCTTTTTTTAATTATTTGTTTATTTTTTGTGTTGTACAATCTACAGGGCATACAAGTAAAAAAAAAAATTGTTTCTTTGTGAATTATAGTGTTTTTATTTATTTTTTCTTGCGTTGTGTAATTTATAGAATATATAAGTGTTTCTTTGCGAATTACAGTATTTTTATTTCTTTTTTGTTATGCAATCTAAAGGAAATACACGTAAAAAAATGTTTCTTCCTGAATTATAGCGTTTTATTTATTTCTCGTGTTGTGCAATCTACAGGAAATACAAGTAAAAAAATAAATAAAATAAAAATTGTTTCTTCCGGAATTTTATCTATTTATTTTTTTAATTTTTACATTTTTTAATGTCTTAAAAGCTCTTTTTTTTTATTATTATTTATCGTTAATTTCGTTTAATTATAAATCGTATTCGCAGCTGTAAAGTAAAAAAGACATGCATAACAATTCGTATTTTGAAAATTTCAAAATAACCAGGCAAAACATCAGCGGTGCCGTTACAAACACAAAAGTAAAGCCGTCATTATGTTGATTAGTAATTTTAAGTTAGTAAAGGAAAAAAATACAACGGAAAAATAGGATCAGGCGATATCGGTTTGTCTTTAAAAAATTTTAAAATCCTTAAATTCCGGTATTTAAGGAAAAATTCTAGAGCGTTTGCCTTACAAACGTTCATAAAATTACCGGATATATATGAATAAAAAAATAGTGCGCGTTCAAAATTTTTTCCATGTAAATGTCTGTTTTTTTTTTTTTAAATCTTCGAAAGCGAAAAATTGGACTCGGTTTACACCGGAAACCGATCAACTATGAAAGTTTAAAATTGTATTCAACAACGTTTATTTTAATTTAATTGATAGTTCAGTAAGAATTATCGATTTAGAGTGAAAAATGAAATAAATTATTTTTATTCGTATCGTGGTAATTTAATAAGTGTAACATATTTTTATGCAACTGCACTTACAATTCAACTGAGTTAAACTATACGGACACCACCCTTCGTGCTCTTCCGGGATATACGGGTCAGGTATAGGTAATAATTCAACTACATATTGCGAAATATATATAGGCCACGCCCCGGATATAACGTCAAAACAAGAAGTAAATAACAAAAAAAAAACACAAAAAAACAAAAATGCCGAAAATCGTTTAAAGCGATAGCAAATGAAAAGAAAATAACGATAAGAATGCAAAACACACGCGCAGATTAACAATGGTGAAATTTCAAGGAGAAGGAAAGGAGAGAAATAAAAATAATAAATAGCGTTAGTAAATGTTACGAATAATTAGTTTTATTATAAGTTTATGAAAAAAAAAAAAAACATTACACAACAAAAACAATTACAACATGCAAACAAAAAAATTGATAAATTGAAAATTAATACCAACTAACTTGTCACGGTATACCGATTTGTTGATAAGCGCTGTTTAATAATATACAGTTTATACATGATACGAAAAATAAGGATTCCTAATATAATTAGCAAAACCGGAACATGTAAATTATAGTTATTAATTATCGTACAATATCTCGCCTAACATTAAAGTTTAAATTTAAAATTAAAAAATTAACGAGTAATTAGTCAAATGAGATGTAAAATAAATACGTATGAATATTAAAATTTGATACATGTACACCAGTAGCGGCTTGTACATAAAGCTGCATGGTTGCACAACCACCAGAAATATCCAGAACAGCGTAAAAATTAATAAATAAATTTTAATAATATATTTTTTGTAGAATATATTGTAAAAAGTTAAAAATCTTTTAAAAAGCGCTTTGAAATGCTTCGTTACAACGGTTGGTGCAACCTGAAGAAGACATCGGAAAGTCATATTTAGATGCTACTATGAGTGTAGAGTTTACATACTGCTGCTTGCAATCGTTTTGAAGAGTCGTTGAAGTACACATACTTGACGCGGCAGAATAGATTTTTCTCCTTGTGTTGTTCGTAACACGTGGGTAGAGTTGCGTGCGCATACTACCGGCCACAAACGAACGAGTCTGCTATTTATATTTTATCTATTTCCGAGATTACTTTTTCGAATTTCTATTCATGACTCATTCTTTTACTGTGTACATTTCCGTGTGTAAATTGTTTCATTGCCTCTTTACACTTTATGTTGTTCATATTATTACCGATCGATCTTAATACGAGTAAAATTCTATACAGCAATTGATCAGTTTATTTTCAGAGAGGATTGTTTCGTGTAAATTGTGAAAAAATAAGCACACTTAACTATTATATGTAGTTTTAACTGAAAAAATGTACTTTATCTTTGGATTGATAATCTAACTTCGTAATTTTTAGTTTTTCCGATTACGGTTTTAAAAGTATTTTGTATTACACTTTGTTGACTTCGATATTATTAACGTTACTTTGTGATGTGTGAAATACACAATTTTTTTTGTGTTTGAATGTCGGGCGGTAGTAAGGTGTAATTGCAACCATTCGATTTTTTAACCACGAGCCGCTACTGATATACACATCTCTTTTTTTTTTGTGTTAGTATCGTTCTTATCCAATTTGATAATGATTAAAAAAATTCTTGAAAATAAAATGACGACCAAGTTTCGAAATAAATATAAAAAATCAATTTTTTAAAATAATTTTTATTTTTTCGGGTTCTATTTAATCGCTTAAAAAATTCCGATAGTTTAGAATGAAATATATATACTACGATTATAGCTATGAAAATATTTTATTTTTCATTAAATTATACCTTAAAAACGCAATCATACGCTATTATTATCGCAATTAAAAATTATATTATTTTTCGTTAAAAATTATATCTTAAAAATGTATTTATTCGACTGAAAACCGACAGTGTTCCTTTGCTAGAATATTGTTTACTAATTTACTCGAAGTTTATGTTAATATAATTAGAATCGACATGCAAACAAATATTGAAAAAAAAAAAGTTGCGTTAATAAATGAACGCAACAAGGAAATATAGATCGGGAAGATGTATAATTGATGAATTATTTTATTAAATATTTTAAAGGATGGGGCTATTTATTTTATTTAAACGAGTTAAAAGCCTTTTCTTTTTTGTTATTATCATCAAATTAATAAAAGTTAAAACGCCCTTTTCTCAAAGATAAGTAACATTATAACGTGTTAAAAACGAGGCAAAAACCGTTCACCGTTACACGTATACGAATAAATTAACAATTAACCGATATTACGGTTATGCATTTAAAAAAAAACAAAACAGAATAAATGTTATCTGATTACGAATCCTGACGCAAAAAGTTAGAATTTATTATTATTATTATTAACAATAAACATGCCACGTATTATATAACGAAAAAATTTATACTTCGTTTAAAAACAAAAATTGTAACTTTATATAATTGAAAAATATAAAACTATTCGGGAAATATTTTATAAACAATGAAACATGTGGATGATGGTGAAAATTAGTTGGAAAATTTACGCGACTGATACGAGAATTTATTGAAAAATGAACAATGAGAAAAATGAGTTGAAATCACTAAAATTTTTCTTTATGAAAAATCGCAAAGCGGCTGTTCATCCATTATCGAGTGAATATAAAAAATATAAACCATAAAAATATATACAAATTTTATAAAAATATAAAATATAACTAACATTATTTAGACATACAATTTACAAACATTATCGAAGTGATAAAATAGTATGATATATATATATTTTTTTGAAAACTGTGTAAGTAATATTATTTTCATTTTATATTTTTATAAATTTGTATATATTTTTATAATTTACATTCTTTATATTTACTTATGATAATAACAGCCGAAAAGATTTCTGATTTTTCATAAATAAACAATTTTAATGATTTTAACTTCATTTTTGTTGTTTATTTTATTTTTTTAAATCACTACATTTCAAACTGTTCATAAAATCGCTTGTACCTGTTTGAGGTAAATTTATTGGAAATAATACGTTTACAGGAAGATTTAGTTCAATTATCGAATAAGATATATATATATGTAATTAATAAATTTTCGTTTGTTTCAAAGCCAGAGGGTAGAATGAAAGTAACTGTGAAATTTCATTCGATAATCATACATGGTAAATATATAAAAATTTAGACTGAATTTTTCTGATCGCTTAAGAACTCTCGTTTTATAAAATACACTAATAAATGAATTAATATCGAATGAACATTTTCCTTTACCTCGGCATGGATCGTTCTTAACCAAAAACTCGTCTAAAGCGACCCAACCACCGCCAACACGAACCATCACTGTCGATCGTAATATACGAACGAGTCTCAGCTTTTGACTATCGCCGAACTGTAATAATAATTGTAAACGTAAAAATATATAAATAAAATATGATTTTTCTTTTTAAGTACTCGGTTTAAATTAAACATTAAAAAAAAACAACAACTAAATCATGAAATCGATAGATGTAGAATAGTATCATTTTAAAGGAATACTCACTCTATATTTTCCTTCGCCAACTTGGAATACTCTAAACTTCTGTCGACAAGTACACAACATTACTAATCGTTTGACTTCGTCGTGAATTTTTTCAGCTTCACTAGCTGGTTTTTCTTCCCAGTCGGGTCTTAAAGCAGCTATAAACTTTTTCCAATCGATTAAACCGGTACCTTCAGGATCCACCAAATCAGCCACAGCGTTCATTTCCAGTCTGCTAGTGTCGAACTCTGCGAAGATAAATTTTACGAGTATTACTCAACTCGATTGCAACAGAATGGATGTTATTCTAATCAACGATCGAACTAAGTTATGAGATGAATTAAACCGACTTACTAGTAGTCATGATTCCGTTAATGAAATCATCCCTAGGTATTAAACCGTCGTTATTTTTATCCATTTTCCGGAACAAATCGGTCAATCGTGATTTCTTATGATTCATAAATCTTAAAAACTGTAACGAACGTAATTTAACGCGTATTATTTATCAAACAAATCGAGTTTACTTTACATTACGACTTATGTAAACTAATATTAAGCAGTCTCATAGATTTTATTCTATAAAAATTTACCAGAATTATAACAGTCGATCGAGAACATAATTTTGCGAAGATCATTTTCGTAACTCGAAATAAAAATAAAAATGAGTAAACCGTCGCTCGAATTGGACGTACGTTAAATGTACAGACTTTTTAATGGAGTTGGATTTTGTCGACAATTTTTATATTTTTCATTTTTTTTTTAATAGTTAAATTTTTTTGCACGAAAAAAAAACCAAGAAACTGTTGTTCCGGGTCGTTGGTGTACTAAGTGGCCCAATGATGATAAGTAGATTAATTTATGAAAAGTAAAAGGTGAAATGAAAAAGGGATGCTGTTGAAGGAATAAAGACAAAAGAAAAAGTTGTCTAAAGTGTTCTATTTTATCAAGCGTGTACTCTTGCCTCGGCTTTCTCTACATATGTAATCAAGTACTTTTTTTTTGCATGTCAAGGAATAATTTATTTATACGACATATTTGATCGTTACAATTCTTGAAAAATTGTATTATTTTTTTATAACTTCCGATGATCGTACATTTTAATTTAAAAATAATCTTTTAAAACGTCCTAAAAATTCGCGGATTTTCCACATAAAGATATAACATCGTTCGAATATTTAATATATAATTATTTCGAAAAAATTGCAAGCGGAAAATTATTAATCGAAGAAGAACGTGGTGATAATATATTATTCGGTATGAAAATTAAACTACTAACTCGTTTGCGCCAATCGTCCCATGAAAAGTTACGAACTTTTTCGACTTCTTTCAAGTAGTCAAGTCTCTCTTGTAAACGACGTTGTCTTTCCCACGCCAAAAGCCAAACGTTTCGCCATTTATCCCACAACTGTTTGCATCTCGAATTTCGGAATGTAGGTTCCGAACCTTTACTAAAATACGTAATATTAACATCGTCAATCGGGTTTTTTTTTTTTTTTTTTTTTTTTAAACATAAAAAAGAACAACCGAGCAAATTTAAAACTAACATCCTCTAAAAAGACTTTAATTGGAATTTATACGTTGCGATCGAATCAATTATCATAAAATACTTCAGTTAATTCTTGTAGCTGTAATTAGGTGCTTTGTAATTGTTAAAGAAGAAACTTGAAAACAGTTATAATAAAGTTTTTAACCAGAGTTATTTATTAGAATGTAAAAGTATACATTATCTACAAATGAAATAGAAAATGAAAAAATGAAAATAAGCTGCGTGAATATATTAAATATGATTTTTCGTTCTTCTTCATGGGTTTTTTCCTTGTATTTAAGTTCTTGCAACTTACAATGAACCGAGTTTTTTTTTTTTTTAACCCTAAAGTGGTGTCATATTCGAAAAATATGCTTAGATTAATAGGTACTTATCTTTAAAATTATCAAATTTTTCTTCTTAAGAGAATTTCATTATAAAAAAAACACCAGTTAGTTAACGTGAACTTGTAACGGTCAATTATGAATGCGCGCTCTCTGTCGGATTATTAATGTGCAATTCCCGACGAATCGCACAGTTTGGCACGAACCACGACATTTTATAAATCGAGCGTAACACCTTATTTTAAAACTTTCGGATTACGAGCATGTTCGATTATATTTGAACAAATTCCGCGAAGATCCCATTACGGTTTGATATATTAAGATGAGATGTAATGATAATTGCGATAGGCCGATATAATTTTTAGTCCACGATTAAGGTAATTCTTTAATCGTCTGCGCTATAATCGAATAAAATTAATTTTTCATTATTTTCTTGTTTTAATTAATTTTCGTCAGGGAGAAGTTTTTTTTTTTAAAAAATATTATTATTTGTTTTTTATCGATGCAGTTTTTTACTGTCCGCTGTTAAGTTTGAGTTAAAAGGTTCAACAAGATATTTTGTCTCGTAGACACTTCTCGCTCAATGTATACTATTGTTTTACGTTACATAAGTAATTATTATTCGATTTGTTATCATCGTATGGTACAAAAATTATTCCCAAATAAATATTAACGATTACGATTACACGTGTACACACACACACATATATATATATATAGAGAGAGAGATAAACAAAAAAAAGTGCCATTGACAGACATAACCCAAGATAATTTACGTGCAGATAAAATTAGTATCAGCCATGTAAAAATGTATCGAAATAAACAAGTGATGTTCCATTTCTTTAACAAGTACTTTTTGCGTCCATCGTTATATTATATTTAAGAAATAACATAACTGACAAAATATTTACTTACCTTCCTTTTGGAGCGAATCTAGGTCCGATATGTGGTAAACTATCCGTCTTTTCTCTCAGACCAGGACTAGTGCGACTAAAATACATATATAAACATGCGACTAAACTAATTATAACAAGAATAATTTTAGCGTTTATGAATTTTACATGTATGTATGAATTACGCGTTAATGTTATGAAAAAAAAAGAGAATGCGTCAATTTTGAGAACAAGGATAGAAAACAATATTCGAATATACACCGCATGCTACAATACCGTATTTTCAAAATATTTACATGCTTTTATGAAAATGAAATATACACGGAATAGATACACACTCACACGTCGAGGTTAATTTGAATCAATTTCATTTGCTTATAAAAAAAACTAAACAATCGGGGAAAAATTTCAATAATTCGAAATATAAATTAACCCGTTCAGAGTTTCACGTGTATTATTAATTTTTACACAAAATTATACATTAAATACGACACGAAGAGTACTAAGTGTATAAAATTACATTTTAGACGACTACATATCGAAATGTTTAATGTTAACCGAAATAAATATATTCAACCGTATAGAGGACATTGTGAACGAAACGGTTAAATATATATGTTAATTTCTCACATTTTATTTATTTTTTAATAATAAAAGAAAAAATATGTTTTTAAAACATTAATATCGAAATAAAGGATCAGACGTCGTGTTAAAAAGAATTGCAGTAGAAAAACATAATAATATTACCCAATATTTTATACGGCGGAATTATTTACGATTAGATGTTAAAAGACGAGCAGATTTTAAAAGATGTCAAAGTTTTAAAAGAACTGCAGCTATTAAGACACCATCAAAGCTTACAGAATCACTAGTGTTATACGGTAGCTACGGTTATCGCAGGCATTTCGCCCTTCTTAATTCCTCAACCTATTAATAGATTGGTGGACACAACTACGATTAAAAGTTTCAGAGAGCCATTTTCTTTACTTCCATACTTCTTCGCTTTTACATCTATTTGTTTTATATATTTCTGCCTCGGTCTCTTCCCTTCCATGGTTCCTTCTATTATTTATACTAGATATTCGTTGTTTCTATATATATATGTCCAATCCGTTTAAGTCACCTTGTTTTTAGTGATCTTATTAGACTTTTCCTAATATTTTTTATTTATTTTTTTTTCATTTCCGTCCAAGACACCCTTTTCATTCTTCTCCAGCACTAGTTGCTTGGCCACTTTATGTTCAACTTCCACGTTTCCGACCCATACATCAGTATACTCTATATGAATAAATATTTTCTTCGTTTCCATTCGAATATTTTTTTCCCATTTTTTATTAAACGCCAATCTTGCAATTGTAATTTTTTCCATTATACGTTATTTACTACTTCCATGTTCGGTAACAATACTAGACAAATATGTTTGTTGTTTTATTTCTTCTCCGTCTGTTTTTATGTTTATTTCTTTTCTATCTTACGTTTTGTTTACATACCATTACAGTTGTTTTCTTATTTATTTTGACCATCAAATATGAAATACAAAAACACATAGACTTGTTTTGCCATTAAAAATAGAAGTAAACAATATTTCGGTAAAGTAACTTCTAGTAATTCGCGGTACATATATGAGAATAAAGTAAAACAGTTTAAAGTAAAATTAAAAGAATACTACATGAACAAATGCCAAAGTAGATGCGACAATTACGATGAGATTGCGAATACTTTCGTAACATCGGAGAAGGAAAAAAACGATAAAAATTTGTGCCAAATTTCTCCAATGTACAATATCCCGATACGGGATTTTCAGAGCATACCTATAAGGATTCGATATTATTAACACAGAGAACCGCAGACAATTTTTGGATGGTATTTTACACATTCTAATGTAAAATGAGAATACGCGAAACCAACAACTTAAATGGATGGTATCTGTATGAACGTAATTTGTAAAATTATTTATGTAAGTAAATGGCGCTTACCCAAGATAATTGGTATGTGGCGGTAAAATATATATATATATATATTACAAATATTAATAGTTAACTCCGTATTTAGACGCGTGGGTTATTTTAATATTTTAAAATATTAATAGTTAACTCTGCTTTAGTTATTTGGGTTGTTTTCAATATTTTTAAAATATTAAACTCTATATTAAGTTATTCGGATTTTTTAATATTTTACAAATTCAATAATTAACTATATTTCATTATTCGGGTTGTTCTCAATATTTTAATTAATAGGCTACGTATACATTTTATTTCTATTTCAAAAAATATAAAACAATACAAATTGTCTAAAAATAATAATCCATCGATTATATTAACTAACCTGTATCGTTTATCGGCTAAGTTGTCTCTCGACGATTTGAAGCTGAAAATGAACAAATAAACACGGAATTCTATATAACCGATATGTAATGAAATGCGGAATAATAGTAATAATAATAATAATAATAATAATAATAAAGTTTAGATTGTGGAATGTAGTGATTTTTTATACTTGATTACAAGAAACAGTTAAAATCACTAAACTTTATTTATTAAGCAAAGCTTTAAAATTCATTTATTATGTAAAAATTGTGAACTTAGATTTAAATTAATATTTTATGTTTTTATATATTTAATTTTATTTATATATAGCTTGATAATGGCGTAGTTGCCGAAAAGCTTTGCTTAATAAATAAAGTTTAGTGATTTTAAGTGTTTTTTGTAATCAAATAATAATAATAATATATAAATTAGGCAGACGCGAACATTTTTAATCGAGCAGAAAAAATGAAATATTTAACAGACCAACCTCTGTTTGCGTTGAGCGTCCGTTAAATCGGCGGAGCTTCCGTAAAGCGTATCTTCAGTGCTAAAATAAGCAGAGCGAACATATACACGCATGGAAAAAAAAGGTATAAAGCGTATACTAACACGAGAACACATAATAAATACGTACAATATTAAGCGCTACGAAAAATACTATTTTTTCAATTTACACGCGAACGAAATTAACGAGAATAATAATGATGAATTTTGATAAATTAAAAATAAAACTTATAAAAACTTCGTCAGAAAATGGCGCGAATATTAAAAAGAAAAAAATCCTAAATACAAGAAGAAGAAAAGAAATTAGAAGCATAATAGAAACGATGTGTTGTCGAGGAATAATTTGGATAATTAAAAAAAAATAAAATAAAAAATAAAATTTCTATTTAGTAATAAAATTCGGTCGATCTTAAAAAACACGATGAAAATTCAACTTCAGTTTGTTAATTATTCGATAATTTTTACGATAATTCTAAAATTTTAGAAAAGAATATGATTATATGTATTTTTTTGTGCGCTACAAGTTAACCACGGTGTTATGACAATATTTCTAGGCATATATCGATATTTTACATTTTTATTCCTTCGTAATTTCGTCGGCTTTAATTGTCGTTTTTTTTTTAATAAATAATTATTTCCAAATAAATGCAAACTCTATACAAATGATCGGTTAATAATAATAATAACGAACTGGTTAATTTAGGAAAAAGTCGACGAATATACATTTAAAAATTCATATATAATACATAAACCAACATCACCCGCAACATAATGTTAAGTCACTTTTTTAATATATACACAAACGAGTCATCCGGATAAACAGGGAAATAGGGAATCAACTGCAAGTGCGATTAAGTCCAATTCGTGCTTGACAAAGATAAAGCAGTTACACAATGTGCGGAAGCGCGCTTGTGCTACTTTCAATTTTCGACTAGGTTTCGGACGTTCTCGACGCAGATGATTCTTTATTGTAGCTCAGTTATCTTCTAATATTATTAACTTTATTCATTCGAATACCTATATATCGTCAAAAATCGTCGATACCGAGTTTAAGGAAAAGATTAATGAAGATATATGTATGGTCCAATACAGCGCAAAAGAACCTTAAATAAGCGAAATGCAAATAAATTGCAATTCCTTGAAATAATGTATTGTTGGCGAAAGAAGAAAAAAAAATAAGTTGGATAGACAAAAATCAAAATCTATTAGTCAGAATATCTGAAAACAGATCATTACTGGACAATATACGTAAGGCGCGTAAATTACACGAGCCATATCTTACACCATGACGGATTACTCTGCGTTATGCTGGATGGTAAAATACGTGTTAGACGAAGTTGCGAAAAGACGTGTAATTCCTTTGTACTAAAAGTTAAGGATTTTGCGCGTAAGAACTGCAGAACCAGTCTTAAGACTGAGCTATGAAGACATAGTCGTATTCTTCTTTTCCTTTCACGTGTGAGAAATCAGTCCTGTTTTAGCTCCGCAGATTAATAATTCAAACGCAATTTTAATTGTATTCTTTCGATTTCCCACAATTTTATCAAGCTTGTCCGAACACAAATCTTTACATTGTTTTTTTTTTTTCGGAAACTATAATCTTCAATTTGTTTTCAACGTAGGAATATTTCATCGATACAGTAATGTCATTTTTAAAACGTCTTCTGAAGTCTTCCTTTCTTTCTTTTACCAGTTACACGTCTCTTATTTCGGCAACCTTGATTTACCCCCTACACAATGTGCCTTATTGAAAACGTAGTCGCATCTTACAGATCATTTATCATCTGCTCTGTAGGCACGCATCTTCCGCGTTGACACACTTGTTTATTAGAAACAAACTTCGTCCACTGAACAGTAAACGGAAATAAATACTGTTAAAATTGTTCTAATGTGTTCTTATATGTTTTCCGTATACCGTTCAAGCTTCACAGCCGTATAGTAAAGTAAAAATTATCACGGCTTAGTTTTGTTCCCAATGATAAATTCCTATTATCGAAAACTCGTTTTCTAAGCATTTACTATTTTAGCGGAAACTTTATAGCATGTTTGTTTAATTTCGATATCCACGAATCCTGATTTAGTTGTCGTACTTTCGATATATGAAAAAACTTTCAACTACTTTAACCCCTTTATCTGATTTATATTTTTCCTTGCAGCTGTGCTTAGTAACAAGCGTTAAAATAATACAAATGTAAAAACACGACAAAAGCTATGAATTAAAAATCGAACAAAGATAAACCCAGATAGATAATTCTACGTACAACACTGAAAAGCCGTATCAAAAAAAAAAAAAAAAAAAAAAGCGAACAAAATTACAATAAATTCCGCGCTTACCTAGAAACGGGTATCGACTTTTTGCCACCTCTGCGATCTACCGGCAAGATAACTTGTTTGGCTTTGCACACGGTATCTACATCGTGTTGCTTTTGCGCCATCGACTCCATAAATTCTTTATGCTCTTCTATCAATTTTTCTATAGCCGGAATTTCTTCCGGTAAAGGTTCCGACTCGAGATTTAATAACTTGTTTTCAACACTAAACAGCCAAGCCAGCAATTCCTCCAATAAAGTATCTAAATCTTGTAACGATCTTAAATGATCTCGTAGTCTTTGATCGCGCTAAAATAAATATTATTTTGATATATTTTACATTTTATTCGTTCGTTTAAGTATATATTCAATTATGTGTAGTTAAAAATTTGCGAGCACTGAGTACACGGTCGAGAAATATAATTAAAAGAAAGAATAAAATTATTTTCCTTCGACGAAAACGGTTACATCAGCGAGTGAATGCTTAATTATTGTTTTTTCTAATTCGCTGATTATTGTTAATTATTACAGACATTTGATAGATCCATGCGGATGGGTTTATAAATTCTGACAGGATCACAGAAGATAAAGTAGCTATTTTAATAAAATACGATGTATTTACCTGTTTAGCCCAAGTTGAAACTTCGTCCCATCGAGATTGTATAATCGTGATCCAATGCTTTATCACAGAAACTGCATCTGGATGTGCTTTCTCCAATATTTTTTGAGCCAAATTAATAGTATAGTCTTTTTCTAATTCCTTTTCTAACAATTCGCGCATGAACCTTAGAGAGAACACAATTATCGATTGACATAGTTATTATTACAAATTAATTTTTTAATGCACGATTTTTAACGTGATACCATGTGAATATACATATATATATATATATATATATATATATATATATATATATATATATATATATATATATATAACCTTTCCAATAAGGTTGTTTTAGTACCATATATTACGATTATGAACTCCCTAAAATAATAATAAATTTTATGATTAATATAGCATAGTTTTTGCCGCTTTCCGTCTGTCATAAAATATATAATAAGTATATACTTTAAATGGCGTATGGTATACATTAAACGCAGAGTTTAAAGTATGTATTTAAGTATATAATCTTTAATATACGGAGTATTTAACGCGTGGTGCATATCTGATATTCTGGTATAGCGAGATGTATTTAAGATGCATCTTAAACATTGATTTTGTACAGATTGCATTAAAATTAGAATTAGATAAGGAGTACCAAACTGAACAAAAATAGATCATTGTGGGGTGGATAATAGTTTTATATAAAATTAAGTTGTTATTGATAGTTAAGTGAGACTTACTTTTGAAAAACGAATAAATTGAACATATAGTTTTGTTAGCTTTTATACAAGCAGCATTAATGTATTTAGTAAACGTCAATTTTTTATTAAAAATTATACCTAAATAAACATAATCAGACCACTCAATAATATCGTCAGAAATATTAATTTTATCGGGTAGCAAAGAAAGTATTAATTCAGTTTTTGATTGATGATAATTTTCCATCTAGTGAAATATTTCAAACTCGCGAAGATCCTTGTTGTAATCGAATTACTAATCGCGCGCGGCATACAGGAACTATAGAAAAGAACTGCATTATCAGCATAGAGAGCAACTTTTTATTTTGTGAAAATAGTGGACGCTGTCCTGAGGTACACCAGTTAGATATTGCTCGAAGAACGCGTTTCATTAATTTTAAGATAAAATATCCTATTACTTATGTAGCTCTACGTACAAGTTGGAAAATTACAGATAATGATTTCATAATGGCGTTGTGCCGGGTGATATCGAATGATTTAGCGATGTCAAAAATAACTAATCCATTATGCAAATTACGGTTGAAATTATCTGTAATGTTTCTGCGATTCTCGCGATTGCATGACTAGTAAAATGAGCTGGCCTGAATACAAATTGTTCTTTAGAATTTATGGCAGATAGTATACTCATTTAGCCAATTTAAAATTCATTTTCGGTCAATTTATTCGAATTATTAAGTAAAGTGATGGGTCGTATATTATTATTGATCTTGGAAGAATATTTCTCATGTTTAGTAAGCGATATAATTTTATTAATTTTCCAAGTGCGTAGATAATATCCGTATTTAATCATAGCGTTTATAATATCGGTAACCTCGACAATAGCTTTCACAGGAAATCTTTTAATTAAAACAGAGAAAATATACTAGCGGACTGATCAAATGATTATTGAAGACTATGATGATTTTGACGATGACGACGTTAATAACGTCGACATGAACGACAAAGAGATGTCGGTGTCGTGGTGGCAATAAGGCGTTAGAAAAGGAAAGAGTAATACAGCTCGTAAATCACCGGTTACATCGTTCGTAATAATAATAATAATAAAAAAAAAAAACAGAAAATAGAAGAAGGCATTTCCAAAATGAACTATAGTAATAATAACAAGTACGCTGTACTGGAAGTTGACGAAGATATTATATACATCATTCTGTGCATCAACAAAACAGCAATCTATAAAATTTCCACCAATTACAATACCTAATCTTCCGTTGGTCAATTATCTCGCGACAATTCAATTCTAACAAGGAATTCAGCATTCGATGTAATTATACTTTAATTTTTACGAATGGAAATAGCGACAATTAATATTAATATGATCGTTAAGCGTATAAAAAATAAAGAAAACTAAACAATGTTTTTCTGATATTACGAATATAAACGATTTAAACTTACATGAAATTTGATTTAGATAAGATCTAAATAAAATTACTGACAAATTGAAAATAAAGAAAGCAAAAATTAGTCCTTACATGATCTACGTTGTTAACTAAATATAAATAATTAATTTCGACAATTTAAATAAATGAAACAAAAAGGACGGAAATTAAAAACAGAACTTCAACTATGGTCACCTTACTTATATATAAACTGTTGATTGTAATATAACGATCAAATTTACAAAAATAAAAAACGAATATGGAATTTGAATTTTGAAAATTTAAATATTTTATGCACATACTTTTCGTGTTCCATTAGTTGATTACGGGTTTCTTGTTCATCATCGGGTAATGTACCGACAAATCTTAATTTCATTTCCGCATCCGATAACCATTCCAATAACATATTCACCGACTTGTGCAATTCTTCAGCCTATTCGTAAACAAAATTTTAATAATTTTCAAAATAAAAATTAAAAAACCCGCTACATCGTAAATTACAACGTGTACATTTCCATGAAAAATTTTATGCTATATAATAGATACTCGGAACGTATATAATAATTTATTATAAAAAAATATATATATTTTTTTCTATATATAATTATGAACATCAAATATTATTCAAAAAGCAGCATACCTCTTTCAAAGCATCCAAAAGTCGTTTACTTCTCTTCTCGGTCAGTCTGACGGTTTCATTCCATAACTTATTTATATCCTCTAGTTTAGATCGGATTGCGCCCGCATCTTCGCTATTAGCTTTTGACAGTAAGTCGTTAGCAGTCTGTTTTACGGACTCCAGTTGCGAAGAACGATTTTCCAAATCGTCTTCAAACGCCTTTCGAGTCAATACGAAAAATTAAAAATGTATACGATAAATATAAACAAAATTTGCTTGCACACACTATAAATATATTAGTTACGATGCAAGAACGTATATTAATTTTACCCCGTGTTGTTCAAGTAAAGCTGTAACTGTGTCCAAATCACCGTGAACTGGACCTTCGTCAGAAAGTTGCTTTACTGCTTTTTTTAACCAATCCAGTAAAGCTTCCAAAGCATCTTTAAACTGTCCGCAGTATAATAATGCTTCTTCTAATTTACGTTGTCTATAAAATTAAAGGTTCAGTTAACATTATTGAAATATAGAGGACGGAAAATTTACCGATACTTAAAATTATAAATTATCTTTAAATGTTGAAATATAATTAGTGAGATTAACTTTCGAAAGTGATTAGTCTTTAATAATTTTATATATAGAGTGTATTTTAAAATTATACTACTTGTAAGATCCGCTACATTTTATCTCGAAAATTAGTACGCAATAATTAATTATTTCTGAAAAACATTCTTAAATCTCGGCGACATTCAATCGAGTTATGATAAATTCAAAAAACTAAATATATTATTATGAATTAACTTTACCCAAAGATAATTCATAACAATATTATGTTAGTTTAAAGTACTTAACAATCGAAACTATCAATTTTGCTTAAGAATATGAATATTAAATGTAACTCGATGTATGTATATATAGATTAACGTTGACTGTTCTTTCTTTTAATAGAATAGTGTCATTAAGTTTAACTCAAATTTAGGAAGAATGAACGATGCAGTGGAAAGTAGAGTTAAATTATAAGGGTTCGCTTGCATGTAAATTCCATTTATATTTGTGCAGAATTTTAATTGCTTCCAACATCCAACATGGTCAACTTCTTGAACGATTCTTCATAAAGATTATATATATATATATATATATATATATATATATATATATATATATATATATATATATATAGAGAGAGAGAGAGAGAGAGAGAGCTTTAATATATTGGTGATATGACTAGTCACCGTGGTTTTTTCGTACTATTTTATCTTTAACTATTTTAATGCACAATATACAACATTACTAATACTACATACAGTACAAACAAAAAAATTGCGCCAGAACATACAAACACTCTACGAGACACTTATTTTAAAATAATTGATATATATATATATAAAACTCTCTGATAATACACCATAGTCGACATGGAAACGATAAATAAAACAATAATTATAAAAGGAAGAACAACGAAAAACATGGAAAGTAAAAACGATAGCAATATGAATGTACCAAGAATCAAAATACAAGGTGACTTGTGTCATACAGAAAATAAGATATAATTATTAGTATCAATTGAATCTGATAGTAGAAAACAGAGGAGGTTCTGAAGCAGAAATTAGACATACAATAAACATAACAAAAAACGTTATCATGCGTTTAAAATGTATATGAGCTTATGCTGAAGTATGAAAATAAAACTAGTCAATAGCGGTGTTTCTCTACGGCGCAGAAAGGTGGACACTACGGAAATATGATCGACAAAAGATAATTGTATTATTGGAGGCGGATGTCCAGAATTTAGTGGACGGACATGAAAACGAACTGTTCGATATTACAAGTAATTGAAGCAACAAACAGAAGATTATCGTCTGTAGTAATTAGAGGAATACTAACATACTTGGGTCATATAGTAAGAGCAGACGGACTTCAAGCGAAAATTCTTGAAGGAATAGAAAGAAAAAGAAGACGCGGTCGCGTTCCTACAAGATGGTCAGATCTGGTAAGGAGGAAATTTCCCAGAATGCATGTGGATGGCCCACAACAGAGATTCATAGCCGCATCTTGTACAGCAGACGGATTTTTCATAATCACGATATCTCCACGAGGGATTTACGACTCGCAGAGAGATTAGTTTCAATAGAATCTCAAAAGAAGAAATTAAAACTGAATGACATGATAAGAAGTATGTCAGTAAAACACGTTGTGTAAAAATGTATTGAGTCAGTTTTTGCATATATAAGTTTATGATGTTCGTATATAAATATATTTTCGCTTGTTTTTTTGTATGCTAATACGTAATGATAACGGAAATAATTCGGAAGTGAAATATCTTATAATGGGTATTTTATTTATATCATGTTATTTTATATGTATAAACTATATTTACCCAGTGGAAAGATCGTTGAAATTAATCAGTACATTAGTAGTAGTGAAACAATAACTAAAGAACAGCTAAGATTAGTTGATAATGAAACCGTCTACTAAAATGGCGCTAGAATAAGATTATATATTTTTTTAGCGTTTCATTTTACTCACATTTCCACTTTATATGACTAAGCAATCTTATAAAAATTTCATTTCTGTTTCTTTATTTTCTATATAAAATACCACAGTGGGTTATTTTGTGTGTACCGTTGCGTTTAAACAAATTTTAAGCATAACCTCTACAACTTTTGTATTTAAAAGCGGAAATAACAACTCGAATCGATACAAATTTTTATTAAAATAAAGTAAATTAAGCGACTTCCAAAAACTCTATAGAATGTAAACTGAGAATAATTACCTATAATTGCAAATTACCACCTACATATATACATGCACGCGCGAGCGCATATATAAATCGACATCGAGACAAGATCCAAAACTGACCGACCCATAATAAATTAAGGTAGAAGTGAGTCGAGTAGAACTTAACTATAACTGGTATCAGTTCTTTTCTGATGAAATGGATTAAATTAGCATACTTACATGTGCGATTGTCAAATAACGATTTACCAACTGACCAGCTATACACACACACATACATATATATAAAAATAAAAATATGTGTACCTGTCAACGGATTTTGAACAAACTGCATTCCATTTTTCTTTCAATTCTGTCAGCATCTGTTTTATGTGCGGCTCATCGAACTTCGGAGCTTTCTCTTTTAAGGATTTCCCCATTCTCATTGTGGTATCATAAGTTGTTTGCTTGCCACTTAAACCACGTTGGAAATCTCTATGCTTCGCTAATCTCTGTTTAATTTTCTCAGGATCATTACCAACGCTTGACGCGTCGATCAATTCATCTAATCCTTTCTCAGTTTCCAATAACCAGTTCATGAGTCCAGACCTAAATATAAATAAAGTATAGTTAATTATTTTCTGAAAATAAAATACAAAACAAATACAACAAAAATAGTTCATTTCTTTTAAATGCAATATTAATTTACGATGTGTCCGTGCGAGCACTGAAAAAATTGGTATTTTCGAGATGAACATTAAAATTTATTTACTTTTTTATAAAATGAAAATGTAATATTGCCTATCACACATAATATAATCATATATATAAATCTATATCGCAAATATGTATTTGATACGAGAAAAATAAAATACTTATAATATATTGAAAGTTGTCATATAATTGAACGATTGATTGATAAAATTTCAACAAATAAAAAGAATAGAAAAAAATACAGTACGGTCCAACAATATGATTTCTAACAAAATCTTTTTTCATAAAAAAGGTTACTATTTCAACCATAAATTAACGAATATTGTAGAGAATTTAATATAACTGACTCACCATGCGTCGTGGAATTCTCTAGCTTCTTTATATCCATGGTCCAAAGCTCGAGTTCTCTCTGCACTTTTCGCTACTACTCGTTCCCAACGATGTTGAACGCTAAAAATTTATTGCTCATTAATAATATTATATGCTGTCTAGTTAAAGCAAATAATATACGGCCGTAATTTAATTTTTTTGATATATATATATGCAACTGTTCATATTGTAAAGGACAATTAAGTTAAATAGGTAAAATGACCTTCAGAAATAATTTTTATATAAAATAGATTCCTGTTGTAATTATAAATAATCAAAATCGTTATATTCATACAATAGCTGATATTTTCTAAATTATAGTTTGTACTGAACAGTTATTGTTATAAAGTTGTTTTTTTTTTTTTTTAATGTAAAGGATGGTTTACACAATAATTTATTAAAGTATTTAATTTTTAACACGAAAATTTTCTTCTAAGAAATATATAACACATTAATAATTATTCTTGTTTGCGCAATTTTCAATAAAAAATAATGTAAATATGTAAGTTAAATGTAACAAAAGACTCGCTGTTAACAACTCGTTGAAAATTTTTATTTTATTTAATTTTAAACAAATCAATAAAGAAAAATAAATCATGAAAATGACAATAGCGCTGTTACGAAATATAGACGTACGAAAAATCAGAATTACCTTATTAATAAATTTTTAATTAAAATGACATCTTGTTTCTGTGAAAAATATTTCAAATGAGTCCCTTTTTTATCTAAATTAAGCATAGCTTCTCGATGGGAGCTGACGTCTTTCTGGAACGCTTTATGTTCTTCGATTTGTGTTAAAATAGTCGATAGAACTCGAGATACCGGCTTCAAGCTTGTTAATACCTTTTCCGCTTTCGTTAACCAATCAATGAATGCCTATAAACGTAACGACAAGATTACATATATTTTTTAGAATTAATATATCGTATAAATATGCATTTTTTAAAAATCGATTATATTCGATTACTTTTCAACAATACGAAATAAATTCCGAATCGTGTTGTCTTACTTGTAATGCATCGTGGAATTCAGTCGCTTCTTTCAAAGCAATTTCTAATTTTATTTTCTTGTCATTAGCTCTGGCAGTCACGCTGTCCCATCGTTGTTTCAGCGTTTTTAAATTGAGTTGTAGATTACTAGCATGCCCAGTCGGTGACTTTTTAAGATATTCTTGACCTTGCGCTAGAACTGTTTCAACTTTAGGTCTATTTTCTTCTAATTCGTTATACACTTCCTGCAAGGAATAACGGTTACGGTTATTAGAAGATTACTATAAATTGTTATATTAAAAATATTTTAAATTATCATAACTTATTCAATTTGTTTTATTATATTAATTTTATCGCGATTGTAACGAAATAAAAAAAAAATCAACAATTTGTTTCGTCCCGTGTTAATTTAGTCAATCTTAAATCGATAAAAAGTCATATTTAAAATATTACGAGAATTGAAAGCGAAACTATATTAAATAGGAAATACCATAAATCTTTCTAACTGCTCACTAGCAGTTTCAGGTAAACCACCGACAGGCTTAGACGCTGCAATGATGCTATCTACTTCTCCAAGCCAAGAAAGAAGATCTTGAATTTCAGCATAAAATCTGTAATTCATTTATGTATTTATTTATTTATTATAACATAATATAAACAACAATTGACCCAATTATAGTGGACGTATTTACAAGATGACTATAAATGTAGAATCAAACAAAAATCGATGCGAATTTAAACATCAAATTACAAATTACAAATTATATATATATATACTGATATAACTAAAAGCTCTTTATTGTGAAAAATCCATTAATATATGCGCTCATCCACATTTATAATAGTGTGCATTTTTCATCAATAAGGCCATTCCGCCTCATATTTTCTCATTCATATCGTGACGATAAATATTAAAGCTACGCTTCGAATTAACCGTTGAAAACATACTTAGTTACACAAGTTTTGTAAAACTTATTTTTAAATATTTTAAAAATAAATATCAACCATTATTCACTTCTCAAACATTTTAACAATACATCATAAGTTTTAGTACGGTAGATGAGAAAATAGAAAGTAAGGATCCAAACGACAAACGGTACGAGAAATCAGAAAATTTAAAATATGCGACACTTGAAACAAAAGAATCTAATGTTGAAACAATAATTTTTAGAAACGAAATAAAAGATGCCCCCATAAAAACAATAGACACAAAATTTATACGAGTTTTCAATTATTTAATATTTTAAAATGAAGAAGTCAATGTAGAGCAGGTTACGCGGATTTACATTATATAAATGTTGAGTCAGCGCGAAAATTATAATCGGATACTCGGATTTTCTACTAATATGGAAAAAGATTTCCAAACTCAACGCAAATACATCAAGAGAAAGGAAAAAACAAAGAACTCAGAGATAAGTAGCAAAGGGGGCCCGGCGTCCAACAGATATATGAAACCTAATAGTCACAAAAGTGGAAAATGATATATTCAAGAATTCTAGCTTCTATATTATCATTAGAAAGCAACATGTAACTTATAAAAAGTCCACAAAGCTAATAACAAAGATCGATGGTCAGTGAGGGGTTAATATGAATAACGATACTGAAGTGAGTTCCTGTAGACCTATAGCCTTGATACTTATAATCACGAAGTTATTTGAGAAATTATTGTCGAAAATGCTTGTCAACATAATACGAAAAAATCCATAGGCATCAACACTGTTTTAGTTCCACGCTTGAATAAATACTCTGTGCAGTAAAAAATAGGAAAATGCTTCAAATAACGGAGAATCTGAGATTAGGATTATGAATGTTACTTCGGCTATTGATAGTCTGGAAATCACGATTACCTACGAAAAGCTAGAAGTTATTTTCCTTACCATTATTACCAAGTTCTTTTTTTTTAAATGAAAGGCATTTTCTGGTTAAAAATAATGTAATATCTAAATATATTCAATAACTACAAGGGTTAAAGAGGAGGAATATACCGAAATCATTTGTATATCATTAATCCCACACATTATTAGAGGGAACATTTGCGGTCACATTTGTCGCTGATAATACGGTAATTCCTTATGAAATTAGACAAATATAATACTTTAAAAAAGAATTAAACCGTCATGTATGTAGTTTGAAAGATGAAATATTAAACGAAGATAAATCAAGCCATGTAACGTTCATTAACACATTTGTTGCATTGAAAACAATTATAGTCGATAATAAAAATTAACACGAAGTATCTGGGCTTACAAACGTGACATCGATACATTTAAGCCGAAAGAAGTATTGACTTATTGGGAGAAAATTGAAACTTCCTTTAACCAATAAATTTTTGTTCATAACTTATTAAGGTATGAATGGCAGGTGTAGGTTATAAAATATTACTGTGATACAACATTAAACAGAATATTGCCAACACTGACTGACGCCCAATGTAAGTAACGACGAAAATTTGTTATATCGAGACCCTTGAAAGTGCCGTATTCAACAGAAAATAATTAAATGTGAAGATTGGAGGGTGTACCGGCATAGCAGCATAATATTACCTACCGCATATTAATATCCTCTAAAGGGATTAAAAATTGCGGATTTTTTATTCGTGATTTTCAACTTTAGTCGTTATAAATTTTGATATACATAAGAGCCCAAATCGTTAATTCATAAAAGTTTATTTTAACATAGTAAATTACTACATATGATCATGCACCGTTGGTTAAGGTAATAAATTATCAAAAATTTGAAATTTTGAATGTTAGTCGCTTTCGATTTTCAATCGAGCTTTTAAACATATCTAAAATTTAGTCGTTTAAATAGCAAATTTTAATTTCGTAAAATAGAAAAATAGGAAAAAATTAGCGAGTTTTATTATAATAATTTCTCCTAAAGTTTGTAACCCTCAAACATATAATTCTCTAAAATCGTATAACTCTCGAAATTATTTCTAAAATTGTCGACTATACAAAAATTAAATTCTGTAAAAGTAAATGAATAACTGAAACGAATAAAAAAAAAAATACGTCTTTAACGAAATAATTTTTAAATAACACGTTAATGTTAATATTCCTTTTTGAATGTAATTTATCTTTTATTTTGTAATGATCGCAAATACATATCTATACTGTCCAATCGTATGGTATATTTTAACTACCGTTTAAAATAATCAGACAAAAATTTCACGCTCGACAAATTAACTCGCAGTACAAATATAAAATTATATGTACCGATTATATATATTTATCACGCGAAATCATATAGTCGGAAAACATTTTGATGCCTTAAAAATTTAATCCAACTTAATTTATAATGTGAAATTTTTTTTTACCAGTCGCGATAATTTCATAAATATATCATTTTACAAATAATAATAACATGTTATAAAGATTACCTTTGAGCATCTCGTAATGATTCTTCAAGTTCTAGTTGCCGATCAGCGGCTTTCTGCAACAGATCTCGCCAATGTCGATTTAGTATTGATAATTTATCTTGCGTGCTAGATGCTTCGTCTGTACCTTTACTACTTTCAATTAACTGTCGACCAGCGTCATTTAGCGTATCCACGCTTGATTGATGAGCTTGTATATCATTAACCAGTACCTATTGTAAATAATTAAAAATCGTAGAAAGAAAAATGATACATTAAACTGATTTTATATCGTCGAATTAAATTCGTCGCTTTATGTATAACTTCAAATTTAATTATAAATAAAAATAAAATTTACTTTCTCATGGAAACTACTAATTACTAGTTAATGTTACACTGATGAATGTAAAAAATAGATTACCTTCAATTTTGCTAATTCAACTTCTAATAACTGAGGATCGCCAGCAACAGGTTTCAGTTCATTATCCAATGTTCTATTGGTAGCTTCAATCCATGTTAGGAGTTCGGCCAAAGCATGGTGGAATTGCCCTAAACGGAGCAGAGCGTGTTCAAGTTGACGTTGTCGTTCGACGACTCCTTTTAATAAGTCATCCCAACGTCTGTTAACACTAGATAACGGTTCTTTTAGCGCTGCCGCTTGTTCGGCCGATGTTCGTTCTGTTAATTCTTGAGCTTGCCTGTAAAATTAATTTGATTAAAGTACATTTTGTTGTTATGTCAATGAAGTATGATGCTGATTTTTAGCTCTTTTTTTTTTTCTTATTACATAAAGTAATCTGTGATAGACCTCTTCTTTTTCTAAATTATTATTTTATTTATTTATGCAATAAAGAAATTTAATTTTAAATATAAAATATATCATTCGATCGTTAAATAAATTCTTACCAACTCAAAGATCTGATATATCCACGCATGTTAAGCATGAAAAAAAGAGTAATACAATTCATCCCATTACTTAAAAAATTATTTGACAATGTGTATTGAGGAAAAACAAACCGATGTTCAAATTTGGAAATTTCGGTTATAACAATGAACAAAATTAATTCGACTTTCAATTACCTGTTGAGAGCTTCAACTTTTACCATGTGGGGATCAACGTCAGATTTGAATTGTTTTAACTGTGCTATCTGATGTTTAACCGCATCGATATCTGAACCAAGAGGACCGAGTTTTTCAAATCGGATTTCAGCTTTATCCAAAAATTTTAACAAGTCCTAAAAAATATTTTATAAGAAAATTAATTATTTTTTATCGAAGATATTGTTCTATATTTTTAAAATTATAATTTTTAATCATTTAAAAAACATTCCATTAAAATAATCTTATATCTACGTACTTTTCGTAGTTTTCTATTGATGGCAATTTTAATGTTTTTACTTGGTCAATTAATAAACCAAAACGTACTATAAATGCGTAACAATGTGCTTACAGATTTCAACATATCACTTCGTATATTATACAAAACTAACAAGTTGTCAGTCTAAAATAGTAACCTGTAACGTTTCATGGAATTCCATTGCCTTTTCCATAGCATTAATCAAATTCTCTTCTCGTTTGGCAAACAGCGCCGTAATATTGTCCCAAGCATTATCCAAATCTTCTATATGTTTCTTTACTTCTGGTTTATCCGGTTCTCCGCATATCTTCATTAATTTCTGACCGCTAGCACGACAATGTTCAACTTCTGGTTTTGTCTGAAATGTTATCGTATGTTAATTATACGTATAAGTAGGATACATTTTCGAAATGACTTGTTAATCCTCATACTAAAATACCACGCTTCAAATAATATTCTGTTTTGTGGAATTTCAAATAAGCGTAAAATAAAGCTCAGACGTTTAAAAAATTGACACAGCAATCCCACCAAACTATTCCAAACGTGCCGTTTTTAAGGACAGACAAGGTTAACTTTTTAAAATTTATCCATTTGGATGAAAACAAAAATTATAACATTTAAAATTTCTTCGACGATTTGCAAAAACGAATATTCGATTAAAATACATAACTTTTTTCATGCAGACGATCATAAATTTTTAAATAGCAAAAAATGTCGAATAATTACTGAACTGTATATAATATGATTTCCAAAATCTAAGATATCAATTGCAAAGTTCCTATTACGTTTTCAATCCGTTAACATGAAATATTAATAATTCAACGAACTTCATTAATTTCAAATTGATTCCAATATGACAGTTATGTTGATAATGAAAACAAAATAAAGAACAGCGTCATATTTCTTTCGTTTATCTGGTGAAATAGTTTATTTAAAAAAAAATCATACGTACCTGATCAATCTCAGCTTTAATTTCTTGTAAGGCTTCTTGTTGTTGTTGAATAAAAGCAGGCTGTACCGCTGGTGGTTCTTGAGTACTGAGTGAATCCTGTAAATCGCGTAACGTAGCCATAACTGTTTGTAACTCTTCCCAAAATCTTTCAGCCAATATTAATGCTTCTTCCAAGCTAGTTCCACGATCGCTAGTTGCCTTCTGTACATCGTTCCAAAGGCTGTTTAACTTTTCTAATTTTCGTTTCATATCTGCCAAATAAAAATTTAGATCGTAAATACATTATATTTCTATTATTTATCAATAAACCGTCCGTTTTGTAAAAATATTTTCCTAAAATACAGATTATCAATCTGTACCGTTTGTATATACTATTTCATCGTAATAAGTAAATAGTATCTTTTACATTCTGCAGATACAATTAAAATATTACGTTAAAAATAATCAATTTAATATCTTCGGAAAATATATCACCCATAGTTAACTAATAAACATATTACTTTAATAAATAATGAATATTTAGCGGAAATTCGATTTAAAAAATAACCCAATTTTTAGGCGAATCCTGAAATCCAATGTTTTATTATTATCATTATCAAACTGAACATAATTTACGATAAAATAGAGAAAAATTGCAAAATACACATTACCTTTAACAGCTGGGTCAGCAGCATTTGGAGCCTTATTAATCACATCATTGGCGGCTTTTTTAACAGCTTGGAAAGCTTCTTCACGTTTTTCTAAATCTTCAACTAATGTAGCATTTTCATCAATCTGTTCACGGATGCGAGGAGGATGCGCCGAAATAGGTTCAACATTAGACACTAAATCTGCCGTATTAGCTAAAGCTCGTAACATACCCTCCAGTTTGTCACTAAACTGACTAGTTTCCTAATAATAATAATAATATATATATATATATTTGAAATTTCTGATCGTTGTTATTGTACTTTCTACAAGTTTAAAGTTTATCACCAGATTCAAAATCTTGGAGTAAATTAAAATGATTAAATTTCTGACAAGATGGTGATTAAATTTCGTTTCTTACTTAAAATTTTTGAACAAATTAATAATGGTACAAAATTATTAAATAAGTTACTGAAACCTTTTTTTTACAGAAGGTATTGAAATATTATCATTTTAGTCATTACCGTTGTTATCGGGTTAGATAAAAACGTCTGAAAAACATCATTAGGAACTATCAGAACAGAACAATGTAATATACCAGTATTATTGAAAGGGCACAAGATAAAACAACTTCAGTCAACGAAATGAAGAATAAAGCGAAAAGAATGAAAAACTTTTCATGTTTATATCAGAATTTTTATATCGATTTCAAACAGTTTTTACATTTTATTATTACACGCAATCGGGAATAGGTAAGAAGATATAATTGAAACAAAAACCGATAACTTCGAACGTACAATTCGAAATAATTCCGAAATTTACACTTTCTTACTTGTAATGCTTTTTCTAATGCTTGTTGCCTTTGACGTAATTCTTGTCTAAGGGCCGCATAACGAGAGTTATCGCTATCTAATATATCTTGTACTTTAGAACCTTCTTCAGGATTACATAATCTTATCAACGCTTCTCCCGTTTTATTTAATTTATCAACTAACGGCTTGTGTTCCAATATCGACTGCATGAACATCTACATAAATAAAAAAACACACACACAGTAAAATACTGACGAAATCTAAAGTACGAAATGACGATTATAAAAAAAAAATAGAATTTCGTTTCCCTCTTAATCAGTCTGTACTTAAATATTAAGGAAAACGTTTAACTTATATGAACTTACAGAAATAGAAAAAAATAATTAATATTACGGGGCGACCCGGAGAAGACGGACGGTTTTGTTGGTTTTTCAATAACTCTAAAATTACTCGACCAAAATTTTTGAATGAAATTACATCGTTCAGATGATCGCCATTTGCAACAATACATTAATTCAGTCTTTTACAAAATTTTCGAACACTTTTTCGAGCAGAGGTCGCTGAATTTTTGAAATTTCTTCAGAAATCCGAGTTTTCAGGTGTTCCAGATCTTTTGGACATGTTTCGTAAACACGGGTCTTAAGATATCTGCATAAAAAAAAACAATCGAATAACTTTGAATTCTTTCCGAAACTCTCTTTGCACTGTCGTGATGGATTCACGCCGAAAATAACGTTCCACTCAAAACGCGCGCTCCTCGTTATAGGATACCACGATAACTGAAACTGGACAAAAAAGAATCTTTCACGTACGCACTAAACAATGAGTACGCGGTTTGCAGTGTTAACAACTGCCACTATGTAAAAAACAATACGGTTCGTCTTTTCTAGGACACCCTATATAAAGATGTACACTATTTCAACGCAAAAATCAAAAGTCGCAATTAACAAGCGAGTTATACCCCTCATCAAATTGTACTGAGGGCACGAGGATCAGTTATTCGTACAAGAAAAAAATTTATAACCTACAATGTAAAATCTATATATCAAATATATCGGGCGTGGCAATATTATTTATCCTGATTTTAAAACATATATTGTACAAATAGATTATTTGATATGACCACGAATTATCTGAAAAAATTAGTGACTTATGTTATTAAATAAACTGTTTCATACATAGTTGTCTTCTAAAATAATCGTTAACGACGCGATACTCTTGGATCACGGAATGTACTTTAGAAATATACATGCGGGAAGATTTAAAGATAATATTTTTATCTCAGTAAGGTTTACATTACTTGAAAACTTTATCCTCAAATTAAATTAAAATAGATAGCATTGAGTTAACTTAACTATGCGCCATGGGAACACACACACAAATATATATATATATATATATATATATATAATACATATAAAAGGAACGGCACCAATAGCAATACCTCATTCCTGTCTTGTTGCTGCGTTATTAAATCAGGACGGAGGGCTGGCATGGACAACATAGAAACTTGTCTTTCCATATCATCTAACCAGCTACCTAAGTCAGCATGTGATTGATGAAAATGTTCAGCCAGCGGTAAAGCCTGTTCAAGTGTTCCTAACCGATCCGAACTTAATTTTGACACTATATCCATCATATCTTTCAGATCTTCCATTTTTTCTCGAATCGTGGATACATCTTCGTTATACGCAGATTCCCTTAGTACCTAAAAAAAAGTAATTAAGAATATTTTTCAAAATTTCAAAATTTATAAAAATGTCACCTTGTTCAATGAAAATTTCTTATAATAATAATAATAATAATAATAATAATAATAATATTATTATTATTAATATTATTTCTTATAGTAATAATGGATACATTATAAAACTAATTTTAGTATTAACCTTTTTAGCAGACGATAATACATCTCTAACCCTTCCTTTTTGACTAGATATGTCATCATTAAGAGCTTTGTGTTCTTTTAATTGTAAACGAATAATATCCGGTTCCGAACTAGGCGGTTCAGAATCTCGAAGTTGATTTTCAGCTTCGCGGAACCAATCTAGTAATTCATCGATGTCTCCTATTACTTCCAGCGAACGCTATAAATGATTATATTAAAATTGGTTAAATTTCCTCGAAATTAAAATCAAATTTACATAGATTAAAAAATCAGTTCAAACATATAAACACGAGTTTCGTCAGAAAAGACGTAGTATTTGCCTTTAAAAGCATTAAAATTATTTTTAGTTGATTAAATTTTAAGTCACATTCACAATGAAAAAAAAATCGCCGATAAAATATAAATTGTCGTACCTGTTTTGAAATGTGAATACGTTCAGCTTTTCTTTGAATTTGTTCTACAATTGCGTCAAATCGTCTGTTATCTCTAGTAACTAGTCCTTCAATTGTTGCTGCACCTTCACCAGGTGACATCTGACAAAGTTGAGGGCCGATTAAATTTATATTTTCCAAAATAGGACGGAATTCTAAATATTCATAAAAACACGAAAATAAGTACAATTTACATTTAAACATAATTTTTATAATTAATAGTGCCATAAAAGTATTTTTTATTTAAATTCTACATATTTGTTCGAAAATGTTGCTTTATAAATCAATTCGTTGATATTATAAACTTTTTAATATTCTTTTATAATTTCAGCTACTTGTTATTAAATTAATTTTATAAAATATTATCCATCTCCTCATATCTCCCTCCATTACTGTAATAATCGATTGTGTATGAACGAGTACGTTATGCATTTTTTCCTTTAGCTACATCATGAATACCGATCAAATTTATAATTCTAAAATTTCTTTCTTTACAATTCAATAATAATCTTTATATGGCCAGATTAATTTTTTTTTAGAGCGCGTTATTTAAAACTAAATATCAACATTTTTTTTCAGTTTCGCTTTTAATAGATTTTTTAGGCAATTAATATGTGTTTCCGTTAATTTTGTTCGATATAGTTGCTCCCTATAAAATTTTGTAATGCTTTGAGATTATTCCAGCGTATTTTTTTGTTTTAAATTTGATTACTTATATGTATTGAAATATAAATGTGTTTCACGGTAATATCTGTTTGCTTCAATTTTATAAACTATATATATGGCTACGAATTTTTACTTTCTTCTCATAAACATATTTCTTTCAAATTTTTAGAAAATTAAAGATCTGTTTATACTTTATATTACCACAAATGCGTACAGATTATTATAGTGCTTATTTTTTTATCTATAACTTGCTGATATTTTTCGTGGTGTCCCTCAATATCGTTTTTGTTTCTTTTTTCCGTTTTTATAAAATTATTATAGATATTATTAATATTTAATTTTATTATTTTTTTATAAAATAATTTAACTACATGTGAATTTCTCCTATAATTAGTTATGGTAAATGTAATTAATTTTACAATTTCAATAAAATCTTTATAATATATAAAAAAAAAAAAATTATACGCCATTTAATATTATCGACTTCTACGTTATTGATCACATATTTTTATTTTTATATATACGTCGAATTTTAATTAATAAGTAAAATAATGTTGTTTTTTTTTTTAAACAATTTTAACAATTAGAAACTGTAAAATATTTTTTTACCTAAGCACGAACTCGATAAAATTTTTACATATATTTTGAGATATTTTTGCGTCTGAACGCACTGGTTACACTTTGTATAACGTGCGATCAGCGATTTTAAGTATTATTTTATAATTAAGCGTATTTGGACAAATTCACGTAGTTTCAATAATATTCTGATTGCACAAATGATAGACTCAAATATTAAATATGATTTTGAAGCCGGTATTCTCTTATTATGAAATGAATGCTTCCATGATATTAAAATAAATCAATTACTTGAATCTTGTGTTTCATTTTTTTTTTTTTAAATAGTTAAATTGAAAACAATGTTTGAACAATTTTTTAGAATAATGATACGGTCAAATAAAATATGTCTACGCGAATTTGTTAGCATTATAAGCGTAGATATGCTCGATCTGCAAATTTAGTTTAAAAAATCATCAAACATTTATTATTTAAAGATTTTCATTATTATCGCGTTTACAAAAATATAGTAGTATTATAAACGCTATTATCAAATTTAAATTTCTCAGCGTGATATTATTGTAAAACTTAGGAAAATTTTTGTTCAATCTGCACCAGTAATATAAATACCAAACTTATGTCTTTATATCGATGTTATTAATGTTGTACTGCCATTACAATTATTATTTTTAAAACTATTAAGATAGTAATAAAGCGTATTGTTTATAGTTATGTAAACGTTCGACTGGAATTTAGCTCTCTTCTTTCCTTAATAGATGAATATTTTACAAAAGGTAATATAACTATTAACGCTCGAAGTGAAAACACGATCTCTGAAATTTTGAACAAGATCTGTGAAATATAGTGACTCAACGAACTTGCTTGTTATACAATTTTCCTCTTCTCGTGCACATCAGTGTCTTAATTTAGCCATTTCAGTTATAATGGCCGCTAATTTACATGAAATTTTAATGCTAACAAATTTTTTTATTTTCTAGTTGATGTGAAATGGGTTAATTTTAAAAATATTTAAATAAATACATTGGAAATTATTTACAGTTCGGCTAAAAAACAATATTGTATAATAAATATCTGTATAAAATTCATAATTTTGTGTCAAAATTTTATAAGTTTTAATATTACTAACGTGCTATTAAATGATAAGTTAATAAATATATACCATAATTTAAACGTATTGCTGTCCATTTAGTAAAACACTCAAAAACAGATAATTTGACAAATAATTTGTTATTGAAATCAAGAGAATATATTTAAACGTAACTTTTTATTTAAGTCATACAGATGTTTTAACTTTACTTGAATTATCAGGTAAAAATATTGTGTGGTCAAATACAATACTGATACCATAATTACCCTTTAAGGGTAGTTGTGTATAATGGAATAGTATTTTTAAAGCAACGTTTAACGTAGGATATGAAAATTATTGTTTACTTTCGCGAGGGTTACGCATTTATTATTTAAACTAAAATAAATAAAAAGATTATGCACCGTTTAATTTTGAATTTAAAAATTGAATAAATGGAATATTTCGACGTTGTTAGTTTTTTTTTAAAAATATTAATATTAATATTATATATATATATATGATATGTAAACAAACCCTGAATATCTAATTCAAGTCGAGCAATATCATCTTCTTTTGGCTCAGCAACTTGTAATTGCGACTCAGCATCCATCATCCAGTCTACTAACCGATTATGTGAATTATGAAATTGCTGAACTAACGGCAAACCTTCCTGTAATACACGATATTCAAAATTTCACATTTAATAAACAAATCATTATATATACACTCGTCATTAAGTATTTCGATTAATTAGTAAAAAAAATATATTATGTATATACATATATATAGGTATATAAATATATAATGTATTTTGACCTGCGCGCGTTTCAATAAGTCGGCTCCTCTAGATATTAAGTCGTTATAACGTCTTTGTAAAGAATCTAGTTTGTCTTTTAATTGGATCGCCTCATCATTGGATATATGCTTCATTAATTCTAAACCACTGTCGACTGTGCTATCGACATCATTTTGCCTATTGGAAATCTCTTCCGATACGTCCTAAAAGTATAAACATAAGAATAATTAATTGAATCTTTCGAAGATCACGTATCTGTTAATTATATAAATATGACTGAGATGCACAAAAAAGTACATACACACACACACACACACATATATATATATATATATATAAAATTAATTTTTTTTTACATTTTTTAATCATGATATTTTCTATCATTTATTTAATAGACGTTTTATTTAGAAACTAATTTATCCGATTTATACATTTTTTATTAAGTATTTTGTTAATAATGAAATATAAAAAGTGTGTATAAAATCGGAAATATTAAAAACTAAATCTATAAAATACACAACTTACTACTAAATCTTCCATTTGTCTTAATAATTTCTCTGTATGCACAGGTAAAATTTTGTACCTATTCAATCGGTTGTCTACACCTTCCATCCAAGCCTATTTAAAAAGTAAATAATACGATAAGGCAAATAAAGATAAATAAAATTAAATATCTATGTGTATTTATTGATTTAAAAAAATTAATCGTTTAAATACCTGCAAATCTTGATACGTTAATACCAAGTGTCTCAGACCAGATCGCGATGCCTGTAACAATTGACCAACATTATCCGAAGCATCCACTAATGATGTATATCTTTCGGCGATATCTTGCATCTTGTCGGCAACACCGCTTGCTTCATCTTCACCTACTAACGCCATCAAGGAACTCGCAATATCGGTTAATTCAGTCAAAACTGGTTTCTTCTTTATTATGTCTTTATGCAATGTCTATTTTAAGAAATATTAATAATATGAACTGCAGAATATAATTTTGTTTCGAAAGTAAATAAAAATACAGAATTATGATAGGAAGGTTTCGTACATTATTTTAAAAACAACAATATCGTTAACATCTTTTTATATCATAAAATCTTAGTTAAAAAAAAAAATGGTTTGGATTTATCCATCGTTTGGTTCAAAATAATAAATAATCATTCAAATAATGAGAGTATTACGTATAAAAAAAGGAATAAAATACCAGTACACATAAAAAAAAACTATATATGAAAAACCTTCGTATCTACGAACAATACTGATTTTTCATAAATAATAAATTTACAAACACGTTTTGGTTTTTGCTTAAATAAAGTGAATTTACAAACACGTTTTGGTTTTTGTAAAATCGTCATTCCACCGAATGAAGGATAAATGTTCGTTAATTTTTTTATACAAAATATGACATAAGATAATAAAGTGCTAATTACAATCACTATCAACAGATGGAAGAATTTTATTGCGTGCAATGTACACGGAACACCGTAAAAGACTTACATCGTGCTCTTTAATCCTTTGTTGTATTTTTTCTTCGTCAGTCGGAACTAGTTCCATATCCTTTACCTTTTTTTCTGTCACATCCAACCATTCCAAAACTGGAATTAACTTATCCTGTAAAGTGACCATAATTTGTTTATTAATCTGAATGTGAACGTAAAAATATTTTACCCGCAATATAGAAATTAGTATTTCTTTTAAAAACTTATATAAATACATACATACATACACACACAAAATTAAATGATAAAATGTCATTTTCGTCACCAATTCCTTAACTACAAAATGTACCACTAAATACTTTCAAATTTTCGGAAGTCCAAGTAAATACCTGGAATTCTTTCGCAACAATCATAGCTTGTTGTAAAGCTTCCATTCTTTGAGCTGCTCCGTTTGAAAGCTTATCAAATCTTCGCATGAGATCTTGCATTTGAGATTCTATAGCTTTACGCTCACTAACATCGGCATTGGCTGCGACTTCATTTCCCATAGCAAATAATGAAGACATCGAATTCTGTCTATCTAACAACATCTTATTCAAGAACTAGAATAAAAAAAGAATAAAAACGAAATTTAACCTTAACACATACAAAAAAAATATGTTTTTAGTCAATATTTGCATCACAAAATTAATTTGTCGGGATGTTTTTACATACTTGAGAGTTTCATTCAATAATTAAATAATACTCAACAGGAGTTTGTGTCATGTAATTGTTAATTTAGCAAACACACACACACATATAACTTGTATGTATAGTGTGCGTGTAAAATGTTTATTATTTATACTATATGTCTTAAGAACTGCTTGATTACAGAACATTCAACAATTTTATTTTACTATCACGTCGTCATATCACTTTTCCGCCCTATAATAATCGATAAATGAATCAACATTTTCAGTTTAATTTATAAGTATCGTCCTCCCTTAATTTCTATATGTTACCGTAATAATCGTAGAAAATTTAACGTTTTTAACAATACGATAAAATAAATAACTTAACTGATTATTGGCAAATATTATGAATATATTTTATACTGGGTTTTTTTCTTTTAAAAGTTAATTCTAATATAAAAGTGCACCGAATATAATAAAAAGTATCGTAATAATGCTACACTCACTTTTTGTTCCTGCAATTGAGCTTTGGCGACTTTATAATCGGCAGAAGGTGGTTTTTGATTAGCCACCATTTCCTCCGTATCTGTTAACCATTTTGAAAGACCGTCCAAAGCTTCTTGAAATTTGCCAGACTGTAGTAAGCCGACGTCCAATTTACGATCGCGTTCATTCAACTACAAAAAAAATCGCGTACACAATTAAATTAATCACATACGACACAAGTGACAATGAATTACAGTTAAAATCGATCCTAACCTAAATCGCTTGCAGAAAATTGTCTATTCAGATTCTTCGAACGTAAGTCATAGCATTTCATAACATCAATTACCATCGGACAAATAAAACTTCTAACACACCGAATTATATTTCAGAAAAGCGATCATTTGAAAAAAATATTATATACATCTTCTTCTTCATTCGCCATCTCAATTACGAAGGTCGATGATCAAGTTACCTACAATCTTTTTCGAAACAGCAATCTGGAATAATTGGATAGACGAACAGCCAAACCAGCGTTCTAGGTTGCCTATCCATGAATTTTGTGACACTGATCTCTTGCCGACGATTTTGCCTTCTATCATATTCCGCAATATCTTATACTTAGGTCCTTTCAGAATGTGTCCTAAATATCGCAGCTTCCTTTCTTGGATATAGATGAATAATTCTGTATGTTTTTTTATTCAATTTATTAAGAACTTATTTATTACTGACTTTTTGTATCCAACGATTTTTTAATATCCGTCTATATAGGTACATCTCGATATATATATATATATATATATATATATATATATATATATATATATATATATATATATATATATATATATATACAGAGAAACAGATATTAAATTTTTAACTATGTTGAAATCCTACAGAATATAACGAATAAATAGAAATATGTAATATATTCACCTTTTCCTTTAAAGCATTCCAACGATCATTCAATTTTTCTAAATCTTTCTCTAAATTGACGGTATTTACACCGCCAGCAGCGGACTGTATTAAATTTCGGCCGGTTTTATTTACAGAGTCAACTGTCTGCGATAATGGTTCTATTAATAATTTACGGAAATTAGCGAATTCCTCCTGCTGCGCTTTTATAGTTTCTACTTCGGATCCGACTGGTTTTAAACGACGGAATTCTTCACCGGTCTAAAAAATTTTATCACAATCATATATTAAGATTTTTAAATACAACATCAATATAGTAGCTATCGTAGTCGTTATATCGAAATAGTTGTTTTTGAGTAAACCTCTCAGAGTAACGCGTCCCTTCTGATTTCACTCTATGGCGAATACATCTTTCGAATATACAAACAAAATATTTCATAAATAATTTACATACAGAAATATTTGTTTATTACATTTTCAACTTTTAAAAATAAAATTCGGTCTATAAATCTGCATTTCCATAAGTCTATCATAGAAATAATCATTTATATTTAGATATAAAAGTAAATTTTGCTTTATAATTTTTTTAAATCGCTGCGACATGCTAATATATTATGAGATATTGAAACTGTGAAATAAGTAATAATCACGTTAAAATTGATAAAAGGATAAACACAAAGTTAGTCGAAGTTAAATTTTATATAAAATATACGATCCAAAAATTTGTCCACACGTAACAAGTTTTCTGACAGTTCTGAAGTATGAACAGTTTAAGTTAAAAAAAAAAATGATAATTACATTAAACAAATTTACGATCAAAACATTATTTTTATCGCTGTGTACCGTAAATTTCTATTACGTATCAAATTCGAAAAGTATACAATATATTTTTATTATATATATATTCTATTTCATAGCTGGCAACTCAATTGCTGAGTATCGTGACCTCAATCGTAATACACTTGATATTCCTCCCAGCTGTTGTTGTTCTGTCCATTCGGGATTGTTTGAGTTCTTGTTAGTCCAGTAAAGGGTGCAACAGTATACATCCATTGAGTTTACTTTTTTCCATTTAATCAACCCAATTAACACTAATTTTTCAAAATTATTATCATTCTTGCGTGTGATATACCCGTAAATTTCAAATTTTTTTGTTGATACAGTGGAGAGAGACGTCATTTAATATTTAGCTCTTCTGAAATTGATATATTTGCCCTCTTTGCGCTATGAATTTTCTGCATTCTGTGACATGTCACACATCTCAAGTGCATCAACTTTCTGTTTATCTTGTTTAATTTTCAAGGTTTTATTCCATACAAAAAAATCGCTTATACAAGTGTATTAACTAGTTTTATCTTTATTTATCTAATACTGGAGCGATCTTTGCGATTTTATTAAGTCTCACTATTACAGACTTTACCAACGTGGAATTAACGATTGAAAATACTGAAAATGGTTAATAAACGGATCGCATTAATACAAAAATTATACGACAAACAAATAGCAGCGGTAAAATGGAGAAATAAAGTATCTAAACCTACAGAAATTTCCAAAGGAGTGCGTCAATTTTGTCTGCTATCACCGGCGCTATTCAATATTCATTCAGAATTAATAGTAAACGAAATATTAGAAGAAATTAAAGAACGTGTAAGAATTGGAGGACGATGTATTAAAATTGGAAAATTCGAAGAATTGTAGACAACGTGAAAGAATCATTAACGATGTTAGAAAAATTAAATAACATATCAGATAAATACGGAATGGAAATAAATATTTAAAAAATAAAGATAATGTCCATCAGTAAGACTCAAGAAAGAATGAATATATCCAATAAATGGAAAAAATCTAGAACAAGTCGATTCCTTCAAATATTTAGAACATATAATAACAGAAAAAGTATATTGTAGCAAAGAGATCCGGTCAAGAATTTCCATGGTTAAAGAGACGTTTAAAATAAAAATTTAATAACGCAGAATACGCTGTCCATAGGATTACGAAAACAAACTGTCAAGTCGTACATATGAACAGTAGCACTGTACGCGAAGGAAACATTGATTTAAAACAAAAGAAATTTATAAAAAATAGAGGCTTTTGAAACGTAGTGACGCCAAAAATTTCGCGGGTTGATAAAATTCCAAATGAGAGTACAAGAGGGTCACTCTTGAAATCGATTAGGAAAACAAGAATGAAATTAATAGGATAAGACATGATGTTTTATTGAAAGATATTATGGAAGGAAAATACTCACGTGTAGACCGAACGGAAGACAAAGACAGACACTGATAAGAAAGAAGCGAATAACAATAGCTACATTGAACTGAAAAGGCTAACAGCAAATTAGATTATAGGAACGAATCAGTTCAAGGACTGATGCAGCCATTGATATATATATATATATATATATATATATATATATATATATATATATATATATATATATATATATATATATATCAATATAATAATAAATTTAATAATTATGCGTTGGACATAATAACCTGAGTAATATCGTCCAGAACTGAGCCATGTTGTTGTTGGAAACCTAACAATTTATCTAATACTGTTTCCAATTCAGTTTGTCGGTTACGAGAACGTTCGTCCAGTTTATTCAGTTGCTTAGCGAGAATTTCAGTTTGATCCCGGGTAGTCGCTGTATCAGTAGAGAAACCAGAATCCACTAAGTATTCTCCAGCTTCAGCGGCTTTACTGATATCTTCACCGGCGCGTACAACCTAACCGAAATTATTCAAAGGAGAAAATAAAGTTTTTCTTAGTTAAATTGTTTGTAATAAACCGAAGCGTATTTAATAAATGAATTCGTATGTACATACCGTTATCGTTAACTTACAGAATTTATTATTTCATACATGCGAATATGAATTTATTTCTATCGATTACAAACTTATACGAATGAAATTTATTCATAAATGATTCATTAAATTTTTTTTCGAATAATACGAAAACAATCATTAACGACAAAAAAAATCGAACTTACCTTTTTAATAAATTTTCCAACATCGTCTAGTTGAGTACGAACCGTTTTGACGTCTCTAGCTGCGGGTTTCATAGCGTCTAATTCTTGTTCCAAATTTGACAGATTTACACCCAATCCTTTTATTCGTTCCTAAGGAAACAGAATAATAATGATTTTCAGAATCTTTTTTTTTCATTTCTATCAAGTTTGTATTAGATATGGTGAATAAAAATTTACTATTTTTTCCTTTAGATTACAACTTACATTATACTGAGCTAAAGCCGTAGAAGCGGATTGTAGTCGACTACAACGATCGTCTAATTTCGCTTGTAAATTATCGAGTCTTTCCGAAAGTTCCTCTACATCGTCTAACAGATGGGAAGCATTTCCAACGCCTAATTCTTCGGCTTCGTCGACCAAATCTCTGGCGAATTGTTTTAAAGCTAATAGAGGTTTTTTCAAATTAACAACTTCTTCTTTTACGGCCTGAAACATTTAACGATTATTAATATGTGTACATTAATCTCGGCGTATAGCAGGATAGTAGAGATAGAATACGAGTAAGGGAATCAGCGACATTAACATGCAATTTTTCATTTCGAAGGAAATTGTACAATTGGATATATATCTGAGATAAAGATAATTTAAAACCAACTTACAATCATCGCAAAATACGTATATACTTTTAACCATTTCAGTCGCACCCTATCAATATTTCACGAAAATTATAAATTTTGACTTGTGAAATAATTAAAGGACTCTTAAGTTAAATGCAATTAACCATATTTTGATAGGTATTTCCCTTGTTGAGATCCAGGGTGTTCTATATAGGCGAAAATACGGAGTAATATTTCGTTTACGACATTGATTTTTTAAATGATTCCGGATATTTTTAAGACGATTCTTGATAATTTTAAATGCATTACACAAATATATTTTTAGTATCGAGATACTCTATTTAAACCAAATACCGCATATTATAATAACAGATAATTTTATTAGCATTAAAAGTTCGTGTACCGTATAGGAGATCACCGAGATTGAAGAGGTTAACTTGCAACAATGAAATAGACCGTTTTTAAATTTCGAATTTAGGTTGCATTTTATTACTGTAAAGCGAAGATATTATCTTACCTTAATTCGTTCTAGCATTTTAGGATCTTTTGCTGCGCCACCTATCGCATCGTGTGACGCTAATTTATCTTCACAACGTTGTACGGAATGAGCGAGATCTCTCAAGTTTTCTGAAAAATCGGCAAGTCTTCGAGCTGCGTCCTCTAACCATTGCGTTTTTTCAAATAGTTCTGTAGTTAAAAATTAACGGAAAACATTTGTCGAAATTTGAAATCGATATAAAGCAAAAAACAGTTGATTTCATCGAAGTTCACATTACAACCGTACACATGGAACAAGATGCGTAAAATAAACAGAGAATTAAAAATAAATCAAAATTATTATTAGTTTGTTATAAATGTGTATCGCAATCTTAAACTAATGTTTAAATAATTAACTAATTTATATTATTTTTATATACATAAGTGCTATTTACATAACTAAATCGTTTAGCTTAAGGTGTCTAACATCTGTCAGTGAGTCGAGAAAATGGGTGGCCTCAATATTCAAGTGTTTATAGAGTCGCTTTTCGTGCTTGATGGCGAAGTCGCAAATGACCTCGTCTATCTACTTCAGATTCAGATCTGCATAAGGATCCTTGTTTCTCTAATACCAACCTGCACTGATTATTGAACGAATAACTTCATTTCCACTGTGCAGAATAAACATTCAGTTAGCAGACTTTTTGCATGCGCCTAAAGCTGGATCGCACAGGTCCAGATAAATTTGATGGTCGATTGGTAGAGTAGTCGTTTACTGCGGAGATCGAGTTGTGAATTTCTTTCTAACAGTCACCATATTTGACGGACTTTAAGGTAGGATTTGTTCTGCTTTTTTCCTATGTTTCCATGTTAAATGGTCATCAAGATGCAGTCCAAGATATTTAGCTGAATTTTTCTGCGGGATCTGCTGGTTATTGATGTAAACACTATACTGCGGATAAACTGTTTTCAAAGTGTAACTGACATGAACAGATTTATGCTCGTTGAATTTTATTCTCCCTTTTTTCGTCTATCTTAAAATTTGTTTTAAAGACTTTTGCAGGTTATCATTCGCTTCTACTTGTGAATAACTCACAGACAATATAACAGTATCATCAGCGAACATTGCTGTAGTGGTGTCATCCGTTAATAGAATATCAGCCGTATATCAAAGAGGTACAAGATACTTCCTAGAACACTGCCTTGTAGTACTCCAGCTAGTATAGGATAAAAAGTTGAGTTCGCTTCTTCATATACAACTCCGAATTTTCTGTTAGAAAGATACGATTCCAACAGATGATAACAGCTGTTTGGGATCTGTTGACTAATTTTAGTTATTAATCCTTCATCTTCTATGGAATGCTTGGGCAACATCTAAAAATACTGCTGAACAATATTTCTTTTCTTCAAATGTTATGCTCGACGTAACTTGATGCACTTGATCAACAGTTGAGTAGGTTTTTAATATGTTTATATGAATGTTTTTAGAATTGGAGACATTTCACGTAGAACAAATATAAAATTTAACGTACGACATATATAACAACATGACGGGAAGGATTTAAAATCGTCCTCGTCAATAATTTTAAAGGATTTTTTTAACATAAAGTAATCCGTATTTAGATTTTAATAAAAACTGTAGTACTCTTTTCAACACTAAACAATGAATAAATAAATCTATACGGAAGAAATCACTTCAAAAATTCAAAAGAATATCGTAACGTACCGGACACATGAAACATGGAATATTAAATGTTTTTAATCATTAGTTGTGTTTGCAATATTTTATTCGGACGCATAAAAGCATCGAATAAATATAAAATAATTATAGGTAATATCACGAAAGGAAAACAAGGGTGATGAAGATCAGTAAAAACACACTAAATAAAAAGATAAACATAAAAAAAAAGGCAATACTCAATTGGAACAAGTTACAGAAACATGTTAGAAGTGTGATAACGGAGGATAATAGAAGTATGACAAATATTAAAAGACGAATAGGATAAGCTAAAGGTTCTATTTAACAACAAAAAATCAATAGTAACGAAAAGAACATTAGTACAGACGTCCGAAAAAATTTGCAAATACATAGGTTTGGAGTGTTCTCAATTACGGTCGTGAAAATTGGTGCTTAACAAAGCCGGAAATAAACGAACTGAATTCAGTAGAGACGCAGATCTGGCGCGAAATAATGAAAACGTCATGGAAAGAAATGAAAACAAAGAAGTCCTAGAAGAAATTCCTTTAAAAAAAGTTTAATAAATCATATAGAAAAGCGGAAAATAAAACTGTTAGGACATGTAACAATATAAAAAATATAACAGAGGATAAAGTTCACTAGGCCAAAACCAAGAACACGCGAACATAAGTAAATATCCAAAACTTCGGGCACTTACTACCAACAGGGTACAATGCCTGCAGCGACAAGGCATTTAGTGGATACGAAAATATTACGAAATCGAATTAATTATTTATACCGTTATTAAGTTTATCCCAACGAGCTTTAACAGCGGCAACTTCTTGCTTAACGATATCTTTGTCGACGTCACATGCGCTTAAAAATGATTCGCCCAACGTTCTCATATTTTCAAATTCTCCCGAATGTTTCCATACGTCGTTTCTGAAGGACGACAATTCCCGCAACTGTTTTTCAACATCTTTACGCTTGAACGTATCCGGTCTTAAAGTGTCCAGTTTATTTTCAGCTTGAGACAACCACGGAATAAACGATTCCAACGATTTATAATATTTTCTACAATGCTCCTATAATCGAATATAATATTATTAAACTTTGCATAAAATGAAGTAAATTATTCTGACATACATTTTTAAAAAACTTGTAGTAATATAAATTCTATATCAGGTTATTATTTCGTACAACATAACAAACTCTAATGGTAATTCTGAGTAATTTTAATTGACAAAAAAATCACCTCTTGATGAATCATCAATTATTTATGTAAATAAATATGACAGTCAAGGATACGCAATTCAAGGCAAATAACAACCATCTGATAAATATTTAAACAAATATATATTCAAACACAACAACTCAGTTAAATATATTTACTCATTTTATTATATAAATTACGATTACGTATCTAACGAATAAATAAATATCATACCTATCAACACGTACATATGCACACAAATACGATATATATATATATATATATATATATATATATATATATATATATATCTATATATATATATATATATATATATATATATATATATATATATATATATGCATACCATACAAACACACGATATATAGACATATGCATACCACACATACATACATATATATATATATACACATATATACTGAATACATGTGAGGTTACTGTTTAAAGATGTGCTCGCCAATGGCTTAACGAGCATTCAAACGGAGCAGAGAAAAACTTCCCGCGAGAAGACTACGCTTAAGAGAAGTCAGTGGTCGTCACTTCCACAACGACAACGAAACACAACTGTTCAACCAATGCAAACAAAAAAATTGTTAAAGATCTATTACGGCCACCGATGATTAACATCGACAGGTCTCTAGCCGCTTTTGTTGTTTCAAAAGCACATATGGTACTTGGTTTCTCATCTCTGTCACAAACATCAGTAATGAAAGCAACAAGCACCTCTCATATACACAGAAAATGAGAAAAAATGATAAGGGTTGATATACTAGCGTAAATAATGTACATTTAAGAAGAATAGATAAAGCAAGCTAATATCATCATTACTAACCTGCAATTGCACATTATGTCGATAATTTATATTCGTAAATAACGTATAAGATAAAAAGCATCAATTTTTTTTAGAGTATTTTCATATATAAATAACTATTTTTCTTTATACGTTATAAAATATTTTTTTAAAAAAAATTTGAACGTTTAAAAAATACACTAACCATGCACGTTTGTAGTCGTGTTTGTCTGTCGACTGTATCTTTTTTAATTTTATCCCATTGTTGTTGAATCTTGTCTATATCACGTTGTAAACTACGCGCATCACTGCGATTTTGTTGAGTGGTGCGAGATAACAAATCTTTACCTTTGTTCAACAGCATAATGATTTCATGTTCCTTATTCATGACATCTTTATAAATCGGCTAAATGTAACAAATAAACGTAAATATCTCGTCACGGAAAAATAATATTTCGAAATAATAATTCAAATACGAATTACGCGAGAAAGACATCATTTGTTAATAACAATGCAGGAAAATGTACGTAGATTTAGAATTTATTCAAAATATGGTCTAGATGAAACGGAAAAACGCATAATTAAAAATCTTTATTTACATCAGGACGCAGTATATACGCGAAGCGGGCTTTTAAATAAGCTCCCGACGGCAGAAAAGAAAGCGTTAAAATTGGCGGTGAAAATATCAATAACATTAGATATGCAGACGACCACAGTTCTGATGGCGAAAAGTGCAGAAGACCTGGCTATATTAGCACAAACGGTGGAGAAAGTATGCAATAAATAGAAGAAAACTAAAGTAAAGGTCATCTCAAATTATCTGCACCCTGTAAATATAATGATAAAACAGAACAAGTCGATAAATTAAAATATATTGGTGCTTGGTAATAAGGATGGAAATCCGGACGGAGAAATTAAACGTCGCATTGAGCAGGCGCGCACTGGCTTCATGAAAACGAAGATGCTCACACTTCAAATTCAAAACTATGAAATGTTATGTCTGGTCAGTGCTGCTATATGGCATGAAAACGTGGCGACTAACGTCCAGAACACTCAACAAACTACAAGCCTTCAAGTTTTGGCGCTATCGCCATTTACTTAAGATATGACAAAAGTGCTACGAATAATGAGAAAGGAAATAGAATTGCTAGGTATTGTTAAAAGAAGAAAAATGTGATATTTCGGCCATGCGATGCGCGGACTTAAATAACCACTTTTAAAGGGGAAGATAGAAGGAAAAAGGAGAGCTGGACGAAGAAAAATGTCTTGGTTCCAAAACTTACGAACATGGACAAACTGCAGCGTTGAAGAATTGCTTCACACAGCTCGCGATAGGAACACGTATGGGGAATTAATGGAGTCTGCCAACGGATGTGTCTAAGATCGAGATCAGTCATGGCACTGAAGAAGAAGATTTAGAAATTACGAATAATTCGCGCAAATCATTCTACTTACTTCATGATGATCCACTTGTTGTTGGAGAATATCACGATCAGCTGAAATAAGGAGTCTTTCCGACAATGTACCTAGTAATTCGGAAAGCCAGCCGAGAGTACGAGAGCAAGATGCTTCGAATTGTTTGCCATCCCTTAAAAAAATAACGAACGCAAAAAGAGTAGTCATAAATCGATAACAGACAAATAAATAACACACACACATATATATATACATGCGCACACAATATACACTCATATATATATATATATATATATATATATATATACAAATATATTACAACCGAACTTTTAAATCGTAACAAACAATTACAAGACATTAATTATACACATATAAATAATGTTACAGCGATTATATGTAAAGTTCATAATGTTACAGCGATTAAAGTTCAAAAAGAACAACACCATAGCAAATAGAACTAAATAAAAGAATTGAGTGGAAACCCAAAAATCATCCGATAAATAAATGTTTAAATTCGAAGATTGAATATCAGTGATTTCAGTTTCATCTTTAAAGAATCGATATATAGACCATAAATGACGTAGCGGATTAATAAACGAATATGTACAATAAATTAATGTTGTTGTGGACAACTATAGTACAGAATCAACCGGTAATAGGTAATAAGACAGGGAACGTATCTAACGTTCGGGAATGGTAATATATATATATATATATATATACACCGACTTATGACAAACAGCTAATTCGTATTTTTTTTTTTTTTAATAACGAATTAATTCGGTTTTTCAAAATAACCGAATAAATCGGTCGTTTTGTGAAAATATTTTTTTATTTTAAATTTGTTAATTAATTTAAGCAATCGATTAAATATTCCTCTTTCTTTATTTCTTTATATACAATGTTTACATATATTGATAAATCCTCAGATGTTAATTTGTTCATATAAGTAAATATAATGTTTTATTTAATTTGTACATCATATGCTAATAATTGTGTGATGTGTTTTAGAATAAAAAACTGTCTACTTTTAAATAGGATGACGTAAATTTGGCCAAATTATCTGTTAGTAGGTTCTATTATTCGATTATTTTGGTTCGATTGGAATGAAGTAATCATATTTCAACTGAAATATTCCATTGCGTGTTTTTTTTTTACTGTGTTTATCAAAGTTGACTTCGGATTTAATAATAAGAACATAACAATTAGTATGATTTAAAAAATTTAAGGATATGTAGAAAATATCGACATTAATAGGTTTTGTTATAACCGATCGAAAAGTGGTCGGATTTTAAACCGGCAATTCTTCGTTATACTTTTACTATAATAAATTATTGATTTTATAAAACACCAATTACATATATTCGTGTTGTATTAAAATATATGTAATTTATTTATAAAATTTTGTATAATTACACGATTAATTTTACAAAACTTCAAACAATTCTAGATTATCTTATACACATAAGAAGTTTCATAGTAATTAAAATAATTCTTTAATACATGAAACCGTGCCTGTTTTTATACAAAGAAATCATCTATTTAATCATCTTATCACGTGTTTTTTTTTATTTTCATTTTTATTTAATAACTTAACTTAATTTTAATTCCTTTATAGACTGTATTGTTCCACCTTTATTACATTATCTTTATGTTTAGTGTATATATCGCTGTATAATTAATCGCGCTTTTTATTTTTTTTTCAACTTTTAGTTATTGTTATATTCATTTGCTCACACGTACACTTTGGACGATGTTTATTCTGCGAGGAAGCATCATACGCAACTGTTTCGATCTTTATTATTTTGTTTCAAGCCTACACAATATTTATCCTTTAGGTATACTAGTTCCCTGCACCACCTTTATACACAATTATTCAATACGTTTAGCCCGTTGAAATTTGGATCAGTACAAAAAAGAAAGAAAATAAAAAACAATAAACCTACCTTAAAGATCCTTCTATTTCAGCTTTACGATGATCGAGTTTCTTTTGTAAATTATTGTACTGACGATTTACCGCGGACAATTTTGCTTGTATATCACTGCGAGATGTTGGATCGCTTAAAACTTCGCACAAATGTAGACCAGCCGCTTCTAAATCAGCCAAAAGAGGTCGCTGACCTTCCAATTGACGTTCCAAAGACTGAAACAAAAGCGTAGGATAAGGAAAATTTATTCGCATACAATTCATTCGATCCTAGAAATAACTTACGGCTCACGTTCCTAAATCGAACGAGTGTTCTAACGGAAAAAGGAACGACCTATCGGAGGTTAATAATTTTGTAACGTTCAATTCAAGTCGCGTAATTATAAGTCATTTGGCGAAATAAAATTTTTAATTATAAACGGTTAATAAGTAATAAAATACGTACTTGAACTTTCCTCAATTGTTCGTCCGGTTCTTTGTCTAAAGGTATGTCGTCTAACTGATCGGATATAGTTTGTAACGCGTCCTTTAATCTGGATAAACCAGCGTCGAACTCTCTAGACGTATCCACAGCAGCTCCTAAACTTTCCGCACGTTCGTCCAAACGTGACAACAGATCGTTCCATCGTTTTTTTATATTAGATAATTTGTCCGATATTTTTTGACCGTCTGGCGATTTTCTATCCGGTATACGAGATAGAATACTATCTCCCAAATTAGTGAAATGATTTAATTGAGGCTGTTGCGTTCTAAATTCTTCTCGTAGTACCTGTAAAATTAACGTTAAACATTACGAACGAAAGACGATTACGATGTAAAAACTGTTTAGACATTATTTTCATTCATTTATTAAGAACGAATTATATCGTATAAATACCTGAACTTGCTGTACTTGACTTTGTACCATGCGTGAATCCGACGATATAGGACCCAAAACCGTCATCATTTTGTCTTTTCCCACTAGCCAATTAGACAAATTATCGTGTACATCGTGGAAATCTTTAAGATCTTCCAACAGCTGAATTCTAAAAAAAAAAAAACAACCAAAAACGATATAAGCATAATAATTTTCCTTATTTAAGATACGTGTACATATATACGAATAATGTCCGCGTACATATATTTCTTCGGAACAGAAATAAAGAACAATTTATCGATGAAATAATTCGTTATTATTTAAAATAACTAAGAAATTAAAAAATGTATTTTCTTATACGAACGAATTTGCGTTCCGGAATATAAACTAAGAAGAGACAATTTATTGATATAATTACGATAAAATAATCTCCGACTATTTAAAATAATTATCCACCGAGAATAATAGAAATTATATTGTAAATAACAAAGTTGTTTTCATGTTTTATTATATACGTATATAAGAAACGAATTTATTTATTCGCGTACCTATTTTTACACGAATCGTTTAATTCCTTCCACCTGGTGGTGACTTCTTGTAAATCATCGTGTAAAACGTCAGCTCCCAGGGCGGTAGGTTTCCTTCGCAACAAGTCATTTACGCCAGCCCGTGTACTTTCCAGTATGGCTTGTTTTTCGTACATTTCTTCTAAAATAGCCTAAATACCGATAAATTTTATTATATTACGAAATTAAATTTAAGTACACGAGATAATTAGCTTATATATATATATTCGACGTCATTTGAAATATAAACATTTAAAATACTCCCATAGAATCATTATTTTATATTTACATAAAATGTTACGGTTAAATGTTTCATTTACTATGAACACGTTCGATTAATAAAATGCGTTCTCTTCAATTTTATACGGACTCGTATTCAAAATTATATTACAAAGAAATAACGAGTAGTACCCGACAACAATAATAGAAGGACCAATGAACGACAAGATAACAAGATGAAGACCACGGCGAGAATTCATCACCCAGATAATAGATACAAACGTAGAGACGCAACAAGTATTGAAAGAGAAGGCGCGGAGCAGAGCGTTAAGATGTTACGCTTTTCCGGTTGATCACTAATCGAAAGACTGAGCAATACAAGAATCCACAACTGTTATAAATTTATTTTAAATATAAAATTATAAACCGTTGATATTTAATACACGCACTTGTCCAACAGCAGCGCGATTGCGCAATTAATTTTTGATAACCCCGAAGTTATACAATTTGAAATAATCATTCGTATCGTGATGTTAACTGATCAAATACCGCGATTTAAAATAATTGAATCGGCAAAGGTTTCATCATGTTTCGTATACCGTAATTAATATACAAACATATTTACAAACTCTTTTAATAAAGAAAAAAAAAAATAAAGACTAAAGTACAGCAAATGTACTGGTTAATAGGTGTACACGATCTGTACTGGATACGGGATGAAAATTATGACTGTGCAAGCAAATCGTTAGACCGATATGGACGTATTGCCTTATAGAGTTGCACTACACGCTCTAATCAGGAAATGATACAGAGGCATCAAAATATCATATTACGGGCAATCGTCGATGCAGATCGATATCCACGCAATGATGATACTCATTCGGATCTTCAGATACTGTCAAAGATGCCGTAAAGAGGTTTATTGAAATACACGAAAAACGATTACATGATCGTGTAAATGTGTAAGCAATACAACTGTTAGATAGCGGTTATGACATCGGACTTCTTAAACGTAGACATCCGCTAAATTCGATAATTTGATTAAATTTATTATCAGAATAAATCACTGGACTTAATTCAATTAAATTAATTATTAAGCTTATATTTAGTTTAACAATTAAGAGTGTATTTTTAGATTTGAAAAAATAAATAAAATTACGTAACGCGTCAAATTTTGTACAGAGGAGTGACTACATATCGTAATTGATCGTTCGAAACTGATACCAGTCTCTCGAGAGATGTTAACGCGTGAAACGAACAACATTCAACGGTATGTGGTATTCCTACGTAATATTATCTATTACGCGGTCAACATCGTCGTGTCGTATTCATAACGCTTTATATTTTCCCTTCTCCCCACATTCGCATCTTAAATCGATACGTAGTCCCCCTTTTTTTAAATTTTCCTTTGTACGGCCGCATGTTGTTCGTAATCTATTTAGGGTTTTCTATTTTTTTCCAGTTGATCGTGTCGTGCGGCAATATGCCCTAACCACGTCCAGTTGTCATAATTCCTTGCAGTGTTTTACTAGCTCGTGTAAAGGTGGCGTGGTGAAGTTGCAAAAGTCATTTCCAGATTTAAGCCTTTCTTAGGTAGGTGGTGATAAGCGCTAGTGTTTTTGTCCTCATTTCTGCTATTTTCCTACGTATTTATGATGGAGCGATACCATCTGGCTCTGTACAGATCTCCAATCGATGTTGGGACTTTAACCAGTCGTTAACGATTCTGTAAACTCTGTTTAACGCTGTATCCACTTTTCTTGTGTGGGCTAATCTGCTCCAGACTGTGTGATAACATACTCCTCTGCTGCAAATGATAAGGTTAACGACAAATCACCCCATTTCGTAGAAACGAGTATGTACAATAAATTATTTCTGGTTTCAATTTTTTTCTCTAGTGTTTCGCAGTGCATTATAAATGTAGGTGTTCGATCTAGGGTAACTATTCCTAGATATTACGGAGTTTGATTATGCCGTATCTTGCATCCGTTTCAGTAAACATTCAATTTACATCGTGTCTTTCCATTATTTAGGTGGACGGCGCACACTTCCGTTTTTCCTGGGTTGGGTCTAAAGCATTCTCTTTATAGTAATCATTTAAATTCTCCACTGTTCGTTGTAGATGCTTTTAAACTCCTGAGCTGCAACTGCCAGGTCGTCCGCGAAACTTTCTTGTTCCCTATTACGCGGTAGAAATGAGCAATATCTATTTCAAACTTTATCCTCAATAAGTCTTTATATATTTTCTACATATAAAGTACTTACGCAGTGGATGTCTAATCGTATAAATACGTTTCTACTTCCATTTGTAAATAGGTGTACTTATTTCGCAGAAACAAAATAATTATATATTTTTAAAATATAATTGAAAAAAAAATCAATTAGTAAACTAAAAACTAAACGAAATCTTATCGATATCGTCGCAAAAACTCCGAGTAAGAATATTATTAATCGATTTTATGTATATCTATCGAATTAAACGTATTTACTTTAATTTGCTTGGCCATTTTATCGGCATCCTCTTTCGAATGAGGGACAGATTCTTTCGGAAGCAGTCGTTGAATTTTATCTAAAAATTGTGACAAATTTTTCAAGTGTTCCAAATGTTTTCTCAATTCTTCTCGTATGTTGTCCAATTCAATTTGTCTATCATTCAAACGGACGCCTAACAAGCTATATCTGTTGTTTATTTCCGTCAATTCTTGTTGAACTTGAGTAAGTTCTAAAATAAGAACGAAACAATATACACTAATTTTAAAATAAATCTACGAGAAAAAAGTATTATATCTAACGTTTCTACGTTATTGCGAAAAATTAAGTTTTGTCGTTTCAGAATTGAACAACTGAGGGATTTGAATCGAGGAACGTGACTTTTTCTTTCAGGTTAGCCCGATAGGTTGAATTTGAGATTATCACAAAAGTTACATATTAAAATATAAGCGAAACAATTAATACAATATGTAGTTGTTTTTATTATTATTTTTTAATATCATTAAAATAAGAATATATTCAATTTGATCATTTACTTACGAGTGAAAACTTCGGTAAAACTTATTTGAATAAATAAAATATAAAAAATATTAATAAGAATGATGAGGTACACTCTATTTAATTTAACGAAAACTGTTTCTATTTACTAATAAGACCGATATTAAAATCGTATAATATACATTCAAGTATTTCATCGAGTAATCAAATATGTTTCTAAAGTAATCTGCTGTGTAACTTATAAAGTTAATGATTATATCCGCGTTATTATTAAAAATTTAATTCTTTAATCAACTTAAAAATATAACTAAATCTTATACTTCGACAATTGTCGATATCTAGAATAAAAATAATGTTTAATGCGACTCTACAGTTATTTACACAGAAATTATAACTAATATAAATCGTAGTAAACGCCCGTATATTCATTAAAAGTCGTAAATAAAAAAATTTAATTACAAAAATTAAAAATGTAGTTATTAAAAAAATAATCCGTGAGATTAAGATAAAAGTATTTTAGTTTTTAAATTCCTTAGATGAAAATAAGAACATTCGTTTATGCAACGAGAAGTTTTAATAACTTGCGAAGTATAAATAAAATTTAAGACTAACAGTTGATGCAATTAAAAACTATTTTTCGCGTACTGTTAACAGTAATTTCAAAAACAACTATAAAAAATACGTTTAAAACATCGCGAAACAAAAAAAAAAACGACTTTAAAATTAAAATGATACTAAATATTTTTCAAATACTCATAAAGAGATACATATATAAATTACCTTCCAAGATTAAACTGTCTTGAGAAGATCGGTAAGCACCAAAAGATCCCTGGACGGTCAACGGGCTATGGATACTATATCGAGATGGAGAGATGGTCCCATCTTGAGAATTCCTTCGACCTAAAGAGATAATTTTTATTTCGGATCGTTTAAACAGTTTAATATTTTCGATAAGTATTCGAAAACTGAAATAAAGGTCGTATTAAAAAGAACGGTCTCGAAATATATTAACGGTAACTATACCGTATTTAACAGTTACTATAGGAACGACAGTTAAAATCATTAACAGAGATTTCAACGTCTGATAGAAGATTTAAGTTTTAAAGCGACTATATATTTTATTTCTAAACGATTAAACGTGCATGTCTAGTTCTGATTGAAATGTTTTTATATCTAAATAGCGTACGGAAAAATAAATTAATGTCATTCACTCGATATTCATTAAGTCTACATATCACTCTCTCATGACTAACTACTCGAACGTACCCACCCCGTTCTTTTTGACTCTTTTGCCCTTTCTTATTCGCCATATTTGATTGCACTTCCATCCCTATCGACCTCATATTCGTTCGCACGGGTTTCTCTCCAATAGTTCTTCAACTATTCCCTCAATTATACCATTCTTTTCTCCTCCAACCACATTTACTACATCTAACTGTTAAGTCATCAGCGCCGAAATGGCCTCGACAGTTAGACATGATACTATATAGAAATAAATAACAATATACAATGTATCAAATGACGTAGCGTGTTAAATATTGAGGAAAAAATTCGCAAACGATATTAAAAATTGAAATAAATTTCTACTTAAACGAACGTCTGTCGGTAAAGGAGATTTTTAATTTTGAACAAGACTACTAAAATTTCACGGAAATCGTAGTACACTTACCAGCTAAGGTTGGGAAGCTAGTTCGTTTCGTTGGCGTTGTACTTCTACGAAGAGTTGGTGTATCCGGTCTAGCCAGCGAATCCAAAGCATTGCCTAAATCGTTTACTTTATCGATCGTAGAATTATATTCTCTATAATCTTTAGCAATAGGCTAAAAATAATAATAATAAAAAAAAAAAAAACAATAAAACTTCACTAATATATGTCAATTGATTTTTGATCTAGTTAACTTAAAGTAATAGCGGTTTTAACGCCGTAATTTAAATCGAAATCTTCAACTTACATATGTCAGCGGTTGCCTAGTTTCGTAAATTACAAATAAAGCGTATGTAAAAGAAAGAATGTTATAATTTATATGAATAATACTACAGCTTAGTTTTTCATTTTCAGTAAACGATAATAATTTAAATAATCCGTTAACAGTTTTTAAAATATTAACCTATTTTAAAAGTGTTTCAGAGGTATTTTTCTAAAAGTGTCCTCTATTAATTAATTGTTCACTACAGTAGTAATAATCTTTTTTTTTTTTAAAAAAAAATTACGCCTTTTGACAACATTCAATTCAACTATAATGATTGCAAATTGCATTTTAATGTTAAACTATATTCAATTCAACTATAATAATTGTAAATTGCATTTTATGTTAAATAATTCTTCTCCTTTTAATGATGTACACTATGCAGTGCGTAGGTTATTTCTAGTAATTTCTCTCTCTGTCTAAAAGAGTTCATCGATAGCATTAATGTTACCTTTATGTTTTTTTTTATTCACGAATTCCTTCTTACACCAACTGGTTTTTTACCATAAATTGTTCTTTGCATTATTATTAGGCGCAAAATGCAATCTCCTCTTAGAATATGACGTAGATATGTATTTTTTTTTTTTTTAATTATTACGTGCTTTCACATTATTTAAACTTTTTCTCGCCTTGTGAAATTCTTGATGGACTTCTTAGTGCTGACATTCAAGGTCCAACGTTTCTATTCCATACTTGTAATATTTTTACATTTTTTTTTTTTTATCGTTCCTTCAGCACTTTTTAGATATATACATACATACTATTGCCGTTAACTTCACGTTACTGTTTTTATAAGTTTAAAATTACTTTTTAAATTGTGGACTACTATAAAAACATTAGGATTTCGACTTTCTATAAATAATTTTTTAAACCATACTACTAGCGGTTGCATTTAAATTATGATGCATATTAATTATATTGTATACGTTTGATTTTAAGTATAATACGTTACAATGTAATAAAATAATATAAATAATTTAAGGTGTGTGTATAATCATAAATAATAAAGAGAATATTAATATGTTTGGAGAAATATAATAATTTGAGCAGTTTTCGATTCTCTCCAAATTACACAAATGACAGAAATTCGGTTCGTATTTTAATTCCATCAAAAATCACACGACTAATATAAAAGCAATTATTTTTATTTGCTATTAATTTTAAATAGCTAAACACAACTTACCTTTAGTTCGTCCATTTGTTTTTTCAATATTTCTATTTCTACAGCGACAGTTTCGAAATTGTTCACACGGATTTCCATATTATTTAACCAAGCTAATACTTGATCACGTAATTTTTCGTAAGCCAACTGCTGCTCGGAACGTAACTTGGAAACTCGTTGTTTTTCGTCTAAAATCTGATTTAATTCTTTCCACTGATTTTCTAAAGCCTATTTTGCACAGTCGCGAACAAAAATTAATTTTAAATTTTAATTTAGAATTACACTCCCTGAATTCAATAGTTCGTTATTTCGACGATATAATATAATCGAAGTCTACCTTTACTCTATCTCGTACAACGGCGGTGTCGGTAACATCCTTATTATTAATCAACGCTTTTCCATCTCGAACAGTTTGGTCTAAAGCTTGTTTCTGCGAATCTCTTTGAGCGACCAGATCGTTAATTCTGATTCCGGTAGCGTCTGGTAAAACGTCTAAAGCTTCACTCAACCATCTTTCTAGAGAGAACGCTTGTTCGTTAAACGATGTTAACCTCTTATGAATGTCAACTAGTAAATCTCCACGTTTAGCTGTTTTATCCAACAGTTTTTCGAATCTAAAAATAAATAAAAACTTAATTAAACGTCGAATGTAACGATATAATCCGGCGTGCATATTGTAACCGCGCTTGAAAATATTTTATTAAAAATAAATAAATAATAAACTATTCGAAATTTCGTAAATAACGCCGTAAAATGTCGTGTCAACGTAACAAAATTACTATCTAGATTATAATCGTGACGTAAATTATGATACGTCTCGTATAGATTATTTTTTATCGATCTATATACACGTATATTTAAAATGAATGAATCAGCAAAAAAGTATGGAATTCAGATTAATACTAAAAATACGGAAACAATTGCAATAGGAATGGAAACGCAAACAAATTAATATTGTAATGGATGGAACAAAACTAGAGCAGGTTTCATCGTTCAATTACCTGGGAAGCACCATTACCGAAGATGGACATAGCTCCAAAGTCATACGAATGCGACTTGCCATAAACAGGCTATGGTGAAAAAGATAAAAATAATAACCAACAGAACGATGCCCATGCGGCTGCGGAAACGCATTATAAAAACATGCGTTTGGGCAGTAGCATTTTAGTGGACGTGTACAAAACGAGAAGAATAAAAGCATTTCAAATGTGGTGGGTGCTGTAGGCGGATGGAGAAAATAAGATTGACAAAGGAAACAACAAACCAAGTTTGAAAAGGGTGAAGTAAAACACGGAAACTGCGTTGGATGGGGCATGTGTTGCGACACGGAGGATTGCTACGAGATGTAATTGAAGGATATATCCCAGAAAAACGAATAAGAGGTAGACCGCGATTAAGCTAGATAGATAAAACGAAGAGGGATTCCAACTACTCCAGTTATTCGGAAATTAAAAGAATGGTCAATAACCGATATGAAAGAAAAAAAGACAAGCATAGGGCGAAACAGTCCACGGACTGTTGGACTACATGATGATGATGATACATATATTACATAAAAACACATGGACAGAATAATCAAGGGAAAAAAGGCCGGAGTTGTGTGACAACCAGCTTTAGTGGAGTAAAAATTGTAGCAATAATCAGCTAACAAAAGGGAAACATAAGTTTACTTATACTATCTTCTGACAAGGAGAAAACACGAGATGATCGAGTCTTCAATTATTATTAGTACGTTAAAATTTATTTCATACGGCTGCTACATTAACGATGTAACCTATATTAATCTGTATTATGTCATTATTATCATTATCATCGCTTACATTGGATCGATGTACTTAAAGTATTCAAATAATTAAATTGACGATCGTGTCACCTTGATCACATTGTATTAGTACTTCGATTTATAGTTTTCATTACAATGTTTTACAAACTACTGATATATCTTTAAAATATGCAACCTGCACACTACTGATAAAAATCGTAACTCTCCATACCAATTACGTCATTTTTCAGTTATAACAAATGTTATTCCAACAGAACGACACTTTTACACGCATCTTTATTATACCTACAAATCGGTGATCCACGTAAATATAAATCAGTTCCGATAGTTGATTTAATTACTTCAACGAGTTATATAGTGTCTTTTTTTTTTTAACTAAAGAAACCAAGAATTATATTTTAATATTTAAATATTTTCTTTCGTTAATATAAATCACTACACTACATTTTAACATCATTAAATCGACGTAATATTTGAATTGATTCAATCGTCTAAATTGTATATAACACATTATAATAAAATATTTGTTCCACGCCATTTCGACAATAAACATATTTTAATTAATACTTTTTTCCCATTCCGACAAATAAAAACAAATTTTTCTACTTTCGAAGCTAATTTTGCGAATTTTTAGCTAATATTCGTTATACAACACCGTTAAATTCTCTAAAATTAATTTAAATTTAATTAAACTTTCAATCGTCACGTATTTTTTTTTGGTGATTTTTTATACAATTTCTAAATATTTGTTATATATATATATATATATATATATATATATATATATAAAAAAACATAAGCTTGCATATGTTACCTGTAAGTTACATCTCGAAGTTTGGTTTCGATTTTCTTCGCTAGCCGCGGATTACTGGCGGTAGCAATTAATTCTTGGGCAGACTGCGCTACGTTATCAACACTTCCGCGATGGGAATCGATATCGGACTGTAAAACTCGGTGTTCTCTCAGTTGATCTTCCAATCTTTCTTTATGTAGACTAGCTGGCCTCGTTAAATTCCTGAAATATTATTTCGGTAAATATGAACAAGAATCTACATATATTACATAAACATTTAACCACAGCGTGAACGTAACAACGAAACAAGAAATTGAATATCATCTGTTTTAGTTAATCTTATATATTAGCAAAAAAAGAGTATATTAAATAGACACTTTTTTGTTTATCACAAAAGCTAGCAAGATTAGAAAATTTCCTTATAAATAAATTAATTTTATTAAAAATATACTAGGAATAATTATATCATCGTGTAGAAAATATGAAGAGATGTACGATACTAGAAAAGGAAATATTGTATATATATATATATATATATATATATATATATATATATATATATATATATATATATATATATATGTATGTATGTATGTATATTAAAAAAAAACATTTACGTACATTTTGTTTTCATAATTTCCAATATGCCTTTTTACACAAGAAAGTAGCGTTTAGTTTACATACACAGTTGATATGCAGATTATTAATTTACTGTAATTACATATTTTGATAATTTTTAATTGCATCAATACTTTTTAAGTTGTGCCTCGTTTAGTGTCAGTATTGTCTACTTACGCAATTAGTAACGCGCGTATTTCACATATATTTCAAAATAAGCCGTATAAACTTTTACGGCCTAATCAAATTATGTATATAGCGAAAGATTTTAAGCATTTAACGGAGCAGGCACCTTATTTTAATGAAATATCTATACGTGTTTGGTAATTATTATTATTATTGCAAACTGTCTGGAAGAGGGTAGGTCTGTTATCTCGGTTTACTTCTATTTAAGTAAATCGTTCGACACATTCGAGAATAAAATATTACTTAAATAATATATAATTAAGGGGTTTGAGGGAACATTTTTCACCGACTTAATAAAAATTTCCTCGAAAACAGATAATACATGATGAAGATAAACTTCAGTGATAGCGAAATTCGGGGATCAGAAGTGACTGAATGCAGTGTTTTTAGGACCGCTTCTTTTTTTCTAATTTACGTAAACGATTTATGTGATTTAAAAATTAATGGAAGATTATTTATCTACGACGATGGTATTAACAGTTGATTCAGGGTATATCTAGTGCAAAAGTTAATTCAAATTAGAATGCTCACTCGATTAACTTGTCAAAAAAAAAAAAAAAAAGTTAAGAAAACTGAATTATTTATTTTATTATTTAAAACAGTTTTTTTAAAATTTTGTACATATCCCTATGTCAACCACTTCCTGCTTACGGGACTGTTCATTGAGGAGACATGGCTATAATTAAAAAACCAATGAAACATTATAATAGTCAGTCTTGAAATGAATCGGTTTTAATAAAAAACCAACACTACGAGTGGATATATCTCAAATATGCGATCTATATAGAATGAAAATATTAAATTATGTATTGAAAATAGTTTCAAATTTAATATAAATTTTCATAATGGAAAAATCAGATCGATTAGTTAAAGTAGAAATCCTACCCGTGGATAAAACACGTATGAGAATACAAGAGTGTTATTTAGGAACCAACTTGTATAACAATAATTCCAGCGAGTCAAAATTGTTTATTTTTGTATAATAATCTAAGCGTATATCATCTTGTTCGTGTACATTATTTTATTTTCACTTTAAGTATACAATTTTAATTACATACGATTATCTTTCAACGAAGTTGTAACAATAGATAGATTTTTGTTGTTGCAATTTTTGTGTATTTAAACTGGCGTTCGTGCGGTTTTGCATATAGTCAGTTATTTCTCGAAATTAATTATTTTCGATTATCAATATTTTCTTTTTCTATTTTTTCCCCTTAATTTATACTAAATGATATTTTATGTAATGTTTGTACAGTGACGAGTAACATCGAAATAATTTAAAAATTTAAATTGAATCGAAATTATTATTAATTATTATTGTTTCACAATTTTTCTATAAGATATTCGAAATTACCAGTAAAACGATCGAATTTTTTTGATTAGAAAGTCTTACTTTAACGAATTTTCGGCATCATTCAACCAATGTAAAAGACCGTCTAGCGCATCTTGAACGCCTTGCGACTGAACTAATGCCGTATCCAGAATTTGACATTTTTCCGCAAGCGCGCTACTTAACTGTTTGTATTTATTTTCAATTTCCAATACAGGCGTTTTCAAATTAGTCATTTCGGCGGTTGTAATTTGACCATCCAACGATCTCAATAACGAATTTAACGCCTTCGGACAGAAGCAATTATTAATATATATTCTACTTATTTCGTATTTTAAATACGATATCGTCTTAAAAATGTTAACATTACCCGAAGATTACATCAAACCGTGTAGAAGAATTCGTAGAAAATGAAATTTTACGATTATAGTGAAATTCCTAACAACATAAAAGTTTCAGCTTCAGTGCCACAATTTCTTTTGTCCAATATCATATAAATACAGCGGTTATCCCGATCTCAAATCAAAACAATATTAGCTACATACTAGCTGATAATTCAGTTCCGTAATATATTATAGTGCGACTGTTTAAAATCATGCGGATCGAATCGTAAAGTGAGCACATAAATGGCGTATAACATTTAATCCAGTCAAGTTCCAATATACCACGGTTACTAGCAGACAAGTAACATGTCCTCCAAAATATATAAAGATGGCAATGAAATTCTGCAAACTGTGTAAGATGTCTCGGAATGCATATTGATCGACGGCTAACATGGCGGTTTCATGCCGCTCAAACAAGGAAAATTATGTTTTCGCGCACTAGATTGCTGTACCCTCTTCTAGGACGGAAATCTGCTTTAAACTTAAAAAAGAAAAATTTATTTAACTACGAAAGCTCCAATCTGGAAGTATGGAATTGAATTATGTGGAACTTCATGTAAAAGTAATATATTCAGAATACAGCGACAACAATTGAAAATACTTCGTATCATCACATCTGCACCAAAATATGTATCTAACTTAACCCTTCACAATGATCTAAATACATATCAATGAAGTTTATATATAAGTTAGTATAAAAAGTTTTTTGATAAATCGCAATTTAATATTAACTCACACGTCCGCAGGATGCATTTATTTACTCTTCCTGACAATCCTACAAGATGATTAAAACGATTTCAAATAATTCGAAATATCGATTACAAGTATAAACTTATGTATGGCTATAGTAATCAAATAACACAATAATTCAGCGCTCCAACTTTAACGATACTCTCACCGAGAATCTAGTTGTTTCATTGGGCACGTTAGAATCCACGGTTTATGATGCTTTGGTGCCGGTACAATGAGAAAAAACATTTCAAATAAACTGAAAGTTCTTCTTCGGGATTTTAAGTGTTTACGGGTACTTTATTTTCATAATATATGTACTTAAAGTAGTAGTTTCTGTGTATTACTTTTCGGAAAAACATAAAACTTAGAAACACATTTGTATGAGAATGGATCGTAACCCATATTTCTCTGTCTACATGTCGGTGACAACGCTGTATAAACGAAGTATAAATTTCTCAAAAGGAACTTTCATAATTAAGCAAAATACAGTCCGCATCAGTCGCTTTATTCGAATATAACCCTTCTCTCTAATGATTCTTGCTACATTCAAAAGATTTTCATTCGCATAACTTAATTTATAAAGACGGATTAAAGTTAGCTCAAGGGGCAATAATATCAGCGAATAATTACCTCCCTATTACTGACTCGCACAGTATACGTACTAATCGTGTTGAAACTTAATAAGCCAGAGCGTTTATGTATATATATTTGTTGGGTACCCGGGGAAGACGCCAAACAATGAAATTGTAAATTTTATCTGCAACGGTGTCGAGCTCACTTTAATCTCCATTAATGATATATTTGGGAACAGGTTTACGCTCACACCTTACCCAGCATTATCAATTACAATTATCTATCCTATTTATTGAATGATCACCTTCTCCGCGTAACTCCATACTAAACGTGAAATCTACAATTTATATCGTGTTTTCTTTAAATTCCCTTATTGGATGGCATGATGTTTTAAACTTAACCAGAAGTTACTTCGCTCACCATGCATTTACTCTCATATAATTTGTTCTCTACTCCTCTGCAATATTTTCACATAAGGCGCGACACATTTGTTGAAATCTGAAACAGTTGTTTCATACGAAATCATACGGGGGGGGGAAAGTTACAAAAAGAATTTTCATTAAAAAAAAAAACAAACACGCGGAATAACAAATATACATATAATGTACAGAGCATAGTGATATATTCATTAGAAATGTATTATTTTGTACTACAATCGTAGTTTTTCATTTTAAAAAATCCTTTTTTTTTTTAAATAAAATTACAACGCTCAAAACTGAAACTATATAAGAATAATAAAAAAAATACCTGCAAAACGTTATCTATTAAACGACCTTGAGATACAAATTCATTATTGATCGTCTTAGCTCGATTCAACTGATCTTCTAACGTATGTGGATCCGCTGCTATAGGTTCCATCAACACCTGAATAAATTACAAATAATATATGTATATATATATAAACTAATTTTATCATTTTCTGAGAACAATTCATTGAAATGAATTAATGTTTTCACCTTATTAAGTTTAATAAAAACATCGGTAAAGTTACACAGCCGACTAAAAAATTAGTACTAATGATTAATGAACGAATCGAATTGAAATATATACTATTACTATATCCATTAGAAAAACAGAAACTACAATGCATTCAGCCGGCTTTCGGAATCCAAAGTCAAGATTAGTAAAATTTAAAACACGTTTAAACACCGTTTATCAATTTTTTTAGGCAAAATTATATATTTCGATTTATGAAATAATTTTGGAAAATGATTCGAATTAACGCTGTAGAAAATATTGCGAATGAAAGGGTCAATAATAAAAAAGTCGAAAGGCGGAAAATATTTTTAAAAAATCTGCACGATCACGAAAACACATGCATACAAAAATTCTGACCCATCGTCTACAAAAAAATTTTTATTTCTCCATATGCATCCTTGATAATTTACATAATAGTTCTACCGTTCTTAATATTTCGCACAACCTATTTATATTATACTGAAGTATTAGCTCTCACGATTAACCGCGATTATTTAATAAGTTTCATAATATTAAAAAATCACTATTTAGACGGGAAATAACTTCTCATGTAACCTCGAATAGTATTTAATCAACTTCTTTAATTAAAGTATCTGACGAAAAATGAAAAAATACGTACGAACCCAAATAGACTTCCTAATTTTATGAAAAGTCTTACAGAAACGAACGTAAAAAAAATGTGATTCACACTATAAGTAATAGTCACGCTCACATAATAACGTTCACACTTACGCCCAGGATTCAGTCAGTCTTGAACCGTCAATAATCAAATTCGGTTGCGTTCTGCTTTTGATAAAAAATCTTTTCGTTCGTATTTGAAATTAATTAAATATTTAATTAAATCTTTTCCGACGAAAAATGTCGTTGAACTTTTCTATTAAAGAATTTTAATGGCTATTCTTCACGGTGAAGAAGGTAATAATAATAATAGTATTAACGCGAGGAAAAAAATACAGCAAAGAGGAGAATGTGGGTGGAATCCAAGTTTATTGAAACGAAACGTAGAAGGAGAATACTCCCTATCGTCGTTTAATTAATGATGAAGAAAATTTTTTACAATACTGTCGAATGAATTCTGGTTCGTTCGAAAATGATTTTAAAAATAAAATTACTCCAAAAATTCTTAAAGAAAACACAAGATTTCGTGAATCGATTTCTCCACGAGAAAGGTTCAATGTTTGAGGTAAGTATCTAATTAAATTTAAAAATATATTTATTAATTTTATTAACTATTCATTATTATTATAAAGTAATCAAAGTATTACATTTGTAGAAGTAATTTGTGATTCACTTGATACCAGTTTTTCCGGTGCGACGGATAAAAACTGATCGTTGCGAAAACGAAGATCATTCACACTATCGGTACATGTAAAAGTTCGGTATCGACCAGCCAAAATTTCTTTCGGATTGATCGTGACTAGAACGAAACTCGAGGGTTACCGATAGTACGAATGCTTATATTGTTTCTCATTTCAAGATATTTTACCGGGGCGTGACCGTACCTATAGTGTGAATCAAGCTTAATAAAAACCATCGATTTTCTTCGAAAGAAATGATAGACGTAGAATAATTATTTTACAGTCTATTCTTGGTCATTTAAGATCGCGGTCATATTCTTAACGCAATTGTTGTTTTAACTGGTTTTTTTTTTCGTACGTGTTACTCCCTTGTTGTTGTTTTCTTCCAACATATTGGATGCGAATAAGTTCAGTCTGCGGTACATTCTTATATTCACGGCCATCATTAACGAATAATTTCAAACTCTCGACTATGGCGATTAATTCTCGCCGGAAAACATAACTGTTATAATACTTATTGCTATAAAGAAGTATTCCGATACATCTTACTAATTTCAGTATCATACACGTATGTTACTTTTTAATAATTTTATTAATTAATTAACGAAAAATGTTTACTTTATTAGCTCTAGGTTCGGCGTCTTTAAGCCAAGTTTTAGCCGCGTTTAACGCATCGCTATACTCTTTCTGTTTAGTTCCGATTCCGCTTAATTTATCAGACAGATTATTTACTCTGGCCAGTAGATCGCGATATTTCGACGTAACGGTACTAACGGTAGCGCGTACGTTGCTATCTTGAGACGAAATCGGTTCGATATGCGATAATCGTTGCGGTAAATTCGTACGGAAATCGTTTAAATGCGTAAGATATTCTTTGGATTCGTCGAAAAATTTTTGAGCCGCCATCGTTATAAAACGTAAATCAGCCTGATGAGCGATCACGTCCGATACGAATTCGCGAGTAGACTCATTCGGTCCGTGTAGTCGACTTAAATTCGAAACCGAATGTTCTTTCTCTTCCAACAGTTTACAAGCTTTTTCCATCCATGCAACGAACACGTTCAAATCGTTGCTGAATTTACTCAATTCGTCATTGGCCGCTAATAAACGTCGTAACAGCTTGTCGGCGCATTTATTCGCTCGATCGTATCGCGTTCGTAATGATTTCTCTTTCTTTTCTAAATTCAAAATTTCGTCTCGAGACAAATATTCGCTTCCGGTAGCAACCACTTGACGAACTTGATCAAGACAACTAACCACCGGTCTTTCGTTGTTGTCGATTTCTTGTTTCAATACCTGTGAAAATTCAAAAAATATTGCGTGTAATAATTTTTTTTTTAATATATGTTTATATATATATATACATATATATATCATTATACCAGTGCTGAGCTATGGAGCGGAAATCTGGAGAATTAATACAAGGCGAAAAAACGACTAGGGCGTTGCTGGAAACAAGATTAAAAGATAAAAGCAGTAACTCCCATATACGGAAAAACATAGGGTTCGAGAACATTGTATCCGGGATAGTAACAAACAAACGGAACTGGCCAGGACATGTAGCACGACTGTCAGACGGATGAAGGAAATAATGAACTGGCGACCATACACTGGAAGGCGGAAACAAGAAAGACCCCCAGCATGATGGACAGACGACCTAACAGAACAGGCAGGTCGTACATGGATGCGTGATGCCCAGAAAAAACCACGATGGAAGAATTCGGGAGAGGTCTACGCCAAATATTAGCGTCAGAAGACTTAAAGAAGAAGATATATATCTATACTAATATATAAAACTGTAGTGTCTGTCTGTGGTTTGCGAATATTTTCATTATAATCACCGCATCGGGCTATTTGTATCACACATAAACGGAAAATCTATTTTTTTTTAAAATTTTTGTCCGTCTGTTCCGACTTAACTCAAAAACTATTAAAGCAATAATGATGAAATTCGCACATCTTATAGCCTATATTATCGGATTCGTTCTAAGCTTTGTTTCACATTGATGTCACAAATAGGAGAGAAATTACAATAATTTGAAGTTTTAAAAAGTAGGACACAGCGGTATCTCTATCAAATCGTTTAAAATTTAACACGTTTTCTGGTTCGAATGTACCTTCACTACCAACACTCGCCATACAAACCAGGTTTTGTTGTGTTATGGGCGTGGACGAAATAACGGACGAATATATATATATATATATATATATATATTTTGTTGAAAGAGACAGCGATATTATATTTAAAAAAATTACACATGCGAAGCCATGGATAACTTCTAATATATACTTATACTCGGACGCGGAGTGAAAATAGAAGAAGAAAGAATATATATATATATATATATATATATATATATATATATATATATATATATATATAGTAATAGATCTACATCGATATGAATACAAGGTTAAATTAGAGTTTTAATTAGTCGTATACACAGGTGTGTATGGACAACCTTTGTGTGTGTGTACATACCTAATGGTGGTAGAGCGAAGTATAGAAAATGATGATGAATTAGTAGATATTAGTTTATTATTTTGTATGGGACAGCAGTCTCGCGAATATTATCGAAGAGGTCGACAGTAATTTATACATGAATAGTAAACTTTTATATTGAAAAACGCGCGAACACACATTTTCTATCTTACATACACACATATATCTTCTTTTTTGATAATTTCTCCAAATATTTCCGATTTCCACAGTTGTTTTCAACTTCCTATAGTTGCCAAGCCCCAAGCATATTTTAATAAAGTCGTTATAAAAAAACATCACGAAGTAAATGTGTTAGAATATGACCGATCTTTAGCTGCGTTTTTCATATATTATTCTATCAAGAAGATCTGAATTTTTTATCGTGCCTGTTTATCTAATTTTTTCCAACCTTCTCCAACACTACATTTCGAATGTTCACAGTTTATCTTCATTCGATTCCAAGTTACTGTACAATATAACGTTATGGACTATATATAAACTTCCAATAATCGTTTCCTTAGATGTGTATATAATAAAATTCAAGTGTATATATATAATATTTTTCATTACATCCTGCAATATAAATTTTTTCTTTTTATATTTCAGAACTTAATTAAAGTATGCGTATACAGATTAAATGACTCGTAAAATTATAGGTAAATCGCTAATACGAATTACTATCGTAAAAATAGGATAGTCGTTACAATACCTTCTTCGTGTTACGCAATGTCCAGTTAAAGGTCGGCGATCATCATAGCTAAAACCTTATCTCTCTAGACTGCTTCCCAAGAAAGTTTTCGCCTACCGCGTTTTCTACGGCCAATAATTTCACCATGTTGTACAAGGTGGAACGGGTGATAATTTTTCGACGCATCTGTCCATAGTATTTTAACTTTCCGGTTCAGACGGTATAAAGCACCTCAGCGTGACTCTATTGGTCACGTGATCTAGGTATGATATTTTAAGCATTCTGCCATAAAAAAAAGTTTCGATTTTCTTCTCCAAGGTTTGTGTAAGAACCCGGCTTTCTATTACTTATAGTAGTATTGACCAAATGTAACATCCGAATAGACGAACCCGTAGTCGTAATTTCAAAACCTTCCGAGACATCAAGTTTTTAAGAAAAGCATTCCTTACTTACTTTCTCTATTCATGCTGTTATCTCTGGGAACCAAGTACCGAGATATTGAAATTTTGAGACGCGTTTAATCTCTGTACCTTCGATAATTAATTATTTATCATCTATATTTCGATGTACTGCTAGCCATTTGATTTTGGTGATATTTATGTATAGTCCGTGTGATGCGCTGATTTGCGTTCTATCAGAATTTGTTCCTTTTAGTTAATTTTGCTTTTACGTCACAGTTCTCACGATTCGAGCTTTTCCAAAGTCGCTACAATATACTGTATGAGACTAGCTATATTATAATAAAAATTAAAGAACGATAAATATGTATAATAAAAATTCTAATTAAATCGTACCTTTAAGACATTAATTTGATTCAAAAGTTGGTGCGTATCTTCTTGGGCAACATCTTGATTGGCTAAACGATCTTCGATATCGTCTATCCATGACAAAAATTTTCTCAAAGTATCATCGCATAATCGATATTTTTCCTCCATCGCACGCTGTACATAAATAAACGACAAATAAAAATATATACAGAACTGGTTGTTGCGAATTATTATAAATTACTAAATTGCGAATAAAAAAAAAAAAAATATTAAATGAAATCAAGTAGGTATAATTCCATGAGAAGTCAATCGATGAAAATATAAAGCAATTGCTGAAATATTTAGTGCAGATAAAGCATTTTAAATGCATTAATAATGTTTATCATTTCAAATATAAATAACCGCTCTAAATGATCTGTATCGAATACAGTATGCGTAAGCATCAAATAAACTATCTAACGAAATATAAAACAAGCACTAAAGTAGCTAAAATAAAAACGTTTCTAAAAGACATAAAATGAACACCCGTATAAATGCTGTGTCGTTAGGACGTTACTTTTAAGATCTATATAACGATGAAAAAATAATAATGGTTATATTGGTAGATCCTTAACATAAAAAAGATTCAGAATCATGCCGATAGAAGACTGAACTTACTTTACACGTTCTTGATGTTTTGTTTTTTTTTTTTTTCGATTACGTAAAGAATATTTAAAGCAAATATAAAAAGATTTTTAAAAAATAAATATCACAAACATTTATTATTTTAAATATTCTCTATAATAAAATAATTGTTATTTGGAAATCTCGAAAAAAAAAAAAAAATACTAGTTAAGTCGATTGAAATTTAAAAAATATTTCCATCTTCGTTTAATTGCGCTAAACGTCGACGAAAGTATTTTTAACATCAACTCCTTCAAACGTGATCAATGTACACTGGATAATGTATTTAAAGATGATTTAGAACTGTAGTAATACACAAAACAGTACATTTTGCTAAGACATGATCTCTTTTTTTTTCTTATATTTGCTACTTTATAACTGGTCAAGAGTTAGGCCATCTAATAAATGGGATAATTTCATCCACTGAATCGGTTTTCAAATCATGATCTACGACTTCGTTATACACGTATCAGGACATTCGGTATATTAGACGCAGCACCTTGTTCTGGAAACGCTGGATAATCAACGGGGATTACGCTGCGTAAGACCATACTAGACGTAGTACTATTTTATATATTAAAAGATGATTCTGCAGCGACAGTTTGGAATGGTAACCTAATAGCCAGTAAAGTTGCTTCATTTCTTTCATTTTGTATATGCGACCTCCAACATCAGCCTTTGATCTACGTAAACTCTTAGATATTTCACTTCATTGGTCCTGGAATCGCTTTATTGTCGATTAGCGTCCGTTTGACGTGTGGTTTTCTGTTGGAGAACGTGATGTATAAGAACTTATTTGAGTTAATAGTAAGTTTCCACTGTTGTATCCACATTTAAACTATTCTGTAATTTTGTAATGGCAATGTCAGCATTTTTATCTGATGCGATTATCGCAGTATCATCTGCAAAACGACTTGAACAGATTCGATCGCTGGTAAATCTGCTGTATAAAGATTGTATAGCAGGGTTCCAACTTCCCTGTGGGATTTCAGCTAGAATTGGATGTACATCTGATAGTTTGTCCTCATGTTTGATCTGCAGTTTCCTGTTTCTTAGGTATGATCGGATTAACAACTGATACAATCTCTCAGGCAGACAAATGTAAAATTTTAATTAGAAATTTTGCGATAGCTAAAATTGAAGAATAAATTAAAAATGTTATTTAAAATACGCAAGATTCTTATTATATATATATATATCTTGAAATGCGGATTCCTCTGTAAACAAAAAGTACAATTAGTTTACTCCAATGATACTGATGTATATAAAGTTATTTAGTTATATGAAAATTAGTTTACAATTATATATATTATATATATATATATATATATATATATATACCTATACGAGTAGGGCGTATTAGCATTGTTGTTAAGGAAAATTAAAAGCAGGCTTTACTTTAGATATACCGCTGTAATAGTAGTAGTAATAGTAGTAATAGCAGCAGTAAAAATTTAAAAAGCGCAACGCATTAGTGTTAACATGAATAACGGTGTTAAACGATGGAGAAAAAATGTTTACGATTGTTATCATCCATTATATCATCGTTATTATAAGCTACACGATGATATACATAGTTATAGTATTTATAAAGCCAACCGTGTCCAAATGTAAACTAGTAATATGAGAAGTAGTGAGGCGCTAAAAGGCGAAGAAAAGGCAGTTTTAGAGTTTAAAAATGCGACAGGAGTAGTGCATTTACATACAAAACGCCAAACATAAACAGCGATGTAGTAGCAGTAGTTCTAACCTGGAACATTAAGAAAAAAAAAACGACAAAAATAAATAAATAATTTAATTAATTAATTTTTAACGTAATTTCGTACGCATCGTTCAATAACAATCGAATAATAATAAATTTAAAAAATGAAAAATACACATTAAGACCATATCGGAAGAAAAAATTACTCTCGAATTATTTACATCGCAAAATATTTTAAAAAATGTTTGAGCGATTATAATATTTAATGCTAACATCTCTGTGGAAAAAAATAATCAATTAAGTAACTTAATTATACATAATTTTCAGTACGATTTTTTATTTGGAAAGAACATCGAATAATCATTTTGTTAATCGTCTATCACTAACACACACACACACACACACACACACACACACACACACAGAGGCGTATATATATATTATATCACTTAAAATAAAAATGTCAATTTCGAATGACTAATTAGTTGTTTTTTGAAATTTAAAATATACTTGGAAATCTGAACTTAAATCGAAAAATGTGCGTCTCGTGATTAATTTTTAACTATATTTAATAATTATATTCAAAAATTCTTTATAATACATATAAAGCATATAAACTGAATAAAGATTTACAAATCACCAAAATGAATACATAGTTCTAGTTTCAGGGGCTTTTTCCACACAAAAACTTTTTTAGTATTAAAATTCACATTATTCGCATGCGAAACAATTCATTTTAGGGACAAATTTTTAAGATAAAATTTTTGCATACCTTATTTAAAGATACATGCTCACGCCGGCATACCCACCTATAAACGCGCGTCCACATACACACACACACACATATATATACTTTTTTAAAACTTATCATTTAAAGTTTAGAATTAAAATTTTACGTATGTATTACGTTCCCTAAAATAAAATTATACTTTTTGATTTATTCCATATTATTATTCGCATTCTTTTAAAGGAATAAGTATTTGCGGAAAATACGAGTTGTATATATTAAATGTATTAACAATTAAAATACAATAGATTTTGTACACGTGGAGATCAAAAGACTTTTAATTAAACTTATAGAGACGGAAGAAAATAAAAAAAAAGAATTAATAATAAATACGAAAGATTATTTAGTTTATATTATATTAAAAAGATTTTTTTTATCTCATTTAACGTTTTACCGGTAAAATACATCGTGTCATATTTTGTTTAGTACTAAAGTGATTTGCAATCTTGGAATCCATACCGGGCTACGCACATAGTTGAAACATCATATTCGGATATTATTTAACGCAGTTACCTCGAATATTCAATTTCCGATGCTCAACGAAAATGTTCCACGAATAACAAAAGGAAAATAATGTAGACACTGTTTTACAATCAAGTATACGTGATTTTAAATAAATTAAAATATTCATTTCCGCGTATTTATTAATAATAAATAGCTTGGAAAAATCGCGCAATTGAAAACATTTTAAGCGCGCTAAGCTGAATTTTTAACATTTTTGTAAACACGTAAAATTCTGTAAAATCAAAATTTTCGAATTTATTATTTTTCTTATATAAACTTTAGATCGCAATTTAATTTAACTAATATTTAGGGCGTATTTAATATAATTCGCGATAAATAAACTTACTAGCCCATTCTGCCTAATAATTTAATAATATAATTTGGAGGTTCTTTTTAAAACTTTCTTTTGGAAATATCGAACTGCTATATAAATATATGGATTACATATATTTATATGGGCGTACATATGTTTATATAATGTTCGAATAACGAATCATACATTCACATTTATTTTATATAGTGCCAACACGCGTCATGGTCGTTAATGTTAAGAAGAAATACTTCGAATACGAAATCTACCAAAGTTAGTGATAAATTCTACTGCGCTCATTAGTGCATTACTTGTTTCCAGTAACTTGTATTTCAACAGGTTCTCAATGTTCTAGTTGGACCGACCAGTGTTGTTATCGCACACATCTATCGTCTCGTCTTCTTCGGGAATTTTGTTCCATCTATTGGTCAGATTGGAGCAGATTTTTCCAGAATATTCATTGCTCTCCATACGAAATATCCGTAATGCTTTAAAGTTTTTTCCTAACAAATATCGGACAGCCGTTATTTAACGTTTAACTGATCTAAGATCGAAGTATTTGTTCGATTAGCTCTGTCCGTCGAATTCATAACGTTTTTTCACGTCCGCTCCATATAGAAATATTAGACAATATGAGGATGTTTACAAATTTCAGTTGTTGTATCAACAGATGGATCTTTATACATTATATTTAGTCACGCCGTCGTTAATTTTGCCGATGTAATTCGACGTTTATTTTTTACTTTCACTCCTATCACGAATGATTTATGGGCCACATACAATCTCTCTTGCAACCACGATACTGAATAGTGTCTTCAGGGGTCAGAGTCTCTTATTTTTGTTTACTATCGTAATAATGGGTTCCCCCCCCCTTAATTAACTAGTAAACCTATATCTGCCGATGGGTTTTCTTGTCCTATTATGTTCCGTAAATATTTCATTATATCCTTTCTCTCTCAGATTCATTAATAAGCGGGGTCTCTCGTCGTAAATTCTCCGAATTTATATATTATACAATAAAACGTATCGGAGAAACAGTACGTTGCCTTGTCGTAAAAGAAAGGTTCTGCTGATATGTTATCGATTTTTATCGTAATTTCCGTACAAGTATACAAATTGTTTATCGACAGAAATATTCTGATATACTAACGTGCTTGTTAGCACTTCCCATATGGATTTATTATATTGAAAATATCCTCTTCCGATTAATTTCCCGGCGGACAAAATTTTCTTACTAATAATGTTCTCTTGAGAATATATATATATATATATATATATATATATATATATATATATATATATATATATATATTGTCCCGAAATTTTCACGCTGTCAGATTCATCGTATGTATTGTCCTAAGAATCGATACTAGTCACACAGCCACACCCCTGTCCGCCATACTTTTTCGCATATCTTTATTCCTTCTCGTATAATACCGATTAATTTATTATTTTTTCACTTTCTCATTACACGTGTTCGATTTCCGATAATAATAGGTGACGATACTGCCATTGCACAAAGCTACTTTTAATAAGCTGCAAATCATTCAAAATAGGCGTTTAATATGTATTTAAATGTACTCCGTTACACCTAGGTCGATAAAATGAGCATTTAAAAATTACTACCCTATATTAGGTATTTTATTTTAAAAGCATCGAGTGATCTTTTCAATAAATGTATCACGATAAGTGGTAATTATGATTCCGGGTAACTAAAATTAATTTTTACTAAGCATAAACATAGACGCATTAAGCATGATTTATTATAAGTTTGCTTAACCGCAATTATTTTTGTTGTAAATTTTTAAATCCTTTTTTTTTTAAGTTGCAGGTTTTTTATACCATTTTTTTTTTCTGCGATTGTATATATATATATATCATTGTTAACTTTCAATTATAATAAGACAATTTTGTTTATTGTGGTAAAAACGTGCCCGGTACACAATTAACTACTCGCTAGTAACATAAGTTGTATATAATAAAATATTTGTTCATTTTCATAATAATAACCGGTTCGCGTTCTATGATATATTTCGATCGATTTTTGTGCAAGTACTATCGGCATAAAACGTCATTAATTGTTTAACGCATTTCGTACAGTATGTGATTAGTTTTCCACCCGGGTGATTAATTATCTAGTTTCCTGATGTTAAAATCATCATCATCTTCGTTTCTTACACGCACGACGTTCGATATACATCTGCATGCTTTATATCATCTTACACAACGAAGAATGGCCGAATTATATATAGTTTAAAATTTATAATTTCAATAAGGAATACGAATAATAAGATTCAAATTTTTAGACTACGTAAAGAAAAATTAAAAAATTAAAAAAAAAAAAAATAAAATAAACGAATAATCTGAAATAACGACACTTAAATTTAGATAATGAAGATATTGCTTTTTTTTTTAATAACTATCGTAAAAATACAGCCAAATAAGCATGCGTACTAATTCGCATACAGCCACAACCGAATGATATATAACACCTTCGAATGATAAATTCCAACGCATGCACACATATATATATATATATATATTATATATATGTGTGTGTGTGACATGCTATGTAACAAAAAATGAACATGCGTACGATATGTTTTATAAACGTATACATATAAAAAAAAACAAACTGCGCGCATAGAGAATGCAAAAGCCAAAGAAATTAAAGCGTTTATAATAAGACAGATGAAAACACTCACCCTAATCGCAGCCGGAAATATAAAACCGCAGTTGACGGCTTTGATAAAATCGATAGTTTTGCCGAGATTCGAATCGATCAATTTTCCGTTAACCGGATCGATAAGATATTTTTCGGCCGCTTGAGCGTAGGTTAAAATATCGCCGGTAGCGCTATCTTTAATCAGTACGGTTGTCGCGTCTATCAAACCGATTTGAACGGCTCGTTCTAACGTGTATTTACGTTTGCCGAACAAATCGTTAGAGCTATCGTGAAACGGATCGTAAAAAACTCCGGTAACCGGATGATATAATCCGTAGTCGAGAGCTTCTATTAACGGTAATCCGCGACAAGTAATTATATCGTCGTTTAAAGCTTCGCCGAACGATCGAATGCGGGACGATTTTTTATCCAGAACGGTATTGCGATTCGAATCGATAATACCTTTAGCGTACGCGCGCGCTAACGTTAATAGTTGTTTTTTCATCGTGTCCTTCACTAAGGCCGAATCCGGATCGATGAAACCGAGCGTTACCGCGTCTTTCAACGACATCGATCGTTTACTAGTCGGATCGGTAAATTTAACGTCTTCGTTAATCGTTAAATATCCTTTATCTATAGCGTCGGATAGGTTAATCGGTTTTTTCAAATAGACGACGATATTATCGTTTAACGTTAAATATTGCGACGGAATATCGGCGTTCTTCGACGACGGATATATTCGTTGATTCGGATCTACTTCACCTAGCGCGATAGCTTCTAAAAGCGGTATGAAATCGCCGGAATTAGTTTTAACGACGGCGTACGAAGGTTCTAACGTTCGATCGTCGATAGCTTCTTGTAAATTAGTCATTTTTTTCACATCTTTTTTCTTATTCGTATTAGTTAATTCAGTTTTTATTATTACGTCGCTTTTAATTATTCCCTCGGATAAAGCAGTCGCGATCGTACCTAATTCTTTCCCACTTACATACAAGATTCCGTCGACGATATCGGCGTCGCCTCGTTCTAAAGCCGTTTTTAAATTTTGCGGAGGAGCCGTTCCGGAAACCCGTATCTTCAGATCGTTCGTATCGATTACGTCGTTAAGAATGTAAGTTTTCAAATCTAATTTTTCTAACGTCGTCGGTTCGACACATAGGCCGGTATTAGGATTGATCAGTCCGTTATCTAGACAATCGTAAAAAGTAAATTCTCGCCTTAAGTCGATTAACAATTTAGAACGTAAAGCTTCCCTCAAACTAATCGTTACTCCGCCGTCGATAGACGGAATTTTATAAACAGCTTCGATATCATCTATTATTCCGGCTTCGATAGCTTCCGGTAAAGTCGATAAACGACTATGAACGTCTTTTACCAATACGTCTTCGTTCGTCACTAATTTATTTTTCAAAGCGGCGCGTAACGTAAACGACATACGGCGCTCGTAGTCGTAAAAACGATTATCCGGCAATAAGATAGTCTGGATAGCTCGACAGAAATTCACTTCGCGTAACGGTGTAATATAGCCGTGATGTTTAGCTTCTAATAAAGTATACGATCGTTTCGAGACCGGATCGACAAATCTGGCCGAGTCGACGTTTATAATACCGTTTTCGCAAGCGTCCGATAAGGTAATCAATTCTTCGCGACGTTTATCGAAATATAATGGTAAGTCCGGATTTAAAACGTGACTGTTTAAAGCTTCCCTAAATGTTAACCGTCGACCATCGGATATGTTTTTAAACGTATCGTTTTCCGCGTCGTACGAATTAGTTAACATAAATTGTAAACTATTTCCACGTCGTCCGGCGTCGAATTCTACTATTAATCGACGCGAAACGGCTTCCGACAACGGTATCGAACTATTTTCGTAAGTAACGTTAGCCGTTTCACCGTTAACGTTACCGTTACGAACGGCTTCGTTTAAAGTCTGTATCGGATATGAAGGCAGAACTAGGTATGTACCGACCGGATCTAGAAGACGTTCTTTAATCGCTTCTTTTAACGTTATCTCTTTTCCGCTAACCGGATCGAGAAATAAACCGGAACGACAATTGTAGACTCCTAATTCGATCGAGTCTGTTAACGTTAACGGTCGATCGATTTCTTTCACGATGCGTAATCGAACAGCCGCGTCGAACGGAATTTTTCCCGCTTGAAAATTGATAACGTTATTATCCAGATCGATTACACCTTCGACTATCGCTCGGTCGTACGTTAATATTTTATTACCGCCTATTTGTATTATCGTGCGTAACGGATTGAAAACGGGCGTAATCTGTTCGTTATCGGCCACCGTTATTATATAACCTTTATGAGCGGCCACGTTTAAAGTCATCTCGACCGGTTTCAAAATTACCCCCGCATCTGGATCGAAAATTCCGCACGATATAGCCCGATCGATCGGTATCGTAAGATTATGTACGGCATCTTTTACGCCAGTAGTAGACAAATCGAGGAAATCGGACGCGTTAGCTTGGCGAACAGTTTGAAAATGTCCGATAAACGGATTGAAAACGGCCCGACGTTTCGGATCGTAATATTTTCGATGTACGGCGTCTAGTAAAGTGATTTTCGTCGAAATTTCATTTCGCAGATAATTCTTATCGGTCGCCTCGTTAAGAGAAATCGTTTCGTTAGTTAACGTATCGTAAAATCTGTCGTCACTATCGATAATGCCGGTTTCGATAGCTCGATCCAGCGTAACGTATTTACCATTTAATACGTCTAGACATTCGGTTAAACGAACGTCGATAATTAATCGTTTGATCGATTCGGTTAAAGAAATAAACTCGCCGGTTAACGAATCGAGTACGCGTTTTCGATCGTTATCGTAAATGCCATTTTTTAAAGCGGCCGTTAAAGTTATCGATCGTCTAGGCGCGTTAAATATTAATCCGTTTCGAAAAGCCTGCGCAAAATCGTATTCTTCGTCCGTTTCGGCGTTATAAATAACTCCTAAATTCGGATTAACCATACCGGAGTCGACCGCTTCTTTCAACGATAATAAATTATCGTTAGCCGGATCGCGAATAGTCACCGTTTCCGGTTCGATAATTCGGTTTATAATAGCGACGTTCAATTTCAAACGTTCGCCCGTAATCGGTCGTATAACGACGCAAGTTTTTTTATCGAATAAATTCGACTCTATCGCTTCTTCGAAAGTGATCGTTTTATCGCTGTTAGTTATATAAGTAGGCGAATGACTACCGACTATCCAACCGAGTTTTAGAGCTTCGAAAAAATCGACCGTTTTACCGGTCGCCGGATCGGTCATAAAACCTTCGGATCGATCGATTAAATCGAATTCTAACGCTTCCATCATCGGTACGTAGTCTCCGTTATGTACGTTTTTAACTAATATTTCGTCTACGTTAAACATGCCGCTATTCAATAGTAAATCTTCGAAAGCGGTTACGCTACCGGTCGAAGAATTTAGAAATTCTTTACGTTTCAAATCGTAAAGTCCTAATAACGATAAATCTTTCGGACTTAAATGCTTCGTTATCGGTAAATTATTGCAGGTATTTTCGACCGATAAACCGGACGGTTGTGTAGCTTTTAATTGTACCGATTTAATTTTTACATTATTTATATCATCCGGTTTCGATAACGCGTCGTAAACGGCTTTACCGGCTAATAAAGGTAATCCGGTTATAACTAATAATCCAGTTTTTACGGCTTCTTTCATCGATATACTAGTAGCGGAACTTTCGACTTTAACGGTCGCTTTTATCGGATCGACCAGACCTTTGTCGACGGCATCGTTAAAAGTATACGAAACGCCGTTTAAAATCAAATCGGGATTGTCTTTAAACAGCGCTGGTGATATATTCGGTTCCTGTACTCGTCCGTCGACGATGCGGGTTAATTTTAAATTAGCGTTGTTAGATAATTCAGTACAAGTGACAGCTTTTAATGTAAACTTATCATCCGGTAGTCTGGTGGCTCTATCTCGCACTACTACATCTTCCACTAGCGAATACGGGGAAATATCTGTCGGAATTACAAGACCTTTCTCGATGGCTGTTTCTAAATTTACCGTCTCGCTGGCATTAAGAGATAAACGATTAGTACGCGGATCGTATAATCCGTGTCGCGTGGCTACTTCTAAACTGATACCGACTAACGGACAATTTTCGTCGCATTCTAAGAACACATCTCCTCGACGAACGGCTTCTAATACGGGTATTTCGTCTTCGAATTTAACACTTAAATCGTTTCGAACGATACGCTTTTCAACGGCCTCTTGTAGCGAGATCAGAACGTCAGTTTTAGGATGTCGTAATTTCGATAGCGGATTTAATATATCGCAACGGATAGCGTCTTGTACAGAAAGATTTTCTCCGGTAATCGGATGTAATATAGCGTCGTTCCGGTACAAGCCTCTTCGAATTAATTGCGGCACCGTTAAAGGATACATTATCGGCACTAGTAAACATATATCGGAATCGTTACGAACGTCTAAAATGCCGCGTTCGGTCGCGTCTTTGATATTTAAAATTACCGCATCGTCGGCACTCAATAATCGAGATCGAGGATCGACAATACGACCGCCGTTTATATCGACATTATTGGCTAATAAGGCGTCGATTATATTTTGTTCCGGTTTACAATTTTCCAACAAACTAGCGGTAACACGGTCGATGAAACCGCTTTCTACGGCTTGATTCGGTTTAACGGGACGTTTTTTCATCCGTTTTAAAATTACGACTGGTCGAGGTTGTAAGTCGGTCGATTTCGCTTTGCCAATCGAAACTAAATACTTCGGTTCGGTAGTGACGCGACTTCTCGTTAATTCGGCTAAAGATGGTTCTTCCATATCCGCGTCATTGTCAGTGTCGTTATTAGTTTTATCATCTACGTCGTCTTCAGTTATTGCTGTTATCGCATTTTCTTTCGTTACATCTACGTCCGGCTTGTTGAATGTTTCCGGCGATTTTCTAAGATTATTTTCCGATATTAATTCCGTCAATTGATTCGTTAATACTGTCGGTATAATTAAAATACCCGTCTTAATAGCGTCTTTCAGATCGATAAATTTTCCATTATCGTTAAGACAAGACTGTTCATCCAGGTTTAGTATACCTTCGTTTAAAGCTTCGGTCAAATTAATCGATCGTTTATGTACAGGATGTATTACACGAATGGAATCAGGATCGTACTGTCCGCGTTTAAGCGAATCGCAAAAATCTTCTAAATTATCGTCGTCAACTACCTCACGATGGTTCTGCAATTTTAATTCTGGAGTAGTAATTCGGTTCGTTAATATAGACGGTATAATTAGAATACCCGTCTTAATAGCGTCTTTCAGATCGATGAATTTTCCATCATCGTTAAGACAAACCTGTTCATCCAGGTTTAGTATACCTTCGTTTAAAGCTTCGGTCAAATTAATCGATCGTTTATGTACAGGATGTATTACGCGAATGGATTCAGGATCGTACTGTCCGCGTTTAAGCGAATCGACAAATCGTTTATATTCGTTTTCATCATCGGTTATATCGAAAATTATACAAGACGAAGACGTATACGTTATTTCCTTAAACGTGACATTATCGTCGTTTCTTTCCGTTATACGAACTATATCCGGTTTACCGTCCGTTTTCGTTATTTGTAAACTTCTGAAAAGATTACCACCACCGTCGTCGTCATTCGGCGACACGACGGAGCTAGACTCGTCGTTATTTTTAAATATAAACAACGATCGATCGATAGCTTCTTTCATGGTTATTTTACCGCCGTCCGGATACGTATAGTGACCGGTAGAATCTAGTATACGTTTTTCTAAACTTTTCTCGATAGACAGTTTACGACGTTTATTCGGTTCCAGCAGTTGAATCGAATTCCGATTGATAATTCGCAGTTCGATACATTCTTCGAACGTTACTAAACGATCGGTTCCGGGAATGATAAATAAACCGTTAACCGGATCGAATAAACCCATCGAAATAACTTCTCTTAAATCCCAACCGTCCGTCGGTATTTCTAACGAACGCATTTCTTCTTCCGATTTACTACGACTACTACTACCATCGTCGTCGTTGTCGTCGGTGCTACTGTTTGGTACGAATTCTTCCGCTATAATAATGGATTCTTTCTTCGATAAATCATCGTGTATACTCGATTTAATCCGTTTTTCGTCCGGGTGGATTTTTTTAAACGAACTCTCATTTTCGTTTTCGATTAGTTTATCGACAAATTGTACGCTAGTCGCGTATCTAGTAATAGTTTTAGTAATCGTTCGACTAGATAACGTAACGGCTAGTAAACTTTTCCATAAGGCGCAACCTTGCTGCGTTATCAGTCGTTCGTTTAAAGCGTTATCGAACGGTATCGATTTATTATTGTCGTTCGATTTGACGACTAATAATCCGCTATCGATATCGACGTAACCGTTAACGATGGCGCTGAAAGCAGTTTGTTCGTTATTATCGCGAACTAGACCGATTTTCTGATTTAACATTTCGAACACGTCGCTTTTTACGTAACCTTTCGATACGGCCGTTGGTATTAACATACAATCTCCGTCGCGACTATTATAGGTAATCGGTTTACCGCCTTTGATGATGCCTTCTTTCAAAGCTGTACTTAAACTTACGTATCGATTCTCGTTATTCTCATTACTATTGTCGTCGGAAATTTTAAACGCCGGTATATCGAAAACTGGTACGATCGAAAAAGAATAAATTAAACCTCGCTGTACGGCCGACGAAATCGATAACATCTTACCGGACGATTTATCGACGTACATAGCCGTCGACGTGATAACGCCTTTCGTTAAAGCTTCCGAAAGTGTAACGGACCGTTCGTTGTGCTGGTCGAAAATCGTTTTATACTCATCGGCGTCTAATAGGCCGATATCGATACTACGTTTTAAATTATATTTCGTTCGATAAGTCGGACTTTTAAACAGACCTTCGTCTTCGTCTAATATATCGAATTCGACGCATTCTTTCAACGATAACGGTTTAACGATTAATCGACGTCTCCGAGCTTCGCTTAACGATAAATATTCGCCGGACAGACTGTGATAATATTTACCGTTTTTAATTATTCTTAAAGTTAAAGCATCCCTTAAACTTATCTTACAATCGTTAGCGGTATCTACGATCTCGCGTACGTTACAATCGACTAGATTATCGCCGATAGCCGTTTCGATAGAACACCAACGTCCGGTATTTCTATCGAAAATCGAACCGTCCGAATTGGTCAGACCGTGATTAATACAATCGTATAAAGACAGACGAGGTCGTTGCTCTACTATTTTAAAAGTAAAAGAAGAAGACTTACCAGCTTCGGGCAGATTTTTCTTAACAACAATGCTAATATCAGTACCCCCCGTTGTGTCTATATCGTCGGTAATTGTAGAATTGCTAACCTTTAATCTTTCAGCCGGACCTTTTTCCGCGTCTATCAATTCTCTTTGTATCGCTTCCAATAAAGACGGCGATCGAGAATGATCGTCGTTAAACGTAACGTCGCAAGGACCTAATAATTTTTCCGCTAAACTAGCCGTAACGATACCTCGTTGAACAGCTTCCGGTATTGGGATGTAAGTTGATTTCGAATTTAGACTAGTGGCTATTTTACCGGTTCTAACGTCTAGAATACGTAATCGAATAGCATCGTGTACGGTTAATATTTCGCCGGTGTCCGGATGGACGATACCTCGTAATTCGATAGCGTTGTTATTATTACCGTTACTGTCGATATTTTCCGTACCGATACTTTCTTCGACTTTATAAATTTTCTTACAAGAACGAATTTCCGAAAAATACATAGAATCGCCATTTACGGACGGACACGAAATCGGCGACGATGAAATTTTATTACCCATTTTATCAGGATTACTAGTCACGGTAACGTAGCGCGGTGAATCTATACTATCATTTACGTGTATTTCCGTTCGGACAAGATGCTCGCATGCTGAATTTGATATCCTATAGATGAAAAGTAACGACAAAAAAAAAAAGCAACGAAGATAATAAATTAAAAATTAATAGTATCAAAAAACGAAACAAATATAAGGAGTGAAATAAGATTAAATTAACTTAATTATTCATTCATTCATCAATCATTCTGACGGTTCCGTCACTTCCAAACTTTATAAGTATAATGCCTAGTTCTGAAACAAATTATCGTCGATCACATCTCTTATCATCCTCGGTCAGAGACTATTTCAGCGAGTTCGCGACGATTCGAGGAGTGCACCAAGAGCAACGAAGCCGGTTTAAAATTGTACTCATTTTATTCTCGAACACGAATTATATTCTATCGACTAAATTCACGTTTTACACTGGAAATTTTAATACGTATTCGTGAAATTGGAAAATCTGTATAGCAACGAGAGATCTTGTTCTATTTACGTCGTATACTATAAAGTTACCCACGGTCATTTTGTTAACTAACTTTTAACGTATTCACCTCTGTCCAAAACATACTCATAAAAAATCTTACATCTATCGATCTTCTAACTTCCCTACAGCCAGTCCGATACATCGGACAGTGTAGGGGTAAAGTTCGGGCGAATGGCAATAGTCGGTAGTAAAAAAAAGCGAATAACGTCGATCGCGATAATGACGATAGGGAAACGGCTTTAAGGCATAGACGAGTTTAAGCATTTTAAAGACATCGCGAGTTGAAAATTTTCGTTAAGGCTACAGCCAATACCGTTCTATATAGACGATTGAGTGTTACGTCGTTTAAAAGGAAATAGGCGATTTTTCGTTAAATCGTATCTAAATCGGCGAAACAGACGTTGCAAATTTGCGAAAATTTTGCACATTTCTCCCCATCCCTAAAATAGGTCTTCTTCCGGCCGAAGAAACTCCGCTACTATTCTATATAGAGAATCGGTATATAGAAGTAAAATTTTCCGCTATATGATAAGGTGGAAAAAAGTCGAATACCTTAGACGGTCGGACGAATAATTAGACGGCTATTAAAAAAAAATTGAAAAAAGGGATGATTTGCAAAACTTTCAACCCCTTTAAAAACCGACTTTATCCGAGACCCGGGTAGTAGATAGAGGGATGATATTTATGACGGAAAATGTTCGTTAGGACATTTAGAAACTTTTGTCGGGACAGATTTTCGATTTAGGCCTCGGTTTTTTTTATATCGTCCTAAGTGAAAAAAGTCCGATTTTAGGCCGATTTTCAACCCTTAAATACTACGCGGGGGTTGAACACAGGGGTACGTATATATAGGCGTTAAAATCTCCCTAAGCGACTTATCCAAACGCGCGATTCTGCGACCGGTGTCGTAACACTTTACTCGGAAAATCGCACCGGTTTCAACCCCAATTTGTGGTATAAGGGATGATGGATTTTAAGGGTAGTTTTAGTCTAGATTTGTAGCGACAATTCGGACGAAGATTTTTTATTAAGAACTTTCTCGCATCCGACGTATATTCTAAAAGTTATTAAGCTTGTTAGAGAATAGGGCAAATTGTTGATAGTATATCGGACTGGCTGTAGGGAAGTTAGAAGATCGGTAGATGTAAGATTTTTTATACTCATAATGTATAATGTACGTATAACTCAACAGAAATAAAGTCGATCTTCCTTACATTATTTTCGATTTCTAAAGTAAGATCCATAAGCTCTTAGTAATAAGTAACTTGTCTCCGGGACACGTAAATTTATCCTAAGTGCACATCCGATAAATTTATTGTTTATAAAATTTTCAGGAAATACGCGTCAAAATGTCAGCCTTAAAATACTCCATAAAGAAACTGTTTCATTGAAAAATATCATACATTTCTTTTTCTTATCGTGCGAATCGAACAAATAAAATATCTACATTCGTCAGCCAATTAGATGGTTTTGTAAGTTAAATTGTGGATTTCAATTTTTACTTCTTCTCAGTAGATATGACAATATTCTAGAATATGTTCTAATGCATTGTCCACATTATCGTGCCTTTATTCTGCATTTTCCATTTCCACATAATATACTCACATTTAGCGTGACCTGTCATAAATCGATTGAGAATTCGGTACTTCCATTTCAAGAACCTCCTAAATGGAATCCTTCACCGACTTTTTTTTTTTTTTTTTTTGTTATTACTATTTTCTTTCCAGATGCGACACCGTTTATTAATCCTATAATCGATATCACTCGAATTTGGTAAGTTTCGAGTTTATGATGATGGTGACGCATATAATAGCAGATAACTATGTCTTGGGGTTTTTTTCTGACCACTTCTGAAAGAAACGATCTTAAAATTATAGTAATTATCTACAGCAACCTATTTATTACAGTTTTGCTTGTACGAGAACTATTAATCAATGACGACGAACAATACTCTGTTACTCAAAGGACTAACGTCATATCTTATTACGGCGACAATTTTATTAGTCACGTGTATACAGACAAGTATGGAAACCATGAAGATAAAATAAAATACGCGAATTTAAATTTATGTATAAACAACTGGTTTTTAAATAGACGGAACATGGAATAAAAGTGAAATTAAAAAATCAAATTTTAAAAAATTATTTAATTTTACAAATTGAGATTACGTTATAACAAACATCAGTATTACTCTTTGTATGTGAAAATCACATTAAATCAAATTGTTTTATTATGAGAAAAATATTTAACGATTGGAAAGGCGGAATTTCGGTAGGTGGAAGAGTTAATAATCTAAGGTAGACGATACCGTTATTATAAGCAGCTCGAAGCAAAAACTAGAGAATATCATGCAAAGACTACGAGAAGAATGCACGGAATACGGATTGAATGTTAATAGGAGTAAGACAAAAGTCATGATAATTTATAGGAATGAGAATATAAAGAAGTTAGTGGTTTTGAGGTAGTGGGCAGTTTCATCTACATCGAATCAATGATCACTAATAATGGAAGCTACTCAACGGCACGTAATGCAGTTATTAGATTAACAAGAAAAGCCTTTTAATAAATACGAAATTAAATCTACTGAGAAGCTTAGTCTTCTCAATTGCGACCTACGCAGATGAAACTTGGACACTTATAATATCCGACCATAACAGAATAAATGCGTTTGAAAGGTGGACTTATAGAAAAATGCTGAGGATTTCATGGAAAAACCGAGTTATAAACGAATAAATACTTAGCAAATTAGGCATACAGTTAGCCCCGTCTAAAATAATAGAGATTAATCAGCTTCTTCGTACATATAGTACGAGATATGGATTCAGTGGAACGTCACATAATATTGGGCAAAATCAATGGAAAAAGAAGATCCAAGAAAAGAACACGTTATGTTGATCAATTAAGATGTCCAGGATAGAAGCTGCAGAAATATATTAGGACGTCGTTTTCATAATAAAAAAATGCCCTCTGGAAGAGGGCAAAAAGTAGAGAATGAGGAATGTGATATAGAATAAAATACTAAATATCTGAACATAAAGATGTAAGAAACACGAAGCAGGAACTACGATTATTAGCAGGTCTCTAGAAACTTTCGAAACCAATATGAGTTGACATTCGTTTGAATTTCAAACATATGTTCTTTCGTTATAAATACGATATATATTTTTCACAATTATCAGAATAATTTTATTACTTTTAAATGTAGGATTTACATTTTAGATGATATGCAGCGCACTTGAATGATCAGATAGAATAAGTTTGCATGTGTGGTATTAATAAAATGTAAATATTAGAATAAAAATAGTAAATGGAAAATGGAAAGAAAAAAACCCCCGAACATTGTTCATTTAATCATTTAATATATAATAAGTTATTTCTCAATTTATTTATAAAGACGAGTTTTTAATAAATATAGGATAAAATAATAATAATAAAATATTATTTTACTAACCTTTCGGCAGGTGTTGAAGTTCCGTTAACATCAGTCTGTTGTTCGTAAATGCTTAGCTCTGTTCTAAATGTGCGTAGAGGTTTCGGTTCCATATTTCTTACAAACTCCTACGCAGTATACAAAGTAAATTAAAGCCAATCAACTGATAATTATAATAATAATAATATAACGACGATATTAATTACGTACATCAATTTCGTTAATTTTTCGCGCCATATAAAAAGAAACGCCTCAATTAACTCGAATATCGTGTTTACTTTGGCCTCAGTTTCGCGTCGTCTTCGGCGATGCGTAATTGTAGAAACCTCCCCGAGAGTACTAGTAAATCAAAATGATTTTTTCTTCAAATTTATATTTTCTAATAAAATTTAAAAGAAAAACAAAACCTTAAGGAAACAGCGGTACGTCCGATTATAATTTAATAAATTGACGTAATAAACAATGTTGCGCTCGGAAAAAGTTAATAAAACCAGTTTTTTAAATCTGATTCGCTAAATTGTTTATTTCAACTCGCGTAATTTACCCACGCCAACAATTTGCCCACCACAAATAACGCCCGCGTTTTTGGAGTCGCATCTCGGCGAATAAATTTCAGATTATCTTCGTCTGTTTATTAATAGAAACGTCATTCTCTAACCGTCATTTTAAATATATATATATATATATATATATATATATATATATATATATATATATATATATATATATAGAGAGAGAGAGAGAGAGAGAGAGAACACGATCATTTCGTTCGGAGACACACCTCATCTTTGTAAACAAATCGATAAATACAGACTGAAACACGTCGCAAATATTAAATTTTATCCGTTTTAACTTTTGCTTAATTACGTCGCTCGAAAAATTAGGCTTTACTTATTTTATTCTTATTTAAAAGTACGCTCAGTCTACGCGTTTCAAGAACTTCTTACAACCTGCCTTGAATGCAATCAAACGCGAAGGAAATAAACGAAAATAATCACGCAGAAACGCTACAAATGTGAAGAGATCGAATTATAGAGACGGTGTATCAAGAACAAAGGCAAATTCGGTCAAACGTGGAAAATAATCGACGTAGTACGAAATAATTATCCATGAATAATGATATTTTAAATCAATACTACTGTCATCTCGATGAAATTTTAGAAATGTGTTGACACCAACTTTTTTCTTCGCTCATACTGTTTTAAATCGGATCAGTTAGGTAATAGTTCCCGTAAGTATTTTATAGTATGCGCTATTATAATTTCGAAATGAGAAAAAAATGAAGTAACGTGTTGCGATTAAATTTTATTTTAAAATTGGTAAAAATGTTAAACTCAAAAAAAGTCGTTTAATCTGATATTTTATTATTATAGTTACTTTTCGTCGAGCAGGCAATCATTATAAGAGAAGCGACCTTGCAAAACGAGCTGCATTGAAAGGACGTCGAAGTTCTAGTTGCAAGTCGGCAACTAATTCCGAAAACACAACGAATTATCAAAAAAAAAATAAGACACGAAATTCACCTAGACCAATAAATTTAGGTTAAAAATTAAAAATAAAGACGAAGGTAATTTTTTTTATTTGCGAAGTTATTATCACTAGCTTGTTCCTGGAGGAATTAAAGTTAATGGAGCATAAAGTTTTGCACCGTCTCTCTCTATCAAACGACGTTAGGTTAAACTTATGGAATAGATTGTTCTTTTTTTATTCTTCATTGCGCAGCGATCAGTTGAAAAAATAGTTCTTGTGCTTAGCCACCTCCTTGATAACCAGCCTCGAATTCATTTGGCAATTTTTTGTTCACAAAACTGAAAATTGAATTGAAATTTGTATCGATTGAAGACATTTAAGGAGGCAGTGAAGAGTAATCGATTTTAAAGGAAACAAAAAAATTAAAAGAACGCGCCCATAAATAGAGTGAATAAAAAATTTGTTGAAAATATTTTTTCATTATAGGTACAGTCGCATATTTTTTATAGGACGGTATACACATACACGGATGTGTCCAAGTCGTTCACCCAACTTATTTGTTTAGATATATTGACGAAGATATCAGCAAATTTTTATTTTTCGAACGCAATCCGGAATTAAATGTTGATCGAATACGATACAATAATACAAAAAAATTCGCAGACGTAGACAATTTTTCTTTTCGGTATTTTCAGCATAACATTTCTTTAATATATATTTTAGTTTAGTTTTTCATAATTTAAGTAATTTAAAATTTCGGTAAAATTCAAAATCGAACGAGAAAGAACAATTCTATTTCATATTTAGCTAAAAGTAGACACAACGTAAAATAATGAAGTGAAACGATAAAACCTTATATTTATTGTAGCGTACAGTTTTATAAGTCTACACTACTGAAGTTTACAAAAAGAGTCATGATTCAGCCTTATTTTTTATGAAGATAAATACTTCGTCCTGGCAATTATAGTTATTTCACGATATACATTCAAGACCGAGTTTTTAACCCTCTCAAATCAGTTTAATGCGAAAAATAATTTTTTAATCGACTCCCGTAGCAACCGTTTGAATGTTACGAACATAACGTACTTGACGAGTGTCGGTGAACTAATTAAATAATTAGAAATACGTGACATATAAATAAATCAAAAGTTACTTACTTTCAATTCGATATTTTCAGGATACAAAATTATCATCTGATTTAGTCGATCGTACAGAATGGAAACTAATCCTTGGTATCTGTGATTTAGCACGTCTAAATTGTGCGAAATAGCGGATTCTCCGGCACCGTAAGGAGTATGGTCCAATCTAATACGTTTACCATTAGACGAAATAGACGCTTCCAAATTCGGATGAACTTCGTCGACTAACCAGTCGCGATAGTGATGCAATCGTAGATCGTATATCTGATTTTTATAATAGGCATCAAGCGCGAATATATTATAGACAAATAGACATCGGGAAGAATACGACGATAGCGAAATGAGATAAGGCGGAGTGTTGAAATTATTTAACTGTTACGTTATTAGGTTATTATATAATTTTGATTATACGCGTTTAAATAACACCACATTTACACGAATTATTTATCGACGTTCGAGTATATGTTAGTATACTATGTACATTTATTAATATCGAAAGAAGGGTGGTAATCATAAATTTATTTAAAAACAAGGTTTTCACGAATATGTATTTTTTTAAGTTAATTCAATTAGGTTAAAAACGAAAATTGTATTATTATTATTTTTGCTTTAAATGATTTTATTTTTTGAAAATAATTTAATTTATTTGCGTTATATTTCTCAAAGACAAAGAAATAAAACGAAAATCTAAAATTGAACGCATATTTTTAAATTACTATTCGCGCGTATGTATAATATACGCTGAACAACTTAAGAAAATCTTGAAAGTCGATGATTTATGTCGATAATTATTTACAAATAAAACATATATTCAGACGAAAACGCTCATTATAAAATCATCTTACCTTAGCTTCTCTAATGAATTTACCGCCGTCGACATTTATTTGTTCGATCGGTTTAGTTCGTTCCAATACGGTTTTATATAAAGTCTAAAAAAAAAACAAAAAAAAAAAAAAAAGAAAAGAAACCGACACGTTCAATGTCGTGATAAAATTTCAGAATTTTCCTTTCAATTATTTTCAAATTTTTTCTCATTATAATCGTTTTAGAGAAACATTAATTAAATAACTACCTACTTTCAACGTTAAACTATTTTTAAACGAAATACCGTAATAAAGCTGACAAAAAAATATAAAAGAATTTTTTTTATTTAACCTCGTTTAAGTCAAAAAGAAATTATTTGCGAAATATAGACTTTGACGTTATGAAAACCTTTTTTTTTTTTTTTTTTTTTTTTTTATTTTAAAAAAGTACTTTTTGATGTTATTATTTTGATATTTAATATAACATTCCGTTTAAGTCAGTGTTACATTGTTTTTCTTTAAATATATTGTTAAATTCCCAGATATAATTCCAATTTACGCTGATTATATTTTGTTAATACAGTTAAAGGACGCATAAAAGTTTTATTCTGATTATATACCCGTTTGTCATATATTAAATATTGTTATTTCGTTAAGAAATTAATATAGTAGAACAACAATTACTCGATAATTAATTATGATGCGTCTTTATACAAATATATATATAAATATATATAAAACTCATGTTATTTTAAAAATAAATTATACTTACCGTGGATGTAAATATATAGATTTATATAGGTACTTACTCTTACGAACCTGACTCTATTCATAATTACGTATTTAGAATTCTGTTCTAAACAAATTATTAATAACCAATATGTATTTACATATTTCTATAGCTTATTTAAAATACCTTTGTCGGTTCAATTTGTTCTACCGTATGTGGTAACGTAGTCGGCAATCTATGGTAACTTTCTTCGATTATTTCAATTTCATTTTGATAAGAACCGGATAATCTATCTAATATACCGATCGCTGCCTTGCAGCTAGACAATCTGAAATCAATCATTTTTATAATTTAGTATTTATTAGAAATATATATATATATATATATATATATATGATTCCACTATAAATAAGAAAACCAATACAAAAACATTAGGTTTCAATTGACACATTTAGTCCTTTATCTTTTTAATGACACTACATTTGAAAAATAATAATTTAAATTGTATTCAAGTACTGAAATAACGATAAATATATAAATTACAACTATTACAAATAACGAATACTGTACACTAAAACCTCGGTATGAAAACTAATAACCTATAGGAGTTTGACAGATTAACCGGCTTAATATTTACATTAGCGCTTGAAGGGGCGAAATTTAGACAATATATATATATATATATATATATATATATATATATATATATATATATATATATATATATATATACTGTATATATTCATTTCAAAATACACTTAACTTTATATTAAGTTTTCGCCGATTAGTGATTTAATATTAAAAATTATTTCAAACGCAGGAATGCTGTCGTTTACTGATGCATATTTTATCTGTTCGTCATTTAAAAATAAATAAATAAATAAAAATAAACTACGTTATATTTATTTATTAATTTTTTAATTTGAAAAGTTTGGAATGTAGTGATTTTTTGTTTATGTACAAATTTCATATTGTCGGATGTTTTTACTTACTTTTATTTTATTTGCTATTGTGTTATCGTTTGTGTATAAATGTTATATCGCTGATTGCTGATTGTGTTGTTTACCATCACTCACTATCGGATTATTTAAAAATACTGTTTTATCATAATGATAATTTTTGTAAATTATATATCTAAGTAATATTTTTCACATTTGTATATATATATACATATACATACATATATATATATATATATATATATATATATATATATATATATTTATAATTTATTTTTATATTCGCTTGATAATGGTTTAACAGTTGAAAAGTCTCATGATTGTTCATAAAGAAACATTTTTTAGCGATTCTTTTTGTTGTTTATTTATTAATTTTTTGTTGAATTTCTTACTTATTATCGTTCGTTAACTCAAAATTTTTATTTTTTATTTCAAAATTGAAATTAAAATTTTTAATTTTAAATACCGACCGCTTTAAATATACCGAAATTTTCTTCATGTGTGTATATATATATATATATATATATATATAAAGTACACATGCTTAAAAACGAGATTAGTAAAAAAAAAATTTAGCAATAAGAATATGAAAAACAATAGATTTAATGTCAAATGCCGAAAATACCAGCTTAAACTGCTAAGTAAATACCTGTCAACCAACTGAGCGCATAAATTATTCCAACGCGCGTTTATCTTATTTAAATCGGCATCTAAACGATCTAAATCATGATGCTGACCGCCACGATGAATATGATGTCTAGAACTTTCCACCAGTCGTTTGGTATCCAATCCGTCTTTCATTAGCTGATCGATTAATGGCTCGTGATGTTTAACATCTTCTTGTATGGCGAGTAAATCAGTCTGAACCTGAAAATAAAAAAAAAAAAAATATTTTAATATTTGTACGAGTACGAGTGTTGAATCAGATAATCACGGAAAACATATATTTTACTCGAATGAATAACAACTGGACTTAAACGGATATTACAGAATAAAGCGAAAACTCGACAATAAACAATATATATTATTAAATTATAAAATTCCGAATGTATTACAAATAAATTTACCGATCTCAATGATTCTATATCGGACGGCATTTCACGGAACGCTGCTAATTTTATTTCGAAATCGGATATTACTTGATTAGCATCATCTATACCATTTAGAATCGTCTCGACACTTTTTAATCTATAAATTAATATTTATATAAATATAAAAATAAATATATGCATATATATGTGTATGTGTGCAAGTATATATAACTTGGTAAGGAAATCTGTCATTTAAGATAATAAACCTCAAACTGCTACATATAAGACGAATTTACAATTTTTTTGAAAAATAAAATTAATGCAACAGCGCGACTTTAAACTAAGTCGGTATCAACAACTGTATGAAGTATGTTTCTTAAATATTTGCTAATAAAATTACTCGATTTGCAATATTTTATATTCTGTGTCACGGCTTGCGATAAAAACTTACTATTAAAGCTTTCGAGAAATGACAAATTTTAATATATTTACTTCGAAATACTAACAGAAATGGAAAAAAAACTGCGACAGATATATTTTACATCTTACATATTAACGCGTTGCTTTACTCGTTCTCTGGACTACACGCTAAATGGTTTTCTCGTTTAAAATTAAACCGTTAAAAAATGTATAATTCGACGAACACGTCTTATCCGATTAAGCAAAAAAAAAATAAGAAAATTATTTCATATATTGTTATATAATTTTATTTATCTCGATGGAGAACGATCGCGTTTTGAATTAAATTTATATAACGAATTTGTAACATCGAAAATACCGAACCTGTCTATGTAAATATTAGAATTATTCCATAACGTGTCCCACTGTTTTACGATACGATCTAGTCTGCTTTGCAAAGCTGGCGTTTTCTTCACTATATTACGATATGTTTCTTGTACAGCTTCTATTTCGGGAGTTAAGCCCTAGTTATACACGAATGAACAAAATTATTTCCAAAATTAACGACTTCTTTTTTTTTCAATTCGCAGAAGGTATTTAACCCGTAAAAACCGGTTAATGACTCAATTTATGCAAGTGTACCTATATATAATACTAAAAATAGCGTGTTAAATTACAAAACATTTAGTTTTGTGTAATTTTTGAACTTTTTTAAATATTCTTTCGTCAATTTGACGTCAAATTTATAAAAAATCAATTAATCAAATTCAAGGTCCATAAAAAATCTGAATTTTTCGTTATTTTATTTTTAAAAAATAATTATTTTTTTATGAGCTAATTAATTTTGTCATCCAAACAAATATAAACTGTCAAGCGTCTGTTTTATTCTATCGGCATTTATTAAATGCTGTTACACGCTTTGGAATTATTTCAAGTTAACATTCTCTTACATCATCATCATCATCATTTTGTTGCGTCTCCTTTCAGGAGGTTGTACATCAAGAACCATAGCTGTCTTATGTCTTCTTGTGTCTAGCTGAATTTATTACTTCATAAGGTCTCCCAATACCTATGTTCGTTATGTACATCCTTTTCCTTCCTCTTGTTGCCTTTCCAAGCATCACCGCTAACATAAAAACGCCTTTTTCTCGTAATTTATGTCCGATATATTTTCGCTTTTTTCCTTTTATATCTTCGACGATTGTCAATTTGTCGACGTTGCATCGATGTAGCACGTTCTTATTCGAAACAAAATCGGTTCACGAACAACTCCTATACATCCACATTTCGAATGCGTTTATTCTTCTCTCACTTTCGACGTCAATTGTCCAACATTTCACTGCATATCTACTCTTTTTCTTAACTCCAAATCCATCTTTCTGTTCTGTAATATTTGTCCCAACTTTGTAAACGCTTGCTTTGTCAGTGCTATTCTCGTTTTTATCTTTTTTACGTTTTGAAAAAAAAAAAAAAAGGTTGTAATAACCGCTCTAGTTTCAGTCGTTTATAATATATTTAATATCATTACAGTCGTAGTAATGACATTTTAACATTGACATTAATTAATATCGATAATGATGAAACGAAACGAAGTTTTCGAGAGTACCTTCAATCGAGTTTCAAAATCTTTATGTTGAATCACCAAATGTTCTAACGAGTCGATATCCCTTGCAATAGGAGAGTTCAATCTAGTATTTAAGGAATGTTCAGCGTCATTCAATGCAGATTGCAAGGAAGCAGCTTGGTCGTTAAAAATACGTGTAGCGTTTTTACTTTCCTCTGGAATTAAAACAAATAATAATAATAATAATATAATTACACAATTAAACGAGTCGAAATAAATTTAAAAAGTTTTAAAATTGCGTATCGATTTCGAGTTTATAAATTAATTTATAACGATAATTTTTAAATATATATATATATATATATATATATATATATATATATATATATATATATATATACAAAAATATACGCGTAAAATAGTAATAGTAAGTATAACGCTGTCAATTAAACCATCAACCCACCGTCATGCTATAATTAATATAACAAATTATAGTTATAAGTGAAGGAACAACAAACATAGTTTCCTCTTAATTTTTAATTTATTTCCATTAATATCGGCAAACGTACTGATCGTAATATAATAAGAGTCTAACCTTCTAGTCTGGCTCTTTGTTCGAATTCGTCGAAAAGTTTATTAACTTCGTCCATTTCTCGACGTAATCTTCTTAGTTGCGGATCTGTCGGATCGCCTTCTTCCAACAGTTTCGCCGCATCTTCGTTCAGAGCTTTACGTATCGCATTCCGTTGTTCGCTTCCCATCGCCAAAAACTATCGAGAATTAATTGTATCGATCGATATAATAAAAAAACTATTAAAAATAACTAAATATAATAATAATAATTTTAAAAAATGAACGATAACGTATTTTTTTTAAATTTATTTTTAAAATATTTTAATTAAAATCTGTTTACCTTGAGGCTCGTTTGTTCAACCGTTATTTAGACGAACAGACAAGAACATAGAACGCGAGCAAAGTAAACGCGTGAAAATGTTACCGTACATAATAAATATGTGAATTCAGCTTTACAGTTCGTACATACCTGAGCAAGATCCCAACTGCGGACTACCTTAATCGTAGAGAAAATCATGTTTTGTCTCATACGTAACTGTTTACGTTGCCACAGTAAAACCGAACGGTCGAATTGTCTTTTCAAACGTTCGACAGCGTCTAAAGCTTCTTTATCGGGAGGCGGTATTAAAAACACGACGCCCGGAATGTTGCAATCCGAACCATTTGCTCCGTTAGAGACGCGCCATTTTATCCGGCCGGAATTATCGTGTAATACCCATTGCTCGCCTTTTTCGATATTAACCTATATATAAGCGATAAAATAAAATAAAAATATCGATTAATATAACGATTTAACAAATTTTTGACTTCACCATTTCTCCGAAATTTCTATATATTCTATCGGCCATTTCGAATGATGAATTCTATGAAATGTTCCCATACGGTCTATTTTGCTCGTACTTCTGAATTTTTTTTTCTTCTTCTTCACTATAATATTAAAAGGCATTGGGAAGCGTTAAGTCTACCTTTTTATTAAGCATCTAATATGACTTCTCATTTCAGTATCAACATACGTCTTCCAAAAACAACTTACTCATTCGCACACTTCTATCGATAACTTATATAGGTTCTCTTTAAAATAATTATTATTGTTTACACGGTGATTATTTATATATTAATTTATTAACTTCTTTCAAATATATTACTTCTATACAAAATGTATATAACTATACTAACACTGCCTTGTTTATAGTTGCATATGGCCAATATCGGTATCGGCCTAGTAACTGGTTGTCTTCGTTGTTTCAACGGAACTACATCTTGAGCTTTTTCACCGAGTGACGCTACAACTTCGCCATATTGATTCAGTTCTTCTTTTAATTCTTGCATACCTTTCAATAATCGTTCACCTTCGTCTAGCGTAAAATCAGATTGACTATACACCGTATTGAGCAGTTCGTCACGTCTGAAATAAAATTTAAAATACGGTCGAGATAGTTGAAAAACCGCTTCGCTCATTTTTATACACTGAAATAGTTTTCGATTACAATGTTAAATCTAAAATTGCGTTAGTTAAAAAAAATTACACGCCGAATAGAAAAAAATTTAACAACGGAAAATTTTATGACGAAGACTCTGAAAAAAAAAAATTAATGGAACTTCGTTTACAATTATAATTTTTCTTAACATTAACGGCGTATACTTTTTATTATTATTCTGCATTTTTTTTTTACTACGAACATCTTATGTTAAATAAATAGAAAGTTTGGACGGATCGATATTAAATACAAAATGAACGGAAACATAACAGCATATAAGAAGCCGATAGCGTCGTTGTTGGGTTTTAAACTTCATAGTAAAGAATCTTTTGTGATCATGCGAACCATAAGTAGTATACAAAAATTAATTTTGGAATTTTTGAATATGTCGTTATAATAACAAAACCAAATATGAAAAAAGAGGAATTTCATAATATACATAAAATGGTTTTGGAATCGAAATGACAAATAAAAAATAAAAAAACACGCCGTAAATTTACCCGCGCGTAATTATTATTGATTTTTTTAAATTTACGAATAAAATTAAACATGATAAAAATTACTTATTTATCCAAACTTCGGCTTCTTTGATGTCTTTAAAGAATTGCTGATAATACGTAGCGTGTTTCAAGTGAGTCTCTAGGCAAATAGTTAATTGAAGAATCCACGACCACTGATTGCTCATAGCGGTCATATAAGCTTCGATGCATTTGGACGCCGGATGATGTTGTAACAATAACGATTCGCCTCTATCTTGTACAGCGCTAAACTGTATTTCTCGTTTTTCTAGTTCCGACATTAACGTCTAAATCAGAAATAAACCAAACTGACTATTTATTTCAAAAAAAAAAAAAAAAACCACGATAACATACGAATTTTTTAAAGAATATATATTAATTAATTAAGCGATTTTTACTTCGTAAGAAAATAAATATAAATAGTAAATAAACAATTTAATATCGATAGAAATTAGAGAAAACGTAATAAAAACGATAAATAATTCGTTAACAGAGTAGAATGGCGACTGCGACTTTTAAAGCTAAAAATAACAATATTAATTAAACGATCGTAAAAATCCATAAATTATTATATAGTTCACCAACTTACATTTGAAATTTAACGTACACGGTATGTTTAAATTTAACTCGAAAAATTAATCGCACGTATAAAACAATCTATAAATTAAAATTGCACATACCAAATATCCAGATCCCAAAGTTTGCTTCGAATAAAGATAAAAAAAAAAAGACAAATTAATCATTCAACCGGAAACTAAATTTAGAAATTCGATTCTAATTAGTGAATATATTTTTATAAACATATATATGTTTAAAACGCATAAATATTAGAGTATAAAGCAATAAACTGTACTTACCTCGTAATACTGTTGTACGAGTGATAAGTTTAAGTCTCTATCGGTCCAATCTCTTGTAAGTTCTATTTCCTCTTTTTCATTCAACCATACTAGCTGATTTGTAGCCGACTGTAAGAAATCTTGGAGAGTCTCCAAGTCGGAAAGACGTTTATTAGAAGTAGTCAGTAGTTCGGTGTAGATTTTTTGCAGCGTATTCAAATACTGCATGTACAAACTTAATTCTTCGCCGTGGAAATTAACCTGTAATTTGAAAGACAACGATAAAAGTGAATGAAGTATAATTATAAACTATGTTTTAGTTAGAATTCGATCGATTTCTATAATAAACGAAGAAACATCGATAATATAATACTTAGGTTATGTCTCCGAATGATGTGGCGTAACAATAAAATTATTATTCATGTCAAGTTATTCCTTTTTGCGTAAATTAAGCGTACATCGTACCACTGTGTACAGGTTGCTAACGGGAATTTGTAATAATTGTTAAATCGATTCAAATAAATACGATTATTAACATTTTTTAATAAAAATTAATAAAGTTGAATACAATTTTTAAATTTATTTCAATTTCAATGTTTTTATTGTTTGTTTGTTTTTTTTTTAATAGCGAAACGTTTTAATTTAAAAAATTACCTTAGCATTAATGCACTGTTCGGCTCGAGACTGAAATTGTTCTATAGCTTTTTGTTCTCTCAGATGAGATGAAAGTTCCGACTGAACGCTCGGTAGGTCAGATCCATATTCGGCTTCTTGTAATTGTTTCTGAAGACGATAATAATATTAATTACTGTACAAAATATTTTTTATTTACAATAATATTTGAAACTGTAAGAATATCTAATTATTAATTATGTCAACAAATATAAATTCAAGAATAAATTTGCACCGCTGTTAAACAGTATCCATGATTTAATTAGGATATCTAAAATGACATCTTTTTAAAAATGAATGCGTATTTTTAAATAATAAAAATATCAATTTGTATAATGAAATGTCGAACTAAACTTGTTGAATTTACATAAAATAATCTCGATAAATTTTAGTTCACAAATAAGATAGGATAATATTTGTAATTTAACCTATTCAGGCTACGGTGTATATGGTAATAGATTATCTACATAATGTACGCATTTCAATTTGAAATATAAACACATTTAAAATTAACTTTAAAAAAAAGTTTTATTAGCCATATGTAAAAAATTGATAATATGTAACTAAAAAGGTTCTTTTTTTATTTTTCGTAAATAATTTTCCAAATATATCGCTTATTCATATTTTTATTTTCCTCAATCCGTAGATTGGTGGATAACCTTGATGATTCATAATCTTAGTGCGTTCAAGTAAAATCGTCTTCGTTCTGGCTTTCTTTTAAGGTTTTGCATCTGAGCTCGTAACTCCTAGGTTACACATATCTATGTAACCCCGACTGGAGGTGGTTCGGTGTTCAAAGTTGTTAATATTACGCTGACTGAGAAATAATTTTATATCATTTCAGCAAGTTGAATGAAAATTAATATCTTAAGTAAAATATCAACTAAAATTTGTAAATAATAAAAGATCTGGCAAAACATAATCGATTAAACTATTTATCGCAAATTTATAGCGAATTTAAAAAGACGTCTAAAAATAAAAAAAAAACGCGCTATGCTTCACAAATATTTATATATTCTTACTTTTTTAAAAAAATGATTAATTTTTACAGTAGGTAAGTAACAGTTAACCATCTTATATGTGTAACCTATCAACATTGATATTGTGAATTCGAACATAATTTTCACTCGCCAATAGAAAATTTTTTGGATCAGTCTGAGAGTTGTCAGATCGCACACTATCGAAAAGATACTGTGTATGTGTATATACACAGAAGACTGGTATATAAAAGGATCGTTAATATGTACACGATACATTTCGCGAGATAATATAATATAAATGTACATCGCGTATTTAAAAAATTGGTAATAAATTTATATTTTACGTACTAATTTCTTAGAACACCAATCGATACACTCTTGTAAATTTCTAAAATGAGGATTCGTGTCAACTAGTCGCGTTTCTAATACGGTACTAGTATGACGGGTAACAACGCGTTCTTCTACAATTGGAAACGACATCGACGATAAAGGCGCTATCAGACGAGAATGTAATAAGGAACGAAGATTAACCCAACGTTGGTGTAGTTTTTCTACCCTGTAAATAACAAACGCGTTTATTAATTATCTATTCTACAAGCGAGATTTATTCGAGTATCGATTAATATCTAACTACTAATTCGATAAATGCACATAATTTGTACTTTCTCAAACTATCAATTTTAATATGCATGTATGCAGGAGGTCTAACAAGGAGTAATAATAAATTAAAAGTGGTTAACCGCAAAGCTTATAACGGAAAATATTAAGAATATTAGGACTAGCAAATGAAGTTAGAAATAACAGAAAGTGAAATAACTGAAAAATATATCAACAAGTTAAAAAAAAACGCTACCATAATCCGAACAGAAGGAATAAAATTCTATGGGCATAAGAAAAAAGTGGAAGTTGAACAGGGTGTGTAATTACGTGCGAAAATTAAAAACAAAGGGCACACAGTAAGCTGAAACCAAAAATGATATTCGAAATTTGAATACGATGTGATTCCTAGTTATATTTTAACTAGAATAAATTTTTGATTTTGAAAACACTGATTACATATACAAATTGTATAGATTCAATTTAATGATGGAGTTCTAAAATCTGTATGATTACGTGATTTACATCACAAAGTTCATACAATTCTAGATTATGCGTTAGTTACTCTTCAACTGAAATATATTTTTTAACTTTATTTTAGATACATTTAATTTATTTAATGCTCGTTATTCGTTATATAACTTGTTCACTTGCCACGTAGTGTTTACATTGTAATAATAAAAGAGTTAAAGTAAATCCGACTAAACCGAATAATTAATCGATTCTTTAGAAGCGGTGTTATTAATCAGTTGGTTATGTCCATCACTAATGTATTTATCTTTTAACATTTTGAGGGCGCTTGCATCACTCATCATCAGAATTGAACTAAATCAAAGGCGTCAGTGAGAGTTCTTTTTATAGGCAATTCTTAATCAGAACTTTATATTCCCACGGCTGTGATTGCTTCTTCTACCATCAGCTGACACTCCTACTGCGCTGTGATTGACTGATCTACCATCAATTAATACACCTCCAATGCTACGATTGCCTGATACATTCCTAGTGGTTTCTAATTTTTCTGTATTAATTATTAATGCAGGCTTCCAAGAGCTTGGAAGTCGAAAATTGAAATGTTTACGTTTCTCTATTTTGTTTATGTTTCTCTACTATAACCTCCCTGATAATTCGCTTTATATATTTTTGCTACCTTATTAGTGCCTTTCTCTGTTTTAAATCTATAGAATGACCTACTCAGATATTCCGTCACAGCTTACCTATGCGCTTATATTTACAATCTGTAATATGTTCTTTAATACACAGGTTTTCTAGTTTATCCAATGTAAGGCTTTCCGCGGGGGCATAGAATTTTGTAAACTTCTGCCGTATGACTATCTGGTACCTCATCTTTATTATTATTTAACATGTTCTGTATCTTCTTGTATGCTTCAAATACAGTTCTAGTATTATTTTTACCCGACACTTTGGCAATTCTATCTGTTGTATCTTTTATATGTTGGTAATATATTCATCCGTATTACATATCAATTTTCTTCGCAAGTTTGTTATTGAATTTGTTAACAAACTTCTCAGCTCCTTTCACGCCATATCTATTATTAACCATAGAATTTTAAGATTTTCCAATTCACTTTTATGTTCTTGCTATCGTACACACGCTGTGCCCTCGTCGTTAGTTTTAGGTACACCTAATTTTTTACTTCAGTTATGGGAGTATTTTTTATGTAAATAGAATCCAGTATGTGTGCTTTTGCAACAAACACTTTCTAGAACATGTACTATCTATGTCTTTCAACCAGAACATCCAAAAAAGGCAAAATATCATCCGCCCCATAGTAAACTTAAGATTAGATTAGGACGAAAGTTCTTCAAACTTAATTGAAATGCGTCTAATTTATTTCGCCTATGCTGTCATACTAGAAATGTGTCATCAACAACATTTTTAATTCTAATTCTATAAAACAAATTTATCAATTTGCTCTACATATATTAACAAAAAATAGGAGCAAACCTTGACCCATTTGCTATAATATATATATATATATAAATTATAAAACTCAACTGTACGTGAACAGATCATAAGATTTCTAAAGCAATAAAACTATGACTTTTACAAACGTCAGTTTGATTAATAGCTACACACAGATAAAAAAACCTGGACGATCAACTTATTGATTGAAAAGAAGAACGAGGCTTTAGGAATATCGTAAAATTTTAAGAATACCATGGACGACCTACGCGATAAACGAATCTATTATAAAATTGAAACCAACCAACCTTCATTAACATCTATTTGGAGGCGTACGCTAACCTCCTCGCTCACATAGTAACAGTAAATGGGCTGAAGAAACTTATTTTATAGAAGGCGAACGATGAAAGATAAACCAATGAATCGCTAATCAAATTAATAAATCGTATAAAGTAAACATAACGATGACCCTCATGACTTATGATATATATATATATATATGTTTGCAGAAAACCAACTCTTACCGTTTTTGCAAATCGGAAGACTGCGGATATTTACCATCACGCAATATATGAACATCTGAAAATAATGCCTGAATATTCTCCTCAATAGTGCGTAATTCTTGTTCCAATATGTCGACATTATGTTTTGCATCCAAAGGATGAAGTCTTTCTAATCGACGTGCCTCGTCGTTAATCTTAGACTCCGTATCTTCCAGTTTGGTATCTACACGTTTTATTTCACGGTGAATTTTTTCGGCTAGGCGTTGCAGTCTTTCTAATCTATGTACAGAACGTAAAGTAAAAACCAAATTATAATGTGAATAAACAATTACATCAGAACGAAAATGAAATACCGGCAAAACGTGGGATAAATTTAAAATAAAATACAGCAGATAATTTTTTAAAATCGCGCGTGCAGACGAAACTAACCAATTTTTATTCCGAGTAATATAATTTCAACTGCTATCGTAATATTATTTTCGAAGGGTGAATTGTATTTACTTCAGGTTCACTGATTTACGTTTAATTTTAGATTCATACATACACACTATTTCAGTTTCTTATTAAGATATTTTTTACGACTGAATATAAAAAAATCTCTCTTTTAATCGCAATTTACAATCTACGAACAAACTGTTTGTTCGTACTTTTTGTTTAATCTAAAAAACGAAAAATAAAAATAATGCTTTATCGAATTTATTTTGTAAAGCGGTAATTTTAAAATTAATATTCCTTTACAGCGTCCCATTACTGTCTTTTTTAATCTTAACGATATTGGCTGACAAATAATTTGGGCCGATTTACGACAAATTTGAAATAATAATAAAAAAAAAAACTTAATTTTCTTTAACGATATTTAATTCAAATTTATAATATTGTCTTAGTTGCGACAGATATCTTCGCTTTTCAACGATTTTTAATCGAGAATATCCCGTCTGTTTCTTAAAATTTTCTAAGATTAAACCACAGCTGCTTTTCCGATTAAGAATATGGAATAAGTTTACTTTTATCTTTTATTTTTAACAAAAAAATTAAAAACAACAAGTTTAGATCTCTTAACGTAAGAAATAAAACTAACCTTTTGATTTCATCGTGAATGATGTGATCGCGTTCTTGATGCGCCATCATAAGTCTATTCCAACTTCGGTCAATCGTATCAATATGAAGTTCAGGATCTAAATCGACTTCGCCGGTTGTTTCGAAATATTTCTAAAACGTAACGAGTAAATAAAAAAGAATAATATAACTCATGATTCCAACTCAACAACGATTTTTATTCGTTATCCAACACTTTTTCTTTCCTTCTATATCACTGACGATTTTTCAAGGAAGTTATTTTTAAACTCAAGATATTCAGAAGTGACGTCGAAAATAACTATAACTGTTCGAAAATTGAAAGGTTGAGGTTGCTAATTCAGTGATCGTATGAGAGATGACTATCATTTAAATAAAGATGAACAGACAGTATATAATTTGAAGTGTACAGGTCAAGTTAAAAATTTGGGTTTATGCATACAATGTTTCAGACATCCAAAAATAACTGGTTTTCCATATATATATATATCACATGGGCGGGTACTTTTTTTGTAAAATCGTATTTTTTCGAAAAATATATTTAAATACAAATCGCATACTATCATTACACACATAACTATAATTTTTTTAATCGTGTAAAATTTAGTTTCATAAATTTGCGCAGTTTTAGGCAAAAATTACATTTTTGATAAACATCAGAAGGAGACACCCAGTTTTTTCGAAACGAATATTGAAATTTTACGATCGAATTTTTTCCGTAAAATAACCTCTTTTTATGGATTAACAAATATTTCCGAGAAGATTCCCTTATCTTAAATCGAAACGGTACCCGAAATATAACATTTTAATTATATTTACCGACACGTATGCGATAAAAAGGAAAATTTCTAAGCTTCATTCGAACGGTCAACGCGATCCGAACTGAAATTTCCAACGTACATTTTTAGATAAGTATAAAGAAAAAGACGACGGGGAAAATCTTACAAAATCTTATGGAGGTGTATTCAGGGTGGTCGGTGTTAAAAATTTCGAAATTCGTAATTTTCATACGGACCATTTTCAATTACTTAATACATTACAAATTTCATCCAAATCGTTAAAGACATTTCTAATTCTGCAACAATTTTATATTTCTCGTCTTTATTTAGTTCGAATAAAACGTATCAGCTACTGGAGAAATTTTTCACTTGAAATTCCGTCGACTTAAAATTTATTTGAAACTATTTAAACCCGAAATTTCTGTCCGGCTTACTTGTAAGTCTCGATATATATGTTGCAGTCGTTGTTTATCTCGATGTCGAGGCGGCACTTCTTCAATACGGAATCTGTTCGATTCGTTACTTAATTTCTTCATTTCGATCAACGTTGGCGGAAAATTCCTATCCGACATTACGGACAATTTTTCCCTCATCCATAAGTGTAGGGAACTAGCGACATCTTTGTATTCGGACAGTTTTTGTTGAGATTCCTACGAATTAAATAAATTATTAATTAATTTCATCCGTTCGGTTTTAAGTCGCATTTTCGTTGTCGTACTATTATTTAAATAACGTGATTTTATACACAGATTTCGTTAAAAAAAAAAAAAACACCGATGATATATAGATTTTTTTTTTTAAATTTTTTATATAATGTGGAATGTAGTGATTTTTTATAAAAAATCAATTGAAAATTAGTTAAAATCACTAATATGTCATTATCAGATTTTTAATATTTATTTTCATTTTATTTGTAAAATTGTGTTTTTTTAAAAAATTTTGTGGTTGTATATTTTTATATTTTATATTTTACGTTTGGACATCATGCATCACAATAGTAAATGAAAAATTTAAAATTCCAACCGTATACAACTTTTACAGAATCAAGAAAATAATATTGAAGAAAAAATTAATATAAAAAAACTAAATTAATAAACAAATATATTGATATTAAATTTCAACAAATCAAAAAAATAGACCGACAGAAGCAGACATCGTTTTTGGATCATATTTTCACGATTACCATCACATATTTTTAAGTAATTATATTTAATTTATATTTTTAAAATTATGATTTTTTAAAATTTTTCACTTGATAATGGCGTAAATGCCGAAAAGCTTTGTGTTTTCCTTAAGAAAATAAATATTAGTGATTTTAACTAATTTTCAATTGATTTTTGATATATAGATTTCTTACGGAATCGTAAAGTGGATGAACAGCCGGCGGTTCTGGAAAGACATCATACAACGAAGAGATATAGGTAATGATTGACTTTTCATCTATTTCGTGAGTATCGACATCTGAAAAATCGGAATAAACACGTTCTATCAGAAAGATTATAAAATATAAACAGATAATCAAATTTCGAGTTGGCAGAGTACAATAGTAAAAAATAAAATCCGAGCAACAATGACCATACTTAGTTTTGCATACAGCTTCGAATCGCCAATGTTGAACTATTTAAACTATTCTATAGTGTGACCCAGAGAAGACGAGCGAGATTTTGTTGTTTTTTGAATAACTCAAAATTTTATTTAAAAATAGGAAAACGAGAAAACATTCGTGGAACACAATATCGTTTACATGATCGCCATTCGCAACAATACATTGATTTCAGTATTTTTACAACATTTTCGAGCATAGGTCGCTGAATTTTTGAAATTTCTTCAGGTGTTTCAGACCTTTTGAACGTGTTTCGTAAACGTGGCTTTCAAGGTATGCGCATAAAAAAAAATCGAGCAACTTTGAATTCTTTTGGAAAGTTTCTTTGCACCGTTGTGATCGATTCACGCCGAAAATGACGTTTCACACAAAACGTGCGCTCCTCATTATAGGAAGCCAAAAACGAACCTCTCGTGTGTATCTTAAACGTGGAGCACGCGGTTCACGTTGTAGCAGTGATACCAACTGCGCTATTCAAAAAAACAAAACCGACTTTTCTCAGTCACCCTATATTTATTAAATGAAATTAAATAAAAGTACTTTTATGCCGTATGTCGCAATATATGGAATAAACGCAATCTACTGGTTTAACCGACTACAGTATCACATCAGGACTGAAAACGATGATACTAACCACTCAACATTCGTTTATTTTTAAATATCTATTGCTATAATGAAAGTAGTTTTCTTTTATTTCATTTAATTTAAATATTTGTCGCCAAGCAAGCGTTACGAAAATATTTTTTGACATTCGATTTATATTGAGATGGCGTTCCAAGCTTAATTCTCCGAATTATTATGTAGGGTAATCTTTGAAACATCACGTACTAACGCCGATCATTTCGTCATTAAATATTTCAAAAATCGATTAGACCGTGCTTTCATTTGAAAGAATTAAGATTGTCCCATAATAAACCTTCCAATTAAAATTCGTCGTATTTGTTATTACGGACAAACTACCTAAAATTCATTTGAAACAAATATATATATATATATTCCACTTAAATTATTTACAGATCGAGAAAAAAAAGTCAGTTTTTATTTTTTATTATTATTATTGGACTGGCGTACTCTTTCAGTGTTGGAGATTATCATAAAACGAAGCATTAAAACGGCGAGAACATGTTTCGCATCTAGACATACCTCTCTAAATTATACACCCCTATCCAGGTTACGGATGTTCTGCAATCATTATATGAATCCGCGTCCACACACGCTTTCTTCCTCCTATTTCAATTTCACCCCCCTCTTCGATTAGTCGTGTTCGTTTAAAATGCAGATTTTATTCCGCCATAGATATTCACGATCAAAATTTTCGAAGGAAAAAAACGGGTTTACAAGTGATTTAGATAGTTTTCGATCAATTCGAAGTGCGCATTATCGAAACTGAAACCATTTTGGCTCCATTATGAGATCAAAAATTTATTATTCGTCTTTTATCGAGCGGTAATCCGAATTTTTCCCAATTCTTATCTATAAATCGTTTAGTTCTATTTTTATTTTTATCGCATCGCGTTTTGTCTTAAAAATCTACCGAATGATATAGTATCTAGAAATAACATTTAAACGAGCTGTTTTGTAATGTGTAAACAAAATCAAACACGATGAATTCTAGATTTTTCTGCAAAATGTTATAATTTTTGAGAATAAGTAAATTTTAATCGCGATTTTTTTCGAAATCAGTTTAAAAATAAGATAAAGAATTATTTATCATTTGATCGTAATAGTGTCATACTCGTCGACGAGCGTAGGCCATCACTAGTTTTTGTCGATCAGATTTAAGTATGTCGTATATTTTTTTTTCATCTCTGATAATATAAACATGACACATTTCACTGTATAATGTGATTTTTTAATATTCGGCGCCTTCTTTGAAGAAACATCTTTATCTTTATTTGACGTCTTTACCGTCCAAGGGATTTTCGACATTCTCCGACGGAGCCGCATTTATATAGTGTAATTAACTGTTTCTTTCAGTTATAAAGCCGTATAACATAATTAATATCATCCGAATACACGCAACTGTATAATGTAATAGACACGGCACCTAGGCAACCCACTAGTAGGTTGGTTGATAATTGTTTTCGCGCAAAGTATATTCGTTAAAACAGGTTTTTGCGAAAAATATAATCGACGATATTTAAGCGAAGTCACTATTCGCAGTTGTAATTTCTTAAAACGAAAAGATAAACCGGTATACCGATAAAAGCCGATAAAAGGTAAACCGCCGTAAAAACATTAAAATTTTACTAATAAAATAAAAAAACAATAATAAAATAAAATAAAAAAAAATTTATTCTAAATTCGCTGGGCCTTTAAAAAAATAAAATATTCATATTTTTCCCATTATTTTTTTTTTTTATTTTAGTCGTTAAAACGCATTTTTATATTTTTTTTCTCAACTCCATTCTCTCTACAATAGACATAATAAAATCTTAGAAAATTAACCCAAACGTTAAATCATTAATAATTAAAAATTTCCAATTAGGATGGCGAATATTGAAAAGTTCCGCTTTATTTAGTTTGAAATAAAACTACGAATACTTAATTTAATTATTATTTTTATTTAAATTTGAGAAAACAATAATAAAAAATTAATTAATTAATTAATTTAAAAAAAAGACATACCTTCCGGATCTAATAATCTGGTCACGCCATATTCACGTTCGGCCACGTAGAAAGCCGTTTCTAAGCGATCTCTGACTGTACGTGATCGAATAGTACGCCAATCGATTAAATCCGGCCTAAACAAGTAATTATAAGAAACAAAATCAGCACTAAATCATTTTATATTATACTATTTTTTAATAACATCGACGAATATTTATTCGTACATCGCATTCACAAGTCGATCTCTACACACTACCCGTCGATGATCACTAGACCGATGGGGTATTTCGGAGATGAGCAAAGCCTGCTAACCGAATAGTTATTCAGCGTAGCCAAAATAAAGTTATTCGTCCAATAACCGATGCGGGTTGGTATCACGGAAACGGGGATCTGTATGCAGATTCTGATTCTGAATCTGAAGTGGGTGATCATTTTTGACTTCCCCACCAAGAAAAACCCGACTCAATAAACATCCGAATATTGAGGTAACCCATTTGCTCGACATAAACGCCGTAAGCGATTAAAGCTTAACAATTTACTTATGTATATAAAATAATAGAAATTAATTAATGAAATAATATTCTATACATGTTTAGTTATTAACTAATTATTAGTCATATATATTGTTTATGTAAACGCCAGTTTAAGATTGCGATACACATTTATAATATAGATATATCGCGTCTGTCTGATGTGTATAAAGTTATTTAGTTTTTAAATTTAATTTACAGATCACACATTTTGAAACGAAATTACGTTCCTTTTGGTAGAAAATTCCGCACGCACGATCATATATTGTCAATAAATTCGACGTCTACGAAAGCCAAAAGAAAATTATTCATATTTTCTTTTTTTCTGAATTTAGATACGACCCGACGAAATGGAGAACGTTCATTTCCGTTCGATAATAATACACCATTGCGAAAGTTAAAATATAATAAATAATTACAAAATGACTTAAAAAATCGAATTTTAAAATGATAAGCATATTCCGATTTATAGATCTTTGAAAACTTCAATAAAATTTCCACGATCGTCCGTAGTTCGACAGAAAATGGTTTTCGGACTTTATGAATATTTTCTGTTTTCTATACGTAAATTCGATCATTATTTCTGTATTTACACTTAATAATTTTATATTCGTATTTCCGTCGATGAAGGTTGCGTCTCCACATCTAGTTACGACTTTATAAGGTCGATTTCAAGAAATTCGAGATTAAAATGTTTAAACGATAATTTTAAAATGATTAATATTTCCGAGCTTATAATACAGAACCTTTACTATTTCGAAAAAAACAAAATATTTATATTCTAGAAATAACATTTTAAAAAGTTATTGATTGTGGAATGTAATGATTTTTATTTATACTTAATTACTAAAAATAGTTAAAATCACTAAATTTATTTTTTTTTAATTATGCGAAGCTTTTCGGCAATTACGACATTGTCAAGCTATATACAGTTAAATTAATTAATATAAAATCATAACATATTAATTTAAAACTAAGTTTACAATTTTACACAAAATAAATTATGAATACTTTAGACTATCTAACAAAACAATTCAATTTCCTTCATTTTATTCACACTCTACCTGTGATTTAACACCTAGCTCGTGCCTCTTGCCAAGATTGCAAGAATACGGCACGTATAAATAATAATAATAACATATAAAAAAAAACACACACACAAAAAACACACGATGATTATTTGACATTTATTTAGCAACATAATAATTTAGGCGGCATTACATAAAAATGCGTAAGCGCAATTGCAAAAGAAAAAAACTAACACTAGGCATAGTGCAGATATACCGAATATTATATGCTAAACGAGTACGTCCAAAATTACCTGTTTCTGTGTACAATAGCATTAAATGCCAATCCATCTCTCCATGAAGATGTGAAATCGCTAACCCGAACTCCCGGATATTTCGAAGTAGTTCTTCGAGCCCATTTCAACAAAGCTTCCTTCGCGGAAACATTTGGTTCTTCTCCGACAACTATATCCGAGATCTAGAACAAACAAAAGTAAACATAATAGACGACGTTCTAAATATGCGTATAGATTTAGGTTTTATGAACATAGGAAAATAACTAGTACGCAAAATGAAAAATTTGTGAAAAAAACGGAAACAAATCCTATTCGCTAGAAATAAACTACACATAACCCATTTATACTGTATACATCGCGTAATATACATGCTTGCTATATATATATATATATATATATATATATATATATATATATATAAAATATATATATAAAATATATATATAATATATATATATATATATATATATATATATATATATATATATATATATATATATATATATTTTAATAAATTTTGCACACAATCTGTCAAACTGAAGACAATAAGTGGCAGTGTTAATAATTCAATTTACACATAAATTAATGGAATGCTTCCCAATGGTCGTCATTCCTTGTTTTGATACAATAATCGTTAGTCTACTATATCGTTGCCACCGAGATAATAAGCCCTGATGGCTCTGACGTCACACCTACTTGTGTCGAACGAAGTAGTCATAACAAACTAATCTCGTTTTGAAGTTTTTGTACCTATTCCTACTAGTGTGTTATGTATCCTTCATTGTGATGTTTGTTTTAGTAATTTTTTAAATGTTAATTTGGGATTATACATTTTTTATTTATAGCTTTCGATATGCTTAATTAAATACGTACTATAATTGTTATGTACATTTTGCGGTTCTTAATTTCTTTTAATATATAAGTAAACATTGTTTAAAATAACTTTTGTTCGGTTTACGGGAACATTAATAATTATCTTTTTACATTTTTTTATACGGTTTAGTGTTTTTAAACTGCTTTTTATTTGTTTAACGTAATGTATTTGTTATATTTTTCTGTTCGTACTGTGTTAACTTGTTTCAGTTTATATATTCTTTAAACGTTTTGTTTTTTTCGAAATATAATTTTGTATTATAGTTACTGTGGTATAAAACAAATTTAGCTTAAGATGCCATATAGATGTTGTGTTCCTAATTGTACCGGAAATTATGGTTAAGGTAACAGTTTTTTCATTTCCCGATAATGAAGATTTAAAAAAACAGTGGCAGACAGCTATTCCAAGACAAAATTTCTTACCCTCTAAATGTAGCAAAGTGTGTGAATTACATTTTAGGAATGAAGATATTGTTCGAGTTAAAGTTGTAAAGGACAAAACAGGTAATATTCAGAATGTACCTTTAAAGCATGTTCGTTTAAACAATAATGCTATTCATGTATTTTCCCGAACTGCCCAAAATATTTATCTCAACCTTGTCAGTTTAACAGAAAAAGTAGAGATGTAAAACTACAGGAGAATGAAAACGCACAGTTGTTATTGGCCTTAGCCGAAAGTAAATCTACTTTTGACGAATATCAGAAATCAAACTGTTTCGAAGATTTTCATCAATTAACCAATATTTTGGAATGCTTTTCTGAACCAAAGACATGGTTCCGTGTAAATAGTACAACAGACATTTCGTTTTTTAAAATAGATTATGAACCTGGACCTTGGTACAATTTACACTGTACTTATTAACAATAAGTTAGAATTAAAAACGTTTTTATTTGGACACGAATTTTCGATAGAATTTGAAAAGTTAAAATCTCCTTGTAAAATAAATAGCTTAAGTAGTATTAATAATTGTTTGAATAAACTTGATGAATTAACTTCTGAAAAAATTAATAGAACGTATGACGTTATTAATCATGTTATAAATATACTTGATTCTAAAATAACACTAATGATTTATGTATGTCTTTTTTATCAGAACAGTTGAAACTAATTTGTTACCTGTAATTACATATTTAGCTGGTTATTGTTGTTTTAAAATAATACAACATTTTAAGTGTGAAATATGTAAACGTAACTTAGTAACGGATAAGGAATTAGTTACAGAAGAACATTATAATTTAATATCAACTTTAAGCAGGGGTAGTTTGTTATTTCCTAAAAATAACATTGTGTATATAGTTTTAATTACTTACATTATCTTTAACAAAATTTTGCAAGTTCATGAAGATGAATTTTTGCGTATTCATAACAAAAAACATTTTTTTATTAATTTAGTATTTAATTATTTTTACGTTCATGAATCGGTAACTGGTGAACTTAACTATTGTGAAAGTCATCAACATGAAATTACTTTACGGATGATTATAACAAGTGTAGTAAATACTTTACTAAAGAATTATTGTGAAAAATCAAATGATGTACCAAGTAAAAATAAGAAACGAAAACTTCAGACATTTGTTTGTAAATAAATACTATCGGACATAAATTTTTTACAATTCTTTGTGTTTTAATTATGTTTTTTTGTTTTTTGCTTTGAAATTTCGTTTTCCATAAAAAATAAAGCGAATGGGGTGCGACTGAAGGCTCAGTTCATGGCTGGCAGTCCCGTTTAAACAGGAAGCCTTCAATTAATTAAAAAAAATCGACTGAATTCGCAGTTTGCAATTAATTCATGTAGCGTATAGCAAATGAGCGCTAGTGTCGCAGTTTTATAGTATGACTACTCCTGAAACGGGAGAAATCGAGCCATCAGGCCTTATTATCTCGGTGGCAACGACTATATTCGATCGTTTCAGTCGCCTGAACCGGGTACCGTTCTTAATGAGCCCGTGCGCCAACTGGTTACGGTGATTTTGTAGTCTTTCTATATATCGTGCTCTTTTTTTATTTAACCGTCGGTACTTTCAGATCTTTATGTATTTCGTCATTGCGCACGTACCATGGTGCGCCGACTATCGATCGTAGTATTTTTGATTGGGCTATTTGGATGATTGCTATATGACATTTTCTTGCGATTCCCCAATGGGATTTCATAGGAATTGCCTTATAAAGTAGCACCTTGTTTTTCAAGGATAGTGGTGAATATTTGCAAAGTAACCAATACATTTTTCGAAATTTAATATTAATTTGTTTTCGTTTATCTTTGCATTATATAACTATCTTTTTGTAATCGCGTCAAACATGTCACGTAACAAGCGCATTCTCAGTTATATAATGTTTTCCTTCGTATTCGCTTTATTGTTATGTCTATATCGGAACGATTATTTATTTATTGATTTATTGATTTATTTATTTATTTATTTACAAAACATTACGGCGTACACAGCAGCAAAACGTTACTGAAATAATTAGGGAATAAAAGTATGAAGAAAAATAAAACTAAACCGCTCTCACACAACACGCTAATTAATATAAATAATATTAAAAATTGGCAAATAAATTACTAATGCCAACAACAACAACAAAAAATGTTTCTAATGAAATACAATACTCATATACAAGCATACCATCGGAACAGAACAAAAAACAGAAATACCAATTATACACCCGTAGTCTCATGTAAACAAACCATAAACACATACTGATTCACAAATACAAAAAACAGGACTGAATACAAATCATATTATGCACGTATTCCCGTGCAAGGAAACTGTTAATCGATAATATAAACAGGACTTTTTACGACCAAAATAAAACAAACTTACCTGAAAAGTAACAAGTGAAATATAGAGTTTAAAAAAACGGTATATATGAATTTACTATTAAAATGAATATCTAACTGCGGATGAATGTCTAGTACGTTATTATATAGACGCAAGGTGGATAGAAGTGGTGAATTATAACCTATATTTGTACGAGCATGTGGTTCATAGAAAACACGATGCGACCTACTACTAACACTGAAAACTATACATTTAGATTGTATATAATAAATAATTGTCATCTATGCGAGCGTTAGTGCAGGAACCTCAGCTTACTTATTTTTTTTCTAGCACTCGAGTATTTAATACTTAGGAAATCACACAAACTATTATAACTCAAAAGTGTAGGATAGACACTAGGTTTGATGGTAATAAATATACATCAAAAACTGAAATTGAACTTTTTCCACCATACGAATAGATAATAAAGTACACGTGCACCAATACATAACGTACGAAACACACTCATACGTACTCATAAAAAAAAACAACACTGAAATATTGTCATTATAAACAATAACGTGTGTCAACATTTGGGTAAGTAACACCGGAATAACCTAAACATCAAAATAAAAATATTAAATGAAAAAATTGTAAGAGCGTTCTCATCTGAGTATCGAAACGGTTTCATCGGTGAAACGTTTAGATAACGGAACGGTTACACCTGATCCGATTTGTAAGTCGTTCTACGATTATCCGATAATGTATACGATCGACAACAGTCCAAACCGTTATTTCTTCCGTTAATTAATTCGCGTGTACGATATTTAATCTTTCCCGCGTTAAATTTTCCCTAATTACAATTTTCGTATTTTTTAACTTTCTTTTATTATTACGAATTACACGTTTGTACCCGAAGCCCATAAATTTTATCCGAAATGCGTATTTTGTTTACGCATTTCAACCTGGCGTGATCTGCACATCTCGTGGTATATTTACACGAAGCTTTTCATTTATAATATTTGTCGCTGGCGTATCTTCCCGTTCAGACTCAGGTACCGAAATATATATCGTGAACGAATTCCGCCTAGAATATTGCGCGACTTGCTCTACGCGAATAGTGAAAACACAGATCAAGTGAACCAATTTATTACTATATTCCTTGAAAAAATTAATCAACTATGTATTCTAAGGCACGGGAGAGCATTGAATGGATTATGCGCCGAGAAACTGAAAATTGGAATGAAGGAATAACGATTGGTGGAAGAAAAATCTGTAATTTAAGATATGCAGATGATACAGTACTATTAGGAGCGAATGAACTGCGAATAGCAACACTTTTAAAACAAGTAGAACACTTCAGTCGAAGAGCAAATCTAATATTAGATCGTTCGAAATGTACCATAATTGATAGGGCGTAGAAACTGCCTGAAACATTTACGTCTATACCAGACATCAAAAATAGACTTCAACCACATATCTTGAAGCATATATCACGAGTAATTATAAATGATAAAAGTGAAATCAAAAGACGAATCGGAAAGCTAAAAGCGCCCTAGGAAAATTAAATAAAATACGGAAAGACCGCTCTATACCGATAATAACTAAGACGAGACTAATTGAAACGCTAATATTTTCGATAGTTAGCTACGGATCTGAATATTGGACGCTAAACAAAACTTTATGTCTTACGTTAGAAGTGTTCGAAATGATCTGTTATAGAAGAATGCTCAGAATACCGGGGACTGTACATCGATGTAACACATCAATTTTGGCAGATCTGGAAATAGAGGAAAAAGATAGACTGGTACAGAAGATAAAAAAAGAACTCTCAGATTTTTCGGCCACGTTATACGCCGAAATGGATTGGAAAAGACGACTATAAAGAGATTAATAGAAGGAAAAAGAAATAGAGGACGAACACCGACTCGGGTACATCAACTACATTCTACATACAGCGAGGATATCATCGACACATCAACTGACGGAAACGGCCCAGAATCGGAATGAATGGCGAAAAATAGTTTAAAAATGCTTATGATGGTCACGACGTCTGAAAACAGACAACGACGAAGAAGATGAAGAATATATATAAACCTTGTTCAGAATTTCAGATTGTCTGTTGAGAATGTAAAGAACAGAGTTTTTCAATGTTGCAAATGGGAAAAAAAAAGTTCAGACAAATCGTAATCAATTGACGAGCACAGCTTCTTTACGATTAATCTTAACGAAATAGAACTACGCAAGTTTAATAAAAAGGGGTTGAAGTTCATAGTAATAAAGAGGAGACTAAATGTAAGAAATAACAATTTTTAATTCGTTAAATCAGCCACTTCGATGTATTGATAATAAATAAACGTAACATACGTTCTCGTGTAGGTGTCTTTATGCTCCGTTCTGAAGATCGAATAATTCTATGATACGATATTATACCGTTATGATATCATCATTTCAAAAAAAAAAAAACAACACGTGTTTATAACCTAAATAAACAAATTTCATAAAAATGATAAGATCTGTACTCACAAATGATCTCTACTCAATCATAACACAAAAAGTTAACGCTTTATATCAGGAATACTGGGAGACCCAGTGCGCTCACACACATCTTTTTCAAATCAAACCAATCTTAGGACACTGGAAAACCACAGAACAAAATAAAAGGCGCAACGAAGTAGCTATAACTAGATTACGAATAGGCCACACCCTACTTACATCACAATACCTACTGAACAGTACACCTGCTCCAAAATGCCCAACATGCAATACTCCAATAACAATATACCACATACTACTGAAATGTGCAGAATATGCAAACCATCGAAATCTTTACAATATATCAACCAGTTCACTAGGAGAAGTACTACAGGATGACCCTAAAGAATTAAAATTTCTTGCAGACACTGGATTAATTAACGCCATACAACCATACTCTTAGACGCAAATGATCTTAGTAATGGAGCGTCTGTAAATAAAAGAAACAAAAAATAAAAACGAATTTCGAACGTAAGTTCCTTATCAAATCATCTATTACAGCGAATATAACGATCGTCGTGTTAATCGGATTATATGAAAATCAGGAAGAATGATGTCAATGATTTAAACAAACCGGCGATACAGGGTTACGATGCGTTTGAAAAATATTCTACATAATTTAAGAAAATCCGTGACACGGAAGAACGCACGGAAAAAATAATTAGAAGCGAATTAAATGGCAACAGTTTACCGCGCAGTCAGCGTGCTTAAATATATCGAAAGTGTTGTTAGTAAGCATGTGTCTCTCGAACAACGTGAAATTACTTTGCATATAACGAATGTTTTTAAGAAAAATCGCGGACAAAAATCCAGAATGGCGACTTGTCAGTTTCAATTAAAGTGATAGCGTAAAAAGTGAAAATCATTCCAATCGACACAGGAGATAGTTAGACCGGTTCAAACGAATAAATTCTAAACGCGCAGCATCCGGATTAATACGACAGTTTTTACAAATACCGTAATTCGTATAGCTATATGTGATTAGGTATGGAGCGTTTAACGAACCAGTGAATCGACCTTGACTGCGCTACCAAGAAATCCTTAGCTGGTAAAAGTTAGCTACACGTAGCAAGGAATGGATATTGTTGGTCAACTGATACGGTTAGAAAAATAAAAATGCAAGTAACGTCAGTCAATAAACAACAGATAACAAACCCACAAAATATAACTAATGTCCTATCTACCATTTAGATATAAAATAACATAACTAAAGAATACGCTAGACGACGATACATATATATATATATATATATATATATATATATATATATATATATATATATATATATATACAATGATACAATGTGTGTGAATATTGTTCAGATGACCGTTATTTGCAACAATATATTCATTCAGTCTCAGATTTCGTGGACGTGTCCGGTAAAGGCGACTCTTAAGCTGTCTCCATAAAAAATCGCGTAACTTTGAATTCTTTTCGAAACTCTGTTTGCACTGTCCTGATCGATTCACGATGAAAATAACGTTCCACACAACGCGCGATCCTTCTCGTTTTAAGATGCCATGATAACTGAAACTGAACAAAAACGGATCTCTCGTTGTGTAAAATAAACATGAAGCACGCTGTTTGCATTGTAGCAGTGTTAGCAACTGCGCTATTCAAAAAAGAAAACCGTCCGTATTCTCGGGGTCACCCTACATATATATATATATATATGTATGTGTGTGTGTATGCATGTATAATTCTGGCGTTCTGTTTTCACATTATTTGCAACAATATATTCATTCAGTCTCAGATTTCGTGGACGTGTCCGGTAAAGGCGACTCTTAAGCTGTCTCCATAAAAAATCGCGTAACTTTGAATTCTTTTCGAAACTCTGTTTGCACTGTCCTGATCGATTCACGATGAAAATAACGTTCCACACAACGCGCGATCCTTCTCGTTTTAAGATGCCATGATAACTGAAACTGAACAAAAACGGATCTCTCGTTGTGTAAAATAAACATGAAGCACGCTGTTTGCATTGTAGCAGTGTTAGCAACTGCGCTATTCAAAAAAGAAAACCGTCCGTATTCTCGGGGTCACCCTACATATATATATATTTGTATGTGTGTGTGTATGCATGTATAATTCTGGCGTTCTGTTTTCACAACCTGAGTTCAGATCCCTACAGAGACAAGAATTTCTTATAATAAAAATGTATCTAAACAATTCATTCAGCTACTCATCCAATTGGTCAGTAAATAAGTATAGCAACCTGTTCAGAAGAAAGAGAAAGTACATGTAAAGGTACCGCAAACCATCCCGTATTGGATTGTTCAAGAAGAAATGTAGCTGAGCCAGCTTCATCCAATATCATTTAGGCTACTTTTTCAAAAAACTTTCGATTTGACGAAACATTTAATTATTATTATTCTTATACGAACAGATTTTTCATATTTTTTACTATATACCTTTACGGTGACCGTTCTTTTTAAAATGCGCATATATAACCGTAATCCATCACGTTAAGTAAAACTTTAACATATCGAGCGAGCAAATAATTTAACTTTGAAAATTTAACTGAAATAAAATGTTATTATTTACTAATTCGAGGCGTAGTAAAATTAAGAATTTAAATTTAGAATCCAGGTGAAAAATTTTCCATCTACGGAAGAACGGTAAAATTAAAACTATTGACTAAGAAAAATCACTAATTGAAAAATGAAAATTTACTATAGGATCGGCGCCAAAAATTTGCGTAATAAGAAAATTAAGTTATTTTAATATATAGCGGAAAACCTCGAAAAATAAACATTTACGATCGCGTTTATTGATTATTGTTCTCAGAATCCGAGTAATAAAAAATAAATACCGTCAAACGGCTTAGATTAAATAACTATATATATATATATAGACATTCATAGACACGTGTGTGCCCGAGCGTTTCATATATTATACATATCCAAGTAAATTTACAATGATTCAGAAAGCCGTATATCCTAATTAGGAGAAAATACGTTGGCTGTTTACAGCTATAAAAATTTAACCTTTCGTTACTATCATAGCTAACACTAAACCACTACAAATTAGACATGTAAATTCAAGGTGAAATACATCAGTCTAGTAATAAAATTAACAAATAAAATGACCACACACAGGCAGAAGTACAAGATTAAAGAATTACATACAAATTTTTCTTTTATAAAATCCGTAATAGAGTTAATATATTATGCAAGACTAAGTTAAGAAGAAGAAATGTATATTAGTACTCAATTTTAATAAGTTAATAGTACTGCTCGCACGACACGATGTCGAATGCCGTTAGGGAAGAAAAAGTCTCTATTCGGTCTATCTATTCAATAGTACCAGCTTACTGGGAAAGTAAATGAGCCTGGGGGAAAGCCAACGTCAAATTTTTCATACTGGAAACTGGACAACTGGGAAACCGAAAGAAATTTTTTTTAAGACTTCGAGTCTGGCATGATGGATTTATAAACTTAGAACTACCAAATCGCCTCTGCAAACTAATTAAATTATTCTTATGCGAAAGATATTTTCAGGTAAAAAAATTGGACATGAACTGTCCGATAGATACCCTATTCAATCTGAAGTTCTACGAGGTAGTGTACTGGGACCACTACTTTAATACGTACCGCGGAGCTCGCAGTGACAAAAGGAACACTAACAGCAACGTTTGCGGATGACGCAGAGATCTTTTGTGCAATAATCATTACCCAATTAAATGTAACTGTAGTCCGCAAAATTCAATTAATGAAATATTTGCCTAGTGTAAATAATGGCGAATTAAATATAAACTAAAATAAAACGAGACATACAACATACACTAATAGACCGATAGCTATACCCCAGAGGGGTATAACAATAAATAACAGAACCATACCGGCTGCAGAAAACGTCATATATCTGTCTAGACAGAAGACTGACACGGCGAACACATATCCAAACCAAAAGAAAAGAGCTTGACATAAAGACCCGGCAGATGCTCTGGCTAATAAATCGTACAATTATACCTGAATAACGAATTATTAATATACAAATACTAGCACCTATTTGGAAGTATGGTTGTCAATTTGGGGGCTGTAGTGCCAAAAGTAATATTGCGTTACCAAAATAAAACATTACGAATGATGGCGAATGCTGCATGGTACGTAAGCAACAAAACCCTTCATCGCGATCTGAACATAAAGTACGTATCAGTAAGCGAAAAAGCAGAATATCATAAAAAAATAAGCTTCATAATCGCCCGAATTCGACGGCAGTCAATTTACTCGATGATTCCTCAGTCGATTACGTAGACAGAAACCGCTGGATTTTGATCATACACAAAATATAATTAAGTCGCGATGACATTGACACGTCTTCATTGAAAGATGGGTCATTCGTGTAATTTTTTTGATATCATAATCTACAGATAAGCAGCTGGAGCTAGATTAAAAATAATAATTAAAAAAAAAAAAAAAAAGAAAGAAAAATACAGAAAAACTAATAGGATCTGTATCCATAGCCAAGATGGCTGTGTCGTCTAAAAACGTAGCGGTTAAGTTTTGTTCTGCAACTGGAAGGTCCGCTGTATATATAATATATAGAAGTGGACCAAGTACCGAGCCCTGTGATATTCCTGCTTTTATGTCATATAGTCCTGTGACTGCTTCCTGGTGATTAACCTGAAATATCTTTGCGAGAAGTATGATGTAATTAGCTGAAAGTTTGTATCTGGGAGTAATAACTTAATTTTGTAAAGCAGACCTTGGTGCCAAACCTTGTGGAATGCTTGTTGTATATCTAAAAATGATCCAGTACAGTATATTTTGGTTTCAATACTTTGGTATATGAACTTTGTTACTCTCTGCACTTGTTCCACTGTGGAGTGTTTCTCTCTGAAACCAAACTGGTGGTTTTGAATGATGTTATTTTTAACTATAACTTTTATTAGTTGTTACAATAAACGCTTTTCAAAAACTTTGGATAATATTGGCAAGAGACTAATAGGTCTGTATGATGTGACCTCGTAAGCAGGTTTGTTGGGTTTTGGAATCATAATTATATCCGCCACTTTCCACGGAGCTGGAACGTGTTTAAGTTTTAAAATGAGGTAATGAAAACATATGTCTTGTGTGGAAGTTTTTGTAACAGTTTACCTTTAATGTTATCGAATCCAGGTGCTTTAACTGGGTTTACAAGGTTTTTAATTGTATATTTGATATCAGATGGTTGAAAGAAGGGAACCGGTGCACTCGGTTGAACTGTTTTTTTAAGTAGTTTGTAATGTGTTTTTCAAATTCAGAATCATTGTTTGAATTTAGGCACAGGACATTAGTTAGACGTTCAGCAAACACGACTGCATTCTCAATATTTGTTCTTGTCCAATATGCATCTGGCATTTTAATTGGTGGACTAGGCCTGTGTGGTCTTTTGAAAGCTTTTGCTAACTTCCATAAGGAATATTGGATGTCTGCATATTGTGTTATTTTGGAGAGGTAACTTTGAAGAGAGTAATCCTTTAGTTTAGCGATTGCCTGTTTCATGGATTTGCAAGTCTTATTGAGTTCTCTCTTGTGGACTGGAAATTTGCTGTTTTTCCACTGTTTTCTAATTTTCCTTTTACTTAATATAATTTTTTTGATAACAAATGGATAGTTATTTACATATTTAGGAGCATGTGTTGTTGGTGTTGTCTTGTAAGCAGCTTCATGTACTATGACTGTAAAATATTCCACCGCATTATCTGTTTCTTCACCGTTTTTGATGCTAATTATCGTCTAAAGCTCTCCCAGTTTGTTTTTTTGTTATAAACCGGCAAATAATTTTGCTTTGTGATGATTGTCGAGCTTACTGCAGCTATGACAGTTTAGTGGACAGATGATAAATCATAACGATTCCGATTCTACGGGAAATTGGATTGAACGATAAGGATATATATACGAATCATTAAAAATCTCTACTGGAACCAAGAAACCTATACGTAAAGATTGAGGGAGAGAAGTCTAGGGCTAAGGCAATCTAAAGAGGAGTGAAGGATGCGTGTTTATTCAATATATACTAAGAACAAATCAGCATCCGGAAGAAGGATTACGTTAATGAAGAGCGCCTGAACAATCTCCGATACGCAGGTGATACTGTAATTTTCACGGATAACTTTAGAGGTATTCAAACGTTGAAGAACAAAGTAGTAAAAAGTAGCAGTAAATTTAGTCTGGAAGTGAACTTCAACAAAACTAAATATATGGTAATCAGCAAGCACAATATACCCCGCACTCAGCTGATCATAAAAAACAAAAAGATAGAAATAGTTAATCACCATATATATATATATATTTTAGGAACTATAATAAATTAGAATTGGGATCAATCTTAAGAATTAAAATGCAGAATAGAGAAAACAAGGCACGCATTTAAAAAAATGAAAGTATTACTAACGTGTGAAGGGAAAGGAATCTAAAAATTAGACTACCCCGATGTTACGTTTTTTTCAGTACTTTCACATGGAATGGAATTCTGGACTTTGACGAAAAGCATGTCGAAAAAGCTGAGTGCTTTTGAGATGTGGTTTTATATCATCGTATTGTGAAAATTCCCCGAACTCAGAAACGTACAAACAAATATGTTTTATTGAAGATAAATAAAACACTGGATATCCTAAACACAGTAAAATCCAGGAAATTAAAATACGCGGGGCGCATAATGAGAACTGAAAAAAGATATATGAATTATTGCAGGGAATGTTCAAGGCAACATAATGGGACGAAGAAAAATATCTCGGCTCAAGAATTTAAGGGCATGATTTGGAGCAACATTCACGGAACTCTTCAGAACAGCAAATAGCTAATTCGACCGTTAACGGATATGCACTGGAAGAAGAAAAAGATGTTACCTCGTACGGGACTTTAGCGTTTCAGGAGGAAACGTCGTTTGGCATGTACTCACTCTATCGATCGTCAGACGACGTCTCTTGCCAACCTAATATTTTAGTTTTTTTTTTTTTTTTTTTTTTTTAAAAATAGTAATAATAACATTATGTTTAATTGTGTATTATCAAATCACTGCCCCGGCAGATAGCTGCAACAGTCGAAGAACTCATCCACGTACTCTATCTGCTTTCCTCTCCAACAGTTCTTCAACTATTCCCTCAGTTATACAGTTCCTTTCCTCTTCCAACCTCAGTTACTACATCTAACTGTTAAATCACCAGTGCCGTAATAGCCTCGGTAGTTAAACACGGCACTATAATGATAATTAAAAAAAAAATATTTAATGAAATGAAATAAAATCATCGGTTTACGTTATCGAATTCGTAGTTTGAATTCTTTAAATACGAATTTACATTTATGTAATTGCTAATACAAAAAACGTTTAAAAAACGATTAAATTATTTCAAAGAACGCGGGTATTTCCAAATTCGAAAAATCAAAAATTCTAATCGTAAAAACGATAAGTTTGATTATATTTTATCGTTTCGAACCAAACACTGATTTAATAATTTGAAAGATACGAATTTACGAACGATTTCTCCGATAATATTTTTCATTTGTATTTTTTGTCCGACTTTAAATGTTTTATTCGCGTTTCGACGGTAGAAATAATTTTTTCAATTGATCCGAGATCGACCGATAATTGATAGATATATTTTACAGATTGTAAACAAGTATTTTATATAGCACCGTGAAAATTTCGTAATTTCCGGAATGAAAATCACAACACACACACACACACACACATATATATATATACACGAATATATGGCACACTTATTTTATCAAAATACAACATCGACGATAGTTGTAACTAAGAGAAACATTTAAGAAAAAAGCCAAATATATTCACAACAGCAACAAAATTAGATATATATAGTTGATGTCAAAATGCTTCATCGTCCTATATATATATATATATATTATGATAATACTGAAAAGTCACCAATGAACTATGAACAATTATAAAAACGAGAATAAAGTAATTCATTTGTCTTAGGGTGAAAAAACAAATCTGTACTCATCCAAGACGCATGAATGTTTCATGTAATATAGCATGAAGCAAAACATTATTACACATATACACAGAGAGAATGGAGACGCAGACAGATATAGGTATAATAAATCAGAATAAACGGTTTGCAGCATGACTGGTTACTTTATTTATACACTATGAAGACAATACGGAAATAAATGAGATCAAATTAAAAAGATATATAACTAGTTTCGATAGAAACAGGCTGTTTCGAAAATGGAATCGTTAAAAAAGAAAAAAATCCAAAATGACAACTTGCCGACGTGAAAGTTGAAAAAAAAACAACAAAACCATAATAATCATTATTATACTTTCGTTGTACTCACGATAAACTTTCATCGTCTGCTTTTGATCGCACACGTGGTCGATTCTTGATAGGTCCAAATTTCTAGTAATATTTTATACTATCAAAATTACATTAAACATTTGTCCGTTTTCGCGTTTTTACAATGTTCCGCACTTCTCCCGTCTATCCGTATTTCATCATATCGAAATTGCCTATACCGTTCTTTTTATGCACATATTGTCCATATTATTATTATCTTTACTACTACTTACTACTATTATTACACTACTTAGAAATTCGACCTAAAAAGATAATACTGGACGACACACCCACAGCTTAATCCCCAATATATTGACACAAAACCAAAATTACTCCTGATACACTACCCAATTATTAACGGACATTGGAAATTTGAGTCTTATCTATTTCACTTTCATTCAAGTAAGGATGGCAAGATGTGGTGCAGTAGAAATTTCAAACCGTTTACTCTTTCCATGCCCCATCACAGACCACATAAGATCGGTTTTATATACATGTATAAACATCGTGGCAGCAGCACTAAGTGCTGCAAATAATACAGATCCGGATAAAAGAACAGGTGTTAGTCTAATGCCTCGATTGAAGCACAAAATTGTGAGAAAAGAAGGAGAAGTAATACGATGGGAATGAAATTTAGAAGAAATGATAGTAATAAGATTATAAAAATACACCCTATCGTCCGAGGAAAGAGGAATAAAACTGGAGTCCGTTAGGTGATTGGAATAGCATCTCGGCGTGGAAGACTTGTTGTATACATCTTGCGGATGATGGAATTGTTGCTATCAAATAATCTCTTGTATTGTTGTGTGTACGTCACTGACATATGGAATCTTAAGATCATTATGTAACGTCAGATTGGAGACGTAGAGTGGAGCCGACGTGAGAGCACGAAGTTCGACTGTTGTCGTTGTTCTTCGAAGATATTTTTACAGATAATACAGTGCAAACGCCAAATGGGGGTAATCATGTCAGTGTATTGCACCGCAGTAAATATAACAAACTGTAAAACATTAATTTGAATAATAAAGTATTAATCGGGAAAAAACTACTACTATTAGCGTCTTCGACGAAGACCGTGTTTCCTTTCGGATTTGCGTTCGTGCTATGCAACACGGTTACCGTAAAGATATTATAGCTTTCGAGAGAAAAATTCGACAGAAAAGTTGAGTTTACAAATACGTTTACAGATGTGCATACGACGTAAATTCAAGGTGGAAATTATTAAGGAAATTGTTGTTAAGACCGAGAAATCGTACATCGAACAAAGAATAAAAGATAAGGGAGCTATGCAGATTTAAAATGAAAAGTCTCGAATTAAAGGAATCCTAAAGGTCGATTAGAAAGATAAATATCATAAAAGGTTATCGATCAATCTACCTATTGACAAGAAAAAGAAACACACAATCGAATAAACAATAAAAAATACAGGAGGAGCGAACTATAACAGATTTAAAACGAAAAATCTGGAACTAAATGAATTCGAATGTTCGTCTAGAAAGATCGAGCATCATAAAAGGTTATCCACCAATTTACAGGTTAAGGACAAGAAGGCTAACGGTGCACAGACGCATATGATGTTGTCCGGAACGAGGGTGCCTTTGTAGTTTTTATAATAATTAAAAACTAAATAATGACGAATAACTTTATGTCGTGAACTTGACTGCAACTTTTAACAGTCAAACGTCCAATTATGCTACCAAGGCATATTATATATATATATATATGCGTGTGTGTGTGTGTGTGTTTTATTTAATATTGCTTTAACCTTTTCAGTCGCAATGTCCTCTATATGGGACATGAAATTTAATGTTAACTAAATTTTTTTTATAGATGAAAAGTCTCCATTTTAAAAATATTTATATAAATACATTGAAAATTATCTAAGGGGCACCCAAGAAGCAGTACTGAATAATAAATACCCCTATAACATTTATAATTTAATGTTAAGATTTTATAATGTGCGACTGAAAGGGTTAATGATTATACAAAATAAAGAGAGCTAACACCTGACCATTGTTCATGTTAACATAAATGAAACGAAACAATTCAGATTCAGTGATAAAATAAGATAAGTAGCAGTTATGTTTTCGTCAGGCGATTTGGACTCAGGCATGAAATCAACAACAACAACAATAATAATAACGCTGCTCGATGTTACAATGACAATGACGTCTTTCCCGGCTGACTCGATATTGAGGTATGCGCCGAAAAAATCGTTATTATGATGGACCGCTAATTTGATGTCGATTTGTATGCCTTCTCTGGAATAATTTTAAAACAACCATAAACACGGCAATGACAATCGCCATTCCCTTCTACTTATACTCGGAATGGAGTATTTTGCATTTGGCATATATATATATATATATATATATATATATATATATATATATATATATATATATATATATATAAATATCATGTTATATTGAACATATTAAGACACTGTTAACGATGTTTAAACTGCTGAAAATGTATAGAGAAAAGGTTCTACAGAAAACCGAGTAATTTATTATTTATTAACCATTCGAAACTAGATGATTTAAATAAGTTACAAAAGATTGAAAGTAATTAAATTTGCAGACGACCAAGCCATAGTGGCTGAGTCGGCAAGGATGCTAAATAAAATGATGCAGGAGCTCCATAGGACAGAAAAAGAATTCGGGATCGTAATAAACATAAATAAAACGAAAACAATGGATGACCAGTATGTAGAGATTTATAAAAAAACAAATCGGACAAAAATTTAAATATTTAGGGCAAATAATGTCGGATGACTTATATTGCAATCGGGAAATCAGTTCACGTATTGGATTTACGAAGCTGACGTTTAGGAAGGAACAAGATATATTAAGGCAAAAATTAATGCCAATGGACTTGAGAAAACGCCTGCTGAAAGCGTATGTAGTGTCTATAGCACTATATAGTGCCGAAACTTGAACTATGAATAAACGAAATGTGGACAAGTTGCAAGCTTTCGAAATGTGGTGCTCAAGGAGAATGGAGAAGATAAGATGGACGGACAAGATAAGAAATCAAGAAATTAAATAAACAAAAAAAGGGGATTAATTGATCGAATACGGAAAACGGGGTAAACCTGGATTGGTCATGTTATTATGTTATTAGACACGGAAGAATACTTCGAGATGTTTTCGAGGTCAAAATTTAAGGGAAACGAGGACGTGGACGACCCAGAATTTCATTCATAGTAGCCTTACTACGAAACAGAGAACTCGGTAGCTATATGTTGTTAAAAAGAGCTGCGGAAAATCGGGGAACATTGGAAAAATATCAACATGGAAAAAAGACAGTCTTAGGACTGAACTGAAAGAAGAAGAAGATGGAGAAAAGATCCCACATATACATATATTACATTTATACTTGGCCGATTTTCTTCCATAATATATACAGATAGTGCAAAATTTTGTAATAACGTTACTTTTATGTTCTTTAAATAAATAATCTTCTACGTTCAGTACTGAGACTATTGCAATTATTCAAACATTCAAAATTTACACTAACGAGTTGTCCAGCTTAAAAAAAATCATTATACTATCATTTTCTGGAAGTTATATATTAAATCTAAAGTATATTGTTTTCCAATCCGCGTCATTCGCATATGTTATTGAAATTGTTTAACTTGTCAACTTTCAATTTCTTCTGGTATTTGAGATAATAATTTGACTGTATTATCACAAGTGTCAAATAAGATCTTAATTTCGCATATATCTACACGTATGCACACGCATATACATATATATATATATATATACATACATATATATATATATATATATATATATATATATATATATATATATATATATATATATATATATATATACATATATAAAATCCAATGACATTATGTCAGCTACAAAAACAGACCAAAAGGAATATTGCGACTGTTCTCATTTGTACGTATAATACACAAATATTAATATATTATAACTCGTAAAATTATCAAACTGGGTGAAGAATAATGTGCCCACTAAAAAAATAAAAATAGGAACGTATAAAAAATCGAAGTCATCTATTAGATGGCTTATGATTACTGAAAGTGGTTATTTATATATATATATATATATATATATATATATATATATATATATATATATATATATATATACTTAAATTTGCACACGAATGTTGGAAATTGCTCTAATAAAAATATAAAAATATCTGATTAAATTACAATGAGTAGCTTGTAATCGTATAGTAGGTTTAATTCGCCGTATTTAGGATACTACTTGATAAACGGGATCTGTTTTCATTACTCTATCACAGTTACAACGTCGTTCATTGCTTTAATTATCTTCAATTTATGCAAATAATAACCGATAGAACCTTATCTAGTAAATATTCGGTACGTACAATTGTTTACATTAAAATGTTTATCTTAAAAGCGTGTGTTGTAATACTAGGGGGAAAATTTTAATAAGATTACCATTTGCTTCTTGATCGTATCTAGATTTAAATCCTGTCAAAACAAATCCATTAATTACTCTAACATAACATTTATATATACATATATAAACACACATACACGCATACATATATTGCCTGTCTCAAATTATTTAAACGGTGATCGTAAAAAATACTGTTCCATAGTTTAATCTTTCTCGTAAATACTACTATATGCCGACTGGAAAAAATTAATTACCATCAATCAGAAAATATTTCATATGTACGCCCATATGTTCTCCTCACGTATATTTTTTTTATTAAAAAAATTACACTTATAAATTTATACACATATTTTTCTCTCATTACACACACACACATATATATATATACACATTAATAATAAATAAATAAGTATATATATTTTTTTTTCTTCCCACATTAAAGAACCAAATATAATTTAAATTTCTATCCCGTTCGTGAGATTCTAAGTCAAAAAGAAGCTTTAATACCGAATAAAATTTAAAACAAATTATCCTAGTATAAAATTTGAATAGTCTCAATTAAATATATTTAAAAATATGTACGAGACAAATTCGCGAGAAATTTTGTAAATTTCAAATAATTAATAAAAAGGACGTTCGAACGGTTATAATCAATGGTCAATGAAGTGAAATACCCATACCATACAACAACGTTACAATTAGCAGTAGTTTGTTCTATTAACACAGTTGAATAGGAAAATAAATAACTGGTGACACTCCAACACCAACGACCACATATGACCTATTTCATGTATACATTTAATATCACACGCCAAAAGTATATTTGGTAAAAAAAAAAAAAATAATGCCAGGTTATTCGGTCAGATAACGACGATTATCATGAATTACTATTGACGCTAAACATACATACAACCATCAATATATTATATATATGTACGTGTACGACATGCTGTCTACATACAATGATAGATACATTATTAAATCCCCATCACTTGACTTAGATATTTGTTCACAATGACCCACAAGTAAATCATGCGTGGATTAAACAATAGGTGTATTCGTTCTTAATTATATATATATATATATATATATATATATATATATATATATATATATATGTATATATATATACACATATATACACATACACATTACCGTGGCTACCTGAATTATAAACGATGTTCAGATTGGAACAAAAATAAACTAAACATTCCGGCGAAATGATACTTCCACATTAGCGCTGGAAAAAATATGTTTATTTCGAAGGTAACGTACGGCGAGTAATATGCGTGGAAGCATACACACACACACACACACACACATATATATATAAATTTTAAACGAAATACTCGTGTTAACTGAAGACAATAATAATTTCAATTAATTAATTCCTTAATTGAACCTGATATTGGTTTTATTTAATTTATTTATTTTGTTTTAAAAAACTTAATAAAGTAGAACAGAAAGATGATTTAGAATATACTTTTAGTTTCATAGTAATAAGTTAAATAACTATTCTAATATTTTAGTAAGCCCATTATATTTTAATTATAAACGTTATTTCCTCATTCGAATCGAATTAATAATTTTTGTAAAAAAAAACTATAATAATTCAAGGAGTGAGATGACAATGAATATATATCGTTAAGACTTCGTCCATACATCACATAGAATAATTTCAACACACACGCAACAGCGCTAAATACACTTATATGCTTATTTATAATAAATCAGTGCAAATAAATATATATATATATGTATTAAAAAAATAAATAAATGACGACTACAGTCGAATAAAGAAGAGAACACCACCCTTGTTTGCGATATAAATACAAAGGAAACGAGTAACATGACGATAACAACTAGATGCAAATTACGAATAGGAATGAATAAATAGTCGGTTAACTACCAATAAATAAATAATAAGCAAAATACTACGACACACAGGACGGGTTAGACGATGTAGGAAAGTATAGTCGACATCACATAAATAAATAGAATTCAAAGAGATTAGAACACCTCTCTACTGTTTCCATATATGGTTAGAAGGGAAGCCGCTAACATAATTACAAGTACATTCCAAACATAACATAACACACGTACGCATTTTCATACACACTACACATATAACGTTGCGGAATAAGAGAAAAACAAGATGGGGAGCTAGCAGTTGAACGTCCTTATTGAATCGGAAAGCGCAGGCGTACCACACCTTCAGACACGTCGACTGGCAATCAGGAAAAAAAAACTAATTCATCGCGCCAACGTTTCTCAATGACCACATCCTGGAAAATTATTAAAAATATTTCGCAAAATTTTTCAATTATAAAATTGCGCGAGTAACAAAAAATAATTGGCGAGAGAAAAATCGCAAAAAAAGGTAAAACAAAATTTAATTCGAATAAATACGCACAGGCTCTTTTTCCCTAATAGTGAAACTGATGACAAAATGATCATCGTAAGAAAACCGCGCTCATTTTGTATAAAAATTCACGGAGAAATAGTTGAACATGTCTAAATGTCATACAAAATTTAATGATGGAATCAGACTAGCAAAACGTACGTTTCAAGAAAAACAAGGCACATTGATCTCAATACCGTACTACGGCTCATTTTGTATTTTTTCTAGCCAGCTTATCATTCTATTTTCCTCTGAGCCCACATCTCGAACGCTTGTAACTTATTCATATTCACTTTAATAATGAATAACGAGATTTCAGCACCTTTACGAGCTCTATGAACTACGTGTACAACTTCAATATTCTTTTTCGGAACCTCGACGGTAATGTGACTTGTTTTTCTTGAAACGTACGTTTTGCTAGTCTGATTCCATAATTTTGTATCATATTTATACATGTTCAACTATTTCTCCGTGAATTTTTATACGAAATGAGCGCGGTTTCCTATCGTTATTTAATAGAATAAGAAGAACACGATTAACTTGGACGGGTCATGTACTTTGGCACGAGGGATTACTTCGAAAAGTAAAATCCGTGGAAAAATAAACTGCAGTGAAGCACGTTTATAATAACCACGTTAGAAGACACCTGGTTAAAGAATTACGCTAAATTGTGGAAGACCGGATAAGACCAATTACTTACATGGCAATGGATCAGTCGGAGGACTGTACTGATGATAATGATGATGAAACGAATAACAAAACACAAACTTTAAAATTTTATCAAACCATATTTTAAAAAATAAATATACGGCCACTGAATATTTATCGATGTTGTAGCACTGTTAACAACTGCGCTATTCAAAAAACAAAACCGTCTGTCTTCTCTGGATCACCATATATATATATATATATATATATATATATATATATATATATATATATATATATATATATCTTATATATATATATATATATATATATATATATATATATATATATATATATATATATGTATGTGTATGAGATGTTTAACAGGATACGGAAAATTCGTGTCGGTTGGTTAGGACATGTAATGCGGTCCGAACATAATATTCTCAATATTGCCATGGAGGGTAAAATTTTAGGAAAAAGACTCCTAAAATAACATTTATCGACACGGCGCCAAAACAGACGGGTTTTACAAAATATGCAGATTTGAATAAGGCAGTCAGTGACCGCATTTTATAGAGGAATATTGTGTTGGGCCAATCAGCCAATCGGCTGTAACGTTATAATAATAATAATAATAATAATAATAATAATAATAATAATAATAATAATAATATATACGCATCAAAATAGGAAATTTTTCTCTAATTCATGGCTGCGCATTTTTTCTTATTATGGTTTCCTTATAGAGTAATTACATTACAATACACTATATAATATAGTCGTTTTGTCTCACTTATCGACGATATACATAATGTATCGAATAATTAATTAAATATTCGATTGACGAAAAAAAAAAATCTAATTTTTTCATTCGATTGCACACGAAATCACCGTGTATAGACACGTTAACAAACTAGACACTAGTGTCACTGCTGCAGAGTAAATTCTGAAATTCTCCGATTATTAACGGTTCTACTTCATTTCTGATCCGTTATTATTTGTAATCGATTCTTCGTAATTACACGTAATAATTGACTTTTCAGCTAAATGATAAATGAAGGAATTCGCAATTACACTTCTAACAGACCATCCATTGATCAGTCGATCTATTGGTCGGTCGATGTTGTAAGCGTGACTAACCGCGTAACAATGTCGCGTTCAATTAACGCAATGACGGTGTTAAGGTAAACCAGACGTAGAAAAAGAAGAAAGACGAATTTGTAATTTTTAATCTTAAATAAAATTTTACATTATTAGCGGCAAAACACAATTACAAGCGACACACACAGGACACTGTATTCTTCTCAAGTTTCAACGATTAATACGGTTTTATAAAAGTCTGCGATAATGGTTGTGCCATTTTGTTTGTTTTTTCAATTGTTCTATTACAAATTTTAAAGAACTTTTGTTTCTATATTCAAAAATCGAAATCGTCCCTCTTTGATTTATCTCATTTTCCTTTGGTGATAACTTATGTTCCATAATTTTGAAACGAAAATAATGAAATGATTTGAAAAGAAAGAATCGTAACGCGAGAATTCTCATCAACAAATTGACTAAATCGGATCTTGATAAAAATCAACACACGCAACTTACTTTTTGTATTAATATTATTATTATTATTTGAAATTTCACTTTATAATGAAATGTCATTGTAATAAATTGAATTGAATTGAATTGGATTTGATTATTAATATTATTCATATTATTACTTGTTGCTAAATCAATGTTGTTTATATATTTTTTTCTTATTTCATATTCAATTTATGTAAAACTAGGCTAATGATTCAGCACTCAATAGTGAGTGTCACTATTATATTTAATATTACTATTTTTAATTTACATAATGTAGTTCGCATGTAGCTACTCGCGCAAGTATACGCATAGCGGACATTATATTGTATCCTATTTATCAACTGCGTATTTAATTTATGGTGTAATGGAATTATTATAATTAGTATTTTAGATCATTATCTATATACTAACTTGTGTGTACGTATCTAAAATGTTTATATGTATTTATAGGAATGTGGATAAATACATGTATTATGTATATATGTGTGTATATGCGTATAATATTTATGTGTATATGTCTACGTATGTATAGATATGTAGCATTTATGTACCTTGTATTTTTCCATTCTATCCATTATTAAATAAATTTAAATTTGAATTATTACTATTTTAAAATAAAGCTTGATTATTATTATTTAATTGTTATATTATTATTGTCATTTTTTATTGTTCGGTTCAAAATTAATTGAAATTTTAAATCAATAAAGAGTTCCCCGTAAACGATCAAATTGGGTAACAAACGAAGTAATTGGGCTTACTCGGTATGATATTTATAAAACTGCACAAAAAACGTTCTCGGAGCATAGATTTGCTCAATATTTAGAAATGAATTATATTAAAAACGAAATAATAAAGTTGGGTATTTTATTTTTATGCAGTACTTTATTTGCGAAAAGATTAAAGATAACGGATAAAGTAAATCTATCCACCGATGTGCGTTTTACCTTAGAATTTTATTATATTACTTTCGAAAAGTATTCAACATCACTAAACGGTTAACTGATATAATTCAGAAATTTCGGACGTTATAATCGCCGGTTAGAATTAGAAATGCTTTCATCCTATATAACACAATCGTTGAATGAAAGTATCATATACAGACCGACAAATAAACGAATAGACAGGAAGTGTATTCCTTGGCACATGATGGATTCTAAAAACAACAGAACAATAACGGTACATATAAGACCGAACGTGATGTATTATCATACACTTACACAAACACATTATATATATACATATATATATATATATATATATATATATATATATATATATATATATATTTGTATGTATACATATAACCTGTTAAGCAAGTGTAGATAACAAATGAACTGAAATTGTCGCTTCAGGCAAATATCTCGTATTTTGTTTTGGACGTTACAACAAACCGAACATCTCGTATGCTATTATAACCAACCACATTTATCCGGAGCAAGATAAATCTAAATACTTCGTACCTTTCACTAAACACGAGACCCCGATCAAAAACTTTCTTCATATTTCGTTATAATAATTTTTATATTCAAAACAATTTTTTTAACTGAACGTTTCAATTGCTATTTATATAAACTTTATTTAATTTGGTACATACTATCAATAAATAACAAAGCTTCGTGGTAATTACATAATCTCATATTGCAAAATCAATCATATATATATATATATATATATATATATATATATATATATATATATATATATAATCATCAGTTTATCAGCCCGTGGGTTGGTTCCCATCATGTACTAATCGTTTCGATCCAAACATGTCGCAAGTCTTCTTCTTTAATTCCGGATATTCCACTTTCTTTTAGCGCTATGTCGATGAATGTTGATCTTCTACGTGGTTCCCCCCCCCTATATTGCCTGGATATTTTGATTCTGGCGTAAAGCAAAGTTGTCTTTTGCAGATATTTTATTCTATACTTCTTTTTTCGTTTAATCTATCCAGTACTAGTTTGTTGTTCATTTTCTCTACTCAGCTAATTTTTTGTAGATGCCGACAATACCACATTTCAAAAGCTTCTAATTTGTCTCGATCTGTTTGCTTCATTATCCATGTTTCCGTACCATATAGTGTCACTGACCATACCAAAGCTTTAACCGTGTTTTTGCGTATGTTAACGGACATTGTTATTTATGTAATAAGTGTATATTTATCGTTGAAAGCTTCGTTCCCATATACTATTGTTAATATCTCGAGTACAATCCACATTACGCGTTATGGTCTGTCCGAAATATTAGAATGTTTTTACCTGTTCTATTATTTAATTTACCAATTTTGTGTTTATTTGCGAACAGACCGTGTATATATGTATATATTGAAATAGAATAAAACCAGCTGTTTATAATGTATTAACGAAAATCTTTTTTTATTTGAAAGACTCGTGTATGTTACTACGTATGGAATATCATTCAGATGCCCACAGCTGCATTTCACGATGGCACGAATCCGAGTGGCCTCATTTTCAATGACAAAGTAGTATAAATCTGGCTGAACATAAACGATAACATTGATAATGGCGACTTTAAGAGCACTAGTCGATTGCGGCTTAGGAAGCCTGAAAAAAAAAATCTACCGAGGTCAAATAGCAAGATATTAGCAATTATCGTCACCTTTGCGAGAGGTAACTCTATCTTCAAATTGTTCATACGAAATACTCACCGTTGCGTCCACTGTGTAGTATGCTGCGCAATTAGATTAATAAACAGCAAAACAACATTAAGCAAAACCCTATGTTAATTTCGATTTAGATTGCAACGTACGTGATAGCTTATACGTCATTATAAATGGACGAGTTATTAATTTTTATTAATTTTAACGGATATAACTGACATTTGTACTTTAACGACTAACGTACAGGTCGCATTTACAAAAGAAAAGAAATTAACTCAACATCCGGATGAAACAACTTTACTGACTATTATCACTCTAAGCTATCGCTGCAGAATCGTCTGTTAATATATAAAATAGTACTACGTCTAGTATGGTCCTACGCAGCGCAACTATCTGAACTCTCTGAGGTTGCGCAAATACGTCAGACTGATTATCTGTCAGAACAAGGCTCTGCGACTAGTATACCGTATGCCACGGTACGTGTCTAACGATGTTATACATCGGGATCTGAGAATCGATCCAGTGGATGAGGTTCTACCCGGAGGCTCGCACATAAACATCTGAAGCCATTATAAAACCACCCAAATCAGCTGGTAGTCGAACTATCACACACTGAACCGTCATCAAGATTCGAACAAACAAAAATGAGAAACTTAATCCTATAATCGTTTTTCGGGGGATCTATCATTGGATACTCCCCTTGCACGTGATTATATGTACGTAGTGTATATATTGTGTTATATATGTATTTTATGATATAATTTATTAGATAGCCTTACTCTTGGCTAGTTATAAAACAGCAAATATATGAAGAAAAAAAAATTGTACTTTAAGAATTAATTCTTAATACGAGAAATTTTATTAGCACTGAACATTCACGTAATATAAGTACCGAGAATAAAATAATTAAAACCATAACGTTCTCGACTGAAACCAAAATTTTTACGCGTTTATGATAAGTTATAATTTCGACGGAAAACAATAACAAATGTATAGTCCGATTTTCCAGATATCATCCGCTGAAACAGACTTATCAACTACAAAAAACTGACAGTGAAGTCAATACGTAATTTTTTTCTGAGGTTTTAAGTCTTGAGACAGTCTTTCTGAAAAATACACCTACAAAATATGCCGCCAGACTGGATACGAATACGTCATTTTTTACTGCGGTTTTGAGTTCTAACAGTTTTTATACACCGCCAGTATGGAGACAAATACCGAGCGTGTGGAATTCCATATCGCCAACTAGGACATTATTATATTCGCCGAATGTATTTAAAAAAAGAAAGAAAAAAAAAAGACGATTTAAAAATAACAAATTGGACTGGTGTGTAGATCGATGACGTAATCATCAGCGACGATTATTAATTACGAGGTATCGTTCGTCTTTCATCGAATGAGAAGACGTATCATCAGTTTCTTGCGCAAGAGAAATCCGCCTAATCATCACTTTAATAATGTAAATATGATTTTCTTATATGTCCGTTAATTATTCTGGCAGTATTAAATAATAGCCATTGTTGTCTAACCCATTATTATTAAATCCCATAACGCGTAGTAAACGTCGACTTGACTTTCAAACACTTAAGAAGGAAGTGAAAACGTTTACGGTAACGAGAAAAGTCATTTTAGAAGTATCAACTAACAATCCGAGGAGAAATAATTATAAATAATACCGAATGGTTTATAATGAAAATTCAGGAACAGGCTGCTCTCAGCACAAACGCTATAAATAAGAACATTAATAAGAGTCAAAACTGCAGTAAATGTCGATTGTTTAAAGAAGAAAAAGAAACAGTAGAACGGCCAATATGTCGCTGCAAGATGATCGCGTGAATATTTAAAAAGACATAATAGTCCAAATTATCAACTTTTTTAAAAAAAAAATTACATCATGTAAATCTCCATATACACCGTTTGTAATTACCAGGGTGGTTATTACAGCATAAGGAGACGCGTGTCTAATTTATATGTACGCTAGGAGTCCGTTTTCTCTGGCAAAAGTCAGGATTCTAACTATTGATTGAGGGTTGTTTAAGTGGATTTTGTGTATTCTGTGTGGTGTGAGAGTTCGGCAGTTATAGATTAAGTGTGTGACTATTGGTAAATGTCCGCATATTGGGCAGTTTGTTGGTGAAAGGTCTTTGGTGTGATACGGCTGTATGACACATACGTAGACGGTTTAGCGTATTCTTTTCTGCTTGTGCTATATCTGGAGGCCACCAAGATTCTGATCTATTAGAAGTTATATAAAAAAATATTGTTTCCAGCAAATCGAAAATAGTAGCAACACAAGACGGAAAAAGAAATTCGTAATAATACTGCGGGATTTTCGGATTCAGACCGACAGACACTTACAACATAATACACCCTACATTACGCTGAAAAGAATCGTGTATATATTACAGATATGTTAAATCTTAGAGATGATAATAGAATACGAGATAAAAAAGAAGAAAAAATGATATAGTATAAAAATATTTACAAACAAAACTTCTAACTACATTCCCCGACAATTCCGCAAGACGATTAAAAAAAAAAGCAGGAGATAGTGCCGAGATTCTATTCCAATAACTTGAAAAAATATATATATATATAGTTTAAATCAGAAGAATAAACGATTTTAATAATTCGGAATATCGATTAAAAGTTAAATAATAACCTTACGAATAGCTATACTAATGAAATAACTAATGATTTAAATATACCATATATCAATTAAGTATATATAAATAAACCAGCATAAAAAGTTTTTTGATAAGTTGCAATTTAAATATCAACCCACATATACGCAAAATTCATTTATTTACACTCTCCGACAATTCCACAAGACGATTAAAAAAAAAAAAAAAATGAGGAGATAGTGCGGAGATTCTATTCCAATAACTTGAAAAAAAAATATTAGTTTAAATCAGAAGAATAAACGATTTTAATGATTCGGAATATCGATTAAAAGTTAAATAATAACCTTATGAATAGCTATAGTAATGAAATAGCTCGATAATTCCAGTACTCCAACCTTAACAATACCTTCACTGAGAATCTAGTTGTCTCACTGGAGACGTTAGATTAATCACATTCTTATTACCTTATCAATCACCATTGTTTATGATGCTTTGGTGCCGGTACAATGAGGGGAAAAAATTACGACAAAAAAAAAGTAACAATTATTAGCAGTGCACTCAAATCCTACGGAACCCGTCAGGATGACAACAGCGCAGATTCGAAAATTAACACTATTAAAAACGGTCTACATATCACGCAGATAGCCTTGTGACGCCTAGATCCTCGGATAGGATATAGAAAATCGAAGACGATTATTCCAGCCAAGTGTGGCTGCGAGAACGAAGAAATAATAATAATACCAAAAGAACCGGTCGAAATTTAAATAAGAGCGAGCGTAATAAGTGGTGTTCGATTATTGTCGTTTCGAAAATTGTTTTTTTGGAGGTTACGAAGGGTTTCGCGGAGAGGAAAAAGAACCACAAGAATCGAGATGAATACAGTGAATCATTCGAGGTGTTCCGATGGTATACGATTAGTATCGGAAGAAAGAAAGACAGCACTCGCTTCATCAATACACTCCTATTGTATAAATGTAAAATTAGTAATAGAAATAATACAAAAATAATGTACAAGACTGTGGAAACTTTAAATGTAATATTAAATTTAAAGATATCAGAAATAATAGAATTTACTTAAGTCGAAAACTTGAAAACGGCAGACGAAAGAACAGAAAAGGAAGTAAGAAGGATATTCTTCTTCTTCGAGTGACTTCTCGTCGTAGGAGGCTGGCAAGTCATATGACGAAACCAATCTCGATTGCTGCCCATCCTTATGATTTCTGAAGCCTTCCCGATGTTCAACCAATCTTGTATATTTTTCATCCAATGTGTTCTTCCTTTCCCTTCAGTGTTTCCTCGGAGGATAATTTGTAATAGCTCGTATTTATTAGTAAGAAGAAGAATAGTACTAGCTAAATTCACAAAAGAGAAAGTTTCTTAGTTCTAAAAATATCTTTCAACACACTGGGAAATTGTTCATTAACACATTTTTCTGAAATTAATCGGAGATTGTAACGATAATTGAAACGGGAATAAATTGCACGATCGGTCATTGAAATCTAGCAGAAGAAAAAACAAAAACGGAAAAAGGATACCAAGAACTCGATTTATGAATGCCAAAATAAAAGAACGAACATGTGTAAAAATAGAGGACAATGCTACTGAGCGCTTTAATAAATATTATTATCCCACATCACAGGCACACATTGACGAAGTATACAAGAAGACAAAATAAATAGATACCGTGAACATAATTCCCCTTCCCGCTGGTTCTCCCGAGATCGCAGAGTATTTTTATTAGATCGAAAATTAATATTACTAAATATCGCCACAAGTATACCGATCTTGCTCAATCATCCAGAGAAGAGAGAAATTTGTAAAGCTTGTTAAACACGTTAGCCCTGCTAAAACTTTAGCCAGCACAACTGTGATTAATGATATAATAATTATAATAATACGAACTCAGTCGCGCCAGATGTACATGAAATCATAGACATTATTATCGATTTGAAAAATAATAAAGCAGCGGGGAATCATAATTGCAGAAGTGTGGAAAAATGCAGATATAATCACTGTATTTCAAAAAATAATTTAAGAAATATGGATATCAGAAAATGCACCAGTCGATTGGAAAATAATTAGTTAATTCACCACTTCATAAAAAATGAAATAGAATCCATGTTAATAATTATGGAGCAATATTGCTTCTACCGGTAACGTACAAAAAAAAAAAAAAATCGTTTAAAAGAGCGTTACAAACTGGATTTTAAAATACGAAGTAGACAAACAGCTTGGAGAATATTAGACAGGAAGATTTGGCCGGAACAGATAATAAATTTGAAATTAATACTAAAATATAAAAGATTGAGATCCAAAAACGTAATAGTAATTTTTGTTGACTTTAAGAAAGTTTATGTATAGACAACATTATTTAACATATTAGACGAATTGGGTGTAGATAGTAAACTTATCGCCATCATTAAACAAACATCGAAAAAAACAGTAACTAAAGTTAAATTTTTAATAAGAACAGGATTAAGACAAGTAGACATCGTCAACATTATTCAACTGTGTATTAGAAAAGATAATTAGATAACGGAGAATTAGAACAAAGGTATTCGAAGAATTAGATTAGGTAAGAGCAAGAACGACATAGAGATCGATTAGCTTTTGCAGACGATTTAGCGATTTTGTCTAATACCGTAGAAGATGCGATAAAACAAGTAGACATTTTTAAAGAAAAAGCAGGATTAAAAATTTCTTTAAAAAAAAAATAAAATATATAACTAACATAAGAGGTGCTCCGAAATATTTAAGAACGAAAAACTACGCGTAAAAGAAGGGTCGGATTTTATGGTCATCTTAAAAGGATGACAAAAATCAGAATACAAGAATAAGCTGGTTTGTAAAAGTTAAAAAGGACACTTAGACGAAATGAAAACTATTTAGAAAGAAAATTGAAAATTTCAAAGGTTTCACAGAAAAACAAGGAAAAAAACTGCCTCAATATGGACGGATGAAAGACAAGAACATAGGACGATGAAGAAGTATTGGCTGGAGAGAAAGAATCGTGCATAAAATTATTTCACGTGGTCCTTAGATGGCCTAATTCGAAAGAAACCCTATAATAATAATAATAATAATAATAATAATAATAATAATAATAATAATAATAATAAAACATTAAAGTAACGTAATCCGTTTCGGATCATATTTAAACTAAACAAATGGGAAAGGAAATGAAATTTTTTATAATAAAAAAATAATTAAAACACCAGAAAATGTAAAAACTATGAACACACACAAAAAAATAAAAATAAAATACTACAATACACACAAAAGAAATATTTTTTTATTAAAAAAAATCGCTTTTTTGCGAATTGTAGTATCTTTCTTTTTTTGTTATTCGCTTTTACATTTTTAGTAACAAAAAAATGTTCTTTTTTGGATTCTAAAAAATTTTTTAGACGATTTCCCGTTTATTTTATTTAAATAAAATATTAGACAAATATCGTCTTAAAGCAATGTCCACACAATCGATCGAAGTCGCGATATTGATATTTACGTATTATAATAAATTATTCATTTATTCGAATTTAAAATATATTATTATTATTATCACAACGGAGCAGCTTTTTAATTTTTATGTAGTTCACAGCTCGCGCTATAAATGTGAACAGGAATTAATGATTACGTATTTTTGTTTTCGTTTTTTTTTGGAAAGGGGCAAGTGTGCACCTCACAGAGCGTACTGTTATACAGGCATGCCTTAATATTCGTGAGCCGTATATGTCGGCTTAATTGTGCATAGTAAATAATAAGTTTGTGCTTGTAGATGCGTATATGTGAGCATGCCATGCCTATTTGTATACTTATATCTTTACGTTATATTAGATTATTGTACATTGACGGATCTATTCATCTATATTATATACATTTGTATATATGTACTTCCATACGTGTAAATATTGTAAATACATGACGAACATTTGTAATATCGCATATTATATTCGAATAAATTTGAATATTACTACGATTCGCTTTTATCGATGATGATCCATTTAATTACGAGACAAGTATTTTTATCATTTAAATAAATATCAGAAATAAGAGTCAATGCGAGCCGAATTATATAAACGATTCGATTCGGATTGTAAAACAATTTTTCTTCGTAACTCAAATACCTTCATCGATTTGCCTTTCGACATTTTTACCGTTTCGATTACTTAATTAGAATATAATTCATAAAAACCGTACGACTATATCGCCGTTAATTATAAACTTAACGGTGATCATTAAAATTTTTTACATTAAAAGTCGTTTATATATCCGGTAGAGAAAACGAAATACACAATGTCCGCGTTAACAGACACAGCAAGAACACGTCGATTAAGAAGGAACATTACGAACATTCGTCACGTAATATCGCAATGACGACGCGGCCACCGAAAGAAAGAAAATATGGCTTAGGCAGGCTCCCAACAAACGGCCAACGGGATTTGATCTCAGCAGAAAAACATGGGCTGCTAAATCGCGTCAGAACCGACGCTGCAAATCGGGGGACCGTCGGAATCGGAGTTTGCAGCTGGTATAGAAATGATGCAGCACTTCGTTAATTTAAAGTAAATAGCTTCAATAAAGAACTGAATGAAGCAAAATGCAACAGATTGACTGTCGGACGTTAATTTTGTAATAAAGAACATATAATTTTTCTTAACACGAACGTATTCGTCCTTTAATTTAATCGCGTAATCGATACGATAAGTAAATAAATAAATCGATAATAATTCTTCGTTTAGGAAGTGCCGAATAAAAAGTTTTAAATGATAATAATCGAACATCGTGAAACAGATATACTCGCAAAAACACGCACACGTAATAAACGTTGTTGAAGACACATACCTTAGCTCGTTTAGCTCTAGACGTATGTTCGGATCGGCGCAAAATTTTCTCGGCCGAAGATCTAGATAAGGAATTTTCTCGCGACGATTTCAACAAATTTTCGGCCGACGATTTTTCCTCTCCTCTAGTGACGGTGGTAGTTTTACGAACAACTCTAGTAGTAACCGATTTAGTACCGGGTCTGCTACGAGATACTTTACTACTATGCTGACTGCTGCCTTCGACGTCGGTAGTAATACGACGACTGGTATATACCGCTTGCAAATCTCGTACATTATCACCGACGGACGACGTTATCCTAGTGGTTTTTAAATTACCGTTACCGATAACGATATCTTTCACGTTATCGCGATCGTCGCCTTCTCTGGTAGCCTGTACGAATAAACGAGTACCGCCGGATCCGTTTCGTCGTCCATCGGCCGACGAGGACGAAGACGATTTAACGAAATGATATAATTCGGCCGATCGATTTTTTCGCTCTTGTCGTTCGTATTCGCGTTCGTAATGTTCCGATCGGTGACGTCTGCCGGACGACATATCCGGTGCTCGTTCTATCCTTTAATTTTTCTTCTTTATTTCTTCTTACTTCTTCGTAATAATGACTTAACGACTTGGGTTAAAAAATAATCATTATCGAAACCCAACGGTTGGGTTTTTTGTTTTTTTTTTTTATTATTACGAACTTTATCTTCTAGTACGAGCAACGTCGATCCGAGTACGGTAAAACCCTTTAACGTTTATAATCGTTTAAATTATTGCACGGATGTCGACGATTATTATTAAAGATTATTATCTAACACCAATAATAATAATAATAATAATAATAATAATAATAATAATAATAATAATAATAATAAATGATGAAACTCGATTTTGTAAGATTGTACCATTGGTAATTGGAAACAACGGAACAATATGGAGCAGTCTAGGTAACGGCATAAAGAACCTAGGACTATCACACCATATATGATGGAACAAATTCAAAAATCAGTAATGAAGAAAGTTTGTAATGCTTGCTAATTAAAACCCGTATTACAAACTCAAACCAGCATGGATGTGAACATTGCGGATAATAATCACAATAATAATAATAATAATAATAATACAAACCACTTATTCAAAAGCAAAATCCTATCAACTAAAGAGTGACCCAGAGATGGCGGACGTTTTTTAAAAAAAAAAAAATTACTCAAAAACTAGTCGACCAAAATTTTTTTGCATGAAATTTTATTTAAAAATAGGAAAACGAGTAGCTGATAATCATTTGCGGAACATAATATCGTTCGTATGCCCGCAATTTGCAACTTACAAAATTTTCGAATATTTTTTCGAGCATAGTTGGTTGAATTTTTGAAATTTCTTCGGAAATCACCGAGTTTTCAGGTGTTCCTGATCACTCGGGCGTATTTCGTAAAAGCGATTCTGAATTCTTTCCGAAACTCACTTTGCACTGTCGTGATCGATTCTCGTCGAAAGTAACGTTCCACGCAAAAACGCGCGCTCCTTCTCTCGTTATAGGATGGATAACTGAAACTGGACAAAAACGAATTTCTCGTTTATACTTTAAACCTGAAGCACGCAGTTTGTGTTGTAGCAGTATTACCGACTGCGCTAGTAAGAAAACAAAGCCGTCCATCTTTTTTAGGTCACTCTATAGAAAAGATTGATAAAAAAAAAAAAAAAAAAAACAGCTAAACGACTCATCTTAGACAGTCCAGTAGTTTACTCAAGTATGAATATAAGACTGCATCGGTATTTAAATACGACGATTAATAAAATATACCGGCATTAAAACATAAACCGAGAATATTCATAAATATACAATAGTAGCCATTGAAAGGAAAACGATTTAGAAATGTAAGAAAGGATAACATACACACGACCGATAATCGTATGGGCTACGCGAAAAGAGTTCTAAATATGTTATGTTCAATAATTATCGTGTTATTTGAACATTTTCACATCAGTTATAATAGAAAACGCCGTTAACTGAAACTATTTCAAAGAACCTAATAATAATAACAATAATATCAATAGTGGTAACAAACGTCTATTACGGAGATATTGTTCATTTTTTCTTCTATCAAAGAATACTGAAACCATAAAATGAAAGAAATCGGAAGAATATCCGATCCAAATGACGGAATAACGGGGAATCTACTGAAAAGAACGATCGAATGACGAACTTTTAAAAACAATCACGAGTTGATGACTAAGTAAAAAAAAAACATTAAAAAGAAAATTGTACGCATTCTTGTCAGCGGTGGTATCCTATAATTTTTCGATATAGTAAGTGGAAACAGAATGGAAGGATTATTAAATACGTTCTAAATCGAAATCAGTTTAAAGGAAATTAATGGTTTAATGAACGACATTTGGTCACCATATTTTTCATCAATATCTAAGCTTTCGCGTTTATAAGAAATATAATTTACTTTCAATAAATCTGCGAAAACACACACACACATATATATATATATATATGTAATCGAAACTATGTATCAGTTAACGATACATTCCCACCATTAAATGAATATATTTTTCCAGAACTATAAAATTATTGTATTACATCAGGAAACAAGTCCATTACATATTTTTAATTATCATTATTATTACTATATTCATACAATATATCAAGGTAAGAAGGGGGTAACATACGTAATAATCTGGTAATGCGTTTCAAGCGGTCAGAGAACAAATAGGAAACGAAAAAGCACAATTAAAAAATTACAAAAAAAAAATAATAATTTAAAAATCACGACGGATATACGAAATACGAATTAAGTTAAATTAAGCGCGTTAACAGCGAACGTTTAGTACTCAAATCGCGACATTCGAAATATACCGACGCATTTTAGAGAATAGCATAGTGTGTAGACTGTAGAAGTCATCGAGAAGTAAAGTCACCTCCGCACACGAACCGACATCAGTACCATTACAGGAGCTACATTCAAAGACAGGTATAGGTAGAGGGTATAGCTATTATCGTACACCTATCAGTCGTTGAAAATATATATATATGTATATATATTTATAAAGAATAACGAAGTTAGAACGATATAACGAGGAGTGCAGGGAAACAGGCTTAACTAGATACCGTGAAGGCAAAAAAATTCAGCAACATGTATATATATATATATACACAAAAGTGTGGACACTTCACTGGGAAGTCAGGGGACTAGGACAGGGAATATAAAATGGATTGCGGGGTTCATACGTACGTATATTATATATTATATTCGATTGTGGACTACGAACACCGCTTACCCATACATGGACAACGACGAATAATAAGCGTGATATCATCGGCAGGTAAGACCTTAAATAAAAATAAAATAAATAAATAAGGTAATAAGAAAAAAACGACTGTAAAACAGAATAACATATAAAGAAACCGCGAAGAATAGGTCGCGTAAAAAGGGTTGCAGAGAACAGAAAGAGATAAGAATTATAGGCAACAATTTAAGAATGACAAAGAAGTCAATATAGTTTTATCATGGAAGATTCAGCGTAACTTCTTTTGGTCAAGACGAAATAAACGATATATGAACGAGTTGTTTTATTTTAAAAAAATACGCTTCATTACAGTATATATATAATATGTATGTATTCAATGTTATCGTTGTCGCCCAGAAGACCAATATATATATATATATATATATATATACACAAAAAAAAAGGCATAAATACAATGTATAACGTTTGAATTGTTACTTAATTCGTCTCGTCTGCAATTTTTAATGCTAAACATTAATTTCCGTTCGTGTTCGTCTCGGTTTTTATTTTTCGGTTCCATTACTTGAAGCGTTTCAGGCATACCGATTTAGCTGAATTGTTGTGCAGGCGTTAGGAATTGAAGCAGACACACAGTAGAATCCTCGTGATTTTAAGGAGCAGGATATTAAAATACATACGTATCATTTTGCTGCTGTGATTTTTTTTTTAGAACAGTCATATTATTCCACATACTCTGGTTCATTTTTTAATACAAACGTACATAACACACACATTAATATATATATATATATATATATATACACACGAATGTACGATGAAAATAATCACAAGAAGAATAATATAATTGTAATTATTTATTAATCGTTGTTGCTGTATACGGACGTATTCTTAAAATATGTACGTTGTAAATCTTCGTTAAGACACCTTTAGATTAAAAGTAGAAGTGCAATATCCGTATCACCCTCATAAATAAACCAAACCAAAAAAATCGTATTATCTCTTAAAAAGTCAACTATATATCACATCTGTTTTTTTCTCTAATGGGTGCGCCTTTACAACTTACCCAACGTCCGACTAAATTTCAATAAACGTGGACAACTTCTGTAGAAATATCGCCATGTCTAGGAACAGATATAAGCTTTCAAGATGAAGAAGGGACAGTACCATATGGTATGGAGCATCGTTACGCGATGAACGTAGTAATTTAAGGTATAGTTTTCAACGTGATGTACATTTGAAGAAAATATACGATCGGGATTGAAAATTGCACATCTGGTTTTGAAGAAGTAAGTAATTTCTCTAAGTTGCATAAGGAGTAATTATATTAACGTACACGTTAAATAAGTATAATCAGTTTTTACGGCAGCGACTAAACTACGTCGAGTTAAATAAGGAAATAGTGGAATATAATTTCAGTTTATGAGAATGTATAACATTTTCTCATTTGTTGCGAGCAAATTGCAATTTTCAGTCGAGTGTGATTTGACTTGCGACACGACGATAAATATAAACTAAAAATTAGACAGGCGTAGTAATTAACCGAGCCATTATGCGCTTATTGTCTGCTCGTTGGCCGAGTGTACCACTAACTATTGAATACGTAGTTCGATTTCCATACGCCTTGTTACGTACGTTTTTTTAAAGGCCTAGCAGAAGTTTGCCGCTCTCTTGAGTAGAGAGGCGATTAGATATATTTTTTTCTTGCCGCTATTGTCGGAGCTTGTTGGTTTGAAAGTTGTAGGTCATTCGTAATTGCACATTTTCATCCTTTTCGATGTACGATTCGTTCACTTCTTGGGATCTATTACATAATTTTTTAATATTTGTCCCAAGAAATCATAGAAAAAGTTTTTTTCCAGAATCCTATTATCTTACGACCTGACTATTTTAGATAATTTCTGTAAAACAACAACTGCATAGGTTGACAATTTGCCCGCTGTAAAATGTTACTGCGTCTGTTTGGTTTTTTTTTTTTTTTTTTTTTTACGACTGAGGTTTCTGATTCGTTCAGCAGCGTCGGTAATATCCCCAGATATATCATATTTGTTGGCGGGAGAATGGGCTCATTCTCGAGTACCGTTTTGATTATCTTATTTACAGCAACTGAAGCCAGCTCTATCTAAGCTAATCTTATTGATTCATTTCATTCTTTCCACGTGTTTTATCGCAGTGCGGTTTTCAATTTATTTTTCATTTGCAGGTTGCACGTGCTAGCTGTAACCTTTTCTTCACTTTTCCATTTACCCTCCTCTGTGGAATTCGTTTCCCCCCCCCCCGGTTAATTTCTTCGTTATTATGTAACCAAAGAAGGGTAATACGTGTTTTTCAAGAACAATTTCAAGTTCTTTTAAACTGGAAACACGTTTATTCTACAAGCCGTACTCAATATGTCGCTACATCGACACTTTCCGAAATTGTAATTTTGTTGTTTCCGACATCTCGTGATCTTTCCATATAATTCCTCCGATGCGCCATTTGCAGATATCATCGTAATTATCTCAACCATCAGGTTGGTAGGCAACATAACTGTCTAGTAATCTTCTGTTCCGGGCTAACTTTTTCACTTCGGCATAGCTTCTTTTCTTTAATATGCTATCCATAAACTTAATTATAGGTCTTCCTTTTGGTCTATTTACCGTTTATAATCTTTCTTTAATTAAATTAGCGATCCGAGGAGAATGTCCGATTAGGCGACCAATATATGTCAAAATAAATTAACTTATCTTTATCTATATTGTGCAGCCACGAATCTGTCGCTAATTTCTAAACAAAAAAACCTTTTTCCAAATGTACCCACCGCCCATATAGCTCGCAATTAACCACCGATACATATCAGTAGACTCTGATTTACGTTTACTTTATAATTAGAACTGATTTATTTAAGCCTGTTGCTACCCGAACGTCGAGTGAGCTGTAGATGTGCGATTTTACATAAATTTTATACCGCGTTAATAATTCTCAATATAATATGTTTTATACTTATTTAAATAGATAAATTATAGATTATATTTTAAAATTCGTATAATTCAATTTTACGATCGATGATTGTTCTTAATTCTTCTGCCGAAGTTTCGTACGAAAAGATAATATATTAAACTATTATCTTAACGATTTTTTGATATATTTAAAATTAACGTTTATACAAATATACGCATAATTTTGATGATACCATTTTGTTATATATACTGCGGTGCAGGTGAGATCGTTTTATTACTGGCGACCGAATGTAAAAGAAATTCCTTGCACACATCGGTAATGACTATATCAAGTATTATGCGATTAACAAACTACAAACTAAATCTCTCACGTAAAACATGAAAGGTCTTCATACTCGTCCGTGATACATACATATATATATCCGAAACTGCGGTACTCAACTCACACATACGATATTTTAGTAACCTCTAATACGAGAACGTTAATAATAAATAATTTGCAATATAACGTTATTTTAATTTAGGTTTATTGTACACATATTGCGAAAACTAAGAATAAATTATCCAAATTTCGCAGAATAAAATTTAACTTTAATTAATAAAAAATTGTTTTAAAAAATATTTCGCTAATTATAAATGGCTGCGGTTACACACGGAAGCCACCAGTGGAATGATATTTTTGGCAGTGGACACACAGTGGAACCATGCATAATATCAGTTATTATGAATTTACGAGGCAGAAGCTGCATCGCGTGACCACTTTGTATGACTGATTTAGACAGTTAAACAGCGTTCAGACATTTTTAACACGTTTTATAACATCAGCTGTGTGTACGTGACAATCATCACGTTTCCAATGATGCATTATTAAAGACCGTGCATTTTGTTTTCTGTCCCTCTAAGTAATCTACAACAGCCTGCTCTTCAAAGGATTAAACAATCACCGTATTAATTAACCTCGTAATTGTAGAACACGTATAAGAACAGTTATATCAACTATTACTATTCGATTTGTAAAGTCCCGATAGTTATACTAAAAAAGAAAAAAGAAAAATAAAAAAAAACGGGAGTGTAGTTCTTTGTTCATAATAATAATAATAATAATAATAATAAATATTTTAAATATAAATAATAATGTCCGTGAATAAAATCGAAATGCTACATATATCAATAATATTTCTAATTTATAGCGAGTTCATTTTATTTAATTCTAACGCCCCAGATATGTGTATTTAATGAAATTCTAAAGCAAATGGAAGAAATATTTTTAGAGTAAATTTCAGTTCAATGTACTCCACATATAGTAATACTTCCATTAGACAGAATTTTCTAGTTGACGTTTAAATGTTAAACCACCTCTTATTATACGTCAAGTATATCTTAATAATCTTAGTATATTTTAATCGATCTTAAATTATTTTTCGTACAAACGTACATTATGTTTAAATATTTTAAATATATATATATATTTTTAAACATCGTAAATTTCGAAACTTTTTACACCAGATTTTTATGCTATTTATATTAACTTTACTCTGCTACAATTCATTACTTTTTTTTTGTGCTATCAATGTATTAACATCTCATTTAGTTATTTTTATACATTTCCTTTTTTTGAAACGCGCGCAAGAAAAATAATAATTAAATTTCTATAATATAAAAACGACGGGAGTTATATACATATACACACGCACACGCAAAACTAATTCTTTACGTACAGAGCATTCGTAATAAGTAGACAATATACAATCCCCTTCAACACCGACATATCGATGATGATAATGATATCGTAAACGGGAAAAGAATGAAAACAAATTGAAATGGATTTTGCGAAATACGGCACAACCTACGTCTAATAATATCACTACATCCTACATCGAGGGATCTACGTCTGCCGTCGACAGTCGTGGTACTAGCGAGCAGCTGTTTGTAATTCGAATAATGTCCTTAAACCACATAACCATTTTAGGAAACCCGACAATTTCTGTAAGAACGAACGCAAAAACAAGAGCCCACGTCTAGACAACACCCACAGGCATTCCTCAGTTTGCAATACCAAGGCCTATTACTCCCGATAAGCCGATAAGTGTGTGTGTGGTCAATCAATATAAATTTCGTATCAAGCTACAACATCGTTTGCCGACGAGAACGATTAAACTCAATTAATTCGCCTACCGGTGTTACTTTTTTTAATGTTACCAATATATAAATCTATACGAGAAACAATTTCAGTTTTAGGCCCTAAACATACATTCCCAGTTGCGTCACAGAATATCGTCTCCACGCGGTGGAAGGTCGTCTAATAAAAATGATGATAATTTACATCGACTAAAGATAACGATTTTTTTTCTAATATATATATTTAATCTTTTGTAAATAATTAATTTTGACTTAGCAAAAATTTAATATACTGTAAGCAAAATAATTTTAATAAATCGAAAAAAGTGCAGCTAGTGCGTCACAGAATCGATAAATAAGTGTAAAGAACATCCAAGCACGTATTTTAAACAGAAATAAACGAAATTACGATAATATATTAAACTTTAATCCTAGATAATATACTAAAAAAAAACAACACAATTTTAGCAAATATTTTATCTTTAACTTTAACGTGTTCATCCAAAAACAAAATAAAACTGTTTAATTTTTATCCAGCATTAAAATTGAATTATATGGATCAACTATCGTAAGTAATTTGAACAGAGTGCAACAGCAGCAGTCAAAGATACTTCGTATAATCACGTCCGCCCCATTCTACGAATCTAACCCCGCATAATGATTTGAATCATTTGTCCAGAATGTTTGCATTAGCCAGTACGAGAAATTATTTAACAAACTCAAACATAGCGGTAAACCTATAAACTGCCTTGAACGCTGGATCTTTTTGTACGCAAAAACAACGTACAGTGAGCTAGTCACTTTGCGCGATAATGAACAATGCTATAATGATGGATGATATATATATATATATATATATATATATATATATATATATATATATATATATATATGAGACGTCCTCACATTCCACTTCAGTGTAAGATTTTTAGCTAGTTACATAAAGGCAAAAAGTTTTCTGATAAAATATTTATAGCGTGCCTATAAAAACTGGTTTATTTAAATAAAGCTTTCCGATATTAAATCGTATTTACAGTACAACGTAGAATAATATACTATAATGCGTTTAAAAATTGAATACTTTGAAGTTTAAAATGATCAAAATAGTATAAATGAAACCGAACGAAGTATTTCTAAATTTCCATTCTGTGGACGTCGTGTATAAAATAAACTCAAAAACAATGATCGACATTGGTACGATATCTATTCCGATCTCGATACTGCGCATTTAAAATTTTATTACAATTATATCCCCCCTCCCGTAATTTATTCCAATTTTTCAAGGACATTATTATTTTACCGAGTAAAAGCGAATCATTTCAGAAAGAAAAATTAATAAAATATTTCACAAAAACAAATTTCAGTGATTTCTTAAAATCGAGAATATTCAAACACATTTATATACATAAATTCATATATATATATATATATATATATATATATATATATATATATATTCAATTTTTTACCTTGAAAGTCAAACACTGACGAAATAATATTGGTATGGTATCGTTAATGATTTGCACAATGATGTAAAAAGCAAACCTTTAAAACGTGAAAATAAACTATTATAGAACACAGCCCGATGAAAAATATGACCTTGTTAATTTATTATTTTATTACATTAACGCCATCTGGATGGGAAGCGAATAACGTAATTTTCTCAATACGGAATGCAACGAATACATTTAAAGACAAATCGTTCATTTATAATAAATTTAAAAAAAAAAAAGTTGGAAAAATCGTACTCAATCGGTTGATATACTTTTTAAGAAAAGAAAAAAAAATCGATTTCATAAGTTAGAACGGATAATAGGGAAATATCGATTTCGAAGAAAAAGGTTTATTAAGAACATTACTGTGTAACATTCGTGAAAAATCGATATGGTTTAAATTCTATTTTCGTAAGTTCAATACTCATTTATGACGATGAAATAAAGTATACGATAAATTGATCACGCGTTAAAATCGAATAAAGGGCGGGAACCAAATTTTGAACATACCGAAGCACGACTTCACGAACAAACCGACCGATCAGTAATAAATATATTTGAGAGTTCAATACGAATAAAATTTATATAACTAACAATAAGATCAGAGTCCGTCCTTTCTGCTTTTATAGTCTTATTAAGCATTAGACGTATTTTACGATAGTTCATTTCGACAATCGTGAAACTACTGAATCTATTAAACAGCTTATTAATACAGTGGCTATTCCTATACATAGATAGGTTGCATGATTGCACGACCATCAGAAATATCCTGAACAGCGTATTAATTGACGATGTAATAAAATAGTTACTAATTATTTTATAGGGATTAAACGAAATACGTGAATTTTAATTATATTTTTCGTAGAATATATTATAAAACGTAAAAAATCGTTAAAAAAGTGCTTCGAAATACTTAGTTACAACGGTTGATGGTTGCACGCTCAATGCAGCCTGAAGGAGGCATTAGACTCGTATACATATGGTGATTTTACGCCTAATATGGGTGCAGAGTTCACTCAGGGCCGTATTAGCGACTGCTAGTTGCAATCGTTTTGAAGAGCCCCTTGAAGTACACACATAAGAGATAAGGCAGAATAGGGTTTTTCTGGTTGTGTTGTTCATAACACATGGATGCAGTTGCGTTCGTATACTACCGACAAACAAACGAACGAGTGTGCGACTTACTCAGATTAGTTTGTCTTATTCAAATTTCTATCGGCGTTCCATCTTTTACTGTGTACATTTCCGCGTGTGAATTGTTTCATCGCATCTATCTAGTTTATGTTCGTATTATTATTTAACTGATGTTATAATATATGTAGAAGTTTTCCTTACTGAAGTTTTATTGTTTGTACAAAAATTGATCATTTAACTTTCAGAAGATTGTTTTGTGTAAATTGTGGAAAAATAAGAATACTTAATTATTATATATTATAGTTTATTGAATTAATTTCGTTTTAGTATTTTACAATTTTTTATATTTTTCTAATTGTATAAATTTTGTACTTATTCTCGCGGAAATAAATTTTTAATATATTTCCATTTAACATTATAATTTTTTATACCCGAATTATTGATCTAACTTCATAATTTCTAGTTTTTACGATTACCGTTTTAAAAGGTTCTTGTATTTGTATTACACTTTGTTGATTTTGATATAATCATGTTATTTTGCGATATTGTGTGAAATAAAAAAATAAATTTAACCACAAACCGCAACTGTTGTAACGTGTAAAGTTTCAGAAGTAGACTTTGAATCCTGTACGATGTTACATCTCGTTAATACCGCTGCGTGGCGTGGAAAGTTCTGAAGCGAAATTTTCAAAATAAAATCGAAGCCTTCGACGAAATCTTATCGCGACCGCGTAACTAATAAAAATTCGCCGAACAGAAGTGGATGTCGAAACACGAGGAATATAAAAGAAATTGTAATATAACGGACAGGTCAAAGAAACCGTAAAAGTATCACATTTTTCATCTAGATACAAAAAAAAAAAAAAAAAAAAAAAAAAAAAATAGTCACCACCCTGGTAGACGTGGGAAACAGACGTGAAAAGGTGGCAGGGTACGAACTACCGAAGAACTTCAAAAGGTATTCAAAAGAAAGAATATGAGATCATTTATTTACTTTTTAAAGCTAAAAATACGCGCGAAAATGAATGTAGAAAACTTTTAAAATTACGATAAATAGAATCGGCTATAAAATTAAATTATTATTAACGAAAAATTGACGATATATTAAATATACGTTGATCTAACCGGGAAATAAAAATAAATTAATTTAAAAAGCGGCGCTTTAGCTATATTTTTATTTGAATACTTTCGATTCGCAGTCAAGACAAAAATGGAAAACTTTAAAATGAAGTAAAAATGTAGTTAATGAACCGATTTTTAAAATCAATTTAATTAATTTCACGATTATGTCAACGTACATTTAGTACATCAACCTAACTTCCTGTACAGGTGGCTGTTAGGCTTAATCGAACAGGCGCCGACCTTTTACACATAAATTGAACGCGTTCGTAATCTTATGCGAACCGCATAGCCGTTTCTTGCAACTATTCATTCAATACACACACACACACACGCTTCTACTTTATTACGTATTAAAATTACGTAAAACGGAATAGAATTTACAATCGGCATAATTAATCAGTTACACCGACGTCAAACACATCTCGCAAGAAACGCACGATACTAAATTGCAAAAGAAGATTTTAACGAATTACGTACGAATCTGCGTCAAAACAGGTATACACGAGCGTTTAATTTAATAAGAAGAAAAAAAGGAAATATATAAATATAAATAAAACTAAGGGTTCTACCTACACCTGCTACCCACGAAAGTGTTCCGGTTTATCATCTCCGCAAGTGGGAACATCATAAGGGGGTCTAATTATGATAAGTTTTGCACTATTTTTACTTATTTATTAGAGCACGCAATTAGGAAGTACTAAAAATTACATCCGTGTATACGTAAACCAAAAATATCGTTTATATATTAGTATTAAAATAATATTAAAGATCGTGCAAAACATTACTACATGCCACTGCAATATATATATATATATATATATATATATATATATATATATATATATATATATATATATATATATTATGGATAGAAATAAGTTCAGAAATGCAATTAGGACATTCCGAAGTTTTGAAGAAAAATTGAAGAAAATCGGTGCCAAATGGACAGATGAAAGAAAGAAAAAACAGCGAAACAATGAAGAAACACTGGAGTGAAAGGAAGACGAAGAAATAAACATCGTGAAGATATTTTACCACGTGGTCCATAGTTGGTCAATTCGAAAGAAGAAGATATATTTATATAAATTATTGGATATTGTAAAATTTCTCATTTCAATTACTGACTACTAAAAAGGTTTTCATTTAAATTACCGGCTGTGAAAAATTTTCCATTTAAATTACTGGCTACTATATATCAAGTTTTACATTTAAATTGCTGCCTATTGTAACATTGAATGAAATCTGGTGCCCATATGAATTTGCAATGATAAAACATAGCTTGCCGCTGATTATAGATACAGTATAACCCACATTACGAAACGAGTAAGAGAATAAAGAAAATCGAACGATAATTTACGTCTACGATGGATTTATCATTATCATCATCTTTGCCATAATATGTCGTCTATCCGTTGCCGCCAAATTTTAAATCGCAACGAGTATTAGCTATTTATCTGATGTAACACAAGCGTTTTCATTCTTCTTCGTTCTATCATTTATTTCAAGGTTCGTATGATCAATCTGCCATGTCTCATTGCATGACTTATCCATTTATTTTGTTTTAAAGCGAAATCGGTTATAAAAATCGTTTTTTTTTTTTTTGCTTTCAATTTCTCCAAAACACTTTTGTCCAATATTTTATCCGTCTATTCGATCCTTATTTACGCTCCTTCAGTGTAACAATGTTTTAAATACTAATAGGTTTTTGATATATATATATATTCTTTTTGTAATATTGACCTACTTAAGTATCCTTGTTTCGGTTCTTAATATACTTCATCGTTACCGTAACTTTACATAATCATTTTGAACAACTCGCATTAGTTCTGTTTTTTCTTTTAAATATATTAATTTTTACTTGCTCGTGAAATTTATTTTTAATATCCATTCTAAGTTGATATATAACTCGTGTACTAGTTTCATATCTCACCTATATATGTTCCAATTAACTCACTATTTTTAAACATTATGTTGCTTTGTCGAATACATTTTCTCGATCAAAACTATTCTTCCCGAATTATTTTTTTCCTCATTATTAATTTTAACCTTAGTATAGCATCCTTACAGAATTATTTCTACCAAACACATTCGGGAAAACCACAACAGTCTTATTCCTCTTAAAAAAAGTATATATATATATATATATCTTCTTCTTTCTCTTCAACCTTACGGTTGATGGGTTTGAATAATTTATAGCAATGTTAAATTCGTCTTCGGGAACACATTCGTGCTTTTACGTCGACATAACTTTCGCCATTTTTTATTTGTTCCATATATCCAATTCTAGGTCTTCCTTTACTTTGGCTTCCGTTCATTTTCTCTTCAATTAACGTTGTCATCCATTCCGAGTGTCTGATCAAGTGCCCAACCATTTCATTTCTTCTTTTCTTTATTGTATCTCTGATTTCTCGTCGTTCATTTATCTCTTGTTGAACTTCATCATTGGTAATCTTACTCGTCCAATCGTCCAAGGTATTTTCAGCATTCTGCGCCAGCACCACATTTCGAACGCTTGGAGCTTATCGTTCTTTTCAAAATCGTCCATGTTTCCGCTCCATATAGAGCAGCACTGCAAATAAAATACAGCTTTTTACGAAAATTTTTCTGATATTTAATGGCATATTCTTTGATACCAGGGTTTTTCGCGAGAGCTATCCTTCTTCTGATGTCTTTTACACTTCGACCGTCTGATGATATTATACTTCCTAAATAGCGGAACTCTGTTACTTGGCTAATATTCTGGTTGTTCACGGTAATATTTAGTTTCCATTTTTTGTACAAGCCATGACTTTAGTTTTTTTGGTGTTTATGTTCATTTTGCATTTGTCCTGTATAGCTTGACTTAACACGTTTTTTTTATTTATTTATTTATATATATATATATATATATATATATATATATATATATATATATATATAGCTGGTGAATGTAATACAAAGCGTATCTAAATTAAAATGTAACTGGGCTGGTCATGTCGCTAGAAGGACGGACGATATGAACACCGAGAGAAGGGCGTAGTCGCCCGTGTACGCGATAGCAAGACGACATTCAAAAGTCAGTCGGAGTGAAATGGATGAACTATGCTTGGGGGAAAATGAAAAGGAACGCTTACATACAACAGTGAATAGAAATAAGCGAATTGTGATCGTGATATATATAATAGTACATTAGAAATAAATGAAAATATGATCTATTTGTTAAAGGACACGTTATTAGGTACCCACGAATTGTAAACAGAATTTTATTAGAGAAAAAAACTGAAATTAAGGTTAAAATGCTCGGGTAATTCGCAGCTACATTGATTAAAACAGCGTATAAGGTGATTCGTAAAAATTAACAGAATAAGACGTCCTACTCCGATCGTTATTGCACAAAAATAGAAAAATACGACGGCCCCTTCGAAATACCGATTATACAATATACTATACGTATAAGCGTTTAACGATGCATAACGCCGGAGAAATTACGTAAAACTTCTATTTCGTAGAACGTAGAAATGTTGTTCCAAAATTTTAAACCCGGTATAAATTTTTCGATAATCGGCGTCGATTAAATATGCTCAAAAATGATCATCTAACGATTTACAGAAGAATAGAAATTACGTAAATGTACGTTAACAAAAAAAAAAAATATATATATTTCAATTTATAAATCAGCGTCCTAATTGTATCAGTTCGTATATATTATAAATCCGAACACCGATTTTACTAACATTTATGGTCACACTACGGACAGCGTGACCAAGAGAAACGGAGTAATAAATGAACGAAAACAAAGAACGACAGGAAATAAAGTGAACGTGAACTGTCTTTTTCGCAATTATGTTTAGACAGTTGACCACTCCGCGAGTATTCTATGCGCCACACAATTAGTTTATTAGTTGGAAAGCTGTCTATAGATCTTCGGAAGGAACGACTCGGCCGTATAAACATAAAAACAGTTTATCCGAAATTTGACAGTATAAGTGGAAATCCACTGACCAGTATATGGAACAAACGATTCGACCAGCACTCAATCCGAAGACGTAAATTCATTAAGAGTTAGGATTTCCACTTTATAACTACTACACATGAGACATGTGTTAGGTTATGATGATGACATTATAAATCGTTTTGATAAGCGCGGATTAACTTCAGAATAATATTACGGATATCAAAAGTTTATCTGCAGTATTTCCTTAGTAATGGACATACAAAAAAAAAAATAATAATAATAATAAAAAAAAAATAAAAATACTCTTCGCGTTTTTAAATATATCGCGATACTCTATAAAGAGTATTTTTATTTTATTTGTTTATACGACAATTTTTCAGACTTTAATGAGAAACATTATCATCCTCATCGCAGAATATATATGCAGTGTTCGTGATCGGTCAGATATCCTGGAGAAAAATCGATGAAACAGTCGACCGCCTGCTTGAAATGTACATACTTTTGGCAATACTGTATGGTATATGCTTTTATTCATTTTCCCTTATCACGGTCTCTACTAATATATAAAATTGTCCGTATTTGCTGGAGGTAGTAACATGTAGTAAGGAATACACATCAAGCCTTTAACGACGTATGAACTTTTAGTCTCGATAAAATAGTAACAAAGATATTCCGTAGATGTCGAATTTTTCAGTTATATAAAGTGTAACAGACTGATCTCGTATCAATCAAAAATTGCGTTAATTTCATTTTATTTACAAGAGTAATTATTAATTAGGACGTCGATAATTTCGTCAAAAATTGATAATGTATAATTAAAAGGGTTGTTCGAAGAAATAATTTTAACTTTCGCAACGACGACTGCTAAAAAAAAAAAACTTACAGTACTAAAGCGAACAATATATGTAATTATATTTTAAACTATATTTTACTCGTTTAATATAACAAACGCGTAATTAGGCCAGAAAATTGCACTACCATTCGTCTAATTTGATCCTATATAAATAGCGGAAAGATAAAAATAGAATTTAGAAATTTGTTGAAATGCTTCTAGCGAAGGTAAACGACAAAAAAAAAAGTAACTTAATTATTGTTAAAGCTGTGGACGAGATTCGAATTGACATAAGCGAAATATAGGGTGGCCCAGAAAAGATGGACCGTTCTGTTTTTTGAATAGCGCACTCGCTGATACAACGGAAACCGCGTTTAGTGTACACACGTGAAATTCGTTTTTTCAGTTTTCATGGCATCCTATAACGAGAAGGAACACGCGTTTGCGTGGGACGTTATTTTCGACGTGAATCGATCACGACAGTGCAGAGTTTCGAGACTCAAAGTAATGTTTTGTTTTTTTTTTGTTTTTTTTTTTTTGAGGAGATAGCCTTTACGAAACACATCCACGAGGATCTGGAACACCTGAAAACTCGGATTTTTTAAGCAATTTCAAAAATTCAGGGACCTATGTTCGAGAAAGTCGTAAATACTCAATGAATGTATTGAGTTATTCAAAAAACAACAAACCCGTCCGTCTTCTCTGGGTCACCCTATAGATAGAAACCCGCGGGGAGGACGAAAATTATTTAGAAGGAAGAAAAAACCAATTCCATTAGAGACGTATATAATAGAATAGACAAACTACCGATGTCGAATATACCTACTTTTGAAAAATAATTAGAAAAATACGCGTTTTTTCATCTTCTCTATTTCGGATAACACTGTATTCATCATCATTAAGTGCCGTCTCATCCGAGGTAGGCGACTACTTAGCTCGGCATTATTTGTTGTACAGTGAAGGTAGCTTACAAAGTAATCATAATATGGCACTAGCGTAGTCGGACACACTCACGCACATACCGGAGAATTGATTGTAATCGTTTTATTGCTTAATTGTTATTAGCGCGCAATGGTGGATTACCATTTTACCTTCCACGCGATAATATTACTGTTATTTATATTTTTCGATGATAATTTTTGCGTCATCGATGATCGTATTCGAACTCGATACCTTCCATACAGAAAACCGCGTGCTCTAGAGCCACTAGGCTATCCCGACGAGTAATTCTGTATTATAAGAGTTATAAATTGCAAAATTTACCCCCTTAAAGTAGTTTTTAATTTATTTGTATTTATTATTGAGAATGAATGCTAACAAAAATTTGATTTGATTCGATTATCACTCGTTATTATCTGGCAATCGCAATCCGCGAACAGGTTCGAATTAATTCAATAAGACGCGTTATATACTTTTTATATACGCGTGTTTATTAACTTGCATAATTACGATAGGAGTAATATAATTAATAATTATTTTTTTTCTTTTTACACCGTACGCGTCGGAATTATTTTATTTAATCAGATAAGTTCCGCGGTTAATTTACTACTGAGAAATAATTAGCGAAAATTTGCGATTAAGATTGTATCGGTTAAATTTAATAATAATAATAATAATAATATTACATAATGATGATAAAATTAATAAGTGGTACAAAAGTACCTTGTCGGTAATTCAGTTAGGATAATCAAATTGAAACTAGGCACATTCTTCATTTATCAGTACAAACGTTCTTACGGCTAACAGACACGCCTATACATCGCATCGGAAGGAATATAATTAATAATAAACAACGCCAAAGTATTAGCAATTAATTTTTTTTTTTTTGTAATATTAAGTTTAATCTGATTATTTACAAATATGTACATTCGTAATTTATCAAAAGCAAATATTCTAACGATAATATATCAGACGTACTACACCACATTTTTCTAACGAAGGCTTAAGTTTCGTACCAATGAACGAATATAATTGGTAAACAGGTAAATGCAAATATTTAGTCGATTATTACGAAAAGAAAAATAAAATGTCGATAAATCCGAACTTTAGCCACGATCATCTGTTAAAATTTTTATTAAAACACGCTAAAAAGCTCAAAAATAAAATGGAAAACGTATTAAAAATCGATAAACGTTTTCGTATAAGCATTATAATTTTATAAGCGATATTACTAGGCAAAAAATATATACGTTGCAATTTAGACGCGGCCTATATGAATTATATTATTATATACATGTTTTCAGTCGTCAATTTTATAATTAATTCGAGTGGCGAAAAGCGTGCGCAATCTACGACGGTCTAAAATTGAAGCTGGAACATTTAATTTAATTTAATTAACGTACCTTTTTTCCCTTGCGAGATTAATTTTAATAAAAATAAAACAATTAAATAAAATAAAGACACATTCGGAACAGTCGCGGATTAATTAGGAAAAAGAATAATTAATCGGTGAAAAACTAACCAAAAACGTGTAATTAAATTAACGATAATATGTCGGACACGCGAATGAATAGATAAATTTTATACATTATTAGTACAAAAAATTATTAATCTCGAACGATACCGTTCTGCTGATGGTACTACTAATACTCTGAGGGCGGAAAGTTACAAAAAGACTAATGCACTATATTTTGTTAATTTCTGAAAATGGAACAGCTTAATAAATACGGAAGAAAACTACGCGGACGAAACAAAAACTATTTATTAACGAGTGGGAAAACACAACTATCTAAGCTGTTGGAAATATCGACACTAACACCCGAAATAAGAAGGCACATTGAGATGACGCGCGATGCATTTATGAATCTGAGCTTCCAGATAGAAAATTAAATCTGGAAATCGAGAAGATTTTAAGATGTTACCCGCATATACCGAACATGTAAAATAAAAATATGTATAGGAAAACGTAATCACCCGAAAATTATTGTAGAATTTGAAGATAACATGAAGTAAAAAAAAAAAAAAAATAAAAAAAAAAGATGAGAAGGTAATTACGGTTGATGAAAACGAATATGGTGCTCAAAATTAGAAAATGAAAAAATAACATCTCTTCATACATATAACGACAGGGAACCGATGTGTCTACAAATGATAAAACGTAAAAAAGAGCATCCGTAGAGGATTTATCGCGTTCAAATTATTAAGACCCGAACTACAGTCGCAAGAAGCCCACAAAAAATTATTAAACAGGTTGCAGAAAGAAAAGGATTAAAATTATTAGTGGAACGGTAACATCACTCGAGTAATCTACTATACTACTTCTACGTCGTTGCTTTATTAAGCGAGTAAACCGGAGTGGTAAATGTTATATATATATATATATATATATGAAAACTATTAAAGGCAGAATGTTCCATATTAAAGGCAGAATGTTCCGTGTTAAATGCAGAATGTTTTATATCAAAGACAGAATGTTCCGTATTACTATCATTCGACGCTAATACTAGCCCCCTTTTCTAATTCGTCATTTTAGTAATAGTACGAAATAATTAAAAAATAATAAAAAATATAAAATTAACGCGCCAAAGTATAAAGTTCTCGATATAAAACGCTCAAATTCGTATACTGAGTATTCATGCAATTCCGTACGAATATATATATATACACACACACACACACACACACACATATATATATATATATATATACACACATATATATAACAGAAAATTATAGAACCAACCGTTTTAGTTATCACAGTGCTTCTGACACGAAACTTCAATGTTAATTTTCATAATAAGAGACATTCGATTTACGTACAATGTTTCAGTGACAAAAATGTTTCGAACAGTGTGGAATGTAGTGATTTAAAAAAAATTAAATTAAAATCACTATACACATATATATCTCACATTCACTTCAGATTATTTTATAAATGTTTTTTTACTTTGCTATTTTTGTGATATTTTATACATCTAAATTAAATACATACTTTTTACGTCTGTTTTTTTTTTTATCCTTTCATATTTTTGTTATTAATCGTATATTTTTTTATATTTTATTAATTTTATGCCGACTTGATAATGGCTTAATAGCCGAAAAGCGTTGTGGTCTTTTTATATTTAAAAATTTAGCGATTTTAATTACTTTTTCTTTGTCTTTTATTTTTGAAAAATATTTATATAAATTATATCTAGGGTCATATAGAAAACGATATTGTACATGGCAATTAATCTACTCCGGGCATTTTTTTTTCTTGAATACAGTTTTGTGTCACAAAAATTGAGGTTGTGAGTGTGAAATGATTAAATGTTTACGTCGCGTATAAAAATACGAGACAAGTATCATTATGAAAAGGTAGACCGCATAAAAAATAAATTCAGTTAAAGAGAAAAAATAATAATAATATGCGTAAAAAATGAAATACAAAAATAATATTCGAATAATCGCGAGATCAATATTTATAAAAAGAATCAACGCGCGATTTAATCGCATAGGGCAACTGAAATTCCTTTTTAAAACTAAACCTATAATTGGGGACAAATTTAATAGATCACGCCTTAACTAAATCAGTCCTATTTTTACGATTACACCATTAGCGAATATCGGGAAGTAAGATAACTTCGCGCTATAAACTAAATATTTAACAATCGTCGTATCTCGATCGTATACGATCGAACAACGAATAGATAAAATTTACAAAAAACAAAAATTAATTAAATCGATAATAAAACGATTATTCGAGTTAAACTTACCTGGAAATGCAAGATGATCGTCCAAATTAATCCGAGAGTTAATTTCGGATTACCATCGACGATGTCTTCGGCTCGTATATTAACTAGTTTAATCTATAAACATTAAAACACACAACGTACGACTAGGTAAATAAACGACTTTATTCGTATATTTCAAAATGATAACCATGTAAAATGTACAGAGGTAAAACATTCAAAATTATGCAGACCTAATTTCATTCTTACTGCGATAAAGTTACATTCAATATTTATTTAATAATTCGATTACATTAATCCGAGCAATTTAGACCAATATATTTGCACATCACGCCGGGAAAATATCAAATTTCCTCCCAAACACACACACATATATATATATATATATAAATATATATAATCATCATCATCATCATCATCATGTTGCATCTCCTTCAAAGGAGGTTGCGCATCAAGGACGTTGGTCTTTTCATATTTTCCTGAATCTTGCTGCAGCTACTACTTCCCTGACTCTGTTGAATCCAGTGTTTGATAATCGTTTCCTTCCTCTTGATCTTGGTCCAAGTATTTTTCCTTGTACTACCAACATAAACAGCCCCTCTTCTCGAAGTTTATGACCAATATATTTCAATTTTCTTTTCGTGATATCTTGTACTATCATCAGCCTGTCTATGTTGCATTGCTTTAACACCTTTTTGTTGGAAATGAAATCCTTCCACGATATCCGTAACAATCGTCGATAAGTCCACATTTCGAACGCGTCCAACACCTTTTTGCATTTTGCGTTAATAACCCACATTTCGGCCGCATATTTTAGCACAGGCCAAACGTAGCATTGCACAATTCTTTTCCTTAGTTCCATTGACAACTTCCTGTTCTTCAAAACGGTTTCCAGGTTCATGAAAGCTTGTTTTGCCATTGCAATTCTCGCTCTTATTTCTTTGATATCCATTCCGGCATTTGTAATAATTGCTCCCAAATATTTAAATTGGGTTACATTTTCTATCCATTTGTTGTCGATTTTTATTTTTGTATCGCTACTACTTGTCTTTGTAAATTTCATTATTTTGTTTTTTCTTGTATTTATCTTCACACCAAATTTGTTTCCTTCATTGTTGATTGCATCCAGCATCTTCTGCATCTGCTCCTCTGTTTCTGCAATTAACACTCTGTCATATAGCTTATGCTGTTGACTACTTTTCCATTTATTTTACAGCCAGTTTTCTGTAACACGTCATTCTTCATTATATCTTCAACATATACGTTGAACAAACGTGGCGACAATGGGCATCCTTGTCTTACGTCCTTCTGTATTTTGATCCTTCTTTCAGAGTATTTATTTTGGATTTTAATATACACGGACACACGCACAAACTTTCAACGATAAGAGACGCGCTTAGATTAATAAAAAATTATATTTCGCAATATTACACCAATCGTTGTCTTAAACTATAGATTGTTACGCGATTATTACTATCACGAACGTTGATTTTAGATTTTAATATATCAAATTTCCTGAAGTATCTTTTTAAAACATATTATATAAATAAAATAAATCATTAAAAAAAAAACAACACGTATATATTTATTTTCTGTCACCTATATCTGACACGCCAAAATTATTTTTAATAAAAATAAAAAAATAATAATATTTTAGTTATTATTCTGATATAAAAAAATCTCTTACTTAACTTAACTAATAACGTAACTAATTTGAAGGTCGTAGGAAACGAACAAATTCGTTTATTTCTACACGCTATTTTTAAATGGACAGAAATAAAAAGTAATAATTTAATAATTAGAAAATAATTCAAAATTATTCGATAAATTTAACCGATGGAAACCGATAAAAGGTATATTAATATTTTCAAGATTAGAAAACTACGTGAACATAATAACAAATGCGTTACTATTTTTTTAATAAGAAAATAAATCATAATTAATAAATCGATACGATCGATCAACAAATCGACAAATAATAGTTATAAAATAATTATCTGTTTCTTATAACTTATTTTTATCACTTTAAAACAAATTAAATTTCAAACCCTTCCTAAAAAATTTATTTATATTCAACTTTATAAAGAAAAAAGAAATTATTTGAGAAAAAATAATATTATTATATTAACATAAATAGATCCAAGTTAATATATATATTTTATATATATAAAAGGCAACTAATAAATAAATTAATCTCGTATAAATCATTCAATTTCTTATTTTACACTTGCAACACACAAAAGTAAAACTACACCACGCACCACATATATATATATATATACACCTAGTATACACTATAGATGAAAATAGTCGCCAGAAAGTATTGAGCACGTACGTTACACAATAATCGTAAAATACAACATTGGATTGTAGCAGTGTCATTAGGGTTATTTCGATATTTACAACGGACAATAAACATTAAAGCCGCCTAGTAGGACAATGACAATAAGACTGCTATTTGGCGCCATTTGCAATGATAATTAACCTACGGAGAGCGTCTGTGTGGAAATAACTAAACTAATGTTTTCCATTAAAGAAGGCGAACACGTTAATATTTCGTCCATGTAAAACCGGCGAATAATAAATTAAATATGCGATCTAAATCTTCATACGTGAATAATAATTTCAACGTGTAAGAGTTAATATAGTTGAAAATTAAAACGTACATTTGTATTGGAGACTCTGAGTATCGGCCAAACGAATTCGTACAATCATAAAATAAATATAAAATGGAAATGAATTAATAACAGCCCACAGCTGTGTAAACGTCAATCACAAATTTACAATCCCATATATATATATATATATATACATATGAAAAAAATATTAAATATTGATTACCTTCCGATATCGTAAAAAATCCAATGCCAGTTGAACATTCTGTAGCATATGAAACCTCATGTGTCCTTTTTCTCTAGGCTAAAAATCAGAAGAGAAACACACATATTAATGATAATAAGAACGAATGATTTAAAAAATATAACAAAACACAGAATGATATTAACAAATTAAAATAAAATCATCTCTATGGATGTTCCACGTAAAATAGATTTAATATAACAGCAATCAAAGATGCATACATTCATATATATATATATATATATATATATATATATATATATATATATATATATATATATATATATATATATATATATATATATATAGGCAGCCGACGACCTCGTAAATAACAACAAACTGTATGCTTATATATACTGAACATTTTAATTCGTATTAAAACAATGATAACAAATGATTATATGGTAAACATTGCGGAGAATTTAACCGTGAAATTAATAATGTACACGGTAAATATTATATTTTCCGAAGGAAGATATAAAAAAATATGTATATAAAAAAATATTTAAAAAAATAATAGAAAAAAAACATCTTAGCATCGGAGCGGTAGAGATGAAGTGAGAAACTTGAAAGACGTTTTAACTAAATTCCAGTTGTTTTTTTTTTAATTTTACGCGGATGCATATAAAACATACACATACATTTATATATATATATATATATATATATATATATATATATATATATATATATATATATATATATATATCATAATAAGCCTACGTATGTGTATAAGTCGACGCGGTTAACACTACAAAACCGGGTTTGAAACACAGGTGTTGATAACGGTGTATATATTCTGTTAATTCGGGTCGCTCGCTCGTTTTAGGGGTTAACTCCCCATATATGCTGCGCCAATAGAAATTTCACTTCGAAAATAAAAATAATAAAATTAATATATAAAAATAATCCATTAAACGCGTTAATAAGACTCGACGATGAATTAGTTTTAAAGTGTAACTTATAAATATATTTAATGTGTAGTATAATGCCGACGGACATAGCGCGTTGAGTACGGCGGCTTTCCGTCTAATTTGCCGAAGTTAAACAACGGTACTTGGATGGGTGACCGCTGGCTAAGTGTGTTGTGTGTTGGTATTTCCCAATTTAGATTAGACTATTTTCTCCCCAATTTATTGATGTGGAGACCTACGTCCAGCAGTGGATCGATATAGGTTAAAAAAAAAAAATACATTTTTTCCATATCATCATTTTCTTCACCAAACGTAACATTTATCGAAAAATTTAAGTACGTAACTCAATGCGTTTAAAGAGATGAAAATATTCTGTTACGTAGTACATATATTTAAACACACACACACGCTTCACAAAATATTTCGACGATCTTCGAGTAAAGATATTTTCATAATAAAATTTCATGGGTCGTCATTAAAATATCGATTATGCTGTTGAAAATAAGAATTTCAAATTTTTGCCATCAGCCACCGAGTTGTTGACATTAATAATATATTTCGTGTAATAAGTCATTCTTATTAATTTGTCTGGACTGAAATTTTTATCGTCTCGACCTATTAACCTTGATTTAAAAATTATTCCGCTCATCTTTTTGTTTTTATTATACCGGTGAAATTATTCCCGTTAATACGTACACACTCTTTTCTCGATGTCTGTTTTTAAACTACCATATAGAGAGTTATTAAAAACATAGTCGGGTGTATTAACTTTTCCAGTCGCTTCAAAAATTATCACATAAATCGTATCGAAGTTGCCGGTAATAATACGGGAAGCAGGATTTTAATAACACGACGATACCCGTCTTTATCTAGATGTATCTTTTTTTGTCATTCCCTATTTAATAACAATCATCGCTCGATTAATATTCATGAGGAAAAAGTATTTCATGCGTCATTTATAATTTAAGAGTATCACAAGTATGCTAGCAGTTAATGTACAGATGTCGCATTAACAACTAGCTACATTTATCTTTTTTTTACTACATATAATACATTTTAAACATACACATACACATAAGACTGATCAATATTCATGGAGGAAAAAAATTTGATGTATTGATCATTATTTAACAGTATCAAGAAATGTACAAGTGTGCTGGCAGTTAGTATAGAAATGTCTTATCAACAACTAGCTGCATTTATCTTTTTTTACTACATATAATACATTTTAAATATACACATACACATAAGACTGATTAATATTCATGGAGGAAAAAAATTTGATGTATTGATCATAATTTAACAGTATCAGGAAATGTACAAGTGTGCTGGCAGTTAGTGTAGAAATGTCTTATCAACAACTAGCTGCATTTATCTTTTTTTACTACATATAATACATTTTAAATATACACATACACATAAGACTGATTAATATTCATGGAGGAAAAAAATTTGATGTATTGATCATAATTTAACAGTATCAGGAAATGTACAAGTGTGCTGGCAGTTAGTGTAGAAATGTCTTATCAACAACTAGCTGCATTTATCTTTTTAAATATAATACATTTTAAACGCATACATACATACATACATACACACATATATATATACATATATATATAGACACACTGATGTAAGACCTGAAATACTCGTTCGAAAGTTCCTTTAGTTCTATTTTTTTTTAAATGTATTTTATCGATGTAGAAATGATTTTTTTGTTCAAACATTTTTTAAAATTTGAACAAAAATTAATTTTTTGCAAACTCACAACGATTTTAATTTTACGCTATTTATAGAATAAACTAAGCTGATTATCGAGTAACTGGTTATTAATTGGTCTCGCTAATAAGATTTCTTCTTTGTTTAATTAAATCGTAATCAAGTTTATATGTTTAAGTAAAAATTATCTACAATGTAGGTGACTATTGCTGAAGAAGAAATGGTTGAGAATATGAAATGAAGTCCGTACTATTAATAAATTGTGTTCAATACGGTCGAAAATTGGTGACTACTTCATCAAGATTTAGCCGGGAAGAGGAAGTTTATACTATACCATTTATGTATTGACCATGAGAAAATTTCTCATTCGGCTGCCTAATATTATATATATATATATATATATATATATATATATATATATATATGTATGTATATATATATGTATATCTTTTATTGCTGTTATATTAAATTTTTCATATACCCATGTATGTTTCGTTCCCTTATCCATATTAACCAGCTTCTGGTAGAATGCAAGAAATTCAACCTATTCCAATCCCAAATACACCTTTCCGGTACTCTTTTCGAAATCCTTGAGAACAACGCACAAAAGATCCAGCTCCTATTTCGATTCATAAAACTATCCAACATTCTACATTATATCCAAACTACTATAAAGAAGATAGCAAAATACTTGACCAGAGATAATAATTTTACCAAGTAACAAAATACCATCTTATGAAAAATCTTTTGACTGGGTAAAAGATACGGAATTTTTCTGTCATATCTGAGTATACACGGGGTACATCAACGATTCAAACACCTTGCCTTACGACAACTCCAGCATATACTTTGAGTTTTGTAGATCCTTTCAACTTGAAATGTTCATGCAATACTTAGTTTGTAACAATTTTATTCAATTTGTGGATCAGGTCAGTGTACCACACAGTATCAAAAATACCTTCACTACATTCAGGAACACCGCAGCACAGGTTTTGATGATGATGAGATATATATATCAATAGTTATTTTTTGAATAATAAAGTAGTAATCGGGAGTTTTCTTGGGGTCAAAGTTTCGATCATCGCATTAACCTCCTCGGAGATACGAATTTAATAGGCGATAAGTTTATTCCACTTTGTTGTTAGAGTATCATATGCTTATTCTTTGCACTATGAGTTTGGAATACTTTTTTCAGATGATCCGCAAACTCTTCAATCTTTATATAAATATGAAAGACAATCAGTGCTGCGTCATGTCGATCCTGAAGTATGTAGTTAAAATATGAACATTAAACGCAGAGAACGTTAAAAGGTTAAATGTTTTTGAAGAAAACACTGAAAAGAATATACCGGATTCCGTGGACGATAAAGTTAACGAACAGAGAAATACTACAACGGAGCAAAAATGAATGTCGTCGAACACACTGCAGGAAGGAAGAAAAATTGCTTGGCGCAGAAAATAGCAGAAGGATGTATACACTTTGCAATTGACGGAAGGTAGAATGGAGAAAGGAAACACCATTAATAAAATAGTCACAAATGATAATAATCGGTTTCAACATCAGAAAATTAACATAAATAATTGAAGCAGCTAAAAAATATAAATATATATAATCGCGGTGATGCGTGTAGCCTTCCGAATTGAAAATGCTACAGTATAGATTGAAAGACAGAATCATATCCTTCTACGCGATCATGTTAACGCCTTCATGTCTATACGTATCAATTGAAAACGCGCATTAAATTTGTCATCTGAACCTAGCCTTATAGGGTTTATCTCCGAATTATTCTTATAACATAAAATCACAAAATATTTATATATCTAGTCTATGTATTGAAAATATGTATACACTCGAAAAACTGTCTTTTACTCCTTCTTACGAACTAAACTTAATTTTTATTTCTTATTCAGTCTCATAAATTTTACACGTCTATTAATATAAATAATATGCATTAAAAACCGCATATTTTAATTAAATTTGACATTACAACAGACAAAAACTATTAAATTTCATACATATTTTCGCAATTTAGGTATATATTTCTCCGAATTTAAATACATTTATATTTCCACGAATCCCGTTTTATAATCTTTCATACACAGGGTCTGTTAGCAATTCGAAATTTTTTCCCGGAAGTTTCAACATATATTTTATTCGAATGTTTTGAATTTGTTTCATTAACCTTTTCTTACATGAAAATTTCATATACGTCAATCACATTAATTTCTTGATGTTTCTATATCTTCATTTTAAACGAGATATATATATATATATATATAAAAGACAACAGGCGTACAATTTCAAAACTTTTACTATCAGGAACCCTATAATACGTGACATACGAATTAAGCTAGTTGACGAGATAGCAGTACGTTGCTCCCAATATTGGCATAATGCCATCGACGTACGGGCACACATCAATAATAAACAGCTCTAGACGCATAGCTGGAATTTAACCAGACTAAAAAAGAATTTTCTTAAAGGTAAATGACGAATCCTTTAGTAAACCCCTTGTTGACATTATTTTACGCGACGATTCAATACTAACAAAAGGCAATAACAATACACTTTTTTTTTTTTATACATATGTATACATTTCTCTAATCTATACAACCGGATGTTGAACGTGGCAGCAACGTAACTTTGGGATATTATCATTCGGCTTTTTATACCAACTGACACGTAATTGCGTTCGCAACTCGATTTCACAAGGAACCATTTTCGAACTTTGTTCGGACATTGAAAAATACAAAACGTGACGGTCGAAATTAAAACAGATTTCGTATATACGTAAATAATATGTGAACCATCCCCCCTCGAACTTCTAGAATGATTCGCACGAATGCGGTAATGGTAACATTGTCAATATATTGCATTATACAATCAGATATTATGATCGAGAAATAAATTTATACACATCATTTTGTTACATATTTTTAAGGAGAAGCAATAGCAACCTAATTAATTGATGTAAGATGTCACGAAAAAATAAAATCCTCGTTGTTAAGATGCAGAACAGAATCTTATTCATCGCATAAGACACACACACACACATATATATATATATATACAAAATGCCAAGCACATCGACACAAAATTATTTTTACCAATTTACCGAGCAAACATTTGTTTGTAATCACTATATTATTTTTTTTTTGACGTGCTATCGCCTTTCATACTACTGAATACGTAATCAATTTACTTCACGCTATTAAAAACATATCAATTATGCAACAATTTGCACTAGCTCGATCAAACCGTTGTAACTGATGAATTCTTCACACAAATTTCAGACGAGGCGTAATCTAATTCTTTCACTTGATTTTTCATAATAACCGTTTCGCTTTTATATAAGAGCAAAGGTATAAAACTAACGACCATCACCTTTACCTGAAATTACTATAAACAACAAGCGAGTAGATGGGTAAAAAAAATACAATACTTGAGAGTTGTGATGGATAATCGGTTAAATTTTAACAGCAGTATCGAAGGTGTCATAGACAACGTTCATAAAAGCCATACGCATACTTTTTCCGATATTTCGCAGAAACTCTGGTCTTAGCGCGGCAAATAAACAATTAATATACACAATGGTTATCAGACTCAGGTTAACGTATGCATTGTCTGGTGTTCGGTATCTAATAACACCTACAAACAATTGAGTATGCAGCCTTGCTTAACTCTCATCACCAGTCGTGTTTATCATCACATGTTATATACTAATTTGCGCGTGGAATTATTTTAGAAAGTATCGAATTTTCAGCGGAAAGCCCATTGCTTTAAGACACGCGCACAATTGTTCTCAGTTGTAATCGAATAAATACCGTGAACACCATAGAGGATAGAGCTTATTCTTTTTATAAAAATTACTTATCGCAACAATCATATAGATTACGCACTTATTCTGACGAAAATCAGACAGATTTTCTGGAAGTAAAAATTGACATTTTAACCTTTCCAGCAATATTTCGATTAATACCTCGCCCGCAAAGACACTGAAGGACAAAAACAAGAAGAGGAAATACGTTTGCCACAGTGACGAAATTATAACTAGAAAAATACAAATAGAATATGCGTCCCTGTACTTTTGTGTTCTTCTCTGTGTAGCTTTCTGAATAAGATTAGTTCGTGGGCTACTAAATGAAAAATTAAAATCAATACAGAAAAAAGCCGACAAGTAACATTCACTCTAAATAGAAGGTCTTGCGAACCTGTAAAAATCAATGACGTTACACTACTACAGCACAACAGTGTTAAATATCTGGGTCTGCTTTTTGATCGGCGTCTCACATGGAAACCACATATTTAACATGTGTGCAAAATAATTCAATCAAGACGCAACAGCCTGCAATGTATAATGCGAAGAAAATCAGCATCGAGTTTACTCTGTAAAAGAATGGTTTATTTAGCTGTGCTGGCTCTCCTATATGGAGATATAGCCTGGAGGTTTATGGCACATCGGCCAAATCAAACTTAAACAGACTTCAACAACTACAGTCGAAGATACTCCGCTCAATAGCTAATGCTCCATATTTGTTTCGAATATCACGCTGCATCATGATTTAGAAGTAGAATATGTACGCGAGTACTATAGAAATCGCTACAAGAAGTTTTTTAGCGAGTTAAAAAACAATCCGAATGTTCAAATATCATGTATGCAACAACCAATATTGTCTAGCGATCTATACGTAAATTGAAAAGAAAATGGACTCAAGATATCCTCGATACCCCGTGTATACGGCAGCCTACTTCGGTTATGGTTAAACGGTCGCTGGCAGTGCTATTAATCATTATAGTTTCAGAAAACTAATCGTCATACCAAAACCATGGATAAATAATATACGTAGACATTGACTCTTTTCAAATTTGAAAATAGTTAATAAAATTTTTTACGCTTAAGTTATTAAAAAAAAAATGTGTTAAATATTATCATTGTCAATTGTGGTCCAAAGACCGGTGTGACATTTAAAAAAAAAAAAAGCTTTAGTCTTTATAGATCAGTATTATAGATGATTCTGTGAAATCCTACAGTAATTTTAGTACTCGCATATAAAACAAAAACAAATATTTAAACGGCGCAGAGACAATCAGAGGAAATCATGTTGAACATTCCTGTTTAAGATTAACAACCGTGTAAATATATGAGTAACTTCACCATGTAAAGCGTTTATCAACAGGTAACAAGGCCGAACATATACATATATATGTCTCAATGTTTACACGCAACATTTGAAATGTAAATAACACCCGCAATAATAATAATAATAATAATAATCACACGTCACTAAATTCTAGATAGTTTACGCTAATTTAATTATCACCGACTGGATAAGATAAGAACTTATCACAGTAATAAATAGTAGTTGTGCGACATACAATTTTTCTGTCTCTATCTCTCATATATACATACATCCTACATATATATATATATTTTTTTTTTCATTTTTTGTTTTTCGTATTCGTATGTGCATAAAGAAGCAAGGAATTCCTGACTATTAATGTATGTTTATATGTTGCATGTATAGATACGAACGTCCATCAAACAATTATGTGCACTCAGAAGTACACGTGAAAGATAGGACAAGCAACATAGTCCTCTTAATCACCATGTGTGTACGTGTATAATCTTATATATAAGTTCATAGTCCAGAATAACATAGAAATATAATAAGCCAACTATCATAGCTTAAAACAAGAAAACCATCGTAATTGGCCAAAGCAACCAATGGTACAAGCCAAAAAAAAAGATTATATAAATTAATCGCAAAAAAAAAATACGCTTTAGTTAATTAAAACATAAATAAATTACATCGCAAATGTGTACAGTTAATATTAATTTCAAATTACGTATGTATGTGTTTCAAGTTGTCTAATCGAGTCAAGAAGCGCAAGGGAAGTAAAAAACACATTAAATGATTAAGATCTGAATGAAGAAGTATGGAAATTTATTATTCAAGTGCCACCCTTGAATTTCCCGACTACAGAGAAGACATCATAAACAGCAGCAAACTGTATGTTATTATTTAACCTTAGTTATAATTAGAGATCAGGTTCAATTTTATATTTCAAACGAAGTTCTTAGAAGGCAGGACAATAAAGTGAAATATATGTTCAATGTACTTCATTTGTGTTGCACGTGCATCGTCCTGCTCCATCGGCAGGCTGACACCTACATAAATAAGACCCAAACATGCCGCGTCCTAACTGAGAGCAATAAACATTTAAATTTTGGCTTTGTTAACTTTGCTCGATGACTAATGAAGTTTGCCTTGTAATAAGGGCAATTCCTGTCTAGACTGCCAAACTGAAAGGTTTTTTTTTGTTTTGTTTTTTTTATTAATGCATTTATTTTCTTAAGATTTTCTGTTAAGTGAATACAGTGTACTATATATTATTTTTGGATGACCGCATCTCCTGCACCACCATTAGGATTAATCAGACAGTAGCTCCTTACAAAAACATTCAGGTTATGAGTAGTCTAAAATTAATTATATATATATATATACGCATTTAAATTTCATTCGTGCGGACTGTGTACTTTCCGATGAACCATTTATTCACACACGCATTCAAAGACAATAATTACAAAATTTATATATGTAGAAAAATATTTATAATGATATATCGTACATGATTTACAATAAAAATTTACACATATTTATACATAATTTTCATATTTTGAATAAGTGATCCAGAATTACATAATTCACATGTGGTATCATCGAGACCACATTGAATAAACACACATACACACAAACAATCACACACAGTTTTACACACATGCGCATATACGAAAATACAGATGTATGTAGAAACTTTTTGAACCGTTTTATACTAGGATATAAACCTAATCTACTAATAAAACAAAATAAAAACAAAATTAATCACACTAAAATTTTTTTTATTAATGCAAAGTTTTTCGAGAATCACATTATTATCAATAGAATAAACGTTACATTTAAATTAATTGTAATATATAACAAAAACTTTATATATATATATATATATATATATATATATATATATATATATATATATATATATATATATATATTGATTAACATTAAATAACCATATGTAATTTAATTTACTAAAAAAAAAAGTAATATTTTTAGAATAACATTTACTCATAAAACCGATTACATAATATCCAAAAAGAAAATAGTGTATTTAACAACAATATAAAATATTAAGATATGTAGATGATATATTAATTATTATGAAAACCCCACGAATGAAATCAATTTGTAATAGAATCAAACAACTTTAATCGAAACATTCAATTTACAGTAGAAATAGGTAATAAAAATGTAAATTTCTTAGATTTAAATATCAATATAAACAATAACATACCAGATATCAATATATACAGAACACAAACAGTAACAATAATATCAAACGATTCTTTTCATGCAAATCACATAAAAGCAATAGCGAATAAATACAATCCGAATATAGTAGATCAATTATGGAACAAACCAAAAAAGTATACTCAACAAAATGAAAAATAAAAAGATAATTATTTACGGTCGATTAAATATATAGTAAAATACACTTATAAATTCTTAAAAATCTTTAAAAAGTACAATATCATGATAGCGAGATAAATAATAATAAAATATTTAAATCAATTTGCAATAATAAAATAGAAGATTATAGGGTATTACAAAAATCTGGAGTATACAAAATAAACTGCTCAACATGTAATAAGTTTTATATAGGTGAAACAGGACGTCAAATAAATAATAGACTAAGAGAACACTTTAATTCATACAAAAATGAAAATGATGATAAGTCACTTTATGGAAAGCACTATAGAGAAGAAAAACATTTTATAGAAAACATTACAGATAATATAAAAATTTTGCAAATAGAATATAAATTTAAAAAAAGAAAATTATTAGAACAATTACAAATTATAAAACACAGAAATAGTAATAATTTATTAAATGTTGATGTATTTGGAGAGCTGTGACTTTATGAATTAACAAAACAAAGTTAATCACTAAAAAATTTATTTTATTTATGCAAAGCTTTTCGACTTTAACGTCATTTTCAAGCAATACTGATTACAATAAAATGAATTTTATAGCGATTAATATTGTTTTTATTTCGTTTTGTTAATTTATTAACATGAAAGTAAATGTTATTGTAAATATATATATATATATATATATATATTTTTTTTTTAGTAAATTAAATCACATCTGGCTATTTAATGTAAATCGATATTATATATAAGTTTTTGTTATATATTACAGTTAATTTATCATCATCGTGCCATACTCTTCACAGAACGTAGGCTAAAGTTAATTTATATATAACGTTTATTGTGTATGCTTGATACTGATTGTCGAAAAGCTTTGTATTAATAAAAAAAATTTCAGAGTGATTAATTTTGTTTCTATTATGTTTTATTAATTCATAAAATCACTACTCTCCGATACGTAAACACTATAACCTACTAAGATCATTCGCTGGTTTGTTCTTTTCGACGTTTTTCCCCGTTTATCGAATTTGTTTTATTTCGCATATATCGATTTATTTTCCTTGTATTAATTTCGTCATCGTAGTAAGGTGTAAACCGGTACGATATATTATAATGTATTAGTTCTTATTTTATTCATACGCCGTCCGGTTATCGTTATTACTGAGATTACTTTGGGAATACTTAATAATTAGTAATTTTGTGACATACGGACATAGTATCTGCATTCAGATATAATTAGGATATTTAAGATAAACAGATTCAATGGTAAAATATTATTGATTACAACAATAGCTGACGTTGGACACGTCCTAAAATTTTTCGCGGTTATCGTTATTACTGAGATTACTTTGGGAATACTTAATAATTAGTAATTTTGTGACATACGGACATAGTATCTGCATTCAGATATAATTAGGATATTTAAGATAAACAGATCCGATGGTAAAATATTATTGATTACAACAATAGCTGACGTTGGGCGGTTATCGTTATTACTGAGATTACTTTGGGAATACTTAATAATTAGTAATTTTGTGACATACGGACATAGTATCTGCATTCAGATATAATTAGGATATTTAAGATAAACAGATCCAATGGTAAAATATTATTGATTACAACAATAGCTGACGTTGGACACGTCCTAAAATTTTTCGCATTTAAAATATAGCAACATGATACATTGACACATTAGTTAACGACCAGCAATGATTAATTATCTCTTTCACACCCGCACGCATGTATTAAATTTATATATATACAATTCCAAATTAATTGTAATGTACGAAACTCACCAATAATTCTCCGGATAATACTTCTATCAAAGAGATCAAATTCAAACCATCTTGAAGATCCAAAAATAGATCGTTTACATGACGACTCGCCTGTGGAAAAAATAAAATCATTATTTTATACGCATACATACCTATTATGTACATACACATTATATATAATATATATATATATATATATATAAACGTAACATTTCTTTAAAACAACTAAACTACATTACATAATAAGCACTTGATAATAAAAATGAAAAATGTGGAGGACAATAACAAGAACAGAAAACAATTTGTCTACAGACGACGAAATTAAAGTATACGTGGTAAAATACAATTCAGTAATTAATTAAACTACTTCCCGTTATGTCGAATCTCTTTTGTTAAATAATACACGCACATTTACAAAGTGAGTACTTTCTCCTTTCCTTTAAGTAATTTCGGGATAACAGAAGTAAGGACTGAAGTTGTGTATTAAATTTAACTATTTATGCAGTTTATTATAAAACTTTCAAACTGATATCAAATTTCTTATGCATTCTGCCGAAAGAGTTTTATTAATCGGAGATTTTAATGCGAAACATCGTACCTGGAACTGTTACAATGGTAACAGGGCTGGAAATGAGAGTTACTAAACTTGTCTGTAACCTTAAACTTTCAAATAAAAGCACCAAATGAACCTACGTTTTTTTCGAGTCACCCGTCTTCAAAACCTAGCATCATTGATCTGGTCCTTACAAAAAGCTACTATGAAATTACCGATCCTATATCAATTGGTAAGCTGTCTTCCAATCATAATCCAATAATATGTTCTCTCGGTGGTACGATAAGGCGAATTGTAACACAACCAAATTTTGATTACTCTAAAGTAAACTGGAGAAAATATCAACAACACATACAAAACGAAGTCAAAATTCCAATAACCTTACACAATCCTTCTTATGTAGATGGTTACATTCGTTATCTTAACTCTATTATCTTAAAGGCCGCAGAAAGCTCCGTCCCATTATTAAAAGGGAATGTTAAATTCGATCTCCCCTGGTACTTTGCAAATAATAAAAATTAAAAATTATTATAGGAAACTTTATCAGAGATATCATAAAGAAAATATGTATATATTTAAACAACTATACGATAGGTTGAATAAATTAGTTAAAAGACGACTGTTACAAAAAAAAAATGCTCATTACAACGCGTTTCTCAGTAATATACCACAAATGAATAATCAGCTATGGAAAGTAAACAAATATTTTCCTGGGGACAAACAAACTTGCCTCCTATTAAAAAACCTGGAAGTGTCGATATAGTAGCGTACTTAAACGAAGATAAAGCTGAGCTTATAGCAGAACACTTTCAGAATATACATGAACAGAATAAAGCAATGTCCACACGATACCACGAACGGAAATTAAAACAAACAATAAATACATTTTTAACAAATAACGTACCTGCATTAAACTATGCTGACTTAACCTCACCGAAAGAGGTCAAGAACTGCATTAGATCACTAAGAAATACATACTCTACCGGACACGATAAAATTAGCGTAAAAATGATTAAAAATTTATCTCGTAAAGGTGTAGTTGCTCTCAGAGTGTTATTTAATTCCTGCATTCGTTTGTGCTACTATCCTCTGTCGTTGAGACTGTCCTTAATTGTACCTCTTCCTAAACCTGGCAAGGATGCTTCCTTGATGAAAAATATACGACCTGTTAGCCTGCTCAGTAATATTAGCAAAATTTTTGAGAAAATATTACTCATTAGATTTAGAAAACATAGCGATTTATATTCTTAATAAGTTCCAATTTGGCTTTCGACCGAATTTAAACACTACCACGCAGCTAGTAAAAATTTTTGATCTAATTACTGATAATTTTAATAAAAATAAGCACACTGGGTTAGCACTGCTAGACATTGAAAAAGCTTTCGACACTACTTGGCACGATGGAATTCTGTATAAATTAGTAAAATATGGTTTTCCATATCAACTAGTTTCCATGACTAAAGCATATTTACATAACAGGAAATTTTATGTGAAAATTAAAAATCAGAATTCTAAAGTCAGATATGCATCGGCAGGAGTACCTCAGGGCAGCATCCTTGGTCCATTCTTGTTTATTATTTACATAAATGATATTAGTACAATTAAAAAAGTTGATGTTAATTTATATGCTGATGATACTGCTCTGCTGACGTCATCATACTGTATTGATACGATTAGCAACAGATTAACCGCTGCAATTAACAAAATATCCAAATACTTTCATAAGTGGAAAATTAAAATTAATGATATTAAAACAGAGACTATTATTTTCGCAAAGCGTAAACCTGCTATAAATAACTTTGTTCGAATTCATAATGAGTACTTAGACTGGAAATCTAAAGTAAATTATCACGGTGTAACACTAGATAGTAAGCTAACTTTTACTAAACATATTAACGAGTGTATCTACAGAGGACATAAAAAAATGAGTGTACTGTTTCCAATATTTAACAGGAAATATACGCTATCACCGGTGAACAAGCTTTTGATTTATAATCAGGTAATTCAACCTAAAATTCTTTATGCTAGTCCTGTATAGTCGAACACCTGCCTAAGTAATATAAACAAATTACAACGATTACAAAATCATTGCCTAAGAATAGTGTTGAACAAATCCAGATATTCGCCCATTAAAACAATGCATGACATTTTAAACTATCCCTATATACGAGAAATAATAAAAAACAGGACCTTAAAATTTTTTAATGCATCATGTCTGCTGACCAAAATGTCAATGAAATTGGAAACTACGATTATCAGTCTCTACGACACAGGTATAAAAAATATAAACATAGACGAATTAAACATATCTTACTAGGGTAGCATTAGGTTTAAAATTCGATGATATTATAGATAAATTTTATTTGATATATTTTTGTATTTTTTTCTCTTTAAATTTTATAAATAATTTTAACCATTGTGTTTAAAATTTACTTATGAATTACACGTTGCAGGTTTTTTGCGGAATTTTTCCCGTAAATTTCATTAAGCAATGAATGTTTATAACTATCACTCGTGTATATTTTTTAAAATTATTATTAAGTTTATCGGTTAAGGAATTTTTTATATTTCGAAACGATAGAACCGTATATTATAAGTTATTATTTTCTTGTAAAATTTAATCAATCAAAATATACTTTTCTACTTTTCTACTTTCTAAACCACTTCTGTGCGTTTCTCAATAGCTGACAACCTGTGTGAGTCTAGAGTTTTTTATTTGTGTCGTAGTATACGTCCGTCGAAAAAATCTATATAATCGTTTGATTACGTATACTTTAGAAGAATACAATTTTCTTGAAGATGGCAAACCAAAGTTTCAGATCGTTTTTTTTTTCGCGAAATTCTGTTTTGCAGGCGCAGTAAATCACGATGCAATATTAAATAATACAAAAACGAATTTCGATAAGAAGTTACCAGACAATTTGAAATTTGAGACTTCAAATTTCAAGAATGAATTATTTTCTATTCGTCTCGAAAAAATGTATACCGCGATCGGTTTGGAAATTAACGCGTTGAACGGTGTAGTAGCGATTATAATTGTGCAGAAATTTAATTGCTTTTAAAAAATAAAATAAAATGAGAAAGTCCGAAACATATAATTACAAAGTTTTCATTTAGATGTTATCCGAATATTTGTTAGGTTTCGTACAAAACTAAATTTTACACACATACAAAACGTACACACACACACACATATATATATACACACAACAACAACGACAACGTATATTTCAACATAAAAATTTTAAATAATAATTATGTAACGCCCAGGATGACTCGCCGTACATCAGAAATAATACAAAGACCCGTATAAATTCTTGTTTGCCGGTGCTTACGCGTATCGCTATTTTATATATGTGTGTGTGTAAGTGAGTGAACAACCCTAGTAATAAAAAAAAAACAAATGTTTCTTTTTCTCGTAATTTACCCGATGCCTTATTAAACGCTTTTACGTGTCTATAAATTTAAACAATTGTGTATTGTGATAGGAATTAAAAAATTCATATTACAATATTAACAATTTCGTTAGCGATTTTTTTTGTGTATATATATATATATATATATATATATATATATATATATATATATATATATATATATATATATATATATATAATTCCAATTATTATATATATACACACACAAAAAAAATCGCTAACGAAATTGTTAATATTGTAATATGAATTTTTTAATTTCTATCACAATACACAATTGTTTAAATTTATAGACACGTAAATGCGTTTAATAATGCATCGGTAAATTACGAAAAAAATAAACATTTGGTTTTTTATTACTACTAGGGTTGTTCACTCACACACACACACACACACATATGCAAAAATAGCGATTCGTGTAAGCACCGGTAAACAAGAAAATGTAACACTGGCAGAAGTAATATAAACCAGATGCCAAAGACTTCAAAACTATCGTCTACGAATAATATTGAATAAACCACGATTGACTTCGATCAAATCTTTACACGATATGTTAAAATTCCCTTATGTACACAAGAAGAAATGATTAAAGATATAAGCGAATTTTTTTTTAACGTTTGTAGATATTCGGATATTCCGATAGTAAATTCTATAGATGATATACCAAACTCTACGACACACAGGTATAAAACATAAAACATGTCCTTTTCCAGTAAAGCTATGTACCCTGGTTTTAATGTCAACAAATAAATCAACATACTTATAAGTTCACTTTAATAAGAAAATGTATACACTATGTTATTTTTAAGAGAGCAGTTTTTTTTTTGTATTCTAAATTTTTCCTGCAATTTTACATATAAGTTCTTTCTTTATAAATACGATTAACTTTGATTATATTTTCACCAATGTGTTTTCAGGAGCGAATGGTTATGGTATTCAGTACGGAAATATTAACGTATAAATAATGGCATAATAATAAACGAATTGCAATTTCGAAGAAAATCTAGCGGCAAAAGTGTTTTTTGACACGAGTGAAAACAATCATTAATAATATTTTAAAAATACAAAAAGCAGTCGTACCAGGACGTCGAATAAATATAACGGCGCTTACTAAATTAATTAAAGAAAATATAAAACGAATGATTTGAATGATTGCCACAACACTGACTACTGAGGCGTTTAAATAGTAGACGGGATTATTATAACTTTTAAAAAGATAAATACTTTTTAATGTGTTATATGAGTAAAAATTAAAATTTTCTATTTCGACCGGATGCCACTTATTATGAATAATTTTTTTTTTTTTATTTTTTTTTGTACCTTATAGAGGATAATGAAATTCTCACTAATAAGTTAAATAAAATGTAACATTCGCTGGAATTCCAAAAAAAGAAAAAAAAACTAATGACGCGAACTAATTTAAAATCAGCTCAAATAATATACCTATACACCCACGGGTAATATAATCGGCGCGATCGATAAAATATATAATAATAATAATGAATTAATAAAGATGGATGCGTGATATTAATGATTATGAATCTGCGTACATATAAAGCGATACACAAATAAACAAAAATCATATATATATATATATATATAATTCAAAAAAATACTAGTTAGATTTTCAAAGCGTTTAAGCAACTAACGTAGATGGCTGTACATAGTAAATTACACATTTTATTAGCAAAGACTTACGGCGCAACAATTCCTATCCGAGCAAACATGCAAACAGGTATACGTCTGAAACAAATTTTTCCCATAATGATAATCTCGCGAATAAATACCAATTATAAGGTTATACACACACGTGTGTTTTGCACTTATATTTAAATCGATGATTGACTTTAATATTTTAACCATATAACAAAAATATTTTTTTTTTTCAGTATTTCATACGTTTAAACGATTTTCAAATAGAAATAAATAAAAACAAAATTAAGCGGTTTTTTCTTCATTATCACATTATAGAACGAATGATTGAACAACGCAGAACAAAAACATTATTTATTAAACAATATAAATTAAAAAAAAAAAAAAAAAAAACACGAAATAATTTGTTTTTTCGCCGACGAAATTTATCACGACGCTTTTCTTTTCGTGCCCGGCTCATTACGTTTAATCATATTTTATCGTACCGGTATTCAGCCAGAATTCTAGCCTTGTCTTTTGCTTCGGTGACATCATTACACGTCGTCGGGTTCATCTTATACTCCAGTATGTGCGGTATTGTCTGCAGTTCTCCGCACTGACATTTCGGATCTTCTGTTAGACACCATTTCATCATGAATGATTCCATTCGAGCACAACCCACCCGTATTCGATTGATTGTTCGCCATATCGACCATTTCTCTTTATATCCTGGCGCCAGGGTTTCTTCTGGTGGTCTCATTGGGTTTGACAGGGTTTATTTAATCCGTAGGATTATCCGTTCTTTTTCAGGTTGTGACCTTAGTGTATTAGTGCTTTTCATTAAGCTATTTCTCGACTTAAGTCTATACACCACCTCAGTTCGACCATACATTGGATGTCTCTCGTCTCGACACTGGGCCGTTCTTTCCTTGTTGGCTATTACATGGCGTCTTAAATGTGGAGGCGCTATTTCGCTCAGGAGATAAAGGTTTCTGAAAAAAATACACCTATATAAAAAGAACTCGAAAATCTAGAATGAGATCAAAGTAACGATCTTATACAGAACAGAAGAAAGAGATAGCGATAATGATATTTTTGTTCTTTTTTTTTTCTTCTTCGAGATTAAAGATTTATTCGTGGAAATTATCTCGAGATAGATATAGATATATATATATAAAGTTATTAATAGGAGGAACTTGTACTATAGACAATATTTTCTTATATATGTTGTTTTCCATTCGGTTTTTCGTCAGTGTGTACTTAAATATCGGATTATTACGGAAAATTTTATAAGACGTAAATGCTAAAAAGGAACGCATTGAAAATAAATCGTTTGAAAGCGATACACGATAAGGACTAAACAGTTTTGTGTTTTTTTGTTTTTGTTTTTTTTTTATGGGATGCCTTTGTGATACTGTACGCACTAACTCATATTTATATTAACGTAGACAATTTCTCCAGAAACTGGAAATAGATATAAATTCTCGACATCAAGAAGGAACTACATTGTACGAAGGACCGTTATGCGATGTGCGCAGTAATTTCAAGTATAGTTCAGAGCGTAACGTTATTAGGGAAGGGCATTAGAGGAACACAAAATTGGAAATTGCACGTCCTGCATGGAGAGGGGAGTAAGGAGTCTTTCTAAGCTGCATAAGGAACAGACGGTCATCGTAAATTAATGATAAGTACAATTCCTTTCCGCTTAATGTTTTTAAAAAAAAGGAGAACCATGGAAATCTAGGAAGAGACGCCAGTAAAAGTAAGATTAAGTGATTCATGTAAACTGGAAGAATCGACCGACAATGCATAAGCCGATATGGGATGGCATCGTCTTCATCTCAGATTTATTATTTTTCAGTAAGCTGCTGGTATCCATTTACGATCAATCGGATGGGTAGGCTGAATAAACTACCGTAAAGTTTTTTTTTTTTTACAATTAAAAATTCTCGTTTCTCTGTAGAATTCGAAATTAAGTACGTAGTCCAAGCAAAATGCTAAAGCATTACTTCTTGCGTCACGAGGTCAAGTCAAAAAAATTTCCGCGTTATATTTAAATAATTCACCCAAAATACTTAACTCGTTACGAATTACTAAAAAAGTCAAAATTACAGCGGAATCTAACGCGCTTTTAATAAATAGAAGAAAACTGACGTCTCGAAATTTAAAATCTATAACTGAGGTATTTTAAAAAATAATATTTTGAAACTTACATATTACGAAAAAAAAAAAAATTATTCAAAAGCCGTAATTTAGTTATATTCGAATATTTAAATTAAAACTTAAATATTTGTCGAAGAATTTCGTAAAATTCTACCAAATATTCTGATCACGCAAACGAAACAGTTAAAATAATATTTTACGTATTAAATAAAATATTTTGAAAAATTATTTAGCGTATTCTGGAGGCGCGATTTACGTTCGAATCCCATGTAAATAATTTATCAACACTAAAATAAACGACTGTAATCCTGCTATGGATAATAAAAATAATCTATGAAAACAAAATACTTACTTGCACATTTAGCCAATGCTATACGCGTATGCATGAAACAAAATATGTAATATAAATTAGAGAAAACATAAAAATAAATTCTATACATTAATAATGAAAAATTAACGTTTTAAATTATTACAATTATTTTTTTATAATAATAATTTTAAAAAAAGAAGATAAGAGGGCAAAACTTAAAAACGAAAATTATCGAAACCAATATAAACAATCTCCTTTATTCCTACATTGTAATTTCGGAATTAGTCGACTCGAAAACGTCCCAATTGCATCGTTATAGACACCTCAATATTAAAAATTACAAAAATTTATATCCTCGTTGGTTAATATCATAATATTCATTAGGCTGTTATTCCCATTTTTCCCTTTGAAAAGTACCACCAATAAATACTGTTACAATAGTACGAAATGAAACAGCAAACAATTAAATAACATAAATAAAAAAAAAAACGTTAATACAAGATAATAATATACAATATCTCCCCGGCGCGGGGGGGGGTACAATCCTTCTCATATATATACTCCAGGAGATACTCCGAAAGGAAAAACCCTCCACTGTGAATAACAGTGTTACAATCATATTCTGGAGACCCCGACCAACATGCAATGTTAGGAATGGAAAAAAATTAAAAATTGGTACGTTGAATGTGAATTCGTCGTTAAGTGTAGGAAGATTAAAACAATTAATTAACGTTATAGAAGAAAATAAAATTCAAATACTGGGGCAGTACAAGAAACAAGATTTACGGATGAAGACATAATCGACTCGGAAGATTATAGAATCTTTAAAGGTAAGAAGGGGAAAATCCGATGAATAAAGGAATACCTCATCTCGGAACAGCTTTCATTAATCACAGAGAAATTATTGACTCGATAAAAGATTTTTACTCGATTAATGAGAGATTACTAATTTTAACTTTCTGCTGTCTGAAATAAAACCTATACATTAATAAATTACCATGCACCTATAAATGAAGACAAGAGAAAAAACCCACCAAAAGTAGAAAATGTTTTGGAAATTTTAGATGAAGAGATGGCTAAAAATGTGAAAATATTATTAAGTGATTTTAATGCTCAAGTGGTTATAGAGAAAAAGTTCCAAAAAAAATGGTGGGGAAGTTCACAGCCAATAAAATAACTAATAAAAATGGTTAAGGATTCCTGGAAATATGTAATGGGTTTAATTTAAAACTAAAGAGATTGGCTAAGAGATAAATAACATGGAGATCACCTAACCCATGTTTAGGAGAGATTCAAATTGATCATGTAGACAACATATAATAATCGGAGGGAAATTATGAATGTCAAAGTTAAAAAAGGGGCAAATGTGGAATCATTATTTAACCATTATAAAAATGAATTTCATTCCTGAAAAAAAAAAAATGCATCCGAGAATTAAACTTCTCAAGGTTGACGCAAATATGTTAATGTGTAAGAAAAATTAATTTCAAAACAAACTGAATAGAAAAATAAAGTCGGATAGCTGGGAAGAAAATAAATTGAATAACGCATGAAGTAGCCCGTTGAAAATATCAATAAAACACAGATGGTGGAGCCAACGATGTAATGAAGCTGTGCAGGCAAGGAACAAAACATGGAAAAAAAAACGCGGACAATCATACTCAATTTAAAGATCAAAGATCCAAAACAACTAAAATAATTAGGTCGACAAAAGGAAATTTGAAAAAGAACAACTCGTTGAAATAGAAAAGAGTTTTAAGAAAAACAATTCTAGGATCTTTCACAAAATATTCAGTAAAAATCTCCGAAAATATCAGCCTCCTAATTTATGTTTTAAAAATGATGAAGGTAAATTAGCTCTTAATGATAAAGAAAACTGCAGTATTTTAGCAACATATTTTAATAAGCTCCTTAATTGTGAAGAGCCAAAGGAAAAATTTCCAAGACAATTAACAACGCTTAAACACGAAGAATCTATAGCCCTAATTATTAAGAAATCGAAGAGATTGTGAAACAGTTAAGTAACAATAAGGCTTCAGATGAAGATGGTATAATTGCTGAAATGTGGAATAACGCGGGCTCAGAAATGATGGGAAAACTACAAAGTGTAATAGAAAAAATTCGTAAGGAAGAAAAGGTGCCATATGTGTGGAAAATAAATCCATCCACTGCATAAGAAAGTAAAAAAAATATGTCAATAAATGCATTTCACTATTGCCTGTGACATTTAAAATAAGCACTTCTAAACCGCTTAGAAAGGTAAAACAGAAAAACAAATAGGTGAATTGGCTTCCGGAAAGGTCGATCTTGCGTTGAACAAATTGTGAATCTTAAATCGATAATTAGACATAAAAGAATAAGAGGAAAGATCATAATCATCACGTTGGTAGACTTCAAAAAAGCATACGATTCCGTGTTGATAGGACGACTCTACTCAACACTTTGGCAGAATTCCATGTGGATAATAAGACTATAACGTTAATAAAACAAACCTTAACAAACACAACATCCGAAGTCAAGTTTCGAGGAGAAATATCCGAGGCGTTTGAAATTAAAACAGGAGTAAGACAGTGAGATTGTCTATTCCCTGTGCTTCTTAACTGTGTTCTGGAGAAAGTTATACGAGAATGGAAGATACTGCTGGAAAATTGCGGAATTGAACCGATCAGATTAGGAAGAAAACAATCTGGGATCGAGATTTCATTGCATTCGCGGATGATAATTTTAGCCGATAATTGGGAAGATGCAGTGATTCTGTTAAATTCATTGAAAGAAATCGCCTAAAAAGCTGGCCTGCAAATTTCATATGAAAAAACCGTTTATATAACCAATGAACCTTCGACACCGTGTTATTTATCGACGAAATACGGAAAGGTTAAAAAAAGTCACCAAATTTAAATATTTAGGTGAAATGATCGAGCCAAATGATTTAGATAAAGAAGCGAATCTAACCAGAGTACACAAGATGGAACAAGCATTCAATGTAACCAGAGAAATATATAAAAAGAAGTCATTATCTATAAATACGAAGATACGACATTTTAATACCGTAATTAAACCTCAATGTCTATATGCGGCAGAATGTCTGAATATGAACACAAGAAAAGAAATCGAGAAAAATTATGGAAAAAATTCTGGAACGACCAAACATTAAAGATGGACAACGGGTATTAAAAAGCAACGAGGAAATATATGAGAAAATTGAAATCGGACAAAATGAGAAAATGAAGAAGAAGATTTAACGGTCACCTAAAAAGAATGGAACCACTATAGACAAAAACTGAAGCCATATTTGAATACTTTGAAAGCAAAAGAATAAACTTACGTGGTTTATAGAAACCAGAAAAGATGATATCAGAAATGAACATAAAAAGTGAGGGCGTAAATAATAGAAATAAATTCCGAGAGAAAATCAACGCGTTTAAAGGTTTCGCCGAAAACGCGAAGAAGAACACCGGTAGTAACGTGTGGACAGAAGAAAGAAAAGCGCAGCTTGAAGATGAAATAATATTGGAGAAGGAAAAATAAAATCTCACGATTAATTAATTCGGTTTTATTAATATTTTAAATATTTAAATTTAGTCGGGTTGGATTTTATTAATATTTTATGATATTAGTAATTAATTAAATTTAGTCGGATTGGGTTTTTTACATTAATATTTTAAGATATTAATAATTAACTAAATTTAATTAATTTCGGTTTTATGAATATTTTAAGAATATTCAAGAGCACTAGTTTAAAGATATTACACGTGTCGATTATGAGAAAAGAAATAAAAGAAATGATCAAGCGGCGATATTTTTCAAATAATTCAATTAATACTATAATACAAAATAAGTCAATAGAATATAAATATATCCGTGGCGAAGTTTAAAAAAAAATCTTTTATCTCGCCATTTTTTTTTACATTTTTGCATACCATGTTGGCGTGTAAAATTCAATCACCTGTACTTGCGATTGCTACTTGCAACGCTCAAATAAAAAGGAAAAAAGTGTGGCAGTAGATCGAAAGGACTCGAACAAGTAGGTGTTGGAAAGTAATTAATATGTGTTCTCTGTATAATCTAGTTAATAGTTTTTCTTTTGTTCTGGTTTTTCCAAAAATAATTTAATGTAAATATGTGATAGTTGTTGATTAGATTGTTTTTTTTTGTTTTTTTTTTTTTATATTTTCGTTTTATATTTTTGTTGCTCTGTTTATGTTTTCATGCCCCAACTATTCCTGTATGAGTTAGAGCACAGAAAAATACAATTTACCGTTACCAGAAATCAGGCTGTAGATGTGATAGATTTTATATATATAAAGTCGTTTCTACAGTTACAAAGTTGTGTACTTTATATAGCAGGAAAGCTATTACCTATCACTTCTGGGTTTACATCTTAATATGAAAATCTTGTCTATCACAATATGCCACGTATATGTGAGATTAGATTTGCAAGTTCTAAACACTTATCTCAGTTATCAGAAATAATTAGCTGCAAATAAGCGAACAACATACCGACGATGATTTTGTAGTAACGCAGGTTATTTAAAACAAACGACGTGTGCTCTAACGGATTTTAGAGAAAATTTCCACAGTGTGACTAATGTTCGAGGGGATAAATTTCCTGATTAAGAGTAATCTGATTTTTTAATAACTAGTCAGTTATTCCGAGAAAGTTGCAATGTTGATAATTTAATAAACTTGGTTAATGATAAAACTATGAACTTATTATAAAATATACATGTTCTCTTAACTGATACCGAGTAAATTAATCATTCAGCTTCTAACAGCGATAACCTTTTTGCTATATCAGATTATGAGTAGACACAAAAACGAAGCAAATCAGTCCGAAAAACCGCGAGAAACGCATTCGTCGTCGTTATAAAACGAAAATTGAATTTTGCAATCTACAATTAAACGTAATTACCTAATTAGTCTTAATTAACCATGTACAGGAAATTCTGAAACGACATAGCAATTGCAAAAGATATTCCCGCGAACAAATAAAGTAAAATTTCGCGATAATTAATGCACTCGAACATTAGGAAAATGTATTAAAAATTCGTGGACATTTTTAAAAAACTTCGTAACGTAAAAACCCACAAATTATTTATTATTCATTAATCGACAAGGATAAACTCAATTCCAATTTATCTTATTTCTTTCTTCAACGTAAAACGAGTGAATTGAAAGAGTACATTTCAAATACTACATAAATCCATAAATCGCTACCAATAATCGACATAGTAATTTACGATCATAATTTAGTCGATTCGAGATACACCTTTTGCACACACGTACATATATATATATATATAATATATATATATAGGTATATTTTTTACACGCGATAAAAATCCAAAAGATATAATATATCCACGCCCAATATAATTATCTGGGCGCGCAAGAATTTACATCCTTGAACCGTTCAAATCGTTAAGAAGTATTAAAAAGCAAATTCTACGGATTAGTTAATCGAACAATGAAGACAAAATTTCGGAATCTAGCGTGACTATAAACGATATCGATGACGATCGTGTGTCCTTCCGCGTTGATGGTGTAACACGCGATCTAATCGTCCAGAGTCGACCTTTTGATTAATTGATAACAACAGTCTCACGTGTAAACTGACAAAGAAATACTATCGAAATAACGAATTGAAATAGAAACATCAACGGCAGAGCGACGAAGAGGAGAATACTTTTTTCTATTCGCCAATAAATAATTAATTTTTGGGAAAAGGCGTCGCTTTAATTATTCGTTCGAATAGACGAGAAAACTCGAATAAAACCAGAAAATCTTATTACGTTCCAAGGTTAACGTTTGAATACACGCACATAATAATCGGAAGCCATCGACCATTTTAATAAGAAAAATTAAATACGTTGTAAAAAAAAATTGGAAGTAGAACAAGATTAAAGATATGCTGGTAAAAAAAATAAAATAATCATAATAATATCAACAAGGTTACACGCAGATTAATAACGGCCATTCCTTAATTATAGAAGAAAACACGTATTGATAATATTTCTGTTATATACTAGCGCACCCGACAGACGTTGTCCACTACACAAATAAATGTCTAGGTTAGGATGGTTTTTAACCAATGCACGTGTGAATTTGATAGAAAATCCTGTAAAATATTTCGATACCACATTAAATTTGCAAACTATATAGTTTTTTATGTACACTTCAAAACCCATCACATACTGATTACAACTTCATTAAACTTATTCCAGTCTTTCCTTTCCACTCCACGCGTCTGTCTTCAAGAATTTCATAGTTTTCTTGGAAGAAATCACAAAAGTTCCTTTTCACTAGGCGACATTTATCAATTCCTCCGAAGTAGCAAATAAAGCGAAATTAATTTTTCCTCATAGTATTGTCTTTTTTTTTTCGATTCTTTTAGGTAAGGTCCCTTTACCCCGGGATTTATAATTTATTTACTTCAGTCTTATCTTAGGACATTATTCTTCTTTCGGTTTTTAACATGATCCATTTCTTTGCAAGAATCCATTGCTAGACTCTCCCTGCTGCATATAAACTGTGTTTTGAATAATAATTATTATTGATATCATTCTATGGAAAAATTTATGATAGGGAACATTTCGTTTACAAGACAAATTTCAAAACGTAAACATCGAAACGAAATACATATAGAAGAAACGTATATTTGAATACACACATATTATATATATATATATATATATATATATATATATATATATATATATATATATATATACCAATTTTTATGTATGTCAATATAAGTAATATTGACACAACACAAAGCCAACAAAACAGAGTCAAATAATTAATGATGAATATGTTTAAAGAAAACCATTTACACGTGCACATGAGCGAACATGTGTTGGGGTGCGTACTCTACAGCCCATACTAAATTAATATTTAACTACGAGAACCTTCTGTGATACGTTAATAGTAGACACACTAAAGGGTGAAAGACAAAAAAAGAAAAATAATTATATTCTAATTTAACCGTTGGTTTTGTTTTGGAAGTAATTTTACTTTTTCTTTTTTTATATCTTTCCTTTCTTTTCATTATCCTCTCCTTTATATTAATATTTTATAGTTTTTCCTTTCCTTTAGTTTAATTTAATTCTTCCGTTTATATTTATTTATGTTTTATATTCTGTTTTTTCTGTGGCTAAATAGTATGTCCAGCCAGGCCATAAAAACAATATATATATATATATTGATTAATATCGGAAAACGTTTGAATAGTCTTTGCAAACAGAATGACTAGAGACGAATAAATAAAACGAAGAAACTAACTTTTATAATAAATTTACGTCTCAGTTTATCATCCGATCGAAATATATCACGATTATCTCATTCGCGATTTTTTTTTTACTTTTTTACTTTTAATACCAGCTGGAAGTGGCTATCCAACAAAAGACTTCAATGAGTAAGTCCCTGTGAGGAGGACACCCCCATGGTGAATCCTTCGACTTGTTACTGGACTAAGTCCACGATCCTTGTTCTCCTCAGCTTCCTGAAGTTCAGCTGAATATATAGAAGCTGATTCCACAACTCGTTAGGATGATACTGCAGCCGTTGTAGGTGTTTCATAGCAATTTTTTGTATTTTCTCTTGCACTGGGCATATGCCCAGGTCCGAGTGAATTATATGGTTTGTCATATACCATGGAGCTCGATATATTTGGCGTAAAATTTTGTTTTGTAATCTATTTATCTGTGTTTGACTTTTTTTGCACAACCCCATAATTGTGCACTATACATCCGTATGGGTTTCAGCATGATTTTGTATAAAAGTACCCGATTATTCAGGACAGCTTCTGATCTTGGTCCTAGAGGCCATTATATTTTTCTAAATTTTAGTTCTATATCCTTTTGTTGTTTTTTTTTTTTTTTAAAATTCACGTACGATCGTCTAGATAAACTCCCAAATAATTGATTCATCATACTTCGATATAACTTGATTGTCTATAGATACTCTGTGGTGCTGTTGTGGGCAATTGCTGAATTTAATGTGGGCCGATTTTGTCTGATTTATTTCGATCAACCATTGCTTAGTCCAGTCACTGACTTTATTTGCACGCTGCTTTGCAGTTTGTTAATGGCTACATCTGGATATCGTCTGCAAACGTAGCTATTTTAATGTGCCGTCTTTAGACATGTCTGCAGTAAGTAATGGATTATGTTATATTTGATACAGTAATATAAGAAGAGATTGAATCAATAAGATATTTACGGCAGTTACAAATTACATTATGTATTTGCTGCTTAGTTAAATGTTTGAAGTAGACAATGACTGTACTAAACCTTTATAAAGAATTACCTTAGATTTATAGTTAAGTCCCCATAATTTACCACCAAGAGCTTTAAATATATAATAATATTTGTTGGTTTTATTATTTATATATTGTATATGCTTATTATAATTTAACGTATTATCTATAATGAAACCCAAATATTTTATGTGATCAGTAGAACTAAACACATGATTGTCAATTTTAATGTTATCATAAATTATTTGATCAAAACTTTTATCTCGACCAGAAACAACCATAATTTGAGATTTAGAAATCTCAAATTTGAGATTTAAAGCATTTATTATTGTTTTAAGCTTATTAATAATTTCATTACAATTAGAAATATGAGACGATAACGTCAATTTACTACATAAATTAACATTATATACTAAAAGCAGATCATCTGCATAACTATACAACCGTAAACCAACTAAAGCGTTATTAAAATAAGAATGTATATTGGAATATAAAATGTTCCACAGGACCGGTCCAAGAACAGACCCTTGTGGAACTCCAAAATTATTACTGACATCTATGATATCGTTCTGATATTTCCAAGTAACTCTCCTATTGGTTAAAAAATTATGTACTAAACTTATTACATTAAAACTAAATTCATTTACAATTAACGTGTCAATTATAACTTGACGATCACAGTTATTGAAAGCACCTTCAATATCAAATGAGATAACAATAGATCTATTATTACGTTGTTTATTTTGTGAAAGATTATCTATTACATCTGATATAGCTAATTTTGTAGAGTAATACTTTCTGAAACCATATTGATACGGATTGAGCACAGATGTACCGTTAATTTCGTGATTTAAAAATTTTAAAATAATTTTTTCATAAACTTTACTTAGCGAATTTAACAAACATATTGGTCTATAACCATTTATATTACTGGGATCTTTATTCGGTTTATTTAACATGATTATACTAGCACTTTTCCACACACACACACACATATATATATATATATATATATATATATATATGTATGTCAAGAGTATAATTATTTTTCTTGGTAGACTCTTTAGTATTTTCCGAGTTATCATGTCAAATCCTGGGGCTCTTTTAGGATTCAATAGTTTGATTTTGCTATTTCACCGGGTGATAAAATTTTTATTTTCAATTCATTGCTGAATGAAATTTTTTGGGTTGAGGCCAGATGTATTGTTATTAATGTGCAGATTAAGTGTAAATACTTTTTCAACATATTTTGCATATGCCTCGGCTTTCTCTTTACTGCTTCTCAACCAAATTCCATCATCATCTCTTATCGGCTGATTAGGTATTGTTTTAGCGTCCTAGTCGCTTCATAGAGCTGTAAATATTTATTCGAGCTCATTGATTAAAAATAAATATATCAGCAAAAAAATAAACGGCATACGAATAAAGTATTAAGTTTTGCCTATTTTAAATTTGAACTCGTGAAATTTTAATAAAAAATTAGTAACGTTAAAAATAAACTTTTCAAATAAAAAATAATTAATTTTCACGTACGATCCGAAAAATAAAAACAATAAAAAAAAAACAATATGTGAAATTACTACAAAACTGCATGACCTCCCGCTCAAAAAAATATCGTATATTACATTAAAAGTTTCATGGTGTAAAAAATGAACGAATAGACAAATTATAAACGATCTATTTTGGAAATGAAAAAATCGGCCCATAAAAAAAAATAGATTAACTCTAAAAAGTTCATCGAATTGTAATGACTAATAACTTGAAAAGTGTGGAATATAATGATTTTTAAAAAATAAACATAAAAAACGAGTTAAATAGTTATAATTTTCTTCATGAACATCACCACAAACGGCTGTGATTATCAAGCGAATATAAAAATAAAATATAAATATGCATACAATGTACAAAAATATAAAATGTGAAAAATATTCATTTAGATTACAATTTATAAAAATTAAAAAACAGTATTAATAAATTAATCCGATCAACATTCATTATCGGATTATTTTATTAATACTTCTTCACTTTAACAAGTTTTGTAAATTGTGTATATTTTTATATTTTATTATTTACGTTCACTGGATAATTGATTAACAGCCGAATTTGTCATAAAGATCATTTTAGTGATGTTAATTATTTTCTCGGTGTTTATGCAATAGTTCAGTTCCTTTTTATCGTTTTAAATAACACACGTAATTGAAAGATAAGATGTACCGATAATTTTTCATTCATTACCGTTCTAACTGTGTACCTTCATCAACACTTCACATTTTGTCATAGGACATGCACATTTCCTTTCTACTTTGCTTTCATCATCATCATCATCATTATTATTATTATTATTATTATTATTATTATTATTATCATTTTGTTATTATTATTTTTTGTAAAAATAAAATAAATTTGAATTGAAAGAAATTATTGATTATTATTATTTTAGTGAATACCATTATTATTAAATATGGAAAACCGCATTCATTCGGTTGTAAACCGCAATACCGGGAGAATTCTCAGCATTTCCTCTACAAAGAAAAGAGTTATTATGTATGTAAATTCCAACCGATGGGTTGTTTATAAATATTACATCCTGTATGAAATAACGACTATCGAGAAAGTGTAATCATTTTTTCTCAAGACTGTTAGCTTTAGAACACTGCTACTATTGAAATGAATTTTTTAGCCATCGTCAAAACCTCTCATACTTTCCATATCTCTGATCATCTGTCAATAATTTTATTAAAAAAAGCTAAAAGGTAATTTTATTCGCATTTTCGTCGTCCGTATTATCGCAGAAAAATTATCGTATTAATTAATAATTTTTTGCCGATAGAGGTCGCTGGCTGTTTATTCCATCTTAATCGGAATTGGCTAAATTTCGTCTGTATAGATTTGACATTTCGTCATAGTTGAAAACAACCGCACATTCTTCCTTCTAGGTTTCAAGCAGGCGCTCCTGTCCTGGAGAATAGACGCTGACTATTAGTCAATCCATAGGTTTTCATCACTTCCGTCAAGTTAACCTTTCAGTAATAAACATCTCAACCCAAGGCAACGGTTTGCTGCTAGGAAACGACAGATTGAATTTTTTCTTATACGGGTCGTCTCATCTCATCCAGATTTAGGCAGCCTTAGAACTATAGAATTTTGAGACAGCCAGATCTATTCATCTATATTCTCACACGCTATTTACTCTATCGTCAATTAATAGCCGTTCTTGCGTCGAAGAATAATTACTCAATATTCGCAGCTAACATATCTACCGGCCAAATTATGGGGTAAAACTCCGACTTCCAAGAGGATAAAAGTAGACAAGTTTATCGTTTCAGTCAAACTTTTTTTCTGGAGATTTTTAAAAACAATCAATCTGTTGGAGCCTTTTACAAAAAGCAAAATTAATCGTGTTTATCAAATTTATTTCGGCATTATACAATTATTTTGTTAAATTATGATTTTTTGCAAAATTACTTTCGTTCTAACGGACGAAAAAATTAAAGGAAAATTTTTTTATCCGCAAATTTGACGACATAAGCAATGTAAATAGAACAATGACGATGATGACCAATATAGTGTATTGTTTTTTTTTTTTTTTTTTATTTTTTCAAGATAATGAAATCGAAGAGAAACCAAAGAATTGATCATCGATTTATTCTATTATGCTTTCACAATTGGAAAACGTTTTCTTTAACTATTGTTTTTATAATAATGTGATGGTCGCAGCAGACGGGGTACAAATATGTCTGTGGGAGATTTCTCAATTGTCGCTTTAATATAGACACGGAGCCAGAGTACAACTGGGTGGGTAATTGAATAAGTAAACGAGGTAAATATACATATTACGTTATAAAACAAGTTTTCCAGGGATATAAAATAAGTAGTACAACGAACAAATAAGACATACATTGAGGAGCCAGTGTAATGATAATATACGTATAGGAGAACATATTATTATTATTATTATTATCATATATATATATATATATATATATATAACACTAAACAATTACAAGTAAAGAATCCGGTGAAAACACAAGTTCCACAGGACGTGATCAGACGTACAAATTGCTGTATTCAGTTTGTCATTATATATAAAAAAGTCGACTTATTATTCAAACGGTTAAGTCTTGTCTTTCAACGCGAATAAAACCATTTACTACATTATTATATTGTTACAGAACACACATCTGTTCTATTCCGAATGTTTCCATTTCATTTTTAGAATGTAAAAAAGAAGTGGAAAAAAATATGGTTGAAAAATTAAATAATTAGTCACCAAACGGAAATACTAAACCATGAAGTCTTAAAAATGGTTAAATCAAAGAGAACGTTGAAAAAAAATGGATAACAGAGAAGAGAACAGAATATTTTGGGCACATTGTTAAAGGACAGCGATACAAGCTCTTATAACTTATAATCCGAGGAAAAATTGAGAGAGAGAGAAAAAAAAGCGTAAGAAGGCGTTGAACAGACCGGATCAAGAGTATAAAGGAGTGGATCAATTCAGTCCAGGAGCTCATCCAGTATGCAAGAGAAAGGATGATGATATAATTGCAATTGTGATCGTTTACTCCTTTGAAGGGTACGACACAAAAAGAAAAGGAACCGAGTTTTAGTGTTGCGAAAATTAACGCTACGAGCAGATTAAAAATGGTTTTAGATATAAACATGCAGCGGTACAATCGAAACTCTTAATTCTGAAATCACGATGAGAAGCTGAAAGAAATCTGATGATATATACATGATTTGAAATGTCTATCGTCGACTTGAAACTGTTAAGTAAATAAAAATATTATTTATCCGAAACAGGCGTGATTGTCTAATTTTTTTAAAAAAATAAGTAAGAGGAATAAATGTAACAAGGTAGCAGAAATTTATGTAAAAATGTAGTCTCCAAAAGTGTCTGTACACTAATATAAGAATGACATCCTATAAAATAAATTATGCAAGTAGGACAACGAGATTTCTTTCGAAAATTTTTATTTTTCCATTAATGCGTTTATTTAAACGCTTCATTTTGCAATACGACTATAGTGCGAGCCGGTAGAACAAAATTCAAGTATCGATGTGAGCATAGCACTCGATTAATGAATTATTTGGTTGAATAATTAATTCCTGCAGAGATCAGACTTTATGAAAGATAAAAATCCACGTTATTAAGCAACAATGCAACAATACAACAATAGAAGGTAAACTATGATTAATAATTCGGATTCCTTTCGAAATATCGTAGTGCCCGTAAAATGTTATAAACGCAAGATAACATAAATGTTTAAAAATTTAACGTTTCGAATCGTTTTAAAAATTAAGGCCGTGGTGTCTGTCTCATTTTTTACTATGAGCTAAAATAATTTTAAAAATTTTATATCGTCATATTGTTTGCCACAGCACTGTCACTTATAAATTATTTTTGCGTACAAAACCAGTCGGCATTCGATTATATTCAACGCTCGATAAATATATGATATGTTTTATCTAATCGGAGCATAGGAAACTTTTGGGAATAAACATATGTAGTGAATATACAGCAGTCAGTCCTCGCTCAATACTATCAATTACAACTGTTTTTTCCTAAATTTACGTGGTTCAACTTTTTTTTTTTCAAATTAAGCTTTAATTGTGTACTTATCAACAGATTGCGATTCGAGCATTACTTGTTATCGGTTCCTATATTCCTTGTGGAACTTATCGAAGCCCTCACTGACCTCTCTATACTGGAAGTGCAATTTGCAATCCTAATCGCGTGTTCTTCGAATGTCCTTTAACGTTTTAAACTATACCTTAAATTATTATGCTGATCGTGCAACGGTTTTCCATGCAATGTCCTTTCTTCATCTTGAGAATTTACATGTTTTTGTCCATGTTTATAGAAATCTAAGTTAGTCTTATTACATGGAGAAAGCTGCAAGGGGGATCTTATTTTTTGTTTAAAAAAATTATAATAATTAAAATTACTATTACCATCCGAAGGTTTCATTTTTTCTAAAGACTTCCATATTATTGATTTTACTTATGCATAAAAAAAAAAGAAATAGGTTTAGGTTGGACAGAAATTTATGTCCTTTCCGTGAATAAAAAAAAAAAAGGTGGTTACAACAATAGGAAATACGCTTATAATGCAAAATAAACGACATATAATTACCGTATCATTCGATGACCTCGAACAGTTTTATATAACAGACCCTAACAAACGTGTATAACCAAGAAATAATAACGTCATGACGTAATCATTTGTTGAGGAGACTGAAGAATTAGGTAAATAGTTAATAAATAATAATGACAAACTGCCACGCTTAAATAACAAATAATGATCGTATCAAAAATTCATTTTTCCTGTGTTACTTTTTTATTTTTAACATTAAAATTAAATAATAAATAGCGTGCACATTCGTTAGTAGCAAAGAACTACAAACTAACATCAATTCGTTAAAATCGCCAATTCGCAATACTATCATCCTTACAATTTCATTTTTCACGTCTTCGCATAAATGGACGCTACTAATTTAAAAATGTAAAATAAATGTAAATAAAACCAAAATAACGTCACGCGCAAGACGGAAAATAAAAGATATAAAATATATGACTATAATTTCTAAACAAAGATTGACACAAGTACAGAAATTTTGCTACTTTTAGATACGATTGACCACTTATTAAGACATAATTGATGGATAACAAACTTAACCGAAGGGAAGACCAAGAACAACATTTTTGGAAAGCATACTAAAGAAAAGAAAAGATGCTGAAATCGAAAAATTGGCCTACGAAAGAAAGTTACTAAATGACAGTCATTTAGCCCACCGACCTGAAAATACCAATCACAATGTACGCGCTTACAGAATAATTATAAAAATAAAACTAGACCACAATCGCACAAAACGCTAAACATAAATCGTATTAAAAAATATAAAAATAAATTACTAATACCAACAAAAAAGCACAAATTCAAACAACAAAAAATTAGAAATATCAATCATATGCCCATATTTTATCAAAATAAATCTAGCTGTGGACGAATGTTTAATATGTTATTATATAGAGACGAAAGGTAGATAGAGTTGGCGAATTATGACCTACCTTGTGGTTCATAGAAAACACAATCTGACCTACTACTAACACTGGGGACCGTAAATAGGATATAATAAATGATTGTAATCTATACGAACGTTACAAAGATCATGCAGGAACCACAGCTTACTTATCTTTCGAGAGTTTAATAATTTAGAAAATCGCACAGAATCAAAAACGCGGGATACGACACCAGTTCGACGAGAAACACCTCAAAAACTATATATTATATATATATATATATATATATATATATCGCGCATATAATCCATTTTATGCTTAAAAATTTTTTTAGTATCGATTTTAAAATTTTTAAGGGATTATTCAACATGATTTGCATAGTTCAGGGTACGCATAACTACATGCAGGTACCCGTTTACCTAACGTGTAATTCCAAAATTCCTGTTTCTCATCTACTCGCGCGAAATTTCCATAATATATACTTTCTACAAATTATCCTATTTAACGTGTATTATCATGCCTACCAGCTGTGCTTTGCGCTAGTACACGAGTTTCTTCAAAAGTCAGGTCATATCTTTATTAATCGAATAGTTTTTTATATCGCTTAACTCGTAGATTGGTATTAGCCGTTGTACACGCTCACAACAATAATAATAATGATGATGAAGATAATAATAATATCAGATTTTTAATATTTATTTTCATTTTACTTGTAAAATTGTGTTTTTTAAAAAATTTTTGCGTTCTTATATTTTTATATTTTATATTTTACTTTTGGACATCATACATCGCAACAGTTAATGAAAAATTTAAAATTCCACCAGTACACAACTTTTACAGAATCCGGAAAATAGTATTGAAGAAAAATTAATATAAAAAAACAAAATTAATAAACAAATATATTGATATTAAATTTCAACAAATCAAAAAATAGACAGAACAGAAGCAGACAGTATTTTTGGAGCATATTTTCACAATCACCATCGCATATTTTTAAGTAATTATATTTAATTTATATTTTTAAAATTATAATGTTTTAAAATGTTTCACTTGATAATGGCATAAATGCTGAAAAGCTTTGTGTTTTCTTTAAGAAAATAAATATTAGTGATTTAACTAATATTCAATTTATTTATTTTTTTAATAATAATAATCTTCATCATTACCATCATCATCATCATCTCAATGAAAAAATTAAACCTGCGCATCCTTGAAATTAGTATAAAACCCACGATATCGGAAGAAAATGAAATTCGACTTTTCCAGCATTTCGCCCGACACTTTCCGATACTATTTCAACTTATAAATCAAAATGTTAAAATCTAATCTTCTTCGCGATTATGAAATAATACAAATTTAAATTCATTTAGAAGATAGCGATAGTTTGAAATTGAATAATAGATTTATGTATAATCAAATAACCGGATAATTCAATGCTACAAATTTAATGACTGTCACTGAGAATTTAACTGCCTCACTGGAAACGTTAGATTAATTACATTTTTATTACTTTATTCATCGCCATTGTTTAAGATGCTCTCGGTACCGGTACAATGAGAAAATAAATTAATCTAGTCTCGGCTTAACCCCGAATAAAAATAATTACGCGCGTTCTTTCACCCCGGTGTAGACAGCCAGGGTTTCGTACATTTTTTCTTTTTAATATATAATATTTTTTTTTTATAGTTCAGTCGTTATTTATTCTGCTAGAATTTCGGGTTATTAAAAAATTAGAAAAATACATTAATCGTGACCTATATACAGTTTACTTTTTTTCACGGGTGTTTTTTTCATTTTTAAATAAAGTTAAATTTTGTTTTTATTAATTTTTTCTAAATATTAACGGGACTCATCACCGTACGAGAAATTACGTAACGAAGAAAAACTGGTTAATTATATATATATATATATATATATATATATAACCAGTAGGAATTAAGTCAAATCCGCTTCAGGTTCAAAACTGAAAAGGAGATAAAGTGTTGGAATATAAAATTGTAGAAACGATTGACGTAAAGTAGGTTGTTATCGGATTATAAGCGTTAATTTTTAAGAACCGGGTTAGACAGCGAAACATACATCCTGATAAATGGAACGTTTAGTTTAGTGTTCTAGGGAATTAAACATTAAACGCAATAAGTAAGCAAGTACATAAGTAAATGTCTGAGCGAGCAAACGAATGATGTAAATAAAAATGTAACGACAATGGCTCGAACAGGCGGTGATTGTTAGTTAATTTCGCGGTCTTTTGATAAAATAATAATAATTCCATATAGAGAAGAATAAAAATATTCCGTTACAAAACGACTAGAAGGTCGTTTGTTCACCTATTTTAGGAAACCGTAAACGATTACAAAATGAAAAATAGAATAAATCAACCCAACACAAATATATATATATATATATATATATATATATATATATATATATATATATATATATATATATACACGAAGTTAAACGGTATAAAATTACTAATTACCGAAAACGTTTCCACAGTTTTCACGTTATAAAGTAACTATAGTATAATATAACTAAAGCGGGATTCTAAATAGACAGTGGAGCGGGATTATTAAAGTAGGATTTAAGATTAAAAAAAATCAACCGACAAATTTTAAAAAATTTCATTTATAGAAATTTTAAGCGACAGATATAAAACGAGAAATAAACGATCAAAATTGAAAAGCAGCCCACAGTGACTCGCAGAGTAACAAACTGCGAACGATTGATTTCGGAAATTTTAAAACTGATGCAATAAAGAAACAAGTTAAAAAAAAAGTGATTTTTATGAACAAGTAAAAATATAGATAAAAAAAAAAAAACGGGCTAAATGAATCAACAATGCGAAGGAATTCAACGAGCACTAAATACAGCATGGACAAAGTCTCTGTGCTGAAGAAAAATCCTTACGACGGAAACGAGAAACTAAAAGTAAAATAGTTAAGTGTAAAAAAAGGAACAATTTTTTTGAAATTGAAAATATTTTTTAAAGCGCCAGATAAAAAATTATAGTGTCCAAGAAATCAGAAATATGAATATATATACGTGGACTGTGGAAAGAACTAACTCGTCCATACCCCAAGAAGTAAAGAACTACAAATCGTACTACAGAAACGGATAAAACGACTGGTATGATTAGATTGTCGTAAAAGAGGGTGACTTCCAGCGAGATATCTTGACAGAGTTAAAAAAAATTGTAGTAGCTGAATCAATACGGGAAGTAATAGACCGGGCACAATAGGTCGAACCCAATGGCAGCAAAACACTTTTGATCATGAAGATCCATGGTATCGTCGATATGCTCAGAAAGAGCCACGATACATATAATATTGAAAAGGAAGAATTATCAGATCTAATTGCGACAGGACCGATAGACAATTCGAATTTAGTTTAAAATCGCCGAGAAATCTTGAAACGTGTAAGAGAAAGCCGAGATATAGAGAAATCACTATTTCCGATAACAAATAACTGAAATGGAATATTAGTGACAGATTTTTTTTTTTAAATGGTAAAAACGCGTAAAAGTTATAATAATATTTAATAAATGTACCGGAACAAATGCCCTCTCCATTTATGAAAGTAAAAATTCTGATAATATAAACTAGTAAATAATAAATATACAAGATACAAATAGTATTGATAGAAAAATCAGACAAAAAAACCATCACAAATGAAAAGCGGTAGTTTAAAAAATAATAAATATAAGTTTAATTATATAACGAATATGTAATATCATTTATGAGTAATGTAAACGAAAGCAAAAATAAATTATAACGTTATGAGAATAATACATTATGTTTAATGCGTCGATGCTTATACTTAGTTCCCTGGAATCGTAATTTGCTATTGCTGGAAGTAAATTATTACGGTGCACACTACAACTGAGAAAAAATTTATGGGATAGTTTGAGGATATAGTCTTTTACATATGGTACCTGCAGAGCACTATGCATATATGAAATTTTAGTGTATACGGGGACGTTGAGGATACATCTAAGACATCGATTTAATTGCAGTCTATTAAAACTAGCATTTGAGACTGAAGACCAAACTGGACAAGAATATGTTAAAATAGGCCTAATGATTGACTTGTAGATTATTAGTTTATTATTAATATTTAAATGAGATTTACGTTTGAAAATGGGGTAGATTGAACATATTGCTCTGTTTGTCTTCAATGATGCATGGTCAATACTTCTTCAAAGCCCCAAACGTTTTCGGTTATGAGTGGTCATCCAGCGGAGTCTCAACCATATATTGATACTGTCTATCGTGTGCGGGGTGTACCAAACGTTCCTCGTTTTGCCCTGTCCATGTTTTAATATGACAAAACCGGTTACGTATTCTCCTTCCAACTTTTCTTTTACCTTTTATTATTCCCATTAGAATAGTTTGTAAAAAGGAATATTTTGTCCCACGAGTCGAAGTGCCCGAAATATTTTAGTCTTCGAACTTTCATCAACTTAATCAATTCGCGATCTTTCTTCATAGTAGTGACTATCTCTTCATTGATCTTTCGGGGTATTTTAAAATCTGTCGGTAACACTATAGTTCAAAAGCTTACAATCCACTCAGGGTGGTTTTTTCAAGTTCACGTCTCACAGCCGGTACAGTAAAATGAACCAGATATAACACATTAGAGTTCGAACTGTTCATTCCAAATTAAGATCGTGCCTCTAAATATTTTCTTCATCTTGTTTAATGCATTCCTCGCCTATTCAATCCGACTTCTGATTCAGTTTCAATTTCGCCCATCATTTTAAAAGATTCAATTTTCTCCAAGCATACCTATTCTAGAGCTAGTATTATTTCCAATGACCATTATCTTTGTGTTTTTTTTTTCGTATTTAATGAAATTCCATATGTTTGACTAATCTTATCTACTTGTTCTATGATCAGTTTTAAGTACTATTAGCTATTAATAGTGCGTCGTCCGTGTAATGAATATTATTGTTGTATTTTCCACCTATGTTGGTCCCTATTGTGCTGTCTTCTCGAGTTTCTTCAAAGATTTGTTCTGCAGATGTTGAACAATATTGGTGATAGTAGGACAGAATCTTACTGAGACAGAATTTTGATTCAAAGAAACAATAGCCTTTTTGTTAAGATACAGGTTTTTAAATATTGTACGATCTGCTAGATCTAATCCAATATCTTTCAGTATCTCGAACAACTTTTAATATCGGACTTTATCAAAGGCTTCTTCATAATGAAACATAGAAAAAAGGGTTGTTGAAATTCCAACATCTTTTTGAATAAGTGCGTTCATGCTGACGATTACTTCTCGAGTATCCATTGTTGGTCTCAAACCAAATTGTTCTGCCTCAAGTTCTCATTCCATCATTTTCCAATTCTTACGTGCACAATTTGCAGTAATATTTTCAGCGTGTGAATTAGACAATCATTCTAAAATCATGACAGTATTTTGGATTTGTCGTATAATGGTAACTTGGGTGTATCATTTATTAACGTTAAAAATAAATACGGGTCTAATACACTACCTTGTGGTACACCTGAACGATAAGTTTCGACAGAGGACTTACACATATGATGAGTAACATAGAACATTCCATTACTTAAATAAGATTTAATTAACCTTATTAAATACAAGGGAAATCTAAATTTAACGAGTTTAAAAATGATACCATTATGCCAAGCCGAATCAAAAGCTTTATCAATGTCGATTAGTAACCCCGAATACGTATTAAGATTTATGTAATCAGCCAGCATCGAATTTTCTATTTATTAAGTAAGATTTAATAGTAAATATAAGATATGAAAGAAAATTATATTTAATTAAATATAATTCCATCATGCCATGTTGTGTAAAATGCTTTTTCTGTGTCCATCAAAACTACTCCGGAATGTTTATTCCGGTTAAAGTTATCAATAATTTTGTGTCATACTTTAGCCAGATATATCGTTGTCCTTAGTTTTGGTCGAAAACGAAATTAGGAGTCAGATATGATAGTATTCCTCTCGATATAAGCCCTTAGTCTGACTAGAAGTATTTTTTAAAAAATCTCACTTATATTACTGAGCAAAACACTGGTGTAACATTTTGAACCAAGGAGACGTCCTTTCCACGTTTTGCTATACCGTGACTGATACTCTCCACGGCAGAGAATAACAGCACAGGCGTATGCACGAATTAAATAGAATTTCCAAGGCGACTGTTGCTTTAGTCGGCAGATTTTTTATCATTTTTATGCTAATTTGATCGTGGCCAACTGAATTGCTTCTCTTCCGATGCGTATAAATCTTTCGCTTTTACTAAATACAAATATAAATAAATATGACGAACTTAAAAGGCAACGGAATAATTTTTTCATAAGGTGCGCGAACGAAAATTTAATATTAAAAATAGACAATTTTTCGAATATATAACAATGATAAAAAAAATTATTACCTTTTTTAGATGCTTGTTAACCCATTTTGTAAATGTCTTCTTTTGAATCGCATCCCGTTCATCTGGAACAGAAATAATAATATAGTTAAAGGACGTTAGAATGAAATACGTCAACACTTAACTTAATAAAAAGTTGCTGGAATTCCGAAACCGTCAACCCCGAAATATATATATATATATATATATATATATATATATATATATATATATATATATATATATTGCTTGAAAATGACTATACAGTCGAAAAGCTTCGCGTTTAATTAATTAATATAATTATATACATATATATAAAAATCGATTATCTGGTGTCCGTTAATCACAGTTAATTTTGCAACTAACAATATTTTCTTGTTCAAACTTGGAGATTACAAAATGACTATTCGACGAAAAGTATACACACAACCGGTTCGGTATATCAGTACGCAGACTGGTTCATATCCAAGTCGTCCATTTTTTTCATTCTGGTGTCATTCTTTTTAGTTCAATGTAGCTTTCGATGTTTGCTTAATTGTGACAATCAGCGTCTGTGTTGGTCTTCCTTTCGTCCTGAACATTGATATTTTTCCTTCTATAATATCTTCCAATACGTCATCATATTTTAAAACGTACATCAATTTCAGCCTAGTTTTTCTAAACGTTTTCAAGGGCGATTTTTCCTCTTGCACTCGGTTAAAAACTAGTTCATTTGGAATTGTATCAACCCGCGAAATTTCTGTAAGTTAAATAGCAATGTTTTCGCGCGTACAGTGCTACTGCCCACATATACGACTTTACACTAAGTTTTCATAATTCTATAGACAGCGTGTTCAGCGTTATTACATCCATTTGGCTTTTAAACGTCACTTTAGCCATTGTAATTCTTCGCCGGATCTCTTTGCTACAATATGCGTTTTCTGGTATTAAATACCTTAAATATTTGAAGGACTTGACTAATTCTAGATTGTTTCCATTGATATATTAATTTTTTCCGGCGTCTCACTGGTGCACATTACTTTCGTTTTTCCAGTATTTAATTCCCATCTATAATTGTATAATATGCTATAACCTAACATAAATGTGTTTATATATATATATATATATATATATATATATATATATATATATATATATATATATATATATATATATATATATATGTATATATATATATATACACTGAAGTGATAATAGATAGAAACAATTGAAAAAAAAAATAAACGAGTATTCTTAGCGTGAAGGAAGCATTATCATTATTACCATCAAACTAGATATACTATAAACAAACATCAATAGAAGGATGGGATTTGTAAAAAAATTCCAACTGAACAAACAAAAGCTGAGTAACTGTTGATACAGCCACGTGCGCGTTGAACTTATAAGGATCACAATATAATATACTTTCGTGACTCACGATATATACGCGACGACATCGTGTTTATCCTTACAGCACCATGATTTCACGCAATACAAAAGGCACACACAAATATAACATATAATTTATATATATATATATATATTACAACTTTATAAGCTGAAGTCAGGAAACACGAATGTTATACTATGTTGCGTTATATACCTTAACTGTCTATGAAATGCGTACTGTATAGTATATACTTGCTTTGTAGGTAACTAACCATTTTAGATAATACTTTTACTTTCACAGCGAACCTACGTCAAAGGTTATATCTCTAACAAGTACGGTTGCTAAATCGATGCATTTATTTTTTATTCCTTTTTTTTTTTTAGATCAATACGCATATACCGAATGATTTAGTATACGGATTGAATAAGCTTAATAGTGAAATTTGTTATTTCAGACTTAAAGTTCTTCTAAGTGACAGTAAAAATAATATTCTATTACGACTATTACGTAAGGATATCATTCGTGCGAAATGTTATACTTGTGAAATACCAGAAAAAATCACAATATAAATTATATATATATATGTATATATATATATATATATATATAAAACCTATATAGATAAAACATACATCGACATATAAGATAATCAGAAGGAGAAAAGCAGTAATAAATAGAAAAATGTTATTATTTATTTTATTTAGTTTTATTAGATAATACTAAACAATAGCCGATGAAACATTCACAGTAAAACAAACGCCATCAAAATGGCTCATACAACGCAATCGAACGCTCTATTCACACATACTTCCTCATAATAATAGACTATTAAGCAGCGCTAGTCTAAACAAAACATAATAAAAGCAAATTATCCTAAACAAAGCCATCATGCGATTGTAATTCGTGGAAACTGGTACTCGTTAACGGAATGCCATATTTTATTAAACAAACGAATTTTTTCTTTCATTTATTTAAATTATAATAACAATAATAATAATAATAATAAATTCGTACGTTGCGATAAGATAAGCAAGATAATTATCACATTCTCTTTAATTTAAGGAACACTATTTTTATTAACAATGGCTTCGTGACGTAGATGTAACGCTTAAGCGTTTTGCTCGCACGACCTGAGTTCAAACCCCATCGGGGAAGAGAATTTTTCACGATAAAAATACTTTTATTCAATTCAGCTATTCATCCGATTAGTCAGTAAATAACTGTATAACAAGCCGGCAAATGCAATGGCAAACCACCTTGTAGATACTGTATGACTGAAATTGTTAGCGTTATTACTTAAAAACTCGATGTTTCGAACACGATATACTGCGCTTTTTAAGAAAATAGGAAGCTCTGTATAACTAAATTATACTTACAGCGTTATTATCTTAAAATAATAATTCATTTTTTCTCCCTTTATTTTTAATTGAGTTTAAGTTATAAAACCATTACTACTCATTGTACATATAAATTTATATAAACTAAACGCTAACGCTAACAAATGAGTTATAAAATAGAAAGATAAATAGCTAAACTAAGACATATAAGGAAAATACACTATACGAGGATATAAAGGTTACAAAATAATATTAGATTTATATATATAAGAGGCCATATTAACACAAGAGGATTATTTAAGGATAGGAGGTATGCAATAGAGTACGAAGGGAAGAAGCCTAACTGTAATAATATCTTGATTATGGTTTCTCTGTGTGCACTATATAGATTACATGAAAAAATGATATGATTAATATCTGCCGTCAAACCACAGGACTGACAAGTACTGGAACTAACCAGCCCTATCCGGTGGAGATGACTAGGCAGCAGATTATGTCCTGACCTAATACGAATTAGAAGAGAGAAAAATTTACGAATTGGTATTGAATGAGGAGGCTTAATTAGAAAGAGAGATTGTTTCGGTAAACTTGTTTGAATTTGTTTATAGAAAATATTCCGAGTAGCATAAAACATGGAGCTCCAGCGATGACGCAAATCCGCCTTCGCAGACGCAGCTAAACATGTGGAGGGAATCGCAGGGATCAGTAGGCCTCTGGAGGCCTCCATTTTAGCTGCCTGATCACAAATTTCATTATCTTTGATCCCGATATGAGCTGGGATCCATGTAAATTTCACATGGACATTCTTTTGTTATAGATACATTACATTTTCTATTATTGTCAAAATAACTCTATTAGTTTATGTACGATTTGAATTTTGGACGGCGTTAAGCACACTTAAGGAATCATAATGACTAAAGATAGATGTGTTTATGCAAAAATAAGGTGTAGCGTATGGAATTCGAAAGGACATGTCGTTAGATGCAAAGATGATCGGTGGACGAATAAACTAACGAAACGGTTCTTGGCACAGCGATAGAGGAGAAACTCGAGATGTATACAGGTTGGGACGACGATTTCAAGAATTCCCTGGAAAACAGAAGAGCCCCGCGTAGAATGACCCGTTACAAATATAATTGTAAACAATTGGGAGAGACCGTTCCGGGAAGGGTTTAGTATAGCGATTAAAAAAAAGCACTGCAGCTTCAATAAAAATAACAGCAATAGTCATATATATAGATATATAATAATATTAAAATTCAGATAAATAATTATACTAAATAAAATTTATTCGATTTATTGATTCATATATATATATATATTTTAAAGAAAGGAACTGACTTAAGGTTCGGAGTACCCTATTTGAAGTCTGTTCGTCCTCTTGTTCCTGAACGATTTAAGAGACGACGGATTATTTTTAATCTAACGTCCATTTATTTTTAAACGGAAACTGAAATAAAATAACATATTAATTTTTTCGATGCGAATTACACGCTATAAATTGTATAATTGCGAAAAGATATAATTAATGAATTAGGTTAAAAAGACCTCTCCGTGATAGCGTATCATTAATAAGCGTGAACTATATAAATAATGGTAATAACAACCCAATTTTAAAACCGGTCCAAAGGAACTAAATATGAACACCAGCAAAGAATACTCGTTATTACTATCACCATTATTATTACTATTATTAGGAATACGATTATCAGTGTAATTATTATGATTATTAAGAAAACGTTTGTTTTTATTATATAATATCATCGGCAGTGTTTCACTATTTCTTTAATAAGTACATCCGTAATAATAAAGCGAGGCGTAACTGGTATACACGCCCATAAATCAGAAACCGGCATTTATTAAATCGCCGACAAGCGAATACGATACCTAATAATTTCCATTTCCTAAATTTAAAATCTAAAATATTATTATTACTATTTTTATTTTTATATAATTTTTTTTTAAAGTAATGCTAACCAAATTGGCTACATCCTATTTAACGAAAGAAAATCGTTAGATCTTAATCCAATTCTACCTTCGACAGATCATGATTATTGTATGCCAGCTTCAAATTCAAGCAACATATATTATATATATATATATATATATATATATATATATATACACATATGTATATAAATAATTCATTTATATAAGAAAATAATATAGAGTAGCCTGCGAAACTGGCTGATGGTTATCGGTAGTAACTATTAATATCTATGTTTAAATCTTAAATAATTCCGCGATAAATATAGGAAATTGTTCTAACAGAATAATTTCATTAGGATTAAAGCGAACAATTGATATTATACAATTTTCTCATATAGTTATATTTACTACGTGCGTATATTATATGCTGGGCAGTCTCTTTATTCCATTAGTTACATAATTACAACATTTACCATCATCGATGATTTGTGCAATTTATTCAAATAATATCCGATAGAACCACGACTGGATCTGCGTCCTGTAAAAATTTAATTTCAACGTTTTGTTTTTTAAAACGTTTAATTACATCTGGAAAAAATGTATTAATTAATTTACCATTAATATGAGCATATTATCTTCATTTGAATTCATTAAAAATCTGTAAATCGAGTTGTTTAAGATGGTCTTTATTTATAGTAGCATCTAACGGTTTTATCCAAAAAGTTAAAAACACGTATAAATCTCATTAGGAGACTCGCAGGTTCGACTTGAGGCGCTGATGCCAGAATAGACAGAATTTCTTCACTTGTATACTCAGCAGCCGAATATTGTTCATCAGTTTGGTGTAATATCTGCCATGTTAAAAAAGTAGATATAATATTAAATGAAGCACTCCGAACCATATCAGGAACGCTGAAATCTACACCACTTATGTGGCTTCCAGTTTTAGCTAATATAGCTCCAGCTGCAATTAGACGGGAGACAGCATTATTCAGAGATAGAAATAAATTTCAGATGTACCCCGAACTGCCAATATCTGAAGAGATAAGGTCCAGTATCGAGACTCAAATCCGGAAAATCACCTTGGACAACGGATGAATTATTAGCAGAAGATATGAAAGAGTTTAATAAATGGAAAATAACATGGGAAAGGAATTTAGAACATACAACAAATTCCCATTTAGTTGTCGACACAAGGAATGAAGTTAAAGGAATGGATTTATCTAGGAAACTATGGAAGACACTCGATAGAATTAGGACCGGACAGGGAAGATGCGGATATCTAATGCAGAAGTGGAGTATAACGACAACTGCTGCGTGCCAGTGTGGAAATTCGAGACAAACAATGCAGCATATATTGGAAGACTGTAGTGAATCTGCACCTGTAGGTTTAACATTATATTCACAATCTTAATGACGGAGCCATAGACTGGCTAACAAATTTAAAGTTAGAATTATGATGAGAATTTTGTGTAATTATATATAACCGATGATTATACGATAAGAAGAAGAATGCCATTATGTTCTCTTTTAATTTCAAAAATAAGTGATCGTTTTTTAACATGTAGATCAAAATATTCGTGCAATAGTTCGAAGCAGTTATGTATGAGATTGTTAAATCAATCAAAAATTGTCGACAATTAGAATTTACGTTATGAGTTAATTAAACAGTTATAGTAGATGTCAGCACAATATGAGTAAGCTCTGTCCAAGATTGTATAGTATTAACTTTCAATTATAATTTAGTCCCCATAATTTACCACCGAGTGATTTAAAAATATAATAATATTTATCCACCTTAACATTTACCTATTAAATATACTTATGGCAACCTTAATAAAAATGTAAATAGTCCCACAGTATCATGTTGGGTAAGCCGTAAAAGCATTCCCGTGTTGAAAAAAAAAAAAAAAGTATACGCTTATTATATTTCAGTCGGTTATCTATAATTAAACCGAAATATTTAATATGATCAGTGTATCTAAAACATGATTATTAAGTTTAATATTATTATATAAAATTTGTACAATATTTTGATCACGACCAGTTACAATCATGATTTGAAATTTGCTGATATCAAACTTGAGATTTAAAGAGTCCGTTATTGTTTTACGTTTACTAATTACTTCATTACATTTACGAGTCGAAAGAGGTAATTTAGAACATATATCTGAATCGCACACTAAAAGTAAGTCGTTAGCGTAGCTATACAATCTTAGACGTTCATATATATTTCTTAATTCAATACGAACATTAGAATATAAAATATTCCACAAAACCGGACCAAGAACAAAGCCTTGTGAATTTCAACCTTGATATTATCATTTTAATAAATCCACTTTACTCTTCTGAAGTTTAAGTAATCATGTATTAAATAAATTACGTTAAAACTAAAATTATCGTTTAGCGATCACTATAATTAAATGCGCCTCCAATAATAGATAAATTGTTACGTTGTTTACTATGTAATAAGGTTATCTGTTACATCCGCAATAGCGAGTTCTGTAGGAAAAATTTTTCTAAAACCATATATGCATCCAGTATGGATGTATTAATAATATCGCTATTTTAAAATAATATTTTCATAAACTTTACTAAGCGAATTGAATAAACATATTAGTCTATATCCATTTACTTAACTCAAATAATTTTTACTCGGTTTATTATTAAACATTATAACACTAGCACATTTCCAAATGTGTGGGAAGAACATATTGAGTTGTAAGAATTTATTGTACAGCGTTAATAATAAACTTGGAAAGTAAACGAATATGATTTTAATAATAACTTTATTAGTTATATGACGACGATGGTGGTTTTCTATTATGTTTCGTTATAATACTTTTAAACTCTTGATATGTCACATCAAAAATGCAAACGCTTATTTCTATTTATGATTTTAAAATAGAAACAGATTTTTTAAAATTAAAAAACGATTTCCTAAGTAAATTCATATTTTATCTAAATTGTTGGTGATTAACGAACTGCGATCAGTATCGTCGTGAATTTTTAAATCAGGAAACTTAAATAAAATTTTATATGGTTTTCCCCAAGTACCTAGAAGAACTGCAAAAGGTTCTCCGGGCTTTTTGTATGAAATATTTAATTTTGCATTTATATAATTTTAAAGTTACGTTATACATTAATTTATTTATGAAGTTTTTATGTTTGATATTATTATGTTTCCTAACAAGTAACCTAAAATATTCTAATTCTTTATTACACCATGATTTGCTAACTATAAATTTGATAACTTTATATTGGTTTATATTATCGCTTAAATAATTCCCAAACTGATCAACAAAATAGTTTACCTCTTGTACCGTGTTTGCTACTTTAATATTTGTTTCAAAATTTAGCATCGCATTTGCATTTAAATGATCGATGAATATATATATAAAATTAAAACTTTGCTAGAAGCTGGTTTCGAGATTGATAAATAAATAAATAAACATATTATATACAGATATTATTCTTTAAAAAATACAATTATGAAATAAAAATACCTAAACGTTTGAAAATTATTTATTCGCGTAACAGCGTTCACTCTGAAGCGTTGAGGCCAATTCTAATATAAACGGAAATCGCTTGTCCCATAAATATAATACACTTTTAAAAAATACTTGTAAATTTAATATAATTGGATTCGTGTATGGTAGCCTAATCAATAAAATCACCTACTTTCTATTACATTTAATCGGCTATCTCAGTTGTGCTTCCGATGAAGGAGGAAAATGTGTTATGCCTACCAGACTTCGAATATCTCACTCGAATCTAACCCATTTCTATCTTCTTTTTGACACGCACCCTTCCCTTTTACTAAATGGCACAATTTCTTATTTCTCCACATACTAGCATCGAGTTATGTTTAGAACCCAGCACAGCCTTCTTCTTTCCTTACCGAAACTCTTATCTAAGTCTCTCGACTACACCTGCGATGTTTTCCGATTCCCGCTTCACCTAAGTCTTTTAATGTTTTAAATCTGATTTAGGGTTCCTGTAAGCACCTAGCTGCACATGATTCATTAGTGTAGCCGACGCACGTACAATCAAATAATAATAAGAAAGGAATGTTTAAAATAGAATTATATACCATATATATCGTGTGTGTGTGTGTGTGAATATAGAAATAAAAAACTATTATTTCTGAAATTGAGTAACAACATCAACAACAAAAAGGTAGAAATGAGAACAAATAACGGCATGTAAAACGGAATTGCTTTGCTGAATAAAACACATATCTATATATTAAGAAAATAAATAAAGAATAAATTTATAAGAAACACTCTGTTTACAAATAGTAGTATATAACACCTTCACTAAACACATAAATAATATCGCAATCAAGACAAACAATGCCTTCTGTTCATTTTACCATATGCTTAATTACAAGTCCTTTCTCAACATTAACAACAAAATAATCCTTTATAAAGCACTAATCCGTCCAATACTTTGTTACGCTTGTCTTTCCCGGAGCTCTGTATCAAAACTTCCTTTAAGAACAAATTATAAGTCATTCAAAATAGATGCCTCGGATGTATTCTCAATGCATCTCGCTATGCCAGAATCGATAGCATGCACGAAGCTACTGACCTATCCTATATTAGACATTTTGTTCTAAAGCTATCGACTGACTTTTTTTATTAAATGCTCATACCAAAACAATGAACTCGTCCCTTCAACTACGATTCCAGGCAACTTCGTTTCATGTATTCCAAGTATAAACACAAACGACTAAAATATAACATTATATAGTAATTCGATATAATTTATTTATTTATTAGTATTAACCCCTCGACACCCATATCATTCTTTTGTATTTTTTAACATAGCATTAATTTAAGAACCTACGACTCAAACAACATATTCTAGCAAGAAGTTCCTATAGTAACATGTATTGTTTGCAATTAGAAAACTTGCTTATTTTGTAGTGGCAAGTTTTTATTTATTTAACGTTTTGTTTTCCCCGTACACAATGTTTGTAACCCGTGTTATATTTTTCTTTTATGTTCATAACTTATGCAAATATATTGTTGTTGTTGTTGTTGTTATTGTTGTAGTGGTATAAATTACAATTGTTCCCGAACACAGTATTTATTCCTTAACCGATAATACAAGTATGAATACAACTTAAGATAAAAATTACAGTATTAGTTCAGTACACAGTATACGTGTTATAAAATCATAGAACTTGTCGATGATTTCATACTAATTACGCTCCCCATATGTGTATATTTTCTATAGCGATGTAATAATGTTTTGGCGAATGAACTTTGACGATGTACATCGCTTAAAAAACGTCCGCTTTAAATTTCATCCGGCACGTACGAAAAATTTATAACATATCACGTACGGACTTAATATTGGTCCGGTTTATTTTGTTCCATACAATTCTTAGACACTGATTTTGAAGTAGTTTATTGATGTTAGAAATACTGGTAGAAGACCATTCAGGGTTTAATTATTAAAATTTTAAGTGAAAATCAAATAAAAGTTTATTTTCCAGTGTTAACGCAGATATTCTATTAAATATGAGAATTAAACGATGCAATTTTGCTGTATTTTTTTCTTTTTAATGCATTGGTTTATGCGATTTAAAAACCTTACCTTATCATCCAGTAAGACACCTAAATATTTTCATCTGGAAGGTGTTGGTATCGGTTTTAAGGATGATCCATTTTCTCGCTACCGCGAGACGTCTGCTCTGTGTTTGTTATAATATATATATAATGTGACAACCGTCTGGTTGATTAGTCCCAACACAATCGCGCGTTACAACACAACGCAATCATTCGCCCTCCTCTAGTTAACAAAATTTTGTACATTGGTCTCTATCAATATAGTGTATATAAACATGATTCTGGGGCACCAAAATTTTCATTCGATAATAGTGTTTAATGTTTTAATTTGATCGTTTCGCACATTCGAACAACCCCAGTCTAGTTTTCCGTATACTGTTTAATATGGATGTGAGCTTTAACCGACTTTATCTGTATTACAAATCTTATCTGGTAGCTTATTCGAATCCAAATGTTTCAAGTAGTTTATAGTCAACCTGTTTTAACAGCCATGTTTCTGCACCACATACTGTGATTGACCAAATGAATGTTATCGCGAGCCGTGTAACAGTTATAACTGCGTCTGTTTTTTTACGTTTATAACTAAACTATCGCGGGAAATAATTTAAATTTATGTAATTCCGAAAAATGTCTAAATTCAAAAAAAAGTACCACACTAGCGACAACTGATGTTTGAAATAATTTAGTTTAACGAGGTGGTAATTTTCTCGGCTTCCGAATTATTTATTATTCTTCTTTTAAATCGCTTTATACCACGATGCGTTTAGAAACAATCTAGGTTCGCGACATTGAAGCATCTTCATTTCACATACCAGTTTGTTTGAACCATCTAAATTTCATTTTCAAACACTGAACTTTCTCTAGCCTGATTCAGATTTTAAACAGATTTAAGTATAAAAAATAATCTTAAAAACAATGACGTTGTTTTCTCCCCATAAAACTGTTACACTCTTACGTATAACTATCGCCGAATTCAGATTACTTTTTTGAAGAGTAAAGTCCGTACGGAAGGAGAGAGATATCTTTAATTCGACAATCGTGTATCTTAAAAAAGATACATATCGCAATATCTGCCGACGAAAACTTTCAAGCGATTTGTATCGAAAGAATTTATGTAATTTTTTAAGAGAAATTTTTCTCAGTTGGTACAATTTTATTTAACGAGTTTACTACAACTGTTCTTCAGCCACAATGTCCACTATATGATATATGACATTTTAATGCAAACACAATTTTTTATTTTCTGAATGACGTGAAATGTCCTAATTTTAAAAATATTTATATAAATACATTGAAAATTTCCTACAGTTCACTTAAGAAGCAGTATTGTATAATAAACATCTGTATAATAAAATTCATACCTTTATGTCTTAATTTTATTATTTATGATTGAACGGGTTAATCGCTTGATATATATATATATATATATATATATATATATATATATATATATATATATATATATATATATATATATACATATCTTATCCATGAATTTCTATTTAAAAATTAAAAATATTTAAATGATAGATCACTTGTAGACAACGATTATATTTTCTTTCTGGTACATGTATTATACGATATTTTTTTTTTTTTTTTTTTTTTTTTTTTTTTTATTGGGCTTCCATATCAGTTTACCCATTAAACTATATTATATAGACAATAAAAAATAAAAAAGAATTATCCTAATTTTAACTATATGGGTATGTTACAATTAACAATAAACCTATATAAACATATGTATATGTGCATGTTACGCGTGGAAAGTAAGAAAGGAATATTGACAGGAAAAGGAACATTTAGAGATATGAGGTGATTATAGAAGGAGTCACGAGTGGAGCGGTAATATGAGCACTCCAGGAAAGTGTGATTTGCGTCTGCGATACAGTGGATATCTGAAGGATGTGAACAGAACGGAGAAGCAACAAGATCCATTTGAAAAAGTGTAGCCAGTAGACGATTTTTTCCAAAACGTAGTCGACATAAGGTGACAATAAAACCACGAAGCAGACTCGCTTGTATTTCGATATTATAGAACCATGGTAGACAAGGAAGATCAGGCTGAAGCAGTTTATATTTTGTAACATTATAAGGATTATTCCAAGTAGCTTTCCAGTATTCTTTATGAGCTGTCTTAATGATAGACAGGAGATCAATGCACGGCGTGTAAGCAATAAATAAATCAAGGTACGTTGTACATTTAGCGTAAAGATCAGCAAGTAAATTCCCTTTAATACCAGCATGACCAGGAATCCATGCAAACTTAACAGAGACACCGGCATCTCGTAAAAGGGTAATGTGATTACGAATTTTAAGTATTATGGGAGAGGAATGAGGATTGTAAAGTGAGAACTTTAAGGCCAAAAGACAACTTTTAGAATCAGAAAAAATTATTACCTTTTGAGTTACCCGATTGAACAAAATGAAGCGCAGAGCTTGAAAAATAGCCACAGACTCTGCTGTAAAAATGGAAGAAACTCGCAAAAGGGAAAATTTTTTAACTATGTCTAAGGAAGGAATTATAAAAGCTGCTCCTACATGATTCTTTGATTTAGAACCATCTGTATATATAGCAAGAAATTCTGACCAGTTATCACAAATATGAGATGTAAAGAGAACATTGGCGATAGAAGGGGGTGTAGAAGCTTTGAACGTTTTAAAAGAATTTAAATCTATATCTAATACAAGATCATTATTAAGAAAGAGAAATGAAAAATAAGCGGAAGGTAAAGAAGGAAGTAGTAATTCACTGTACATAGAAAGGTGATGTGCAGAAAGACATAAAATAGGACGACGATTAAAAGAAAATCTCCAGTTCTGAAAAATTTCGAGGAATGAGAGAAATATAGAGTATGAAGTAACTGAGAAAGAGTTAATCAAAAATTTATCAGCCAAATAAGAACGCCGCATAGATAAAGGAGGGACTTTTGCCTCTACTTCTAGACTGGATATGGAAGTAGAGACAAAAGCTCCAAGGGCCAAACGTAGACATGTATTTTGAAGTTTGTCTAAAGTTGAAATATACCTAGATGGAGCATTGGCAAAGAGAAAGCTACCATAATCTATGACACTACGAATAAACGATTTATACAAAAGAAGTAAAATTAGAGGATCACCCCCAAAAGTTGTATGCGAAAGTGTTTTTAAGAGATTTATTCGTTTGGAAGCTTTAGAATAAATGGCCTCAATGTGATTACGCCAATTGAGTCTATAATCTAGGACAAAGCCTAAATACTTGCAAGATGTGGTAAATGGAACACAATAATTGTCAATCATTAAACCGGGTAATGAATGGTTAACACGTCTATAAGAAAATATGATAGAGTCACATTTATGAGATGAAAGAGTGAAACCCATGTTGTTTAATAACTTACAGATCAATTCTAAAGAAGTATTTAGTAATTGAATACCTTCTGAAAGATCAGAGTTGGTTTTATAAAGTACAATGTCATCAGCGTAGGATAAGATATTAATGCTATTACGAGGGCAGGCTTGAAATAATTTAAACATATAGATATTGAATAAAACCGGGCTTAAAACAGATCCCTGAGGTAGTCCCAAATGTACAACCCTGATGTAAGGATTAGCGATAGACGAATGTTTAAAAATAAGAATCCGATTTGTAAATAATTTACATACGCCATAGATGAAAGAAGGAGGAATTCCTAGTGAGGCAAGTGTATCACAAAGCATAGGAATTGAAATGGAATTAAAAGCATTACTTATATCTAGGAAGCACGCAATTAGATATTTACTTGCTATCAAGGACTTGTAAATGTCAGCTACCAGATGAGAAACGCAATTTAGTGAGCTAATATTATTACGGAAGCCATACATTCCAGAAGGGAACATATCATTATTTTCCAACCACCAAACAATTCTGTTCTTCAATATTCTTTCATATGTTTTTCGAATACAGGAAGCAAGAGATATAGGTCGATATGATATATTACTCACAGGAGAGTTAGATTTTTTAACAGGAACCACTAGAAAGTGTAACCAGCTTTCAGGATAGGAGCCAGTATTAAGGAAATGGTTAAAACAATTTAAGAGGATGGTAACAGCAGAGAAGGGAAGGTTGTTTAGTATTCTATAGGTAATACCGTCACAACCAGGAGAAGAGTTTTTTTTGTAAGAAAGAGAGTGTAAAATTTCAGACAATTTTATAGGAGAACATGGAAAATTGGAGTCGTGGACGGTATGTTGTATGGGCATAGGAAAAAGACATTCGGCTTGATTAGGGACATAACTAGGAGCTACAGAATCTACAAAGTGTATGAAAGTTTCAGAGTTGAAGTTGAGATTATAAGTTGAGGAAACTGTTTTACCAGCAAATAGTTTAGCTTTATTCCAAATGTAAGATGAGGGTTGAGTACGATTTATAGAAGAAACAAAGTTCTTCCAGGCCTCCCTTTTCTTACTAAGTAAGAAACGACGGGTAATGGCTTCCTGCTTTTTGAATAGGAGGTAATCTCTAATAGAGCGACTCCGTCGAAATTGTTTAAAGTAACCGCTTAAGATATTTTGCTGACTGTAGCAAGAAGAGTCACACCAAGGAGGAGAGTGGAATATTGTATTGGAATTTTTTTTTTGAAAGGCGTAAAGTTGCAAAGCTATATTAAAATTATGCATAAATTTATTGTATAAAGGGATGTCAAAAGTTGAGGCTAAAAGTAAAGGAGTGCACAGTGAATCTAGAAATGAAGAGAAATTACCTATATTATGCTCAGGAAGCAACCATGGATTAGAATATACCGTAAAGTTTCGAACAGAAGAACAAGAAAGGAATTGAATAGTGAGGAAAATAGGAAGGTGATCACTACCCAACGGAATAGACTTAACATCCCAATCTGAAAAAAGCACTAGGTTGCTAGACATTAACGATAAATCGAGAACATTAGATGGTCTATGAATATAAGGAATAGTGGTATGACGGCCATCATTGACTACCGTTAAGTTAGTTGAGTCAATAATGTCCAGCATATGCTTTCCAGTATTATTGTTTGCAATACTGCCCCAGCTGGAATGTTGGGCATTAAAATCCCCACAACATATTGTGTAAGAGTTTGCCGGTAATTTATGGATAAAATCAATAAAATTATCTTTATTAAAGAAATGGTTGGGCGGACAATAAAAAGAGAAAATATATATGATCTTGGTTGAGAATACAACCTGCAGGCATAATCCATTACAGTTACTGCTATGTAAAATTGAATTAATAGAAAGTAAGGAGTGAGGCATACTACTATGTACTAAAATAGCAACACCTCCATATCCATCCGCTCTATCATCACGAAAACATTGATACCCTGATATTGAGAAATTTTTAGAAATTGAGAGCCAAGTTTCAGATAAAAGGATAACGTGAAAGTTGTTAGTGGAAAGCAATGTTTCTAAGCTAGCTTTATTTTTTAATGCACTGTGACAGTTCCACTGTAGAACTTTTAGGTTAGAATTATTACTAATAGATGACATTAAACAAAAAAAGAAAAAATCCTGGAACTAAAACCAAGAATAATATTAAAAGAATACTAAAAAATAATTAGCAACGTGCAAAAAAAAGGAATGGAGGAATATAGGAAATAAAAAAAAAATAAAATAAAAAACAATAAAATGGCATGGTGGAGTACAGAAAGAAAAGGAAAAAATGAAATGTTGGGATAAAGGGACGAAAATGAAAAAAAAAAGAAATGTAGGAATACAGGAAAGAAAAAATATGAAAGGGAGAAGTACAGGAAGAAAATTGGAAAAAAGGAACAAGGGATATAGAAAAGAAAAGAAAAGATTGACTGGAGGAAAGAGGAAAACAGAACAAAAATGGGAAAAAAGGAAATAAAACCGCATGAGTACACATTAAATATTTCATATGAGCTCACTTGCACACGTTTTCCAATATAATATTCTAAATACAAAATATGAAGATAAAAATAGTAATACAGAATTACTTTTTATTCATATTTTTATTCGCTGGGGCTGGTTTTTTGTCGACGTGACCTGATTTATTCTTCGGTGGAAAGGAAGGATGTGAAGACGTTGAAGCTGTAGACGCAGAAGATGATGACGATGTGATTGAAGATCTCTTCATTGTAGTAGACGTTTGCGCTTCTTTATCCGCAGCAGGAATGTTGTCTTGTTGCGGGATCGCATTTTCAGAGGCTGATTTTAAGAAAGATCCTTTTATAAAACTAGAAGATCTACCGGACGGAAAACTTAATAAATTATTGTAATCTGGAAAGTTTCTGTTCGGTGTCGTAGTCTGAAGTGTACGACGCGAGTGAACGAGCGTTGGTCGTTTATTTGGATACGGATGCGAAGGTTTCTCATTATTGGAGCGCGTTATATCCGAGAAAGAAAAAGCGCCACTTACAACGGCAGCTTTCTTTTTTCTGATAGCTTCAGCTCTCGTGATGTTGTCATATGCAATTATTTTTTGGATATTGAGCTGCTCAATATAGACAGGACAACTCTTATCAGATGTTGAGTGATTACCTTTACAGTTAATACAACGTTTAACTTGAACGGATATTCCTGGACTGGACGACTGAGAACAGGATTGAGTAGAATGTTCTTCGTGACATACTTGACACTTTGGTTTGGAGCGACATTGTTGAGCAGCATGACCGAATCGGAAACAGTTAAAACATAAACGAGGAGGACGTATGCTAGGTTCAACAGGGGATCTCAATTTGTATAGATAAACATATTGAGGAAGAGTATTTCCCAGAAATTTTATTTCAATCGTAGGTGTAGGAACAAGTTTATCACCTACTTTTCTTTTTATTCTCCTTGCACTAGCAAATGAAATGTTACTTTCCAGTTGATGAATAATTTCGTCATCCGAGAGTTCCACTGGAATACCTCTGATGACGCCAAAACGATATAATAAAGAGTTCGGAACATAAGCCGTAAATTCTTCATTCTTCGCGATTTCAAGAAGAAAATTATTGGCATTTTGAATTGAGTCAAAAATGGCCTTTATTTTGTTAACACCGTTACGCTGAAAGTAAAGCAGGCCTTCGTATTTTGATAACTTCTTGCAAATTGCAATAGGATGCAAATTGGCGAGATTTTTTCCGGGTTCTGCCTGTATAATAATTACGTATGGGCCATCATGAATACCAGGAAGAAATAGTTGTGGGCGTTAGAAAAGGACGCCATGTGATTATTATTATTGCTATTATTATTATTATTATTATTATTATTATTTCTAATGTTATTAATGATATTATTGTTATTATTGTTGTTTATTATACGATATACTAGAGTATAATTGATGCAACGCTTGAAAAAGAAATATGGCGGAAATATTAGACGAACAACATAACTTGTTTAGTCGAAATTGTTAAATTAATAAGATGTGGAAAAAGTTCTTACATATTAGAACGTGAAATGATTTTAGCAAAACGATAGACATCGAGACAAAAGTAAATCCCCCACTTAGTGATTAACGATGTCATCGTACCGAAATAGCACTACTCATAACGCTTTCACTATCTAAATCTGACGTCGCATGGTCATTCCATTCTTTCGACATACTTACACACTGGACTGCATCAGTAAGAATTCGTGCAAGGCTTCGCCGATATGGAATTGAACAGACCGCTTTATAACGGTAAAGATAAAATTCACGATTCCTCCGGATTATGTCATTATTCTCGAATCTACGCAATCAAAACGAGTCCACGAGAAACACACACACATACATATACATTATATATATATATATATATTCACTTTACGTATCTTGATGTAAAATCGCTTATTTACAAGTATAAGTGTGAACATGATAACGTTTAGTGGACCAAAATAAATAAGAAAGACCATAAATAATCCTAAAAGTATTAATTTTATTCAATTCTACTAAGAAAAATCAGGTTATTTTCGGTTAGAATATAGCCAACAGAATAGGAAATAAAAAATACTATCATACATATATATATATAAACAATGCCACTGCATTACCAAATATCATTACCACTATTCTTTAAATCATCTGCACGTTATTAATATTCATTAAAGTTCACGTCCAGGTATAAAACACTTTGGATGGATTCTTTAGTCTAATACAAGCAGTCAGCTTCTTGATGATCAAAAAATACCTTCGCCAAATGAAGTTTTCTGAAAGATACATCAGCGGGGTTGGGCGATTTTTAAATAGAAATACACACTGCTGGTTCGCATATATCTATCTATTATATATATATAATATACATATATATATATACATCACTTAGATAAGATCTTGACGGAAGATTCTGTATTATCTTCGTGTCATTGATCTTCAAGTGAACGTTGTTTCAGTATACAACATACCGTATAACCAAAGTTAGTAATCTTTTAATGCTCGTATTGAATTAAGACTTAATTCATGAACGTAACACAAAAATAAAAATAAAAAAGTAAGATAACAGCTATTATATACAATAAACTGAAAGAATATCACATTTTTCGTTGATACATCATCAGAAACATTTACTTCTACGGTGTATTAAACTTTAACAATGGCTTAACCTTAAACAACGGCATACTACTAATAACATCGGCTTAAAATATGGAACAGTTAAATGGATCCAATTATGTATGTATTTACAATCTTTTCAATTTATTACGTATCGATTTACATTACAACAGATCACGATCACGTCAAATTGGAACGTACCTTTCAGTTATTTAATTGTTAAAATTAATTCTAACAGATTTTGAATAAAAATACATCCGTGATAACCGCATTAACGAGAGCATTGTAGATAATTACAACATTGTTTTTAATTACCACAAAAACGTAACAGATAATTTGACGACCCGTCGTTATGACGTACTTTACGAAATATTATTACGATACAATTTTTAATGCAACTATCGTAAAAAAAAAATGTGTATAATGATTTAAAAATATATACATACAAAATTTTAAACTTGACGCTATATATATATATTTTATATATATATATTAATGGATAAGCAGAGAAGAAATAAGAATAAGCAAAGGGGTGAGACAAGGATGCGTCATCTCACCAACGTTATTTAATATATACGTAGAAAAACCAATAAACGCAATACAAAATAGTCTGAGGAATAAGCAAATTGGGATACAAATTCGATGTGAATACTTACATATGATAAGTTTCGCTGATGACATTGTCATTATTGCTAAGTCTGAAAAAGAACTTCAAGAAGCACTGGAAGAATATAACGTGAAAATAAATGAAACAAAAACTAAATTCAATGTCATGAAAAGAAAACATACTATTAAATAATAAAAAAAAAAAATGGAAGAGACCAAGAAGAATTATATTTGGGCTGTATGGTATCGGAAGATGGGAAAACCGACAGGGAAATCAAACGTAGAATAAACCTCACAAAATATGTATTCTTGTAAAAACCACCAGTAAAAATGTGAGCATAGAACTCAAAAAACGACCTAAGTCTATATATATATATGGAGTACATTATTATATTGGACTGAATTCTAGATAGTAAATTGATAAAAAAAGATTGATGGCAGCAGAGATGTGGCTGTGGAGAAAGATACTAAAGATAAAATGGATAGAAAAGAAGATCAACAAAGACGTGATCGGCGGGAATTAATAAATACCGTGAAAAGACGCGTAGATCGAAGATGATGACTACTGAGACAGGATGATAAACTGAAATTGATCATTGAAAGAAAATTCGGGAAGAAGAGAAGAAAGGCAAGACCAAGGAATAACTATATCAACCAGATAATTAAATTAATGGGATGTCAAACATACTCGGTTCCAAAAAAGAATGACCGAAAATAGAATGGAATAAAGAAAACGAACTCATGAGTTCAATGATGAACGATGATGATATATATTAATAGAAATATTACAACAATTAGTACGAATCATACGGGTAACAATCTATATGAAATACATAAAAAATTAGAAAAAGATATATAACATTTGATTATTGTATATAATATCTCTGATTTAATATTTTCCTATTATACAATTCTAATATTGTCCGCCCGTAATTTAATATTTTAAAAAATGCCGCTCAAATGATTTTTTTTTTTTAAAATTCACCAGATATTTTCCAATACGCCGTTAAAATTGTAAACAATTTAAGCATCATACTGCGATTCAAAAGTTCGTTCCACGGGTTAAGAAATTATTTATTATTCTTTGAAATTTATGTTAATACGCGTAAGTAGAGAAATTCGTAAAATTTGTATACAATCGGATTTAAAAAAAAAAAAATGCTGAACATAACTTTCTCTTCAGATAACTCTTTAATCACGTTACAGTATTAAAAATCTAGAAAATAGAACCGATTTTAGTTTGCGGGAGAATGCGATCAAAATGAAAAAAACAAAATCTGCATGAAATTTAAATAAATAAATAAAAAAAAAATGGAATTAAAAAAATTGCGCAAAAACTCGCAGAAGTATATGGAACAACAACCTTGAATGGCGTACTTACTGTAATTAAAAAGAGGTACCAGAAAAACGGGTTTATAATGATAAACCCGATCATACGGGAAGTTAAGTTCATTTACGTTTGAAAATGAAACTATACTCCAACAATGAGTAACCGCGATAATATTAGAAATATCAATAGTTCCTCATGAAGAAATTTAATTAAAAAAAGGTATACTAATATTAATGCAATAATCCAGTAAATAATAAAAAAAAAGATTTTTCGATAATCATTAATATTATATGTCATCATCATCAACTCCCGTTACTCGCGACAGAGTATGAAGATAGTTAATTGACAATCATCCATGTTTGTATGAGGCACCAGCAGCCCGATGCCGATATGTAGTTTGAAAGGGACAGATTACAGACATAGCGATATTTCTAGAGAAGTTATTATTATTTTATATATATATATATATATATATATATATATATATATATATATATATATATATATATATATACGCTATCAACAATTTGCTCTTTTCTCAAAAAAAAAAACTTAATAACATTAAGAATATACGTCGGATCTGACAAAGTTCTTAATAAACGAATTGTCGCTACAAACCTAGCCTAAGATACCCTTAAAATCCATCATATACCACATATGGGGGTTGGTACGATTTTCCGAGTAAAGTGTTGTGACACCTGTTGCAGATTCGCGAGTTTGACTAAGTCGCTTACGGAGATTTTAACGCGTATATACACACCCCTGGGTTCAACCCCCGCGTAGTATTTAAGGGTTGAAAATCGGCCAAAAATCGAACTTTTTTTTACTTAGGACGGTATAAAAAAAAACCGAGGCCTAAATCGAAAATCTCTCCCGAGAGAATTTTCTAAATCTCCTAACGAACATTTTCCATCATAAATATCATCCCTCTATCTATCACCCAGGTCTCGGAAAAAGTCGAGTTTTAAAAGGGTTGAAATTTTTGCAAATCATCCCTTTTTTCAACTTTTTTAAATAGCTGTCTAATTATTCGTCCGACCGTCTAAAGGTATTCGACTTTTTTCCACCTTATCCTATAGCGGAAAATTGTATTTATATATACCGAATCTTTATATAGAATAGTAGCGAAGTTACATCGGTCGGAAGAAGACCTATTTTAGAGGTGCAGGGGAAAAGCGCAACATTTTCGCAAATTTCCAACGTCCGTTTCGCTACTTTAGATGCAATTTAGCGAAAAATCGACTTCTCTGAGGAAATCAAGTCGGACTATTTCCTTTTAAACGACGTAACATTCAATCGTCTATATAGAACGGTATTGTCTGTGGCCAATTTTCAACTCGCGATGTCTTTAAAATACTTAAACTCGTCTATGCCTTAAAGCCGTCTCCCTATCGACGATATTAGTTTTTTTTACTACCGACCATTGTCATTCGCCCGAACTTTATCCCTACCCTGTCTGAAGGGCGCGAAGAATTCCAAGTTGGAAACTTTTGCAACTTGGCAAACTTCTATTTAGATCTATTAAACGAGCTTTAAAGCCGTTTTCCTAATTACTCTTAAGCGTCGACCGACATAGCGTTTTTTACTCTACTATATATTAGCTTCTGTATGAACTTTATCTCGAACCTGTTCGACGAACTATAATTGCGCTAGAAAAGTTAAAAGTTCGATAGATTTTGCTTCTTCGTTCCTATTAAAGCTATAAAGTTAAAGTACATAACAATTTTTGAGTACTCATTACGGGTTTTCTATCGAATACTGTCGCGTCGGACAAAAGTTAGCCGAGAAAGTTGAGGTCAAAGACCTTTGTAAATTTGAAATTCCACGTTTAATCCCAGTATCGAAACTTTTTTAAAAATTCTTTCGAATCATTCAGCCTTTAATATATACCATATAGAGTACGGGTGGTAATCGGTCATGGGGCCAAGGATATTAGTCTTATATATATATATATACATTGCGCAATATCATGGTGAGTGGTGGCTGCAAATCATTCAAAAATTTTATATATACACACACATGCAGTGGTAGCAGTAAAAATTAACTTTAAAATGTGATTCAGGACATTAGTGTGTATAAAGACATACATTTATATATACATATATATTTATTATATATATATATGTAATCACACGTTTACTGCACGTATACGTAGGGAGATATATATAATTTAACGTAATATCAGTGGATTGCGGTGGTAGCAAAACATCCAAAAATTTATACAAACATATGCATGAAGTGAGTAGTAATTTTCGAATTTGATTAAAAACGTAAAATATATTTGTATATGGAGTGGAACAATCTCACCTGTATGACGTCATTATAAAAAATTATCATTTGGTGAGAGAGTATTTGACAATTTGTGAGTAAAACATTTTAGCCATACATATATATATATAAAATATAATATAATATAATGACACATAAATATTGTATAATATCAAGCAATTGTGGTGGTAGCTTAAAATTCAAAAATTGATATATACACGCGCATGTTGTGATAGCAGAGCTTTTTTAAAAATGAATTTTCAAATGTAATTATGGATATTTGCGTATAGTACATATAATATAATATATATATATATATATATATATATATATATATATATATATATATATATATATATATATAGGACGCTGCGATTTTATCTATACAGCGTAAGCACAACTTATATGACGTCATTTTTAAGATGGTAGTTTTATCCCATAAAAAATCTATAATAAAAATGGTTCATTAGATAGGAAAGTATATAAAAATTTGTAAAATGTATTAGCGATATATATATAAAATGTATAATCTCGCGCACATGCTGTTACCGAGTAAACTGTATATTTTTAAGTATACAGACTTCCTACTTGCGTAGTCCGTTAAATAAGTAATTTTACTTAATCGATAGCCCCTAGTTGTCTAGGCTGTAAAGGTATCTCTATAATAATAAAAAAAAAAAAAGTGGACCAGCACATACCTGAGAAACGTTCTTGTTATTATAAAGCAAAATTCTAGAATGAAAGAAAGAAATTCTAAAAACAATAAAAGAACATTATCATCACTAAGTTTTGTCCCCGTAGGCGACTACTTACCTATGCACATTTTGTTGTACAGTGTATCGTATAAGGTAATCATAATATGGCGTTATCGTAGACAGACATACACACCCGGGAGAACTGACTGTAAGGGCTTAATAAAACTACTAACGAATTCGATAAAAATTAAAAAAGGGTGATTTTCTCCGACGAGAGTAGTCCTTGCATAGCTGAGAAGAAGCCGTTATAAAAATACAACACTAATTTCAAAATAACCGTTGGATTACATTAGCTGATTATAATATGGCACAGAAAGTATCTGCTTTCCTAAAGTTTACAAAATAATAGCAGTCGATTTACAATTTATCTTAAATACGAGGAAGAATTGTGTAATATAAATGTTCAACATTTAGAAGGTGCATTTATAAGGGTCTAAAGATTTTATCTGAAAAGAACTGTTGGAACGGGTCTAACTATGTAGAATAATTTGTAAGTATTCGGGATAATCGAAGAAAAATTTATCTTTGAGAATTATCAAACTGATAAATAATTGATAAAAGTATATCAATTAGACAATTAATAAATCTGATTAGTTAACGTAACTTGGCGTAGAAATAATAAAAAAAAAAAAATGTTCACAAATCAAGAAATAAGTACGAAAAAGATAAAAAAAAGGTGTTACTGCAATGAATCTTAAACTAGCTCATTTTACTGAACACTGTATAATTGTGTAAAAGAGGAGTACAAAAGAATACATTCATAAAATTTAATACATACACATATCACTGTGTGTATGTGGACGTAAAATTACACGATATGATTTTATGCAACGGACAAAATGAATTTCACGCCAATATTTAAAAGTTTTTTTTTTTTTTAACACCAACTAATATAAATATAATACTGCCACTTCGTTATCCCGTGACCATATAACCTTTTTGGAGCATTCTTTGAAGTCTTTAAAATTAAACACACACACGCAATATATATCTAACAATAGTTATGTTTCCTATGAATATTCATCGCTAATGCACAAAATAACTTCATTGATATTTTATAGTTTTTTCACAATTTTATTTCTATCTTTTTGTTGTATAAATTTTATTCCGTACTAAATACACTCATTTTAAAATAAATAAATACATTATATATAAATATATAATATATATATTTTATTTCGTACTTACAAAATTTAATTTTTTTACATTCGGTTAATTATATTAATCATGCTTGAATAACCAAAAAGAAAAAAAAACTGTTTTATTTTTAATTTAATATAAAAAATATTAAAAATGATTTAATTTTTTTACATCCGGTTAATTATATTAATCATGCTTGAATAACCAAAAAAAAACCTTGTTTTATTTTTAATTTAATATAAAAAATATTAAAAATGGGGAGTAATGCGCGTCGTTATTTCAATAAACGTTACAACCATTATAATTTACGAATTAATAAATTAAACGCCCGGCATATAACAGCTATTACGCAACGAAGAAACAATTTTCTTAATTTCAGCGCCTATAATATCACCATCACTTTGTTCATGAAGTCACATTTATGTCCTTATTCAAGAATAATGTTGATGATAATTATTTGGGCCTATACGATGTACCATCTCTATGAGTACGTAAGGTAATAACGATATTTTTTAATTATTATTTTCTTCGTGATAAAGTAATTCAAGACAAAGAACAATTTTCGATAAATTCCATTAAATGTTAACGAGGCGTTTTTAAACTATACATTATTAACTAAGGCTAGAGTTACGTTGGAGAAGTTAAATCGGGGAGTATAGACGAGACATGAGTAAGAACAAGATTAGGTAAGTTACGGAGGAGTCTTCATCTTTTAAGAGAAGAGGGAATAGGGACGGTTGAGAGACAATCTGAGTGGAGAGTACAAAGGACGGTCAACGACGTTATGAGACACGGACAAAGTTCTGTTAATCAGTTATGAATAAGCGAGTCTTGTATGAATCAGCCGCAGATAGATACATACGTGTGTATGTCCATCATATTACAAATGGCTTGCAACGATTTTAGTGAAATTTTGCACATACATGTAATGTATTAAGTGATTGAAAATCCCCTCTATAGAAATTATGAATATTGAAAGTTTGGGCCCTGACCCCGAGTACACCACCATAAAGTGTCGGGAACTTTCGATTTTCCGTATTTTTCTCGATACTGATCTAAATGTAGGTTGAAAATTTCAGCTCAATCGTTCGAGTGTCATAGGGTAAGAAAATTGTTTTTCATCGTATATATGTTGATAAATATAACTATAATTTTATACAACAAGTACCATTTAAGGCATCTCCCGGAAATATTTTTTTAATTTATGAAAAAATCATTTTAAGAAAATTCCAAAATTCATTAAAAAGAAGTGTCCTTTTAAAATTCCTCTAAATTGACCTGAAATTTACAAAACGAAATTCTACACGTTAAAGTAGTTATAGTTGTGTACGCGATGGTTTTGAAAAGTGTATGATTCATATGTAAATATATTTTCTGGAAAACCTTATCAAACTTTAGCCACCCCGTGATATATTTAAATAATAAAAGCAAAATAAATATATATATATATGTGTGTGTACGCGCGCGCGCATATGTGTGCTTGCGTGTAAAGTTTCTAAAAGTGCTACTCTATTTTGAACGAGAAACAAAGCGTGATACATAAATCAGGACATGATTACCCAAAGCTGAAATTCATATTTCTCCTATAAATTCTAAAGATTATGAGAAGGGGAAACTTATTATAAAATTATCTTTCGACGCATTTATCTGTTAAAATTCCTCACTTATTTATTTTTCCTATTAACACACATACGCACGCATTATATATACATTAGATTTAGCAAAATAATAATGTATAGATAAATAAAAAAAAATTATATTTAAAAATTTCGAAATAATCGCTTACTAGCTCTAGAACTATCATTGTAAAGTTACGTTTTTCGGTTGACCGTTTATAATAAACTATATAAAATTCAAATAGGTAATTTACAAAATATTGCCAATCACGAGTACGTTGCTGTTAATTTACCTATTGTCTTACATAATACCACCTAACGTCGCCTCTTATCTAAATATATCACGCCGACAGGTGCTAAACGATGACTTGCATCGTTTTCGCCTCTAAATTATCAGACGGAGACATAATCATCAACGTAATAATAAATTGCCCTTATTCCTCAGTTTTTCGATCTGAACACAAAAAACCATCTGTCATTGATATTACGACAAGTTTATTTTTTTTTTCGATACACGCAATCTTAATACGGCTCCTCCACTCTATTTTGCCTTACACAATTTCTTTTTCGGGACCCCCATGATCCTTCTTCTGTGACAGTATCGTTATTCTCTATCGAGCTTATTATCTTATTTCGTAACTTTCTGTTAGCTTTCTAACTCTTCCCACTTCGTTCCTACTGTTTTATTATGTAAAGATTTAGTTTCTGTATTCCACTTCCATATATCATCCACGTTTTTTTTTTTGCTATTTTACACAGTTCAATATTTTTTTATAAACAGGAAAATAACAAAATGTAACCATTTAAATTTTATATATTTTTCCGTAAACTAATATTTATTTTTCTCGTCGACGCGAAAGCTTTACAGAAACTACAGAATTATATGAAATATGACTTCTACTAGGAAAATATACCAGTATGACAGACTTTTTGACATATGTAGAAAAACTAGTCATTCAGCGACACCATATGTATATTATCCTTTCAATTTTTGTACAGCTACACGAACTTCACGTTTTAGTGTTTCGGATTTAAAAAACTCGGTTTAATATTATAAATCTCAGATTCTTTCGGATGGTAGTTTATTATATTAAAACTATGTCAACCGAGGCAATACTATGACACAATAAGTCGGTTACCGAAACAACTATTTAAAAACAAAATGATAATAATAATAATAATAATAATAATAAATTACGGCGAACTGATTACGTGTAGGTGTTTAGTCGACATTTTTCCAATAATTTAACACTAATTAACGGCATAAAAGAAATGACTATATTTATCGAGAAGCACCATCGATTTATTATATAGGACGTGATTAAAATATTAACACCAGTTCATAATTGAGCCCACCTACACTCGTCCGCGAATACCAGAATAAGTACGTGGGCGTTTTAACCTATTATTGAGAGTAATTTTTCCTCCGGCGAATAATTTGTCAGTTTAACTGTTTCGAACGCCCTTCACAATTTACGCAGAAATACGCGTCAGTCTGTTTAATAATAAATTTTTCACCGATATAACTATCGATTTCTAATAAAGTGATTGTTGCGATATCCACGGAAAATGTGATATAAAATTTTTATAATAATAACAGCGTTGCCATTTCATTAATATGTTATAAAGGAACGCAACGTTACGTCCTATTTAGTTCTTCCTATTCTGGACATGTCCATAACACTGTTTAACGAAAATTTTCATTTATATTATCTATTTCTTTTTTTTTTTAAATTGGGTTTTCCCACTCCGTACTTTGTCGGTGAAGCGAGTTTATTGTAAAAAAATGAATCGTATTTACAAAAGTACAGAGAGCTGTGTGCTTAAATGAATGTATGTAAGTGAGAGTGTACCTAAAACATATCAAATATAAAGTATGTGTGTGGAAGCTCTCTGCAACGTGTGACTTATAAGATGATAGTAGTAAAGAGATGAGTAACATAGTCCCTCTACACATCAAGTAAGGGTGTAATGATAGTTTGTGACTTAATAATAGTTTTAACAATAACAATAGACAGAAAATATAATATTTATAAAATAAAATAAAATGATATATTATAAACATTAAATTTTGTAAATTATAGCAAATATACAGTCATCAAAATATAGACTATATAATATAGATTATATGTTAAATATAGAAGGAGTTAAAATGGTACACGTATAAAAGCATATACACACAAAAGTATTCATTCAACGATTAAACTAATAGCGTGAAAATATTTACTTACAAGAGTGAGGGAAGTAACGACCACACTAAAAGATAAGGATTCGCGTTTGAATTAGTTTTCTTGAATATTTAAAAAGCTTATAAGTATAAATTGGTTACCACTCCTAACTTCCTATATATGGTATAGCGAATAAAAAACATTCTTCAGTTTCACGACAGTAACCACAAAAAAACCCACTGCCGTGGTAATATTCGACCGACCTGATTTTTTACGTTTTATGAGCAGGATTCAACGATTTCAAGCATGAGATTTGTACCGCCGATCACCATTTGATTCTTTACGAATCAATACAAACTTCACATAAAAATACCTTTTCTGGTTTGTAATATAGTCATAGTAAAAGGTGCACCCTTGGATCGCTGGAAAGATGGAATCTATGCAAATAGGCGCCAAATTTACAATGGCCAAAGAGCACTTGCGTGTTGTAGAAATTAATATTAATATTCTTAAACCTAGTTCTGTCGTAAACTTTTCGGAAGAACATGTCTTCCTTCCAGTCTGACAACTGTCCTACCTCGATTGCCACAACGATATAAGTGTGGAAGAAATATATTTTTTGATACTGTTAATAGGATTCAGAGAACTCAAGTTGACAGGTTCAACTTCGAGATACTGGAGATTCTTAAGCTATCACTGGAAAAAGTGGTTATATTTATGAAATCGCGGGCAAAAGAATAAACTACGACAAAATGTTTTCAAAGTGAGTTAAATATGACTGCAGAAGCTTTACAAACTAGAAAAGGTATTTAAGCGATGTTTGTATTTATTCGTTACTAAAGAATCAAATAGCGATCGGCGGTACAAATCTCACGTTTGAAATCGTTGAATCCTGCAAAACGTAAAAAATCAAGTTGGTCGAATATTCCCATAGTAGTAGGTTTTTTATGGTTACTGTCGTGAAACTAAAGAATGTTTTTTATTCGCTATACCAGGTCGCGTAGCAGCGACTTCGCTTTAAGTGGTGATCCGTGCTATATTCGTCCTGGAACAACGATAATCTCTGACCTTTGGAAAGCTTATGACAATATTGTAACTATTCCATGAATTACCAGCATTACACAATAAATCATTCGACAAACTTTGTGAATCTTTCTAATGCCGTGCATACAATCCCGTTGAAGGGATGTCGTGTTTCGTCAATATTTCTTTAATCAGACTTTAAATTTGTTATCAGTTTCACCGATAAATATTTTTCTTTTTTGGTTCAGTTTTCTATACTTCTATACCAGCATTTTTTATAAACTGTGATATCCGAGACAACGTATTTATTACAATCGGTATAGCAATTAAGCGAGAAGAATAACTTTTTATTATAATCTGATCTGGAAGTAAATAAAAAAAAACAAAACGCGAAAAATAAATAAACGTTGCTTTTTTGTACAAGTAATAGACAGGGTGACATATTTTTGTAACGGCCACCGCAATTTAATTACTATTAGGTCTAATTTCGGAGTAGAATATTAATAATAATCATTATTATCGTTATTACATCACCGGCATAATCACCGCCGGATAATGTTCAGTCGGACTACCCAAGCGTAAAATTTTAATTACATCATCAACAAGTGAAAGGAAGTAAACCACCCATTCGACTTAAAGACGAACAGGTTTAATAAAGAATAAACAAACACCGACCGTCATTGATAATAAAAACTACAAAACTTATTAAAAAATTAATTAATTAAATAACATCGGCGTTAGTCGTGAAGCATTCAGATTTTAATCTTAAAGGGATATTCAAACTGTGAAAAATACTTTAGATTTACTTTAGCTATAATTTAAATCTGAAAACAATCGATAATTGAAAGATTCTTTTATTTTCCTCCTTTTTATTTGCAATTTGCCCATAGTGCAGTAAGTAAATGTGATGAAGGAACGGGGAAGATACTGTTAATGGTCTATTGACCACAACTTAGGACATATATAGGAGGAGTGGGAGGAAGAAGTTTTAAAGACTGTCTCTTGACCAGTTCTTCTTCAACCGACGTGAGCGAGTGGCATATCACGATTTGTTAGTTGTAGAATATTTGGATTAGCGGCATTTTTTATTCTGCCGAAAAAGAGATTGTATCTTTTTTGGCCACTTTTGAAACTTCTGAAACAGAGCGTCTATAATTTGACGTAAGATTTTTTTATTCCATCGACTGTAAACACCCGATGTTAGCTGGCTTATAAGTATTCGACGCTACTTGGCACGATGGAATTCTATATAAATTAATAAAATACGATTTCCCATATCAACTAATTTCAACGACTAAAGCATATTTATATAACGGGAAATTTTATGTGAAAATTAAAAATCAGAAATCTAAAGTCAGATATGGCATCGGCAGGAGTACCTCAGGGTAGCATCCTTGGTCCATTCTTGTTTATTATTTACATAAATGATATTAGCACAATTAAAGAAGTTTATGTCAATTTATATGCTGACGTCATCATACCGTATTGATACGATTAGCAACAGACTAACCGCTGCAATTAACAAAATATCCAAATACTTTCATAAGTGGAAAATTAAAATTAACGATAGTAAAACAGAGACTATTATTTTCACAAAGCGTAAACCCGCTATAAATGACTTTGTTCCATAATGAGTACCTATACTGAAAATCTAAAGTAAATTATCTCGGTGTAAAACTAGGTAGTAAGCTAACTTTTACTAAACGTATTAACGAGTGTATCTATAGGGGACATAAAAAAAAAGCGTGCGCTGTTTCCAATATTTAACAGGAAATCTACGCTATCACCGGTGAACAAGCTTTCGATTTATAATCAGGTAATTCAACCTAAAATTCTTTATGCCAGTCCTGTATGGTCGAACACCTGCCTAAAACGATTACAAAATCATTGCCTAAGAATAAAACCCAGATACACGTCGATTAAAACAATGCATGACATTTTAAACTATCCCTATATACGAGAAATAATAAAAAACAGGACCTTAAAATTTTTTAATGCATAATGTCTGCTGACCAAAATGTCGATGAAATTGGAAACTACGATTATCAGTCTCTACGACACGGGTATAAAAAATATAAACATAGACGAATTAAACATATCTTACTAGGGTAGTATTAGGTTTAAAATTCGATGATATTATAGATAAATTTTATTTGATTTTTTCTCTTTTAAATTTTATAAATTATTTTAACCATTGTGTTTAAAATTTACTTATGAATTACACGTTGCAGGTTTAATTTTTCCTGTAAATTTCATTAAGCAATAAATGTTTATAACTGTCATTCGTGTATATTTTTAAAAATTATTGTTAAGTTTATCGGTTAAGAAATTTTTTATATTTCGGAACGATAGAACGGTATGATATTATAAGTTATTCTTTTCTTGGGTAAAATTTAATCAATCAAAATATACTTCTTTCTCTTCTTTCTAGTTAAAATAAGTCCAAATCGGTTTTATGACTGAGTTGTACAATAATAGTTTGTTCTCAACCGATCCTAACACGCTGTCGATGCTTGATCTGTTCTATTGCATTCTTTCGATTTTGCAAAATTTTATCCAGCTCGACCAAACACAATTTCCTTCACCGACTTCTTTCGACAGCGATAGTTTCCATTTGTTCCCAATTTTGGAATAGTTCATAAAATCTATAATCTGTTCTTTAAAACGTCTTCGAGGCTTCCATTTCTTTCTTTTACCACTTACAAGTTCAGCGCATAATATCATTTTCGGTATTTTCGAATTTTTCGATGCGCACAATGCGCCCGATCCACGTAGTCGCATCTTCCAGATCGTTTACCGTATAGGCACGCAGTTTGTACGTCGCAACACTTCTTTATTAGGAATAAATACATAGTAATAGACACTGTTGAAATTTTCCTTATACGACTTTTATATACTGTCCAAGCTTCATACCTACATATAAGAATTATCATCGCTTTATATATATCATAAAATTTATGCCTAAAAAAAATCATTATTATTAAAATCCGTTATCCGGCATAGCCTACATATTTTTAATTTAAAAATTAAATACATTAAAAACACTTTTATAACGTATCGCAATATATATATATGTTTAATCGAAATAGTTTACTAGTTTCACTGGTTTGTCCTGACGATGCTGTAACTAGTGAAACTAGTAAACCGCTTTGATTAAATATATACATTGCGACACGGAATAAAAGTATTTTTATTTTGTTTCATTTTTAAATTAGAATAAAAACTGTTTATAGAAAAAAAAAATCCGGTTAGTGTATTAATTTTAAAAATCCAGTTTCCGAAACTACCGATTATATATATATATATATATATATATATATATATATATATATATATATATATATATATATATATATATACACGTACGTGTAAATAACCACTGAAACCGGTTACTACTATTTACCATAATCAATTCGTTAAAAGTCTAACTAATAAACCAAGCTGAAAAGAAACTGCAAATTAACAATTTTTCTTTTATAAAATGCCTAACATAATCCGTATTTGATCGCGAAATGTCTTCAAATTAAATTCAAAGATTATCTGTTTTATCATCCGCATATAGCACGAATTACAAATCACTTTCTATATTTTAAAATTAAAAATAATTTATGGACTACTTTTTGCGAGAATGTAGGAACTTACGAAAGAACAAATCTAGTTCGAGATGTTACCCTTTCTCGATCAATTTTCTTCCAAAATTATTTTACCACCTTTTAAATTAATCTCGGTTCTTCTGGACCGCGTGAATCTGATTCCTTGTTTTTGTTTTATTAAAGTATAACTTTATGTCATTATGCATGAATGGTGAATATGTAGATGTTAAAATTTATCATGCAGTTAACAGAACATTTGTAATATTTTATTTTTAATATAGCTTTTTTTTTTTTAATATACAGTCAGCCATATTATTATTCGGTCACGGCACTGAAAGCTCCAAACAGATGAAACTACAACTTAGTAGAACGAAGAAAAATCTACATAAAAAAAATCATAAACGAAAAAATATCACAGCTTCCGTAGGAGCGAACGCAAAAAGTCAAAATTGATGAGTCGCATTAATATTCGGTCAACGACGGAACGATGCACGAGCAGCAGCCCTGGGTTTCCCCTAATGAGCGCGCTACCTACTTTACTTGCGTGTGAGTCATCAGTGAATAGGAAATTGCAGTTATTACGCAATATAATGCAACTGTATCTGTGTAGAACAGAAAAATATCGCGTAAGAGTAAGAGTACCTCGATTAAGACTGGCAAATTTCTTATTTTTCATAAAAATAGGATAGTGTCCCGGGCAACGAGGTAAGGCTATTAAATATATCGCGGAACACTATGAATGATATTTATCGCCGATATGAAACGGAAGATCGAATCCATTCGATTCCGCAAAAATGAAAGCCTAAAAAAATGGACGCTCTCGATGAACGGTTTATTAGGCGACAAGAAGCAACAAATCCAAAAGTAAGTGATTAGTAACGGCCTTACGCGATCGAACAGAGAAAGTGGTTTCAGCTGAAACCGTACTTAAAAATATGGATTACAATTTGAGAACCGCTAGGCGTAAACCCTTCATGCAGACAGCGTTTAGAATTTCTAAAAAAAAGTACGTACATAAAGACGAGCAATTTTGGAACGTAGTTTAATATTTTCAATGCAGACGAAAAACCAAAAATGTGTCGTAAGCCGAATACAAAATTGGAGAAGAAAAATTTGACTTCGTCGGTCAGACAAGGTGGGGGAATCTATAGAAACCGGCATCCGGACTTTGAGTTTTATCGAAGGAACGATGACTGCTGTCTCTTATGTTGAGGTTTTAAAAAATAATTTACACAGAACACATTTCAGCTATATCAGGACAATGACCCGAAACGTAACTCGACAGTTGGTTATGGCTACTTTATCATCGCCCGCTCTGTCATGCCAGTCCGGCCACAATCTCCTGACTTGAACCCCATATAGAATCTATGAAACTGCTGAAACAGCGGTTATTGGAGGAACGGAGCCAAATTCCTCCACATTACTGGCGCAACTTGATTTCTTCGATGCCACGTCGATTTAAAAGTATGATTCGGTCGAAGGGTTGGCATACAAAATATTGACGTGTTCATTTTTCTACCCTATCCCAGGAATTAAGTCATATTTTGACGCTGACCGAATATTAATGTGACGCACCAATTTCGACCTTTTCCGTTATGTTACCAGGAATGTGATATCTTTGGTTTTTGTTTTCTTTACGTGTATGTATTTAGAAGTTTTTTTTTTCTTTATGTTATTTCATTTTTAAAAAAAATACAAATAAAGCTTTAGAGCTTTATTTCTAATTATTTCGGTGCGTTAATTTGTTCCGCGAACAAATATTAGTGTGACTGACCGTATGTATATCATCATAATTTATATTATTTACAACTTATTTTATTTAATGCATTATTTTATTTGTTAAAATATACATATATATATATTATAATTGTTATGATGGGTGGGCAGCTAATTTGAAATGTCAAAATTCTCTACATAGCGCTATTTTTCATATACTATATCTTGTTACTTTGATAAATTTCATTCTTGGCCTCGATGCCCACAATTGTTTGTATTAAATGTTCATCGTGTCTGAAAATATGACCTATACATTTGTATCGTCTTTCTTTTCATTTCATATATATTCTTCCAAATTTTCCTTTCTAACATTACTCTATATCATTTTGCCTGAATATAGAGAGATTAGCAATTGCTAGTTAGTTATCGGATTCGAAACGCTATTTCTCTATAAGATATCTCAGTTTAAGCACATCGTCATTACAAGTTGTACCCCATAAATTCGTCATAACCAGCCTTAACATGTGTGCAGTTTAACATTTTTTAACGCATTCACATTTGGTATGGGTACTTATTTTCCATTTGACACGAGTTTGCGTTTGTACTGCCGTAGACGATACGTAACCTGTTCAATGTTCAATATTGAAGCCAATTTAATTGATCTTTTGACCGTAGTTTTTGGTGACACAGGACCAGTATCAGAATTCTTCCGTTGTACTATCCGTGTTGTACTGGCCTCGTCACATGAAGCGACGCTATCATGCGTGAAAGATTTTCGCGATTTCAACCTTCCGTATAATCTGTCCAAACATAGGATGACGGGTATGTATTAACTTTAGTTCTTTCAGCGCTAGAGATGACATTTCTTGTTATATATGGTGGAGCAATACCGGATGATAAATATAATAATTCAGTCTTTGTAGGTCTAAAACAGCCCGTTATAATCCGGCAAGTATCGTTTAGATGCTATGTCCAATTTCTTAACATACGTTGATCTGCCCCAAGGTGAACATCCATATTCCGCTGCTGAGAAACACAGTGGCCTGTTGCTCGGAGGACTTCTCGCCTAGCTCCCCATTTTGATGGAATTAGCTGCGAATAATATTGTTCCCAGCAGCTATTTTCAAAGAATTAAAGGTAAGTGACCGGTCTGCTATAAACGTTCATTATATTATATACTTGCGTTTGTTTACACATAAATATACGTTTGTAATATTTTATTTTTCAGTTGATATAATTTTTATATACATGTGATCGTGTGATGTGTAAACTTCTGCCGGATACATAAGAAAATAATAATTTATAACATAGCGATTACGTAAATACAATTATTTCTGAGCGTTTTTTTTTCGATTTAATTTAAATATATTTAATTTTATCGATTTCCAAAAAATAACAACATCCAGTATTTATCATTAATATACGGGAAATTTAATTATCTAATTAATTAATTAATAAACCGGTTAAATAAACAAAATTGCTTATATTGATAAACGTATAAAGCCGTACGTATGTAGTAATTAGTTAACCGATTTATGACCGATTAAAAATTGTCCACTCTACAACGATGAATCATATAAATATTCACTACGTGATCGGTTTATATTTTTAGAATCAGAACGTAAATAAGATTAGGAACACGTACGCCCTTATTTATGATGTTATTGTTACTATTATTATAGCTATTAAGTATTATTATTATTATTACTATTACTGGCAATAGGGAACGGTCGTGTACATTTTAATTATCAAGCGTGGATTTACCTTAAAAGGAACGTTCCTTTTAATTTCGAAATAAGCAAATACCGACGGTAACGTTCTAACCTCCGTTAAATCACGCTCGCTCACATTGCGTACGTGTTGATTCAAAAGAATATTCTAATCATCGCCGATTCCTTAAGTATCTCAGCTCCCAGAACTCAAAATGTCCCCCAGTTAGAATTTCATGCGAGAGACATCGTGCTATTCAGCTTTAATCGTCGATCTAAAGTAAAGTTTAAGCGAGTCTCTTCTCATTGCGGTATTACTGGAACCGATGTGGTCGATGATGAATTGAGACGTTATAACCTTACGAGAACATTAGAACTGGTGTGATTTGTTTTTACCAAAGATTAAAAAATTTTAGACACTTCGAATTAAAGCAAAAGTCGTCCGACGTCGAGAACTACAAAAAAAACTAAGAACGATAATTTACGCGGTTTAGACGAGTCGAAAAACAGCTCGTACCGGCGGAATCTAAAGAAGAGCAGACAGAGTTACGATGCTACTTTTAAACAGCGCATATTTCGGTATAAATCCAAAAAAAAAAAACTCCCTATTAATAATTAAGCAAGAGTTTCAGTTGAACTGGGAACACGAGTATAGCGTACAATACAAGGTCAAAATTGGTCAAATCATTGATTTTCCCAATCGCGACTTAGGTATCCGAAACTCGAACGATTAAAAAAATTATGAAAAGTGGATAAATTCCTTTCAGATGGAAATGCTACGGACACCATGAAGCCCCATTAGAACAAAATTAAAAAACAAAAGCAACAGAAATTAATGAAAATACAAAGATATTTTAGAAACATATACTTTAGAACAAGATATTCAATGCGATTGTTAAATCGAGTAAAGGCCCCTTCACTGGGATTAATGTACCGGATGTATTCTACATAGCAGAAGATCGAAGTAGATGGAAAGATTCGTCAAAGTCATACGGTGTCACCACGTCCATGCGATGGACAATCGATTTGACTGATTGCTGAAATAATAATTATAAGTGAAATGCGTGGGCGCAATTGCTCTCAGGGTTTTTTTTTTTTAATAACGGAATATTTCTTATCCTTATCACATGGATAGTAATCTCTTATGCGACGTAGTGCTTCACGTACCATAGTATAGGAGACGTAAAATTTCTAAGTTAAAGTTTTTACATAATTTGTGCAATGGTCGTGTGAATGATGAATATTTGATTTGGCAAATTGGTTACGTAGTGTCCAGGATGTGTTTTTTTTAGCTCGGTGCACCTACTATAATATTCGTTTTAATTCACCGTTGGTGTCTACTTTCCATCTTTATAATTTGTTACTTAAAAATCATCCGCGTTTGGATATACACTTTCAAAACAGAGACTTGTATGATTCTTTGGTTTAGTTAAACTTCGGCTCTGTGTACATTACTGTAAGAAGGGTGTTGTCGTTGGATTGTGGATAGCTTGTTAATTGATTTTATAATTTTAAATTGTTCTAATACGTATGCACAAATTTGTTTGAAATTTTCGTTACCGTGTACCTGGTGTACCCATGTATTCGTGTTCATATGTAGAATCATGTAAGCTCTTTCCAGTGTAGCATGGAGTGTATATGTGGACATTTGTTTATTTTTCCCTTTATGTATATTTATTGCGAGTGAATGTGTTTATGTTTTGCTGTGTGTGCAATTATATAAATGTTTTATATATGTATATATATATGTATATTTTGTATATATGTGTATATGCGGATATATACTTTTTTTTTTTTTGGTGGATTTCTATAATTTTAGTCAATTATTTAATTCTAGTGTTCGCATTGTAATTGGCATTAGTTGTTATGTGAACCGTATCATAAATAAATTACGTTCAAATTAAAAGTGAATCCGCTTTTATTAATTCGGCTTCGCGATTACTAAAACTTAAGGAAGTAATCATTATCATTTTGCTTTTTTTTCTTATATTTTATATATACACACACATATATATATATATATATATATATATATATATATATATATAAATAATTAACGTCAACATTACGATAAACTCATATTTACCGTATTTACGATTATTTCAGTGATATAATTAAAATTCAATTTACTTCAAATATGTAAGGTCCATGTGTACTTTTTATATACAGTATGATGATCGAGCTTCGTCATTTGTTTATTGTAAAATCGTCTTATTTCAAAAAAGATATTTAGATAAGAATCACATACTAATAAAAATCGTTACATAACTATTTTAATCGGATAGAATTTCCTTTAATAAATTTCTAGAGTTATAACCAAAAATGTCAGTTTTGACAAATATTTTTTTTTTTAGAAATAAATTGCGGAATTTTTCAATCGAATTTTTTCATAGATGAAAAACTATATCCGGAAAATTCGGTAGCTTAAATTGAAACGGTACCCGAAATATAGAATTTTAATTATATTTACTAATACACACGCGGTAAAAAGCAAATTGCTAGGCTTATGAACATTCGAACGGTTAACGCGATTGAGCTGAAATTTTTAACGTGCATTTTGATAAGTATAGAAAAACGATAAAAAAAAGCACACATTTTCACAATTTTATAGATTTAGTAAGATATATACTAGTATGGTCAAATTTGGACAATAGTGCTAAATAAACGGCAGAATGGAAGAGAGAAAGGCCCCCCGCTAACGCGATAAAATTATAAAAAGAACTTGAGTCCATTTTCTTTTCAATTAACAATCATTTATCGGCGGTTGTTTATGGCGCAGAACTACCAGGACCTTTTACGCTTAAGTTATTAAGAAAATGTGTTAAATATTATCATTGTCAATTGTGGTCCAAAGACCGGTAAAAAAAAAAAAAATGATTCCGGTAAGCGTAGAATAGGAATCGATAAATTGGGGTTAGCATTTGTTCGGAAGTGAATTGACATAGACGTATCGTAATCGTGATATATAAATATTTGTATAACGTGAAAATAATATAAAATTAAAAACGGACCTTTAAATAAATATTTGTATAACGTGAAAATAATATAAAATTAAAAACGAACCTTTAAATTTGGATAATGTCTCTTCGTAGCCTTGTTCGGTGGCATTATCGCAATCGTTAATACCGTTGGGTACTGCTTCGTTCGGTTCAAATCCTAAACGATCCCTGTAGTAGGGTCGCGTCGACATCTTCTCCGTTAAAAACGGACCTTCTTATAGAAGGTCGATATTCGAACGTTCGAAAATTTTTAAACGATTATCCGATTATCACTATTTTATTTATTATTAATGATAAATAATAATCGTCGCATGTACCGATAATATCTCCTATAATAATAAGATACGAGAGGACGATAGTAGATTAACCGATTTATATTTAAAATATTCGTTCCGTAAAACGCCACCGACCGATAAAGCGATACTTAAAAATATATATATGTATAAACGATTTTTAGTTTTCCAATAATTGGTCTAATTAATTAAATTAATAAGCAAAACGTTCTTTATGGAAAATGTTCAGTACACGCGTACAATTAATAAATTCGTATTCGGAAGAACACACCGTCACTAGTACATCGGCACGTATATAATATAACTGATCACGTGTTAATATACGTTAAGCAGCGTTATAATCGAAGGAATCGGTGGCACGTATCTTTTACCTTGGAAGGAATTGTACCAAAAGAAACAACAGGTAAGGACGGAAGAAAGGTTATACACAGAAAAACGTGTAGGCACACTAGAAGAGGGTAGTAAAAAGAATAATAAATAGATATCAGAAAAAAATACTAACATTAACGTACAGATAAAAAAAACAATCCATAGGATAGTAATACTACAACAGACGGTTATTGTAAGAGGAATGCGAAAGTGTAGGCAAAAGACTTCATTAATAGATTCATCGAAGTTACTAAACGATCGTTAGAGCTCTGGTCGAGAGATGAACAGGTAGGCGGTTAAGAAGGTAAGGTAGGATATGGAACAGATTATGCCCACCTTCGGACTCGCGTAGTCAGACAGACAGATGCCGGTTTTATTCGCGACTTTTTCACACGCGAAACTATATCGAACGTGGTGATTTTCAAAGAATTTAACTCTCCTTAAATGGACACAGTTAAGAATATAAGCCAAGTGTACCATTATTTTTCGACACATTCTAAAACACAAAGAAGCAAAATATTTCACCTGATATTATTATATAACCTATCTCGCACAATAATTTAAGATTTAAACAGTCTGTTCAATAACACGCATCTCGCACACGAACGCGCGTACATTAACAAAAACGACAAAATTGTCTGAAATAAATATAGAAATGAAATCTAATCTGCAATTACATGCATTGAACCACACAACACACATACATATATATATATATATATATATACATATATATAATATAGGGGCATCTAGTGACAGGTCGGATCGATATTGAAATGGAATAAAACTAAATATGCACGAAGTATTAACGAAAACCCTTTTTATCTGAAAGATCCATGACACGCCAATGTGTATGGAATATAACATCGTTCAACAGTGGCACGCATCCGAGTGGGCCAATTTTCAACAACTTTGCCATATAGATCAAGGTGAACTTGAGCGGCAGAACTGACAATGTTGACTTTAGAGCTCTGGTTGGTCGCGGTTTACTGGTGGAGACTTGCGACTTCAGGAAACCCTCATAAGAGAAAGTCGAGCGTAGTCAATTCAGGTAATCTTTGAGAGAGATAACCCTACTCTCAAATTTATTATGCAGAATATCCGTTTGTGTGGCATGCAGTGCTATCAAACTTGCAATAGCGATTTGGCATTTGTCACGGAATAATAAATAACAAATTAGGCACACGCCGCTAAAACAACACGGCCGGTGCAATACAGATTGTCAACATCTACCAACACTATATATATATCACTGACCTCATTTATACATGAAATGTAGCGTAAGAGATTTGTTACTCAGATTTATAATTGCAACCATGACTCGTGTATGGTCAAAACTTTACTGAATCATGCATCAATAATATTTCTAGTACAAATTATATAAATTGTAACATTATTATTAAAGATTTAAAATTATTTTCGCGATTCGAGTTTATAATTAAAAAATATTCATTATTTAAATAACGTTTAGAACAAGGTTGACTGTTCATCTACAGAACATAAGTGAGCCGTCGGAGCAGCAATATATATGCCACTTGTATAGTCAAGCCCTAATTGAAAATTAGCTGTATTAATGGACTGATCACAGGATACTTACACGAATACCGTCTTCCGTAATGGAATTGTTGAATTTTTTTCTCCATAACCTCAAGCGTAATTCGTTCATCATACCCACTAACTTTAACTAAAAAAAAAAAAAAGAAAAACCTCGGAACTGTCCTCAAAATCCACCACACGTCCTGCGTTTTCCAAGTGTGTTGCAACCGCTATTATTTTACTTACAGTTTGTCAAATGTTCTTTAAGTCGAACATCTGCCTACCTGTTTGGACAATGTAACTTTAGATGATGAACAGTGACCTTGTTTTTTAAAACTCGATGACGCGATATTTCTAAAACAATATCATCATTATTAGCGCCATCGATATTATTCTTTCTTAGTACTAAAATAATTTATGAGCAAAGGTTTACTCAAATTTTTTATCCGGTTATATTTATTATGCGTCATTCAAGGCTCTTTTATTTTCGCAAAATTTTAAAATTACATATTCATATAGCGACGTTTCTATTTTTACTCATAATCGTCTTCAATTTAATTTTGTCTAGTTTCTTGATATTCAGTATTGACCTTGCTAAATGATTTTCGCATATTTTCAATATACTTTCTCGCTATTGTGTTGGTGAACATGTTTGAGAACCGCAAGTCAACGACAGGAACAAGTGATTATCAAAATCTACACCCTTAATATTTAACGGAATATTGTTCTTTTATAAAGAAGAAAATATTCTTCATCATTGGGTAATATTCGGAAAGTTATCTAGGAATTAAAGATATTATAAACAGCGCAGAGTAAACTTCGGTAGACTTTATTTACTAACTTACTTTATACATATACGTATATATATATATATATATATATATATATATATATATATATATATATATAAAAGTAGATTTAATTTCTCAAAATAAAAGACTAATCTTTTTAATTTCATCGTCTAAGCCATATTACCTTTACATAAATCCTTCAATAATAGTAAAACTGGTAGTCAGAAATGCGTCATACATTAGTTGCCTACAATAGACTAATAGAATTATCTAACACAAACCTGATAACAATTCTAACAATGCTGGATTTATATTGTTTAAACATCACTGAGAGGCGCAATACAAATATTTATTATTATATATATATAATACGATGGTGTAATGTCGGATATCCGGATTACGAAGTTATGCTTTGTCTAATTATCTCGGTATGGTATACGTAGCAATCTTGAGGTAGAACTAAGACAAAACCGGTTCCAGAGAAAATATTTACATTTACAGTATCACCTCACTAAGCGAACATACCATCACCGCAAACTGGTAAATTAAGCGACAGGTATGTTTTTCGACAACCACTTTTTTTTTAATACACAGGTTCGATAATTACGCAACCAATCCTCGTATTTGACTATACAAATTATCGCTTTATTGTAGGCTGTCCGCGAAAAAGAAAAAAATCATTTACCTTCTATCAAGATGAACCAATATACAAATCACTTAAAATCTGATTTTATCTGAGGAAAAAATTCACATCCACTGGAGCGAATTAAAATACACATATATTCATATCGAATTAATACTTCCATATAATTCTAACCGTCATATTTTTAAACGCTGACCCCTTTAATCAGCTTTACGATTTAACATAAGCACAGCTATAGAAATAGCACCGTTAATATTATCTTATTCTTATAAATTTGAATTATTAATATTATTTAGTAATCATCGGTATAGGTTCGTTCCTAGAAAGGCAACAAATTTAACTGTATCTGTCCGCATATCTTTTATAACTGAGACGCTTGAAGACAGGTCGGTTGAAGCAGTTTATTTCGACATTCGCAAGGGATTGTTTCTGTAAATCGTGAAATTCAGTCAGTTAAGAAAGTTCGTACGATTGTATGATTAGAGATAATTATTATAGTTGATTTAAATCCTATTTAAATAATAGAAAATATACTGCAAAATAAATAATGTAAAATTCTAACCGTTTATTCGGCGCAGAACTTCAAGGTAGTATTTTGGGGACCTTGTTTATTTATTTAATATTATATATTAACGATTTGTATAGCCTAGAAGTTCACGGTAAATTGATTAACTATGCGGACGACACCGTGCTATTGGTAAGGTCTACTTTGCTTAATATTTTACAGTCCTTGCTACAAAAAGATGTCAGCAAAATTACCTAATAAAAATAATAATAAGTTGCTTACAGTTTCCTACCACAAAGCTGTTGCAATTGGAGTGTTCAGTCAAATAACATAACATTGAAATAATCTACGAGATATAAAATATTTGAGGATTAGGCTTGTTTCTTATTATCTGCAACGTTACTTTACATCGAAAACATCTAATCAATCTTTATTACGTTTTTATATTTACCTGTTTTATCATACGGAATTGTTTACCGAAACAGTTAGGACTTGAGGATTTAATCGAATCATTAAATTTTGTATGTAAAAATAAATTTAGTTTTCACATCTCTATTCCTAGGTCTAGATTAAATGCGCTCTTAGAGTTTGACTTCTAATTTCGAGCCATTGAAAACCATATAATTATGAAATTTGTGAAATAGCAAGGCATAACTTAAAACATTTTTTTAAATGTGATCGCATAAATCGGATTTATATACGGACATTTATACTATACGATACTGATTTGTTTATGTAATTGTGAAAAATGTTTATTTTTCGCGATTTATATCTAACTACATTATTTTACACGAATAATACGCACGATATATATAATATGAGAAGACGGACGAGTTTGTTTTTTGAATAGCTCAATAAATACTAGACCAAAATTTTTGAATGAAATTTTATCTAAAAATAGGAAAACGAGAGATTAGCTTACAATCATTTGTGGAACACAATATCGTTCAGATGACCGCCATTTGCAACAATCCATTCATTCAGTCTTTTTACCAAATTTTCGAACACTTTTTCGATCATAGGTCGCTGATTTTTTGAAATTCTGAATCACTCTATATTATTATTATTATTTTTTTATATCTCACTTGATCGCGACCATGACCAGCTGAGTTCTATTTTTAGAGACGTTATGAAATTGCACAGAATACAAGCGAATATTTCTCTTTTAGTGTCATCCGAAACGTTGTTTTCAACTTTTTCCTATTTACAGATGATTTTCTATTACTGAAGGTTTCTTCAAGTAAACACATCGCTTCAGCGCAGTATCATACTATTCTATTGATATCGGTAACACTCCTGTTATCTTTATGCCCATTTGCTATAACTTTTCCTACTTGGCAATACACCATAGAGCAACACCTCTTCGATATTCATTCCTTTTTTACCCGGGTCGCTATCCATTTCACGCGTTTTTACGTTAATTAGTGGTCGACAGGTAGATCCTTGGATTTATTTAGGACATTTTCACCTAATTTTTCCGTGTTATTCGACAATTATTCATTAATATACAACAAAACTAATACTATCCGTAGTCTTGTGTACTGTCGGTTTAGTTGACGTTTCTCTAAATTTCGATTATAAAATTACTTCATTAGTCAAGTTTGTCGAATTACTTATAATCTTTGAATACAGCTCGAGATCTAAATGTATACAGATGTGTGTAGTAAGATAGATAGATCGGTACATATATTCTAACACGTCTTGGCTCGTAGTAACATGTTTTTCGACACAAAACGATTTATTTATTTTTATATGCTGATAAGTATTATTTTTAAATAATAAAGGAGACTCGATTAAAAATAAAAAAACCAACAGCAATCATTAAGTAAAAAATAGTTTCAGACGAAGAGGTGTGTGTGTAACGCGAATCTACAGTTGGCAGTCCAAAATAGACAATAGTAATTATGAAATGGAAACTAACGATACGCCATTAGAAGTTATATTACATTTAAAAATCGGGAGTCAAGCGGATCATTTATAGTATTCGTAAATGAAAGTGAAATACATATTCCAAACTACCATGAGATCCATTTAGATATGAAACTATCGTGGAAACGGCATATCAAAACCTTACGAACAGCCACAGAAATTAAACTTCGGAATATGAACTAGTTATACGATCGCTGGTAAATAAAATCTGTTATATAAATCGATGTTGACACCGGCATGGTTGTATGAAACTCTTCTATGGTATGCTCGAATAATAACGTGAGATTTCAAGATAGGATATACGCCTCATTATAAAAACCACTTCGGTTTGCCTTCAATCGAACGCTGCATACAGACTTTCATATAAAAGACAATATGAACCAAAGCTGGAAACTACCTACATCGGCTAGAGTACCGCCGAAACCTAACATCCGTATCATTGATGACAAGTCCCAGGCAATTCGAACGACTTTGACGGAAAAATTCTTTCGACCTAGTTCAGTAAACTATAGAACGTTTAATACTATCGAGTGGTGATTTTAGTTTACGGGTACAAAATCCTCATCAACACATACGAATCTGTTTATTATTGAAATCACCGTAAGAAAATTTCAATAGGATTAAAATAAAAATTTAAAATTTAATTCGGCAAGGTTAAATTTTTATCAACAGCAACAACGTGTATGAAGGTGGAACCGCCGTCAATTTTGCCAGTTATCTTTTCTTTCTTTCTCGCTAACACGAATTAAAAATAAAGCAAAACACGACCATCAATTTAACTTTGGACTAACTAATTAACGTTGTTGTTAAAATTCTGAAATTACATCATCAACGATAATACTAATTAACCATAATAATAATACTAATTAATTGAAGATTCGCATTCCTAAGTAATTAACAAAAAGAAAAACGAGTAATTGGCGCCCAGATAATAAACACGTTTTTTTTTTAAATTTTAAATAATCCTAAATACACTTACATACATACGTATTTATATTTAAATAGATAATCACCGCTAATTAAGCCGCAAGAAGATTAATTTACTTCAAATAAGCCTACGTTGCGAACGCAGTTTTACCGACACCTACTCTAAGTGAAGGTCGTTTATATTTAAAATAAGGAAATAATTATTTTTAAAAAATTCAATGCACATTTTGAGAGAAGCGTACGTCAAATATTGATGTGAGGGAGCTTGAAGAAAATTATGTATATATAGTAATGCGGTTGAAACCGAACAGATGGGCCAGGAGAAGCACGGAATGGTTGCCATTAGACAAGAGAAGGCCGCGGAAAAGACCAAAAACAAGATGGAGCGAAGATATCGTCAATCACGCAGGAAAAAATCGTCTGGAATGGAATCAATTGAGGAGGAAATATGTGGATGCTTGATTGGAGGAGGCCAATGCTCGACGACGGGCTCATATTTCCTGTTTTAAATATAGTGTACTATATAATATTTATTATATAAGTATTAAGGTTATAGTATATAGAATATATAGAATATTATACATGGGTATGTTATAAATAATGGAAATAAAGGCTTTGTATTTGTATTTCTCTCTCTCTCTCTCTCTCTCTATATATATATATATATATATATATATATATATATATATATATATATATATAACAAAACAAAATAAAATCGATGTTAATCACTAAAAAATTTTTTATTACAATAAACACGAAGCTATCGATACATTGAATAGCCAAATATAAACATTTTTTTTTTTGCAATAACATGTAATTATAAAACCAATTTTAAAATTAATCATATTATTTAATAAATTATTACTACTTCTATGTTTTATAATTTGTAGTTTTTCTAATAATTTTCTTTTTTTAAATTTATATTCTATGTGTAAAATTTTTATATTATCTGTAATGTTTTCTACAAAATGTTTTTCTTCTCTACAGTGCTTTCCATAAAGTGGCTTATCATCATTTTAATGTTTGTATGAATTAAAGTGTTCTCTTAGTCTTTTATTTATTTGACGTCCTGTTTCACCTATATAAAACTTATTACATGTTGAGCAGTTTATTCTATATACTCCAGATTTTTGTAATACCCTATAATCTTCTATTTTATTGTTGCAAATTGATTTAAATAATGTTTTATTATTATTTATTGCTATCATAATATTGTACTTTTTAAAGATTTTTAAGAATTTATATGTGTGTATTTACCTATATATTTAATTGATCCTAAATATTTATCTTTTTCTTTTTTATGTTGTAAAAAACTATTATTTGGTTTGTTCCATAATTGATCTACTATATTCGGATTGTATTTATTTGCTATGGCAGTTTGTTTAATAATATTCTTTTCTTTATTAAGTTTGTTTTTGTTGCAGTTTAAAATAATTTTGGCTGTATTACAATACTTTCTTAAACTAGCTACTTTATGTGATTTTGCATGAAAAGAATCGTTTGGAATTATTACATCAGTTAGTGTTTGGTATCTCTATATATCAATATCTAATATATTATTGTTTATATTAATATTTAAATCTAAGAAATTTATATTTTTATTACCTATTTCTATTGTAAATTTAATGTTTTTATTAAAGTTATTTAATTCTATTACAAATTTATTTAATTCATAAGTTTCCAAATTGTTATTCCAAATAATTAATATATCATGTACATATCTTCCCCAAGATTTCATATTATTTTTAAATATATTATTTTCTTGAGATATTATGTTCTCTAGTTTATTCATATATATTTCTGCTAAAATAGGTGATAAAGGTGAACCCATCATTAATCCTTCTTCTTGTTTGTAGTATTTATAATTAAATTTAAAATAGTTTTGATTTAATGCAATTTTTAATAATTTTATAAACTGATTAAATATACATTTTATTATCTTCTATATATCTTATTACTTCATCTGTTGGTATATTATTACACATATTAACTATATCTAGTGATATAAGAATATCATTATTACTAATTTTTATTTCTTTGAACTTATCAATTAATTCTACATTATTTTTAACATTAAATTGTGTTTCAAATTCATAATTATCCTGTAAAAATTTCTTAATTATTTTAGAAACTTTATAAAATGGTGTTTATACAATTAACTAATGATCTTATTGGATTGTTAATCTTGTGTAGTTTAATTAAACCTGAAAGAAATAGTGCTTTTGGATTCATTTCTATGAAATTGAAGTTCTTGAAATAATTATTTAAGGTATCATTTGTTGTATTACTTTCTTCTGCAGTACTTCCATTAATTGTTTTTATTTCTTTTTTGATGTATTCATTAAATCTGTTGGTTGGATTCTTAATTTTCTTGAATTTATTATTATCAATAAATGTTTTCATTTTTTCCAAATAATCATGTTTCTTTATTACTACTATAGTATTACCTTTATCCGCTTTACTAAGCGTTAAATTATTGTGCCTCAGTTTTTCTTTCAATTTACTTAAGGCTTGATTTGTATTTTTTTGTTGATTTTTCTTATTACTATTTTGTTTCAAACCTAACTTCTATCCTTAAATTATTTTGGACATTTCGTGTTTATGTAATAAAAAATTTTTTAGTGATTAACTTCGATTTTATTTTGTTTTGTTAAATTCATAAAATCACTAATCTCCAATACAACAACATTAGATAGATATATATATATGTTTATTAAAATTAACAAATTAGAATTTTTAGACAATAACGTCGGGAATGAAGTTGAAAAGGAAAAAAATATGTCAATCGGAGGAATACGCATTGGAAACCTTCGATATGCGCAAGAAAATACACTAATAACAACAAGTTTAGAGAGCATGAGTAGTTTGATACATCAATTAGAAATAACCAGCGCCAAGTACGGCCTGCTAATAAACAAATCAAAAACAAAGATTATGATAATAAATCGGTCAAAGAACAACACGCCAGAAATTCGTGAAAAAGCCGGCTTCAAAGTTGTAGACAGGTTTACATATCTGGGATCTATAATAGTAAATACTGGTGGATGCGAATTTGAAATTCGTCATAGAGCACAAATAACACGCAATACGATGGGACGACTGAAGAAAATCAAGCTCGATTCAGCTAAAACGTTAAAGATACGTTTAGTACAGGCTCTCGTGTTGTCGATATTTTTATACGCTTCGGAAACACGGACAATCCGTAAATCGGATATGAAGAAAATAGATGCGTTGAAAATTGGAGGCGGCTGCTACGCGTTTCATGGACCGATAAAAGAACTAATGACTCTATTTTGTTGGAAGTCGACATACAGAACAGCTTATCAACAGTGGTTCGCAAACGGATACTTAAATATTTTGGCCACAGCATCAGAGCAGGAATATTGGAAACAACCATTATACAAGGTATCGTCGAACACGAGGCCGACCTCCTATGAGATGGACTGACATGGTCTGCAAAACAATGGGTCGAAGTTTCCTTTAATGCGTTAATGCGTTCGTTGTGCGCAAAACAGAAATCTATGACGCAGACTCGTGTTTCAAATGTTTCAAAAGACAGGAAAAAATGGTCACGATAATCTCCAGTGAGGATGAAACGGATGACTGATTGTTATAACAGAGTTGATTAAAATTAACAAATTGTATTTGAGCGTGTAACAGCGTATTTCCCGAAACAAAAAATCAATGTGACAAAAATTATATTGTACATCATAATAATATCATAAGATTAATAATGACAGAATCAAAATTATGCGAAAATACAACTACCTTAGGTACTAGATTTCATTCGAGAGTAAAAGAAAATGAAAAAGAGTAAAGAGATTAACGTCCAAATACGAGAATAATATCAATTATTATACCGAGTACTTTTAAGAAATAAATGCATTCAAAGCAAAACAGATAAATGACCATCATTATGGTCAATTGCAGAAAAAGCGAGTAACCTCGGTAACGTTAAAACTATCTATACTGTATTGAAACGTGAACCCCGAACAAAAGGAAATTTTTAAAGCTACACGTCTTCGAAATACGATGTCCGGCGAAATTTGCCCGGGACTAGCGGACGGCCCTACACATTTTATAAATATGTCATTACTATTAACATAGGACATAGTCTTCTATCCAATGTAATAGAAAAATAAATTCAATGAAACGTCGTACGGAAGCTGTCGAGAAATCGGTAAACCGGACTGAAAAAGATACAAACGTTTACATATTCTACAGAGTGAATGAAAAACTGATCATTAGTTCGTTCGATGAACAAACGACGTTTAACCCGGATGCGATACGTACTCATGACAATCTCTTAGGCGATGTAATAGACGGACAAATTCGAGGAAACAGAGGACGGGAAGACTGCGAAAGACGTTTATCAACACTATCGAAGAACACAAATCGAGAATGAAAAGAGTTGCGCAGAACCAGCCGGGCGGGAAAATGCTATCATCAAATCGAAGCAGTCGTAGAACTATTAAACTAATTACGATATATGGGTATACATATATGTATAGAGTGCGATTGATAATTGACGTTAGTGGAAATTTCTCAAAGTAGCTACAAATTTAAGAGCGACAACCGAACTTGTTTTAGATAGCAGCGGAGGAGAGTGTGTATACAACAAATTTGTGTAAATTTTTGTGACGACATTGGACACAAGTGTTTGACAATTAACTGAAACGGGTTCGACTTCGCTTAGAAAGTGACGTATTTGTCATGAACTATGACTAAATATACATATATATCCGATTTTTAATGATTTTTTCATTTTTATATATATATATATAAATTAATTAAAAACAGTATCAATAATTTTAAAAAATAATAATTAAACAAAATATTAATCAACCAAAAATTAATATTTCATTATAAATAATGTAATATAAAAAAATAATAATAAAAATAATTAAGGGGAATATTAATCAATCCCCAAATAAGCTTTTGAAATACAAAAACAAAATAGTAAAATTAATTAACCGTATTTTGTTGCGAATACAACGTTAGAATTTTTATTTTTTCGCATATAAATTATTATAATGTTCGAACTATATTGCATCGATGTTTCCGAGTCGAAATACACGGCACGGTTTTAAAGCGTGCTGTCTCATCGCGGATAAAACAAAGAATTTAAGATGTTATAATTATATTCGTACGTATTAATTTTTTAATTCTGCGTTTATTTTCAATCGGAAACACGTGTAACGCAATTCGGTTTTTGATTCTATATTATTATATTTTTGCTTTATCCGAGAGTACTTACTTAATAGTAGACGATTTCGACATCGGAAATAGATTAGACAGAAAAATTTGATTAGCGTAATGAAAAATACCGCGATGAATATACCGCACGCGATTCGTTTCCAACGTCGACTAAGTAAATGTAAAAATTCTTCCGACATCGAAACTTTCAAAATTTTCTTCAAAAAATTAAGAAAAAACTTTAAAAAACCACAACTTTTTTCCCCCGGGGTTTTTAATTCGCCTCCGTTTCGAACGTGTAAAACCGAACTATGAAATTAATAAAACGTTCAGATACCGCGCGAAGACAGCATCGGATCAAGTCTACTTTTATCAATATTACCAACAACGGAAATACCTGTCTTCCACGTTATTTGTGGAAAATACCGCACGATATTATATTATCATTATATCGCATATATGTGTATACACACACAAACACACATATATATGTAACACTCGCGTATGGTAATAATTAATAATATTACGGCGAAAATTATCGTTTGAAATACACGTACTAATAGTAAAACCTAGTTTAATTCACTATCGTTCTTTGAGCAAGCAAGATTATCACCAACGTTTGAGAAACGCAGAAAAATACTAAGAAATTAAACTTTACGTAGATACACGCCGCAGTTTAGAACCAATAAAAACTACATAAATGACGTTGCAGACCTTGCCGGATAGAGCCGGTATATGTAAATTTGTTTTTATTTTTTTACACGAGGCAGCACCTACATCATACTTGAGAAATCACATACAAACGCACAAGTGTGTAAATTTTTTTTTCACTTATAACAAGTGGTAAACATATAATACTACTTATTGGTAGAAATATATATACACCTTACCTATATATATATATATATATATATATAATCAATTTCAATTTTTATCGAAGTACAAGTGATAATGCACAGAATTGACGTAACCACTTTTAATTATTAATAACCTCCTGGCTACGATTTGAATTTATTTTGCGAGTATACACACACACATACACATATATATATATATATATATAACATTTTTAAAAATAAACGTCAATCTTTAGTGTAAAAGTGATAGTAACGAAGCTGTGGTGAGAACATTTACACAGAAACCACATAACATTATTATTATTGTTTTATATATATATATATATATATATATATATATATATATACCCTATTTGAAAAGAAACGTTTTAAAAGTCGCGTCCGGTGATTAATTCGTTAGTAAATAAAGCGAACAAAGAGAGGAAAGTTCTATACAGCTGCCAACAAAGTGCAATGACTATTACTCTACATCCTCTTATACGTATGCATATGTGTAACTGTATCGATACGTCTATAAACGGGCACTCTACTACTAGTTCACTAATATTACATAACACGTTCGTCATAGTAGTAGGACCATCCTACCTAGTACATTACAAATAATTTAAATAACGATATAAATCTCATTTGAAGTATTTACTAAGAAAAATTTTAAAAAATCAAATAGTAATCCATAAAAAAAATTAAAGTAATAGGGAAGATTTTTTTTTCAAAATTTCAGTGCGGAATTGTTTTCGGTGATCGATAATTAATTAATTTTCTATAATAGCGAGGTGTTTCACAATTCTATTCATTACTCATTTTGCATAGGCGCGTGTATATAAGAACGACGTTCAAAAATGTAGAACGGGTGAATGAACAGTAATTCAGTATTGTTCTAAATTATTTAATCGTGTGTTTTTTTAAAGCGATACTTCTATTGGCGCGTTATATATGGAGAGTTAACCCGCCAAACGAGCATGCGAGCGGAAATAACAGACGGATACACACACACACACATATATATATATACACCAATACCTGCCTATCAGACTACGTTTTGGTGCGTTAGGCGATACACACACGCACACATATATATATACATATGCATATATATACTTATATAAGTATATGTATCTCGTTCGCATGTACCACGCTATCAACACCCGTCCTCAAAACACGTTTAACGTTTTGAGCGACGACTTATACACATAGGTAGGCTTATTGTTATTACGTTACGTTATTACATTATGCCTATCTCAACCCACTGCTGGGTGTAGGCTTTTCCAAAACGTTTCCAAAGTTGCCTATTTTGTGCGACGCGCATCCAATTGATCTCGGTTACTTTCATATTGTCGTCCCGCCATCTTGTCATAGGTCTTCCTTGCCTGCAACGATGATTAATCGGCCACCACTACAACATGCGCTTGATCCATCTGTTGTCATCTCGTCTGGCAATATACCCTGCCCAATTCCATTTCAGTTTAGCTCTGCGTTCTACTGCGTCTACTAATTTCGTTTGTTGTCTAATCCATGCAATACTTTCACGATCTCGGAGTCTGATATTCAGCATGACTCTTTCGTGCGCCGTTTGAGTTTTCCTAATTCGTCTAATTATTTGTCTTGTAACTCCACGTTTCAGCTCCACATGTCAGAACTGGCAGAACACACTGGTTGTATACTTTACTTTTTAAACTATTCGGTATTTCTTTATTTTTAAATATACTGCTTAGTTTTCCGAATGCAATCCAGGCTAGACATGTTCTCCTTTTAGCTTCCAGTTGCATACTCATTTTCTTTTCCACCGTAATTTCTTGTCTCAAATACACATATTTTTCTACAGTTTCTATTTTTTCACCATGGATAGATATTGTTGCACTTCCTGTTGTATTCGTCATTATCTTCGTTTTGTCCAAATTTATTTTTAGTACTATCTTTTCAGACTGCGCATTCAGGTTTGCCAGCATTAATTGTAATTTCCAACATTCGTGTGCAAATTTAAGAATATATATATTTATATATATATGTATACGTATAAGTATATGTATCTCGTTCGCATGTACCACAACCAACACTCGTCATCAAACCACGTTTTGTAGCGTTTTGAGCGTCGACTTATACACATAGGCTTTATATATATATATTTTTTTATTAATACTTTATTATGCAAATTAATAATGTACAACTTGTTGCATTTACAGAGGAGCAATACACTGCACCACCGCTTAGGCTTAATCAGTGTATTGCTCCCCTTTACAATACTCTATAGTTAACAATAATATATTAACCACTTTTACACTCGCATTTGCGCGGGCTGTGTGTCAGTTTCACTCACAGTCATAGTATACATGTATTCCCTTATAACTTCTTATACTAGTTAATAATTAAAATTTTAACTTAGGTATACTAGATGCATAAATGTACGAATTATCCATAATAACACATACATACACATATACATATACAGAACTTAAACATTATATGCATAAATTCCACACAAACACCCCCGTACATACATGTACGCGTGCAGAAATACACTCGTTATACATATTAATGTAAACGTTTTATCACGGATTCACAACGCAAAAACTTCAGTGACCATGGAATTTCTTATGCATTACATTAAATGCGAATAATTGGAATTGTCGAGCAGTGTATTTGCCTTGTAGGTTAAAATTATCTTTATTGTAAAATCTTAAATGGTCTATAGTGGGGCATACAAATAGTACATGGTTGGCAGTTTTTACTGCGCCGCATTCACACTTGTCATCATTACTTAACTTAAGAAGAAATAAATAAGACCCAAATTTTCCATGTCCCGTTAATAATTGGGTAGTGTAGAAATCAGGAGTAATTTTAATATTGTGTCTATTTAATATATTGGGGATTAGGCTGTGGGTGTGTCGGCCAGTATTATATATATATGTGTGTGTGTATATATAAACACACGCGTAAAAATTTTAAAAAAAAAAACTGGTTTGAATTTAGTTAAAATGTCTTTAAGTTTCACTTCTTTCCTTCGCTCCAATAAAAATAAATTTATCAAGCCCAAAAAAAAACCGAATAATTACTCCATAAAAATAAAGCAATGAACTTTTGAGAACCTAGGAGAAAAATTTATAAATTCCGAAGAGACTATCTGGACATGTTGACAACAAATGATTATTCAGAGAAAATATAATAGATTGTTTCGAACGACGTAATTAGTTAATTATATCGATTAATTGATAGCCGGTATCCACATACATATATTTCTGTTTATATACCGCTCATATTACAACTAACGACAATGACAATACGAACACAGAGAAATAAAAATAAACAGGTACGAATAAACAACATAATTGAAACACACAAGATTGGAAATAAAACAAAGAAAAAGAAAAATATGAAAATTATTAAAAGCAATTTTAAAAAATAAACACATACGCAACTCTGCCCTTGCGTTTATACACACACACACACACACAGAGTTAGTCACACATAAAACACACGGGAATATACCTAGCATTCACATAAACAAAAATCCATGTATACACGACTGTGTATTAAAAGTCATATATACATATATATATATAATTTTAAAATTATGAAATCATTAACCTGTTACCAACAAACCAATGCCAACACCTCACTCACAGTGTTAATCAATGTCGTAATACTGAAATTTCAGTAAACCAAAGATCATATATACATTTCAGAAATGTATATCCTAAGAAGAATTAATGTTAATTAATGAAAAAGTAAACATTAACGGCGGAAATTCTTAATTGTCCGGAAACGACAATTTCTATTTTAAAGTAAGCAAAATTTTATAGAGAACTCGTTACTTTAGCGTTCTATTTGCACGACTTGATTTCGAATTCCATCAGAGACGATAATTTTTAGCGGTGAAAAGACTATTATCAACTGGATCATTCGTTAAAACAAATATAAGATAAACCAGGGAAAGGCATTGAAGAACCCGTCAAAATTAGTCTGCCTAGAAAGCGCTATGACGTGAATCGTCTAGGCGATATCCGCTGATAACTTCGCTAACTTTCCAGTTGATGGGATCTTACCTTAGTTTTAAAAGAAATTTTTTAACGTTATGAATCCCCGTCACTACAAACGATATCATTCAAAGCGTACACATCTTCGGAGTATAAATATTTAATCAGACGTAAATGTAGCCGACTAACTGACTTCAGTTAAATTCCCGAAGTATTTTGAATTAATTTCTTCGCTATGGATCGGGCAACAAACAAAATTACTAGATGCAGTAGAACGTGTAGCTAAACTAAAATTGAAATAGGCAGGACATATTGCCAGACGAGATGGCAATAGATGTATCAAGCGTATAGTGCTGTGAATCGCCGTCGCAGGTAAAGAATTGGTAAGATGTAAAGACGACATTGCGAAAGAAATCGGAATCAATTGAATTCGCGTTGCGCAAGATAGGCAGGGAAAGTCTACATCCAGCAGTGGGTTGAAATAGGCATAACGTAATATAAACATCGTAATTAAATGCTGCAAAATGAACAGTTTACCGGAACAGCAATATCTAATGTAGTAAAAATAGTATTGCTAAAAATTTCGCGAGGTTGTCCGTAACCGTCAAATATTTATATCTTTACCTTTCCCACTTAATTCTTTCTACTATCTAATAAACCGTATAAGTCAGACAAGCTGTAACTGTTAGAAAAGTACGAGCAGAAATTAAAAAGAGATGAACGAGAAAAAGAAAAAAGTTTAAAAAAAAAAATTAAAATCGTTAATGATCGAAAGGAAACCGCGCCCATTTTGCATAAAAATTGACGGAGAAATAGCTGAACAAGTCCGTAGGTTGAAATACCTTGGTCAGATTATAACAGAAGATCTCTATTGTGATACTGAAATTAATCGAATTGGACTAAGGAAATATGCGTTTAAATAAAAATAAGACATATCAAGACAAAGTTGAAATTCTGAAAAAGAATATTAAATATGTACTCCACGGCATTTTACGGTGCTGAAACCTCTGTACATTAAATAAAGTTAATACGAATAGGTTGCAAGCGTTCGAGATGTGGACTTAGAGGAAAATGGAACAGATAAGCTGGTAGAAAAAATTTAAAATCAACTGGTACTACGACAAATTGAAGACAAACAGGTCGTTATTAAATGGGATAAGATTAACTTGCATGGTCATGCACTTAGGCATGGGAGATTACTTCGAAATATTCTTGAAGATAAAATCCAAGGAAAACGAACCCGCGAAAGCCAAGACACTTATAATTACTCTGTTAAAAGACATCGGGTTAACTCCGTCGGATTAAAAAGAGCTATCGGGAAAGATGGAAGCTTACCATCGTGGCAATGGACTAGTCTTAGTACTGTACAAATGATGATAATAGTAATAAATAAGTAGATCGCACTCGAATATTACACATAGCTCGGAGAGCACGTATTTATAGAAAAAAAGAATATGTAATGAAACTAATTATATATAACATTTTGAAAAAGAAGGCCGTTAAAACATCAAAGGAGATATGGTCAACATCACACACGATGATCAGAAAGATAAAAATGTAATAAAGTACATTTTAAAAAGCGACGAAGTTAGACAATCTTTTCCAAATAGAAATGAACTTACGGAATTAGTCATTGCACTATCAATCTGAATCATATTACCAGTCAGCAAATTTTGAAGCCGTCGAAGAGTTGTAACGTATGAATAAAGACTTAATCGCAATAACTGCAATATCATTTACGAATTGTTTTCACAATAGACAGTTGACCTAAGCAAGCGGTATAAGACAGCTATGATGCGGAGTACTGTCAATTGTTTAAAATGCGTTCTACTTCTCGTCTAATAATAAAGTACGTTTCCTCGCTAATTGAATCGCAATGCTCAGTAAAAATTAATATTAATACGCGGCCTAATGAGAAATAATTATTATTAACGTTAATTACATATAGCGATGATGATCACGACTGCACGATAATACTGCGTGAAGTTATCGCAACTGTTGAGCAACTGGACACGAATTATCATCTCGATAATAATTATTATTTATTACCGAATAAAATCGATTTTTTTTCTGTAAATTGATTTACATACTTTGAAGAAAAAAATGCGTATAACCGAAATATATTAAAATCGAAATTTAATTTCGAATTGAATTTATTAAACGGATTAAGCGAAAATTTTAAAATACCGTTTTTTTCGGCTGGTGGCGTTTTAGGAAAATATGACTATTAATAATGTACGCTAAAATTAAATATAAATATATATATATTTATATATTTATTATAAATAAAAATAAACTGAAATAATTCAAATGTATACTATTTCAACCGGCTGAAACGTACCTGTTTAACACGAACTAGAAAGATATCACATATAATTATAACCCACCGATCGCGAATATTTAAAAACGAATAATAAACGAAATTATTTCGATCGATCGATCGTCGAATAAATCGAGTCCAACATGGACGTAGCGCAACATACGACACCGATCGATATCAACCAAAATCGATACTGAAAAACTGGCGGAAAACTGGATTCGTTAATCGCCGGTACCGACGCAAACACTTTTCATCGCTTTCCCCTCAAACTCAGACGATAATCAACGACACGTTACCACCAGCTGTGCGCAAGGTATGTCCCTCGACAAAACAACCGCCAACAATTCGAACGATAATAATCATTCCTAATATTACGTATAAAATAATAATAATAATAATAATAATCGTGTGTAGTAAGGATGATGATAATGATAACGATATGGTTCGAATAACGAAATGATACAATAATATTGTAAGAAGCAAAGGGAAAGGCGAACTTGCACGTATTCAGACGTTCGGAAGTTGCATGTACCGCCCCTCCGAAACGGCCTAAAACCGGTAAACGAACCGTAAAAATCAAGCGACGGATCATTCCTAAGTATTACAATAATAAAAGCGCAGGCGCTTACGTTAAAATTCGACAGCGTTGCCAAGTATACGAATAAATATTCCCCGACGTACTAAGTTGAAAAAAAAATTCAATAAATAAATTTCGGGGTAACTAATAAATCGAATCGGTTGTAGACCAAGGGTTTTCTCGAAATTTTACGAATCGCATTTGAAGAATTCGGGTGTTTCTAATTTCAAGCGACGCTTTGCAAACCCCGATTATAACCGCCAGTTTCAGAATTTCGAACAAATTTTTACTACGCTCGATTTACTAGTTTGTTTTCTAATTAACTTCTGCCCTCAATTTATATCCGAGTTTATTAGAACATAAATCAATACAGAAATTAAATTTTTACACTTTTTTTCTCGCGAAAAATCGCATATTCTCGATTTAATATTTGAATCTCCTTTTAGAAAAATAAATAATTAAATAAATTGTGATTTAATTTTTATCGGCAGTTATCCCCTAACAATGAACAATAAGCAACGAATGTATTCGTATAAAGTTGTAAACATAAACATATAACACGGATCACAAACATCGAGGACGGCAGACACACGTTAATATCAAAGTAATTTTTGGATTTGGTTTCAGGTGATTCTGCGAGTAACGTTATTCTAGTTTCCCAAAAGTATCGTACAGTTCACAGCCGGGTCGTCAGCGTATATAAAGTGACTGATGACTTTGAGAATAGGCTGGTCATTTATAAATACATCGAGTATGGCGCTAACACACTTTCCTGCGAAAACCCATTACATTTCCCTGGTTACTCTTCCCGTTTAAGAAGACATAAAATCGTCGATTTTCTAACAGTTTAGTAATAACGGTTGCGAATTTATAATCGCCGGTAATATTATACAGTTTACTTAGTAATAATCGATAGATTATTGTATTATAAGCGACCGATAGATCTATAAAAACAGCATCAGTGATTAATTTTCTCTCGAAACCATCTTCAATGAACTAGCGTTAGCATATTTGTTGACTTACCAGTTCTGAAGCTCGATTGTTGTGGAATAAACGCTGATCGATTGCTATCGGCAATTCTGGTAAGGAACAGTCTCTCAAATAGTTTAAACGTATGACAATAGAGAGAAATCGATCGATAATTAGCGACGTTGTCAGGATGCTTCCCTGGTTAAAGTAGGTCAATTATCTTGGATTCTCTCCATGATTTAGGTGTTCGCTTATTATTCACCATGCCATTGGACAATTATAGAATCCGCATACGCTTTTCCGGTCCGAAGTGCTTAATTTGTTTTACAGTTATGTTATCAACACCGGCTGCCTCGAAATTTTTCGTAATGCTGATGGTTGCGTCGAGTTCTCGTAAATCTTTGATCGAAACAGCGGGTTCATCTTTACGCGCCTGTTTTAATTTAAGTTTCTTAATACGGGCTCCTTTAGCTGGCATGCTACTTGGCAACAATTAACGACTTAGTTTGCAGTAAATAATCAGCAATACAATTCAACGTTCGAACTCCTATTTATTATTTTTTTACTATTTAATAAAATTTATTTCTTATCTCTTTGGGCATACGTAATAAATTTATACGCATCCATTCGGGTGCAATCTTAACTGTTTTTAATAAATCGTTTCCGCTCTTTAAATCGTTATGATACCACCCGTTCCATGTCCACACTTATTCATCTGATACGTATATTTAGCACCTTTACTTTTACGTGAAACACGAAGGTACAGTCTATTATTTTGAATCAGTTCAGTTTATATATAATGAAAGGATCATTATAGATTAGTTATGATACCATCCCAAAAAACAAAATCCCCAAAACGTATACAGATTATCGCACTATTAGCTTGGTCTCTCATGCTTCCAAAATTTTGTTGCGAATAATTAAAAAAAGATTGGAAGAGATAATAGATAATTATTTAGATGAAACGAATGCGGATTCAGAAAAAGCCGTTCTACACGTGACGCGGTAGCAATGTCATGCATATTAGGAGAACATAAATCAGGGTAAATGCCTGTATGTAGCTTTCATCGATTATGAGAAGGCTTTTGATAAGGTATCGTGTAAATATTTGTTTAGGATCTTGCAGCCAAATTGGTTATCCCGAAAGCTTAATAACAATAATTAATAATCTTTACATGAACCAAGAAGCTGTAGTCCATTTTAATGGAACAGAAATAGAGAGTATAAAAATAGCAAACGATGTACGCCAAAGTTGTTTACTTTTACCGGATTTATTCAATGGCTTCGCGGAAATTATATTGAAGGAGACGTTTAATGAACAAAAAAATGGTGTAAGGATTGGTGGAAATAGATTTCACGTCATTAAAATTTCAGACGACCATGTATTATTAGCGGAAAGTCCAACATCTAACCCATAATCTCGACTGTACACCGGAAATAAGAAAAAGAATAGTCATAGGTAAGCAAGCGTTCACAGACAAACACTCACTACTAGTTACGTAAACAGCTCATGAAAACATTCGTTTGTTCAACTGTGTTGTATGGCGCAGAAACGAGGGTACTGAAACAAGTAGACTGCAAGCGATTTGAAGCATTTGAAATGTGGTGCTGGAGGAAGCTTCAACGAATATCCTGGACTGAAAAAATTAGTAATCAAGCCGTACTTGACAAAATGGGCGAAAGAAGAAATATCTCAGACCGGATAAGGAAAACTCGACTGGAACGGTTTGGACATGTACTAAGATCAAATCAAAGCATATTATCCCAAATTATTGAACAGAAAATTGTTGGAAATCGGCCGCGTGGAAGACCCAAAATGACATTAAAAGACACTGGAACGCAAAATTATGTGGACTTGAAGAGGACGGCGAGTGATCATGCTGAGTGACGCAAGATCGTGTTGGGGCGAATCAGCCAGATGACCGTTACATAATCATAATCATCATTTTATTTATATATATATATATATATATATATATATATATATATATATGCAGTTGTTATTCGCTTCGTAATTGTATTATTTTTAATTTTTCTAATAATTTTCCTTTTTATTCAAAATGCTATAATTATCGTGAATTAATTTCGCCCTTAAATTATTTACAATGTTCACTGTATGACGATTTACCAAATTATTATATTTATTATTAATCGATTCTTATTTTATAATGTTTTTATTTTCTTTGTTTAGTTCATCAGTGTTTCTTAAAATAGATTTTTCAAGCGTTTAGTGATTTATATGACTAACTTCGTTGTTTTTAAAAGAATTATTTATTTATAGATATAAATAAATTCGTTAAGCCTAATTAATCAATATATTGAAATTATAAAGAACATTTATAACTCAGCTATAATTCAGATAAAATTATGGAATAAAACAGGGGAAATTCCAGTAAACAGAGTGTTAGACAAGGCGATATCATCTCACCGAAATTATTTATCCGCGCTTTAGACGTTGTGTTTAAAAATTTTTAAAACAGATGGTGCATAATTGAGCTATCTCAGATCTGCGTACGATATAGTTCTGTTCAGCGCAAGCGAAGAAGGATTACAATCAATGATAACAGACCTAAACGAATGTTCGAACAAAGTGAACTAAGGATGAATATATATAAAACAAAGATAATGACTAATCTAGAACGAGGAACAAAAATAGCGAAAGTTCGAAATAGATAGAACAAGTAGACAGCTACACATAGTTACGTCGAAAAGTTACAATAAATAACAGAGGTAATGAGGAGAATATCATTATCGTGGGTCGCGCTTGGAAAACTAAACATAGTATTCCGCAATAAACAAATACCAGACAAAATGTATAATTAATACGTACTGCCAGTACATGCACACGCTTTATATACACAAATATAAAAAAGATAAGAACTCATACCGCGCACAAAAGAATAATACATAATATAAGGCTATCAGATGGGAAAAAAGTGGATACGAGAAAAAACGTGGTTAGAGGACGCAGTGGAGCGGATGACCAGATTAAAATGCAGACGAACTGGTCACTTGGCCCGAAGAAAACAAAATAGGTGGTTGAAACGGGTCTCAAAATGAAAAAAAGGAAGAAGGGAAGGTCTATGATTTTAATTTTCGTATGGACGATGATAGGTGATTTAAATGCGAGAACTAATAATCGATAATAATGTGTTAAATCGTCAAAGTATCGTGAATTAAAAGATACAAAATTGTAAGTAGCCTGTATAATGCCATTTATGCTCAATCTTATGGGATTGTAACATTGAGGTCAATTCTGGCTGGTCAACGGTTAATTTCCATATTGTGATTAATGACTGTATTGTGAAGCAACAGGAAGGGAGGGGAACGGGCAGAATTGGCCTTAATGTTAAAATCCAATAAGAGCGAGCAGAAATGTCATTATATAGGCTGCTATCATTAACGAATGAGTGAATATCTTGAAACTTTAATTGTTTATATATCTGTTGATTTTTTTTAGTATTCAATATAATTCTGCAACACAAGTTTTGTACCACTTGTAGCCTTCTGTAAGTACTGTCGGAGATTTAAACCCGAACTGGCAACGCATATGTTAACGACGATCGAATTATAAGGTACTGATTTTAAGTGATCTGTCAGTTTTGGATATTCAAACAGCTAACGCGTAAATAGAACAGCTGAAATATATAATTAAACCGTATACAGGAATATCATCTAATTTGCATAGTTCAACATAGTCGATTCTAGGAGTAATAACTCGACTACTCTAACTTTCACCCCGTTCTCTAATCATTTTACTATTTATACATTCACAATTAATTCGCGACAACATATATAATCATAATTTGCGGCGATTACAACTTTCATTCTACTATATACTGTGGCAGTCGACCGATCACAATCACAACCGGACATTATTACAACATAGTGTTGTACGCCGTGAAATTATGCAATACAAAAAAAAGGGAGATAAGTTTATAATTCGGGATTAATGAACACGACGAAAACAGAATAAACGCGCGTAAAAATCAAAATTTGTTCTTATTATTATTATTAATTTGTTTTTGATTAATTAATATTTTGAAATGGAATGATTTATAAATATGTTTAATTTCGAACAATTCCCAGATTAATAAAAGAGAAACTGTTCCAACGAAATTATTTCGTTCGGTTTAACTAAACAATCGTTGTAACATCACTCATTCAAGTTGTTGTACTATAAAATACACTTCTACTTCATTACTAGCGCAATTACAACATTTATCATATATAATGCACAATTTATTTAAATAATTGTACGATGGATCCATAACGAGTATTTGTTTTATTTATTTTAATTATTATTTAATATCGTATATCTAGTTTTGAATTTTCGTTAAAAATGTGTACGTTTATTTTATTTGTTTTTTGTTTATAGCGCCATTATTCCTTATTTTATTCGGGAGAATTAGAGATTTTTCCTTAACGTATCGATTAATACTCTGAGCTCGACCTGGATTATATGAAGCAGTTGTGTAACAGGAAATATAAAAAAAAATTACAATATTTATAAGTTTTGAGATCTAGATAATCGACTGTAACGAATACCAGCACAGTATTAGTTTAACGACTTATATTTAATAACGTAAACCCAATATTTTACTATATATAGTATACTGAAAAACACTAAATCTCACTATGAAAATTTGTTGACAGACCAACGCATTTATTACAACAACCTTTGGAATCCAAATTAATCGGTTGACTTATAATCAATTTTGCGTCACCTCCTCGGACGAACCTTGTTTTGTGTATGCAAGTAAATATCTACGTTTGCTAATTTTAGGCATTAAACTACATATTATCGTCGTTTGAATTTTATTTGAAAACACCAGTCAAATAATAAAATGCTCAGAATTTAATAGTAACCACAGACTGAAACTTAAAATTTGTATTTATTTTTTTTTAGTAAAATATGCAACGGACATAGAGGATACAGGAGGACAGAACAAATAAAATACGATTTAACCCGTGTTTTTTTTTATTTCGAAATCAATTTTAAAAAAATAATTCACTTTTTACATTCGATATCTTACTCCATAGAACGTGTTTATTACATCTTCAAACTAATAATAATTAAAACCAAATTATAAGTTCAACGACATCGTTTAAATAAAAAATTATTTAAACAAAAAAAAATATAAATTAAAAAAGCATAAATAAATAAATAAAAGCGGAGTTTTATCATTCAGGTAAAACATAGGTTAAACGAATTAGTTTTAAAAAAGGAATTAAGTTATTTATATCAGAAATGAAGGTATATTTAAGTTTGCATAAAATTTTCGCATAAAATAAATATTATTTATCATGTACAATTAAACTTTAACTCCATTAATTTTTATCGATTATAACAAGACGGTCAATTAAATAATACGAACACATACATACATACATATATATATATATATACGTAATACAAATATTTATTTAACACGAACGTTTTTGAATGAACCTTGGGATATCTAAATTCAAAATAGTTAATTCGATAATTTATAATAGACGTAATCATCATTACGAACGCGGCATCTTTTAACATTAGACTCTAGAGAAACAAATTTCGAAATTTTAAATTCGCGCATCATTAACCGTAGTCGAATTAAATTTCCGTCAAAGAAAAATTTCGATTCTTAACGAAAACTTTTAAAATCGTTTCATTAAATTCATTTGATTAATTTGACGAATCGTAATAATGGGCTAGGTTTTTCGGAATGATTTACAAAGTTTTAAAATTATCCCCCATGGTGTCGCTATCTATCGATACTTCGTCGAAGTTAACGCGTTCAAAGAGTCACGAAATTTCTGAATCGTACAGAAAAAAACAGAGACGACTTCATAAAAAATTCGAATAATTTTTCTTCGCCCTTTGGGTAAATGACAAATGACACGCGCATAAAATTACGTAATATGCTGAAAAATGTAACGGTTATTGTACCAGAGGTAAGTAGCGGGCGTGTACAGAATACCATGCACTTGTGGTCTTAGATATGTGAGACAAACAGACAGAACTATTGCTGTAAGGATTAAGGAACATATAGCGGACTGCAAGTATGGAAAAGTCAGCTGTCGTGGAACATCAAGCGATAGCAGGGTATGCAATAAGGTTTGAGGATACAAAAAAAGTTCTGGTCAAAGTAGATCGGTTAGGTTAAAGAATTGTTAGGGAAGCCTTAGAAATTTAAAAATTCAAAAACTTAAAAAGAGAGAAGGGCTTCCGACTTGAACCAGCGTGGAAAACGGTGATTGGCCAATGAAGGGCCAATCAGATGTAGTATTATCTATATAGTTAGGGTAGTAGCTTGTTATGTCATAGTTTAGTTCTGATGATGAGCGGCATGTTGCTTGAATCGTAAACTCGGGTTTACTAATATATTGTTTTACTTTTATTAATAAATCGGGGTTTTCTTCTTTTTTGTACGCGGTTGTTCCGAAATTATTGTATTTAATTATAAGTATCAAAATTATATAGTTTCAACTATTTTACGATATATCGTCCATAAAATAAATGGAGTCACTAAACTTATTAGGTATAATTATTTCAATGAATGAGACAAATCTTATATATCTCATCTTTCGTATGAATCTCGTTACACACTGTTGAGTGCTCACGCCCCCGCACAAAAAAAAAAAAATTAAGTTTAAATAAATAAACACTCTTACTATTTACATTCCCACGGATAAACAGTTTTATATAAATACACCTTCAAACTTTCATGGTTGATAACGTCTATAATTTTTTTCGGCAGTTTTATATATCCTAGCTATCTTATGCATCTCACTACATAATATTCAGTACACCCTTTAAGTTCAAACGATTAATTAATATACTAGAAGTTTTTTCCCACTGTTAATATAAACCTTCTGCTAAAAATGTTTGACATTTCACGTTTATACTTGTGTCTGCAAAAAGAATTCTTATATTTAGATTACGTTTCAAAATCAGATATTCATTTCGAATGATATCTGGTTTCGATACTCGGACTTAATTTAGTTTATTTTTTAAACCACTTTATACACCACTGACAATATCGTCGACTATATGCTAACTGAAAACCACTTTTCTCAAACCTTGCTGCAAGGGTCTATTTGTCACAGAATACCGCTTATTTAATCCCCACGATAATAAACAATTATAAATAAATTCATATTTATGGCAATAAACAATTATTGTCGTAGAAGTTCGACGATTTGATCGTCCGTATTAAATATTTCAATTTTCTTACGTCGTAAAGAACGTCAAATTGTTATCATCATTTAGTCAAAAACATTTAAACATACATGCAAAATTAATTTTATCTGACTATCCAAATAAAAAAAAAAATCTATACTCACCTTAAATTTTTCAACTTATAGAAGTAATTTATACGTTATTAATATATTTGATAAATCATCTGTTTACTAACTATTCTTCGAAATGCCACATTTTGTAAAGAAAGAAACAAACGCCCCCAAAATATTCAACGAACGGCAAACCGGACAAAAGAGATGATGTATAAATAGTATAAACACTAATTGAAGGCTACATGAAAGAAATATTAATTAGCAAATAACTTTTCGAATGCCTCTAATGCACTTAAAAAGCTAACTTATATCTTGTTAAAAGTTGAGAGAAGAATAACTGCTGCTTCGTATTTCAAAAGAAAATGTCAGTAATATACTTGTTTTTCTTTTTTAATTTTTTCCCACAAATATTTTAAACATTTATATATTTTATAATTAGTAGGCTGCGATTAATTAATCGTTTAAAATACATCTATTCAAATTAAAATCAAAATTATAATTTTTATTTAAAAAACACGGTTTCTAAAAAGATTGAGCATAAATACGAGTTTTTACGTAAAAATAAATAAATAACATGAAAATTGATCATCAAACATAAATATTTTCAGGCAACATACAACCGAGTAAAAGTAACTAGTTTAAACTTGATTACAACTAGAACATATTTAATTGTTGTATTATTTTAAATTTCAAACATCGAAGTGAGTATGCAATAAAAAGAATAAGTTAGAATAAGTAAAACTATAATAAGAAAATCATTATCATTATGAACGACAAAATTTTAAATTTTTTTGAGTAAAAAAACATTACTGATATTGTCAACGAAACAGTATTCATAAAACATAAAAAAATTCAATAAAAAGGAAATATAAATTAAAATAGCTTTTTATAAAAAAAATCAAAAAAACATTAAAAAATCAAAAAAAAAAACATGCAAAAATATGATTTTTAACTTTTTTATTAAAAAAATCACTACAAAAATAAAAAAAGTATAAAACTTAATTTTTGAAGCTTTAAAAAAAAATTAAGAATAAATAATTTTACCCCTTTATTTATTCCTCCAATTAATAAATATTATATATATATAAAATAAATAGATATATATAAATATTAATTGGAGTAATAAATAAATAATTATATATATATAATATTTTAATTTATATATATATAAATATTAGTTATTATCATTTATATATATATATATAAAATTTAAATATATATACATATAAATATTAATTATATTATATATATATATATTACATAAAAATTTTTAAATATTAAAATTTTTATATATTAATATATATATATAATTATACTAAATATAAATATTATTTTATTAGACATTTATATATTATTAATAAATATATGTATATATACTAATATAAATATATATAACTAGGAGAACATTAAATTTAGCAAAAAAAAAAAACACAAAAAAATTCAATAAAAAGAAAATATAAATTAAAATAGCTTTTTATAAAAAATCAAAAAAGACATGCAAAAACATAATTTTTAACGTTTAAAAAAAAAAACAGTCTTATGTCGATGAACATACGCTTATTTAGAAAAACACTAGCAATTTATCAACAATGTTGCTATCGGCTGTCAAACATTTATTGACACATATTTAAATAGCGTCGAAAAATGTACAAAGCGAAATAGAAGCTAATTAACTCTTTAAGTCGCAGCGTTCCTTATACGATACGTACAAATTTTCGGTGTTAACAAAATTGTTCGTCTTCATAGTACGTGGCATTCGGCTGATATAGAATGTTTCAATTCCAAAAATAAGCTGTATTTTATACTTAAGAGTATTTTACTATTTTATAGATAAAAAAATTTACAATTTTGTGTAAAACATTTACGATTTTGTGTAAAAATTAACAGTGTGCGACTGTAATAGTTCACACGGTATACCGACGATACAGACGTTGAAATTCGATAATACTCAAAATATTTATTTTAACAGAACAAATAGTACTCTAGTTAAAGTATCGGAAATCAAAATTGACAATCAAACCATGCATATTAATAAAAATATAAAATACGCAAATGACATTACAGAGAATAAATAAAATTGGAATCATATCGAATATTAAATATTTAGAAAATATTAATAACAAATAGAAGTAAAAATAATGAAAAACGTAAAATTAAAAAACCACGGGCAGCCAGTAAATATTATAAGCTATCAAAATGTGAACACTGAAAACTTTCATTACAAAGCGTCAATTATTTATATATGGCGGTATATATACGAATATTATAATTACGGAAGGACTTAAAATTATTTTTTGCGATAAATTCTAATATTTGCAACGTACTTCGACTGCACCTCGTCGTCACTTGTAGTGTATACATTTATTACCTTTTTAAAAAAAAAAAAAAACAAAAAAAAAAAACAAATAAGAGCTACGGTATAAAACAATCCTTACCGAAAATTTTCAACAACTGCGCAATTTTCGAGTTATAAATAATAATATGGACAAAAACGATACAAAGAAATATTCAACAAGTGAGCTATAATAGCATATCCGGTTTTCAAACTGAAATTCTTGTAAACAGATACTATTCCATAATCTAAATAGATACTTAACATGTTTACATGGTGGTTTTTAAAACTAATTCATCGTCGAATGTTATACATGTGTTTCACAATTAAATTTTATTTCATAATTTTAGTTTTTTTATCATTTCCCTAATAATTTTTTTTTTTAGTTTTTCTTTCTATATGAAATATATTACAATCAATACCAATCATAACTATCATATTTTTACTGTTTACAAATTTACACGACACGCATACATTTATATGTACATAACTACATAATATCTATATTGACACAAATTTAATAATGTCATTTTATATATATATATATATATTTTTTCGTTAGTGCAAAACCAATAAGTAAACTTCTAGGGTTTAAAACACTTCAAGCCAGAAAGTATACAAGGTATAGAATACTTCATACATTGCATGTGTTACTACATGCATTATTATAGGCAGACGCAAATTTAAATTATTTATATTAGAAATATTTTTCTCTGTTTACACATCCACATGCGCGCATAAATTTATCGCGTTATATATATATATATATATATATATATATATATATATATATATATATATATATATATATATATATATATATATATATATATATATATATATATATATATATATATATTAACTGTACGGCCCGGCATATACCACCTTTACAATACTAATAAATGGAATAAAATGGAAATTAAATCGCAATTCTTTGTAATTTTGCAATATTTTTATGTTTTTATAACACCTATAGTTTCCCGATTCACGAGCACGCAACGTGTAATTGGCCATGTGATATATATAGATATATACTGCGCAATAACATAACAATTATATATATATATATATATATATATATATATATATATATATATATATATATATATATATATATATATATAAATAAAACATGTATCATATGTGAAATACGTAAACTTCGTATCTCTTAAAATAAGGATTTATTTACATAACACTCCACACCCAAAGATAAAATCTATCAAAAGTGACAATTACTAGGGGGTGCGGTTAACAATATGAAATTAGATACCTCCTCGATGATAGATGACAACAAATCAGGAAATGTTTGATCACACCCACATGCGTAAACAAAACATTGCCAGATTGGATAGTGAGCTAACTAAACACGAAAATTCGAATATCATAATGACGAAATACTTTAAATATAGCAATTCATCAGTTATTTTCAAACAAACGTTTTAAGAAAACGAGCTTAATCATTCTCTAAAAACTAATTCCACAGAAAAGTATTTTTTGAACTTTCCGATGACAATTTAAAACATCCGATATAGTTATACGTATGATTGTAACACTTGAAATAATACAAACTTTAAATTTCCAAGGATTTTTTATAAATATACAATTCGATCGTCGTTTGTGGTCTGAGAGCGGCAAAACTATTTTAAATCGTGGACGTCATTAGTGAAATATCACTAATTTTAATCATTTCCCACGTAAGCGTTTATTTTAAACAACAGAAATTAAGGATACGAATTAGAAATAACACAAATTACAGCAGACGCGGCAGAAATTATTTCTAGGTAAATTGAAAATCAAGGCGCTAAAAAAATTACCGGATACACATTGCAAATAGGAATTAATTAATCGCATTTTCAGGGTTATTAATTATAACAATTTAAGACGTTACATGTCGAAAAAGTATGAAATTAAAATTCTAAAATTTTACTTATAAAGTTTAAAGGCACGTCCATATATAAATCTTTACAATTTTTGTTGTGAACAATGAAAAAACACGACAAATTAGTCCAGTTTTCGCCTGCTAGTTATTCAAATGCGCACAACATGAACCGGTTAGTACAATTTCAGTATTTAGAAGAAATACAGGCGCCGTAAATTAGCTTAATCAGACGTTATATAAATGAGAAAAATATTTAGGTTAGAGTGAAAAAATATGTAAAAACGCAGTTCCGTGCGTAAAATAAAAAGTTTCTTGATTTTTACTACATCGTAATAAAAATATAATATTAATGATAATAATAATACTAAATCATTTATAAATTAATTTTAACAGTGTAGAATGTAGTGATTTCTTTATATATATATATATATAAAAAGTCGATGCGCAGCATAAAGTTTATCTAGGTGATCGAGTTTTCCCACGAGCAGAGTCAGCTCGATACCTTAGTGCCTTAAGTGGGAAATCCACATCAGATATAAAATCAAACAGATTAAGACTAGAACGCGCAACTGTTTTGACTTATCGGTCGGAATTCTACGTTGGATGTATCGTGTAAACGTTTACTGTACCAACAAAAATAATAAAACCGATTTGGACGTATGACCTTCAACCATGGGGATGTGCTAAGGCTGCAAATCGTGACAAGATCCAGACGAGACAAAATGTCATCTTGCGTACGATAGTCGAAGCATATCGATTTCCGCATAACGACGATATACACCGCGAACTTCAGATCATGTTCGTGAACGATGTCATCAAGGATTGCACCAAGCAGCAAGAGAAACGACATTCCCATCATGTCAATGTGGAAGCAGTGAAACTTCTCGACACCCAATTAGACATTAAACGCCTTAAGCGTATTAAACCGCAAAACCCAGTCTTGTAAGCGATAAACATTTTTAATTAAGCTTTAACCACTGGGTTAAGTGCTTCACACACGTTTGTATCACGTAACAAGATACGTTCTGTGTTATGTGATAAGCTTTATAATATAGTTACTTATTTAACGTTAAGTTAAGGTTGTTACAGGTAAATTTAAAATATATATACATATATAAAGACCACAACAGTTTTTCGGATATTAAACTATTTTCAAGTGGATATAAAAAAATACACAATTTATAAAAAATATAAATGGGAAAAACAAAAATCGAATATAAGAAAGTACTTGATTTAGATGTAATCGAATCAGTTTTTTCACTTTGCTATTTTTTGTAATATTGTCGTACATCTAAATTAATTTTCCTATATTTCAGTTTTTCCTTTCATATTTCTTATAAATTGTGTATTTTTTATATTTCAGTTTTTTTTTTATGTCAATAGCTTAATAGCTGAAACGTTTTGTGATTTTTTATATACAACATTTATCAATTTTAACAACTTTTTCTTTGTTATTTATTATCGATCAAAATTAAATTCATAAAATTAAGGTATATTAATAAATACGATATGCGATCTTCTCGTTTGTGATCCTCAAGAATTTCGGAAGGAGAGAACTGGAAAGGTGTATTTTGGACCGGGGTAGATGAAATTTCTTGCAATCTATCATTCGATTCCTAAAACTATCCAACGTCCGACACGATATCTAAAATCCATTTACTTGTGCATCTGGCCAATGTTTCAGCACACGTTACGTTAATGGATACAATAAAATATAATGAAAATGTGAATGTGAATAAAATTGTTTTAATAATTTATTCTAAAACCGAGTTCAGTAAAAAACACAAGGAAATGTTACGTATTGCTTCGTAGTTTATTTTAATATCAGCCGATTTAAAATTATGTCTTTGCAATCGGAAATCCTCTAATAAATTAAGTTTCGGGATCTACTTTAAAAAAAAATCTAAAAGGTGTATACGACCTTGAAAAGGTCAATCAACCGGAATTAACTCGCGCTTATTATTTTATTAGTTACGCGGAATTCGGGACGCGTATGTATGTTAATAATATTGAACAAATAACGACGACCGGAGCTAAACGAAAATCAAAATAAAGAATTAAAATCGAAGCGGAACGGCCGGCCGAAACAGATTCCTTTACAGTTCAATAATCGATTATAAAATTAACGATATAAATTTATTATATTTTGAAAACGAAGTATCTGATTTGACGTGCGTATAATAAATTTCTATTTATAAAACGGGTTATCCATAACTAAACATTAGGTAATAAACTAATAAAACAGTTATACTGACATCGCTAATAAAACGAGTTGGAATTCACGGGAAATCAACGCGGCGCGCACAAGCGCATACATAAATACGAAAGGGAGAACTTGCACTATATGTACCTCATTGACAGACTGAAACAAGGCACGAAGTGGCTACCTTAAAAGCAAACCTCATTTTTACAAACCTAATATATATATGTATGTGGGTTGAGGAGCTTCAAACAAAACAAGATTGACTAAACTTGCACAAAAATGTAAAAGAAGTCTCCGGCATATACAAAAAAAACAGGTAGAGGAATATTTCTTGATAATAATGGAAAAGGAGTAATTGGAGTATCAGGAAAATTACATAAATGAAATTTAACGATGATAGACCATCAGAACCACCGGATAAATATCTCGACTGCAGTGATGTTGGACCATCTATAATTGAAGCTTAAGTTTTGTATGCTATTAAACGTCAAAAAAATGGTAAAGCAACTGGTACTGATAGAATACATGCAGTGATGTTTAAAGCACTTTCTGAGTGCAGGTAGACATAAATGTGATAACTAGGGCGTTTAACAAAATGTACACCGCAGGAATAATTCCGAGGGATTGGCTAAGACAAACTTTCATCGCGATATCAAAGAAGGCAAAATCTTCTATATGAGATGATTAGCGGTTGATCAGTCTGATGTCGCACGCTTTAAAGATATTCCTGAGAATAATACATACAAGAATACATAAGCGGTGCAAATAACATATAAGCAACACACAATTTCCTACAGTTATGTCCTTCGATATTGAAGGTGCTTTTATTAATAATTGTAATCGCCAAGTTATTATCGATATCTTAATTTCAAACAGTTTTAGTCTTAACATCGTAAAGTTAATTTATAATTATTTATCTGTTAGAAAAGTAAAATCAAGATGATACTGTCATTGTTGAAAACAATCATGGTGTCCCACAAGGATCGGTCCTTGGGCCAGTTCTATGGAACGTAATTCAGTAATTCATCGCAATATGTGTAATTTATATCACAACGTCAGATTGTACAGTTACGCTGATGATTTATCACTTATTTATAATGTATCAATGCCCTGCAAAGTTGAAATTTCCGCTCATGCTGACAGATGCAACACGGTAGTTAATAAACTTTGTTTAATTGTTTATTCTTTAAATATAAAATTTGAAGTTAACAAATCGCATATAACGGTTGTCACACGTCGTTATTATACATACGAGCAAATGGAATATAATAATATTAAGCTTAATAATTTTTATCCCTGTCAGTTCCATTAAATATCTGGGTTTTGTTATAGACAATAAATTAACTTTCTCCAAGCATATACATAAATGATTAATAAACATTATTATATTTTTAAAAATTAGAGGGGGTTTAAATTACAAAGCTAAGCTAATTTTATATAAAGGACTAATACAGGCAATATACTCATATTGAGCTGGTATATAATTACCCTACTTTAAATAAACAAATATATTTGTAATATTAATTCTAATTGTAAAACATTTCTAATAGATCTAACATCTTCGTACATTACTGTATCTAATGTTTCTCTACATGTTTTAGCACGTGTATTGCCAATGGACATGTATATTAAAAAAACATACCTTATCTTCGAAAACAAACTCAATGTGGTAAACTGAATAGCAGTAATTTAAAATATATCAATAATTTAATTTTTATTGAATTGAAATCTAGATATGATACAGAAGCTAAGGGTAAATTAGTTTTTTTCTGATATCTTAGCTCGTTTCAAAGATAAAAATTTTAATATTAACTTTTAGATATTAACCGGACATGGTTCTATTGCATACTATTTAAACAAGTTAAAGATTATTAATAATAATATATGTTGTAACTGTTACAGTAATGATACAGAAGATGTTTATCATATAATATATGTATGTTCTAAATATAAATTAACGTATAATATAGACTGCTCATTGCCTTTCAATGAGATAGTTCTATTGGAATATTTTTAAATTTTCATATATGAATCATTTAAGGTCATATATATATATATATATATATATATATATATATATATATATATATATATAAAAATAACCACTACAGGTAACCATAAGCTATCTAATAGGTTACTTTATCTTTAAAATTATGATTTTATATTTAATAATAATAAAAAATAATAAAAATATATATGTATAAAGAACACGCTCTGTCATGTAACTGAAATATAAATAAAAATTTCAAGGTCAAATTTAAAAAAAACATACAAAACTTGTTTGGAATTAATTTTAATAATAAATAAAATTCGAAAACATAAAAATAAAGAAAAAATTAAATGAGAACAGTAAAAAGTTCCTTCTTTTTAATAGTAAAATAAAATAAAATAAAACGTGATTAATTGATACGGATTAAATAAAATAAAATAAAAGCGATTAATAAGCATGACGACGAAATAACAATAATAAGTGTAATATGTAAAAAAATCACGTGCAAACTCGATTCGGGGTAAATTTTTATTATATAACATTTTAAAATATAAAACGATAACGATATTGAGAACATATTTCAATATTTCAAAATTACTGTGAAAATGGAAAATCAGAGTTATATTTCTCGTGTATACTGGATTAAATCGACACCAAAACTACGGTCGCACTAATAAAATAAAACATAAAAAAATTATTATTCGTATATTTCATTCTATTACTGTTCATTATTATTAGTTAAGATGACTTAAAACCGAAAATAATCGTACTTAGATAATTCAATATCGTTTTATACTCTCAAAATCATTATTTTCTTTTTTTTTTCAAAACAAATCACTTCGTTATATTAAAAATAAAATCATAATAATAATAATAATAAATAATAATAACTATTAAGAATAAACGGATATATTCTAAAGAAATTATTTACACTAATGATTATTATTAAACAATTTTCGTATAGTTCATCATATTCGGAATTAATTTCAATAATATGAAATATATTTAAGTACAAACAGCAGTAATTAGCGGCTATGACGAAATATGAACGCCGAGTGGAAATAGGGAAATAAATAATGAATGACGGAAAATATACATAGTGTGTAAATTGAGATAGTACAACGTACATTCGAAACCGACATTACCGAAACAATAATATTAGTAATGTAACAGTTACTAAACAATAACGATGACCATGACGAGACAACATAATGATACTACTAGTAATCATTATCCTAATAACCGTAATTTATGTCTAGCCCGGCCAAAATTGTAAATACTTAATAATAAAATAATCATATACAGAGTAGTATATTTGAATAATTTTGTCAACGTAGAAAAAATTTCTTTTTTTTTCCAAATTATAATTAGTACTATAAATTAAAATCCTGAAACGTATGGATAGTAATAAATGATAATAAATAATGATAGTAACGAAAGCCTTCGAATTTAATTTAACAAGATAAATAAAAATACAAAATGAAGTTAAGAGAAATTTTGAGGTTCTTATCAGCAAAACTCGATGTATTTTATATGTGTAAATATGTCAAAAATCGAATAGAGAGTGCGTAAAATCTTGTGGTAGTTGTGAGAGTAGTGGGTTATAATAGTCCTACATGGAGTATTTGAAAAATGGCGAACACGATTAAGCGTAGGAATGCGAACCCATTTGTGAGTAAAAATTAGAGTTGTTTGATCGTGAAGACAGATTTAGTCCTGGTTCTGATTCTAGTGATAGAAAAAGAAAATTGATGGTTAGATTAGAAGGAATGATTGATTATTAATAATAAAATTACAGTAGTAAAGTTTGAAGGAAAGTATGTATTAATAATTATGCCAAGTGTCCGTAAGTTAATTAATTCATCTAAACGACTGGTCATTTCAAATGTTTCCCCGCATATCCCCCATATTGTAATTGAAAAAGCTCTAATTTCGTCTAATTTTAATTTAACCTCTCCAATCTCTTTTATGAAAGCTGGACTTAACGATAATGATTTTAAACATATTAAAAGTTTTAGACGTCAGGTGTACATACAACCGACTAATGATGATATGGACAATGTCCCTGAATCATTAAGTGTTAATTAAGATAATGAGTCCTTTAGAATATTCTTATCAACAGATGAGCGGTGGTGTAGATCATGTAAAACGAAGGATCATTCTAATAATAACTGTCCAGAAAGAGGGGAAAGAGAACAAATGGAAGCGGTTGAATTTAAACCCATTAGCTGCAATAAGCCAAGAGGTAGTTTAGTACACGAAAGCCTTTCTAACTCTGATATAAGCACAAGTAAGGATGTAGATCAAAGTTTGACTGATCAGACTACTTCCAGTGGCCTAAAAACATTAAAACTAAACAAATCCTCGACTTTAGAAGAAGTCCAATCAAACCTGACTGATCCAATGTTATTAAATAGCAAAGGCTACAAACGTAATTTATCTGAGAACTCTATATCTTCCGCAAGTAGTGTCCAGTATAACAATGAATTTCAACGACAAAAAAATAAGAAAGAAGAAAGTGATGAACAAAAAAAAATTGAGAATCAATTTTAGAAAATAACCTAAAAACACTTAAAGATATCCTTTGAAAAAATACTTTCATTGATCCGTGATAATAATAAATCCTTATCTGTCCAAGAATTATTTATGAAATTGAATATCCCACTTAGTTCGGTGGATACTGTATTTATCCAATTAAAGTCGGTATACTCTGCCATTAATGATCATTCCACAAAAATACGAATAACAAAACTCACCAACAAAATTGCCGAGGATTTAATAGTTAAAAATAATGATGATAGATAACTTCGTACTTCAATGGAATATCAATGGTTTACAGAATAACTTAACTGAACTTCAACAGCTAATTTTAAAGAAAAAACCTATGATTATCTGTTTACAAGAAACACACTCCCAACCAGCTCAGTCTATGTCCCTGAAATATTACAACCATTTCCGCCATGATCATACTACAGGATCGCATGCGTCCGGGGGTGTTGCAACTTTTATCCATGAATCAATACCAGTAATAAAAGAGCTCAGAATAAATACGTTAATACAGAACGTTACTATCAATATGCAATTTTGTAAATCAACTCCTTTCCATCAACTTACTGTTTGTAACATGTATTTGCTCCTGATTTCACACCATCATTCCAGGAAATAAATAAACTAATATGTCAATTGCCTAAACCGTTTCTCCTACTTGGCGATATGAACGCACACAGTCCATTATGGGGATCCAATAAAACAAACAGGAAAGGGAAAATATTTGAAAAACTGCTCCATGCAAAATTTACACATTTCATTACTTAATAACAAACAGCCGACAAGACTCAACTCCTTTAACGGAACTCTATCGGCTATTGATTTAACGTTATCTACGAATGAAGTCTATTAAAAATTTCTATGGTCAATCCATCCTGATTTATGTCACAGTGATCACTACCCAATTTTCTTACAGATGAATAACATAAACAGGGAATACAAAATAAATAAACCTCACGGTTGGATTACAAGAAAAGCTAATTGGGATAAGTATCGTGAGCTATGTAATTTACCCTTCAATTCCAGTCTCACTGACATTGATTCCGCGGTTAATAACTTTAATAACCACATAATTGAAGCGGCAGAAAAATCTGTTCCAAAGACGTCCCCATTTATATCAATGCGCAATGTTCCCTGGTGGTGTCATGAAGTAAAAGTGGCTATCCAAACCAGAAACAATGCTTTGAAGAAATTTCGTGCTACAAGACAGAATGCAGATTTAGCTAACTTTCGACTCTGTAGAGCTCGCACACGTCTAATTATAAGGCAAAATAAACGGAAAAGCTGGGCGGAATTCATTTCCGAAACTGATATGTGGCATAAAATAAATATCTTAAATAGAACCAGAAGGCCATCACCAATAATAACATTGAAAGAATCAACAGGTTTTACTCAAGATCCGGAAGAGGTAGCGAATATCTTTGGAAAATTTTTTGCCGATGTATCATCAAATAAAAATTGTAACAAGTATTTTCTCTCTTATAAAACAAAAGAGGAGCAGAACCCATTACTAATCGACTCAAACAACCATGAAGAATTCAATTCACTTTTCACTGAAAAGGAACTAAATGAAGTGATCAACAGAATAGTTAAAAATTCTGCCCCAGGACCGGATGGAATTTCCCCTCTACTCATTAAAAATCTGCCTCTGGTTATTAAAAAACACCTTCTAAATATTTTTAATAAAATTTGGGCAGATAACTGTTACCCCCGGATATGGAGCAAAGCAGTCATTATTCCTATTTTGAAAAATAAGAAAGAACATACCGACCCATCTTCATATAGACCAATCTCTTTTACCTGCGCTGCAGGAAAGTTGATGGAAAAATTTGTGGCACGTCGTTTAATGGTGGTATTTAGAACGAAATGAATTGATCCCGGAAAATCAGACAGGTTTCCGCAGATATGGGAGCACACTCACGCAATTGTATAATCTGCAACAGGAAATATTGAGAGCTTTCCGGCAGAAACATTACCTTATATCAATATTTTTCGATATACATAAAGCATATGATACAGCATGGCGTTACAAAGTAATTCAATTACTGCTGAAGATGGGCTTGAAAGGCCGATTAGTTCAATTTACAAGAAATTTCCTTTCAAATCGTTCGATCAAAGTCCGAATAGGAAATAAAAATTCCAAGACTTTAATTTAGAAAATGGGGTGCCCCAAGGCAGTGTATTAAGCGTGTACTGTTTTTTGATTTTAGTAAATACGATTGTAGATCATATCCCAGCACCAATTTCAACGAGGTTATTTACTGACGATGTCAACATGACTCTACTAACAGACGATGTGCTCTACGCTCAAAATCTGTTACAGAAGTGTCTAAATAATTTACACGAATGGAGTAGAACTACTGGTCTAGAGTTCTCCCCCCCTCCAAAAGACGAAGTACGTGGTATTCACCAAAAAACGAAGCCAAATTTCATTAAATCTAACCGTTAGTAACTCAATTATACAATGTACAACGACGTATAAATTTCTTGGTCTACATTTAGATCCTAAAATGACTTGGCGTAATCATATAATGACATTTAGACAAAAGTATCAGCCACTACTCAATATAATGAAAATGATAAGTAATAAGACCTTTGGTCCAAGAAGTTCAACATTACTTCGGATTTACAATGCCCTTATCCTTTCAAGAATAGACTATGGTTCGTTTATATATTCATCCGCCAGCAAACGGCTACTAAAAATACTTGATATGATACAAAATTCTGGACTTAGGATCGCGTTGAAGGCATTCCCAACCTCACCAACAGCTAGCCTCCAGTATCTTAGCGGTACTCCGCCTCTCTGTTACCGTAGAAAAATACTTGCTATTAAGTATGCAATGAAGGTAGCTAGTCTTCAGCAGCATCCAAATCGAATCCATCTATAAAATCTGCTACTACAGTTCCAAAATCCAAAACCCATTAAAGACGCTACGCAATACCTTATGTAGAATACCGGTTATTGTACCGTCTTGGAGCCAATTCAGTCCGAATATCTGTTGGGATTTATTTTCAACAGATGTTAAAATGAAACCGATGGTGGAAATCCATGGGAAGCTCAGGATTGTCTTGCAACAGCAACCGAACGCAGTCGTTTGCTTCACCGACGCATCAAAATCATCACGATATGTTGGTGGTGCCTTCTCAATCGGCAGCATGATCCATTCCTTAGTTTACCATATCATCAGTTCTAGCGGCTGAGATGATAGCCTTGCTCCAGTGTTTGTTACGAATTGCGGAATTACCTGCTGACCAGTATGTTATACTGACCGACTCAGGTATGGCGTTACAATGCATTGAAGCGAGGAATTCTACTGTGTTCATGGTAGACCAAATATGGTACAGTGCTTACAAATTAAGTGAACTTAATACCGGCATCACTTTTGTCTGGGTTCCAAGCCATCGAGGGATAATAGGCCACGATGAGGTACACCGTGCTTCACAAGGGCCTACCCAAGCTTACCTGCCGACAGTACTGGAAGAAGACAATGCAAAATACTATTGCCAGAAAATTCTGGACGCGTGGAATCGGTCGTTCCATTCTCGGCCGAGTATACTTGGAAATATAAAGAAGGATTTAACAACCTGGCGATCAAAGATTGGTAAAATTTTTTCACCGAGGTTGGAAACAGCCGTCAACCGATTGTATATTTGTCACACGCTGAGTACACACTCCTATCTACTGAGTGCCAAACCACCACCAATATGCGAATTGTGCTGTACTTCATTAACAGTCTACCATATCGTGGTTATCTGCCCGAAATTTGATCAATATCGGTGCAATCAGCTGAAGAAAAATATACCGAATGTAAACAACCTCCTCCTTCTCACCAACTTCATAATAAATTCTCGAAACTGTGTAATAATATATAATTAATTCATATTTTTCGAGTAATAGCCTTATAGGCAATAACTATTCGTAAAAAAAAAAAAAAAAAAAAAAAAAAAAAAGTTCAAGAAGATGCTGAGAAGACAACGCAAATAATTATTCAGCAGGTAACAATACACTTTGCGTATATTGAACTTTCAATTTGCTTATTAAAATTATCATATTTATATAAGTATAGAGATGGTTACTTTCAACCAACGTATCGGAAGAATTTGAAAATATCTGAAGATATTGGAAGGCATCAAATAGATTACATACTAGTAAGAAAAAGGTATAAAAACCGAATGAAACTATGCAAAACATACCCAGGCATTGACATAGGTACCGGCTATAATATGCTACTTATGAAAACTCAGTTAAAATATGAGAAATAAAAAAAGTATGCAAAGTACAAAACAAGGATACTAAAAGATAATAAGATACAAAAGCAATGCTAAAATGTGATTAAGTAAAGCCTAGATCAGCATTCACAAAACATGTAATATGAATAAAAAATTGTACAAAATAAAGAAAAAAGCAGCTGAAACAGTTCTAGGAAAAGAGATGAAAATATATCAAAATCCATGGATTACGAACGAAGTTTGAAGGAAATTTAAAATTATCAATACAACAGTTAGTCAATTAATTGTATGAAAAATATAGAAGTAAGGTTAATAGGGAAGAAAAAAAAACGAAAACCGGATATATTTAGAATAATAGTGTAGAGATGGAAAAACTTTTAAAAAAAGGAATATAAAAAGTCCACGTAAAAGATACGATCAGAGTTCGGTAATTTTATAAACGAAAATGGAAAGTTAATCATAAACGAAGAATAAATAGCCGACAGATAAGAGAGAAATATATAGAGGACCACATACAGAAGAAAAAGATATATTAAAACGTGAACCAAAAAGATAGTTCAATAGAGAACGTGTATTAGTAGATAATAAGGAGCAACAATAATGCGAACAAAACTTGAGAAAACGTTGAAAGAACTCAAAATAGGAAATATCAGTAGCGAGTTTAGATGAAAACATGAAATATATGATTTAATGAAAAAAAAAAATTAAGAAATATCTGAGCTCCCACGGACCTGAGTGTAAGATAGTAGTGTACTTAAAGATAATGGAACATTCAAATATAAAGAACACATAATAATAAGTATCCTTCCACATGCTGCGAAAATATTAATAAAAATTCTACTCAGTAGAATCAATAAAAAAAAAAAAATCGAGCAAAAGTTAAGTAAAGACCAGCATGGATTCGGAAAAGAAAAGTTGTACCCTTTAAAGCAATTTTAGGTTTAAGATTAATAATAAAAAAAATAATAGTAAAGAATCAATCTGTATATTACGGTCTTTATCGACCTAGACAAGGCATTTTACAGATTACAATGTACTAAAAAACAATGAATATTGATAAAAGGGATGTAAGACTTATGATGCGTTGTATCAAATCCAAATAACGAAAATAAAGATAAAAGATACAGAAAAAGAACAAACAAGTGATAAAACAACGAAAATAAGAATGTAATACCGAACAAACAATAGACGGAAAGAAAATAAACATAATAGAGTCTGCAGACGATATTTCTATGCTATCAGAAAATGAACTAAATTTAGAAAGAAAATTAACTAGATTTAAAACGAGCTAAATGAATCACATTTTAAAAACCTACAATATGAGGATAAACAAAAAGAAGACCGAAGCGGTGAGAAAGAAATAAATAAGAAAATAAACATAAGAATAGATGGTGTTGTTAATAAAACAAATAAAAAGATATTTTGGAAGCATAATAACAAATGATGAAAAAAAGAATAAGCGAAATTGGTATTTATGGAAAAGGAAGAATTATTAACGTACACGAGTATAAAGATGACTACAGAGCGTTTTCGTTTATGGTTCGGAAGATTGTACAAATAAAAAGACGTAAATCAGTTGGAAGCGTTCGAAACCTGATGCTGGAGGAGAATGGAAAAAATAACGTAAACAGAGAAAATTAGTAAAGAAGTATTTAGACTAGTCTATGAAAATAGAAGCTTATTAGGAAAATTAAGAGAAAGAAGATACAAATGGGTAGGTCATATTTTCAGACACAATGAATATTTAACATAAATAATCGAAGACACCCTAAAAGGGAAAACATTAAAAGAAAGGCAAAGAATATACACGAAACAAATACAACACGATGTACAAGTTACAGGATATATAGTAACATAATAAAAAAAAATGGGCTATCCGGAAAATTCTGACATTTTAAATTAGCTGTCCACTAATCTTAACAAGATTGAGGAACAATTATTATTTTAACACGTAAGCAAATATAACAATGCATTAAATAAAATAAGTTATTAATAATATACGATTTGAAATTTATTAAAAATAATAAATCATATCATATAATTATAATACAGGTCATTGAATTTACAAAAGTAGGCACTTAAAAACACAATACGGAGTCCGAATATATCCTATAGCATTATCTGTAGTTTATATAGGGAACTTCCACGTAACAAATACATACATATCGAATTATTAAAAAACTTTTAAAATAATAAATTTTTTTACATCAAGATTATTCAAACCCGTTCAAAAGACAACCATAAGAAGCTCGCACGCAAATTTCTTTTTGCAGGTCAAATAACAAACACAGACGTCGCACACGCCCATACATACATATATTTTATATATATATATATATATATATATATATATATATATATAATAGCTATAAAATACTTTGACATACATATATTATGTAAACACACGCGCATACACACACATATTATATATGTATGTGTGTGTAAAAAATAAACATCATTCTGAAAAATATAACTGGAGATGTAACATTGTTCGGAATATAGAATTTCGTTTTTCATTCGGCACGGTAGACAATTTAATTAAATAATTATTGGAAAAAAATTAAAACGTGATTTATGAAAAATTTAAAAGAAAACATACAAATTAATAGAAATTGAATATCTAAAGAAATGTTTTGGAAAAGTAAAATTGCAATACGGAGAATATGCTGAGAAAAATATAATATACACGATCGTTTTACGACCGAATTTAATTTACGGAAATACACAATTACATATAGGATTTTATTAATTAGCTCCTGCCCATTACACGAATGCAACCAATCAAGCTTCATCGTATAAAGTCGCCTATACTTTTCGATAGTGTTTATTAAAAAAATGAACATACGATCGTTAAAATATTATTAAATAGATATAAATAATACTCGTAATTGCTAACTCTTCGTAAAACTATTAATACTAAAACAACAAAAACAATGACAGGTAATAATGAAGGAAATGTTGAAAAATCTAAAATAAACTATGTTACCTTGAATAATAACTTTCGGTACACCTACGAAATAGTCCTAGACAGCAGTATGTAGTTATATCGTAGTTATATGAATAAAGTAAATATGGTAAACCTTATAAATAGTAATAACGTATGATAAAGCTTGGTTAGCGTTAAGTAATTTAAAGTGCTCTGCGATTACAAAAATTTTATTTGGAGGCCTAGGGTGTGAGAAGCAAATGTTTAATTATTATACGTTTGTATCTTTTGTATCGTAATTGAAGGGTGTGATAAGTGTAGCTACCAATTTGTTGTATAAGTTAATATTACTTGTGGGACACTTGCGATAAAATTTAGCAGCTTGCTCGATGAAAACTTGAAATATGTACAGGCGATTATGTGCGGAGTGCATGTGAGAAATTTTTGTACGAAAAGGAGTATTGAGGATGATTCGGAGGCATTTATTTTGAAGTTGTAATTTATTGATGATGAAGTTTTGCTTATACTACACCAGATAGGACAAGCATAAAGGATGATTGATAAAATGAGAACTATGTATATCGATAATTTGTTTTGTATGCTTAACTTTGATCGCTTGTTGAATATCGAAATAACTGATGTAAACGAGCATTTATCAATGATCCGATTAATGTGATTGCTGAATGTTAATCGTCTGTCTAGGGTGAGACCAGGTACTTCACAGCAGATTAATTGAGTGTTGTATACTGTAATATAACGTGGGACCCGAGGCCTACGTCTGGAAAATAATATAGTTTCATTTTTTTTAGTGTTAATTTTGATTTTCCATTTTGCAGAGTATATTTTATTGTAACTATTTGTTATTCTGTTCCTAATGGTATCAACTCTATACGAGGATGTGTAGATTGCTGTATCATCCGCATAGAGGTAAGTGGTGATATTTTGTAATCGTGGTAAATCATTAATGTGTATAATACAGAGAAAGGACCCGAGAATGCTACCCTGTTGGACACCAGCAGACAGGATCATAGGATTGAAATAGGTGTCACCTAGCCTAACTGTAAAGGATCTATCAGAGAGATAGAATTTGATAAGTATCGTAAGGTATCTAAGGAAGCCATAGCGCAGCATTTTGCGGCTAACGTGAAAAATACGAATAAATCGATTATTTAACTAACTATTAATTCTGACCGTTCTAAAGACTAAGACGAATAATAAGAAATTTTATTACAATTAATTGGAAATAATTAGATTACTAATTAGTCGATTATAAGAATTAATCGTTTATGCCCAATATATATATATATATATATATATATATATATATATATATATATATATATATATATATATATATATATTCGAGAAACGTATTGATATTCTATTTCGTTAGTAAGACGAGTATCGTCTTGACATTACTCTAAATAATTGCCAGAAGTTTGTTTAGTTTCGTATTAACTTGATAAATTTATTATTTCGCGAGGTTTAACCCCAGATTGATTTAAATATTTATCTCTTGCTGCTTTTAAATTCTAAGAAATAAATCCGATTTCAGTATTAGAATATCATTATTACTAATAAAACAAACACAATCCTCACACACGTAAAACTATGAAGCAGTTGGTAAACGCAACCAGAATATTATTGTGTTTTGTCAGAAATTATTTTTTCGAATAAATTCGATTTCAGTATTAGAGTTTATTATAAGCTTTACAGACTGGAAAGGCTATTTACGTGAAGTTTGTTCGTTACTACAGAATCAAATAGTGATCGACGACTCAAATCTCGCTGTTAAAATCGACGAATCCTACTTTACAAAACGGAAAAATCAGGTGGGTCGAATATTCCCACACAGCAGTGGGTTTTTTTGGTGGTTACTGTGTCGTAGAATCGAAGAATGATTTTATTCGCTGTACCAGAGATCGCACTGCAGCGACTTTAAGGTGATTCGTGAATGTATTCGTCCTGGAACAACGATAATCTCTGACATTTGGAAAGCGTACCACACAACATTGAAACTATTCCAGGCATGAATTACCAGCAGTACACAGTGAACCATTCGGCAAACTTTGTGAATCATTCTAATGCCGCGCATACAAATTCCGTGGAAGGGATGTGGTCGCAAGCGAAGGGACGGAAGTAAACGAGACTTACGTGAGTTTATGCGGCGTCAAAGATATCGAAACCGCGATTTATTCGAAAAAATAATCTCCGATATCGCTGGATTCCAACCCTCGGTGTAAAAATGATGAAGAATTAAAAATGAAAGTACGTTTTAATAAATTATATTTTATATATTAATAAATATCAAAATTTAAGGGCAGCAAAAATAGTGAAATCGTTCTGGGGGGAAAAGCAAAAAAGCACCGAATGTTTTTACTCTGTTTTTGCTCGTTGGTTTATTTCAAAACTTAATCGAAAAGTGTACGTAATCAAAAAAGCCGATGACCAAGATATAACTGTAACATATAATACAGATTATACTCGAGAAATGCCTAAGTGTAAAAAAAAAGCTTTCAGTAGCAAAAATTCAGCCATCACTCAAAAATTAACGTCCGTCGATCGTACGGAAAAGTTTGATGAAAACTTTGGTACGGTTACGGTTAGTTACGCTGCATGGTGCAGAAATATGAACATTGAAACAAAATGATCCAAATAATTTCAAAAACATTTGAAATACAGCGTTGGAGAAAACTGCACAAAAACATCTGGACAGATAAAGATAACGTAAATAGCAGATTGGTGTTCAAGAAAGAATTAAAAAAAAAAAAAAACCTACACTGCGGGAAAGAGATTATACGTATTACGTCAGTACCGAAATATTTCGAAGGTAGTTTTCGGAAACAAATTAATAGTGAATCAACTGTGCGGTCGACCACGAACAATAATCGCTGACATCGTGTTAAAAAAAGAAAGCAGAATACCCACATATTCAGAATTAAAGAAGAAAACGCATGTTTCATGGAAACAATTAGCGCACGTTTCATGGAAACAATTAGCGCATGTTGCGAACGATATGAACAGTTAATAATCGGTCGATCGATACGTTGCATATTTCATTATTAGTACCTATTCAAAATTTACCGAATTTTGAAATTGGTGTCTGTATGGTCAAGTTGTCCATTTATTTTCTTTGCGGGGGGGAATAATCTAAGTATGAATATTTTACAATTTCATTAATAATCAACAGCAGCTACCTTCGCAATGATTCAACTATCGACTGACAACTGTTTTAATAGTTATCCGCGCCTCAAATATTAATATATTTTTTTTCTTTTACGGACACAGTAAAACGATATCAGGACTTTAGTTTTTCGTTTATTAGCCCATTTTATGTTTTTCGTTACCTATAATCACGTCCAAGTTGTAAATATAAGAAACAATAGAAACAAAAATTAACGACGTTACCATACAAACAGAAATTATTGAAAACCAAAACACACATAAAAATGTAGTCTGTAATAATTATTGTGATTAGATTAGAAGACAATGGATGACGAGGTAAAAATATTATCTGGGCCGGAAATAAATTATCGACGCTAAAATACAACCTGTCTACGTGAGGCGGACTTAATAACTTCGAACAGAATAGACCGGTTTTTAACCTAATAAACACGTTTTCCCCTCCGCGAGTTCGTACGTTCTTATAACCAGGATTACGTTTTAACTTTTCCATATTTTCAATTAGAATTTAAAATATATACTCGAAATTAATCGTTTAATAAGAGACAAAGACAATAATGGTTTATATACGTCAGCCCCGTATAATATGTGTATGTATATTTTACAGGCATATGTATTATGCATATATATCCTTATTTTTTTTTATTTTTTTTTTCCACCATTTCCAAATTTGTAACTAGCCAGTAATAGCTATCTAACAAATTGTATCTAAGATTCAATCACCTGTATGAAGGACACACCCCTTGGTGAGTCCTCCTATTTGTCAATGGGCTAAGTCCGTAATCTTCGTCCTTTTTAGTCTTCTGAGATCTTGCTGCGTGTGTAGTAGTTGAGCCGCCAGCTCGTTTGGATGATGTCGTAGCCGTTGAAGGTGTCTATTAGCAATTTTACGTATTTCTTCTTGTACTGGATGTACGCCTAGATCTAAGTGGATTATATAATTCGTCACTATACCATGGAGCTCGGTATATTAGGCGTAAGATTTTATTTTGCAAACGATGGATTTTATTCGTATTTGTCTTTTTTGCACAACCCCATAATTGCGCACTATACATCCATATGGGTTTCAGCATGGTTTTGTACAAAAGTACGCGATTACTTAAAATAACTTCTGATCTGGGTCCTAACAGCCAGTGCATTTTTCTAAATTTTAATTCTATCTCCCTTTTTTTTTTATCTATATGAGTTTTCCACGATATCCTTATAAAACAAAATGTTTAATTGCGAATTGAACTTCAATGGTATATCATATACAACTTGTTTTGTATTTCTCAAATCCCTCGATTGATGGTCAACCAGAAAAACATAACCTATTTTAATACGTGGTACATATCTTTACACTTATATCCTCTACCATCTAGATGATGAATTTTCGCCGTGGTCTTACTCTTGTTATCTTGCCATTTATTAGCCCTTCTATTATTGTTGTCAAATATCCGTTATTTCTTAATATACGTACTATCCAGCCGCATCTCCTATCTCTTATTATGTTCATTAGGAATCTTTTTCATTTATGTTTTGGAGTACTTACGTATTTTTTATTCTGTCTGTTCTAATTTTTTGTATTTTTCTATAAGCTCCATTCATTATTGTCTTCCTTTATTATTGTCCAAGTTTCTCATCAGCCAAACAGGCAGCACGCACCAAACGTAGACCTTTGTTAATCTTTTCCTTAGTTTTATACTGACATTTATTCACGTTAACGCCGATTTTTTTTAGGTTGCATTTCCTGATCTCATCGTACATCATCTGTTATTAATGAAGTATCTATTTACATGTTTTATTTCATTATATAATTTTTATTTCTTTATCTTTCATTTCTCGTGAGTACAGTTTTTTGCTTATTCATTGACATATTTGTAGCGTTAATACATAAGTATATCACTCTCTTTTTGTTGTACCATAACCGTTACAGTTCGCTTGTTTTACGTTAGTATTGATTAACTCTCCAATCGCCGTCTTATTATTTCGCGCCGGAAATAATTCTACGGCCGTTTTATCTAATCACTGAAAAGGTTTTCTAGCCAGGACGTCGTTGATCGACATCTTTTATTCATTATTTTGCCCTACACTACTAATTGTAGTGTAATTCATAAAATCTCAGATAACTTGTCCAAAATATTCTAAGTTGAGTCGCTTTATATAATAGATAAAGCCTAAATAAGAGAGTTGTTGCGTAGAACACTTAAATATTCAAGCCGTTTGTAAGATGATGGAAATTCATGACCAGTATATCAAAGTGAATATTTCATCTGTAAAAATAGCGTTTAGATCATTATCGTAATTTACACGTATATAGATGTCTATGACCATAATACGGCGCTATCTACAGATAAAAAAAAGAAATAGATAGACACGTTCTAGTCTGACTGACCTACACGCGTGAAGTATCGGTTGAATAACATCACGTGCTTTTTAATACATATATATATATATATATATATATATATATATATATATATATATATATATATATATATATATATATATATATATATATATGGTAATAGCAATTTTTAATAAAGTTAGGTAATTTTCAAGTTAAAATAAATATTCCTAGAATTCTTTATTTATTAATTTCCACATAAAATTCGTAATTCAGTCAGATAAAAACACACTTTTTAAGAACTAAGCAATTCGATATTTCCTAAATAAAAGTGACGTATGAAATTTGAAAAATTTTAAACGGACTAAAAATAGTTTTAACCATTTGAAAATGAATTTAATAAAAATACTCGCGTATATAAAAAATAATTAAGAATTAATATTTACAGTTAAAATTAAATATTTAAAAAATAATATGAAAATAAATACAACGGCTTAAATATTATTTGAATAATATTGTACAATGGATAATTCGTAAAATAGCATGGTAATATATATGTTATCTTCTAATACATAATTAAATTGTCGGTTGTAAATACAATTGCAATTATTATAATAGCATATTTTATATATATATATATATGTGTGTGTGTGTGTGTGTGTGTGTGTGTGTGTATATATATGTATAAAATTAAATATTCCCAGGCAAACACATACATACATTTATATGTACTATATGTCGTAAACATGTATTATATATGCGCACAAACAGGACGATTTGCGTTTGATAGTTAGAGCTTCAGGGACAAGATCGTGTCTTAACACAGTGAACTAGTATTAACACAGAGACGGTCAAAAGTAATAACGGTACTATTTTTTTCTATTCCGCCATATTTCCTGTACAGAATTTTCTCTCACGCGCTTATTATAACATACAAAAACTATACGAATTAGTACAATTCTCCTCCACAAACGCAATTTTACACCACTACGTTGTAGAATCTAGTTATTAGACGTCTACATACAACCGTTCGAGATGTTACCGGCTTTAGATTATTACTGACCCACCGTAACTTTTATAAACAAAAATCTAACAAATATAACTAGCTGCTACAATCGATCCGAAACTTTATTCATCGTGGAGGAAAATAAGAAAATAAGACCCTAAAAACGGTAATAATAATCATTATAATTTATATTCTTTTTTTTTTAGGTTCTCTGCTTATACTAACGACGCCAGGAGGATGAAATACGAAAAATATGAAAATAGGTCGTATTTTAAGCATTCCTTTTCCGCATTTAGAAACCGTATAAGACAAAGTCGATGACCTGATTTGGAAATGTGTACCCAAACGTCAACCGCAATAATAAAACCATGTTCTTACGCAATCTTATTACGTATATAATATTGTTTCTCAAACCAAACTTAAATATTTTCTTACCAGACGGATTTTCAATAATTTTTCTATTTTCCCAAATTATCTGCAGATTGACATTTCTAAGAAGAATAGAAATTTTTGATTATTGTAACCGTGTTCGACGAAACGTCATCAAAATTGAAATATCTTATTCTTATTCAAGCTTTTTCGGCCAACATTTGACGTTAGCCTGTCCTTCATTTTTTCACAATTGTCTACTCCATATACCCACGTATGGCCTTTGCTGGTTTTATTATATCGTCTGACCATCTCTCAGGGGGTCTTCTTTGTTTCTGTTCTCCTGTATATAGATTTGGTGTCTCCAGTTAATTCCTTTGTACATCTACCGTCTGTTAGTCGTGATACATACCCTGCACAATTACATTTGTTTGTTGTAATTCTAGTTACAATATCTTCGAACCCCGGTGTTTTTTTTCCTATATGGGAATTCCTAATTTTGTCCCTTAATCATATTCGGAGCAACAGATACGCAGGACGTTCCATTCATTTTTCCATCGTTCCGAATGTTAAAGGTCGAGTTTACGCAAACACAGCTCAGTAGTGGTATATTGATGAAACAGTTTAGCTGGATTTGTCGAATTCATTTTACTCTGTAGGAACTTCTATAATTCAAATATTATAGTTTCTTCGGCATGTTCTATTAATTGATGGAGAATTTTATCCTTGCCGCGAAGTTTATTTTGGTTTCATTTGTTTTCTAGTGTAGTCCACCTCTGTTTTAAAAATATAGTTGATATTTCTTTGTCTATTGTCTAAAGTGTGATCATCATTGTCATTATTTCCTATTTTTTAACCTTTATTTTAACATAGTGATTTGCAGTAATCATGTATCGTATACGTATGTGGTGTACGTTCCATGTTACATATATATATATATATATATGTGTGTGTGTGTTGTATATTATGTTGATTTAGATTGATTTATTGTACTTCACATACTCTCTCTAGTCTTTACCCACTCTCTGAATTCATATACATACGTATATTATTATCATCATCAATCATCAAAGGTATCTCGGTTGACGGGTTTTTTAACTTTTTCCATTAAATGATTATAAAAATAGTTGATATTTCTTTGTCTATTGTCTAAAGTGTGATCATCATTGTCATTATTTCCTATTTTTTAACCTTTATTATAACATAGTGATTTGCAGTAATCATGTATCGTATACGTATGTGTGTGTACGTTCCATGTTACATATATATATGTGTGTGTTGTATATTATGTTGATTTAGATTGATTTATTATACTTCACACCTCTTTCGTCTTTCCCCCCTCTCTCAAATCATATACATACATATATTATTATCATCATCAATCATCAAAGGTATCTCGTTTGACGGGTTTTTTAACTTTTTCCACTAAAGATTAATTGACTACCAATGCCATTCTCCATTTCTATCGTTCCTGCAATTTTCCCTTCAGCTGTTGGTACGTTCCATCCGGCGTATTTTTTAGGTCTTCTATTAATTCTATTCTTCTCCTTCTTTATTCTTTCATTCCCATTCAGCCGTACTTCTGTGACGCATTCTTTTCTGATTTTTTTTTTAAATATTTGTACTTCTGTAGTTTTTCTTAGAATATAATGGTTTGTAACTTAATCCCACCATTTAATATGTATGTATGCGCGTATGTGTGTTACTTCGATGTGCATTGAATTATTTATGTAATTTAAGAACTTCATTATAAAAGAAAAACAATGTTATCCAAATAAAATATTGGAATATATGCAATTAAGACAAGTACTATTGTAATCTCCGTTAATGAAGAAGAAATTTCACGTTTAAAGAAGATAGCAGACTGGCATTCAATCGAGAAACAATATTCTAAACTGCCGCAATCGTGAGAATCATAATTTAATAACATTATCAAAATTCATATTATTGAAAAAGGCACTTGAAGAGAAAAAAGTTTGCTCGGCTGTTTTTTAGACGTGGCGCAAGCCTTTGATAAAGTCTGGTACGATGGGCTGTTCAACAAACTGGACAAATTACTACCATTAAACTACAGAGAAATACTAAAATCCTATCTTTCGGATCGATTTTTCAGAGTTAAATGTGAAGACAGCTATTCGAGCATTAGAGAAATCAAAGCTGGTGTACCACAAGGGAGTGTACTTGGCCCAGTTCTGTACCTAATTTACACGAGTGACAATGCTCCGCTGATGCTATAACGGCCACCTTCGCTGATGACACATCGGTTATGTGCGTAGGCAACAATGTTGATGAAGCAACTAAAACACTGCAAAAATCCATTGACAATATATTTGAATGGTCTAAACGGTGGCAGATAAAATTAAATGAAACAAAATCAACACACATAAATTTCACCAATAAAAAAGAGCCATATATTTCGGTAGTAATCGATGGTAAATTAATACAAAACAGTAATACTGCGAAATACCTAGGCATGACACTAAATGCCAAACTAAGATGGAAAGAGCATGTCAAAAAAAAAGGAAAGAACTTGAATTAAAATACAGTAAAATGTATTGGCTAATTGATAGAACATCTAAACTCAGTATTCAAAATAAACTGTTGTTGTACAATCAGATGTTGAAACCGGTGTGGACCTATAGCTTACAATTATGGGGTTGCACTAAACCAATAAATATAAATATTATACAAAAATTTCAGAATAAAGCGCTGCGATGTATTGTCAATGCACCCTGGTACATCCGAAATACGGATCTTCATAGAGATCTTAGTATAACGCCTGTCAATGAGGAAATCAAGGAAATAGCGGCAAATCATGAAAAAAGGTTATCCAGACATCCAAATCCTGAGGTTATCCAGCTCTTGGAAACGGAGAACCTGCTTCGCAGACTCAAACGGAAGAAACCGTTCGAACTCTGCCACTGATGTTACTCGTTACTCGTATTGGAGATACACAGAGGTGCAGCAGTACCGACCAAAATGATGATCTAATCCAATGGGAAAAGATATTTTACTCGTTTTCTTTTTTCTTCCTATCCTATTAGGTTAAATAAATTAAGTAGTTAATTAGTATTTACTCTTTATACTAGGTACTATGTAAAAAAAAAAAAAAACCTTGAACAGACACTAAAACGAAAAATAGATTATTAGCTAAAAATATCCTACAGTAAGAAGTTTCTCTGTCTAAGAAATTCGCACCAACATCCGAAGTGGAATGACTTTGCCATACACTTGAAAAATAAAATAACGAACGCAGAACCGAAAGCTAGATGATATTAAGGATTTTTTGAAATGTTAAAAGCAAGAAAATATATACCCAAAGGACGTCGAACTGGATAATACACCCCAGTACTGTACAACAACACACTGGAATTATACGAGTGTGAAAAGAATTTTAAAGCTGATCCGTCCTCACTGGAGACAATTGTATATGGAAAAAATTGCAGCCAGTATCAACAACATCCATAAAACCAATGGATGGATAACATTGAAAAACAGCAAATGTACATGGGCACTAATGAAGGAACTTTGTGGAGACTCCCCAATAAGCCAGAAAACAGCTAAAGTTATTGCAAATGAAGTTGCATACCAATAGATACTAAATGACAAGAAAACTAAAGTAGTGCGAATTAAAAAGTTAAACTAAAACGTGCCCAGAACTCGATACACCCATTAGCACAATGAATAACGGCAAAGCTGCCCGCATTGATGATAAACTGTAGAACAAATCAAGGTCAAAAACGCGAATGTGTTAGAATTGTTCAACGGCATATTGGGTAGAGAAGTCAAAGTAATTAAACCATGCGAAAAGTTGTCTGACAATGCTACTAATTATCGCTCGATCTCGATTATTTATCATACTTCTAAATTATTTAAGAAATACTCCTTATGAGAACTACTGATACAATAGATATAGCTTTAATCGCACAGCAAGCAGATTTCCGACCAGAGAAGTCATACACCCGTCAAATACATCAAGATGATTCCGATAATAAATTAATCGCAGGTGTAGTATTTCTTAACTTACAAGTCGCTTACGGTACAGTAACGATTAAGCAAACAATTTACAATCATAATCGCCAAATTACTAAAGAATCGACGATTCTATGTCCCCTTAAATAGAGAAGTAGCCTCTAGAGAAAACAACGCAATGGGCTCCCACAATGAAGCAAACTATACGCAAATAAATAGGCAATTTTATCTACGGTGAATTTAGCTCTCGACTGTCAAGTTATGTGTTTTTAAAAACAATTGAAGGACTTTCCAGCACTAGTTTGAAAAATATTACTCACAGAATACGGCGCCAACCCTCACACAATATGAACATCAACGTTGACAGTATGCAACTCAGCCGCCGAATATCCCAGTGCAGTATGCTCATATAAAACATACTAAATCGCAATAAAGGAAAGCTGCCGCCTTATTACTAGGGTGCCTAAAATAAATACATAGAAAAAATTCGTGTGCTTCCCGATATCGCTCCGCCCTCGATTAGACGAAAATAGCACCGAAAAGAGTTAGCAAGAAATGGATAGCCGGGCATATGATGTTTGTATATACACCTATCCAACAGAGATTGAAGTTCCACAACAATTTTACGGCCGTTATCAAGTCACTAGCAACAAGCTCGGCAACTGCACGGCATAATACTTGGTAAAAGAAATAGACAAAGAAATCATGAATTGAGACAATGTAGAACTTTCTTCCAAAATATTTACGAAATATGGCAACAGGCTGGGGATGATAATCGGCCGAGTAGGAGATACCACGAAGAAGTGATGGATTTAAAAAAATTCATCTTACATATGTGCTGAGGAACAATCAACCCGACACCTCGTCAGCCTGAAGTGGCCCACATAAGTATGCGACTTTAACGACCTACTACTTAGGCTAACACTGTATAACGTGCAAAGATTATTTTCAGACAAAAACATGAAAAAGAAGATAGAAACATATTGAAACATTTTAATAATAATAATAATAACAATAAAATGAATAATAAAAATAAAACAATAAAATTTTGTCGTCGAAATTAAACGTCTGAAATTGGAGGTCGGAAATTACACGCGGAATCATAAGTCCAACAGTAAGGTTATATAGTTTAATTAATATATTATTTTAAAATTAAATTTATTCTCTTTTTGAAAGGAGAAAAAATACAATATTAAATTAATGACCGCATCCCAGGTGTTTGGTACTTCTGAATAATCATACAAATCGTAATTATCGACAACTACATTCTATTATAAACAGTTATAAACGTAATCATATTTGTTCCAGTTACAAGTTTTGTGATTCTGTAGTTCAATAATAATAGAAAAAAAAAAAAAAAAGTATGTCCGGATTACACATAGCTGTTATATACACTATTTTCATAATTTTAAAATTAAAATTTAATTTTGGCTGCTTAATGTTGCCTAGAGCTTGTGTATTAATGAACAATCTCCAAAATTTATATATTTATAAGAAGAAGTGAATACTAACTAGCTACAACATCAGTGGATGGGGCTATAAGTGACTAAATTGTAATCACCTATGATAACATCTACTGATAGCCTAGACAGGCTAGGCGTAGATTATAGCAGGGATATAAAAAAAAAAAAAAAAAAATTATAAGAAGAAGAAAAAACTAATTTCTTTCAAACTAAGGCATCATAGTTATGTTCGTTTAATTTACAAGTATATCATCTATGGTCATTCCAAATTTAAACGACGCATAATACACAACAATATGCAATCTATAAATTACCACAATGAAAATAATTTCAAAAGGAAAAAAAACCCACGAGAAATCATTCAAAATTCCCAAGAAAATATATTTCACAAGAACAATATTTCAGTTTCCCTTAGTTTCCTATTATACGTTTTTCATTATATATAATGGATATATGTATAGATATATAATGTATACATAAGAGATATCAACCGCAGCACCCATTATTATTATTATTATTACGAAAAATAATGTTGTTTTTTAACAGCCGTTATTATTAAATTAATTTATTATATAGCAAGAATTCTTTTCACACATATTGAAGATTTACTTTCTTCGCTGGTAGCATTATCGTTAGCTGCAGCAGTAATCGACACAACACGGGCGGCATGTGGTAGACTTCCACACGCACAGGAAAATTCCTTTTCATATTCCGTTTATCCGCTTTCACTTGCAAACGTGATTTTATATAAGATAAGGCAATCACTGATCTAACATACGTCACACATACGATTGACATCCACGTGCCAAATATGAGAAAGAAAAAAAACGATCGGAGTGGGTATAATTTTCATCTTTCTCCATTCTCGTGTTTTCATCAGTTAAGAACGAAATAATCAGAACGAACAACGATTTTTCAATTACACTCAGAAATCGGAAACCACCTGAATACGTTAGTGACAAAAGTATATCACATTCATTATTATTATTATTATTTCATTACGTTGTACAGGCGCCAGCTGCTTAAGTGGATCATGCACTCCCGGTGAATTTGTCCGCGTAATAGTTCAAGCGACAAATTAAACGTAACAATAAGAGAGGAAAGATTTAGGCTTGATCAGGGGTGAAATATTATACGGAGTGGGATTATCTATGTACACAGTTATATAACGATCTAGAGATTTGCGAGGTTTGCATATTTTCGGTCGTTAAAAAGTACGCCCCTCAATTTATGCACCCTCCCTTTATAACGTTTTTTTTTGTTTTTATTTTTTAAGGAAAGCATCATTGTTTATAAGGTATTAGCTTGAATTTTATGAAACCTTCAACCGCCTGACATTAATTTTTGCTTGTCCGAGCAGAAACATCTACCGTAAACTTCGGATGGCTTAGCTTTTTTTGCACATTTTACTGTGATCAAATAACGGCTATTTTACCCCCGTGATTGTCGCGGTAAAGCAAATTAAGCAAAATTTGTGTGTACGTACTTATTAAACGTTGACTTGAAACATAGAATTCGATAATGCATACAAACCGCACATACATAATATATAAACGCAGGCATAATTTTAACGATTATATTCGTGGTTCGTGTACAATTGTCAATTCTAATTGTTAATAATAATAATAATTTTAAAGCAAATTTCGATTGCTGCTTTTATGGGTTACACCAAATCACACCCTTCACTAAATCTGAATAAAACGTCTCTGGAAAAAACAGTTTTCCCCGTAGCCAAGTCGATATATATATATATATATATATATATATATATATATATATATATATATATATATACATTGTTATGATACAATCGCTAGAATAGATTAAAATAAAACAATCTTTTTTTTGTGTGTACTATATTATTTTTAGATAGCTCTAGATAATTCTTAATGTGCAATATAAAAATTTTTGGAATTGAAATATTTTACATCAATACACGCATCTGTAATATAGTTGTTCCATATATATATATATATATATATATATATATATATATATATATATATATATATATATATATATTCATCTCTTTATCGAACTGTAACTTCATCAGTGCCTTGTGTCATTAGTGGTCTATTGGTAATAGACCTAAGGCAGAGTAGTTACTAGTAAATTTTACATACTTGGTCATCTGAATTTGCTTACAACTAGTAAGTTTACAGATAATAACTTACATCATACACTCGGCAATAACATTATTCCAATTAATATATTTAGAAAACACATTTCTCAATTATTACTATTAGAGTGACAAAGAAGGCGGAATGTCAAAAACACGCATAAGTTTTTCCAAAATAATGTCGATAGAATAAAGATCAAGAACACAAATATCAACTTCTACAATACACAAATCTTGTCTGGTCATATTAAATTTTCAGCAACATATCTGGAAACACTTTACGTTTGAATTTTTCCGCTTTTTCTTCTCAGCGTAAATTTAAGATCGACGAGATAAGTGCCATCCAACTGAATAATACAAAACAACGTGCCTTGCTTAAATTATCAGAGGGTGCAATGCGGCATAAATTTTCTATTATTAATTAAAACGTCTTATATGACACACTGTACTGCAGTAGGATATCTAATTTTAAATGTAAACCTATTATATTGGTCAAAGAGAAAGTATGTTTAGATCGCATGAACAATTAATAAATAGCGCAATTATTAAAATTAATTTTTTTCATATGTATATACTTGTAAATAATATTAATGGTAATAACAGTAGTAATAGTAGTAGTAGTAGTAGTAGTAGTAGTAGTAGTAGTAGTAGTAGTAGTAGTAGTAATATGTGTACATGTATATTAAAAAGTCTGTGTTGATCTCATCCAGTACACCGTCTTTATTATAAATAAGTACACTATGCACATGGATTTTCTTTGTTATTTTTTCTTCTGTTTTTCTACTATTATTATTTTTTCAATATAATATATATAACTAGAACTACCCAAGCCTTTGCACCTTTTTAAAAAAAATTAACTAATAAACTTGCCCTTATGCAAGAATGGCCAAAAAAACACTACATAATCGCTTAGTTTTAAAAATGAATCGTGAATAAATTAAAATTCGAATAATGACGTCATTAGGTTTACTCAGAGATACTCATTTTAAACAACGCCTATCATTTATAATGCAAGAATGGACAAAAAAAAACATCAATACATAATCGCTTAGTTTTAAAAATGAATCATAAATAAATGAAAATCTGAATAATGACGTCATTAGATTTACTCGAAGATACTCATTTTAAACAACGCCTATCATATTATATATATATTATATATAGGGTCTTAAACGTACATTAGACTTTTTACGAATTTTCCAACAACGTCACTAGTACCTAATCGAAATTTTGAAACAAAAATTAGCAAAATGAAATCAAAGTCGATAAACGACGTCCAGAACAAATAAAATATTTCGCATTCTTCACAAAGATAATTATCGATTTTACAACGCATTAAGTCTCTGATCGGCGTAAATTGATTATGTAACACCGACACGAACTTATTGCCATTTATAATATCTGACACAATAGATATAAGTGTAACACCGTTACTCCAAAATGCCATATCAAATGAAAAAACTGACTGGTACAATGCTAAATACAAACGTCTCATCAATTGCAAGTCTCCACTTGTATAGATTACATATTATTAATTTGTCTTATGACGAAGAAAATCCGGATATTAGAATCTACCATCAACGCAGTGTCATCGACACAGAAAAATAATTTTCCATGCAGCCGCAAATCGTATAGATCATTTACATAAATTAGAAATACTCCAAATATGCTGCTGTGTAATTCTCCAGACATCTGCACTATGTTATCGCTATATTAATTTTGACTAATAAAATTCAAATTTTTTTATCATTATTATTATTCGGGCGAGTAGAAAAAAATTTTACACTTCTATATTTGGAATTTATTTAGAAATAACTTACATACTTATTTTATCGAAATATTTAGGAAGTGTATAATAATTATAAATACGTTCAATGAATTACGAATGTTTAAAGCTTACAAGAACTTTTTAAGGTGCAATTTAAAGTTTTACCTAATTTTCCAAATCCTTTCGTATTCATATTATTTATGAAGAAAATCATAGTCCTCCGGATCAAATGCCACGGGTGATTATGGTTCGATTAGGAAATTATTCTTATCAAATTTACGGAAATGGCGATTGTGTTCGATATCAACCATAATTAAATTTTATAAAATCGAAAGTACTAATTGTTCTACGAAATAACTCCCATTACAATTAGTTTTCGCAATTACGCTTCATAAATCGCAAGATTAAGCACTAAATAAAGCTATTGTACATATAGCAGAAAAAGAAACAGCTACTAGGTTATCATATGTCGCATTTTCACGAGTAAAAATATTATAAGGATTACAGCATTAAATAGAACATTTTCATACAATAGCTCTTATATGTTAATATGTAGGAAACGAGAAGAAATTCGTATGAGGCAAAAAATTCAAATCATAGCTCTTGAATATATAACTCAAAAATAGTACTTAAAATAGTTGGCTAGCCCTATGCTTTTGCTAGTGATTTTTGAAGTGAAATTTCTATTGGCGCATTATATATGGGGAGTTAACCCGCAAAACGAGATAAAAAATCACCATCGTCGTATGTTCGTTGTGGAACGTCGTGTAGCTATTGACGTTTATTTTTTTGTACAAAATGAGCTGGCATTCAAAGTACTATTTATATGAGACGCAGATGCATGCAAATGTGCTGTTATAGCGAGTGGGGTCCAATACCTTCTCCATGATAATTATGAATTAAGTAATGATGAAAAGGTAACGGATAGATATACATATATATATATATATATATATATATATATATATATATATATATATATATATATATATATATATCCTGTTCGCATGTATCGCGCTACCAACAACCATCATCAAACCACGTTTTGTAGCGTTATGTGCATCGACTTATACATATAGGCTTATTCATATTATATATATATATATATATATATGTGTGTGTGTGCGTGTGTATGCGCGTGTTTATATATATACACTCCCGTAACAATTTTAAAAAACTCTGTATGGAATTTAGTTAAATGTCTTTAAGTTTTACATCTCCCCGTCGCTCCAAAGCGCAGATGTTTTCATTATTATTATTATTATTATATCATTATTGCTGTCGGAATAAAAATAATGTTTATGAATAATTTAACATTAGACGCGGTAAATCTAACGTGTTAAGATGCATTAGATAAATTACGTTATACTGTTCACACAGTGTTATTAAAATTTTATTAATTTCGTCGAAAAAATCTTAACATATTACTTTGATCACGAAATAGATTAAATCAGTTTTCGAATACGTAACACGCGTTTTTTCCCCCGTAAATACATAAAGATATTTTCATCACTATCAGGACACACTGTAATAACAGCCGCTGACTGTGTCATACTTATATACATTCTTCTGTTTCGCTCTGATTAGCTTTTTAATTGTTACTGCTATCTCTTATAAAATCGTCGTTATGAAAATTATATTTCAAACAGAATAAGTCGCTTGTAACGTGTGTGAAGTATTTGCCCACGATGATGATAAACATTTCGTAAGATAACAGCGTTCTCATAACGACCCGTTATCGCGATTTACACGAAAGCCTAATAAAAAACATTATCGTACATCTTATCGTCTAATTAAATTACTTTCATCTAAACAGATCTACGAACAATTTTATTATCCGTATTAAGAGACAACGTTAAATAACTTTTAATATAGGAACTTACACATTAATCGAAAAAGGATAAAATCTATTATTAATTCAGACGCTTGAACATAATATATAGATGGTATCTATGCCGAATGAAGTAATTCGATTGTAAGTAAAAAACGCTAAATTCACAAAAAATCTATATAGAAAAATGCGAAACTTTTTTCAACAATTACGTTATTATCAAGCGTAAAACTACATATCTTGCGCAAAAACTAAATTTATTAACTAAATGTTAACTATGATTAACAATGTACACACGTAACAACCGATCAGGTTAACAAACGTCCGCTTTTAAATAATACTACAATAATAACTGACTTTAATGTTAATTCTTCGTAAAAAATGATCGTATTATTTAATGATTTATCACTACGTGCACAATTAAATTATTCTTTATTTTTCAGATATTTTTCTATTACTAGCAAGTTTCGTTAAGTGGAACAACAATATACCTTAAGACACTTCCGTTAGATATCTAGGAATCCATCTTGATCAGTCTTTAACATGGTCATCACATATAACGGCAAAAAGGACTGAATTAAATATCAAAACAGCAAAATTAAAGTGGTTATTAGAACCCAGATCGCAACTAGATATTAAAAATAAACTTTTATCGTACAATGCGATACTTAAACCAATCTGGCTGTATGGCTGCAAACTATGGGGATGTTCCTCTATGAGCAACATTCAAAAAATACAGCGGTTCCAGAATAAGATACTACGAAGGATAGCTGGCGCTCCGTGGTATGCCACTAACTACACATTGCATAAAAATCTTCAGATACAATATGTGAAGTAATCCAACGAGCTGCTCGCGATTACTTGGCGAGATTGCTCACGAAAATCAGCTGGCAATAAGTTTGCAAGTTTGAAGAGAAAACGTATTACCGACTTCAGATAATGCTTTCGAGCTGCCCATCATTCATAACTTGGGAGTTCTGTCGCTGGACCGACTCCTAAAAAAATTTTTATTTTTTTTCACATTCATTACGCAGTTTAGACACGTCAGTTCTAGATTAGAAGATAAAAAAATAAAAAAAAAAAAGTATTCACTACATGTTGTACCTAGCAGTTATCAATTATGTTTTGGTTCGCTAAAAATTATACCAAATAGTAACTTACCATCATTTTCATTAAGCAAAATAACAATGTATGGTCCTAGTATCTCAATTATGTAACAAAGTAACACATGTCGCTGCCGAGATAAAAAAGAAAATGATAAATACGCAAGATCGATAAAATATATAGGAAAATATACTAACAAATTCTTAAAAATGTTCAAAAAAATATAATATAAACGTGTACCCGTAATAAGTAAACTTATATAGCTTTAATTATTTTCGGAAACGCATGTTGTATGTTACGTGTGTTTATCTGTTTCTCAAAGTTCGCTTTTATAACAATCAGTTTATCGCGCATTACGTACTATTCGATAATATAGAGAAATATCGATAGAAGAGGATAATTACACTCGGTGAGTTTGTTCCATTTTATCGGGCAGAGTTTAACCGCATTGTTTGATAAACTAACCGTATTGTATTACCCGTTCTTATAGTAACGTGTGAATTTTATATACCATTCTATCGTATTGTATTATCTACATTATAATAACGTGCGATTTTATATACTTTCGTCGTGCGTAACTACTATCTCGTAATTGTAACATTTAAGAATAACGCTATATGTATAAGTATAATATATATAACCCAATTTCGTACATTACGTGCGATGTCTAAATTACACACCGTTAATAAAACAACTGCGTGTACCAAAGTTGGTGCCGCAAGTTGTAGTGGCAACAGCAATACGACTACTCTCAGTACTGTTAATAGTACTAGTAGTAGGAACAGTAACAATATTAATAATAAGAGTGATGAAAGTGGGAACTGTTATGCCCCTGTTAACGATAATACCAACGCTACCCATGAAATAGAAATGGAAGAAAGCAACAATCTTAAAGAACCCATTAAATCAGTACCACCATTGAAGATCGTATCAAAACCGCATAATACTTGGCAAATAATCCCTACCCGTAAAAGGGCGCGGATTCCAACGCCGGAATTATCACCACAAATATCTTCAAAATGTACGAAAAAAAGTAACAGGTTCTGGCCTTTACTGAACCATACAGATTCTGATACTAATCAAATACTCGCTCAAGAAAACAAAGAACCGACCGTATTCAAAACCAACGAAGTTAAAAACTTGCCGAAACCACCTCCTATAATTATATACGGGGTAATTAACTACAAAGAAATGACAAATTGCATATCTTCGATTATAACAAAAGAAGAATACACTTGCCAAGCCTTAAACGATAACAAAATCAGACTGAAAACCAACAGCTCTGACAACTATAGAAAAATAATCAAACTTTTGAAAGACCTAAATGTAATCTACCATACTTACCAACTTAAAGAAGAAAGAGCATACCGTGTGGTAATTAAAAACCTTCATCATACGATTCCGCCCGATGACATAAAGGATGCGTTATATGAAGCAGGCTTCGCAACAAGGAATGTAATAAATGTACTTAAACCTAAAACAAAGCAACACCTTCCAATGTTCTATGTAGACTTAGAACCTGATAGCAACAACAAAAACATTTACAACCTACAATACTTGCTCAACACGAAAATCAATGTAGTACCACCGTACGCAAGTAAAGGGATAATACAATGCACGAGGTGCCAATCATTCGGTCACAGTAAAACATATTGTACATTACCATACATTTGTGTTAAATGTGGCGAACAACACGAAACAAGGAACTGTCATAAATCAATGGATACACCTGCAAAGTGCATCCACTGTGAAGGTAGCCATCCGGCTAATTACAGAGGGATGCACTATATATAAACAGTTACTACAACTAAGAAACAATTCTAACAAGATACCGCAACGAAGACGAAAACAACAGTCGCAGCCAACTGATACAAATTATTCACAAACTATCGGTCAGCCTGATTCTAGACAAAGTAATCATATCTCTAATAGTACTTTCGCTGATGTGCTAAAGGGTCGTATTAAAACTAACCAAGAAACAATAGATCCTGATAAGAATAATCGCGTAACTAATAACGAGATTATCAGTAATGACAAAAATAATAACGATATTATAAGACAGCTCACAGAATTCTTAACTGAATTCAGAACCATGTTCAATCAACTAATTCAGCAAAATGGGATGATAATCAACATGCTATCAACGGTAGTTAACAAATTAATATAAAAATGAGCAGGTTTCTCAGAATAGCTATTTGGAATATCAATGGTCTGGTGCAGTACCGCCATGAAGTGGAAGCGTTCTTAATTACCAACAAAATAGATGTATTAATGTTATCTGAGACACATTTCACTGATAAAAGTTACGTTAAAATTCCTCAGTACACCATTTATCATACACTACATCCAAGTGGTAATGCACGCGGAGGTACAGCTATCCTTATAAAAACGTCTATGAAGCATTATGAGATGAATAAATACTCAAAAGAATACTTACAGGCTACTACTGTAAAAATTGACACCTTGTTTGGTCCGCTCGCACTATCGTCTGTCTACTGTCCTCCAAAACATAATATACAACAAATTCACTTTGAGGAATATTTCAAAAGCTTAGGAAATAAATTTATATCCGGTGGCGACTATAACTCAAAGCATATTTCATTTGGGTCACGGCTGACAACACCGAGAGGAAAACAGCTTCACGCATGTATTCAGAAAAATAATTATTGCACTCTATCAGATGGAATTCCATCATACTGGCCAACTGACAGAAGAAAAACTCCAGACTTGCTGGACTTCTTTATCAGTAATGGAATTAATAAGAACCACACATTAATCGAATCCTCTCTGGATGCTACCTCCGATCATTCACCAAAAATTTTAAACATAAGTACCAGTACAATACAAATAGCAACAAAACCAATACTATCTAACAAGAACACCGATTGGACAGCATTCCAAGAGTTTGTAGAAAGCGGAATAAACTTGAAAGTCCCGTTGAAAACACGAACAGATATAGAAATAGCTGTAGAAAACCTTACTAAGTGTATTCAGAAGTCTGCATACTTAGCCACGCCTGTAAATGAAGATAAAATGATTACAAGAAAACATCCGAAAGTAATAAAGAAGATGATCTCGGAGAAAAGAAAATTGAGAAGAATTTGGCAGATCGATAGAAATCCCGTTAATAAAACTATTCTAAATAGAGCAGCTAGACAATTAAAAAAAAACCTTCTAGAACTAAAAAACGAAACATTTCGAGAGTATATAGAAAATCTAACTCCGACTAAAACAACTGATTACAGCCTGTGGAGGGCTATAAAAAATATAAAAGCAGATCACACCTATCAGTGTCCCCCTATAAGAATGAAAAACAAAGAATGGGCACGAACTGAACAAGAAAAAGCGGATGTCTTTGCCGAATACCTAGCAGGAATTTTTGAACCACACAAAAATGAAAATTCTATTCATGAAAAGAAATTAATGGAATATCTAGAAACACCATTGCAGATGTCACTCCCCATTAAATTAACATCGCCTATGGAAATAAATGCACAATTAAAACAACTTGATATAAAGAAAGCTGCCGGACACGATTTGATAACTGCAAAAATTCTAAAAAAATTACCGAGGAAAGCTGTTACTTTAATAACACTCATTTTTAACGCAATCCTTCGTACGGGATATTTTCCGGTGCAGTGGAAATTTGCTTCAATAAAATTGATTCCAAAACCGGGTAAACCTCAAAATGAAGTGTCCTCTTACAGGCCAATTAGCCTGTTACCGGTTCTCTCCAAAGTATTGGAAAAACTAATTCTCCGGAGAATCAAACCAATTCTTGAAGAAAATAAAGTGATACCAGACTATCAGTTCGGATTCAGGAATCACCATAGCACCATTGAGCAAGTACATAGAATAGTCGACATCATAAACAAAAGTTTCGAAGAAAAGAAGTATTGTTCAGCGGTATTTCTCGACATCGAAAAGGCCTTTGATAAAGTCTGGCACGTTGGCCTATTGTACAAATTAAAACTTAAATTACCTCACGAGTACTACCAGCTAATGAAGTCATACCTAACAGAAAGATATTTCCATGTTAATGTTAACGGGAATTACTCACGAATTCATTCGATACAATCGAGAGTACCTCAAGGCAGTGTACTCGGACCAACACTGTACCAGCTATATACATACGACTTTCCAGTTAACGAAAATACAGACACAGCTATGTTTGCCGATGACACCGCTATTCTCTCGACTCATCGTGATAATAATTTAGCGGCCGAACAACTTCAAAACCATCTACTACACGTAGAAAAGTGGTTTAGACTGTGGAAATTCAATATTAACGAATCCAAATGCAAGCAAGTTTTATTTACTTTAAATAAAAGCAAAAATTTACCGATTAAGTTAAATGGGCAAACAATTTCCGAATCGTGTAACGTAAAATATCTTGGATTACACCTTGATAAACGGCTTACCTGGAAAAATCATGTTATTGCTAAACGTAAACAGCTCAGCATTACATACCGAAATATTTATTGGCTGATGGGCAAATATTCAACACTGTCGTATGAAAATAAAGTATTACTATATAAAACAGTCTTGAAGCCAATCTGGTCATATGGTATCCAGATTTGGGGTACAACGAGCAACTCTAATTTAAACATAGTACAAAAATTTCAATCTCAAGTATTGCGGAATATCGTGTCAGCGCCAATGTCCGCAATGACGACATACACAAGGATCTTCGTATACCGTCTGTTAAAAAGGTAGTCAAAAGCTGCGCTGAAAGATACTTGCATCGACTTCAAACCCACATCAATCCACTAGCAGTCAATGTTCTACGTAATGGGGTGCAATTCCAACGACTGAAGAGACGCAGTCAGATCGAATTGGGAAATCGACCGTAGCGATAAACTAGTTTATATATATTATATATCATATATTATATTATATTGTATAATAATACTAAGATAAATTAAGGGATACGACCGTTGGGAAGTGTCCTGTTATAGCTTTTTAAACAGATCAGTGCTGCCTATTGTTCAACCGAACAGATTGCACGCATCTTTAAGCGTAAAAAAAAAAAAAAAAAAAATATTTAAATCGAATTGTATAAGTAATATAGAAAATAATAAAATATTCGAAAAATCAACAGTATATAGGTTAATGTTATAAATTTGATAAATACCGGATTAGAGGAACATTCGGCATCATTTAAAAATAATGATAAGTCACTGTTTGGTAAACATTTAGAGAACAAAGATGTAACATAGAACTAACATAATTGTAAAGGTATCACATACGAAGAATCAAATTAGGAATGGAAAAATATTTAAAAAACTATAAATGATTAAATATATAGAAATATATTATTAAGCAATACGATTAATTCTGGTGAAAAATTAAATATACGAAAAATTATTTGATAAAATATACAGAAATAAATTATTAAATAATATGATTAACTTTAACGAAAAATTAACATTAAATTAAGTTTTATGAATAAGGTTATTGTAGTATTATGTATAAACAGAGATGTTTGTTAACATGATCGGTTGTTGCGTGTGTATTATATTGTTGACTACACCTACCGGCACGGTACCTAACATTTAATTAATAGATTTAGTTTCTCCGGAATAGTGGTACTGTAACATGTTAGTTTTATGCTTGATAATAACGTAATTGTTGAAAAGCTTCACGTTTAATCTGTACTTTCAGTAATTTAATTTAGCGTTTTCATTTTATATACGTCGTAAATGAATTTATTCTTTGTTCGTAGGATCACAAAGATGTAAATTTATTATTTAATTTGAAACTCACCGAACTTCGCACGTAAAATTATATTTATTATCTCGAATTTTAAAAACACCGAGTTGGAAAATTTTAAAAGTAATTAAAGTAGCTTAATTATTACAATTTCAATTCGAATTACCGGAAATTTACGAACTATTTAACATATCGAAAATTTAAGCAGCGTTCTCGTGTGTATTCGATATATTACTTCTAAGATTAGTCGATCTTTTTGAACTATATAAACTGTATAAAAATATATAAATAAAACACACTTATAATAATATCTATATAAAACTTTAGATTATTTATATACCGGCTATATTTATATAATTAATAGTATTTTACTATTTAAATTTTACAACTCTTTTTACAAACAGAAATACATATAAACAGGAAATGGAAGAGACTTTATAGAACCCCCCCCAATATACTAATATCTTTTCACTTAAAGACCTCCGATACGGTACATTAAAGTCGTCTAGCCGCGCCTCATTATCGCAGTATGATATTCATTATCGCAGACTCCTCGAACAGACGTTACCGTAATTCGATCAACAGACATTCGTCCATTTAATATCACCCTTATCTTCCGTGACGAAAATATTAACAAATAAAAAAAAATTAATCAATAAAATTAAAAAATAAGTCACATCCCTAGTAAATCTATAGCTAACGTAAAGAGAATATATCGTACTTAATAATGAACAAACGTAGAATTTTTTAAGAGAAATATATTCTTCGGCTTTTAAACTACATCAAATGATCAACATATAATAAATAGGAACAGATTCGGTAAAGGTTTTTATTCAAACAAAATATATTATTTCTTTACTTTTTCGCGCTATAAAATTATCGCTTAGTGTATTATGAGTTAAGAAATATGTACAACATTTATTTTTTTCAAAATGGTTCCCCATTCCGGATATAGTCGGTGGGGCAAATGGATTTGTTAAATTTGTACTTATAAAGGTGCAGAGAACTAATATGAATGCGTGTAAATATTGTGTAACTGAAACAGAAAAAACATATATGTATAATACGATGTGTGTAGTAGTTCCTTGCAGTATGTAACTTAAAAAAAAATAGGATGGAAAAGGTATGAACAACATATAGTTCATCAAGTTTGCGTGTATGATTGAGTTTGCGAATGCGCGCTATAAGTTAAACGGTGTAATTATAAAAAGGTGCAATAAATTAAAATAAAATTATAAAATATTTTTTTTTTAAAAAAATAACTAAAAACAAATGAAAAGTAATTAAATATTAGTAAACTGAAGTTAAAGGATAGACTTAAATATAAATTTAAAATTTAATGAGATGCAAGTACAAGAAGAACGGGGGAGTATTGAGCGCACAAAATTTGCGGTTTCACATTTGAATTGAGTCTAGAAAAAGAATTATTAAATTTTTACGGTCCAATTTTGAATTTCTTATACATTGCAGACTTCACATAGAGCAGGAGATTCTTGAAATTAGTATTAGATAAGGTCAAGGGTTGGTTGCAATCTACATTGTGTAATACTCTAAAATCAGAGAAGAAAGGGCAGTGAAACATAAAATAATGAATATTATCCTCGGCACCAGAGGTACATAAAGTGCAAACAGGGTCACATACAAGATATGTAAATAGGAACCAAACTTTCCATGCCTTCAGAGTATTTGTGCATTATAAAAATTGATATCTAAAAATTGTTCAATTTAGCTCTATCACAAACCTTTGGGAAGAACATATACGTCTTCCTCTCGGTTTCAAAACTATATCGTCTCTCCTGCCAAACTGAAATTAGAGAGTTTTTAATCAATATCTTAAAAGTTTTAAGAAATGCGTCAATGCTTGTAATTTTTATTTTTTCTAAAAACGAAATACACTTTTCTTCTCACAGATTACGTTAATATTATAATTTTTAATATTTTGGAAATTATTTCTAATTTATAATTTGCAAGTCGTGAAATAAAATGATATTACGGATGGATTTTGTTACCAAATTGCCAAAACCAACAGATGTTAGAAAAAAATATATTAATTAAAAACAACACTAAAATAAAATTATTTACAATATAACTGATATTACGGATAATTATAAACAATAGGTTTAGTAGAACCCGTTAGGATCAAGACAGAATGGAAAACAATGAAATAATTAACTCACGATAGAAAAATAGATATAACATAAGTCGGTTAAAATAAATTTCGATGACGAAGAAAAAAAAAATTATAATTCTAAGGATATATATATATATATATATATATATATATATATATATATATATATATATATATATATATATATATATATATATATATATATATATATATATATATATATATATATATATAATAGATCTTCTTCTTCAATGCCATGACCGATCGCGATCTTTAGGCTCGTCTGTTGACAAGTTTCATTAATTCTTTATTCGCATTCCTGTCCGGTGCTGTGTGAAACAGCTCTTCAATGCCGCAACTTGTCCACGTTCGAAAGTTCTGGAACCAAGATAATCTTCTTCACCCAACTCTCCTTTTTCCTTCTACTTTCCCCATTATTATATTTTGTAATAGTGTGTTTAGGCCCACGCGTCACATGATCGAAATATTCCATTTTCCTTCTTTTAATAATAACGAGTAGTTCTTTTTCTTTTTTCATTGTCTGCTGCACTTAAACATTTGTCATCTTTTTGGTCCACGGGAACGTCGATAGCATCAAAACTCGAACGCTCCTAGTCTCTGTTGAGTATTCTGGACGTTAGTGTCCATGTTTCCACACCATATAGTAACACTGACCAGACATAGCATTTCAGAGTTCTGAATCTTAAATCAAGATCCAGAACATGAGCTGTTAGCATCTTCTTCATTTTCATGAAGGCAGAGCGCGCTTGCTCAATACGACATCTAATATATATATATATAACAAAAATAAAACACAAATATTTTAAAATAAAATTGGTCTTTGCGATTTATTTCAACCTATGCAAAACTATTGTAGAGTTACTTTATGGAAAAATTATTTCCGCGGTGTTAGAGGATGATTCACGAATAGTTCACGACATTCCTGTAGAAGAGATAATTACAAAAAAACAGCACGCATAAACAAACTACGATGCAGCATAATGTAGTAGCATACCGATTTTTAATTATTAATGACTTCCGTAATTTATTTATGAACATGAAGCTGAAGGATGGCCTCCATTTTTAAGAAGAAAATACCTCGTTGAAAAGTTTTATATACATCTCCAAACACTCAACTTCCAGATAACTTTCCTTTTTAATTTATAAAAATTATGCGCAATGTCCTCCTTGGCATTCCTTCTCCATCCAAGTCGACACGGTCTCTCTAACACCATCCACAAAACATCCAATTTCCACAGTTCAAATAAATAATAATATCGAATAAATTATAAACAAGTATAAAGAAAACACAATAATCTACACAGACACATCTAAATCTAACCAACTTTGTGATTGTGCTATCTCCTACGTTATACCACCTAAATTATAGGCAATATACCTCGCTATATCCACTGCCCTCGCTGAAAACCACAAAAATTGTCTATATGTTCCGATGCTCTCTCTTCTATCATGTGTTTCAATTGTAACCCTACCAAATTACATCCTGTTACCATAAAAATCTTAAATCTCTTATACCGTAACCCTACTCTTAATATAATCTTATTATGGATCCCAAGTCATACAGGTTTTCCGCCAAATGAACTAGAGAAGCAGCCACTATTCAACCATATTCATTAATTCCAATATTCTAATCTGATGCAATCATTTTCATCAAACACATCACAAATAAAATTATTTGTGTTATGGACTCTTATTCCTACAACAAGTCACCTTAAAGCTATCTGTTCTCATCATTTTCCTCGGATATCTTTCTGGTCACACTACATTGACTCATGATTACATTATAAATAAAACATATCCATCATTGTGCGCTCGCTGCGTCCAAACACCCTTAACACTTCGACATTTATTACTCGAGTGTCCACATACCGACCTCAAAATTTCAGTTGCAATTCACTACAAGAAGTTTTAACCAATAATCCAATTGCACTACAAACAGTTCTTCAATTTCTCCGAAATATAGATATGATCAACTTTATATAGTATCTAATAATTACCTTCAGGTGCTCCTGGCAATAGCAACAGTACATGGTACCCGGCAAAAATAACAAATTTAAACCCATTACCTAATCCTAGTTGTCAGATTGTGGAAACTAGATAATTTACACTAGTATTGACTGATATTGGCAAAATTTTAAATTGGTTACTTATTGTATAAATAAAATAACGATATAATTAAGATAAATTACATTAATTAGGATTAACTTGAAATACGAACAAAATAAAAATAATAATAATGTAATCTACCAAAGTCAAACCCTATTTAATGATACGCATGAAATTATTAAAACGCATTAAAATCAAATATCATGCAATAGTTTTAGAGAGCAAATAAAATTATTGGTTATTTTCACATATAAAGCGCGAAAATCTTTTCTACTTTTAAATCAATATTTTTCTAAAACTAATTTATTACGACTTTATTTGGCATTATATCGACCTACTTTGATATAAGGCATTGTACATTGAAAAAAAGGGACTGAATGGATAATCATGCCTCTATAAATTATGCAAAGCTCCGTACTGTATTGTTAACGACCATAAAAACAAAGAAAACATATAAATTATTATTATTATTATTATTATTATTATTATTATTATTATCATTAGAAAAGGTCGGTAGCATTTTTTGTTGTGGAACAAACAAATATTTTAGAATACAAGTCATTTACATAGACCCTACTGAATTTTTGTTAGCGACATTATAACCAGATTTAAGGAAATATGGAAATATAAATGACGTCAAAAGACAATTTTAGTGTACATTAACCTTTCGCTATAAGCCTTTAGTCTGACTAGGAGGGGTTTTTCAAAAATGTTACTCATATTACTGAGTAAACACACTGGTCTAACATTTTGAACAAAGAGTGGCATCCTTTCCAGGTTTTGCTAGAGGTAACGTGACTGGTGATTTTATTAAATAATCCTGAAAACGTGATCTAAAATATATTTACGCTGTATTTTTTATTATAATTAATTATTTATTTTTTAGAATAACGTTTATCCGATATGTCGGTAAGTGTAATAAAATGACTTGAAACAAATTACTAAAACTGGACAATTTTAATAGTAACACACACAGTGCATATATGGAATATTCAAATATGAATACTTAATTTTGTAACAATATGTAACCGAACATTCCCTAATTAATACGGAGTATGTTTTTATGACGTGTAATATTGCAATACTTTTTTTTACTATTTGTTTGATTTGTATATACAATTTTAAGATCGAGTTAGTGTATATTATTTATTTATTTTACTTTATTTTTTCTCGAATATATTTGGTTGCATTCTTTTATTTGTCTTAATATTTAAGAAAATTTAGTCAAATATACTTGAACATATTTACTCACGTGTATGTATATGCATATGAGTGTGTGAAGAAGATTCCCGTCATGCAGGCGCCGTATTTTGTTTGACGTCATTAAATATTTTATAACTATTCTATATTTCCCCCGTGTAAGCTTTAAACGAGAATTTTGACTCTATTTAATTCTTTTAAACCGTTCGCTTATTTTTATAAAAAATAAAATAAAATTTTGAATTTGACGAATGTTTTAATGTTTTAATGTTCAAATATTAAATTTCATTTTACTCGGTATTTTAATTTTTTTAAGTCGCGATAATATATAAATTATTTTTGTTTATAAATAAAATGTTGCAAACGACTTCCTTATTTTTCTTCTTCGTTAGCCGTTATCAGTCTACCGCTGAACGAACGTCTACCCCTATACTTAATCCGTCGCGATTTTACGCTTTTCCCGGCCCATTTTACCTGAAAATTTGAATTTCATCTGCCAACCGTTTGGTCGTCTTCTTAAAACTCGTTTGATGTTGACGCACTTATCCATCGGTCTTCGCCTCCACACGTTCGCATTGTTTACTATTTTTAATAATACTTATTACACGTGTCACTTCTGTTTTATTCATTAGTCCATATCGCACCTCTATACTTACTGTTATTTACATTGTTGGTCCACATCATTTCTTGTAATTCTTCCAGACTATTTAATACATTATCAACCGCGTAAAAGAGATTCGTTAACTTTTAATTTCAGACCTGTATACCAGCGTTTCCCCCACTTAATCGTTCCGCACAATCTTGAAATGCAGCTGTTAATAATTTCGGAGACATCGCATCTGCTTTTTTTATAGGTAACATTCAAATATATATTTTTTAATTCGATACATATTCTTAAAAATAATGATGTTAATAGTTTAGATTTTAAAAATTAACCAAATTTTATAATAATCCACGATAATTTTGCATGAAATTGTGTGAAAACCCCAAATACCCGTACAGTCGAGTGTTCGTAAATAAGCTATATTATTAATATTATTATTATTATTATAATAAAATCGCTACTATCGATGAACATTACACGGTGAAAAAATTACAATATAAACCATTTACGATATTTCTTTATTTCGGAATCATTTGCGTTTAAAAATTAAGATCAAAAATATCTCATTAACAGCAACTGTAACGTACATACAATGTTAGACAAATTTCACCTAGGATAGATGTTTTTAATTAGAAACATCCGGCTCATTAATATCATGTACAACCAGGCGCACATAAAACTGACGAAATCATTATTTTATATGATAAAACCAGTTCATAATAAATAAACAAAAAAGTAGTCAAAATCACTAAATTTTATATAAAACGAAACCACTCCCGGCTATTAAGCCGTACAATTTATGAAAAATATGAAAGGAAAATAAAAAATAAAATAAAATGCAAAAAATACTTAATTTAGATTTAAAATATTACAAAAATAGCGAAATTAAAAAACAGTTATATATATTGTGGTCTTTTATATAAATTTTAGAGATTTTAACCAATTTTTTGTTGTTTATTTTTTAATCGCTATATTCCAACCTATTAAAAAAAAAAACAAGTTTCTAACAGCTATGTAGTGTAATAAGGAATAGAAATTCGGTGAAAAAAATAATAAAAAATGTTTGATTTTATAGCGAGATGTCATAACAATGAGTGTACACAGTAATAAGATTGTATTATACAAAAAAATCTTACGTCGCTTTTGTATAGATTCAGTTAATTTTTAAGTGGCGTTTTGGCAACTCTAATTTGAAATTTGAAATTAATATTATATCGTCCTTAGTGATACAAAAAATTTCATCGCCAAATTTTTTTTCTTTTAGGTTTTTGTTATTTAACAGCAAGACAAAAGATTTGATAACACGCCAATTGGTATAATTGGCAAAACCGTATATTCATCCACAGCGAACGATTCTTTACGTGATGCAATTTTGAAAATCAATAATCAATATTTATATTCAACAATTAGTTATGTTATTCGCGTTAAATTTTCCCATATTACAACTACGTCAGAAAAATTTCATCAACTATCGCATGTTTTTAATTCATCATTATAAATTTAAATCGTTTAAATACTTCGGAAATTCGATTTCTCGTTTAAATTAACAGAATTTAAAAAACGTTATTAAAATTTTAAAAGAAAATTATAATCAACGAAATGAAATAGAATTTGGAATTTCGCGTATGAATAAATTAACGCGAAATAAATGTATACGTTGTGTAATTCGAAGGACGCCATCGTTAAAGACGATATCAAGTATATAGTAGATTGATATTTAGAGCGAACTGAATGATTTGGTGAAAGTTACTTTATGAACATGAATCGTACAAGACATTAAAGTATTCACAAATATAAAATTGACCAGTCGGTTAAAAATTGTTAACTTTTAGCAAAGTAAAACGCAAATGAAAATAACGAAACTAGATTCGTTTTTTGCCACAGGGGAATTAGTAGCATTAGCATTCGAATAATTCGAATGGTTTCGGTTGTATTATGAGAGAGAAAAAATATATTAAATAAGAAATACATAAATACTGGATACATCTTCCAATACTATTTTTTTTTTGTTTTTTAATTATTAAAAGTGAAATAATTTTAAGACGAAAAAAAAATTTAAATAAACAACAAAAAGAAGTTAAATTCACTAAAAAATTTTTCTTTATGAAAAACCAGAAAGCTTTTCGGCTGTTAGGCTATCATCAAGTGGATATTTAAAAATATAAAATATATATATATTACCTTTTTAAGTATTCACTTGATAATGACCTACAGCTGAAAAGCTTTGTGATTTTTCATAAGGGGAAAGATGTTAGTGATTTTAACTTTCGTTTTTGTTGTTTATTTTAATAAAAAAATCACTACATTCCATATTCTTCAAATTATGAAAAAAAAAATTCTTGTTGGTATATAACTAACATTTGAAATTTATGATCCTAAACTATTATTTTTTACTCGTCACTAGATTAGACAATTTTAACTCAATTTTATTTTTATACATACACGTTTTCGTAATTCATTGAAAACATTAATTCGCGGTGTTCTATCCGAGCATATTAGAATGGTTAAATGCGCCATTTTTTTTTTACATAATTATAATTTTTCTTGCTAAGTAAATTTAAATACTCGAAATTTAATTTTTACATAAAATTAATAACATAATATCAAAACAGTTATTTTAATCATATTTCGCGTTTAAATGTTAAGATTTAAATTCCATTAATATCTACACAATCGAATTCTTTATCATATTTAGACCGATGAACATCCCCCTTGAAACGATTAACGATTAAAATCGTTTTAATTTCGTAATTTGTAAAAAATACACAAAACAATTCGAAATATGAATGATTTTTTATCATTATTAAGTTCATTTTTGAGCTACTGAGATAAACTGATCGAATAATATAATTTGGCTAAGATCACTGTTACTAAAAATCAAGGTTTAAATACGAAAGAACGTTGTAAAACGTCTACTAACAACAGTTTGACAACCCCTCAAAAATCAGCGCTAAAATTAGAATTTCTTTAACTAGTAAACACGTGTAAGGCAGCTGTAATTTAAAACCGAATATCCGTAATTACTATAGAGTAGAAAATAAAGTGTAGAAATACGATCTGGTAATGTCGTTGATAATAAGATTTCTCGTCGAATATTTTGAAACCAAAAAGATTCATCAGGGGGATACGAATATTGTGAAACACCGTCGACATATGTTTTCAGAAATATTTCAGCTGTCCTTACCAGAAATGCAGTAATCAACTGGCGCGCGTTACACTATCATCTGTTCCTCTTTATTTTCAGATATTATTTTTACTTACAGTTTATCAAATATCCGCAGTTATTTAAACCTATAATAATCAAAATCTATCAATCTATATTTTATTAGCCCGGAAGTTGTAAACATCTTAGATCGGTGATAAAAACTGGTTGAATCGTTATAAAAGTAAAACATAAAAATCGCCCTTTATTCTTTAACGACCGGATATCGTCAGTTTTAAGAATAAGACTATACAACTGACACTTGCGCTAGAAAAAAAATGGTGCACGGATTTACATTAAAAATAAAATTTTACAGCACATCGACGCATTAATCATAAAATTCTTTTAATCCAGCCAATTATAAGAGGTATCGACGTCGTTATTACTCGAATCGCGTTTCTCCATATGAATTTTACTTTCAACACGGTATTATTCGGAGTAACTTATAAGACACGTGCTAATACTTTATGTAAAATGTCTATACTGACGTAACAATCTTATAATAGGAAGGATAGATTTTAGGAGTGCATGTAAAGAAAAGGTAGAAGTAGAAACTTATGTATATACAGCGGCAAACGTATTAATAAATACTCAATCGAGTGACTAAGACTTGTAAAATATTCTAAGAACACGTTTGCTCCAGAAAAGTATGAGCATGTTTCGTATAAATAAAAACCTGCTTCTTGTCTTCCCTAAGCTATATGGTGAATTGAGTTTTACCCACGGTATACTACCAGTCAGGTATAGTTAGAAGATCTGGTGTGAATTTTTATATTGTCCTTAGTAACAAAAGTAACATGCTCGCTGGTATATTTTTTGAATAAAACGCGACCAACGGTGTTAACTCGATCTCAAATATGCAAAGTAAAAGTTAATCGAAAAATCTGATATCAATCTCGAGAAATATTACTATAATAATATAGAATATCCACTCACGCGCAATAATATTCAACGTAGAATTTTCAGATATCTACTCATTTTCAACGATCCTCACAATATTATTAAGTACTAATTGAACTATTTTTCTGACACGTATGAAACTATTATTTCGTTTTTAAAGTATTCGATAATAAATAATTTTTTAACTTACGCTGTTGAAATGAACAAAATTATTTACTACGTAGTTATAAAATAAATCTAATCAAAATTTGTCGATCTTAAAGCAAGAAATTAATAAGATATACAGAAGTGTATTCGGTGAGTAACGAAAACAACACTAAATCAATCCTCAAAGAGTCACCGATCAATGTTTGCGAATGGCTACTATTTCTCCATCATATTATAACATCCCAGTGGACGATGGAAAATATGATTAATACAGAAAAAATAAATGGCGGAGAGAAAGAAATATAACGATAAGATACTATATATAGGGAAAAGTCAGCTTGCAAATTTGCAAAAGTTGAAAAATGAACATCAAGTTTACGAAATTCAGTTTTTATTTAATTATATTACATCTTTCACAGTAAGTGCTGGAAGTAGTTATTGTTCATCACAATATATTTTAAATGATGTTTTTCGATGGATACGTGCCAACATCGCGTATGTCAAACTCAGCTATTATCCAGTGTTTGAGATCTACGACGTTTTGTATCGGATGCCTAAAAACCCGGTCCTTCAACAACATGCCCCTCGAAAAATCTAACACGGTTAGGTCTAGGGACCTTGGTGGCCAAGCGATGCGGCCACCTCTACCAATCCAATCATGGAAATGATCATTGAGGTAATTGCGAACTTCTAACTTGAAATGCGCCGGAGCGCCATCCTGCTGCAAAATTATGTCCTGTCCTTCGAATCTCTCATCTTCATGCAAAGTGGCGCGTAGTTCTTGTAAAAGAAGTAAACAAGAATTCGTATTGAATTATTCCTGGAGAACTGACGCATACGGCGATTTTCGATGTTTGCATGCTGACTTTTGCCCTCCTGTACATATATATATATAATATGCACACACGTCATATTAAAAAAAGATCTTTAATCTTTAATGCTAAAAAATAATGGTATCACAAGTAAAATAGCTCTTAAAAAGTTTGACATACAAACTTTAAATGAATTTAATGTAAGATAGAATATATTAACAGTAACGTAAAAAACAATTTTAGAAATAATAAGATTAATGTAGATTACCACGTGACTCAGATACTTTCTGGTCATGGTTCCACTGGATATTATTTAAATAAATTAAATATAATTACAAATAAGAAATGTTGCAAATGCAAGAGTAATGAAATAGAAAATATTTAAGATATAATATATAAGTGTAACAAATATGATCACTTACGGCAGTTATATATATATATATATATATATGTATGTATATAAATAATCGTTACTGGTAAGCCATAAGCTACAATTTTCAAGCTACTGCAATTTTGTTTCATTTTTTTAAATACCAAATTAAATAATATATATATATATATATATATATATATATATATATATATATATATCTTTATGTATATTTGTGTCTCACACGTAAGTATATTTACAGTAGGCTTAAACGTTTTAACGTAAAAAATTATTTCAAATTATTATGAAACTTTTTGCGTTATTAACACGCAAACAATATGCATAAAATGTTATATACTAACTTTAGAAAAAGTCTCCGAGTTAGTACTTTATAGCTATCTTAAGCACGAATTATTATGTATATATACGTACACTTGAACACACACACACTGTCAACAGGTATAACATTTTAGCACGCGAAATTCCACTTTCTCGCAGTAGTTCGATGAAATGAAACTTCGCAAAATAATATGCACGAATAACGTACGCAATAAAAATTACATAACGAATTAGATCAAAATTTAGACAGTTGCAATTGAAAAGATTATCGTAATTAAAAATAAAGTTCTCCGACGCGTTATGAAAGAACCCGCGTGTGTATCTGGTTAGATTTCTTCAAATCGTATATTCAAAAACAGGTCGATGTGATCGGAAAATTGCAAATGAAATACAACCATCCTTAAAACAGAACTCAGTTATGACCGCATCCAAATGCTAAATAAATTTCAAGTGCATTTTATAATTCGTACTTATTTAAAAACGAAGATACTAAAAATATATCGGACAAAGGTCGTTGACATCAGTCATGGCCGGGTTGGATAAAAATACAACGCGTCGTTTATCGATTTTCTGGCAGCCAGTAAGAATTACTTTTACTTCACGTACACACACACACAGGGGTGGCTTTTATATATACATATATATACATTTAAGATGTGTACATATAGGTCTTTCAAAAATAACCAATTAAACATTTTATCTCATTTATTTGATTATTTCACCCCACGTTATCACCGTTTATTTTAAGCAATTCGAAAACACAACCGAAACGTTTAGGATATGGCAAGAAATCCGTTTCAACAAAATTCCGCAAGAAATACAATGTACGTAACCAAAGCTGTGTTAATTAATTAAATCTATTTCGATTAATATTTACACGTTTCCATAAATCATGCCGCCGAGTCTATCGAAATTCCAGAAATAAAGGAAGCATTTTCAAACTTCTCCCTCCAATTGGTTAACACAAACAACTAACCAGTTCTTTTGTTTACACCGTAAGGTTGAGTTTTTCTTCTTTACTCGTTGGTTTTAATAATTTAGTCCCCCTAATGATACTAGTCAATTGTGTTTATGAAAATATAATTTAAAGTTGTTTTTTTTTTTCAATATATATATATCATCAAAATATAATTTTTTGTTTAATTTTAGAGCGTTTCCCAAACAGCGTACAGTGTTACACAGATGGATCAAAAACAGTATCAGCGATCGAAGCAATTTTCTTCATTTCAGACACAATAAGCAAAGCCGAAAAACTACCAGCAGAAAGCTGAATTTCAACTGCTGAGCTGTATACAGTATACCTAGCATTATAGGAGATATGGAAATCGCGCGCAGCTCATCAATTCACCATATTAACAGACTCGATTCCTCACAAACATCCGAAGCATATTCAACACCAACCCAATTGTGCAAAGAATCCATCAAATATTAGCACAATTACAATCCACCGGAATAAATATTCAGTTCATACGAATCCCGAGCCATAAAGAAATAAAAGGCGCAACGAAATTGCCGATAAGTTAGCAACAAGTTCAATCTCGCGGCTATCATAACACCGAAATCATATTAACAACAGATGATCTAAAGACTAGTTATAAGAAGAAAATTATAACACTGTGAAATTCCGAATGGAGGTCATCCACAAACCAACTCAGAAATATAAAAGGAAAGATCGAAAAATAGGAAGTCAACCGATCGAAAATCTGGAAAAGAAGAAGTAGTTTTAACTAGATTAAGACTTGGTTATACACATGTAACCCACTCGTACCTATTCAACAACGCACCGCCACCTTCCTGACCTTTCTGTAACACTCCACAACTCACTCTTCAGCGCATCCTAACAAGTTGCAATCATTTATCCGAATTCCGTCAAAAGTTTAATCTATCCAACTATTGTGTAATAATAGCCCTTATTTAAACGATCTCTTCCAATTCCTCAAACAATGTAATCTATATTCTAAATAACGTTATACTTTCGGCTTGATAACCTCATAGTTGTGTTAAAGCCGATTAAAAATTAAAAATAAAAAAAAGGAAAGCACTACTAAAGATACGTTTTGATATTATTTGTAAAAAATGAAATTAAACAAATATCGAATATATATATGTATTACTAATATATTGAAAAAATAAAAGTGTTTATATGAATTATCTCATCTCCCACCACCACAGGTGAGAAAAATTGTTATATCGCGAGTTTTTTCGTACGGAATGATTACAGTTGACACGATTGAGTATTTATATCGTTCCATATATTTATATTCAATTAAACATCGTCTTATCTTCGGGCAGTGAGTAATTACGATATACAGAAAATTTCGAAACAGATAACGCGTAATTACAACAGAGGCGGGGAATCCTCGTATTAAATGAGTTTTTTCGACTAAATGGTTCGGTTTTCTTCAATATTTATATTTCATGTAACATCCAAACTTATTTAATAATTAAGGAAAACCAATAGACACCGAAAAACTAATATCATCATTATTACCATTACCTGACAAAGAAAGAGCTGCCCAAATCGACCAAGAAAGGCATATCATACAGGCTGAAGTCAAGGAACAGTTTCATGAAAACTACCAATGAATTAATATTGCGACCGGAAAAAGAACGGATAAATCAATGGAGTAAAGAAATTAAACCGAACCCCGTGAGACCGCCAGAGGAAACGCTGGCACTAGGACGTAAAGAGAGATGGCTAATATGGCGCACAATAAATCGAATACGGACAGGTGTGTTCGTACAGCATCAGAAATGATGAAACGGGGGTCTGGTGGAAGACCCAAAATGCCAATGCGGAGAACGCCAGACAATACAACACATATTGGAGTGTAAAAAGAACCCGACGATGTGTATGATGTTACCCTAGAAAATGAAAAAGCCAAGATCCTGGCCGAATATTAGTGCGACAAAATATGACTACCCCGTTACAATTCCCGATAATTGTAATAATTTTTTCTGAATTCCTAGAATTTATTACACTTCAAATTCGAAAGCATCGACACTTTTTAGTCACTACATTGGCTACTCGTAGCTTCCGACACAGCGAAGAAGAACATTTTTTTTTTTATTTACCTAAATTGAGGACCCACTAACACTATTCTCGATTGACAGGCGTTGTTATACATAAATACAATCATTAGTTGTCTTATATTGATGGTATCCAGATAGTACCAGTAAACTTCTAAGAGTGTTACGCAGTTAAATTAAATAAAAAAATAATTGTTATTATTTGCAATAAAAATATTCACGGCTAATTTAAGGAATACAGCGGTTATTTAGGTAGCCTTTGCAAAATATTAATACGACCGAAAATGCTGTCTAAAAAGTCGGTGTATTATCGACGAAAGCTATTACCTAGTTTAACCCTTTTAGCCACAGTGTTCCCATATGATATGAAATTTTAATGGCAATAAATTTTTATATTTTCCGATTGACATGAAATGTCTCAATTCCAGAAATATTTACATTAACACACTGAAAATTATCTAGAATCGTCTAAAAAGTAGCATCGAACTATAATTATCCTGTATCAAATCCATAATTTTATGTCGAAATTTGATCATGTGTGCGACTTAAAGTTGGCGTCTCCGCCATTTATATACCCCGCGACGACGATTCAATTATCTCGATACGGGCACCGCTACTTCTAGTTCGTTAGTGATATTAATTTGAAATACACTTTTAGCATAATGATTAATATTTTTTTTTTTTTTTAATTATTATTATTCACTAAAACGATGAGCCATTGTGTGTCCTATTGATACCCCGTGTCCGAAGTTCTTGATATTTACTTATTCAATGGATCGTATATACTTATAGATTGTCTCCATTTTTCTATATAATTAAACTTCTTATTTCACGTATGCCTTCTAGGAGTTTTCTCTCCAAATAATAGATCCACATCTCCGTTGCATTTAGTTTATTTCCCGCATTGTTAAACATCAATTTTCACAACCGTTATCGAGCACTCTCCGAGCATATGTTTTTATAAACTTTTCTTCAGCCGCTTATACTAATGTTCTTATTTATTAATATTAATTCTTCGTTATTAAATGCACATTCGGTTGTCCGATTCGTCTTTATTTGTTATATCATACTAAGGCAACGTATTTCTATGAATTGTTCCGATTGAGTGTTACTCATTTTTATATTTATCCTCTTATTTAGTTTTTTTCTTTTTATAGATCTTCATTATTACGTAGAATAATTTTTTTTATATATTCGCGTCATCGTTTATTCTGTTAGGTGCGGTTTTTTAAAAATATCAATAAAAGACGTGTAGAAATAATATAGTTAAAGAATCAAAGGATCCGACAGTGGAGTCGGAATTTACTATAATGGACGAAGAATAATATCAAGAACCCAAGAAACTATTATACTAACATTATGGATTTGTATGAAAAAATTATGCATTCCGAAAACAGTTGTAGGAGAAGGAAGATTAAATAATAATCATTTAAATGATCCGAGGAATAGATTTAAAAAAAAATAAGAGGAATAGATTGTGATAGGATAACGATATTGCTTGTAGCATGTAGTTAACAGATTGAAAGATGGTCATAGATTTAGTAGTACTTTTTAACAAGCTTTGAAATTCAAAATATGATTGAAAAGAACGGTACATTTCCTTAAGCTTCGGTATTAACTGTCTAAAGGTAAAAAATACGTCACTGTTCAAAATACAATTCCAAAAGAGTCCTGGTTTAAACATGGGGATCTTCTCCATAAAGATTTTGTATCTGTGTTTGTTAGATTAAAGAATTGTTAAAACTGTTCACTCAGTCATCTTGCCAAATTGGGGATCATCAGAATGGGAGTTTGTGAGATATGTAATATCGAAGATAGCGTCGAACATCAGATCTGGTCCTGCCCAAAATACAAAAATAGACGCAGCTTTATGTCTGAACTTTATACGGTTCCAATACAACTTGAAGAACTTATGGTAGATCCCATCTCCTTGGATGCGCATAGATTATATAGTTTTATTAAGGCTAATAATATAAGTTTATAGTCTGAAGTATGTGTAGAAAATTAAGCAATTTATCATGTAAATAAATAAGCTATCAATAACTGAACATGGGACACTCTAAAGTTTTGATGTTTAAACTTATACACTCAAGCATGTGATGTTAATTCGTAACATAAACACAAACATCGTCCTAACTTCAAATGTTAAAAATTCAAAAACGACGAAGTATGTGTTTATAGCCACTGATATTTTAAAATATTTTTACATCTTTTAATATCATTCTTCGCTTACATAAATGTTGAAATTTGTTCTCGCGACATATTGCAAAGGAAAAAATAAAGTTTCAAGCGTACTAGCGGCTATAATTAACAATAATAAATGTTTATGGGCGTCATATTCACTTGTGATGCGGACTATACTAAATACGTATTAAACACGCGTCATATAGTAATTTATTCACGAACGGCCGAAACATCGATATATAAAATTAAACGTATTTCTCACCTTATTATTTCTTCGACTAATTAATGGAGCTTATATTTAATTTTTGAAAGAAAGTTTTAATTTTTAAAAAAAGTATCAGAATTTGTTGTATTTTCCCGGATAATTATTAAGGTAAGCGGTTTAATTCAAATGTTGACTGTTCGATTAAAAATCGCATAAATATCGACTTTCTGATTTTCTCGGGTACAAATTTTACGAAATCTGCAATTCGTATTCAAGACTATTACGGTGTAGGATAATAATAATAATCAGATTTCCACTACCTCTACATTTTTCAATCCTCTCGGGTGAACTTTATCCTATAAAACTAGCTGTAAGTTATATACAAGATTCTGTTGGTAGAAATTCTAAGCAGTCTGTTATTGCCACCGACTCTCAGCAATCACCAGCATCAGTAATTATAAGCGCAAAAATCAGCATCCAGTGGCCAAGGAAATAATCGGCATCCTATCTATCGGGCTTTCCCCTCAAAGATTATTTATATGGGTTTCAAGTCACACTGGTATTGCTGGGAACGATCTACCTCCAATAGATCCAAAAGATATCCGCAACATAATAAACGAACAACTCCGCGCGAAATGGAATATATTGTGGTTATCAACACCAACTACAATTCAAACCTGATACTAATTTATGGCGATCTCCCCCTTCGCACGACATGAAGAAATAGTCATTCGTCGTATATTGCTAGGACACACGACTTTCATAGTCACTTAAATCAGAAGAGAATCACCACCGATTTGTTCTTGCAGCTATGTTAAATTAACAATAGAACACCTTCTGCTACACTGCCAAAAGTACAAGGCTGAACGTATTCCATATTATGGTCTTCTATCAGCATTACAACGATTTTTGCAGCCAAATAAATGCAGCCGGTCCAACAGTAGCGTTCCTACGTGAAATCGGCATCTTTCAACAGCTATAGCTTCCCTAGTAGCAGTATACGGCACGTAAATGGATCATCATCACGAAACACATTTATCATTTCAGGTTTTATAACCTGCTACGAAAGTAATAAATACTTTTAGAAAGTTGCGTATTACGGAGTTTTCACTGTATCGTTACCTGAATGCATGTTAAAATTTAGAAGTTTTATCAAATTATTAGAGATATAAGTTTTAGTGAAGCTCTCAAAATAAATTTTGCACCGATTTTTAAGCATTACTACTCATAATAAAGTGATAAAGAAATTGTATGCTAATAAATGATGAAACAACGACTAACAAATAGATATTTTGGAATCATACATATAATGCGGAACACTTATGAGGCAGTTATATATACATATACATATATATATATATATATATATATATATATATATATATATATATATACACGGTATTCGTAATTCATTTACGATCATGAAATTTCAACGTAGAAAGTTATACGACCTGTTGCCAACAAAAATAATGGAATATACATCATTGGCCCACTTATAAACGCAGTAATAACTGAAAAGATGATTCATATAAGTAGATTTTCCTAGTGACTAAAAGTAGAATGCGAATGACAAGCATATTTATATAAGAAATTAAGATCTTCCATATATATTATATATATATATATATATATATATATATATATATATATAATTTAGGCAGGTATCATAAATATTTTCAAACCGCTTAATAATGTAACTCTCAAGGCGTGGGCTCAGAATGACAAGTAAAACGTGTACACCTAGCGCTTATTTAAAATCCGTCCGCGTTACTTTGTAAAAAAAATCTTTAACACGTATTGTTATATTAATGTTTATTTTACACAAATCATCGTCATAATTATTAGATGTTCTACCAATAACTGGTGCGGCTTAAAGCTAAAAATATTATACTGCAAAATTTAATAAAGTCCAATTAATGTGATTAAATATATATACGACGCGATACAGATAAATAACCACGTTGATAGATTTAAACGATTTATTACGGTTTATACATTCAAATTGACCGACTAACAAAATTAAAAATCGTATTAATCCACAGATAAATAACGCCAGTCGTGTTAGAAACGAGCATAAGTACTATAATTTTTTTATAAAATCAGTTCTTATTTCATTAAATGAAAATAATCATAAAGCCCAAAAAAAAAACATAAACTATTAGTACCAATTAGTAAACTCTCCGAACTGTCTTGTTTGCAGATCAATGAGCATTGACAATGCACAACATCGAATTTTTGAATGTAAACGTTTGAGACACTTAATATATGCGCAAATACGTCATTAATCTTAGACAGAAATAATGCAGACGATTTAATGAGGGAAAAGTTAACTATAAAATAGAGCGATCAAGTATCTTACTCAAATTGTTAATAAACATTAGTTATTATCATAGTAGTAGTTATTTTCAAGTAAGTAATGGTATTAACTAGTTCAGTAATACAAATGTTATCCCAATATAATTTAAGATAATGATTAAAATTATATATATATATATATATATATTTACTTTGAATTCATGAGTTACTTGTAAGAATTACATTGTGTATTCGATATTTTGCAACTAACGTTTGAATAGTAGTTACGATATAAATAGTAGTATTGTTATTAATATTTATTTTAATCATGTAAATATGTACTTGTTTCATTATTATACAAATGTTATCCCAATATAATTTAAGATAATGATTAAAAAAAAATGTATGTATATATAATATATATATATATATATATATATATATATATGTATATATATTTACTTTGAATTCATGAGTTACTTGTAAGAATTACATTGTGTATTCGATATTTTGCAACTAACGTTTGAATAGTAGTTACGATATAAATATTAGTATTGTTATTAATATTTATTTTAATCATGTAAATATGTACTTGTTTCATTATTATGTTTAAATGACAGTGGTGACTAATCATCACCGTTACTTTATAATGTAACCAATTTTAAGTAATTTCTGTGTTATTCTGTAAGTTTACAATTCAATCTACACACATTAATATTCGTTAGTTAATAATTTATTATTAAGCACATATTCAATGTACACGGAAAATATTAATAAACTTGCCCCACTGGTTATCTAGAATGGGTTAAAAAAAAAAAAAAAAAAAAAACATTTAGATAATCGTAAAATGGAGACGATAAAATGATTATTAGTAACACGCCTACGGCACCCATTCTTTATTCTAAACGGTGTATTAATAACTCGTCTCAGAAACGATTCGCAGTCTAAATACACGTTGGCCGACAATTATGTAACCGGAATTAATTAAAATTATTCGGGGATTCTTTAAAAGGAAGTTGCTTTACGTTTCCTTTTTTAGGAACTTAACCTGTCGAGTTCAACGGTTCGTGACCTTCACCTTAACCGATTGTTATACACGGGTGATTGATTATTACTCACTGTAAAACTAGTTTCGAGAAGTAACTAACCGAATATTAATCTAGAACAGAAAGATAAAAAAGGTTATACAAATAACGTTGTTACTTGTTGCACATTTAATCGTTTTTCGTCTACGCGCAGTTGTAAATTTATATTTCGCAACGGTGTTTCAAAATCTTTAATAATAATCGAATATTTTTAAGGAAAAAACCAACAAGAAGAATTTTGGATCTTTTCTTAGAAAAATAAACGAATAAAAGTAAATTTAAAAGGTCAAAATAGCGTGATATTCTAATAAAGGTAAACAGATTTTTCCTAATCCGTTACAAAGCAGCCATTCTCGAACATCATCATAACGTCATTTTCAATAGAAAACAGCTGATATGTTTTTCGGACATTTTTTTCGACGAAAAATTTTAAAATTTCCTATCTTGTTTGCGACTTTTTTCAAAATGAAGTTGTAATAGATTTGAAAAGCTGCATTATCTATCCGTCAGTGTATGGCTTATCTTCCTTGATAATAAATAATACAGTAACGAGTCCGATTATTAGATATCGTTTTATAACTAATACGAAATATCAATTTTTATCCCTTAATTTTAATTCTCATTCTTATTATCAGTCTCGAACATTTCTACATATTACAGATGAAATATTTACATTTTACGCGAAGAAAATCCGCGATATAAATAACCGAATACGCTGAAAAATGAAAAAATTTAACTGTAGTATTTTCGAACAAAATTAACACGTGTATTGTGCTAAATTTTAAGAGCCCTAATAATGCAGATCCAAGTGATTCAGAAAAGACGGATATGTTTTTGTTTTTTGAATAGCGCAGTTGCTACAACGCAAACCACGTGCTCCACGTTTAGTGTACACACGAGAGATTCGTTTATGTCGAGTTTCAGTTATTGGTGGCATTCTATAACGAAAAGCGCGCGTTTGGCGTTGGACACTATTTTCGGCTTGAATCGATCAAGACGATGTGCAAAGAGAGTTTTAAAAATAATTGACGATCGTCCACGAGATGTGGAAAACCTGAAAACTCGGATTTCTGAAGAAATGTAAAAAATTCGGTCACCTATGCTCGAAAAAGTCGTCGAAAATTTTTTAAAGACTGAAAATGAATGTATTGTTGCAAACGGCAGTCATCTGAAGGATATTGTGTTCCGCATATGGATTGTAAGCTAATCTCTCGTTTTCCTATGTTTAAATAAAATTTTATTCAAAAATTTAGGTCGAGTAGAAATAAATTCGTAATTATTTAAATATTTTCTATTTTTCTAAACCGTTTACATTTTGCCTTGTTTTTTTAACGTTAAAATTCAATACACCTATTTCGACAACTTTATAAATTTTAACAGTTCATTTAGTATAATTCGAAGACATCGTGATTTTATTATTTTTTTTAAATAAAGATTGTTAATGTTATTTCTACTTACTGAACACCTATAAATTAGGTTTGGCAATAAACGATGGGAAAGGTAGAGGTAATACAATTAACGGTAGTGCCCGAAAGCGGAATATAGGCGATAGAATAAATCTAAGCCAGCGAGGGTGGAAAAATCATCAAGAAATCGGATGAGACTTCTTATTAGAAGGTTCTGTTTTTATTATAAACGTAATAATAGTCTCCGGCACGAATACAACAAAAATAAAATGCTGGCTACTCGTATACGATATATCGCCAGAATTCATCACTCACGTGGAAAGGCAATGCCCTACTACCGTCATTATTATTCGAACGTATATATATATATATATATATATATATATACATATATATATATTACACACACACATATATATATATATACATAAACAAAAAACGAACAAAAAGCAGATCAGGGCCATCCTAACTAAAGACTTGTTCGGTTCTTCATTCGGCGCGCTACTACACGATTGTAATAACGCCGGCTATAGTACGTATATCCAGTCTTTTATATAATACAGGCCGTTAGCCAGCCAACATTTTCAGTGGTTCTCAATATAAGAAAGAGGAAATTTGATTTTATTTTACGTTCGGAATTAAATTAAGCACCTAAATTAAGTCGTGGAGAAAATTTAAGTAATTTAACTACTCCGTACGATATTTCCCGGCGACTAGTAACCCGAACTGCGAGACAAAATATGAAAGAAGCTGTTAGCGTTCCTCTAGAGGAAAAATGCGCTAGTTCAATATTTTCTTCTTCCTATTAACGTACACTGCAGCAAGGCCGGAGACACGGATGAGAACACTCGGATTACAAGTGAAAGGCCGGGTGATTGGATGAATGGAAGAGCACGATGCATATTATCTGATCCCGAATTCAGTAATTCATCCGAAGTCGTTGGCAGAGCTAATTTAGTGTGCAAGGAGCTGTGATTAGTACAATCGATTAGGAGATGATGCATGTGATGATCTTGTTGCCGCAGGAACAATGCGGAGGAAGTTGACGCTGAAGTAGGTAACTGTGAGTGATAGCTGTATGGCCAAGTCTAAGACGACGTAGAACTATTTCATCTTTCAGAAGGAGTAATGAAACGAGCAGTGCCTAATTTTATTGTGATCTTAATTTATTAGTACAGTAAAATCCGCTTAATGTGATCGCAAATGTCCGAGGGGATATCGATAACATTAAGCGGCTGATAACATTAAGCGAAAAAAAAATCGAGTTGAAAAAATTTTTTTTATTGCACGTACATATATCACATACTTGATTCTAGCTTTGAAGTACATACGAATCTACGAAACCAGCCTTCTGTAGCAACGAAATCTTCTTTGCCTAACTGTTTCGCTAAACTTTCCGCTTTTGCACGTAAAATCGGACCGTTAACTGACGCGTTCTTGTCACGTACCTGATCGAACCATCCAACCAAAGCTGTTTCAACTTGTTCATCTTTACCGAATCGTTTTCTTTTACGCGAAGTGTTCCCGTTGCATATCGTCGCAGTTTCCAATTCTTCTCTCGACTTCAAAATTTTACATAATAGCGGTTGCGAAATTCCTAATTTTGATGCTGCTTCACGTTGAGATATGGGTACAAGCGCGTCATACTTTCGTAAAATGTTTACTTTTTCCGAAACACTGCAATCGCGACGTTTTGGTTTCGACGACATTATCATAAGGAAAGCGATGAAACAACTGTATACGAAGACGATTTGTTATCAACTTCGTTATATGCATAATTGTAGGTACACATTCAATGAAAGAAGATAAGAAACGAGATTTATTGAAAAACCTGCTCTGATTGCGATAACAATAAACGACGTCTTGATCACATAAAAGGGGGAAATTTGTGTGTAAAAAGGACAAGAAATCGGGACCGAAGCATTTTGATAACATTAACCGAATGATAACAATATCCGGCTTCACATTAAGCGGATTCTACTGTAATTGAAATATGCGCTCAGAGAGATCGCCATTTATGATTTAATTGTTGAGATATTGATTTGAAAGCATCTACACGCGAAATGGCAAAGTTGGAATAAGAAAGCATGGTTGTGCGCCATTCCTTACTAATTTATCTATTCTCTCTTCCGAACTTTATACTATCTTACTTGCTATCCTAATAACACTTTAAAGGTTAATTAATCGGGAAAATAAATGATTAGGAGTACAACTGATTTTATACTACCTGAAACTTTATTTGAGAGTGAGATGTGTGTTTTTTACAACACAAGTCATTTGTAAACGATTTCTAGAACGCACGAATTTTCTAAAAAGAGTATCGTCATAGTCAAAACCGGAAACTACGAAGTAACATGTAAACATGTGCTGTATACTACGTTTACATGAATAATGTAGGTATATAGATATATATGCGTGTGCGTGTGTGTTATGTACATACTGACACGATAATAAACGACAATTGTTTTTGGAGCATAAGAAAAATATTAACAATAAAAAAATAAGACCTACACTGACGGACAAATAACCCGCTTTATAGGCAACGTAAAATAATAAAATATACAACCGGCCAGCAAAATGATAATTTACACACACACACACAGACACCCTGATAAGAGTTTTTAACACGTCGAAAAATAAACCGGTGAACCAGTCTCTACGGACAGTAAAAAACGGATAAAAGACCTGCAATAGCTCAGCTGACACGATATAACCAAGCGCACAAAATGAAGAGTAACACACGCGGATGACGGTTTAAATTAACCAAATAATAATAATTACCAGGATGGAAGTAGTAATAATAATAATAATAATAGAGGGTCGCCGTGCCATTATCATCATTCAGAACGGAAAACGACCATTTTAAAATTAAACGATTTTCCACAAACGAAATAGCAGCAGAGAAAACCAGCTTCCATTTTATCATTCGAAGGTCGATATAAATTTTAATTAAGCCGAATATCGCGCCAACCGAAGAAAATGTCGTGTGAAATACGATTAAATTTGCCGCAAATACAAATATCGAACATCAACGTCGCAAACAATTAGCCGCTATATAAGACGGTCTTTTATGAACTCCGACCAGGCCCACCTTTTATAATGTTACTTTGTGACGACAACATAATATTTTATTAGTCATAAAATTTTATTTATCATAAAATTTTATTTATCATAAAATATCATCCGATGACGCACAAATAGTGTAACTAGAAAAATCATTACGTATATTTATTCCTTCAATCTCGTTAATAATTGTACAGGAGAAACTTTGTGCAGTAAAGGCAAGCCAGTATACAAGAACCGAGAATTAATAGGTCGGTAAATGAGTACCGCCATAAGGAGAAGTAAAATTGATAAACTAACACCCGTATTGGGTTGCCTAGGACGCGTCGTTTAAACGATCATCAATCGAGTATCTAGGTTGATAAGGATCATTTAGACGACACGTCCATCTACCGTCAGTAGTAAGGCCGATTGATGGATTAGAAGATCACCTGTTGCCATTTTTACTCTGTTGGTACAAGATCTTATTAATACAGGTAATCTTAAATTCGTAATTGTGGTGATATCTATCGGAGGCTATAGTTTTTTTTTTGTTTACCATTTACTTTTCCTCGAATCGGCGTTTACTTCTAAATCATTCGGCCTTATTACGTGAGACCGATGAACTTTAGTCCTTGTCCTATTAGAGTACGTAATAGATGTTATCCCGAATCTACAGGTAGTTTTCCTAGAATTGAAAGGTCGATTCTCAGCACATGATTATAATGTTTCGATTGTGGAATGTAGTGATTTTTTATTACTTAATTATCAGTTTAAATCACTAAAAGTATATTTCCTTAAATTTCACGAAGTTTTTCGGCAACTACGCCATTATCGAGCGATATTTAAATAAAATAAAGATTTAAAAAACACAAAATATTAATTTAAATATAAGTTCACAAATTTATACATATAAAATGAAATATAAATACTTAAAACAATCTGACAGTGACTGTGGTAAACAACACAATCAAATATCAGCAATATAAAATTTACAGAACAATAGCCAGAAAATAATTATTTTTCACCAATATGTTTGAACAGTGAAAAATATATATTTTATAATAATCAAAAATCGATAGCTAGAAATAATAAAATTTTTTTACAATATACTTTTTAAAATTAATTAGCTACGTGAAATTTAAGAAAATATACTTTTAGTGATTTAAAACGATTTTTGCAATTAACACGATTATAATATATAGAAGATCATTTCGAATACTTCAATTTACGTGAGCGACGCCACTGTTATAATTCAAGACTCACATTCATAACGACATATCGAATGTTTGTATCAATCAGTTTGTTAACTGGCAGATTATTAACGATCTTTCCATATTTTTGTAAGTTTACCAAGAGCACCTTTCTGACGTGCCTATTCTCCATTTAACTACTCCCCCGCAGTATACACTACTTGTTATATAAGCACCGAGATATATATATATATCCACATTGCCGGTTAATTAATTCGCTATTCATTTATAGCTTTTTGTTTTGTTTCATATTTATTACCCGGTTTATCACGGACTTTTCGAATGTTTGTATCAATCAATTGTTCAACTGACAGATTATTTGACGATCTTTCCATATTTTTGTAAGTTTACCAAGAGCACTTTTTTGACATGACTGTTCTTCATTTAACTACTCCCTCGCAGTTTCCGTTACTTGTTGTATAAGCACGGATATATACATATATATATATATATATATAGTTCAAAATAGTCGGTTAATGTCCATTAACAGAGTATTCGTTATTCATTTATTGTTTCATATTTATTACTCGGTTTATCACTGGCTTTAAATATTCGCATTATAGATTTTCTATCGGGAGTTCGCGTTTTACGAAATAATAACAAAGGTTTTACTGTTCCGCGTAAACGAAGAAGTTTTTCGCATTCCTCAATATAATGTGGAAAGTGAAAAAAATCATAAACCTCTCCGCCCAGACGTAATTCAAGATGAACGATTATAATTCTTAGCGATCCCTAAAAAAGTTGTTGCAATTAATTTCGTCCTATATATTTTTCTTTTTGTCTCCGTAGATTATTTGAAACAATTTTAAATACACAATTATGCTGTAGATGAAAAACAATAACCCTCGAGCATTTGCTCCGTTTCCATAACAATATTAGTTTTCTGTTTTCTATTTAACTTAAAGATCTGATTGAGGAAAAACATTTTCTTCCCATTTCCGCAGACGGTTTCAAGACATTCGGTCCCATCTCCACTGTTCCATCGTTACATATTATCAAATAGTTTACCTGATTACATATTTCCCCCTTTTCACAGTCGAACCAGTTGTTATTCTTCAATCCCTGCCTTGTTTTACATCGCCCTCCAATAAAGTAATCATTCTTTCGGGTTCTTGAGTTTAGCTTAATTCCTTAACCTATACTTCGACACGCGTTGCTCTCCTTCTTTCTTAGTGAGTGCTGGTATTATTGTAAACCTTGTCTGAATTCCCAGCCACTGCAATATTACTGATTACTCAGCTAGAATGGTCGATCGTTCTGCTTTATTTATTTACATCGATTTAGTTCAATTATTTAAACATCGCATAAAGAATATTGTAAGATTCTCTTGCATTTTCAACTTTTCCATTTTTGAAAAATATTCTAACTCATTTTGAAATATTAAAATTTCGACCTACCATACTCGTAATTTCATTTTCACCATGTGTCGTCTTCGTTTTAACAGAAACCAGCCCCTACGCCTTATTTCCTTACAGTTTTCTATATCTATTTTCATACAATTATCCGTAAATGTTATATTATTTTTTATCGTAATTATAACACACTCGTGCAATTATTTGTATCACATCATTTTACTGCATACCATATTGCAATTGGTATATAGTGTGAAATCTCATTTAAAATCATAAAAAACTCAGAAAAATGTAAATTTAAATACATATATATATATATATATATATATATATATATATATATATATATATATATATACATGTTATAATGATGATGTCAAATCTCACAGTATGTAAACCGGCTAAATAATATCCGAGTAGTTATTTTTTTGTGCATAAAATCTAGTATTTCGTCGAGTCATGTTTTTGTACATCTTGCCATTAGCAGTCTGGATTACAATATCAAATTTTGCAACTGAAAAGTAGATTGCCTCAATGAATGTCAGAACCCAAATTTCGTAGCCGTATCAGCGTATAAACTAGACGCATACGGCGAAAAATTTAAATTATTTCACAAGAACTATTGTCCACTGGGTAATAATCGAGAAGGGTATATTAATATTCGACTTTTCAAAAAATTTGACCGACATAATGGGCGCGAACAGTTAAAAGGAATTCTGAAAGGACAATTTCTAATTATACATTCAATAATAATAATATTAACGACGGGAATACGAATTTGAAAAAAAAAAAAACGGGTCACGCAGCGGCTGATGAACTATTATAAAAGATGACTTCAACGACGACAGATGTCGTATAGTTCACGACGAGAAATCGCGAAATGATAGGGGGTAATACTTATTGACAATTTATGGTCTTTGTCCGTAGCTAAGACAATTCACGCTTAAAAATTAGAAATAATTTTTGCCTATTTATCAATTTAAGAGAACAAGAACATTCGTTCATAAAAATACCACAACGTACAATTATAATTTTCTATATACACATATTCTTGTATTCCACAATCTTTCGATTCAGTCAGAACAGCATACTGCTCCGCGACTTCTCTTTCAATATTTGATATACACTTACATACACTATTATCTGGTGATGAATTTTCACCGTGGTCTTCTTTGCTCTTGTTCGAATTATAAGTAAAATAAAAAAAAGAAAAAAAAACAATATCATACACTAATATCTTCGAGCCTTTTATCTAAACATCAAACACAACACACTGGATATATTATAATTTTTCCTAACTACATATTGTTTTTGTGTCAAAATTATCGAATCGAAATAGTTCTTAATGAAAATTACACAGACTTCTAAATTAGAAAAAAAAAAAAAAAAAACAAATATATTACATAATTTTCCTAAGTTTAAAAAGTTTCAAAAACCTTTTTATTATAAGCAAAATAGAAGCCGAATATTAAAAAATAATAATAAATATTAAAATAACAAATTTTCTAGTAATTAAGTTAAAAATGTAATACATTTTATCGAAAATTATCAAATCGTTATAAAGTACGGGTGTAACCTATGTATTAATCGATAAAAATGAACAGAAATCGTTAAAATATTCCAGTTACATATTTTCAACGAGTAAGAAAGCGAAAATTAAAACAAAAATTGCATGAAATTCACACGTAAATGATGTAAAATATAAACCTTTAAATAATAACGGAAAATACATCAATAACGATACTTTATATAATTAAAAATAACCAGAATAACTCGAAACGTGATAAATTCACATTAAACTGCTTTAAATCCAGAGGATAAAGTTATTCCGCTTCAAATGAGGACTATGATAATAAAAGTCCTGAATTTATTATAAAGGTGCACTGATATAAACAAACCGAATATTTAAAAAATGATTTAGGAACGTAAACTATTTTAAATTAGATTAAATAATAATTTGTGGGCATATAAATAATAAGTCGTAATATAATAATAAACATATTTACGATTATAATTATGTACACGTCTCACACTCGTATTAATGGGAAGTTAAATCCTTTCTACAAATATTCGAAATAAAACACGTTCCAAATCAACTTCAAATTCTCTTAGCCTTGAAAAGGGAATTCTTAATTCGGATGCAAATACCGAGCACGGTTACGAATAACGCCATTAGGGAAAAAGGTTCCAAATCGCTGCTCACATTTGTTATTGTATAAAGTTTTTCAAATTAAACAATTTTGAAATAATCGAGCTGAAAAAATTCTGATTAACGAGTCGCATACCTCATTACTTAATGGAACACCAGCGTAACCTTATACCAGTTTAACACCGATTGTTGTTTAATAAACAGCACCCATAACGATTTGATAATAGTTATAGTTCCATCATCGTAATCAGACCAGATAACTAACCGTACTTAGCTGTTAAGCATCAGAAGCGTCTAAATTTTTTCTTAACGTTCCGTCAATCATTAATTATTTTAATGGATTTTTTCAAATATTTAAATTTGGCATTTTGCAATATGCAATTTTTAAGCAACAAAAACTTATTATGATTTTCGACTTTAATGACAGTCTATATTATTAAAATGTAAAATCGTCACTAAACGAGCAATCCAGCGGTAATTTCCTAGTATAATAACTTTTATTAACGAGTTTCAAATCGAAAAATTTTAAGGTTATTCCTTACAAAAGAAAAATAAACTAAAAAATGTTTCTATTAACGTAAAATTACAAGATTTGTCTTTATTACAGTATCGATATTATATTCCTTTGTTTATTATAATAGTTATATTATTATAAATGAAAAGGTATTCAAAGTTGAAAGAAATGTTGAGAAATTTATTTCTCTTTTGGGTAATAATAATAATAATAACAGAATTTCAGAATTATGTCACCGATATTTATGCAAATAAAAACATCGGGGAAATACGAGTGTCTATCAGTCCAAAAAAAAAAAATGAAATTTATAACTGTGAATTTCGATTTATCAGTTATTCGGGTAACGTACCGTCTCATTTTCTAATTCTACTTCTAACTCGCCGAAACAAACCTAACCGAATTTAACCTTGGATTTTGTTTTTCATTTAATTTTAACTAGGTACATAATTAGTTTTATTTATTCAGCCAAGCATCGAATTAAATAATTATTTCGTGACAGATTATTTTAAGATATAATTAAAATTGAACCGTGTGACCGTACGTCCTTTATGTAAATATGAAATCTAATCAATACACACTTTCTTATTTAATGCATAAATTATACATGAGAATTCAAAGAAATATATTTCAGTCTACGTGTGCATTATATTGAACATTGTGATTAAAAAACTAATAATTATCAATTAATTAATGCGAAATGAAAAAAAATAAACAATTTAACAAATTATTGTTTGCTAAACAAAAAATCTTTATCTTGACACCATATTTTAACCTGTTACGAAATAAAAACACGATGTACCGCTAATATGATTTTTGTTACACTCGATCGACCGGTATCATAATTAAAATTTTCCGCGCACCATCAATATGTGTACAACTCTCATTGTCGTCTTCGATCTACGTAATATTATATAGTCCGGGGTTCTTCATCAAAATCTTATTTATTTTCTGTTTACTTTTTAACTACTCAACAAAAAATGTATCAACCCTGATTCTTCAACTTTGAAGGTAAAATATTAAAAAGAACAGAAACGGAAAAATGACACCAACGTATTCTACGCACGCCCGACAGTTTAACGCCGGTATAAAAATAGGCGAGCGAAAACAGGTTAATCGAATTCAATAAAACAGGGCAAGCTGTGTAATATTTCAATTAAAAGCGAATAGAGTAAATAAGTAAATTCATATTTCTTAAAATACTCATTATTTAAAATTAAAAAATAATATATTTTCTATCGTACGTTACAAGTCTGCGATGGAATTTTTTAATAATAAAACATTCAAAAACTAACTAAAAATATAAATTTCTCAAAAAGTACATACAAATTCAAAAATGAGTTTTACCGTTAAAATGAAACTATAAAATATTATTAAAAATATTAATTTTACAATAGAAAAGGAAACATACCATAAATCCATATAATATGATAAATTCAACTAATTAATTAACGATGTACCTACACCTCAAAAGAACATACTATTAAAAAACATTGAAAATCCTAATACCGCAAATACATATTTAAAAAAAAAAATGAATTTCACTTATATTTAATATATTTTATTATCCATTTTGTTTGTTTTTTCAAATTTTGCTGGTTACATATCTGAAGATACGAGTGATATAACGGAAAAATAACTTTTTCATACTAACAGCCTTAGTATAAACGAAAAGATTTTTACATCTATATTTAAATTGAACAATTTATTGAAGTTTACTTATTTTATCGGGTATTACTTTCAACGCATCACTTTCAACGAAAAAACTACTCAAAGAATAAATATTTTTACAATTCACGTCAATAATTTCGAAACATCGTCTCATACAGTCCAGTTATTACAATAACTGAAATTTAATTACAATGTTCGGGATATCATAAAACGAAAAAATACACGCAAGAATAACAATAATGGCGTATAACTTACCGGCAATACGTAAAACTGCTCTGTCTGCCGGGTCCAGTTGTAATATACTCAACGGTTTATCTTTCGCCCATTCTTTTAAACTTTGATCGGAATCAAAATCCATCTTTAACGAAAATCACAAGGATCTCATTCTCTATAAATGATTCTGGCAAAATTTAACCTTAATATTTACTACCATATGCGGGAAAAGTGTAATGCGTAATCGTCGTTTGTCACCATAATGAAAAATTTCTTTTCACGACACCAAATTAAAGAGAATGTATTTTCTTTTATAAAGAAATTTTACTGCAAGTAACTTCGTATTTTACAAACAAAACAAAAAAAACGGAAAGAAAGAAAAAAGGAACATCAAATACTTTTGTTAACAATAAAAGAAAGCGAAAAATACGTTAAAAAAATATTTAAAATATTTACATAAAAAAATCACAAAACCGAACACAACCGCGCAACAACCCGCAATACAACGCAATGTAAAATGCGGGTAGCACGTCATTCTTCTAAACAAACGACTAACGACCGTTTCATAGTTATAGTTCTTACGGACAGATAGCGCTTCGTAAAAATCAATAATTACATCTAACTTTAATACGCTACACGATGTAAGAAAAAAATGTCAATAATTAATTTGTAGCGTTGAAATGCGTGAAATAATAATAAAAATATAGTTTTCAGAAGTTAAAAAAAAAAATGTAAAATAAGTAACAATAGAAATTATCGAGGTATTTATCGGATGTATATTAGGAAAAACTACATTCAAAATTTAACGCATGGCTTATTAATTCTAATATTATTTATAACAATATACTTTTAAATTTATACGCGATTGAGTGCGATAACATGTAAAGTAATTTTTGTAAAAACAGACTTTGACTAACCACATAGAAATATCTATAAATAAAAATGCGATAAACTCATAATATTATTATTTAACGTTATAGAATTCTTGGAAAATTGTGACTAATTATACAGAACATAGGATATATTATATATATATATATATATATATATATATATAACGCTAAGACGCCAACAGTTCATTTGAAAACATTGTTTTATAATGTTGGAAAAATTTTTAAATCCCATTATTCTTCACGTTTCGTTATTAATGTTACTATTTTACAATGATAACGGTGATCGTCTACTTACAAGTCGTTATATTTTTATTAATCTTAAACGTGCATCTTTTATAATTCAAAATATCAGATTTGGAGCTTATACATTTACTTTCATTCGTGAAAGAAATTAACGCGCAGAAAGTCAATAATTCAGTGCCAACCTTTATTTCGCATCATTCCTTACTGTCTTAGTACGTTTTAAATTTGATACTCATCTGGACGTATAAATTGCGAGTTCTCCTTCAATTAAAATATTGAATAAACGAAAAAAGTGATTTTTCTGTGTATCCTAACAGCTTCAACAATTATGTCAAATTGGAAATTATCTTCCCTCTAATTTAACCTTCATATTTGTTGTTTATCAGTTCAGAATTAACAGTTCGTACGAATAGTTTATTAACAGGTTTGCTTTATGTTAACGGTCTAAAAATTATAAGTTTTTTTAAATTTGAAAAACTTACCGTAGATTAGTGAACACCAGATTAGAAACGGTTTGAAAAACATTTCCAGTTCTCTAGAGAAATAAACGCAAACAAAGAACTTTCAACTAAAAACAATTTTCAAATTCGTCTAGAATTATTTTCGGTGAAAACCACGTCCTGATTATTCAAAAAATTTATCGTTTCGAATGGACTTACACCACTCATCATCAGTGACTAGTGAAAAATCGACCAATCACAATACAGGAATATCAACTGATAGTAGGACCAATCATAGCCCTGGAAATATAATGATACAGAAGAATTGACCAATCACCATGCAGTAATATATATTAAGTTCCGATTGAGAAGTGCCTATAAAAGGAAATAACTCAAGGGTCTGTGGTTTAGTTCGTTTCTGATGATGAGTGGTGTAAGTCCATTCGAAACGTTAAATTTTTTGAATAATCAGGACGTGGTTTTCACCGAAAATAATTCTAGACGAATGGAAAACAACCACGAACATTTTTAATAAATATATAATTTTCAAATTATTCATCTTCTTCTTTAGATAACCTTTATGATTCACGATCTGAGTGAGTTCAACTAAAATTTTCTTCGTCCTTCCCTTCTTTTTAAGTTTCCATAACTTGTTGCTTCCGTGCCCTTTATTATTTGATCTATATATTTACTCCTTGGCACTAATTTGTATCGCTTTTCCTTCCATTTTTCCATCAATTTGTTGTACGAAACTTGGATATTTAACCTTTCTACCTTTTAACTTCTGAATTAAGCTGTTCGATTCGTTTATGTTTTTAAAAACTTTTTCGTTTGTCACTTTTTCTGTAATCTACGCCAGCATCAATTTTCGGACGTCTCTATTCTTTTATATATTTGTCAGTTGATCGACCAAGTTTCAGAAGAACATTTTAAAACCGTATGGAGTTCAAATTATCAATCCCAAGACATATATTACATTAAACCAAAATATATTAACATTATTTTTTTCCGAATAAATAAGTACAAAATTTATACAGTTAGAAAAGTATAAAAAAAATGTTTAAATACTACAACGAAGCAATTCGATAAACTTTACATATGAAATAGTTAAGTATTCTTATTTTTCCACAATTTACACAAATGATCTTCTGAAAATGTAATGATCAATATCAAGCTTCGGTAAGGAAAAAATTATAAGTATATTATCATAGGTCAGTAATAATATAAACAACGTGAACTGGAGAGAGGCAATAAAACAATTCGCACGCGGAAATGTGCGCAGTAAAAGAAAGAAACAACAATAGAAATTCGAAGAAAAAACTAATCTTGGAAAGATATGAAGACTAGTTCGTTGGTTGGCCGGTAGTATGCGCATGTAACCGCACCCGCGTGTTATGAACAACGGAAAAACCTACTCTGTCGCGTCAAGTTTATGCACCTCAAGGACTTTGATTGCAAAACGATAATAGTCGCCAATTCTATATAAACTCTATACACATATAATAGCATTACGCGTAAAATCTACAATACGATATGTTACACCGAGCGTGCAACCATCAACCTTTGAAACTGGGCATTTCAAAGCGCTTTTTAAAAGATTTTTTTATTTTGTATAATATATTCTAGGAAAAATATATAATTTAAATTTACTTCCTTCGTTTAATCTCTATAAAATAGTACTTTTAACTATTTTATTACATCATTAATTTTTATGCTGTTTCTGGATATTTAGTTTTGTAACCATGCAACCTTTATGTACGAGCCACCACTGAGATGTAGTCTATCTAGTTTCCTCTCCAGGCTTTTTCCATCTCGGATATTGTAATTATCATATTGTTCTCTTTTCAGAAATCTACTAGTCCTTGTTCTCGTCTATTTCTGTTTCCTATCAGTCTTCAACATGTTCTCGTTCATTTCCTTCTCCCACTAGGATTAACAAATGTTTTGTCCACCTGATTAAAAATTGTACCTTTTCGGAATCCCGCTTGTCGACTGAAGTCTGCTTAAACTGCTCGTTTATTCTTTTTGTAATGATTTTCGTTAATAATTTACGTATATACAATAATTCCGGAATAACCGTGTACAAAAAAGAAAAAAACGATTTATTAATAAAAGCAAAACGATATGTTAATAAACCCGAGTTTACGTTTCGAGCAACATGCCGTGCCCGTCATCAGAACTAAACTAACCATGGCATAACAAGCTACTACATTAACTGTATTGAGAAAACTACATCTGATTGGTTCTTAATTGACCAACCACCGTTTTCCACGCTGGATCAAGTAGTAAGCCATACTCTCTATTGAAGTTCTTGAATTTTTCAATTTCTAAGGCTTCCATAATAATTCTTTCACCTAACCGATATACATTGGCCAGAAATTTATTTGAAAAGAGGTCGTTACTGGACTGGATATATACAAAACACGTTTAAAGTTGATAGGGCATGTATTGCAACATGACGGACTACTCGAAACTGTTTCGGAATGCAAATTACGGTAGTCGAGGACGAGGAAGACCACATAATTCGCTTGCTGCGACGTTATTGCAGCACACAGGGTTTAGAAATTACTCATAATTAACGAGAACTGAAGAAACCAGGGATTACTGGAAAAGGATCATTATGGTTGAGAACCATATATATATATATATAACATGCCAGTCAGCATGATAAATAAAAAAATAGGAAATAAAATCAATTGTAAGTATGAAGATGAGATATAAGTCTAATACGTTTCTCGTTTTATAAGTTTACTTTTTTTTTTTAATTTTTTTTTATTTAAAGAAGCTCGATTACTGATAAAATTTACGTTTGTGAATTCTTTATATGTTATGAATTATGCTTCTAATCGTGAGGAAGTTTAGAAGTTTTTTAATTATTTGGGTATTATCCTGTGATATTGTTTGTATTGTATTATTTGTTTGTAAATATTTCGTGGATTATCATGTTATTTACATTCTAATAATACTTATTGTGAATTGAGTATTGCATGCGGAGCAGTTTGGTGGAGGATCTCCATTCAGCAAATGTTGCGATGTAAGTCTCCTGTCTAATGTTTTGTTCTGGTTTTGACATAATTCTTCATATAATATTTTTTTCCGAAGTTCTTTAATTCGTATGACATGATCTATCCAGCCTTAATTGCATCATGGCTAATAATTGTTGTATGGATTCACATAAGTCTAAGTACTTGGCGGTTGGATATAAACTCGTTCCATATACGAGAATCGTCGTTGAAAGTATTTTCTTATTTGTCTTTTGTATAAAACCTTAGGTTTCGCTTCCATAATGATTTGGAAATATAATCGATTTGTAAACTGAAATCATAGTCATTATTTTTTTATGTTTATCAAACGGATATCGCCTTAATTACTTGTATTAATGAACCGTGATAGAATCTTCGTTTTATCTACATTAATCATTAATCGTAGTCCTTCGTAGATGTAGTTAAAACATAAAGTAGAACGTTCTAAGTCTTTTAAATTATGTACAGCTATAACACAATGGTCAGCATAATGAAGTTCTGTAATGTAACATGTAACATATTTATACTTCGCTTTTTGCCCCGAGCCGTTTTAAATTACTGACCGCTGTGTAAACGAAATTTTATATCGATAAAACGTTTTCCGTTAATTATTGATCAGCAAGGATCACGAACGTAGTTGTAAAACATAAAAGCGGAGTACGTGCCTAAACACACCGTTGTCTAATGTGTGTTTACAACAAAACTCGATGTGGACCGCTTTCCGGATAAAAAATATTACATATATATCGTTAAGAGTAAAATGACGAGATTAAATTAAGGAATTTTGTTGACCGTCAATTATTATTTTTTAATTGTGCATAGCCTATTTCTATTGATAGAGTCAAATGTTTTTGTTACGTACACAAATACTAGATGTTTTTGTTCTAGACATTTTTCTTGAATTTATCGCGGAGTAAATATTAAATCTGTATTTGTGACGTAAAAACTGTTTGCTTTTCATATATTACACCATCGACACGACATTTCGAATCCATGTTAGCGCTGATCCTTGGTGGATATCTTCAAAAGTTTTCTGTCTGGACAATCACAGACGATGTGCTCGATGGTTTCGAAGTCACTTTAAACTGCCACCGAGTTAGCATATCGTTATACCGTCAGTTTTCAGTGCGTATTCGGTTTAACAGCACCCAGTCCGGAGTCATATTAGATTCTTATCGTTCAATGACAATATTACTAACTGCATTGACAACGCGCTCAATACTCTCGTCAATTTTTAATCGTCATTCTTCTTTATCTATTTCAAACAAAAAGTTATTATACACATCTACTACCCCGATTAACTGACGCCTGCCCTGTTTGGTTTTCGGTTTCCAACAGTAAAAAGATTACAGCTGTTACAAAACCACTGCTGCAGAATCATATTAAACGCCCATGAATGTACTAAATTGCGTGATATGCATTCGCAGCTTAACCTTTTAGATACACTTACTTATATAAACAAATTATCTAGTCAATTTTACCATAATTGTATATAATGCATGACAGCGCATTAATTAACACCATAGGCGACTACGACATAGTCTCATCGTACGATATTCTAAATACAAACACCGCAGAATTAAACATAAATTACCCGTTTAAGAATTATTTTCCTATTTACTACGTGTTTTCCCTCTTTATTTAAGTTCTAATTATAATTTATTTTTATTGTTTTCTTGCAGGTTTTTTTTTTCTAATTTTTTTCCTGTACTTAAAAGTTTAAATTTTAATTTTATTACATATACATTAGATATCGTCATACATTAGTAAGTTAACTGTTAAGGTATACACACATAAGGTACTTAACATTTTTCATTATTAATTCATGTATTCATGACTTTTGTTTAAACGTTTTGTAAATATATTTCTTTCTTCTTCGTTACGATAATTATTACAATCGAGTTTAATATCTTTTATTTTTATATTGTTTACAACTAGGGGTTACCAATGAGGGGTAATTACTTAGGGGCATTAGAGGAGCAAAACAAAAAAAAGTATTTCAAAATCCGACCATTTTTCACTGAGATATCTCAAAAAAATGCCTATTTGTCCCATAACCGACGCCTTAAACGCAATAAGCCTGAAGACTTATTTTCTAAGGTAGGTTTTTTAGCTGATGGGTTAAATTCCTAAATACGTTATTTCTTTTGTCGCCTAACGAGACAAGTTCTGTGTTAGATGATAAACTTATTAATATAGTTATTTATTTAACAGTTAAGATTACAACAATAATAAATAGTAAAAAAAAAAAAATTTGTCCCATAAAAGTCGTTTAATGCATGCTACTGCATACCTAATACTTTTCAGGCGCTTATTATTATGTTGGGTAATCTTGCGTTTAGGTCGCGAAAACAATTTAACGGTTTAATTGTCTCGTTATTCACGATGTCACTTAAAACGAACTCCATTATTGCGACGATCGAATAATTTTATTCGAAATATATTTATTCTTCCGTTTCGTTTGTAGTTCGACGTGTTGCAGTTTTAATTTTATAAAATAACATTTTAATTACATAATTCGAAGTCATTAGTGTAAAGGTGGTTTATACAGACTGGGAAATTCGTTATTATATTTTTCGAATTTCTCACTTATTCTACTGAATTTTCTTGAACGTATTTCACGCGGTTCATCTTTTTTAAAATTATTATTTTTTTTTAATTATTCCACTACATTAATTTTTTTCAAAAGCATCGACTTTAAATAAAAAAAAATTATCCGCTTCATTTCCAATACGACGTCTTGTTCGATGAAGTAAAAACGAAAAAAAAAAAACGTCGATTTGATTTGTTCTTGCGCGACTGAAAAACGTCAAAGTTACCGTAATTTGTTTTTTAAACAGACCATCCGAAATCGAGCGTCAAGGAGTCGACGAAGTTGATCCAATTAAGCGCAGTTTACGTAACTTTTAATCGATATGTCTCATTACCGTCGCTACTAGTAGTCGACGCTAGAGCGATATAATCATGATTCGCATCTTGTCCAACGACGTTTTTAGTTTAACGCCACAACTGCGCGCCATCTTTATCTAACGCCGTAGTAGGGATAATAATATCGTTTGAAATAAGCCTGGTTAGACGAAAATCGTAAAAATTATAAAAAGTATTGCAACCCTAAAAGTTTTCGGATAGAGAAATATATTTATGATTTAGCGATATACTGCATGGCGAAATTCAAAATATTATAAAAATCGAACAGAGTTGATTTTAAAATTTTCGCACCATCTTTTCGTTTTTTTTTTTTTTAAACCTATTCTGCAGTGGCGTAGCCAGACTTGATTGAAGAGGGGGGTTCAAACAAAACTAAATTATAACAGTAAACCCGAGTTAAATTGAACTTTAAGTAAATAACCAAACCTCAAGTAGGTTAGAAAGCCTTAATACAACTCACCGGAGTTATTTTCATACTTATCAAACGTCGAATATGTAATTCTATTAGAAGCGATAGACAAATATTTAACGTCACTGGAACACACTAATAGTATGTTATTGAGGACAGAGATGGTTGCAAAAAATTCCCGCGAAAAAATAAACGATAAATAATGATTTTATATTTTTTGAAGGAATAATACTTAATACTTAAATAAATTTAAAATTTAGAATCTATTCTTCGCGTTTTTCTATAAAATTCTTCTACTATATTACAAAAACTATTTATTTACTTCGAAAACAACGAAATTTAAATAAAATAAACGAAAAAAAAAAAACAAAATAGGTTTAACAAATGTAAAACGGCATTTAAGAAAGAGTACATATTTTCTTATTATCAGATTGATTCCAAGGGGGGGGGGAGGTTTCAGACACACCAAAACCACCCCCTGCCTACGCCACTGCTATTCTGTATAAGCGAAGTACGATAGAACTAAGTGGATATTTTTTTAAAATTTTTTATGTATTTCGAAATTTAAACAATGTAATGACATCGATAACTAATATCGCACATATCGATATAACGCTCCCACATACTATATATACCGGATAATATAAACGAAACTGTATATTATTCAAAAAATACAAAATGGACACATTTATTACGTACGTTTCAAAATAGAAAATAAATATACGGAACGAAATTACATTCGAGTTTTTTGTTTTATTTTTTTAAATTTACAAATTTACGTCATACACTTTCGATAAATTTGGAATTATTAATAAATATATATATATATATATATATATATATATATATATATGAATGAATCAAAACTACGTACAAGCGGACACACGAAGGTCAGTACGTATAAAATGGTTGTGAATATTTAATTTTTAAATTACGAGCTAATAACGACGCCGAATTACCGACTCGATTAATCGTTTATATTTAGAAAACTAGATTTAAAAGTTAGATGGTAGTTAAAAATATTAGATTATAATAATTTAAATCCAGCGTCCGGAGTAAGACTAACGACTTTGACGTGAAGGAGAATTAAAATCGAGCAAGTAAACGATATATATATATATATATATATACATATATATATATATACATACATACATATATATACACATACATACATATATATATATATATATGCAAAGTAATTAGGATAAATCTGTTCGCAATTTTAATTGAAATCGGGAATAAATAAATGCGCGATATTTCAAATATTTTCGTACGTCGAATTAAATGCGATATTTTCTTATTTAATAAAAAAATATATATATTATATAACGCAACATTGTCGAGGGTGTGTGTGTGGTAATTTGTTAGCGCCGTTAATTAATTAATCGATAATGATGACGACTGATAATGTCAGGAAAAAACACAACAAAAAGAAACATGATGTCGTCTTGGACTAGAATAAAGTTAAATCATAAAATTAAGTCGTTATTTATAAATCGTAAAAAAAAAACAAAAAAAAAAAATTATTTCACAATTTCATCATTATCATCCTTTAGTATCGATAATTGACGATTCGGACGTTTGTTTATTCGGTGTTACGTACGTCGCGTGATTAGACGATATCGGACTAAGCGGTGGACTCGATAAACGCAAATTAGTATTAGCGGTGGTAAGAGTCGGCGGAGGTGGTGGACTCTTGTCGACACTTCTGCCGGGATCAATATCGTTTCCTTCGCTTTCGGCGTTATTACAGACGTTATTAATATTCGATTGTAGTTGATCATCGCGATGCGAGTAATATATGCGTATTTTTTCATCAACCTCCGGATACTTTATTCTAATAGAATCGACTACGTCTAATAAATTTTTTGCATTCATCGCCAAGACGTGTCCGGCGCTCAGCATGTTTCTGAAATTAGACACGACCCCCAAAAAATAGACACGTCGAATAAACAAAAACACACAAACACTATATATATATATATATATATATATTTATATACGGTTCGCAAAACAGCTAACGCCAATTAAAATTTTGTTTTTTGGCTCCAGTATATTGTGTAAATAAAATACAAATACAATAATAGAGAAGCCGTTCAATTAACTTTATGGAATTCTGAACAAACTGTTTTACAATATGATAAGATTAAATTAATTTCTATACATACACTTAGGCTAGGTGCACGTTTATTCCACGATGACTTATTTCTTCAAAGGTGAAAGTATGAAAAATTTTAAACAGTTTTATTTTACTAATTGCTCATCGCTGAAATTTTTATTGCAATGATCACAGCCGGTAAGAATGTGTTTAACAGCATCAGTAAAGTTACATATACTTGCATAAATAATATTTAAATAAACCGCGACCCGTAATAAATTTATACGTTTAAAAAATTAAGTGCAAATGATGTATTATTGAATCTTTTTTCAATGTTCGGGGAAATTTTTTTAGCTGTGTCAATTCATTCCACCGTGAATGAAATTTAATCGTACAACGCTTATCCAATGTACAGACTATTTAAACGTTAAAAGTTTTTGTTCATGAATGAAATAAGGTTGACGATTTTTACGTTATCGAATTCGTGATCTGAATATATATATATATATATATATATAATTTTTCATGAGAAATATGTTAATAGGTTTTTCTCTATTTATAAATTTAATGTTTTGATACCTGCAATGACAATGATTGCCAAATTTTTTATTTGAAAGCTTTTTTGTTCTGAAATATCTTTATTTTTAGCAAATCTTTATGTATGACACCGCCATAAAGATTGTTTGGTACGATAACACTGCGCTTTTATTTAACGTTATTCCCTTTTTGTAATTTGAACAGTAGTTATCATTATTATACAATTTGTTAGAATATAATTAAACATTTATTTATTTCGCTAGTAATGTATTGGAAATAAAATTTTAGGTTTAATTTTGATTGATCATTCTAATATTTAATCTGTCTCGCGCTAAATTTAATTCCTTATTAATTTTTTGTTAAACAACATATAATTTTGAATATATCGGAGAGTAGTGATTTTATTAATTATAAACCAAACAAAATATAACACCGTTTGATCACTAAAAGTTTTCTATCGCGAAGCTTTTCGACAGTTACGTCATTTTCAAGCACGCACAATAAATATACATCTTTTTTGTTTTTACATCTAGATGTAATATTTATTGCGCGTGCTTGAAAATGAAGTAACTGTCGAAAAGCTTCGCGATAGAAAACTTTTAGTGATTAAACGGTGTTGTTATATTTTGTTAAAGAACATATAATTTAACTTGGAATCGTTTATATTTCAATTATATTGTTTTAACCAATTCGCGAGTTCTGTATAAACTTGTGGGGATTAAAATGAGAAACAATGAGAAGTAATTGAATAAAAAGTATAACGCTGAATTAAAAATAGAAAACAGAAAAAATGGGGAAAAAAATTATATTAAATTATAAAAATAATGTAAAAAAAACTTTTACACCACTGCATATATAACAACACATAAACACAGTACAATACACATTGAAATTTACATACTGTATATGAAAAGAAAAATAATTGTCCACGCATGCACAAGTACACGCACTCGCTACACTGGAAAGTACTTACATAATCCTATACATGTGTACACTAGTTACAGTGATAGAAATTCCAAGCGTATTTGTGTATACGTATGGAAAAATATTACAATCATTTGAAATTATAAAATCGATAAATCAAACTGTCTACGAACCAAAATACCTTCTTTACAGTAATAACAAGTAAATAAAACTGAAATTTCACTAAACCGAAGAATATAGGGATGAGTTTTAAATGATGAGTTATACAGACGGAAAGTAGACACCAACGGCGAGTTAAAACAATTAGTATTCATCCTACAGGTATACTACACGTAACTGATTTGTCATTAACGATTGCGCGAGTTATGTAACAATTTTAACTCGGAAATTCCCCGTCTTTTATACATAAGGATATATATATAGGCAAAACTAATTTTAATGTTAGATTTAAAGAACATACTGCATTATGGAAACAGCAAAAAAGTACTAATCTTTCACATTTTTCTGACCACCTTAACCTTCTCCATTCTGGTTCTAACTCTTAAATGTTACACGCATCGATTCATCGAAATTCTAGAAATAAACACGACATTTCAAATTCCTCTGTTCAGGCGATTAAAATTCCGTACACCGTTATTTTCTATTTACAAAAAGTTGATTTTATTTCTTGTTATCTATCGTTTTTCATTCGGTCCTAACGATGCTGTGAAGCTAGTAGACTGTTTTGATTAAATATACATATTTGCGATACGGTATAAAAGTATTTTTTCGATTTATTTAATGTTTAAATTGAAGAAAAATATATTAAAATAGCTTAATCAATTAATTAAGCCCCAAACGGTAAATATAAACGTACTTGGAGAAGTCAGTTCGAATGACGAAGACGAAGAAAGAATAATTAATTCAATTATTAATTTTTATCGTTTAATTAAAGATGATAATAACGAATGAAATTCTAGTTCGAGTGGAGGAAAATATTGTTAAAAGACAGAACGAAATTCAGAATACGATAAGAAAAATAAAAACGAATTAATATAGTTTATTATATAACAAATATGTGAATAAATATAAAACATCTCCGCATGAACAACGAGATTTATGAGACGGCTATATGTACAGTACTTTTATCAAAAATTATAATCCACAAGAAAACGAATGTAGATATAAACGAAAATTAACAAAACAGTTCGGAGATTCGAGAGGAATTTAAATCGAGCTAGAGCGAGACGATATATCGACGGAATTATTTCTTAATCGTCGAGACGAACTAATCCGATCCATTTAATAAATTGATCGATGAAGGAAAGTCGCGATATGAAATGAATGAAGAGAAAAAACATATATACAATCGAACGATTGAACTGTATTAAAATATAACACAGGCACCGATTCGTAGAGAGCTCGGTTATTGGTCGAAAATTTAAATTTGTCGTTAAAAGTAGAAATTTTTAATTTATTAAGTAAATAGATAATCGAAGGTGTATTGCGCCTTATCACGACAAAAGAGTAGTAACCGCGTCGAAAAAGGTATTCTGATTCGGGAAAAGATTGATTGATAATAAACACGCATCTAACGAATTGTTATATCTGCGAACTGATATCGAAAAATGAGCGAAACTGTATTTGAAAAAAAAACGGCGATACAAAGTAGTAAAAAGAAATGAGGACGATTGACCACATAAATAAATAGAAATAAAAAACTATTTTTTTTTTTTTTAAAATTGAGTTATTTTATAATATTACTATTAAAAATTACCAGCATTTCGAATTATCGCGTATAGTTTCAACTGAAATATATGATTTGTTTTTAAAATAGTCTTAAGAAATTAAGAACAAAATTTCGAATACGTACTTTCTATATCTCGCGTCTAGATTCGTACTGCCGTGATTGTGGGCTTGTCTCATCGCAGCCACCAAGTCAGCCATATCTTTACTTAATACTTTATGCGCAATTTCCACCTTAGAACGAGAAAATTAATAAATAAACAAGTTTAGGAGATATCGACTCGATTTTTCTATTTCTTTTTACTACTTAGATATTTGAAATTGTTTTTATTGAATTGGAATTATCATTTATTTAAATTTCGAACATAAAATATTGTGTACACAAAAGTTACTCTTTAATAATAATAATAATAAGGTGCATCGTACAAAAGCTACGATGGCATAATTTCGGAAAAATTGAAAAAATCTGGCACGCAATAAAAAGGGAAAAAAACCAAATAACGCAAAATTAAGCTGGAAAATTAATTAGAATTAATTTACTTAATACGTAAACAAACATACAAAATTAAGAAAAATTTAGTTAAAAATCGACACGTTTTGGGTATATCGAGAAATTGTTTTTATATTGTTTCTTTATTTACCGTTACTGTAATTTTATCATCTTCAAGAACTTAGGTAAAATATAACGATGTTAGTGATATCCGTGTAGCAAATAAAACTTTAAACAACGAAAAATCACTAAACTTTTTTATATATCTATAAAAAAGTCACAAAACCTAAATCTTTGCGATTTTTTATGAAAAAGTCTAGTGAGTTAAATTTTTTTTTTTTTAAAAATTACATTCCATACTTTTCAAAGAATAAAACCTCGTTCGATTCCGCGAAATACAATATTTTTAAAAAGTAATATTGTCTAGCAGCCGGTAATATTAGAACATACTTTCCAGGTTCGTGTAATAAATTCCGGAATTTAAAAAACGAAATTTTCTACTTCATGTAAGTTCTTTAAATTTATTCAAAGTTACAGTCAAATGTGTATATATATATTGTATGGACTTGTTTTCATTTGCTTAGTTTTATATATTCTATATTACTTCCTCTCTTTTTTAAATATACTCATTTGTTCGCTTTCTGTTTGTCTCAATTCCTCTTTTATATACTTAATTCCTAGTTCCCTTAAATATGTTTAAATTATTTTTAACTATCTTATTCAGGGAAACAAATTATAACACTATGCATGTAAATAAGCTATTTAATAGTAACAATTATATGCACGAAATTGAAATTAACGCTAATAATCACATGCCTAAAATATTAAATTTTCATTACTTGCAATTATTTTACTTTATGTCGATATAGAATTAGAAGATAAGGAAATTCGAATGGTGGACGAATATCGCTTTTAATTGAATCGCAAATAGAACGTTTTTATATTAATTAAAAATTCAAATACTTTTGTCTTCTACCTTCACGTTATACACACAGACACACAAATATATATATATTGAGATGTCTGTATTCTACCCGGGAACGTTCTCAGCTATTTCCCCTGTCGCTGATTTCGAAATATTCACAGTTCTTGTAATTATTTCTAACGGATTATTCTACTTCCTAGTCGAGCTCAAAATGTTGACGCTTTCTGTCTTTCCAATTTTACAGATTTCTCACGTGTCTTTCTCAGTTCAAGATAGAGACATCGAGTCCTAAAATAGGAGTAGAAATAATCGCTAAAAATCTATTACTTTTCATGCCTCATGTGACGAAGTTAGCAAGAGCAGCTTTTCCCTCATTGTCTAATTCTGTTTTTCTTTCCTAATCGTCGAATCAGATCTAAACTTAGAGAGTAATTTGAGCATGCGCACTTTTTTATTTTTACTCGCCTTGTAATCTAGGGGTGTTTCAGCTTGAACGACTATTATTATTATTATTGTGCGACAACAGTTCGCTCATCTCAAACTAGCTTTTGACAATAACAATCATAATAATTACTGTAACGATGCGTACGTAACGTTTGTAACTAATACGATAGTGAACGTCGAATTAAACTTTAATACTAAATAAATAAATTAATGAAGTATTCTATTTTGTCATTATATCGATATTAATATTAAATATTGTTCCTTATTTTGTATATTGCCAAATGACATAGTATTTGTATCGAGTGATCTTTTTGAGACACATTCAACTATATAAATACAACTAAATTTGTTAAAACATATATATAATTTTTTAATTCCTAAATTTATTATCGTTTTTCTATATCAAGGTGAACATACGACGATCGACGTGTATATATATATATATATATATATATATATATATATATATATATATATATATATATATGTATGTATATATATATATATATATATATATATATATATATATATATATATATATATATGTATGTATATATATATATATATATATATATATATATATATAAATTTTCGTAACTTGCTAAAAAAAAGTAAAACGTTTCTTTCGATAATTCGGAATTAAATTTTTTGGTGTATCTTCTAAAATTTGTTTGAAAATTTTATAAATCAAACAATAGAATTAAGTCCATTGGCTCGCTGTCTGTTCATAATTTTTTAAAGATGGATCTTATTTATTTTAAAACGATATCTTGTTCATAACCATTTCCTTTATCATTTACATATTGGCATAACATTTTTTTCTGTGACATACGGAGAATATCATGTTTTCTCATAAATTGTCAACTCACCTGACAAAGTAAAACAAAATTACAAATCAAAAATTGTCCAATCTCGAAATTTCATTTTTCTTTAAAAAAAAAAAAAAAAAACACTAGAAATTCCGCTTACTGTTATAGGAAAACTTATAAAACTAAATAGAATTAAACATTCTTCAAAAACTAGTGCAAATCTCGTCATATGTGCATTTACTCCGTATACTTCGAAAGGAAAGTAAAGTCCCACCAAACCGAAAGTTGGCAAGAGATGTAGCCCACGTCAGCCTGAATATTGATAGATGACCGGTCAAACGGCGCATACTTGTCAATCCAATACGGTGTGCTTTGCTGTTGTGTTCCTCGACTTCTTTGCAAGCTGATAATCATTTACCGACGACGGATAGATAGATCAGTTGGCTAGAGGATGAAAAATTCGAGCTTATATATATTTATAATTACCTCGTTATAAGCGGATTCCGGAAAAAAAGGAATGCAACAATCTACGCTGGTTAATAACGCACGTAATTCGAATCCAACCTTTGTGACTAGTTCTAAATATTCTGAAATACGATTTTGTTGTACACCTGAAAGTTGAAATTAAGTTCGTGTCTATATTGTCAAAAATATATAATGAAAAATCTTAGCACGAATATACTACTTTTTTTTTGCAGATTTCTATTTCAGTTTTAATATTTTGTTAATAAGTTAATAGAAAAATAAATTGAAATTAAGTTCGTGTCTATATTGTCAAAAATATATAATGAAAAATCTTAGCACGAATATACTACTTTTTTTTTGCAGATTTCTATTTCAGTTTTAATATTTTGTTAATAAGTTAATAGAAAAATAAATCATAAAATTCAGACTTGAAATAATTTTTTAAAGAGATGATTTTTTTCTTCTAAAAAACGAAACTTTAATATACGAGAAGCAGAAAGTTATTATTTAGTTAAGAATGTAAAAAGATATAAATATTTTTTTTTTTTACTTTCTCGTAATAAGGCTATTTCAATCGGATAAATATGTAAAGTAAATGTGCACGTGATTTAACGTAGACATTAAATATAATTACGAGAAATATATCGATTATACGTAACCAGGGGGGAAAATATGCATTTAAAAAGGAGGAAAAAGGGAAATAAATTTAAAATATATAAATATGTATGGTACATTCGTATGTAATGATTTTCAATTTAAAATAGTTAATTTTATTCAGCCGCTTTGTATATATCGAAATTATTACATTCATATATTTATAACAAGTATAATATCGCAAATTTCAACCATACATTTATAATGAGTATAATATCACAAAGTTCAGTGTGTTATCAAAGTTAAAAGCTAATATAACTCCAGGTTTTGACAAAATAAGAAATGGACAAATAAAATTTGTTGGTTCGAATCTAATAAAATTCCGGACATATTATTTATATATGGTTTTGAAAGAACAAAAAATCGAACCCTACTTTATAAAAAAAGTAATAAAAATATAATAGAGAACTATAGATCAACCTATAATTTTATTTTATTTTTTTTTTTTTTTTGCAAAAATAATAGCGAAAGGAATTCAAAAATGAGAAGTTATTAATTAAACAGGCAATTCTAAGAAAATGTTTCTCTACTACTACGTCACTTATTTGTTATAAATCAAGTCATAATAAAAAACTCGAGGAAATACTAGACAACAGCATGTTTAGCTTTTGTGGACGACTCTCAGACGTTCGATTCCGTAAAGGATAAATTTCAACTAAATTAGAAATCAGTGGATTATCCGAAGATAATAATAGTAGACACGTAAACAAAAGTAGAAGCGCTAATACTTATAGAAGAAAAAAAAAACAAAACATGGAAGTACTTTTATATCCGAAAAGGGACGAAGCAAGGTGATCCGATATCGCCATTATGATTTATCTGTGCTTTGAAAAAAGTATTTAGGAAACTAAATTGGAAAAAAATTGGGCATTAAAGTGAACGTGAAATTTCTAAATAATCTACGTTTTGCGGACGATATGGGAGCGATAGAGAAAAATCTAGCTCAGCTAAAAAAAAGATGATCCACGTACGAATATAGATAAAACAACGAAAAAATAAAAATTGAAATAGAATACGGAGATGAAATATTTTATTTAGATGAAAGACAGAATTGGGAAATGTGATTAAGAGAGGTACGCAGAAGAATATCATCAGCTAAACTAAAATATCAGAATGTGAGATGTATGTGTTATTTGACGAAATGATAGAATCAGAAATACATTTACAAGAGGAAAATTTGAAAATACGATAAACTTTGTCAATGAATGTAACAGGAAAAAGTAGGTTTAGGTTGGTCACGTTGTGAGATTGACGAATAATTGATATATTAGGAGCAAAGAAAAAGACGGGATAACTAATAAATTTATATATAATAAACGATACGAGAGAATTGTGTGAATGAATGGGCAAGGTTGACGGAGGCTTTTGCTCAGAGTATGGACTTTTAGTTTTATTGTTAATTTCGTTATTACACACTATATATATATATCTAACCAGGGCTTCTATTATTATTTATTTTTAATCTAATAGACAAATTATTACCACATACATAGATCGAAGATATTTACAAACCTTGCGAAAGTGTCATAACAGCTCTGACTACGTTCGTCGTACATTCGTAAACCGCGTCATTGCTACGATCAAGATCAGCCGTCGGACCGGGTTCCATTTTCTGTTAACGTAAATAATGAAAAATAATCAGGCGTATTTTCGAATTCGCGCATTTTAAAGAAAATAATTTCTCGTTTTACTCGGTATTCGTACTTTTTTTTTTTTTTGACTTAATATACGCGTATAAATAGAATAATTACAATCGATGTGCAAAACGTTATTAATACTAAAAATGTAAAGTCGCGTGTAACGTTGCGAGATATATTTCTACCTTCACAATAACTATCTTGTCTTCGGAAGTTTTCGATCGAGATTGAGATCTATCCGAGCATTCAGAATTATTATTAGTAGCATAGCCGGGAGGAGTTATAGATCGACGATCGTCTAACGAATCGCTGTCGGATAAATTCACCGCTATCGACAAGCGTTTATTCTAAAAAACAAAAATATTACAAATTATTAAATTTTCGACTGTTTAAACTCGAATTTATTTATTTATAAAATAGAAAATCGTAAAAGCTATAATTTAAAGCGAACGACATCGTTTAAATTACTATAATACACGAATTTAAAATTACATCAACGTGATCGGCTGTTTCGAACGGATTTAAAATTCTCGGAAGTAATCTGGGACGTAAAAATAGAAATTTATAAACAAATTTATACGAATATAAACCTGTATCGAATTTATTGAATCGGTAAATAATTAGGTAGAAAACATTTTAGGATAATGGTTAAATAAGTCACTACGTAAATAAACGATAATTCCAGGTTATTTAAATTATAACGAATAGTAGGACGATTTCGTAATAGCAGCACTCGACCAAACGATAGAGTGCAACTTCTTATACAACGGTATCCATCCCCGTTCCAGCGAAATAAATTCGACATTATCGTTTCCCATCTTTATTCGTTCTTCCCGCAGAATTTCGTAATTTCTAATCATCAATCAGTAGGATCAGCATCCATTATGAGGTTATCCTCCTTTCGATAATAACGTGTCTTCACTGATGCTCGTTATAAATACAGATTGCATGCCAAAAAACTTAATAATTATCTCGAATACGAAACAGGTATAATTAAAAGAGTAGATCATAGCAAAAACAAACAAAATTCGAAAAACAAGTTTTCGTACCGTGAAAACGATATTATTCGCCCCGACGAGTATGAACCGGTTTAACTTTAATACGGTTAAAAGACTACAAAACTTTTCGGCTATTAAGTCATTTTCAAGCGTATAAAAATAAAAATTATAAAAAACAGCTGAAATGTAAGAAAATTAGATATTATCAAAGTCCGAACTTTGTTAATAAACTAACCCGATGGTAAATGCGTGGTAAACAACACATTCAACCCAGCGTGTACATAATTATCTATAACCACATACAACAACCAATCGGAATGATTCATACTCTAGGTCTATCGAAATTCGCCATTGAATTTAATAAAAATTATTTTTACCCCTTTCCTCTATTATTTCCACTTTTTCCAGTAGTTTTATTTTCTCATAATGTTTTCCTATATGTAAACTTTTATAATTTTGATGTTACTATTCTCGGTTTTAATTTTTTATTTCTTTATATTTTCTAAATTACGATTTTTCATTATTGTTCGAATATGAATTTAAATGGTTCTTAAATCTTATTGCGAATTATCAGCCAGTTTCTTTTATGCATGTTTTTTCAAATTGATTGCAATTTAATTTATATAGGGTGATACCATGATTATCATAAATAAAGATAAGTATTTAGAGAAAATGTGCAATTTCATTCATAATAGTGATTTAAGGCAACAGTTAGCTTTAATGAAATTATCAAAAAAGAGTAAAAATCTATCAATCAAAGAGAATTTTGGATGACATTTAGCCATCCGAATAGCCACTGCTGCTTTTCACACCAGCCTTACAGTCAGTCTTAACAGCGAATCGGTATTACTCCCTTTGTGTTTCCGAATGCAACTCTTGACAGATAACTTTCTCACATCCATACTTATCTCCATAAACCTACCGTTTAATGATCTTCTGTACAATACTTCCAAGTCGCAGTCAAAAACTATGCAATAAACAATAGGTTCTTATCATAATTTCCTCGCATTAACAAATTTATTCTTAATAGCCTGCTTCTTCGAATATATATACATACTTTGGCTTATACAACTCCTCCATATTAACTTGAACCTAATCCATATTTCCAATTTTTCATGCCCAACCCGCCGTGTACTCCGAACCTATATCATTCTTGAAATCTCCAAATATAAGAACGCTGTTTTACCGATGGCTCTAAATCTGGACGACATGTGGAGTTTGCCTTTTTGATAGCCCGGTCACTCATCGCGTTCGCCTTCCCAAATATTGCTCCATATTCTCAGCTGAATCCTTTGCTATTTTCAAGTGTCTGGAGTTCCTGTTCGCGGTTCAATTTCCTAAATTCCTCATCCTCTCTGATTCACTTAATGTTTTAAAGTCTCACCCGAAACTTTTATACGGACAATGCAGTTTTACAACACATACTACGTCTGCATGATCTCCGTATTAGGTCTGAAGTTTCCATAGTTTTCATTCGGATTCCCAGCTACATCAGTCTCCCCGAAATGAGACTGTCGACCGAGCTGCCTAGCCGTCCTTGTTTCCACCCAATTCCGCACTCCTCTCTGTTTTTCTAGCGGCGTAAAATGTTTCCTGAATTCTCTAATAACCAACGAGTGGAAGTCTAACAAAACAAACTCTTTCCTATTAAATCTAATCTACTATCTCAGTTGTTATTTCCTTTCCGATCAAGAAAGAAAAGTGTTATCCTTATCGGACTTCGAATATTTTAATCAAATCTTACCCATTCCTATTTTCTTCAAAGCAGTCGGTTTTGCGAAATGACACAACTGCTTATTCCCCATATACTACCGTCTTGACATGTTCACACCTAGAACCCCACACAGCCTTCCCCTTCCTTACCGCAATTATTATCTGAACCTACCGACCATATCTGTTTTCTCCTGTTCCTGAATTTACTGAAATAATAATAACCGTAAAAATGAGCATAACAAAAGTAATCACTTAAGCATATATATAAAAATCTCACTGAAATGAATCCGAAAGCATCAATTTTAACAGGAATAATAAAATTGCACGTAGAAAATAAACACATTACACCACCGGGATAAACTGGGTTAACACACTAGTTTATAAAATTTCAAGAAATATAGCAAATTTTTTAAAAGAAAATTACGAATTTGAAGATAAATATTACGAATAATATAGAATAGATTGTTTGAAAGAAGGAAGACAGGGAAATTTTATATCATAACGTAATAAAATTTAACTAACTCGAAACTGGAATTCTTCAATAAATATTAAAGAAATTTCGTTGAACTTAATTTTACTATATATCTCGATATTGCAGCCCTGACTAGCTTATTTTCTTGCGAATCTCTATCGACCGACAAATTGGAACAATATTAGAGAATTTCGAAATAGGTCAATTTAAATTAGCAATAACTTCTCAATTTTATAATAAATGCTATATTTTTGCACAGAAGTGTATATTCGGCGTGTAATAGGTATTTTTTCATTCTTTGATATATTTGTTTTTCTTTTATACGTTCGAGTTTTCGTTTTCATTCGTAATCTGTGGGGCGATTCATTGTGATCGGTTAGAAGATTTTTAACTTTAACACAATGTAGTATTACTGATTATGTATTTTAATTGTGTGAGGAATGTAACGATTTAAAACAAAAAAATAAACAATAAAAAGTAGTTACAATCGGTAAATTTCGTATTAAAAATACTTAAGGTTAGTTTATAATTAAATCTGTTATTTCAAAATATTCGACATCTAAATTATTTTCTTACATTTTATTTTTATCATTTTTTATTTACGTACACTCGAAGATGGCTTAATATCTTTTTGATTTTTAATACAAAATTTAATATTTTTTTTTTTTTTAAATATCGTCTTTTTTATTGTATGTTAAATGAAAATATGTGTATATAGTATACTGTACAAGTACGGTTGTATATTTGTGGGAATATAGATTTATTTATAAATAGTTCGCATCCACTGACGTTACTCAATTTTATTTTGATCTGATTATGTGACGTAATAAGGAACGTATAAATATTAGGTGTTTTTAAAATTATGAAACGCTTGTAATTTTCTCCAAAAATGCGTCACTCTATGAGAATAATTTATCGCTCGAAGATAAGAAGAATCGATTATTATTAGGACACGCCCCCCCCTATATTATATTACTACACGCGGTTATTAAAACGGAACTGCGAAAACAATTATGCCAAGTACTTAAAAAAAAAACAAAAAACTATAATCATAGAACACGTCTATCTGCATGAAATCATTTTTCATATGTACATGTGTGTGTGTGTGTGTACACGAGCTATTATAAGAAGTGTCGAAAGACAATAATACGGAAAGAATCATTTTTATTATATACGTGTGTGCATGTGCATGGGTGTGCGCGTAGACGAGCTATTATAAGAAGTATCGAAGACGATTCAAATCAGTCGATTCCTAACCAAGTTTGTTTCTTCTTCAGCTAGCCAACGACTATCCTGTTCAGACTGAAGTTGCTGCTGTTTCAGCCTCTGTTCCAATAACTCCATTTCACTATCGTCTTCATTTCTACTATTTTCAACATCCATTAATAATCTGTCATCGTAACCGGAACATTCGCCCTAATAAAAATAATCGAAATTACATTATTTTAATTGTTTGATGTATATTTTAACGCGAGGGTCACGAAGAGCTATTACCTGAAGTCACACACACACACACACACACACACACACACACATATATATATATATATATATATATATATATATATATAAATATTTTATGGGACACGGAAGTCTGTGACATGAAAAAAAATAGAGTGGGGAAGGTGAGATTTCAGCCGGTATGTCAATGTTTGTGCAGTGATAGTATTTCGTCATGACGAATGAGTGGAGCCCGGAATATCGTACGGTGCGTGGAGGCGTTTTTTAAGAGTCGGCAATCTTACGTGACTATGATTCGCGCGTTTCGAAAACATTTCTCAATTCAGCCGTGTAAATCAGCGCCAACTGAAACAACCGTTCGTTTATAGGTTAAAATCTTTCGCGAACAAGGTGCTGTTAATAATAAAATAATGCAGTCGTTTCGAATATCTGAAAACATCGAGCATGTGTGTCGCACTGAAAAGTAGTCGGCGAAGATCGATTCATAAACACGTTGTTATTCTGAACATAAGCGGAAGATCATTCTCCGTGATGACTTACATTTTCATCCATATAAAACGTTAATGATTCAAGACCCGATTACAGTTTTGCGAACGCGTGTAACGCGATATCGAAAATAATCAGTTTTCTTTAAACCAAATTTTTTTTCACCGACGAAGCTCATTTTTATCTGCATCGTGATGTGAATAATCATAATATGCGTTACTGGAATGGCGAAAATCTGCATATAGTTCGGGAGAAACCTCTTTACTTTACGAAAGTAACCGTATACCTTTAGTTCGTTTTTATTAAGACGATCGACGGCGAGTGCTATCGATAAATATTGAATGAGTTTCTAAAAAAGAAGAGAAAACTATCGTCTACATGGCTTCAGCAGGATGGCGCCACATGCCATATGACAAGGGAAACAATGGAATTGCTAAAAAAAAAACCAATATTTACGCGACCGAATAATCTCGCGTAGATTCAATTACACCTGGCCGTCGCGTTCACCCGATTTGTCGTGTTGCGACTTTTTTTTATGGAGTTATTTTAAGTGAAAAGTGTATGAGACTTTGCACAGCTCCGAACTAATATTGAACGTGAAACAGCCCAAATTTCCATCGCTATGAGCAAAATGTTGTTCAAGAAGTGAGTCGAAAATTGCGCCCAAATAGAGGTAATCATTTAAGCGAAATAATTTTTAAGGCGGAACGATTATGTAATATGTGTTAATTTAGAATCAAAATTGATAAAATTCTGCGTCTTTTTGTGTAACGAAAATTCTCTACGATTACATTGAAATATGTTAGATCTCCGTGCCCCACCCTGTATATGTTACATACCCAGCCATTCTAGGTTTGCATATATATGCAAAATACACAGACATTATACATACACACACGCATATATAATATAGTTAATGAATAACTATTAAAATTATTGATCTTGAAATATGGTAATTTTTTTTTATTGTTTTAAAAAATATTTCAACGTTTATTCAAACTTTAATATAACAGTGGGAGCAATATTAATACGATGATACATTGAGAAAAGTGGAAAAAATAACTACCGAAATAAAATAGGTATACCGCGACTGACGAAATTGTTTATTTATGCAGAAAATTTTAATATTTGAAATTTTACGAATTAATGTAAGTTTAATAATTTAAAGAGGTAATTTTTATTAACAACGAAAAAATTTTGACACAATTATTTTAGGCGCGTTGTGATATAATTTAAAAAACAACGAAAAACATGTAACCATTCATATAAAAATTCAAATGTCAATTTCGAACAGTTTTCAAGCACCTACATTAATTTAACACACACACACACACACACACACACACATATATATATATATATATATATTGACGCCAAAAATTTCTTTTATAATATATAGATTTCGTGTATAACACACACGCATAACGTGCGTTCTCATTCGGTAATTATTATAGGCAAAAGCTTCATGCATTAATCGTGTTAACCATAGCGTGTATATAACCTATTAATGTGAAAATTTTAAATTCTCGAACAAAGTAAAAGTTGATTATTTCATGCAAATACGATCGATACATTAAGCAAATAATAAACGAAAAACCGTGTCCAGTGCTTGAATGCGTACAACTTATTTAAGTATTATTAGTAAAAAATTAATACCGTACAAAATAATAAAAACTTTTTATATGTTAAAAAAAAAAAAATGAAAATTGCCTACAACTACCAAGTTGGATGCACATATATATGAAAGTAAGATAAAGAATACTTGATAAGTGATAAGGATGATTAAAAATTCGAGGAAGAAAAGGATTACAACAAATGAAAATTATGCGATCTAATATTAACGTAGTTAGACTTAAGTTGTTAAAAAGTTTTAAAAAAGATAAATTTTTACACATCGGTTAAATTATATAAAGAAATTTAGATAATGCAACTGGTTGCAAATAACTTGCAAGGGATTTTTATAAGAATTCCACATAGTCCCCCGCTCTAATGACTCAAATGTAGGCAATCGGCAATACAACACTGGAAGGAAATCCTTCTTTTGTTCATTTGGAGAATTACTATCGTTCTTTTCTTTATTTTGATTTAAACACCAGCGTGAAATAGTATCAAATTTCTAAGTGAAATAAAACATACGACGGGCGTGATATATTCGTTTAAACGCGTGTATATATTTCTAATATACTAACACCGTTCAGATCGCCGAATAGCGAACATTGAACAAAAATAAATAAAAACAGTTTTTTTATACGGTATCGAATTAAAATATGCACATATATTAAAAAAAAAAACAAACAGTGGGTAATTAAGAGTTTCGCTGGCTGTATCATCATTCGGATCAGAACAAACATATGTATTAATTAATTATTTCACTCATAAAACGACATACAATAATCTAATATAAATAAAAGCATTTAAATTATCATATCGTTTATTCGTCGTAGCAAACATATGCCGGTTAAAGTCTAAACAAGATAAGTTTTAAAATCTTACTAACGATAAAATAAGTATTATAAATAATAAAAGGAAACGCATTATCGGATAACGATATAACGAGTACAGCGAATGCGGAGGCTAGACATGTAGAGTCATCGATTACTTTAAATTATCAGCACGAAACTTTTTTTTATGTAAAGAAGACTTCGGAGTCTTAATTGTCTATTCTACGTTGATTTTTTTTTTGTAATTGGGGTATTCAACAATAATTCAACAACACAAGTTTCGCAGCTTTCTATAAGCACTGCCGGGAATTGAAATAAAAACTCTACGTATACGTTTAAACTTGATCGAATTATAGCGATGTAAATTAGTTTTTGTTGACAGTATTGAAGATATGATTCAAATATTAGAGTTCGTATGCTTTTGTACGCATTGTTCATAGTAAGATTTATGACTCGTCAAAGTGAACCGAAAATCCGAGTTAATCCTTAACCTTGGTTCAAGGAATACATGCACCATTAAAGATATTAGATACAGATGTTGGAAATCTTGTAAATAGTATAGCATCAGTTTTATCCGCGTTAAATCGTAAATTTCGTTTTTTTTTTTTATAAACCACTCGATAGATTATATTTCAATCGGAAAACATATTTTAAAATTTAAAACAAAATATCACTTTAGTCATTTTATTTAATACAAAGTATTATTAAAAAATGTAAAGATTTATCATAAATTTATATATACATATATCATCATCAGTGTATCAACCTGTAGGCTTTTCCATCTGACTATGTCGCAAGTTTTCTTTTTTAATTCCGGATAAGTCGGTATTCCACTTTCTTTCGATGAATGTTGTTCGTGGGTTTTCCCCCATTATCTTGTCATCAATAACATGTTTCCGGATATTTTGATAATGGCGTAAAGCATGATATAGCTACTTAAGTCCCCTCTTGCGGATATTTTGTAATATACTTCTTTGTTTTGTTTAATATTTCTAGTACTAGGTTGTTGTTCATTTTCTCTACCCAGCTAAGTTTCTATAGACGCCGTCAACACCACATTTCAAAGGCTTCTAATTTGATCTCTTTGCTTCATTGTACATATTTCGGCTCCATATATAGCTGACCATACCAAAGTTTAATGGACATTGTTATTTATGTAATAAGTGAGTATTTAAAAAGATTTTCCTTTTCTTATTGCTATACGGTTGTTAACATATTTGAGTGTTTTTACTCGTTCAATTATTTCTTCTTTCAATTTGATCTTTATTTCTATTTCTGTACAACTTTGGCATGGCTTTCCATTGGCATTATACAGTGTACGTTTTTGAACACCAGTATCTCGTTTCAAAAACTGTTTTTTTTTTCTTTCTATAATCCATAAGATTTTTATTTAAGTCATCTTCAATTTCAGCGCATTGCGACTCCCAGGATTTTCCTTTAGGTTTCTTATATTCCCTATTTATGCTAATTTTAAATGTATTATATTTTCTTTAGTTATTGATTGTAGGTTTCGGATTTCTTTTATCATCCATCATCTTTAGGATATGGTTCGTTATCCATGATTTGCATTGTTTATTTTGCTTTCTTCCTACTATTTTTTCTGCTGCTCGAATTATTGAATTCTTTATCTTTGACCAATTTTGTTCTTCTATTCTCATAAGTTTTTATAACTAATTTCTGTAGACTTACTTTTAATCGTATATTCTTTTAGTTTTGTCAGGTTCCACTTGGTTTATTTTTTAAAACAAGACGTTTAAAACTGATACGTAAGTTTTACTATAGTGTGGTGCTCTGCATTCATCGACACCTGCATATGCGAAGCATTTTATAGCTTGATTTCTGTAACGTTCTTTTACTAATACGTAATTGATACGAGCTCTTCTGGTGTTATTTGGTGCTTTCCAAGTGCAGTTGGCACACCGTCAATAAATTTAAAATCTTATTTCTTTTTTTAAAATTTTATCGGATCAGCTAGTTTTTCGGTTAATTTGAAGATATCGACCGCAGCTAACTGAAATTTGCTTTATCTCGAAATCGCGTCCACTTATAAATATTACGTATAATATTAAAAGAAAAAATTAATTCTACATTTTTAATTAAAAAATAATACAAATCAATAACGAATAATTTACATTTAACGACAGTAAATAAACGAACGCTAAGTATCGAGATTCCGACATTTATATTTATGGAAGATAAAGCAGCTTAAACGCTTGCGTGCAGTTTCTGGTCTGTAAAAATCGTAGAAAAAAAGTCATTAGAACGAAAGAAACACGTAGTAGTAAATCATCTGGAATACCATCGTAATAGGTTAAGAATTAACGGCGAGATAGGTATTAAAAGTATCTATTACTTCTACTACGATTCAAATATTTAGACTAGCGGAGTGGGAATTTAAATTGAAGCGTCATTACGTAACAAACGGATAGAAATAACGGGTAATGAAAATTCAACCTAACGATGTAAACTAAAGAACCGGGTTGGATTATTTGTTGATTACCGATAGAAAGAAGTTAATTCTTCGTTTATTTTTAAAATTTTCAAGCAATTAACGACCTGATTATTTACGTAAGATTTTAAAACCGAAGGTAACGTATACTTTAAAAATAGAAGACTTAATTCATCTTTCTCGATGATCATTGAATCGCAATCCTGAAGACCGGTTCTTTTATTTACATCGTAAGGTCAAACTTTTATTGCTCGCGTTGTTAGTTTTTTCGTTTTAATTCCGACGATGGTGTATTTAGTGAAGGTCTAGTTATGGATAATTCTTTCTCATTTTCATTATGTTTTCTCGTTATTTTTAAGAATTGGAGATTCATTCTTAATCGCCGTCTAATTATTTCCGTCTCCGCGCGCATCGTCTATCCAATTATAGTAAATTAATATTACCTCCTTTTCCTCCCGGCTATTTTATTTTCCCTTTTACAAAAGATTTAAAAATTTTTAAAGCTTTTCTACCTCGTTCTACTGTTTACATCCTGTATTAATAACGACTGGTCTGAATTCCTATCTAAACAGATGGATCTAAAGCGATCAAATAGGTGGTGCAACTTTTGTTATTCATTCCTTCAAAATGATGAACTTTTACTTTTTATAGAATTTCTTCCATCTTCGATGCAGAAGTAGTAGCTACCGTTTATTCCCTTCGTTTCATAAACTAATAATGTAAAAGAAATTGTTATCGTTTCAGGAAGTTGTCGCTTTACGCGTTTTCACAACCTTCATTCACTCTTATAATATTTAAAATCGCGATTATATTTCTCTGCTAAGGTGTGTCGCAGTCTTTATTAAGTTTGTACGGATCCAATTTCTCGTTAATTATTATCTCTTAGAGTATTCACTGCTTATACACAGTGCATTGATTTTTCGTACAGTATTAAAACTGCCTACAAGCAATACTAGAAAGCGATATTTCCTATTACAAATTGCTTCAGACAGATCTTCATACAAATGCAAGTTAACCAACTTGGCCGATTTACAATACGCACATGTAGACTACGATTTGCGAAAAATTGTCTCTCTTCTTCACTATTTTAAATGCACCTTATCCTCTTGCCCTTATTTACACGTCCTGTAGATATCCATGTTAAAGTCACCATTATCTCTTTTCTTGAAACCTATCGCGGGCACACCTTAATTGAAATAAAATAAAATAAAAAATAAAATCAAAAACCTACGTGTATTATTATGAATAAATTTCGCTATACCGTATAAAAAATGTTTTCATTTTACACTTTAGAAGCCAATTCTACGCGTCAAAAAATTACGTAAGCTCTAATTTATTATTCATTCGTGCCTGAAAAATAGATTTCTCTCTTATAAGAAATTAAAATATATCAGGTAGCGTTTTTTCGTCAAAAGACTAATAAATAAAATTCGTCTAGCAAACCTCGATTAAACAGCGATCGGATGTGGTCGTGACGAACGAAGTAGAATCGACCGACCTACTCATCCTTTGACCGGTCGAATAGGCCTGTTGTATTCCGATCTTTTTCTGCGGCGAATTAATCGATACAGAACGATATTTACTATCGTCCTCGACAGAGGTCATCGAACGGTATCCGCTAATGTCGACGGTTTTACCGCGATTATCAACGAACGTTTTATGATTACGATGACTATTATTATTATTATTATTATTATTATTATAACAACGATGACGAGACGTTTTTCTATCGCCGCTATTATACAACCTAGTACCGCTATTATTACGGCGATAAACTTTTACTTCATTACTACTACTACTACTACTATTATTACAACTACAAGAACCAGAACCGAAATTCCTAGGCAGAGATTTGTTAACTATTTTATACGGCATCGTGTCGTTATTTAAATGATCGTTATTGCAACGTTCGATCGATCTCGTTAATTTAACGTTAATCGGATTATTAGTGATGTTATTAACGCTAGCGAGTGAAGTTAAACTTTGCAAAGAATTATTTCCGGTCGACGAAATAGTTTTATTATCGGCGTTGTTAATAACAGCCGCGTCGTTATCGTATTCGAAATTAAAGCGACCATCGCCATCGTCACCGTCACCGACCGAATGATTATTTTCTTTAATAAAATCTACCGCTATCGTATTAAAAGCTGACGCCGGAATAGTGTAAACGGAAGGATTTAAACCGCGACATTCATTTTCTCTCAACAGATGTTCCAATACCTCGGCATTCTGAGCGACGATATAAGTAGAAACCGGAGCGGTCGTTATCGGAATACCGTATTCGGAACCGAAACAATTGTTATCGAAGTCTAACGTATCGTTGTTATGACAACGTGACGGTTTCGGCGGTGGCAACATGTCGTCCGATCCGGTAGAACCTGAAAAACGGATGATAACGAAATTTTAATCTAAAATATTTTCGCCACTTTCGTTAGAATTCGATTGATGTTTTTTCTTATTAACGTTAATTTATAACTAAAACTAGTCGATAATGTACTCTTTCAATTTTAATTTGAAAAGTTTAAAAAGTAGTGATTTTTTAAAAAATAAACAACAAAAAAGTAGTTAAAATTTTTTTTTTTTTTTTAATAAACAAAAGCTTTTCGGTTTTAGAATATAAAAAATAATTTATAAAAATATACAAAAAAAAAAATATTACTTAGATATACAAGTTTTAAAACAGTATTTTTAAATATCTGACAATGAATGCGGTGAACAACACAATCAACAATCGGCAATATAAAATTTATACACAACAATAAGCAAATAAAATCAAAATAAAAACAATACAATATAAAATTTATACAAAATAATAAGACAATATTCAACATTTTATCCACTAACTATCGTATATACCATTTTATTTTCAATCAATCTTCCTTACCGATTTTCGCAATTTGACGTAAAAATCGCAAACTTACGTACTTATGCGGGACAGCAACCAGAAACATTACGTATGTTTCGGTAATTTAAAAAGTTTTTAAATTTCTCGACAAATATCGTAAATAAATAAAGCGTAAAAAATGAATTAATTAAATTATCAGCGCCCCGTCGTTATAACAAATAATAGGAATAAGAATGTTGGCCCTTGGAGCTTTCAGATTTACTACAATAGTTAAACTTTATTCTCGAGCAGGTGAGTTACCGCCTGATCTACAAGTCTGTTACTAAATTTTGATGTTCGTTTACACTCGATTCCAGACTTGCATACAGAATCAACAGCATTTGCATCTTATAATCATGCAAAATATATTATCCATCACAAAACCCGATTTTATTTAATTTCAATTCACTTACAGCAATTTACAAATCTGTACAATCAAAAGTACCACCGTGGTGTTCCAATATCCAGACAGACACGTTGCTTACAGAAACAAATACTACCACACCTAACTCCAATCTATCGTCGAAATTCAACCAACTACTGGCTAAATATAATAACTTTATATTTTCCTACACCGATAGTGCTAAAAAATACGATAATTGTGGATGGGCTTTGGTCCATGAAAATTTTACGGTTCATGTTCCTCTTCCGTCAACATTCAAACTTAATAATTTGCACAGACTTCTCTAAGTGCTGTCGAACGTACACAGCGCCACTCAGAAGAAAAACAACACTAATTCATGAAATTGATCGTGGAAAAATGTCATGGTTAGAAAAACCAGATCTACATAGTATGGATTCCAATCTAGGCATCAGCGTGCGAGCCGACAAAGTAGCAAAATTATCGTGCTTTATGGAACCTATTCCGAAAATTTCAATACCGCTAGTGATATTCAAGCGCTCCTCATATCCGGTATTCAAAAGCAGTGGATCCAGAGATGGGGCAGCATTCCAATGGAATCAAATTCTCTTCGTCTTCTCAGAACAGCTCCACAACCATTAGTGATCAATACCTGGAAGACGAAATAAAGTAGTTTTGTCTCGCCTTCGCATGGGTTATACCATGTTAACACACGTTTATTTGCTGCAACATGTGAGCCGTCCTCTCTATCATCTTTGTAACACTCAACTAACTTATCCTACACATATTAGTCCTCTGTCCTTTATATACAAATATTCGTTCCTCCCGAAACATGCCTACTTCTCTTCCACTAATCCTTCAAAACATACCTTCTTGTGAAAAAATACTCCTATATTCCCTTAAATCATGCAACCTATATAATCTAAACTAAATGCTCCTTTTTCCGTGCGTCTGGCCTTAGTATACAGCACGGTAATATATATATATATATATATATATATATATATATATATATATATATATATATATAAAATTAAAATAATTCCCGAAAATCGTTCTTAAAGTAGGTAAATAAATAAACATTAAACAAGACGAAATGAGTAAGAATCACTAAATATTTCATAACAATCACAAAGCTTTTCAGCTATTAAGCCATTATCAAATGAACATATAATAAAATGTATAAATATATAAAATATACAGGGTGATCCAGAGGAGATGTCGGTTTTGTTGTTTTTTGTAAATGAAAATTTATTTAAAAACAGGAAAACGAGAGATTTGCTTACAATCATTTGTGGAGCATAATATCGTTCAGAAAACCGCAATTTGCAACAATACATGCTCAGTCTTTACAAAATTGTCGAAGACTTTTTGGAGCATAGATGGCTAAATTTTTGAAATTAGTTTTCAGGTCTTCCGCATCTCGTGGATGTGTTTCGTAAACGCGACTTTTAAGGTACCCCAATTCTTTTCGAAACTCTCTTTGCACCGTCGTGATCGATTCACGTCAAAAATAACGTTCAACGCAAAACGCGCGCTCCTTATAACTATAGGATGTCATGATAACTGAAACTGAATAAAAAACGTGGAGCACGCGGTTTGCGTTGTAGCAGAATTAATAACTGCGCTATTAAAAAAAAAAAACACCCAGATTCTCTGGGTCATCCTATATAAGAAATCAGAAATGTATAAATACTAATTTAGATATATACGAAAATTAAACAAAATGAGAAATATGCCTGATAGTGTAAATACGGTAAACAACACAATCTACTTATCAGAAATATGTAAAAGTACTTATTTAGACATAATTAAAAAAATGAAAAACAGTATTTATAAAATAATTCGATAGTGAATATGTTAAACAACACAATTTCGTAGATCGTGTTGCTTAACATATTTACTATAGGTTTATTTCAAAAATCTTGTCTTTATTTTTTATATATATATATTTAATTATAGATCTAAATAAGCACTTTTACATTTTACATTTCTAATAAGTAGATTATGTTGTTTACCAAATTCGCTATCAGACTATTTTTCACTCTGTTATAAATTGTATATCTAAATTAATATTTTAAATTTGTTATTTCTTATATACTATTACATTTATGTTTTATTATATGTTCACTATAGCCGAAAAGCATTGTGATTTTTATAAAATGTTTAATGATTTCAACTCATTTCTTGCGTATTATTTTTTTAAATCACTACATTCCACATTTGTCAAATTAAATAAATAAACGACTTACTCCACGAATAGCTTCTTCTGTCACCTTTTCTACCTGCTTGCTGTTGTTGCGATCTTTCTTCTAACAAAATTTCACTAGAACAAACAAGTAAATTATTACAATTTTAACTAGGCGTCTGTGGAATATTATAAAAATGAAAAAAAGAAAAAGAAAATAATAATTAAAATTCTAATTAATTATATATATATATAAAAATTATATCTTTCACATCAGTTTATTATTTATATATATATAGAGTCCGAATTTAATACATTAATTTACGGTGAAGTATGGACTTTCATTTTACTTAACAAATATCTTTTATAAAATTTCGAAAAATTATTTAAGTTGAAATTTTATTAAACGATTCGTTTTAAAGATTAAGTACAATTTCTGCGCATATTCGGATTGTAATAAATTATTACTAAAATAACGTTTAGATAAATTCTTCATTCAAGATAACAGTTTTATTCAAAATTAAATTTATACGATTAAAGAATATTTGATCGCCAACATCCCGAGGAAAGTATGACACACATCATAAAACAAGAAAGAATAGTGACCATAAACTTTAAATAATTTGCCATTGTCGAATATTGTATATGCTACCTCTATGCACATCATCTTAAACTTTAAAAAAATACTACAACTTGCTCGGATTAATCAAATTATGAGGTTAATAATAAAATCGTTTTTAATAAATATATTAAGAACCGATTAAGCAGTATAAATCTAAAGCGAATAAAAGAAAAAAACCGCATCGAATGGTTGGAATTAAATATAAATGATCAGGAAAACGCACGAATACGAGAGAAATAATTACGGAAGCAGCAAAATTCTACACAAATTTCTACGGAATAAGAATTTTACCCTCGGGGATAGACCGGATAACAATTGAACAACCACAAGGTGAGCTTTCGATAATACTAAAAGTAGTTAAAAATAACCAAAGCTAGGCATAATACTAGAGATGTTAAAGAAAGCAAATAGAATATCAAGTGTCTAAAGCAAAAGTCGATACTGCAATCGTGGAATGAAGCTGACGTTATACTTATACGCAAGAAATGTTATATCATTAAACTAGATAAATATAAACCTATTACATTACTGTCGCACATATATAAATTGTTTATACGTATAAATAACCAATCGAATAATGAAATACTAACTGCGAGAACAAGCAGGATTCAAATCGGGATACAGTACATATGATCACAGTGATCGAAGTGTAGAAAATCTCGAATTATATACGGCCTCCGCAGATAACTAAGGGGTCCTGTGTAGTTCCAAAGGCACTCAAATAATGCGGTATAGATTAAGAATATATAAATATCATAAATAAGACGTATACAACTCGGTGACGATACAAATACAACTCGTAAATGAACCGGACAAAATACCACTGAAAAAAAAAAAAGGGGATTCAACAAGGCGATACTACGTCGACTAAGCTATTTATCGCACTGCTAGAGAGTATGTTCACGAAAGTCCGTCTATATGTATAAATATTGATGGTGATTGGTAAAATATGTTGATTGTATTCTAAACCGATAGATCTGCCAATAAATATTAATAAGACGAAGATTATGAGTAATATTCTAAAACAAATCAGCATAATATTAAATGGTCGGGAGTTACAACAAGTAGGCCAGCATATATAATTAGATCAACCGATTAGCACGGCTATAAAAACGCTATGCAGGTAGAAATAAAGAAACGAATATCCCTATTAAAATGGACTTCAGTTGTAAGACTAGACAATGTAGCAAGAACATATGCGTAATTTCTTTAAAAAGTAAGGTATACAGGCGATCGATGCTGATATATGATGGAGAAATGTGAAGACTTATATTATGGTACGCAAGACAGATTGATGTTTGGTCTCAAGCTAGTAACGAAATACACGGATCGAAAGTAATAGAATAACACGAGTAGGTCATTTGAACTTAAACTAGGCAGGGCATACAGCTAGGAGAATGGGCAGTAGATGGAAGAAGTATTGGTACATCCTGTGCTTAAAGACGATATGTCAAAAGTTGCCGAACAAAGCTAACAACCGAATGTCGTTGAGGAATTTAGAAAAAGCTTACATTCAACAGTAGATCAGTGTAGGCAATTTTAGAAATACCATAATGTTTGGATATCCAAACGTACGAGATGGTGATCAGACGACAGTGCGAACTGCTAACGATACATAACCGAAACCAATCTTTCCGGAAGGATGCTTAAGGAATCGCGTAAGATTAAGTACTGATTTGAGAAATATAAAAAATGCGACAAAAATTTATATTTAAAATACTATTTAGTCTTTTTTCTGATACATATTTATAATCAATTAAATATTTTTCGAAATACACATAATCAAACGTAATATATTCCATCAAAACGCATTGTTTTACTTACTTCAAGGCTTCTTTAATTTCTTTAAACGAAGGTCGTTTACTCGGTTCGTACGACCAGCATTGCGACATCAAACTGTATAGTCGAGGAGGACATATTTTCGGTAGCGGTAAACGTTCGCCGTTCTCTATTTTACCGATGACGTCATTATTCTTTACATCTTTGAACGGTTTAACGCCTAACATCAATATTTCCCACATACAGACGCCTATGGCGAAATATGAAACAGAAACCAACGCTATATTGTATCTTTCGAGACCGTAATATGTCAATGTCGTTTAAAAATCACAACGCAGACTTTATGGATTTGTATAGTATCATCTTTTCTTTAAATTGAAGCCCATAATTATTGGCAAAATTAGCTTATCTTATAATTTTATACATTTTGTATTTACCGCTTCTGGGAAAGAAATGTAAGTTCATAATCGATAGTTGATTCTAGATATTTAAGTTTAGTACTTGTTTGCATTGCTCGATCGGAAATAATGTTAAGTAGTTTGATATGTTCTAAAGTTTTTGGTCCTGAAATAAGATAAAGTCAATAAAATACCTACATAGCTTCAGTATTTCTGGTATCTATTCTTGTTTGCCCATCAGAACAGTTAAATAAATTATTACAGATAAAATCTACCGTATTTAGCAAAATACGCTGGCATTTAGACAACATTGAAATAATCACCCACTCATTTTTCCCTGATATTTCGAATAAGATCTGTTATAAAAATATGCGTATATTAACCGGACATGATAGCTCGAATATCTGCGCAGATTTAAAATAACGAACACACCAAACTGTCAGTAGTGCAATACAAATAGCCCCGATACAATTACACCGCATATCAGTACTGTTACTTTAAAGAATATACACAGATAACTTTAAAGTAGACCTAAATTCTCCGTTTGTTACAAATAAAAAAAAAAAATTATTCGCGTTAGTACTTTCATTTAAATAATGCAGAGAAAATTTATTTTGAAATAAGCGATCAATCCGTTTCGGTAAATATCCAAGTAATAGAAATGTGATTCAGATATCGTTTTATACATGTGTAAATACGTGTGTGTATGCGCATATTTTCTTAATAATCGTAGTAATAATAATGATGATAACAGTAAATAAACACGGTAGTGATATGGTAATAGTAGTGAAAATAAACTATACAAACGTACCGAACATCCAAACGTCACTGGCTGTGGTGAATTTTCGAAAATTAATAGACTCGGGTGACATCCATTTAATCGGTAATTTTCCTTTAGACGCTTTATAATAACATTGATCTTGAACCCATCGTGATAAACCGAAATCTGCTAATTTAACGCAACGATGCGAGGATACTAGTACATTTCTAGCCGCTATGTCTCTACGAACCGGTACATAACGCGATAGTTTAAATCGATTATAAAAAAAAAAAAAACCAAAGGAATTTAAATCAACGACATATTTATTAATATTAATATAATTTTTAAATATCGATGTAAAGGTGAAGTCCCATTAACTCGAAAGTTGGTATGGGACACGTCGTCTAAGCGATCATCATCAAAACGGAGATCGATAAAGGACCGGCTAAACAACGCGTCCTGAGCAAAATTAAATATACAGTAGTTGTCATTGACTATACCGCTTTTTTACTTTTCTATCAAACTGGTATAACCCCGATCAATTGGATAGATAAATCAGTTGATTGGAGATATTTTTACAAATTCGTCTCGTTCCTCGTCAAATTCGAATTTAGCTAATTACCATCACATCGTCGACGTATTAAATTTATTATTTAGAAAATAAGCAGAAAATTTATTCAGTTTATAGGATCGGCAAATGATTCCTAATTACGTGCGATTACTTAAACGAAAATTACGAATCATTAACGAATTGATCACTTTTGATTAGGAATATTTCGGTGCGAATGATTTTATTTCCGAAATTTAAAACTCGCGTAAATTACAAATTTATAAGTCGCGTACGATGTCTACGAATGAATGAATAAATCTCGTAAATTAAGGGCAGAACTAAATTTAGTCGTCATCAAAATGTTGGGAACATATTAGTTAATACGAATTCCGATTGATTGAATATGATATAAAAGTAGAATTGCACACACGCGAGGTACATTTAAGTTTATTTATGTTATAACTACATGAAATTACGAAAATAAATTTATTTATTAGCATCTTACATTTTTACAATCAGTAGAAGTACTTTGTTTATAAATTAAATAATGGACAATTCAAAAATATATATCGTATTTTACACCGACATCCGATTGCTATTAGATTCACATTTATATTGTTCAGTTTATTATTAAATTAAGTTTTTTATTATTACATATTTGAAACTAATTCCGCGGTGTCGTATTTACTACAGCTCTCGGCTGTCAACCTAACAGTCGAAACTCGATGATCCTGGCATGAAGTTTACAAAATTTCCCATAATCACGTAATTCTTATTCACCGCGTACAAACCAGCTGTATCCCTCACTTTGTATAAGATCAAATGCTCGCGCATCAGCAAACTATTTTGTACGCTCAAAAATAACACACAATGAGCTAGTCACAATATTCGGGAAACGAACAATACAATGTTGATGATGATGATATTTTAAATTAGAATATTTATAACGTAGCTTTCATTTTATATTATTTCCATATAAAAAAAACTGAATATTATAGATTTTCCTTATAAAATCCGATAACCCACTGATTTATTATTATTATTATCGTTCATCATTAAGTGTCGTCTCCGTATCGCAGGTAGGCGGCTACTTACCTATACATATTTTGTTGTACAGTTTAAGCATTATACAAGGCAATCATAATATGGCGCTAACGTAGATAGACACACATATCATCGGGAGAAATGATTGTAATTGCTTTGTTGTCACCTCACAATGCAGCCCCGCGTGTTAGTGCACTATATTGTTACTAGCGTACATACGGTGTTGTGCGCGGTGGTTTGTCATTCACTTCTACGCGATTATAACGGATTATTTATATGTTTTGATGATAGTTTTTGCGTCACGGTACCTTCCGTATAGAAGTCCGTGCTCTAGTCACTCGGCTATCCTGACGACTTACTAAAGCGAAATGTGATCGTTATTTTCATCGTTGTCTTTACCCTTATTTTTCTATTACACGATCAGTTCGAATTCTCACATTTTTTTTTTTTTTTAATCGAGAGTTTAAAAATTATTTTCGAATATTTTTATAACTAGCGGCGAAATATTTTTGCGATCAAAATTGTTTCTCGGCTGATATCGATCGATAATTGAAACGAAACGATATTCGTTGAAATTATCGGTTTAAATCGAATAAGTTTATCGATAATATGAAATTACAGTTCGAGTACAAGAATTGAGCTGTTTTATTTTTTTTTTATGACGAATAAAGGCCTAAGCAACAAATTTATCTTAGGTACGTTATCATTTTAAAACGAAATCGAAATTCTGTAGCAAAAATGCAATCAAGATAAAATTTTCTAACCATAATTTACATGTAATGAGTTTTAAATTACCGATGAACGAATTTTTTAGATTCCAAATAGGACAAAGCGGTCGACAGTTGATATATGTAGAGTACGAGAGTGGCCAGATCTAATGTAGGTTTATTAGTCTGTAGGTAAGCCCGTAATTCGCCGAACGTTGCTAATTCCATAACAATCCATATAGGACTGGAGGATACAACGCCGATTAATTTGATTATGTGAGGATGTTGGAACTGTTGCATAATATCTAGAAACACGATTACGAAAATTTAATATTATATTTTTAATAAAAATAAAATATTATATTTAGTTCGATAGTCGCATTTAACGAGTAAATCGACAAATAAATTAATTACGAAGTAAATAAATTACAAAATACGTCCCGAATTAAATAAATTATAAAGGATTTCTTCGGAGTAAAGAAATGAAACTTACATCAGTTGGATTCAAATAGTCTCGTCGTGCAAAGATTTATTTAATATTTAGATAACCTTGAGTTAGATATTAAGTGCAAGCTTTTATTTTTTTTTTTATTTTCAATACAATTGAATATTGAGATTGAAATTAAAAATTGTATCGATAGTGAAAGTTTTAGATTTACTTATCGTGTTTATTTATTTATTTATAGGCTTTCACAAGGTTTATCCAATTCAAATTGTAATATAAAAGATTAGATAAAAATAAATAGTTATATCGCAAAGTTACATTCACGAATGAACTTAAATATAAATGTGCACATTACGAGTAGCAAGTAAGAAAAACGTGTTTATAGGAAAAGGAATTGATTTGATTGTATAATGTGTTACGGGAAGGGAGATAATGGGAACATCCAAGGAATATGTGATTTTCGTCGACAATAAGGTCGGCACCTGCAGGGTGCGAGCAGTAGGGAGGGATAGTGAGGTTTATTTGGAATAATGATTAAAGGAGACTTTGAATCGTAGTCTGCATATGACGATTATGAATGGACGAATTGTCACATATTGACGACATTGAGTAAATAGAAATAGATTTGAGTTTTTGTCATTAAATACTTTTCCTCCTTAATTGACGATTTTCAAAAAAGCTACATTTTTAAAACCGATTTCGATTTTATTCTAACAAGAAATATCCATATATATTTTTTAAAAATAAAACAGACAAAAACACAAATTCTACTCATACATACAGGCTTCTTCTAAAAATTTCTCGGCAGTAACCAGATCAGCGTCTGCTTTACACGTTTTTATCGCTACAGGTATGATAACTTCTTTACATTCGGTCATTTTAGAAGAAGTTTGGATCTTCTGTTTTAGTTTGCAGGAACCCTTATGAACATCTCCGAATTGCCCTTCGCCGATAATATCGCCTAGATTTATCTGAGTACGAGATAATTCGTATTCGCGATCTGTAAGATAAAACAGTGTTATAATAACGTTACACCGAAATAGTTTAATGATATATTTTCGTAGATGATAATATAATCAGATTTTCGTTTTAACATCTTTTTATTTTTTTTAAACGGTTCCGGATTAAATAATTCGAATCGAGAAGGTAAAATAAATTTTTAACGGTGTATAAAAATTAGAAATTTAGAAAATAGTCAATTAGACTGTGTTTGTTCAGTATTTTTCACAGAGCACCATTTATGTAGTTACGATTAATAAACGAATTGATACAATTGATTTTCAGTTTACTACTTAATAAACTAGTTATCGTTTTCTTAATTAAAAAAATGCAGTGAAGCCGACATTATTAATTACTTACGAGAAAAGTCAAGATTTTCAAAACTATGTTGCAAAGGCCGTTTAAAATAAGTTTACAACTAAATCATTAAACTGTTACAGCAAAAATAGATTCTCAATATAACGTAATTAGTAAACATTTTAATTATAAAGTCAAATAAAATTTTTATTATATCTTTAAATTCATAACGTAAACTATATTAGCAAAACGATATTCCTTTTACTTATTACTTTCACACTCTCGACTTATAATATTCCGAATATAACGTATTATTTTATGAAATGATTAAAAATTAAAAAACTACTTTCATAAATTTCAATTAAGGAAATTTAACGCAAATACAAGTTCACGATTTCGATTACCCTTCGATTTGTATATCGGAAACACTGTCATAAGTCTGTTATGAGCAATATTTGACCTAATTGAGAACTAACAATTGACATAGAGAATTCGTAGTTAAGAATTACAAATAGGAACTATTTAGTTGTATCACATTTTTATCAGTTGGACATTAACGTAACATTCTACACGTATTATATCACATTCTAAACCGCGAGATTTTGGAACATAACATCCACTTCCATTCGTTCGATTACTAATCTATACAACAGTTCGTATAACCCATACAAACGGATTTTCATTTAATCTAATCAAACAGATGAATTTAATCAATAATATTTCACCATTACAATTATTAATATAGCGATATAAATTTTTAAAATGAATTTTAAATCAATTAATAAAGTTTTAAGACAACGTATAAAACTTTTGTTCTATAACTTATTTAACTTTTAAAAACTTAAATCTGTTCTACGTCTCGTAAACGAATATTAGTATCTTTCTCCTTGTACCTCTCACGCACACTTTCATTATTTACGTTTCTATTTATCTATTTACACCGCCACTCACCCGCTCTTACACGTATATATATATTATATATATCACAAGTAGTTAAATGAATTATTCGCAAGACGAACACATACGAATGTTGTTAATGATACTTACTGGCTGGAGTTGAATAATCGCCTTCTTCGTCTACAATTTCTGCATAATCTTCGGATATAGAACTACTTTTTCTATTGGAATCTATATTTTACACAACCACCAGGTTACGATATGATTTATTAAAAACGAAAATTAATTAAACACTTTGTATACAATTTTAAATTTTATCAATCGTAAATAATTTCATATCCTTATTATGGTATTCGTTTTTAAATCGATAAACTAACCTTGAGATCCACAGGGGCATGGAAATCGTCTCCATATTGCAGCTTGTAATAACGGAAACAAATTATGGTTCAATATATATATATATATATATATATATTATTATTATTATTATAACTATAGTTGTATAGAAACCGATTACAATCAAATAGTTCAAATATAATCATACGATTTTTGTACTTCGTTAATTAGTTTTCCACTTATCGAAATAACGCAACAATTCAAAATTATTCAATAATAAAATATAAAGATGTAAAATTTGATAATGTAGTGGCTAATAAAAAAGTTAAATCTAACAAATTTTGATTAAAAAAAAATTTCGTTTCATTTAACAATTAAATTTAATTTGTTACTCGCAAATAAAATGAAAAAATCTAGCGAGCATAATTATATAAACGACGGAATTACGTTAATTCGCAGTAATTAGGGCCAAAATTACTTCCAAGTTAGCGATTTTTGTAATTGTAAATTATTTTCGGTTATCTTATACGCATTAAATTAGAATACTGTTAAATGTTTCTCTGTGAAATCAGAAAATCCGGTTTAAAAAAATTCATATCAATAACGTATCGTTCGACGACGGAATAAAACGTACATTTCCTTTAAAAACACGTTCAAATTCGAAAATTTTATTCTAATATTCTTTGCTTCGTTTTTTTTTTACAATTTGTCCTGAAATGAGTTCTGCCATAATTTGTTTATAGAGTAAATAATTCATTTCGTAACAAATCTAAATTATACGTTTCCTCCTACAACCATGTAAATATTGGGAAGATTAGCCCTAACCAAGCAGGTACAAATTGCGTACAAAAATTATAATTGAAAGCGTTGTTAATATCAGGGAGAATTTTATACAAAACCGGATTGGGATTTTTGTAAATTTTGTTACACCTTTACTTGCAGACATATATATATATAAGTTCACGTGCCTGATCTAATAGGTACAAAAAGTAGTCTCGTTAAATGCTCATCATCTCAAAAGTTGGTAAAGAGGTCGATACTCATTAATCTGAAGATTGCTAAATAGACCGATAAACGAGACGTTCTGGGCAAGCAAATACGGGGTGTTAATTTATCGCATTCCCCTGGTTCTTTCTTTTCCCTCGCAAACTAGTATTCATTTACCAATCAATTGGATTGATCTCTAAATTGGAAAAATTCTCGTGCTTAGTGGAATTAGAACTCGGATCGTATGAGCCAATTATTACCCCTATGCCACGATGGGTCTAAACCGAACAAACTCTAAAAGTGCGGTGGCATTTTAAATATCGAATATAAGAACAGAGGCGACGATGAAAAAAGTTAGATAGCGAAGTAAAGGTATTAGAATATGTAATTATATACTGTAGTAAACAAAGATACGCAGTAGTTAGATTTTAATTTTTTCGGACATCATTTAAAATAAATTAAGAATGAGAAAGAAAGCGTAATTACTTATTAAAATAATGGATGACCTCTTTTGTTTACTGTATCTTTAGTTTTTAATGCACGAAGACTTTGGAAAAACACAGAGCGTTCTGTTTTTAAATGGTAAATAACTTAAATTATAATAAAGTTATAAAAATTTAAACATATATAGATATACGCACATAAATATATATATATATATACACACACATATATATATATATATATATATATATATATACTTAACTCAACTACTTACCTGTCCTATTCCATAACGACAAGCCATTATTGTTCTTCAAACGGCAATAACCGTCGATGAGATCAGCTAAACTGTCCATTTGATCTTCTGATAGACAGGTTATGACTAACGTCTCTGTAGCTCCAGCTACTCTTAATTCTAGCATAGCTTTCCGATGCGCTTCACAATCTGACACCATAGTCTGGATTGCTTCTATGCTGCCAAAGTCGGCCATCTTAACCGGCTAAAAGATAAACGTCAACTTATCAAAATACGAAAATCTTATAATTATATTTAAAATACGAAATATTTACGATGATGTCTACTTATTAATAATAATTAAACGTTTAAAATGTAATTAATAAATGTATTTACTTATCATAGTGTCATTCGATTAAAATAAAATTAATATTACGATACAGACAGCGCTAATGTATTTAATGACGAGGTGGTGACGTAATTAAAAATTATAAATGTATCTTTTTATGAAGTTCGCTTACTGAAAGCAGAGAGGATCTATGGTCGTTTCTAAGTTGACACTGAAATTATAACTGAGAACGAATAATTGAAGTTAATGATGATATTTTTATGACAGATTTTCCACCTGGAGATGGCGAGTAAGGTCAACAACAGATAAAGAATAAAATTTTTGAGATGTTGTCATATTGAAAACATCGTAGATGACACAATTACAGAAATTTAACGGTGAAATGATTTTTTCCACTCCAATTACCCGAAATGGATTAAAGAGAAAAAATCAAGCCTAGTAATCTAAAACGAAAAATTAACTATGCTCAAGTTATGCATGTGATAACTAAATCATACATGAAGAAAATTGTACACAAATTTGGACATATATATATAAACACGATATGAATAGAAACAACGTAAAATATCCGACATTTTTCATGAATCCAATTGCATGTTCTTTTACTTACAATTATTCACAAGGTATGCATGCTCCTATGAATTTCTGGGCTATGCTTACAGTAGTATAAGGACCAAGCTAAAAATGTCACAAAGGATAGGCCAGAAGAAGTGATAGTAAAACAGCAGTATGTGGAGAACAGAGAATTGAACAATTAGAGGTAGATATCTATAACGCATGGAGTCCATATTATTGAAACGACCATAAAAATGCTATAGGAAAGTATTGGTAACTTATTAATTTTCCAAAATTTCAATTAAAAGTGTAAGTACTATAATAAATAATCTTTGCGATCAAGTCAGCAATTACTTCCGTAAAATGTAGTCGGATAAAGCGAAAAGTCAAGTTTTATACGAGTACCTACAACAACAATGATAATAAATGTTTATATATCGACAATCAGTTACAATGATAAAAAAGTGGAAGATGTGTATGAATAATTAGAAGAAATTATGAATTATGCAGAGGGCAAGGGTAAATTAATTGTACTAGGACTTTGGAACGCGGTGGTTTAAGAAGTAAAAGATAATCAGTGTATAGTAAATTATTATTTAGATAAAAACAATTAACAAAAAAAATAAATAATTTACTGCATTGAAAATAAAATAGCACTTTTTTTTTCTACTAGAAAATCTGGTATTATTTACCTATTACTCAAATGGATAGTTGACTTGGCCTGAGGGTATTTTACTAGTCTCCGGTGTAATTCGAACTTATGCATGCAGAACTCCAGATTTATCGTTGTATCACGAGGAATATATATATATAAATAAAATCTGCAATTACTTTTTAGAATTCGAACAATCATTAGTTCGAGATAAAATATTTCTAGAATGAGGCACCCCCCCAAAAAATCAGTATAGTATAAAACTCTACAAATTACCATATTACCTATGATTCTACCATATTTGTAGTTATCATTTGTAGTTATTTATCAATAAAAAATATTAAACATGTATTATACATCATAAATTTGTTTACATTAAGTTACAAAAGGCATTGCAATTATTTTATAGCTAAATTCTTGTAAATTATATATACATATATCCTTACTTTGGGAAGTATATGAGGCGGCACAGAGGTAGATTGGTAAATGTTAATACAATTTTTATCCTCTTCACACTACTTATTAACTTTTGGTGAGTTGAGGCTGCTAAATGTTTCGTTTCCATATTTCACTAGTAAATCGTTGACATATAGTCTTGGGAAACAGTTGAGATTGAAATATGGAATGTGAGATCAGTGATTTGGAAGAATAGAAATTTAAAAAAAAAAATGGAAAGAATGAGAGGGAATATCAGAGTAAGTGATGTAAAGTTGTCAGGAGGTGGCGACATGTAGAGTACTTTTGCGCAACTGATGGAATAGAGGAAGAACATCTGGTTATATACGTAAATAGCCTCGGTAATGCAGAAAAGTATTAAACTAAATGCCACTGGGCAGTAGGTATTGTAATTAAGTGATTGTTTGGGAAAGTTTTCCAGGTGAGGATGTAAAGTCTTACGATGTTCCTATCACAATGACGAGTTTCTTATAATAGATGGAACACGAGGAAAATTAAAAATGATTTAAAAATTGTTGAAAATCTTTGCGGAAGAAATTAATAAAGTCATTAACACAGATATATATCGTTGATAGATAAACAAAAGTACTTAAATTCATATATTGAAAATAAATCAAACTGCGGAAGAAAACATAGGTAAAGAAGAAAAAAATAATTTATAAGATATGAATAATTAAGAAAATATTGAAATTAATGGAATTATCAGCAAAATTAAACAATATACGTCAGGAGTATAATGAATATAGTAAATAGGGATATTTGGAAGGCAAAAGAAAAATAAATTGATGAACAATGTAAAATTATCAATGATAATATGAAAAATAGTAATACAGAATAAAATCTATAGTGATATAAAAAGGCAGTTCTCACATAAAAGGCAGAAACTAAGTATGTACCTTAATACGTGAACAGTAAGTTGTTAGTCCACGAAAAGGATATTCAGGAGAGATAGGAATAAATAAATTGAAGAGTTATTAGGTGACAAGATTAAAAACAATATTTAATTTATTATAACAATATAATGAATATAAAATGTTAAATATATTCTCAACATTTTGACGAGGATCATGTATTATTAAATAGAATCCAAAATGACAACCTCAAGGATGATTAGTTTGGTTTAAGGAAAAACAAAAGAGCAAAGAAAGTTATACTCTTCTTGCGTTTAATCATTGAGAAATCTTTCGACTTATCGTCTGCTACTTTTCCTACTGTATAGGAATTATGAATCAGCGATTAAAGATGGACAAGAACAAAAATAGACGAAAGAGTGCGTAAAAGTAGTAATCTAAAAGTTATATCGAGGAATCAATGAAATATGATTTAGAAAGTACTAGCAATGGAATAAAGAGTAGGTTCTACATCATAATAAGATTTATCGATGATATAGTAATAATAATCGAAACTGAGACAACACTATAAGAATCTTTAAATGTGTTAACTAAAGCGCTACGAACGAAAAATATGTCAAATAAATGAACACACACATATATATATATATATATATATATATATATATATATATATATATATATATATATATATATATATATATATATATATATATATATATAAAGCAAACTTGTGATATGTAGAAAAAATTTAAATGAAAGAATAAATATTCTATCAAATTACCAAAGCATAAATCAACTAACTGAGCTCTCACTCAAGAAGTATTAAGACCATCAGACGGGCAATGTAGAAATGATATCAGCAAAATAGCTGTTACGAAAATACTTTCCTGAAAACTCTTCTTTGTATTAAAAAACTTATAAATAGATACTACATTTAGCCTGAGCGTAGTATTATATAGATACTACATTTAGCCTGAGCGTAGTATTATATGGAGCGAAGTAGACGATTTTAAAAAGAGAATTCTCTCAAATGACTAAAGCATAAATCGACTTAAGTGAGTTCTCTCACTCAGGAAGTATTAACACCATTAGCCGAGCGATGTAGAAAGGATATCAGGGAAATAGCTCTTAGGAAAATCCTTTCATGAAAACTCTTCTTTGTATTAAAAAAAACTTACAAATAGATACTATAAAACACTTTATTATAACTTTTATCCTGAGCGTAGTATGGAGCTCCCGGGTAGACGATTTTAAAAATGGAATATGATAAACTTTACGAATGTGGCGTTCACGCCGAATGTTAAACATAAGACGAGTAGAAAAATTAATGAGCAAGTTTTACAAGAGATAAGTTAATAACAACATAAAAGGAACGACGGATGAAGACCTAGAACAAGTAAACTAACAACTATGTACATAGAACAGGTCAAAAAACCTGAAAGTCAATCGCCGATAAAATCACGTGCAACCTCCTCAACAAGCATCTAACTGACCATACTAGTACTCGGTAACCATTAGGTTGAGAAAAAATAAGAGATATGTACGTGTGCCCGAACGCATATTTGTTACTCGTAATGCATATCTATTACAATTAAATAAATCTCATTCGTCTAGCGTTTTATTTATAACTGCACTAATGTTTGAAGTAACCTAGCGTGTCAATAATTTCATTATATAGTAACTCTTAATTTAACATTATACAAAGTTTCTAGAAAAACTGAAACAGAATATAGTTTCAAATGGTAAAACGATAAGTAGGCAAATCATGCTCAGCTCGTTAAATTTAATGGTGTTTCTCCGGTAACATTTAAACGATGCCAATAAATAAGAGGAAATTCGCAACATTAGAAACTTATTTAAACACGTGTTGCTTACGATATACGAATATACGAACAGACGACTTTTAAATTTATTAATTCTCCGTTAATTACTTTCTTCCGTTTATTAATAAATAAAAAATAGAAATAAAATAATCACTTAACTTACCAATTTAGATTGGACCTCGTAAGAGATACCGAGATCGGGTCCAATGACTAGTTCAATAGGAATTGACCAACCGGACTGTAAACAAAAATTTCAACTATATAAATAACTACTTCTATTACGTTCGATCGCGTATAAACGATTCCGCAATATAGAAAATATCTACAATTATTATCAGATTTTCTAACAAATAATCTTAACGTACAATTAACAGATTTCATTAAAAAGTTATTTAGCGTTCGCTTTGAAATTAGTTCACGCGGTTATACACATCGAGTATAAGATGTTATAAATTTTTAATATCTTAGATACGAAAATGCATTTAAATTTTACTTCGTTCTTTTATTTAATTTATAAAAGGTTTTGCTTAAAGATTATATTACCGAATTTTCGGAAATTGTTTTCTTTTAAAGTTTAATTTTAAAACTTTAACTAACGTAAACCAACGTAAATATACGATTATATTTACATATAACCATATATAGATGGATTTAGTGATTTGATTTAAAAAATGGTAATAAAGTTACTAGTAAAAATCATTAATTATATATGTATATATATATATATATGTATATATATATAATGCAATACACTGAATGTGTAGAATGTTGTTCGTGATTATACATATTATTAGATTTTATTTAGAAATTCCATACCTTAGGTAAATTTTAAGAAGTCAGTCTTTTACACGATTTATTGTGTATGTATATTTTTATAAACAAATTATAAAAAGGGCGGTATTTTGGATTGGACTTAGGGACGGCATCATACTTCAATCCGCCATTGTATGTATGTGCTTGCAGATGTGTTTTTGTATATTGATAAGTTTATTTATGTAAGATTATTGCGCGATGATGCGTGTAAATACTTATCTATATATTGTACATACTTGTAAACGGTTATATGCATTGTATACTTACCAATATGAATGTTTGTGGAAAATAATTATAAATATATCGCTAAAATTATGCGTATTGATTTCAAATAAATTTGATTTGATTTTGATGATTATTATCACTGTTATTGATTGATTGACAAATATACTTACACCAAGAGAACAGTTGAATACTTCGTGATCGTATCTGTATACCGATTTCAGTAATCTGAAAAATTTCAGTATACATTCCTTTTGACTAAGCGAAGCGACTTTCTTAAATTGTTGCTGGATCATCTTCCTTAAATTTTTAGGCTTCGTACTTTGGAGAACGGATGAATGTAGGAACTTTTGTAAACCGATCTAAAACAAAAATAAACAAATAATTTATATACTACCTAAATAAAATATAATCAAAAAGATATTTTCGTTTTTTGTCCAGTGATATAGATAAGTAATTCGTTTAAAAAAAAAAAAAAAAAAAGTTAACATATTAAATAATTTCTTTTTCGCGCTAAAAGCGATACCAGTATGTCCGTGGAACTAATAGTGTAATTATTTTAACACCGTTATAGATCCGTACAGGTAACATAGCGTAACAATTAATACTTGCATTCAGATTATATTTTATGATTAGGTTAAATTCAAAATAAAGAAAATGATAGATGTATAACAGAAGTTAATGGTAAAATATGTGTTGTATAATGAAACTTATTTTAAACACATTATATGTACTAAAATACTACCGTTGTATATTTATTGTTTATACGTTAGCGCGATTTTCGAAGATTTTCAAATGTTATTCAAAAGATTTTTTTCTTTTAATTTAAAGAATAATTACGATTTTTAACAAGGAGCCATGTTATTTTATTATTAAAAGATAAAAATTGAGTAATACACCGAGAGAAAATCATAATCTTTTTTACATCACTATCATGGAAGTTCATATTTCAATTTTATTATTAAAAGATAAAAATTGAGTAATATACACCGAGAAAATCATAATCTTTTTTACAACACTATCATGGAAGTTCATATTTCAGGAAACATTCAAAATTTATACCATCATCATGTCGTTCATCACGGAAGGATATCGTGATCATGTCAGCATTTTTAACTGTTGCGCGCAATATCTTTCAATTTTTTAATTGTACACATCGATACGAAAGTAATCCAGATTGTTTTACTATCAAATCTGTTCAGCACTGTGGACGATGATCTTATTTTGAAGTATATAGATGTGAAAATCCGAGAGAGATTTAAAAATCCATAGACGACAAAACATTAAACTAGGGAAGAGACATAATGCTCTATTTACGCGTTTTTTTCCGCCAATCTAAATTATAGAGGCACGCATTTTCACGGCTTCCACTCTCCTTAGTAAAACATTCTATTGACGCCATATTGTTCTTTTTTATCCAGTCTAAATTTTTTATTCTCCAAGTATATGACGACGAAATACGGTGCATATCGTATATTCTTCATTAGAATATGAATCGTTGTAACTGTTATATTCAAATGGAAGTCGTAAACAACAAAAATCTGTATCTTGTCCTTCGTGCATACATACATGAATACATCCCTCCCTATACACATATATATATATATATATATATATATATGTATATATATATATATATAAACACGTATACGTTGGCACATATTTTTTATTCATTAACAACTTTTTCCGGTTTTCTTTTTAAAGAACGATTTGTCGCACTTGTCATTGACCTTACGAAATAAACTAGGCGTAATAAAAAATTTGGCGTTTGCCAACGACTACTTTTTTTTCGTGATTCGTCATCTACGTTTGACTTTGTAAAAGAAAACTATTACCAAAGTCAAAAAAAAAAAAATTTTTTTATCTTTTAAAAGTATAAAAACTAGATGACGACAGATTTGAAAAGGGCCACGAAATGTGTTTCGTCGTACCGAATTAGAACGCGATATAAATAAATAACACCAAGCTAGAGGGAGTGAGTGAAAGTAAGCGACAAAGACAAATAATAGACGCGTTCTAGACAAGGGTTTTCGCGTGTAATAGTAATTTACCTCTTTCTCAAGGTATTCCAAATTAGACTTCTTATCTAAAGCCATTTGCGGCATATCTTTAAAATGGTTCCTTATGCTCAAACAACATAGCTGAATCGCTTTTTCTACATCGATATTCATTGCCGCTTCGTTATTCAGATAATCGCTTTTAACCTAAAACGAGAAATAATCATATTTTCGAGATACGTATAATACATTGTTTATATCGAATAAATAATAAATGATCGTCTGATTAAAAAAAAAGGCTAAAACATTTAAATTTATCTTTTAAAATACGTATAAATATATATATAATGACGAATCCTCATTATGAGCGCTGAGGTTAAATAAAATTTTCATTCTATTTAAATAAACGACATAAGTTTGTATTATCAAAATTAAATTTATATAAAATTATATATATATATGTATATATGTGTGTGTGTGCGAGCGTACGTATTTATGAAATAAATTAAACGTTAGATTTTTTAAAGGTACATACACGATTCAAATTACACGGATAAAAAATCAATTACAACTACTAACAAATTACTGTTGTCCGAGTAAATTAGTGCGTGTGCGTGGGAGAGAAGAGGGAATGTTTTATAAGTAAATTATAAAGTAATACACGATTCAAATTACACGGATAAAAAATCAATTACAACTACTAACAAATTATTGTTGTCCGAGTAAATTAGTGTGTGTGTGTTTGTATGGGGGGCGGGAAGAAGAGGAAATGTTGTATAAGTAAATTATAAAGGATTTAATGAGTTTTTTGAAAAATGGATTTATTCAAACTAAACATTTAATACCGAGATAATAAAATTAATAAATAAATTGTTGCGTTATTTCGAACGTGCAAACGTCACAGAAAAGTTTAATATTTATCAAGCTAGTTTGGATTAACCTTTACAGAATAGATGAACCGGCTTTGATTTAGTACATTCTTAACGTTTTAACGTAGTATTGGGTATTTGACTTTATTTACTCTAATTGTATGCTATTTAAAGTGTTACTGATAGCGTATTACAGATACTTTTTCGGAAGAATAACAATGTAATGCGTATAATAATAATGACAATAAAACGTATTGCTTCATTGAGCAAACGGCGATAAACGCAGTATCAAAAAGTAAATTCTTGGTAGAAATATCAAAAATTCTTTCGGAATAAAAACAGGGATTACGCGTTCAATTGTATATTCGGAAAGATAAACAGAGAATGGAGAATTATACGATATAAAGAAGCTATTTAGAAGATTAGATTAGGAAAAAAGGCAAATACGCTGAAATCGATTGTTCAGGTTTCGCGGACGATTTAGGGATTATGTCACATATATGAGAGATGCCTTTTGAAAAAACATAAAACTAACATTAAAGGAGCTCGTTTAAGTATTTTAATTTTTTATATAATGTGGAATGTAGTGATTTATTTATAAAAAATCAATTGAGAATTAGTTAAATCACTAATATTTATTTTCTTATAGAAAACACAAAGTTTTTCATATTTAATTTATATTTTTAAAATGATGATTTTAAAAAAATGTTTCACTTGATAATGGCGTAACTGCCGAAAAGCGTTGTGTTTTCTATAAGAAAGTAAATATTAGTGATTTAACTAATTCTCAATTGATTTTTCATTTAAGTATGTCGAAGAAATGATAATACATCGCAAAAGGAAACCACTATGGACAGAGCGAGAAAAATAGAAACCGCGTTTCAGCTAACGAATAAGTTATACAAAAAAGAATCAGTGCCCGGAAATGCAAAATTCCTACATTACAATATAGCGATTAAGCTGAAAAATGTATTTACGCATTAGAGAGTTTTGTAAAAAGAAGGTAATAAGAAAAATGCTCGCATCGAAATATTAAAATAGTACAAATGAAGTAGTAGAGTTAACAACCAGTAAAATTCGTAAAGTATTAAAATTGAAACTGAAGATGAAAACTGACACAATATTGACGGAAGAGAGATGACAAAGGATGAAGAAATATTGAGTAGAGAGAAATACGTTAAATCGCGCATAAATTAGTTTATTCGACGGCCAATAATAATAATAATAATAATAATAACGACAGCCATAATAATAGTATAAAAATAACAGTAGTGACGATAAAAACCAAATTTTGTGTATCTTGGATCAATGTTAACAATAGTGAAAGCTGCTTATCGCACATGAAACGCAGATTAACATTAGCGCACAGTGCTAATATAGCACTGATACTGAATATAAAGTTGAATTTACTGAACCGTCTCTGGTCTTTCCAATAACTGGTCCCTTTACTGCTGAGCGTGTCAGCAGAATAGACGTGTTTGAAAGTTGGATATATAATTAAGAATATGGTAGATGAACCGAAAAACTAATGAATATGTCTTTCAGGAGCTGAAAATACATAGATTATCGAACAGAATAAGAAAAACATTTCACGGTTTCTTTGGACATGTTGCGAGAGATATAAATCCTCTACAACATCTAATAATCACCGGAAAAGTAAACGGACGCAGAAAAAAAAGGAAGACCAAGAACTGGACCGATCAGTTACAATCGACGCAGCGTTGCTGGATGCTCAGAACAGGTCAACACGGAGACCAATAATATATGCGACTGTTTCTGAACATCACTACGCCCCTCGGGGGACAAAGGAAGAAGAAGATCGCAGTAAAGCAATCACAACAGATATAAAGTTTATTGTAAACTTCGAAAAAATATCCAGTTGATAGCGCTCGAAATCTCGATTCCAACTCGCGACGTAGAATTTTTTGTCGTTATTCAACTCTTAATAGTGGCACGCCACTTCGTATAACATCGTACTCGAACTCGCGTTTTAGCGTCTTAAATTCAGGATGATATTATACGAACGCACAATGGACTCTAGTCACTATACAACGATATGATAATGATTTTATCCGTCCGGGTTTCGACTATTCGAACAATTATTTCACAGCTTCCAATACTGTACAGAAGATATTTATAGTTTTTCGTTCGTAATACGACGCTGCAAATTTTATTTTGAAAATTTTAATAAACAATTTAATTTCTAAATAGACGAGCATTTATCGTACCTGGTCGTAATAAAAATTAAAAGTAACATCGTCCTTATCATATAAATCGACCAGATCATCGGGAACGTATCGCACTCTTAATTCGTACCGCCACTCGGCAATCGGATGCTTCTTATCGAACTTTTCGTATACCTTGATTAAACAAACGAACAATTATTTATTTTATTTATTTTTTGACACATAGGTTTCAATTACAATCTATTAACACACTCGGTAATACTCCAGATTAATTTTATATACAGTATATATACAATTTGTGGAATTTTATTTTAAAACAAAATCAACAAGTCTGATATGAATTTACAAACTTTATTATTTTCTTAAGGTTTCAATTACCAGTCCCTACTACATTTTGTTAAACGACAGTGCTATTTCTTTTTTTTAAGACTTTTCTTAATTGTAATTCTATATCGTACATAGATCGCGCTGTTCGAAATCCGAACAGTTGATCGAGTATAATATAATTCATTATTAGCAAACAATTTTGAAATAACAGAATACATCCGGTCTACATCTGTTTCAGATTTCTCAAGTTCGAATATTTCAGCTACTTTTCAAAATTAGGGAAATGTCCAATTCTTATTACGAACATTTAAGATATAAAAAAGCGTCACAAAATATATAAATGACCTATAGTAAGGTTTGAATATATATAATAAAGAACTGGATGTTTTGAACTTTTTTCACTGCGATTTTTTCTTGCATTATTGTAAAAATAACAAAAAACGTTTCTACGGACGATCAAAATTTAGCTATATTAGGTATAGCACGATTAACAGGTACTATTTCGTGATGGAAAATCTAGTATCACGGTCACATACTTTTTTCCTTTTAGAATCTCCAACCGATCCATCGATCATTGTCTTCGGAGGATTTTTAAAAATTTAGCGACCTATGCTCGAAAAAGTGTTCGAATATTGTGTAAAAAGACCGAATGAATGTATTGATGCAAATGGCGGTCATCTGAACGATATTATAAGCTACTTTCTCGTTTTCCTATTTTAAAATAAAATTTCACTCGAAAATTTTGGCAGAGTAGTTTTAGAGTTATTCAAAAAACAAAACCATCCGTCTTCTCTGGGACTCTCTCTCTCTCTCTCTCTCTCTCTATATATATATATATATATATATATATATATATATATATATATATATATATATATATATCGAATTTTGCCAGCTAAGGACCACGGAAACATTACACACATAACTTCAATTTATACTTTCTTATTTTTTTCTTTCTTTTTTACTGCTTAGTATTCTGTCATTTTCTCGGAGTTATTCTGCTTCCTTTCCTCCGTCCTTGTTTTCCCAGTCCTCTTTACTATTGTTTCTACAAACCCATCGAACGAACTGATCTTCCGTTTAAATTTATTTCGATCTCTTATGTCTTCCTTAGAAATCCTCATGTGTTCTATATCATTTTTCACTTTTATAATCCATGGAATCGTGGTTTTAGAGTTCCTATCGAGGAAATCGAAAATTCGTTTCGTAAGACGGCTTTTATCCATTCGTTTGAGATGACCATAAAATACGGCTGTTCTTTTCATCATTGTATCGCTAATTTTCTCAATTCTTTTGTATATCTCCATATTCATTCTCAATTTCTATTGTTCTCCATCTTTTCGAGGAATCTTCCGTATTATTCTTTCCTTTTTTTACTAATTGGTCCATTTCCTTACCATAATCCATTGTGAGACATTCTGCCGCGCATAAACTCTGTGTTTTGATAACTGTACTGTAATGCCTAATTTTTGCATTAATGGAGATGGATTTTTTATTATAAATGTTTTAGTTAAAAGGTCATTTCCATTGTCTGTGATCGTTCTGCGATTGATCTTTTATCCATAGATGTAAATTGAATTAATTCTCAGAGATATTTAAACTTTACCACTCTTTCTATTTTTCTAGTACACACTTTAATTATCATGGGGATAATTTTATGACTGGCCATAAATTTCGTTTACTTTTTTTGCCACGTTGTTTGGTATTTCCAACTGTCGTTTCGCATCTTCTACGTTTTCTGCTAATAATGGTAAGTCACGTGCAAAGGCAAGACAGTCTATTTCCAGATTGTTTTTCTTCCGTCCAAGAACAATTTTTTTGATTTTTTCTTGTTCCGTTCATTTTTTCCATTCTCCTATTACTTTTTCTAAAACGCAGTTGAACAGAAACAGCGATAGCTCATCTCCCTGTCTAACTCCGGTTCTTATTTCGAACCGTTCTGAGATTAGACGTTGGAATTTTATTTTTGACCGTGTATTTGTTAACGTTTCTTTAACCGGTTGAACTCTTCTAAAACACTGAGAGAGCATTTCTGTCTACTGATTCGTACGCTTTTTCAAAATCTGAGAAGGTAATAACCATATTTTTCTATCTCAGTTTTTGATAATTTATTATTAGTTTAAGATTCACACTTGTTCCACACAAGATCTTCTTTTCCGCAATTCAGCTTGATATTCCTCTAGTTGTTCACCTAATTGTTCTTTTAATCTTATCCGAATTGTTTTTGAAAAAAAAATCTTACGAAGTTACAGGCAGGAGCGATATTTTTCTATAGTTGTTAACATCTGTTCTGTCTACTTTTTTACGAAGTGGATGTATTAACGCTGTTTATACAAATCCCCGATATCCTTTCCGTTGGCCAAACCTGTTCAAATATTTTATGCAGTTTTTCAATAAGATTTGGATTTCTACATCTCCGCGACGATTGCATCCTCGCCCGATATGCCGTTGTTTTTAAGTTGTTGAATAATTTGACCGATTTTATTTAGATCTGTAGGTTTGGAATTTTCTCTTTTGCTTGGATCTTTACACTTCATATATATTTCAACTTTGGTACTCCGCAGTATAGTTGTTTGAAGTGTTCTGCTAACACTTTACAATTGTCTTCGTTGTTTAAGACCGTCTTTAAAACACAAGGTAGGTGGTCTATATCTAAACTTTGTTGAAATGTTTTATAAAATGATCTAATCTTGTTTTTCTCAGAATTATTTTCTATTTTCTCTCATCGCTCCGTTTCATTTTTTTTTTTTTTTTAAATACTATAAGAATAGCGCTAAATAATTGTTAACTCTAAAGTGTTATATATATATATATAAAAAAAAGGCTTATCCGTTTCTCAATGGCTAAAACAATAATAGCGCCAAAATCAGGTCTAACGTCTACATCAAAGTATTTATCGCAACGACTGTACTTTGGAATTATCTAGACGAAATACGATTACGTACTTGCGACATTTTCGTATCCTGATGAAGCCAATAAAAATCGCCGGTCAGCGTATGATGAATTTTCATCGCGTATACATTTTGATAGTTTCTACGACTAGTAGTAGCTAACCTTCCGGTGACTAAGGAGATAATTCCCTGTAATAGAAAAATACGTCACATTAAACGTAATTACTTTAAAATTATAAATGTAACGCGAAATGTAGCGTGCAGAAAATTTAATCCCCATTTTCCGAATTTTCATTTAATTCGGTATAATTGTTTATACGAATAGAAGAACGGATGAATTTGTAATAACGTCGTAAGACCTTCAGCAATCGAAATTCGCAAAGTAAATAAACGAAGTTATCGAATAAAGGAGAAAAATAATACTTTCTCTTTATCGATGGAAAGTAAGAAAAGGTCTTAAGACGAATCATGGGACAAATTCGGCCGATACGGGGAGTAATGAAGAAACTGTTCAGAATATTTTTTTTTTTTTTATAAACTTTTAAGATCTAGAACTGACGAGACTCTCATCATCAACTAGATTTGATGAACGAAATTTATTTTAATAGGAGTCGACCCAACAGCCGAACACCTGGGTGGTCCTATTAATTATCTACACCGACTCTACTTGAAATCGGTGATGCATTTTCTTCGCAATCTTCTGGTTTCTTCTTGTTCTAGCAGCATCTTTGCTAACGGATTCCCATGAAAGTCCAGTTTCGACAGATACCTTCGGACAGTATAGCGGACTTCATCTTCTACATATCCTAATATGGATAGATTTTTTTCAGTATCAAAAAATGTCAAAGACCCACCTCGGGCGCGCTGTGATTTTTTCAATATTTCTGCACGATGGTGCTAAACGCGCTAATCCGTCCGCTTTAAAAGGAATTAGCAATACCCACGAATTATCGATAGAGGACTGGAGGACCTTTAATTATTTTTTTTTTTAATATATCAATTGAATCGCGAAAGAACTATAGTTACGTAGCAAACGAACGGCGTAATTAAACCAACCGATAAAGGACCAACTAGATAGTAAGACACGTTCGTGGTGCTGAAGGTTTCCAGAGATGCAGGCAGATATAAGATGTTGTGTATAACGATAATAACGAATATAGGTGGATGCGAAGAGGAAATAAGCAGGCGTCTCGCTTTAGCAAGAGTAGCAATGATCAAACTGAATAGAATAGGGAAAGAATAACCAAATCGACAAAATTAATCAATGCAGTTATTTTTCCTGTTGCGACATATGCGTCCGAAACATGGACTATTAAAAAAGCTGACGAAAAAAATGCCTTCGAGATGGCAATATATCGAAAACTTCTCCGTATACCTTCGACGGCGCTTCGAACTAATAAATTCATTATCGGTGAATTAAAAGTGGATACCGGGCTTTTAACGAAAATCAAAAGAAACACGCTAAGATATTTCTGAGAATATAGCAAGAAACATCGATTCGATGGAACGAACAATAATACAAGCTATAAGCTATCGTAAACGGTAAACGTCCACAGGGAAGATGCGCTGGATCGATCAAGTAAAGGCGTCAACAGGATGTGTCGGAGGCGTTTCAAAATGCCGACAATAGATACTTACGGAGAAAAACTATAATGCAAATTGAATAATATTACACGGTGTCAGCACGTCCTTACGTAGGACAATGGACAGTGATGATGATATTGCTAGGGGAATTATGATGGAAGAAATTTCGTCATTACTATTTATTGTATACCGCGATATTTGGCGCAAGGATCCGAATTAATTATCAGAGCGCAGTGATTATTTATTAACGACTACGCTTATTATACGCAGCAATTGAAAAGAACCGAGTTTTCGGTTTATTGTTTTCTATTCTATATATTTATCATCGAAATAGTTCAAAATTTGTAATTTCTAGTTGTAAAATTTACTATATACATATATATAATAAATCTATTCATCTCCCTATCAAAATAGACATCACACAGTACATGCTTACATATCAGCGTCTACACTTAAACCAAGTGTTTATTTGGAGACAAATGAAAATTTGCATTTACACTACATACATATATATATACACACACACACAGTTTATCGATTAGTTTATGGGAAAAAAAGAATATTAATCTGGTTAACTTACTTTAACATCGGTATTTTCGCTAAATTTGACGACGTTAGAAGAACCGTTCGGAAGGAAGACGGTAGAAGTCCGTTCAGTATTATGACCGCTTAGGGAGGCGTTTTGAATTTTCTCGTCCTTAACGGACGCAGGATGAAATGACGCAGCCGATGATGAAGATGACGAGGACGATGTCGTTTGCGTCGTCGTTATTTTATTTTTCGCCGACGGGTACACTACGTTCGTCGGGTGATCCATTTTCGTTTTCTCATAACTGGAAAAACATGTAAAGTATATATAAATATATATGTAAACATACACACACACATACATATATATATATATATATATATATAATAATCTTCCACTAAACGCACAGTCGAATTATTACACGTAGTAAAAGTTAAATATAGGTAGATGACTTACACATATTTCATAAGAAGCGAACATGCATCATCTTTCCCGTTATGGAGAAACTATACGGCATGGAACAAGAAAGATACTCATGTGTCAAAAAGAGAGAGAGAAAAAACTATTGTTTGGCAGATGTTCAACGAGAGCATATATATATATATATATATATATATATATATATATATATATATATATATATATTACACTTATTTAAGTATAATGCGAAAAATAATATAGAATTTCGAATATCTTGTTATATACAACGTTTAGGTTGGAGCGATTGCTTTTCTGTTTTTTTAAATCTCAAATATCTTTTTATTTTCTATTGATAGTATTGATAGTAAGGTATGCAAATAATGATGAAAAACTTTGGGGGAGGTTTGATTCAGCTTTCATTAACACCGATTGTAGGTAAACCAATATGTAACACCATAGATCCTATTTCATCGTATGCAAATTTAAATATATTTTTTCGAAACGGCAAATATTCACCACTCTCCTTGGAAAAACAAGGTGCTACTTTATAAGGCAATGCTGAAGCCTATATGGTCCTATGGAATCCCACTCTGGGGAATTGCAAGAAAATCTCATATAGCAATCGTCCAAAGAGTCAAATAAAAAATACTACGACCGATAGTCGGTGCACCGTGGTACGTGCGCAGTGACGAAATACATAATGATCTGAAAGTATCGACGGTTAAAGAAGAAATCGAAGCAGTCAGCGCACGATATACAGAAAGACTACAAAATCACTGTAGCCAGTTGGCGCACCGGCTTATCAAGAACGGCACCCGGGGCTCAAGCGATTGAAACGATCGAATGTAGTAGACTAACGAATATTGTATCAAAACAAGGAATAACGACCATTGGGAAAAATTTAATCATTAACACTGCCACTTATTGTCTTCAGTTGGACAGATTGTGTGCAGAATTTATTAAAAAAAAAAAATTCTACATATTTAGATATTGAAATTACGTCACAGATGTCAACGTTTAAATATTGCTTCCGCACTGTTAATACAAACTGATAAATGTCTGAAACTTTATTTTTTTTTTTAATATATAAATTATTCAATTTAAAATTTTTGTTTTATACTATTTGAAGACTATATAAAATCATAGATATAAATCCATCGCGTAGATGATTATAAGCGATAAATTAGGTCTCTATAGCTTTTGGAACGTATTTTTTTAACGCATTTTTTATCCACGGACTTCATACTAACACACATAGACACACTTTTCTCCTTTTAGACTTAAGCAGTTCTCATCTGTACAAGTGTTATATCCTTCAATCGTATTGCACAAATTATTCGGTGTTCTACAATTCAGCCAGCTAATATTCGCGACAAAAGTACTGATAATTTCAATCGTATATCAATTTCCTCCGTATCTGGTATTTACCATTATCAAATCGTACCGCGGCTGAAAGGGTTAAAAATACCGAACAAGCGAAATATATTAACTATGCGAAGGAGGCTTCGAATGTACAATGTAAAAATCGTAACGACCTTCTTAATTTACATCTCTATAAATACGTCAAATGTAAAACCGTGAGAATTAATGCGCCACATTACCCTAAAGATTCTAATAATGAAAATAAAATGGAATTTGTATACAACGTATTAGTTTTACAATCAAAAAGTAAGGCGTGACTAAATCGAATGAAATTTTATATCGTACAACCGGTTTTTGTTTTTTTTTTTTCTTTTTCGTGTCTAAACTGTACAACCGGGTCTCGGATCGACCCACGTTTAACCGACTTTTATATTTTAGTTTAATCGTGTCCTATCGGTTGCATAAAACTCGAAAGGAATTTCACGACAGTTAATCACTATTATTATAACATTATTATTATTGTTCTTTTTATCGTTATCACTATCATTACGTAAGCACCGAATTTAATAGGCGTATATGTTCGTTAAACCAACAGCTCTTTATGTCGGCCACCGGCGGAGTAATTTGCACGAATAAAATAATTTCGACAGTTCGAAGATATTTCAATTTTATAACACGTTCATCGATGGTTTTTTTTTTCACATTTTTGATATTTCGCACTAGATTGAAAATTTGAAAACATGTATTCGTGTAAATAAATATAAGAAGAAAAAGAATTTTATTCATCAATAATAAACGTATTTACAAAAGCACGTACATAAAATTTCATAATACGCTGGAAATACCAGAGAGTGAAGTAGCGGGCCTGTGCAGAAGACCACGCTCTTGTGGGACAAACAAACGGGTAGAACTGTCGCTGTAAGGATTAAGGAACATCTAGCTGAATGCAAAAGTCAGCTGTGGCGGAGCATCAAGCAGGTGTCAGGATACGAAAATAATTCGGACCAAAGTAGATCGGTTAGGTGAAAAAATTGTTAGGGAAGCCTTAGAAAAATTCAAGAACTTCAACAGGAAGGATGGCTTCCGACTTGATCCAGCGTGGAGAACGGTCATTGGCCAATTGAGAACCAATCACAATCTAGTATTGTCAATATAGTTAAGGTAGTAGCTTGTTATGTCAGAGTTAGTTTAGTTCTGTTGATGGTCACTGCATGTTGTTTGAAACGTATAAACTCGGGTTTATTAATTCTACACGGTTGTTCCTAAATTATTGCATCTAATTATGGATATTGATCGCCAAAGTAGTTTTAAAAATTATATTTTTAGATCTTCATAAAATATCTTCTTGCATGTAGGGATAAGACGTAATGCATTGAAGTTATCCGAGTATATCTTGATTTAATTAGTATTATCTTTAAAGGGTGATTTTGTAACTTCAATATATTTATCCTGCTGGTAGAACACCGTGCAGGAGCAGCGTAGAAATAAATATAAGTGGACAAACGTGTGTATAGTATTCATCGAATATGTAGAAATAACGCTTTTTATTTAAAAAAAAATTATATTCATCCAAAAGACGAGTCCAGACAAGAGAAAGAACGGTTTTTAGTTATTAATTAACTCCGTCCTCTGTACACTTCGCTACTAGAGTAACAGCGGGATAATAAATTTGCACCATCGTTACGATCACGATGATTCATCACCTGTGTGTTACGAATAAACTCTAAACAGCGGCCGCCGAGTTGTTTTAAATAAATTAAAAGTACCTCCCCCCCGCTGCACGTATAATTTTAGTCTATTTATCGTTCGAAACAAGAGAAACACCTCGACGATGGGACGATGTCGTAAGCGTATACAAACGGCCCGTTTGTTGTGATCCAATCACCCCATACGATGACGTTCTATTTTTAAATATGAAGTTTTCGTCATATTTAAAACGTAGTCCAAAAAAAAACCTAGTGGCCTAACACAATCTTCTATGATCAGCTAACATTGGTCATCTAAATTTCTATTCAAATTCATAAAAACTCATATATACATATATAAATAAATTATATATATATATATATATAATATAGTACCAGGACGATCGAGCTTTGCTCTAAATTTTTTTTCATTTCTTTTTAGAAAATATATTATTTTATTAAAAACCATTACACATGAGACTGTAATAATTTTAATCGTATAGAATTTCGTTTCATAATTTCTGTAGTTATAGCAAAAATGTCAGTTTTGATGAAAATTAGGAGGCGCACTTAGGACTTTTCGATCGGATTTTTCTTTTAAAATAGTTCTATCATAGATTAATCCTTAAATCAAAACGAATACCCCACATAAAAAATTGGAATTATATTTACTTACGCATACGCGGTAAAAAGCAAATTTCTTACATTCGAATGGTTAATGGGATCGAGCTGAAATTTTTATTACATTCCAACGGTTAATGCGATCGAACTGAAATTTTTAACGCACATTTAGATAAGTATCGAAGAGGATGCGAGAAAAAAAATCGGCATTTTCAAGATAGCCGTATATATATATATATATATATATATATATATATATATATATATATATATATACATACATATATATTAGAATTGTTCGTTCAATTATATAATTACCACAATCGTATTGTTCGTTGACGAACGTCGTGACTAGCCATTGAGCTAGCATTCAAGGCATTATTTATATGCTAGTTTATATGCTAGCAGATATGCGCGCGCATATGATGTTATCAGAGTGGGGTGCCACGAATTATATAATGATGAAAATCTTTCTATGTCACGTACCCTCGACCATCGAGTCGACAGTCGAGCACTCTACCAACTACGACACCGTGACATTTTTATATATATATATATATATAAATTCAGATTATTCGTGTCGAAAAGTATTATGTGCAATATACGTTCCTTGAATCGCATAGAATTTTTCGCTCGATTTATGCGTTTTTTTTCTTTAAATTTTTATTGCATATTCGGTATGATGAGCGAATATCCGGACCGAAAATTATTTCTGATGGTTAAGCTATTTGTATTAATATTTATTACTTATATATACATATATATTTGTTATTAGTCAATTGACTTATTAACATTATCATTCATAGACTGCAATTATGCTGTCACACTAAAAGTAAAATTTGTCGCAAAGGGATTTAGTAATAATGAACGAATCAAAATATTATCCGCTGAAGTCAGCTACATACCGAAATGTGTATGACAAAAAAGTTAATTAATGGAACTTTTGTTTAAAATGCAATAAGTACGTTATACAGATGGATGTGAATTTAGCAAGTTCGCGCTATTTGTTATTTCTGCCTATTAAACACTTTACGTCACTTTTACAGGGGTGCTAATCGATTTCAAATGGAATACAGGCTTACGCTTTCTGGAAGATGAGATAAGGGGGACGATATTTTCATTAAGTCGGACCGTTTAAGTTTAACAATTTAAAATAATTCGAATACAGTCGCGTGACCGGCAATGGCAAACCATCACGCACAACACCATATGCGCATCAGTAGCAAACGATTACAATCAGTTCTTCCGGGTGTGTGTGTGTTTATCTTCGCTAACGCAATATTATGATTGCTTTCTACACTACTTACATTGTGCAACAAAATATGTATAGGTAAGCAGTCGCCTACCTCCGATACGGAGATGGAACTTGATCAAAAAAAAATTTATACAATCCGACTATAAATATGCGTCCAGTTTTATAGAGGAAAAACAAATGAAGCAACAAAAATAAGACGCATAAGACCTTGAAAGATTAGTTTACATAAGTCAACCGCATAGATTATGCGCCCCAATAGTCTACAAAAACAACTAAAATATACGGTATTTTACGCGTGCAATATTTAAAATTGATTACAGCTATATATATATATATATATATATATATATATATATATATATATATATATATATATATATATAAACACACACACACACACAATAATATAATAAATGACCAATATTATTTAAGACTTACTAAATTTGAACACATAATGAATTATCAGATATTTCCGCATCATAGGTCTCGCAGTAATTTGCAGTTGACATTTTTCTCTTTTGGTCGCATCTACTTCTTTATACAATTTAGCATTAATAACGTAACAATAAAATTATTATTTTTTTCCTTTTTTTTTTTTTTACGATGACATGTACTGCTATTAAGGCGGGAGTTCAGAGCGTTTGAGAATTTGGAACTTTTGATCGATCATGTTAGGATTATCGGTGAAAATGAGGGACGGGTTAAGATTGAAGGATAAAACAATCGGGGAGAATTCAAACAATAATTGTATATTGTTGGCCCCAAAATTGCTAATATACATGACCGGTAAAAATATCAACACGACGGCATTTGCATATCAGGAGTTAAGAAAACATATCGTATTAGCCGGTAACAAATTCGACTTCATTCTATTACAGCTTAAAAATTAATCGAAGAACATTATTAACCAGCGTAATCAGTAAGGTGCGATGTTGTCAGTAATATTAGTAACGTATAGAAATGTACGCCGTTATTATTTTTAGAATTTACATTAAAAAGAAATTCCAATATTCCGTTTACTGACCAATCAACTACACTCGTGGAAATCGTATTTTACGATATATAAAGTACCTTTTTTTAAAAGGCTGAAATCTCCACGTATCCGATACGCTCACAAATCCGCCGTTTCTAGCCTTCTTCGATTTCAACAACCGACGATGATGTTGCTGATGCTGCGTAGGAGGAGCAGGATGGAATTTTCTAACCGTAGGTGAAGAAGAAGATGTAGACGGTATTACAATTGGATGTTGTTCGACTAATCGATGCGGATTGATGACATTATTGTAGAGATAATCTACGTGCGCGCAATTGAACGAATTCAACACTTTCGACGTGAACTGTTGAGCAACTGACGACGGTCGATTAAGTCCGATATTCGATTTAGTTCTCGTACGACGAATCTGCTTTCGATCAACATCCGGCTGATAAGAATGATCGTCGCCGATCCGAAAATCGATCGTCGCCGCATCCGGCGCTGCTGCCATCTTTTGACCGGCGTGGAAACTGTGAGGTCGACGTTGTTGTTTTTTCATCGAATAATAAGCTTCGTTTATTTTCCACTTTATCGGTTGACTATCTTTTAATAAATCGACCGAATCGTCTTCGTCCACGTTCGTCGTATCGTCGATATAGCAAGATTTCCTGGATGAAGCTGCAGCGGCGGCGGCAACCAATTCTATCATGATTAGAAGTTGCTCAAATCGACGACGACGACGATAAGACGATAACGATAATTTATTATTATTATCGATCGTCGGAGATTACGTATATTAATAAAGAAGACAATTTATCGTCCGGATAGAAAGTAATTTCATAATTTTCCATTTTTCGATTCTTAAACACTGGAAACGAAATCGCGCTTAAAGAGGACGTCATTAAACTGCAAATATACGTCACAATTTTGAAATCGATATAAAGAACGAAAAGTATTTTTTTTAGGTCCAAAACACTACGCATACATATACATATACATATATACACAAAACATATTTATACACACACATAAAGGTGATAAGATGCACAAGTGAATGACAAATCGAGATGTTTTATTTATTTATCTATATTTCCTATCTGGTTCTTGTTGCACGAATCGAAACTAGTGAAATACACGAACGTTATTATAACTTGCGTGTAATTATTTACATAGTGATCAGTGTAATACTAATTTAGCTTAGACTAATACATGTTCAGCGTATTCCAATACTTTATTTTTTTTAAATTGTTACTATATTTTTTTTTTAATAAGGATTCTATTACACTTACAAAACAAGATGACATTTATTTTAAAACTAGCCACGTATTAAAAATAATAAGTATAATATAAATATTCGGTTATACGGGTAAAACCTGCGAGGAAAACACAGAAAATACGGTAATGCATTGTACACACACATACATATGATCGTGCATGTCACACGCATACGCATATACAAGTAACTGTATAAATAAGGATAATTGAAAAAATTAACAAAACAAAATAAAATCGAAGTTAATCGCTGAAAATTTTTTTATTATATCAGCGAAGCTTTATAAAGTCATTATTAAGCTATTGCCAAAAACGAATAGTTTGATAATGACTTTATAGTCGAAAAGCTTCACTGATATAATAAAATTTTTTTTAGCGATTAACTTCGATTTTATTTCGTTTTGTTAATTTATAAAATCACTTCTCTCCAATACATCGACATTAATTGAAAAAAACCGCTAAATATTTATAAAAATAACCGGGGCTTAATTCTACGATGTTTATAATTAGAACTAATGCTGATGCGTTTTACGTGCATCGCAAAATATTTCGGATAATTTATTTATATTTGGAAGTGAATACGAAATGAGCAATTGTGAATTGTATATCAGTAAGTTTTGAAGATTTCATGTAACTCTGCAACAATGATTCTGAATCAGCTGTAATTTTTTGTGTATGCTGTTGAAGACTGATTATCAAACAGGACAAGCATAGATTGGTCTACGGAAAAAATGTATAACACCAGTTTGGTAAAGCATCGGAAAAAACCAGCCGGCCATTACAATAGGTAATTTTTAGCAAATATAACTTGAAATCATAATCGAACACTTTCAATATAAATAATTTATTATATATATATATATATATATATATATATATATATATATATATATATCGCCATTATTTCCCTTCCTTTCCCATTGTACTCGGTTCAAGCATCATTCATCCATTTCACTACGGCCGACTTTTACATATCGCCTTGCCATTATAGGGTTGTCGAGTATTTAACATTAAGAATATGCTACATATTTATGATGCGCGAAAATTTCACGGTTTGTTACGTAATCACATTAAATTTTCGGTAAAAAGTACATCGCGGTTACTGACGTTTGAATTTTCGAGTAGAATTTTACGATTTGTTATCAATAACTATTTTCAACGGCCAGCAATACAAATGATATTCAAACATGTACGATATAAAGAGTAAGTGCAACGGCCAAGTTATTTTGGCGACTGCGGATAATCTGTTGTTTATTATTCCGTTCAAATTACCGTGTCAAGTTTGATGACCCTACATGCGACACCACGGTGAACGCCACTTTGGATATTCTGTACGAACGATTTCGGAGTAGAAGGCGAAATATTTATTCCCGTCTTAAGAGAAGCCGGAACTAAGATTTCAAAGACTAGAGTTATCTGTCGCAAATTTTCCACCAGGACTGCGCGATTTGACTACGTCATTTTCTTATAGCAAGTCGCTGTTCTATATTAATAAGCCGCAATCGACCATGTCTTCAAAGTCGACATTATCAATGCTATCGTTCAAATTCAGACAGATCGATGCGGAAGTTATTGAAAATTAAACCAATTAGATCTGCATTACCGTGAAATTCAGCCTTTGACATTTGAACGATATTATATTTCATACACATAGCGGCATACATCATGAGCCTTTCAAATAAAAAAATATATTTGTTAACACCTCATACACAGCTTGTTTTATTCTATTGGAAACCTACACACACACACACATATATATATACACAATATAAAATAATTTTTATATTCCACTTACTTTTTAATAAAAAACATGCAGTCTTTGCTCACGTTCCAGGTTTTGAATAGATTGTTACCTACCTCTCATCATGATGGTGACGAATGATGTACGCAAAACTAACGAAGGGACATGGTTTTTACAGAAAATGAATATAATAGTTTCGCCTATATCAAAACAGTCCCGAGAAAGTAAGTACCACGTATAGCTCTCGAACTTTTTCACATATATATATATATACACATACAATATATATATATACACAACATCAACATACAAATATCTTAGTGAAATGCGAACTAACTGGTATAAAATTAATGAGAAAAGAATCGAATACAGACGACCACTACCACGTCGTCATAAAAACAGTCCGGGAAGGAACAGATGGAGACAGATTGCTATCATAAAGACCTGAATATTAAGGAATTGAGTTATAGTACATGGAAATCATAATGATGATGACATGCATCTAACGAAGAAGGATGCGATAATAATGTAATATGAAAAAGGCAATGAAAAAATTGCAATATATATAAATATATATATATATATATATATATATATATATATATATAGAGAGAGAGAGAGAGAGAGAGAGAGAGAGAGAGAGAGAGAGAGGTAGAGAGAAAAATAAATTATGAAGAACGAAAATTATTTAAAAAAATGTTTATATCATTTTAAATAAATTAAGAAAACAAAATAAAAACAAAGCTAATCACTATAAAAAAACTTTATTACGCAAAGCTTTTCGACAATCACGTTGATCGTAAGATTATAATATATAGCTAGCAAAATTTTCTCAACGAAAAATGTCTAGAAACTTGCCCAGAAAATGAGAATAAGAATAAAATCTGAAAAATTTATTTTCGTATTTAACGACGAATGAAATAAAACATTTAAATTTCGGGGGAAAAATTGTTAGAAACGTACATTAATACTAACGCACGTTAACAAAACGCGCGGATAATTATTAAAATGATAGGATATTATAAGGGAAAGAACGAACTAAAAAAAATTAAACCAGTAACAAAGAATAAAGAACAATCAAGTTGGAGGGGGATCCAAGAATAAAGAACAGTAAAAATTAAAAACGGTCATAAAATAATACAAAACTATTGACAAGCGTAGAAATGAAGACTGACAAAGAAATGTTCAGAGCATATCGAACAAAACTGGCTTTTATTATAATATATATTATACATACATATGTAATGTATATATATATATATATATATATATATATATATATATATATATATATATATCAGTGAGTCGTGTCACCCCATGCAGGGGTATCGTGACCATGATCTGTTACACTGCTAACCAGGCTGCGTCAACAAATACAGTCAGCGATATTTACACAATCGTGGAAAGTACGGCCAGTTGTCCTGTAAATCATGTCTGATCATCGAAGAGGTTCACGACCGCGCTTGCACCTTCAATGAACAGCGTCTCCGTATTTTCGGTTCTAAGTACGTGACGAAAAAATCGTAGTATTCGGTTAAGAACGATCGATTAGGATCTTTTCGAGTTATTAATGTCGTCAAAAATGGATTGGTTCTCCTAGCTGTCCATGAGACACGCAGCATTCGTCTCCAACATAACATTTCTAGCGCGTTTCTATGTTTTCTATCCGCACTGCTTACTGACCAGGTCCCCGAGCCATATGTGAAAACAAGGAAGTTCACTATTCGAATTTTAACGCAGCTTTACAGTCCCTGCGACTCCTCAATCGCGCCACCAGATCATCTGGCTGGAACGCTGTCTAGGTCTTTGGAAGGGACGGGTCGGCCGTATAAACATAATGGGACTTGTCTCGCGTTGAGGTACGCCGGTTCAAGGTGTAGGCCTTCTACTAGTGAATAAAATAAAATTCAGCGCTAAAGATGGAGGAAAAAAATAAGTTGGTCGGCTAAACCGAGAAATTCTAAATCGAATCCGGTAAAGTTGAAATTAAAAGTCGAAAAAGTGTAGATTACGATTTGAAAAAATCTTCTATCACCGTCCCGATTACCGATGTAATTTCATAAATTATCCTTTAAAATGTCAGATACAGATAATGTACTTTTGGAATGCATTTATTACAGCTCTCGACAATCTTTATCATATCATCAAATCACATCTCTCCGAGTAACCATTATAAATATGTCTACTTACTATTAAACACATTCGTGTATATTTAGCTGTTTATAATTACATTACGTCGAACTTATATCAAATTTCCGTCTAAGCGAGTAATCCAACGAGGGGGTGAAAAATCCGGTACCAGTTAAAAAAGAATAGAAAAAAAAAAAATATCCAACTGCAAATGAGTACTAGTTTTAAATTCTGTCTTCCTATCAAAGGATCATTTCCGGTGACATCGCTAATTAGCTTTTTCGATATATATATATCGGAATTTCGAAAATTTCGTCGTCATATCGTACGATGTCGATTTATAGTTCGAGCTCTAAAGGGGAAGTCAGTCTTAAACACTCGCCGCGCATATGATGTAAATCTTCAATCGTGTTCCCATTTTCCGAGTATACTTTGCATTTTTCGACGATATGCTTTATTGTTTGCGCCCGGGATGTCGGCAACAGAAGCTAGCCGAAAAATACCCCACTTCTGCAGGAGGTGGCCGCATCTATCGTGACCACTTCGGATTCCATTCAAGAGTTGCCATTCCTTTCATCGAAGTTCCATTACTAGAGTTTGCTCCGTATCGGTGATGTTTATTCGTTCGTTTACTATCGTCTGTTCGATGAAAATTTTTCAAAATTTTTTGTTGAGAACACTCGCGATTGTTTAATATTTTTTTCTCATTATAACAGAGATAGTCGAATAAAAAGATCATCGCGCGCCCTACAAATTGATTACTCGCATTGTTAGACGTTAAATATAACAGCATTACGGAAAAAGACGACAAGAGGTCGTACACTAAATAAATTTCTTACATTTCGGAGACATCACGCCGAACTTTAAACAATCGACTAAGTAACGAATGAATCATTTCAACGTAACGAAGCATTTCCGTCTATGCGAAAACTGAACTATCAGCGGTTTATTTATATTTAGCAATAACGCCGTCTTGTACTAACGATTAGGCGAACATTTAGAAGTTAACTAACGGGCGTGTCTTATATAAGTACAATAGAAATTCAGCTATAGATTTGTTTATACTGGTACGAGAATATTTAAATAAATCCTGTTCGTCTCTCACTATAGTTTGTCGTTGAAATGACATATATATATATATTATTATACGGACGTCACGAATGCGATATATATCATTTATACTTCGAGTTAAGCGATATTATGTAAGAAATTATTCTAAAAATACCAACGAACTTCGACATAAAAGTATCAACCGCCAAAAATTTAACAAAAATTATCCGCCATTCTTAAGGTACTTGATTCGGGCGTTTTTTAAAAAATTGAAACAGTAGACAAACTCTTAAGAATAGAGAGAGGAAAAAAATCATATCTATCAAATTTATAATTAAATATCCTACAAATAAATCACAACTCGAAGTAATATAAGCTAGAATGATTATTTATTTACGACGAATAAAGTCAAAATTACGCTTTTTGAAATGAGAATAATCGAAAAGAAATACTAACATCGAACGTGATTAAGTTCGCAACAACTATACACAGCATCCAACAAGCAACGAACAATCTAACGTTGATATACATTACACAATCAATATTGAACTTCTATATAGTATATAATCGCTGTCTTTAATACAAAAATTGAGACGATACAAATGGACCGTCGCTGTCGTATGAAAAAAAAAAAAAAAAAAAGTAAACAATGCTGCTAATTGTTTGACAAAAAACAGACGTCATCGATATAAATTAGAAATGTGAAATGAATACGAGAAAACGTTCTATCGATATCGAAACTCTAAGAAAAATATTAAGAAAAACCCACTTAAGTTACTAGCATAGTTACACGCCGTGTTTACGGGTTATAAAACAAATTAAATAATAATTAACAATAATAAGAGAATAAATAAAATATAATAAACAATTTCTCTATTATAGTACGTATAGTTTAAAACTAAGTAACGAACAATATAAAATAAATAGCAAATTAATAATTAACAAAAAATGCAATCCTGTCTGCCTTAATAATGAATAGAATCATTAAATTAAATATTGAAGAAATCTTATCTAGGATCGAATAATTTATAATATTTAAAAAATACAGTTATCAATAAGTTATAATAGGTCGTTGTTAACACCCGTTAACAATAACACGATATAGGATAAAAATATATTAGAAAAAAAAAATCGCGTTCTTATAAATTAAACGTTATTCATTTCGAAGGATGTATATAAGAGAAACAAATAGACAAAAATTATACTTCGAACACGTTTTAAAATTCTTATAAAAAACAATAAAATTATTTTATAGAATTTAATCTTGAAATTAATTAATATCAATCGGAACTATAACGTTTTACAAATGAAAATTTAAAAGAAGAAACTATCAAAGAATTATTTTTAACATATATTTAGTCTATTATAGTATATAGATTATAAAATTTACAGATGATCTGTTAATTAATTTATAGCGAGAAATCGTTAATTATATTTCTTATATACATATATATATATATATATATATATATATATATACATATATATATATATATAAAGTTTTAACACCAGTCATTTTCACTACCAAAATAAAAAAATAAAAATAAAATAAAGTAATAATATATATTAAATTATCTTGTTACTTACATAACGAGAAACTTTAAGTACGAAAAGTATTTAAACGCGTGATAACAGTCTTATCCGCATTATAGAATTAAAATCAAGGTATGATGCTCAAACTAATGGTAAATTAACTAATAAATTTTTTCCAGGTATAATTAAACGTTTTAAAACAAAAGGATCAAAGTAAATTTTGATATGACACAGATCCTTACTATGGTTCTGTCGGATATTTCTTGTATAAATTACAAATCATCAATGATGGAAAATGTAATTGTGTAACTAATGAAATAGAGCATGTCCAGCACATAGTATACACGTGTAGTAAATATAACCATCTGAGAAAATTGTATAATATCGATTGCTCTCTTAATCCGAATGAAATTATTATTTCCTATTTTTATCACGGAATTATTTCAGATTAAACATAGTTATTGATAGTCACTACCGGTTAAGCTACTTTCGCAGGCTACTCTTTATTATATTTTTTTATAATGTATGTATTTGTATATAAATGTATTATAAGAAACAAAAATATATATATATAAAATTTTATTATTAATATTAATTTGTTTTATTACGGTCGGTTATTATTATTTAAGTAAATGAATAACTAAAAAATTGCGTTAGCGATTATTCGAATATAATTTGTAATTTAGATAAGGCACACTCATTTGCAGACAACAGCCAGCGAAGATGCTGGACTCAAAATAAATAGGAAAAAAAAACGCTCCACCATGGCGGTATATTTTCGCAGTTTAATACGAGATATAGAGCGCAAAGATAATGTAGTAAGACACTACTGTCTAATACCGGATCATGCGAAGAAGTTGTAGAACGCCGAATAGCAATGGGAAAACTAGCAAATATTAAACTAACACAAATATGAAAAGATTGAGGTATAGAAATTATATTTGTTTTGAAAACAATAGTATTTCCTACGTTGCTACATGGATCGGAAATATGGACGTTACACAAATCAATTCGAAGGAGACTAAAAGCGATGGAGACGACAGCGTACAAGCATACAGAAGAATGTTAACAGTATAACCCGTGGTACAGATATATAGAAAAAGTCTCGATTTTACAGGTGCTAAATATACATTTGCCTATCGCTCGATGGTAGAATGCTTAAATAGTACGCGGTGATTACATCGAAAAGATTACCACACAGGTGAGAAGATAAAAGGAAAATGACAGAATAAGCGGTTTATCGACTAGCTCAAAAAAAAAAAGATAATATACCGACTATCTGGATCAAGCCGAGAAGATGGACGTATGGCGAAAAATAACTTCTAGCAAATGGGTGACCACAGCGATGAGAACGAAACTTTAATGAACATGTTAACCATGATACAAAAAGATCATCGGAGCAGAACAGAGATGTTATGTTTCCTAGACTTACAAAAAGCATTTGATACAGTAAAACGTGATAAATTAATAAAATGTCTACAAAAAACTGGAATAGACCGACACGATATAAATACAATCAAACAGATATATTTAGAACAGATAGCGGCTTTAAAAACAGAATACGAACTTACAGATTGCATCGCAATTAATAAAGGTGTAAGACAAGGATGCGGTATGTCAACATTACTGTTTAATTTATACGCAGAAAACTACATAGGGAAAATATTACAAGAATCCAAGAAAGGCATCGAAGTAAATGGAAAGCTAGTAAATAATATCCGATACGCAGACGACGTGGCGATAGTAGCAAACACGGCACAAGATATACAAATATTATCGAATAAAATTATAAAATTCGGGACTACGCATAAATGGACGGAAAAAGAAATCGATAATATTCAGTAATACCAAGAAGGTGTGCCCCAACAATGAAAGTGGATTGGGAACCAACGGAAGTAATCGTTTAAATATCTAAATGATGAATGAGCCCCGATAAAGAAATCAGAATAAGAATTTATCCAAATGAGGTCTCTGTTTAGTAATAAACATCTAAGTCTGAAATTAAGATATAGGATGGTTAAGTGTTATGTATATTCGGTTTTATTATACGGAGCGAAGGCGTGGACGTTAAAAAGCGCAACGTTGAAAAATCTAGACGCACTCGAAATGTATGTAGGAGATTCTGAAGATATCATGGACTGACCATATATCGAATAGCAAAAGTTATAGAACAAGAAAAACTAAAGAGATATTAACCATCATAAGAAAAACTAAAAATAAAAAAAAAGCTTATTTGTATTGCATTATGAGGTACGATAGGTAGATACAGTTAATTATACAAGGCAAACTAGGACGTAGACGAAAAGGACGTAGAAGAATGTCGTGGATGAAAAATGGAAAATTGGACGGCTTGGTCAACCAACGAACTAATACATTCGGCCGGAAACAGGACCAGTTTCGCACTCATTGCAGCCAATCTTCATTAAGTGGCACTCTGAAGAAGAAGAAGAAGACGAATGAATGGTAATATATAATCACTACATTCCGTTGTGTATTTATACGTTGAAAAAGGCATAATACTAAAAATATTTAAAAGCTAGTGTGGACGATGGTAGTATGTACGTTACGAACATCCATGACAGGTTTTCAATTAGTGCACTTAATTAAAGTAATCGCGATATATATATATACACACCGACCGTTGCTAAGACAGAAATGACGTAAAACAATTCAAAGTGACCTTTATCGATAATTTACCTACTAGGAATCTGTTAATAAAGTAATGTTGGCTGAAGGCGAACCATTTTTATAAATACACGCCTTGTTCAACTCTGCATCTAATTCAAAATGAACGGGCAGGTTTTCTTCTTATGACTTCCGCTTGTCCGCAACTTTAATAAATAAGAAAATTCGGACTTATATGACACCCACGCCACGTTTGAAACAATTTACTACGTCAGTTACCGTAAGATAGTTTTTATATTTAAATCGTTCGCATGACGAAATAATTATACGTTCATAAGACCGGGTAGGAGAAGGTCTTTTAAAACGAGTTAGAAAGTAAAAATTACGAATGTGATCAGACGGTATCGACGATTTTTGAGAAATATCGAAAAATTAAGAGACAAGACAAATAATTTCTAGAAAGCGAATATATAATTACAATAATCAATCGGTTTAACATCATTTTTAATATCAAAAATCAAATGCCCCATCACCCTGTCACATACATATATATGACACGCGTGTAAAATTAAATAATCAAAACTCTTTGTATAATTTTAACTTATTGACGATCATACGTATGCAATTATGACTTCAAAATCGTGGTTAAACACAAACACGTATATATATAAAAATATATATATATATAATATATATATATATGTATGTATATGCGTGAGTGTAGAATTAAAGTAATTAATTCGGAAGAGTAAGTTCTAGATTCTGCAAGATTGTTTTTTTTTTAAACGATTTTTTTCCCAAAAAGCACATTTCCATAAAAAATGACTAGGAATAAAAAAACTTTTTCGCGGAAAGCAATATTTTTAGAGAAAATCAAAATTTCGAAAAACTAAATGTTGCTGTAAGTAAATGTCGTCAGTCATCCGGGTAATGAGCCATTCTCGGTTTTTCCTTTAATTCTACTTCTAACTAGTCGAAATAAACCTGACAGATTCTAACCTAATCGAATGTAACCTAACCTAGCTTTTCAAAAGGGTGTAATTAATTTTAAAATCTTTTTTTTTTTTTTTTAAAGGAAAGTGAGAATTGTCCGTGCATATCGAATTTATAAAAATAATATATGATTTTTTCTCGCAGAAACTAGAATTCAACCAATTACAACTTCTGATATTATAAACACCAACGGCGATAAAATTTTAAGTTTAAGAATATTATACACACACATAAATGTATATGCTACTCTGTGATATGTGTGTACGATATATTTTTTAAAAATAATTTTACACATTAATTGCGTGAATAAAATATTAACTTTAGAAATGTGCTATTTTGTGTTTGTGTGTGCGTGTTGCGTATATCGGTGAGTGAAGAAATCGAATTAAAATAGTAGAACTTTTATGCATAATTTTATGAACTTACGTGAACAGAACTTTAACATTCGAATATCATTTACACATGCAATACATATACATATGCATATATATATATATATATATATATATAAAATAAAATACAACTTTTGTTAAATAGAAAGGAATATATCCGGTAACAGGATATACCTTAATTGAGTTGCGATGAAAGTAAGTTTTTTAACGTTAAAATAATCTTAACGCATCAAATATTAACAATATAATCCGTTAAAAGAAGAAAATTAAACGCGAACTGTAACAACGATCACCACCAGTGAAATATAAATATGCCAAAAACTAAAATAATAGTAAATTAACCCGGCGACATGCACGATCGAAATGATTATTTTAATTTTTTCGTTTAAATTCGTTAATCGATTTTTTATTATTTTTCGAAAATTAAAACAATCGACGATAATAATACGTAATAGTAAAAAATTCACAGCAAACTATTATAACGAAAATTAAAAAAAAAAAAATTAATTAAAATAAATTAAAATAAATAATTAATTACGCGCACCAAATAACGCTCGGAAATTCGAATATTATAACGCGCGTTTCTTATAACTAGAATTACGAATAATAAAATCGTATACGAGAACACCGCGTTAATTCGTCATTAAGATCGAATATGAGACTGCGACTTATCTCGACTACTAGACTCTAACGAATAAGATGCGCCCACATTAGACGGTCAAACACCCAAACTAGTATTAAAGAATCTACTAACGTTTACAGTGTGGGACTTTCCATTCATATTGAAGACCACACTTAAACTTATTACGTATAATGAAAATAATAATAATAATAATAATAAAACGCATTCGTAAGAGCGACATCTCACGCAATCTACAATATATTATTCTCCATTATTAGATATTATTCATCTATTCCGAAATCTATTATATTCGGAAGTTGGCCTATTTACTTGTATTCGTCGTATTGAGTGTATATATGCGCAACATACACACACATATTATACACACACACATGTATATATATATATATAACAAAGACTGACAATTATTTTCGCTATTCACTTTCATATGAGACTGTTTTCGAAAATATTGCGTTTTCATTGATTTTTGGAAAATTTTACGTTTTAGTCATGACACACTGCGCGGCAATTCTAAAACGAGATATTTCAAAAATATATCGATTGCAACATGATAAAAATAATATATATAAGTATTTAAATATTTACGTATTTGACCCATACACACATATATTTCACATATATATTACATATTTAAGGATGTATAAACTTTTTATATATTATCATCATTGGGGGTAATTTCACGAAGCGATGTCGTGACCGCAATTCATGTTATTGCTTCCTGTACTAATGTACGCCATCCATTACGGTTTTCAGTCTCTCGCGCACATTCCACAATTTCCCTGTTGTTTTCCTTATGGTAAATTTCAAAATTTTCGTTCGGACCTGGCTGGTTAATCTTTCTGTAATTTTGAGACTGTTTAATATTGACATATTTGTTTGTTTGGCTGTCCAGTGTATTCTCAGTATCCGTCGCCAAACCCGCATTTCAAAACTGTCTATGCGTTTTTTATCTGTCGCTTTTAACGTCCAAGTTGCCGACGCATACATAAATATTGAAAATATGAAGCATCGTGCAAGCTTCATTTTCACCGCATTTGTGATGGATGTATCTTTCCGTATTTTGTTTAATCTACTTGTAGCATTTCGTGCTAACTGAATTCTGCGTTTTACTTCATTTGTGGAGCCACCTACGTATTCCATTAAAGATCCTAAATATATAAATTCCCGTACCGTTTGATACCCATCTATACGTTTTTCAGCTTCATTTATTGAGTTTTCGCATCAATTATCATTAATTTTGTTATATATATATATATATATATATATATATATATATATATATATATATATATATATATAACAAAAGATCATGTGAACTGCTGAGGGTAAACCCACTTTCTCACTCTATATATACATATTAATGTGTTTCGACAACAAAGTTTTAAAAAAAGTGGTTTTGAGTCATAAATAGTCCACATTAACAATTTCGTTATATGTATCTAAAGTCACAGTAAGACTTTCAAATGAGACCCACAGTTATTTATCCAAAACAAACACATATTATATATATCTAGTATGTAACAACGTGTTAGTCAATGAATGGTTGGTGAATTGTCTGTATCAACGATATTATACGCGACTATAGTGCAGTTGTACTAATTTTGTGTGACGTTAATTAACTTCTACATACGTAAGCAATGCCTTGATTTACATATGTACATTACGCACACATACGCAAGTGCACACGCATACATGTATACATGCAATTGTATAATTTACGATTCAATTGTATGGACTCTTTATTTATTAACTATCAAAAAGTCGCGTAGTCTGTGCTTCTTTAAATCATACGACTCTGTTAATTTATATATCCGTTCAATTTTGTACGTCTTTTGTATTATTTCAATTGGATACTTTAACGAAATTCACATCCTAAACATTATAAAGCATTTATCGAAAAATGTATACGTAAATACCGTTATATACTGCACATCGTACCGAATTGACACTATAGAAAGAAGACTAACTCAGGGTTTTATTAAATTAAATTCTTTTTTTAATAAATATCAAAATAAATACCGACAAAAACTCGATCTATTCTATTCACGAAAAGAAGACCGCACTTCTTAGTGAACAACAGATCTTTGGTTTGGAAAAGCGATATTAAATATTTAGGCGTAATACTGCATCGAGGTTTCACATTTACTCAACAGGCTGAATATGCCTGCAATAAAACTCAGGCGTCTCTGATTATATTTAACAAACGATGTTACGTCAGCTCGGAAATTAAATTAATAATCTACAAAACTATAATCAGAACAATTACACTTTATGTTTATCCCATAAGGTCATATACTAGCCGTTCTAACTTAGCGAAGTTACAACGGCTACAAAATATGTGCGGCAGAATAATTCTGTGTCTTACAGTCTATGTAAAGATAGAACACATCTACAAGGCATCGAAGTTATCATATATATATATATATATATATATATATATATATATATATATATATATATATATATATATATGTATATATATATACGATGTTGTAAAAATTTTTTTTTCTATAGTTGTGCCTGCAGTCAGTATTTTTCATTTATAAACGACATAATACACGTGCAAGTTTGCATCTAAAATGTAAACGCTACAAATGCAAAAGAATTAAACACACGCTATAAATTTATTTTTGTGTATAATACACGTAAAAAATTTTGTTTATCCGATTAACTTAAATATTTATATAAATTTATTTATAGGTAGCTTTATGATCAGCATGCAGGTTTTGTTATTTCCTGTATTTTTATTTTAGTTAAATGAGCAACTGGGCATATAGTATACGTAGTAAGAAGTGGGAATGCGTCATATTATTAATTTCGTTATTTTTTTTAACATCAATTTGTATTGTAAATAAACTTTTTATCTATCTAGCTAATACTCTATACGACTTAGGTTATATTAGGCTAAAAATTGATTTATTCTTCGTATTAAGGAGATTGAACTTGTGGCCTGCTTCATATTCCATCGAGTGAGACATGCCAAAATTAATACGAATGTTATAGAAATACAATATAGACGATAAAGAAAAAATCTACTGAGAACAACGCGCGAATATTAAATTAAACAAAAAATACTCAGAAGCAACGTGCAGTCTCAAAAGAGGAGTTTTTCAAGGTTATCCGTTATTTGCAACACTATTTAACATAGAATAGATGATTTATGATTTATAAAATAAGCGGACAAAGAACAAATGAGATAAGTTATTGCAGACGATAAAGTCTCGTTAGCGACATCGGAGAAAGAAATGCAAAAAATGGTCAACAAATAAACACAGAGTTGATTTAAAATATGGAATGACTATAGATTCCGGAAAAACTAAAGTAACGAATTTTACTCGATCGAGAAATATAAATGTTCGCGTAAAAATAAATAATGATGAAATTCCGTATCGGAATTTAGATATTTGCGAGCTCTTATAACAAATGATACCAGAGATCGAAAGAAATCAAAACAAGAATTGCCAAACAAGCATTTAATAATTTAAGCGCAGTATTCGAGAACATGAAAATGAAGCTTACCCCGAAGAAAAGAATATTACATTAATACGTCAAATATACCTGCTAAACGTGAATAATTAGCGCAGATGAGGAAAATTTGAAACGTTGTGCTATCGTAGGATACTGAAAATATCACGGACGGATACAAACAAAACTGTAATGAGAAGAATTGGAGAAGAAGAAAATGAAAGACATTAAAGAAAGTAAAGTCAATGGCTCGAAAGATTGAAGAAGGCCGACTGTCCATGACTACATCGAAACGCATAAAAGGAATGCGAAGGCTGGAATTGATTAATTCCACATGCCGTCTCATGAACTGGCTGAAATTATAAGAAAAACCATGATGTATGCAAATTCCTAAACAGCAGATGCGGCTAATATGATGATATATATATACATACTTTTTTCGTAATGATATTATTCTATATCTGCACGTTTTACAGGGTAGGTATTACTAACACTAATACGTTATTATAAAAAACGAAATATTTTTTCTTGCTACGAAACTTAACCCTTTCGGTTACAGGATTATTAATTTTTTATACAAAATTATAATTAACGTTGTATAGAATGATTTCTTACGTAAATTAGAATTAACCTTATTTTCTCATGCCTGAGATGCACGATAGGGTACGCGGTACAGAATGACTTGAGCGGATGAAAACGTAAAGTAATATTTTAAGTACAAAACGCTTTTTCGATTATTCTAGATAATTTTTAACGTGTTATATGAGAATATTTTTAGAATTTAGATATTCTACGCGGATCAACATTAAATAAAATAATCTAAATTGGAAATATAGGAATTAAATGTATTGAAATAAGTTGGTAATTTTGAGGAAATGAAGGAGACGTTCAACTTTAATATGATGATCAGACAGGATTTCAGAGAGGGTGGATGATTAAAGAATTTGTGCTCGATAGGAATTATAAATTGGACAGCTAACCAGTAAATATTGAATTATAACATGTTAATTACAGTTGGAACAGAGTGGGAGAGGTTGATTTGATAGGTGTGAGTTTGGAGTGGCCTAGGCGCAGTCTTCTTGTGATAACGATTTCATCTATTCTGTTGACCGATAATGATGTGTCCCATGATTTGATGGTGCCTCGAATTTGGCGTAGTTTATTCGTGTCGAGAGTGCTGGTCCACTATATCTGTAATAACTTAGTCCCATATCTTACCAGAAAAGTTTTAGTCATATTGTCGCGATTGACCGTAAACTACTTGTTATTAATATACATCAACAGCGTATACCATAACGAGCAGATACCACGAGGAATATTTTCCATTTAACCTATATATGTAATATATATATATATGTATGAAACCCAATGAAGAACGTGTATTTTCCCATCGTCCACCTTGGATTCTTCGATACGTACACCTCAACATTAAACCCTGTCGACGTAAGAAAGCGTTACGTTCCGCAACAACCTTACTACCAGAATCACAAGAACTATGCGACAAATATGTAGAAATGACTAAAGTATATGCATAGATAAGTAAAAAAAATGAATACGCGTGCCATTATAGGCGCAATAAAACGATAAAAATTTATTATTTTCTAGGACACAGGTAAATCTGGAAAAACTAAATATACATGTCATATTTCCAGCACGGAAAAATAGTATTTTGGTATATAAACCACGGTTTCCACACTTCGGGCCGCGCAATGAAAGACGTTTAAAAGATATTCCGATTAACAAAATCCACTAAAAACGTATAAAAATCTGTACCTACCACCGGGAAGATAAATCTTTATAATTACAGATTTTAGCATATATTTCAGGAAAAGAAAATTTACGGATCTTTTAAGGAATAAAATTCAACCGAACATAATCGGAGATAATATTAAAATATCACTTACAGAAGCTAAAAAATAAATTACGAATTTCGTAAAACAGAACGGTGGCAATTAATTCTAACCTAACCAAGGGACGCGAAAGCTAGATTACGACGTGGCCGATTAAATCGCGATTTTATATTAGATAAAATATAACGAATTATAGCGCTAAGCTCATATAGAGCAATATGTTTACCTTTTAAACATAAGCAAAGTTTTATTTGTGAAATTGAAGAAATTCAATTTAGAAAAAGAAATAATTAACAAAGACCGATACGGAGGCTTAGAAAATAGATCAGCAGAACTAGTTGTATTCGAAGTAATAGAAACGATCAAAAAATTCAAAAGATAAAGGCTATAAGGTAACCCACATTACTAAAGCTTTCGACAGATTAAATACAAAAACAAATTAATGATATTAGAAAAATTGAGTCTTGTTTAAAATTTGCTAAAAATACTAAATCATCATTTTCAAAACAGATTTACATTAGTAAATATTGCTAAATTCATATTCATCGGTCACGGGGATAATGCAAGGCTCGATATTGGGTTCTCACTTATGGAATATCGTATTTTCAAGAATGTATAAAATTAATTAAAATCATAACATTCACGGACGATATATGATAGTAGCAGATAAGAATGAATTAGACTTGGACAAAAAATATGTAGTACATAATAATGAAGTGGAAAAATTCTTAAATAGTTATAGTTTAAATATTGATACGTCGAAATTCAAATATATGTTATTCAGTAAAAAAAAATCAAAAACAATAAATTAAATTTAATATATTCAGTAAAAAAAAAATCAAAAACAATAAATTAAATTTAATAAATTACAATATCAATATCCAGTTTTTGGCAAGCGTAAAATATTTGGGGATTAGGTAACAATCGAAAAAAACTTAAAATTTTATGTTCCGTAACGTAACGAATAAAATTAGTAAGTATTTGCCCATATTTAATAAACTATATATAACAATAACAACAAATTACATTAAAAAAAAAAAAAAAAGATTAATATATTGTATAAATCGATAATATCAGTAGCATTTATTATGAAATGTTAAAAATCAAAAGATTGATATCATTAATAACATCTTTTCAAAGAATAATTGCAATTAAAATGATTAAATCACATAAAACTACTATGGGCATTGTAATAGCGTGTATTTATCCCATAGATTTAGAAATTTGTAAATATACCGATTATAAATCATGAATTTTTCAAGTAAAATATTTAAATAGAAAATTCATATACGAAAAAAAAACACCTAGTTAACGCAAAATAGTTTAAAGTGTTATACTAAAGCGATATTATATCATCGAGAAATATCGAAGCATGTGGAATACCGTATAATGGAACAACTTATCAATATTTCCCAAATTTAAACGATAGATTCGATAATAATCATTTTATTCCTAACTTTTATAATGTTCAATTTATCACCCCGGTCATTTTAAAAAATATTTAAAACGTTTCGGAATGGCAGAAACTGAAAATTGTAGAGATACGGTTTACCATATATCCTGCATGGTTGTAATTGCGAACAAATAGTTTTAGATTGTAACACGATAGAATTAGTAAATAATAAATATAATGATTTTAATAACTTAGCTATCCGAGAAATAAGAGAAATAAGTATAACTTAATAAGATCATTTTTCAATGTTATGTATATCATCTTCATTTTTAAAAAATTATTATTATTAAAAAATGTAATTAAAAGATATAGAGCAACAATTGGACTGTCAAAGTTTCCATAACATATAATTCTGTAATTTTGAATAATATAAAAAAAAAAAAAAAAAAAAAAAAAAAAAAACCTATGGCCGAAAATGCGATTAATAATAACTCGTATAGTCACAAATTATCTACCGATGTGCCGAAAATTGCAAATTACCGGAGACAAAGACGATATTGAAAAATTAATTCGAATACAATAATAGGATTTTCAAAACAATCCAAACTGATTAATATTAAATTTAAAATAATATGAAAAGCCGCTAATAACCAATTGACTGATGCTACTATAAATAAATAAATAAACATATATATATACAAATATCAACGATTAAAAATATTTTATTATACATATAAACTTTGTAGTATCTTCGTCTATGCGAAATAAATTGTGTAAAATATGATTTTTACAATTACTGAAATTGTAAATATAAAACGTTTTAATTAATTTATTACTTTAAATTTTCATCTACTCAAGCCAATTTATGCCGTCTGGTAGCATATTCGAAATTTAGTCCAGCGATTTTGACAACTGCATCTATCCACCTTTCTGCTGGTCGACGACCTTATTCCGTTTTCTCAATGGTTTACAATTAGTATTTGTTCCCTGGTTCCGTGGTAACAAATTCTGCTGGCTTTTTTTTTCTTGCAATTTCGAACGGCCAATATCCTAACGTATAACAGTATTTTGCTAGTATATAGCAAATTAGCGAAATCAACCAATTCCTGAAGAAGGTTGTTGTTTCTGTCTCGTGATTATTGATGCCGTTCATCCGGTCATATGCACGTCTCTATATTTGTTGACATAGATAATATTTTTATAAGATCTGATGATTTAATCATTTTTGTTGGTATTGCATCAACGGCTATAGATTTTTCAGTTATTAATTTTCTTTTCTTAATAGCAGCGTTTATTTCATCTCGTAGCATGGCTCATATTGGAAGTTTCCCCAATCAGCTCGTCTCCGTAACATTGATCTCTACAAGGATTCGTGCAATACTTTCCCCGATGCCTTAAGTGTTTCTTCGTGCGACTATTATTTTATTACGACCTTTAACATTTTTTAAATTTGTGCAAACGCCCAATAGAAAATACACGGTAACAGATGTATGCTAATAAAAAGTATTCTCTAAAAGTTTATTATCAGATATTTTATAGGCGGTGTGAAAACCACTTGTGACATTGTGGTGAACTGCTTGACGATAATCAACTATAAACATTATGATGTATGTATAATAGAAGTAATATATTTCTATTAAATGTTGAATATATGGGAGAGTAGTGATTTTATTAATTAATAATAAACCAAACAAAATATAATACAATCACTAAAATTTTTTATTCGCGAAGTTTTTCGACGGTTACAAAAAAAAAAAGATGTAATAATTTTGGCGCGTGCTTGAAAATGACGTAACTGTCGAAAAGCTTCGCGATTAAAAAATTTTAGTGATTGTGTTATATGTTGTTTGGTTTATTATTAATACATTTCTAGATTATATATATGTTGTGAAATATTCCCTGACCTACATGTTTTTTTAAATTTACATATATATATATATATATATATATATATATTAATACGATCTATTTCACGCCATGACTAACATGACTAATTGTACATGGTACGCGAGAACTAGAACGAACTTTCGTATTATTTATATGTGACGAATCGTTACAGGAACACTGTAACTGAAGAATATTCGGTTATATACTAAATAAGACCACCTAGTGAAGTAAAAATAACTATATATATATATTCATCTAGTTTGGACATGTAATAAAGAGAGTACATATTTCATTGAAATCGTTCCTTTAGTTCCGCGCGTTACTATGAACGTACGAATCATTCTCTACGATATTATCACAGTCGCGCGCGAATTGACGTAATTACTTTAAACCGGAACGCTTGTATCGCGTTTATAACGGTTCTTTTTTTTATCATCCGGTTATTTAAAAAAGTTTTACGATCAAATTCCAGTCGAATTGTCGTAATTAAAGTTGCGTATATGATCGTAATTACGAGTAAATGCGTCGTGGGAATTCTTAAAAACGACCGGGTAAAAAAAAGATATTCCGACAATTCGGAATAATTTTAATCAGTTTTCGTCGATAATAAAAGCGAAATAATCACTAAAACGAGCCGTTATCGTTTTTATTATTTCGAATTGTCCGTGCATAAGGAACGACTGGTATAAAACTACCGGTTTAAATATAAACCGAGAAGAAAAAATTTGCCTAGAATTATTTTTTACAGAAAATGACCGAAAAAATCGGCACAGGAAGAAGTCTATGAAAAAAAATGGCCATTCATTACAACAGCTTTAAAACCGGCACTGTTGTTTTTTATTTTAAAAGGATAAAGTGTATCATCCGGAACAATTGAATTATGATTAAAAATATATACGGGAATAAACAGGCAAACAGACAGACACACATACAATATATATACATACATACATTTATATACACATATATAAAGTAATCTCACGTTTTTCTAATAATGTTACAAAGGGTGAACCAGAAAAGACAGACGGTGTTGTTTTTTGAATAATTCAAAAACTACTCGAGCAAAATTTTTGAATGAAATTTCATTTAAAAATAGAAAAACCAGAGATTAGCTCACAATCAGTTGCGGAACATTTGCGACGATACATTCATTCAGCCAATTTTATAAAATTTTCGTACTTTTTCGAGCATTCGTATAGCTGATATTTTTGAAATTTTTTCAGAAATCCGAGTTACTTTTCAGATCTCGTGGACATATTTCGTAAACGCGGCTCTTACGACATCCTCACAAAAAAATCGGGAGCGGTCAAATCTAAATCCGTGCGACGCGACAATGTGGTGCTTATTGAAACTATGTACGGCCCAGACGACGACAACAGAGGGAAGCAAAAACGAGTTTATCATCTCGATATAGCGCGTTCCGTTGACAGTAGCAGTGAAGAAACTAGGCCCACGGGTACGGACCGTTTTTTTTTTTTTTTTTTGTCCAGGACGTTCATTTTATCCGTTACAGAAGCTGTCTGCTGAAAGTTTTCGACATACTTTAAAATTAAATTGCGAGATGATTTACACCGCATAACTTTGAATTCTTTAACTCTCTTTGCACTGTTTTGATCGATTCACGCCGAAAATAAGCGTTCTCCTTCTCGTTATAGGATGCCACGATAACTGAAACTGGACAAAACCGAATCTCTCGTGCGTGTACACTAAACGCGTTTGCGTTGTAGCAGTGTTACCAACTGCGCTATTAAAAAAACAAAACTGTCCGTTTTCTCCGGATCATCTTATTACATACCTAATAAAACATGGGCAATGTATATCCAATACATGCACCCGTAATTTACTAACAATAAGTTGTGTTCTTAACCTTTTTGCATTTGTATTCGTATTATAATTATCAATTTTAATTAAAGTAGGATAGTGTCTGTTCAAACATTCTCGAAATTTCAAGCCGGTAATTAATTAAATGTATATTGCCGAGAGGGACAGATACAGAAGATGCCGGATGCAATCAACAACGAAGGAAAACATTTTGGTATGTTGATAAACAGGGGAAAAACCAAAATAATGAAATTTAGACAAGTAGTAGTCGTGCAAAATTTAAAATTGACAACGAATGGATAGAAAATGTAACTGCATTTAAATATCTGGGAGCAATAAGTACAAATTATGATACAGAAGAAATAAGAATAGCAACGGTAAAACGAGCTTTCATAAATCTGGAAAGCGACTGAAGAACAAGAAATCGTTGACGAAGCTAATTGCGCAATGTTACGTGCGGTCTGTGTTAAAATATGGGATCGAAGCTCGGGTTATTAACGACGAATGCAAAAGGCGCGCATATGATGTTATGCGGAATAGGGCGCCACCGCCTTCTGCGCGATAATTAACAATTACGTAATAATGAAAAACAGTCTATGCCGCGAATTGGTTTTAAACCCTGGATCATCGAGTTGACAGTCGAGCACTTAAGGAACTACGCCACCTCGATACAATGTTACAAATACTTAATGTCAGCGCTTGAATTTGTTGAATACGTTATATGTAAATCTACAATAGGTAAATAAGTTGCAGACACCTACAATATTTTCCCCCACTTGTTTCTATTATTCTGTGTGTTACGTTTCTAATCCTTTCATGCATGTTTGCCAGTTATTTGGTTTTCAATATTTTTCTCACTCCTGTCCACTGATCACCATTCGATACATTTCTCGGGTCATCTGTTTTTATTATAATGAAATACATAATATATATCTCGAACGTTATTCGTAGTTGGATTTGACACGTATACGTTTTGATCTTCTGTTTTTTTTTTCCAAACACGAGCGTACTTTAGACGAGTGAGAGGTGCTTTTCGAGTATAAATTTTTAAAAAAGTAAACCAGCGAGATGAATAACATAGTTTTGTCTATTTATTATGTTGAGAGGTTGAATCGTGTCAAGATCCCTTTACTATTATTAACTACTAAAACACACACACACACTCACACATCGACAATTCGTTTATATACATTTTTAAACAAGGTTTGTTTTAACGATTGTTATTCAAACTAAGTTTACAGAGCTAAAATGTAGCTCCAAGAAATGTCAGCTACATCTGCAATCTTAAACTGTAGTTTAAATAAGCAGCAATCATGATTATTCAACATGTGCAGAGATTTAACCCAATGGTTAAGCTCTGTTACGTATATTACCTAACAACCAAGTCAGTATAGGTTTGAAACGTTTAAGCCTTCTTAAGTCACGATCTGTGGGCAAAAGTTGCAAGGCTTCCGGATTTGGATGTAGTGTTGGTCAGCATAATCCTGTCTTACTTCGTTGACCCATTTGATCTGCAAATCTGCATGGAGTGCATCATTTCGTTGGAACCAGCGAGCATCGGTAATTAGTCGAAGAAACTTATTCTGAGCTGTCTGTATTATTTTACGATTTAGTACATCCCCTTATTTGTATCCCATATTTTCATATAGGACTTATGTGAATGGTGTTAAGAGCTACCATTTATTCTTACTATCTTCGGTCGATATATCTACTACCGAAAATTTGTCCTTTTCTAATATTGGATTGTTTACCGTATCGATAATATATTCATTAAAGTTTTCATACGTTTACACCTTATACAATACAGATCTATAAATACTACCGACTCGGTGATAAAATCACGATGAGGTCGCGCGATTTTAGGCGTAGGCGATAAGGATGTAATAACCGAATGATAACTCGATTTAAATATAATATTCGGATATTTGCAACGACGTCAACAGCGATTCCATTATTTTTGTAATTTTTTAATGACACATTCTTTTTTTTTTTTTTTTACTTTATTAAATAATATAAAACATATATTTATGCATTAATTCCATTAATTATAATGGATGACTTGTCTTCTGTATAAAAGTATTTGTTTCAGACAAAAAATTCGATTAAAGTTATCCAAGTTAGAAATAAGAGACTACTAAGCTAGGACGAAGCATTGGATGTGGTTGCCTTTATATGCCGTACATGTACGATATGTACCACGTAAAACTGATATGTTATAGGTGTTTTACGTTTAAGGTATAAAAAAATTCACAACATGTATTAACACCGGAACTGTATATATTAATAAATTATTTTTAAAATCCAGAATTGAAAAATTACGTTTAAAATTCATACATATACATATATATATATATATATATATATATATATACAAAAGCACGCGGACATATATATATATAATTATTACACGGCTTTGTTGGCTCATTCATCATCCATTCGCTATATAACGCGTGAAACATCTCGCACTGGAAATATGCAAATTGATGTCTGTACTACTAAACGTAAAGAATTACAACCTTAGACTGTGTCTGGTACTAGTCTTATCAATATTCTTCGAGTTCGCCGATATTAACTGTCAAACGTTAATAAAAACGTCTTACAGGATAATAGCAGTAGCCATTTTTTTCTTCATTCGTAATTAATAATAATCTAATGCATCGCGCATATAACGCGACAGACAGGATGGCAGTGTGACAGTGTAATTAATGCAATAATAATAATAATCAAAATGACAATAACAATATATATATATATATATATATATATATATATATATATATATCGTATTGATAATACACACCCGGTAAATTAATCACTGCGACGATAACACAGCAAATTAGATAACTAAAGAGCTAATGGTCAAAAGTCATCATTCTCCCTTTCACCACCATCTAACTCACCCAATATATAAACAATGTGTGTGTGTGTATTCGGGGTAACTATTAATATTTTAATCCTGGCAATCTTCCTCAAATCTTGCTTAAATTTCATCGACGTATCGTCTTGTGAAATAATCTCCCTGAGTGGAAAAAGATTTATCATCGCTATTAATCTTCAATTGGTCTTTACTATTATTTTTGACGCACGGTAATTTTATCGCGATTTTTAATTCAGTAATTTTCTCGCTGGTCATAGATTTTTCATAGTTATAATTTATTATTGAACTATAATTTTCGGATCGGATAAATTTTTGCTATTAGAATTCAATTGAATAGGTTTTCTTCCAAAATGAATCAGTCAGTTTAATATATTTTTAAAATAGCGCTTCATCAGCGTTTATTTCTCCATTTATTATTAAAGGTCCTGTTTTTTTTAGTAAAAACATGATGCTTTGGCACGTGACTAGACTAGCATCGTACGATTAATTAATTATAAATATCTTAAAGAACGTAACGACAACTTGTAATATAAATTAATTATTTAAATGTCAATTTTCACGTATATTGCCCATAAAATGGGGAAAACAATATATAAGCGTAAAATTAAGGGGGAAAAATATTACGAAATTAAAAGTGTACGAATTTAACACACACGTGTACAACGAAATTACTACTTATATACATATATATATATATAAAAGTAAATATACACATATATGCACCCATGTAACACAATGAACACACAGGTAAGTTGCAACATCATGCCAGAAGTACGCGATTGAACTTCATGTGTCCTCTTAAGCTTTTAACAATTAAGAATTCTCCAGAATGACCGCGAAAAAAATCCAATAAGGGATGTTTTTTCTCCAATTTTTTTTTTTTTAAATATAATACAGATAACGAACATAGAGACGAGAGTGTATAGTGTTTAGTTTTAGAAAACCGCGTTATCAGTTTACAAGTTACGGATGGATACCTGAAACGGGAACCTTCGTAAGAACTTTCTCTAAAAGATGGAGAAACAGAGTATATCGCCAATCTACAGAAAACGAATCGCTATTTCCATTCCTCTTTTTTGTGAAATATTCACATATATAACGTTCGAAGAATTTTTCCTAGTTCAACACGAGAAATTTGTAATTTAAAAAACTTCTTTTGTATCTTTTTAAATCTATTTTCATTAAATCGTCAAACGAAAGATATCGAATAGGTAAAAAAAAGTTCAAATAATGCGGGCTAAAGAAGTATATATAGTTAAATGCGTTTAAAGAAACTTAAAATTCTTTTATTTCAGTTTTTTTATATCAAACGCTGATAAAGTCACCGAAACGTACCATGATATTCGATATAAAACAGAAACAGCATTTATTTCATTGAAAGGATAAATTATTTCTATCATCCCGAAATCTCTCGAGATTGTCGCGAGCGGCGGTGAAAACATCATCACATATTAAGTAATACATATGGCCAACAAATGTTTCACTAAAATCGTTACACACACTTCGTTATGTAATCAACTACACCGTTATTACCTAAATCTATCCATCTGCATTCAAGAATGCTGACAATTCCCTTGTGTTCAGTATTTATTATTCTCATTCCGAGACTTGCGTTCATTATTTTTTTCGTCGCTCTCAAAGGAAAAGTAAGGTAAACTCGATAAAGCAAATATATATTTTACACATACAAATACAACTTTATGTTTGACTAATGAAGCTGATCAAGAGATATAGACGCTAAAAATATAAAAAATTGGAATGAACAGCGAATAAAATACCACCTCCTCGAGAAGTTACTATAATAATTAGTAATTTTAAAGATAAAAAATTAGTAATAATAAATTGCATAACATCGCGAGAAAATTTTGGTCTAGATTGAATATTTGACGCAATTTTATTTACGCATCGATATATTTACATTGAACTTTCATGGCATTATTTTAGACGACCGCAAACATGGTGGTCATCCTACGACAGATATTTAACAAAACAAAAAAATTAAATAGACTAAATATTTAAATAAATAGCGGAAAAAAAACTTGCGCCGGTGAAAACTGCGGCATATTTATTAGTTGAAAAAATAAAAATAAAACTGCGTACGAATACAGGGACCTTTTCGTATCATATAGTATCCGATAGAGATAATAAATGGTCAACCCAACGACTTGTAAATATTTTACGATGGATAAATCTAATGTCAGACGCTCAAACTATCTGAACCGTATAGAAAAACGATTTAAAACAATTAATATCGTAATGTACGATATGAAAGCAGGATAATATAGATCACAGATGAAACTTGTGATTTATTAAATAAACAAAAGAAAATAAACTTAGAGAACTTGTTAAGTAGCAAATGGCAGATCTATCGAGATAAATAAGCAGGTTAGAAGTGTAGGAACTATAATAAAAATCGAATTTATCATATCCTAGGACGTTGAACCGAATAAAGACGATATAGAAACCAGAAACACGTTTTAAAAGGCAAAACAAATAACGATTACTATGTAACGATACAAATAAAGACGGATAAATGAGAATTAAAGATCAGAAGAAAAAAGTATGAAGAAATATAAATTAAGAGAGCACAAAACTGCGAGTTTATATCTATTCGCAGACCATAGACGAATAGTTTTCGCGCAAATATAAACAGTTTGCCGGAAGGGTCTTCACGGATGACTCTAAATCACATCTCGGAGTAACATGCACCGTCTGGTGAAATATTCGTTATTCATTATGACCGATCCTTTTACAAGATGAACTACACGGAAGTAGTTTGCGAGCCCGGTGTGTACTTGCAAATAACAGATACTAAAGCGTCTACTAGTTATCTTCACAGATTCGCTTTCAGCGGCATCATACGGTGTCTTATTATTTGAGAGATTGTGGTGCTTTTTTCAAATCTAAATTGCAGCTTGAAGTCAATCCTAACTTGGATTTTTAGCCTTTCTGGTATAAAATAAAACCATATAGCTGGGGTAAGAGCCGAGCAAGCATATAACGCCGCAAATACCGACTGCAAGTAAAGATCTCTATGAAAATGTCACATCGTGGGTGTTATCTGAACGATAGATGATATTAAGTCGGATACGATATACTGATGTAGAACCTCGATAAGTCGTAAAGAGAAAATCATTTCCCAAGCATATTTACCTCTAACTTTACTGTTTCTTCATAAAAATGAACAATCCCTACGTTGTTTCTGCAACGATGAAAGATAATTAATAAACATATACCCCGCTTGATTGTATCAACTATAATTCGGATTGTGTAAAATCTTATGGATCTATTAGGTCTAGACAAAGTTGACTGTGTACCGAGATACCTGTACGAAACTGAACTAAGTTTAATACTTCGAAATTGTACCTCCGGTTCTGCAACAGTACACTGCGCAATATAAGAGTACGATTTTACTGCGACATTTGATTTGATATAACTGTAAATATACCTGAATAATGTCCATTATTTGGCGGGATAACATATCTATTTTTTTACAGATGCGATATCTAGTTGGTCTTCCACATTTAATATCGCCAGTTGATATGAGTACTATCATTTTTTTACGTTTATTAAAACTATAAGCCTTATTTTCTTTTCGGGCCACATATTCTTATTACTAAATTCGTCCTCGTCTCACATCAATATTACGCCACGCGCTAAGTAAATAAATTTTTATATTCCAGCTGTTTAACTTTATTTTTTGTAATGATGCCATTAATTACGACATTTCCTTAATTACCCAAGTCTTGCAAAATTATTTCTTCCTTCTTACCTACGTGTTTGTGTGTAATTTTATTTATACTCAATTTAAAAGAATTCCTTTTTTCCATCAATAAACGGTATATAACTGTATTAATGGCTTCATCGATTTCTGGCTTAATGATATTCGATCGTCTTCAATATATTCAAAAATTTTTTCCGTATCCACAAACGTCAAAAAAAAATTAGACGTATGGTAGCATGAAAGCTTCAAATTGTTAAAGCTTCAAATTGTTTCTAATATAGTTTTACGCGCTAAGCTTAAAATTAGAAATATTTTATCATTTTTATATAATTTCTATTTTTAAAAATTACGAATCGTTCAGTATTTTAAAAATTTAAACGAAGGGTATAGGAACAATATAGTAATAAAGAATTAGTTATTCCCTTACGATACTAGAAAAAATTCTTACGTCGGCAGGCACAATTTTTACAATTTTAAATTGTAAATATAAATTTACAGAATGTCATTTGCATTTTCCTGACAAACAATTCTACTTCGTACATTACAGAACTCCAAGTAGTAGTAGTAGTAGTAATAATAATAATGATGATAATATAAACAGAAATAAACGATTAAAAATGTTTACCTATAAACGATTTCGAATAAAGACTCATAAATATCGTTAAATCACGACATGCTCCTAAGAACGATGTAGGAAAAAAAAAAGAAACACCTTGACCTAGGCAATGTGACTTTGGTTAACTTATAATAATATAGCACGCCGAGAAAAGTAGTGGAGATGGTATCTGAAGAATTAATAAGTAAATCGTAATATATTCATCGCTTTGACGACATGTTTATTAAATGAAACTTAAAAACATGTCTCCCGAGAGTAGATCGAAATAATAATAATAATAATTATTATAATAAAAAAATAACAATCGTAATAATGATAACACTATAAAGGAAAACATGTATGAAAACTGGAGGCCTGAAGCGTTATTATTTAAGCCGATATTAAAAATTTCCTATTTCCCCATTAATAAATTACTATTTAGAATGACACGTCACGCGAGTTATAATAAAGAGAATGGAAATTAGCGAAACCATTACAGCCATATATAATGGTTTCATATTTTTCTGCCCGTTTAGATATATATATATATCATCATCATCTAATCTCACTCGATATCGAGTATGGTTTTTTCCACACATTCTTATCAATGTTTGTGCTGCATATAAGAAACCAATTCTATTCGATGTGTAAGCTAGGCTACATTTTGATCTGCGCCGAGGCTTTTCTTGATGTTATTTTTCTTTATCCGCAACGTTTTGATGTTCTCTAATTTTGTTACAGTATCGATCCACACTTTCCGATTTTGGGCGTTGTTTCCCCAAGTGTTCTTTTTCGGGTAGATACTGACTTTTTTTTAAATCATCCGCAACGACGTCTTTAAAACGCGTAGTCGTGATCTGCCGAGGATATATATATATATCTTCTTCATTCCTCAATCTTAAACTAAGATTGGTGGACAGTTATGTTATCTTTCAGAATTTTCTGGAAATTGCCATTTTCTTCATGTTTCCATAACATGATGCTTTTATATCTTTTTGCATCTGTTTAATATAATTCTGCCTCGGCCTTCCTCTTTTTCTTTTCCCTACTAACGGTCCTTCAATTATCTGCGTTAAATACTGATTATGTCTGAGTACATGACCGATCTATTTATTTCTTCTTTCTTTTAGTTTCTTCATCAATTAAATTAAAGACTTTTTCGTTGTTTATCTTATCTGTCCATTTTATCCTGTCCATTCTTCTCCAACACCAGGTTATGCTTCTATTTTCTTTTGCATTGTTTTATCAATCGTCCAACTTTCTGATCCATAAAGTAGTATACTCCATACAAATGTTTTAATAAAATTTTTCTTTATATCTGTTTTGATATTTTTCGATGTCAGTAGTCCTTTCTTTTTCATAAAGGCTTGCCTCGCCATTGCGATTCTTTCCTTTATATCTGGTCCACTTTTACCATCTTCTGTTATGAGACTGCCTAAATATTTTTGTTTTTTAACTTGCTCTATTATTTCTCCGTCTATTGTTATATTAACTTTTTTTTGTCGAGATCTTTTTTGCTGCATCTCATAACCCTGGTCTTATTTTTATTTATGCGTATATTATATAACTTTAAAATTGTATTCATTTTCTGCGAAGAATTATTTAAATCTTTCTCGCTTTCTGTAATCACAACTATATCGTCTATAAAGAGATTTACTTTCATTCCCTCCAACAGTTATTCCATTATTATCTTCCTCCTTCCATTGTTTTATTGCTTGATCTAAATATGTATTGAAAAAGGTAGGTGACAGGTAGCCCTGTTCTTACTCCCTTCCTAATTCTTGCTTTTCTTTCTGTGTCTTTTATATTTATTTAAGAAAACATAAACGCATACAGGTAGTATTGGTGAAAAATGGAATCAAACAAAAAAAGCTATAACAGTAGCAGCGGAAAATGCACTAGGTAAAGAAAAAAAAATCTATAGAAAACCATGGATTACAGATGAAGTAATCGATTTAATGGAAAAAAGAAGAAAGTATAAAAATGTAAATACAATAGAAGGAAAATTAATGTACAAAAGATATAGAAACAAAATAAATAGAGAAGCAAAAAAAAAGCGAAACAGGCATATTTAGAAGAGAAATGTAAAGAAGCGGAAGAAAGTATTCGAAAAAGGAAATGTAGAAAGCGCATATAAAGAGATAAGATCACAATTTGGCAAATCAAGAACGAAAATAAATGGAATAGTAAAATGAAAATGGAAAACTAGTGATAGATGAAGAAGAAATAGCGGACAGATGGAAGAGATACATAGAAAGCAAAGAAGAACAAATCATAATAAATAAAAATGATAAGTTGTACCTAAATGAAGATATAACAGAAGGGTAATATAGGAGCACCAATAATGAGAGCAGAATTCGAAAAAGCATTAAGAGAACTGAAAACAGGAAAAGCTCCTGGATATGACAACATTAGTAACATTAGTAGTGAACTATTAAAATCACTGGATGAAAATACAAAGAACAAGATGTATGATTTAATAAAAGAAATATATGAAAAAACTGAGCTTCCTGTAGACTTTAACATAAGCAAGATAATGCTAATTCCTAAAAAGAACGGCACAACAAAATGTCAAGAACATAGAATGATAAATCTGCTTCCACACGCGTCAAAAATCAAAACAGAAATCTTGCTCAATAGAATAAATAATAAAATAGACAAAGAATTAAGTGAAGAACAATATGGTTTTAGAAAGGGAACAAGAGAAGCAATTTTAGGATTAAGACTGATCATCGAAAAAATTTGGCTTTCGTAGAGACCTAGAAAAGGCTTTCGACAGATATAATTGGAATCTGCTAAAAAGCGCATTGAAAAAACTTAATATCAATGAAAGAGAAGTAAAGCTTATAGATACTCTACATCGAAAACAAATAGCGATATATATATATATATATATATATATATATATATATATATATATATATATATATATAATATAATTTTTTTTTTAATATTCATTGAGCAAAATTTGCTCAGACTCTCCATTTAAGAAATTCGATTTTTAATTTTCGTCGGAGAGATAGTAATTATATCAAAAGGTATTATTTAATTTTAACAAAATTAATTAAAAATACTTTTATATCGTACCACAATAATTTAATAAAAACAGTCTACTAGTTTTACTGGCGCCCAGAGCATCAGTAGGACACAAACGCCGTAAAAAAGAAATAATAAAAAAAAGTAGTTAAAATCACTAAATCTGTATTATTACACACAAACCTTTTCGGCTATTAAACCATTTTCAAGTAATAAAAAATAATAATAATAAATTGAGAGGAATACTTAATTTAGGTGTACAATATTACAAAGAAAAGTAATGTGAAATAACAGATTTGATTATAAACTAACTTTATGGCGAATAAATAATTAAATCTGTTACTTCACATTACTTGTGTTTTCTAAAGTCTTTGAAAAATTAATATAAAAAAGGCTTCAGAAAATTATTGACCCGAGATAGTCAATTCGGATTCCGCATTGGACACTCGACTGTACAGCAGGTTCACCGAGTTGTAAGCTAAATTGAACAGCGTCTCGAAGAAAGAAAGGTTTCTTCCGCCGTATTTGAAACAAGCCTATGATAGAGTTTGCCATCCAGGCCTTCTCTATAAATGCAAACGAATCTTGCCACCGGAATAATATCATATTTTGAAATCATACTTGGAGAATCGATATTTTCAAGTAATAATTAATAATTTTCAATCATCATAAAATTCAGGCTGCAGCACCTCAGATTAGTATTCTGGGGCCACTCCTATACTCAGTATTTACGAGAGATATTCCGGAAAATAAATTTAGAACAACGTTCACTGACGATACGGTAATACTAGCTTTATACGAACGTCCTAGTGCGTCCACTAGACATCTTCAGGTTGCGCTAGGCTAGACCGCTGAGTGGTTCAGCACTTGGAAAATAGCAATTAACGAAGCTAAATGTAAACATTTATTATTTACTAAAAGAGAAATTGAACGCAAAAAATATCAACAACAATACGTCAAGACTTTTCTGTTAGATACCTAGGAATCCATTTTGATCACTCTTTAACACGGTCATCACATATAACGGCAAAAAGGACTGAATTAAATATCGAGACAGCAAAATTAAAGTGGTTATTAGAACCCAGATCGCAACTATATATATATTAAAAAATAAACTTTTATTATACAATGCGATACTTAAACCAATCCTGGCAATATGGCTGCAAGCTATTGGGATGTTCCTCTAAGAGCAACATTAAAAAAAATACAGGGGTACCAGAATAAGATACTACGAAGAATACGCTTCATGGTATGTCATTAACTACACATTGCATAAAGATCTTCACATACAATATGTGGAATAAGTAATCCAACGAGCTGCTCGCGATTACTTGGCGAGATTGCTCACGAAAATCAGCTGGCAATAAGTTTGCAAGTTCAATCGGCGATTAGAAGGGTGAAGAGAAAACATATTACCAACTTCAGATAATGCTTTCGGGCTACCATCATTCATAACTCGGGAGTTCTGTCGCTGGGCCGGCTCCTTTTAAATTTTTTTTTTCATATTCATTACATCTGGTAGATGACGGGTTAGACACGTCAATTCTAGATTAGAAGGAAACAGAAAAAAATTACATTACTTATTTTTGTAATATTGTTTAAATTAAGTATTTTCTTACATTTTATTATTTTTATTTTTTAATTGATTATTATTTTAAGATGTAACGCTTTTTTGTATATGCTTGTTAATGACGCGATTGTCGAAAAGCTTTGCACTAATAAAATAATTTTTATAGGGATTAATTTTGTTTTTAGTTTGTTTTATTAATTGATAAAATTATTACATTTTTTTTATTATTATTATTAAAAAAAAACAAAAAAAACATTACATTCCACACCGATACAACTACTATATAGCCAGTGAAAATAGTAGACTGTTTGTTATATTAAATATATCGTGATACGATATAAAAGTATTTTTATTTTATTTCGTTAGATGTATTAAGCGAATGTAATTGAAAACTAAAAATTCCGACGAAGTTGTAAATACTATAAAACATTTACATATACTACAGATTGATGAAATCCGAAGATCGCCTAATTAAAAAGTAAAACCAATGCACACACAGACACACACATACATATATACATACGAAAAAGAAGGTTAACCATTAACACGCATTAACTAATGAAATATTCCGTTTAGAAATTTTAAAGTTCGTCAATAGTTTTCGTTTTGATTTTTTCATTCCGGTTATTTTAGTACGGTATCGAACCGGAATGCGAATGAAGATGACATTCCCCAAAAAAGATGATAATTTCGACGGTCGTCCTTATCTCTATACCTTAACCAGAGTTTTATAATCAATGCGGCTGTAAACAGGATCGCAGTGTTTCTCCTTTAGGGAATTTTCGAATGCAATTACTATCGCAAAAACTCTCGTTAATAGATTGTGAGAGTCAGGCCAGTTGTACCGGTTTTTTCATGATTTCCATTAGATTTCCTATGAAAATAATGTCGTTCGTCGTGCTGGCTTATATTTACGTTATTTATATCTCATAATAACGTATAATTCCTAAACAAAACATGTTTCACTAAATATATATATATATATATATATATATACACATATATATAACAGAAACCTAATTTTCAACGTGATGTACGTAAATTATCGTACGCTTATTTAATATTTTATAACATTTCTAATAAGCTATATATATATATAATTTAAACGAAATATTAATCGTACAAAGAAAGCACAGATTTACAGTACATGCATCCTTCCTGCCATGACGTACGGTGCGCAAAACATGGTCACTGATAGTTAGACAAAGTAGAAAAATATTAATAGCTCAAAGAACTATGAAAAGGAAAATTATAGGGATAACAAGGGTGGACGAAATCAGTAATAAAATATTACGGGGTAAGTCAAAAACAGAAGATGCTCTCCGCAAAATACTGGAAATGAAGTGACATGTAGTTCGAATGGACACACGCAGATGGGCCAAGAAATGTACTGAATGGTTACCAATCAATAGGAAAAGATTGAGGCGAAGACTAAAAATGAGATGGAGGGACGATATTGTCAAATATGCAAGTGCAGTCTGGATGCGTAAAGCACTTAATCGGATGGACTGGAAACAGCTAAGAGAAAAATATGTAAACGTACAATAAATTGGAAGAGGCCAATGCTCGTTCACCGGCTTAATTTCCCTAAAACATTTAAACATATTAGTCTTAGTTTAGCATTAAGGAAAGCTATACATAATAATATTAGTTTAATATTAAAAAAAAGTTATACATATTAGTATTAGGTTTAGCATTAAGAAAGTTATACATATTAATACTAGTTTAGCGTTAAGAAAATAATATTTGTAAATTTTAATTTAAAATTGGAAATACAGGCTATTGTAATTGTAATATATATATATATATATATACGCAATCGAATTGTGTTTTCACTTTAGCATAAATTGCAATCTAGCTGAAGCAGCTAATAAGCAATTGAGATATAAGGAACGTGATAACTGTAATCAATTAAAGCACGATATAATTATTTAATCTCTTTCTGTAAAAAAATTTAATTCAACAATTTCAGCTAGTCTGCAGAGATTTTCGTTTCGTCTTGTTTAGATACATTTTTTATACACACACACACACTTATATGTATATGCGCGTGTTAATATAGTTACTTTCGCATGCTTTATTAATTAAGATAATTCGTATAACCCCTTTATATAACATATATATTGATCGGTATTAAGAATTTATCGCCCACTGCCCCGAGACGGATGTTTAATTTTCTTTTTACCCTCCAGAAGGCGTGATGATAATATGAAATTGAAATTTTGACAGTAGATCTTCTTCGGGCCACTCTGTCTTGAGCCGTTAGTAGAGTTTAGTGTCAATTCAAAACGGTCATTAACCTCAATTGTTCGGCCCATCGTATCCGGGGTCTTTTGATTTTTCCTTAAGATTATTTGCCGGCAAACGAATTTTTGTCTCGTCTTGTATGACCAAAGAAAATCTAAGTAAACCTTCGTTTATCTTTTCTCTAAGCATTTGTTTTTTTTTTTTTTAAAAGAAACATCACAAAAGTTATATTGCAAAATGCGAATTTTACTTGTAATAAAATCATCTTCCCAATAGAAGTTAATTTTCGTCAATAATTTCCAGCTCTAATTCACCCGGTTTTGTTCGTTTTAATCTCCGAATATCGACTTTATGATCCTTCAGCTAATGTATTTGCATATTTACATGATATCCGGTCATATTTTTTTTTTTTTTTTGACCAATATATTAACTAGCGTTATGTGTTAGCGATTTTACTTTAATAATTAACCGAATTTTGACAAATATTAACGAAGTAAACTAACGTATTATAATGTACGGGTGGCATGTATTAGTTTTTTGTCATTTTCGTCATAAATATTGTTACATATGTACAATCGGTTTTTTAAAGAAACGTAAATCTGTAAGAAAAAAATGTTAAGATTTTATTAATGGACAATAATTTTTTTCTTTTTTTTATAAAATTTTATTTTATTAATCATCGGACGAAAAAGGATCGAAATCTTTGCCATGTCTCGGTTGATGTACTCGAATATTACAAAATTAAATTTTACTTCTACGAGAACATAAAAAAACCGAGTTCGCTTTTACTACTAGAATATCGTTTCCATATACATATAATATATATATATATATATATATATATATATATCTATACGCTTCGGTATATAAGGGCGCATGATGTGTGTATGTGTGTTTTCCGAGGATCAGATAGCGTATAATCATTTTTTAAAATGATTAAGTTTATTTAAATAATTTATCGAATTTATTGTCATTTATTCATTGTTAAATTATTTAAACATAATATATATTACATTATTATTATTATTACTATTATTACGTAGAATAGATTTTAAATTTATATATGAAATAATTCGAACTTCTTTCTATGGAATAATTTTCCTTTTACCTAAATTTTCGAGGTCAATAATATTTATCCCGAAATTCGACATAATCAAGGAAAAATCTATTACGAGTACACAAAAAATACATCATCTATTCGAGACGATGATAATCAGATAATATTCGAGAATAGATTATTGTTTCAATTTGCTCCGGTAACAAATTGATTACGAAAATGAGTTCGAATTATTTTTACGATCCAGACTGATAATTAATTCGTAACTGTTCAATCGAATCTGTTGCTCACAAGTGAGGAAACTGCTACATTTATACACTTCCGGGTACATATTCGTATAATTCGATGCCGGTCGTCAAATGTTCGTCGTTGGCGTTAATGTGTCTAGATTTTAGAAGTAATTAAATTTTACGCATAGATTTTTCGAACAGCTTACACAACATATTTCGTCTATGCTTACGAGAGTGCGTGGATATTCGAATAAATTCTGGCATTATAACATTACTATGCACGTATTCATCGTAAATTTCCATACATTTGTAAGACTACGCATACGCGCTGGTCACTGATTGAAATTCGCTAAATAACATTATTTACATCTAGCATCTTTTTCCGGATAAAAATATCCGTTAATGTCGAAGCATATATATGGCATTCGCAAAAGCGTAAATTCTAAACATAATTATAACTACCGAATATAATTAAGATTTAATTTAAAAAGTTCGGTAGATAAATGAGGTGTCAAATTACAATTATCTTGCGCCTGTATGTACTTTTAATTTTAAACATTAATTATTTTCTTCACACAATCGTCTTCCGGCTCACATGTTTCGTATTCGGATTTCCAGTTCCCCATATTGTTCCCATCCAGCCGATTCACAAATTATCGCCGATGAAAACCACATCTTTTTCAATTGCAGTTTTCACACACCTGACCAACTCCCACTCCTGAATTCCTTAATATCCATCGGTTATCGTCCTCCTTTCTCTATCACTTCCTTAATCTTTTCTAATGACACCCGTGTTTTCCTCCTTCTTTACAAATTCCTAACCAATTGTAATATCAATATATAATAACTATTTATCAACACGTTAGTGAGTTTGCTCCTCAGCAGTGCCCCCCCCAAAAAAAAAATTCTTCGAACCTTTACGGTTAACAGCATACGCCTGAACAGAACAGCGGTAGTGAACGAGATGATAATAAACAGTTGAATTTTTTATTACTAATAGTTCATTAAAATTATTTATTAAATTACCTTAAAGAATATAATAACTTCTAGTTTAACATTTGGCTACTGGAAAAAAGGAAATGGTATAAAAATAAAACCAACTTAAAGAAGTAAACAAACTGTAACGCGAATCCTATATATATATATATATATATAAAAACCTATAACGCTATCCATTATTCATTTTTTAATACGTCAACAATTAATAAAATGATTAAAAAAAAAATTAAAACTTCCGGTAATTTTAAAGATATGAATAATTACGATTATTTATAAATGTTATTTTTAATTTAGCGGTACGAACTATAATTAAATTCGGCGGAATATCTTCCGTTCTCTTATGAATAGGGATTTCCTCGTGTTCAAGGCCCGCATTCGTCAAAAACCTGTTTTTATCAATCCGCCTAACAGCCGAATACGGGGTACAGTTTCGACTACCGGCCATCACGTGTTCGATTAAAAAAGAATATTTCGACAGTTCATTTATATTCTAGTGTGCGCGCGCGGAAATAAATATTCGTTCGATACTATCTTATTAAAAATATGTCAATTATTTAATCTTTTAATTAAACATCACCGTTCTATTATTAAAAATAAAAAAGCACGTTAATAAACGGGTCGTTTAACAATCACCCGAAAGAACCGATCGTTTCTAAAATTCAGAGGCAACTTCTTAATAGAAATATTAATAACGAAGACCCTCATAAAACGCAAGTTCTGAAAAAACAGAATATTAAAAAAATTGATCATCAATGAGAAATTGAAATAGGTGGAAGTAAAAATATGAAAAGTAGAAACAAACATAAAATCAATTTAAAAAAAACAAAACAAAACAAATCGCAATATTAAAAAGGCCAATTTTTAAAACGACAAGAGAAATGTGTATCACGTACATCTATTGAGATTTTACTTTTATCTTACTTTCACGTTCTTTATTATTTATCGTAAAAAAGGTTTGTTTTTATATTTAGCTGCTAGGGTAACTTCAAGGATACTTGGCATGTGTTTAGGCGTACATATATAAATTATTGACGATTTACAGAATTTTATACCGAAATAAATCATATTAGATAACGATGACTCTAATTTAAACGTTGCTCGACAAAAATTAAAGAAAAGAAAAAAGATTAAATTATTACAGTACAAACGGTTTATTTAATTATTTTATTAATACAAAAAATAAAATTCGCCCTTAAATATCTAATATGTAATTTTACCGATAATGCACTAGTTGTTAATTTGATCGATTACAGTACAGAGGTTAATAAAATTATGCAGGAGGTTAAATCGTTAACTTATAAAATGGTGTTGATCTCTAAGATGTTACTTTGCATGTTAGCAAAATTGGTGGACGATCCCTTGTAATTTATTTATATATATATATATATATATATATATATATATATATATATATATATATATATATATATATATATATATAATATATATATATAGGGTGACCCAGAGAACATGCCTCTGGGCACGCACACGCGCGATGTCGCCAAAAAATGATTATTTTCTTCGTAACGTTTTTTCTTGTCGCCGAGCATGTTGGAAAATTTATAAATTCGCAAGGTTGTAGCCAGAGTGAAGGACATTAGAATGTCAATATTAAGCGCGCTTTCTAGTTGTTGTACGAAGCTTTTAATAATATCCGACCAACTTTCGTAACCGAGCCATTTAATATAGTCTCGATAGTATCACTGTTCTATTGAAATAAATCAACACCTGTATTAAAGTTACGTTCATACTTAATTACCGATTACTGTAAAACAGTCTAATCGAATTCCTCATAAACTCGACGGTCTTCGATCAGACTGTTATTTATATAAATGTTTCGTCTTAAATTCTCGAATTTCCTCGTTGTATCGCGATCTAACAAAAAATAATAAAAAAATCCCCGCACATTGTATTATAGATTAAAGAAGGTGAGCAATTAAGTCCTCTCGTGTCCACGCAACATTACGAATCACCCCGGTAGTACGATCGATGACTAAAACTGTAGCCGGCTTTTTGTTTTTAAATAGTAATGGTAGTAACGAGATATTAAATAATAGATGTAGGATTTATGGAGGCTGCATCGTACTACAATTCGAGAAATCGTACGTACATTATAAACCGTCGTCTGGTTCGTTGTTCGCCCACGAACGCATTCCTTCTTGTTAACGACGAAATCTTAATAGAGGAAGTAAGGAGACGGGTTTCAACGACAACTTTGGATATTTTCTTTTATACAAAAAACTAAGCATGCCCGTAGATAGCTGTCTCCACTACGTACCGACCTATCTAACTTTATTCTCTGCCGGTCACATTTCTTTTCGCAAGTTTTTCGTATAAGCCACAACCACCTCGATCACATTCGCAAGGACACCGCATACTTATTACGGGCGATTTATTTATTTCCTCGCACTATCCGTAGATTCTTTTTCGTTTTAAACATCGACTTTATCGATAAAGAATAATACGGACACGCCGAATTCGGATGTATAATTTATTCTATTCTATGATTCGCCTCGATGATTATAATCACTGATAAACGCGCAGACGTAACTCTTCCATTACATCGTGCGACTGGCTAAGCCCTCAGTTGTTTCTGCAGCATAAACATACATACGAATCTGAGCTTTATACTAGATTTAAGCTTAAAAGTTGCTGATTTTAAATAGATATGCAATGTGATGCGATAATTTATGTATCACACACATATATATATATATAATATTTATCATGATTATCATATAGAGTAACTCAATTCCTAAGTATTGTCACTTTTCAGCACTAGTGGATATTATCCATCTTTTTATTTCCCAACGTGAATGATGGTATCTATGCATCATCTCGGCAGTATGCCATTGCTCGCTTTCCCATCTATATGTCCAATTAGTATGAATTACGCGATATTGTCTACTGATTTCTTCGTAGCTTGAACATAGTATTGTAACATTTTCTGTTAGCACTAAATGGATAGGAATTCAATTCTTCCCCGCGATTAATATTATTCATTTTGCGGTAATGAAATTCTGGACAATCTGCGTAATTCCCGCATCACAAGTGCATCAATTCTTCTTATATCCCGTTTGCGTAGAGTCTGAATTTTCGTTAATTTCATATACTCTTTGGTAGTTTCGATAGTTCAATTATCAGAAATATAAAATTCGAATAATAACCAGGGTCGACCAATGTTTCGTTTAATGATCTTATCAATTCACTGATTAATTAAATAACAGTAGTTTCAATAAAATATAATTTTTCCTTGTAATATATATATATAAATCAATATCGTTTTTATTACTATTATCATGTTAACGTTCAAGCAGAGGAAATGACTCGCCGATAAATGTAAACGTATAAAAATACGTACGGATATTATGAAGATGGAATTACAAATACGCGATAGATATTCTGATCACGCGTTTGAATAGTTTTTTAACAGAGAGCCGTAGGCTCATCCTGTAAATGAAACCGCTGTAAGGGGTCGTCAAATTTTGTTATTATTTTAATTCCATTCATTTTCAAATATTAAGAAATAAATACGGAAATAAATAAACATATTTATATATATACATATATGGTAATTTGATAAGATTCATGTTCTTATAAATCGCGGATTACAAGAACATACGAGTAAAAACTATCGTTTTTAAAATTTCTTTCTTTCGTAATAATTTTATAATTCTTTAATCGTACAGATCGATGTGTCTTGCGATAGTAAACTAGCGGATATTAATGTTATATGAAACAGAAATATTGACAGAATATGATTTTTAGAACTGATCTGATAATAAAAGTATAAAATACATTCGAAATATTTTTAAATCCACGAAAGAATTATTTTAAGTAAAAAACCCGATCGAAAAATTCCAAAATTCATTAAAAAAAAAACAAAAAACAAAAACACTATTAATATCGATTAAATCCTTATACTGTTAGCGGAAATTCGTGAAACGAAATTCTACACAATTACAGATATTGCGTCACTGCCAAAAATATAATAAAAGAATTACCAACAAAATGGATATTAATACATGGAAAGATTTTGTTCAACTTGTTAATGATACATTAAAGAAAAAGATCAATTCCAAATTTAACTTGAAAAATTGATGAATTATGAAAGTATTTTGGGTTTCTGGATCGTTATAATGAAATTTATGTAATTACAAATAATTGTCGGTATTATGTTATTTCGTTTTAAATATTTCACACGTTATTATAATTAAGTATCAGAAAATTATTGTATATATATATATATTATATATGTGTGTATATATATATATGTGTGTGTATATATTTATCTTTATTTTATTTTTATTTTTATATTTGTTAGGATGTACAATGATGATGAAAGACTAAACATAATAGAAAACCAGTTATAATGCTACTACGGTTTTTAGCCATGGCCTTTCGGTTGTTTCTTGAGTACATCTGGGAAAAAAAGGTAATTATAGAGTTGTACGTAATGGTTTTAAATTGAAAAAAAGCGAGCAAAGCTCACCGGTTAAGTACTAATTAAAATAAACGTAAACCGTTCGAACAATAGAAAAATTGTATTCAAGAATTATATTATAAAATTTGAAGCTAAAAGAAAAGTTGTCGGATAATTTCAACAGAGCGTGGTTTAATCCAAACATCTGCAACTATCAATTCTTTGAACAATTTTTAATCATCAACCACGTTTTATCTACAAATAAATATAAAAGCGATAATTTCGATATTGAAATATACAAAAAAAAAAGGGGCTACGAGTTAAGTTTGTTCTTAAATATATGCTTCACGTTATAATCAAATTTTATAAGATCGTACATAATTATTTCTCTTCGATCTGTTATTGTAGTAATAAAATTATTTCTACTAATAAGATAATATAAAACTAAATATCAGCGTAGCAGCTTAAAGTGGAAAGAACGAAGGCATCATATGCTCAACGTGGAAAGATACGCCGACGAATATTATAATATAGGCAACCCAACCTACAATTACGAATGAAATATTGCCTCACTTCGCAACAGAGGGAGCAGCTGATGGAAATCGATATTATTAGCAATGAGCACGCAGATTATAAGCGAAAACTTATGGGCGTCATCTATTCATATTTTACTTTATCATCGCCTCGTTATATTAATTTTGAATATATATATATATATATATATATATATATATATATATATATATATATATATATATATATATATACATACATATATAAAAGACAGAAAGGAAAGAGAACATTACAGGTTTCTGGAACATGTGTCGTATATATTATTAGACGAACATCTACTTTATTCTATCAGTTCATAGTTTTGATATTTTCATGATACTGTCCAATACTGCAAATTGGAATTTATCAACATTATATGCGGAAGACAAATTAAATTAAAAAAAAAAAAAAAAAAGTCGAGATGATTTTAAAGTTGAGATACTAGTAATATAATTTTTACGAAAGTTAACCAAAATATATACAACGTAACAAAGAAGACATATCTGTGAACGGAGTTTTAACGCGAATTTTGTGGATAAATAATGATCTATTAATATTTATTTAAATTATTTTTATTTATTTATTTATTTGTTTATATATGCATATTTAAAGTTTTTTATTTATTATTATTTTTTTATAACACAAGGACTAGTTTAAGATAAAAATTAAAATATCTGGTACTTAACAGTATGAATCCATTGTGCGTCTATAATTGTTATCACACTGTCTAAATAAAATTATTAATTTTCCACTTCTAAATATTGACGTGCATAAGATTGAAAAATCTATTTTATATGAACATATTACAAGCTCGTAGCGTAGCGGTAATACTTTAGCGTTCTGCTTGCAAGACTTGAGTTTTATCGGGGATGAGAATTTTTCACGATAAAAAAGTCCTTTAACCAATTCGATTATTCATTAAATTGGTCGGTAGAAGATGAGAAAGTTAAGAGCAAACTACCCTTCGTAAATTGTGTCGTTTAATCGGTACTCTATCAACCTTCGTAAGGTTTGAAGGTTAGTTAGACGACGTCCTTACCAACTGTCGAGTTGACGAGAGCTTTACTTTATTACATAAATATAAAGTATCGAAAAGTTCAATTAAACTTCGTCTAAGTATTATCTATAATTTAAAGATCTTACAGATCGAACGAAGTTCAGACATTTACGAGGTAAATAAAATCCATAAATTTCACGTCTTATTACGGTTTAGCGTACATTGAACGGGTTCGGTTTCTTGTAACGATCTGTAAATTACAATATATATATATATATACATAAAATAAAGGTTTTGATACGGAATTGAGGTGTTTCAATTTAAAAACTACGTGAATTAGTTGAGTTCAGTAATTTGTATTTTGGGACATATATTTTATTTCAATGCTCATTTAATTTTTTAATCGGATATTTATAACCGGTTGCTTATTTGTATTTTTTTATTTAAAATTTTAATCGCGCATTAATCTCGGCCTGTTCTTATGATAAAAATATTTAAGCTAAAACACCTAAAACTGGATCGCGATTATTTCTATTTTCAATTTTAATCCTTTAAGTTATACATTATAAAATTATGACACAAAATCATAAATTTTATACAGGTATTTATTATACAATACTACTTCTTAGGCGAACTTTTCGATATATTTATGTATTTTTAAATAAAATTAAGACATTTTACGTCAAACGAAAAATAAAAAATTTTGTTAGCGTTGAAATTTCACGTACCACATAAATTGCGATTGAAAAGGTTAATAAGCTATTATTTTTGTGTTATTGAAAATCAAAAAAATCTAAATAGCGATATTTTTAATTTTTTAAAAGTAATTTACTATTTTTATAAACTTATTTAAAACCTTACGGTAGCGAAGTTTATATACGTAACCGTGCACGTTGTAAATACGATACACTCTATCTCTTACTCCTAAACGCGGTTTCCAAATTTTACTTTATTTTCCACGCTATTTCTCCTAACAGTTAGTTAATAGATTATGTAATTCGGTTACACTTTAATTATAAACATTATTTATTCAGATCGGTTTACAACTCTAATATTTCGTTCATAATAATATTTTGCAATTATTATTATTTTTATTATCATCCTAATTTTCGCGATTTATATTTATAAAAATTGTACCCCGCTATTAACTTCCGTTATTATAATTTCAATTATTTTTTTTTACATATTTTTACAAAACTATATAGAAATATTTCCGTTATTATTAATAATTAAAAATGAAAAATTGAGATCAGTTTTCTCTCTTTACAATTATATCGTTAATAAAGCTGAACTGCCTCCAACTTTAAAATATTTACCTATCGAATTAAGAAAATAAACATTTATATTACTAAATTAGGCGGAAACATACTTAAATCTTGTACCTATCTCGAAATCATAAATTAAATTTGACACGAGTTTACAACACCGATGTTTAAAGGGCGTCACACAATGGTATACTAATAACATTTGCCACCGAAAGGTAAAAATCACTTATTTAATTCGGAGTTGCAGACTGTCTGTTGAGAATGGAGGGGACAGAAGAGACTTCCTCTAAGCTGCATACGGAAACGTAATCTACCGATGAGTACAGTTCCCTTACGACTAATTTTTTTAAAGATATAGAACCACGGGAGTTTGGGGAGAGACGGCTGGAGCTGATAGTAATAAGTGAGGGGCGATTGACTAATGCTCTCAGTGTACATTAGCATTGACCCCTAGCTCTAGCTGAATAAAGTGAATGATATCTTTGTGAGTTTTTAAGGACTAGACGACGCGTCTTTAACCAATAAGTCGACAAATTCGTTGTCTGGAATACCTCTATGACCCGACACCCACAAGAAGGACACAGATATTTCCGCACGTTCCAAATTATTAAGTTTTAGCAAAACTAAACCAATTAATGTATCTGACACGCTACGTTTACTGTCTACAGGCAATTAGATTAATTATACGTTATTTAAATTACATATTCGTATTTCTTTTCTCGAAGTTGTTACCTATCAACGAATCCGCGACAAAAATAACCAGATCGTACGTTACTCGATTATTATTAATTCTACTCGAACGAGTCAATGTTTCAAGGAAGCATTCGATGAAAATGACCGTAAAATCAAAGTAAATAGCTGTACGATTAATATTATATAGGATTAGCCAGGACGAGTTCCAGAAAATGGTAGATAAACTTGCTACCCACAGCAAAGCTTTCGGACTCTCGATCAACAAACTTAAAACGAATGTTTCGAAGAAACCATGAAAATACTCGATAAACGATACAGAGCTGGAGCAGGTTTCAACTATCAAATACTGAGTCGCCAATCTTATAACTGTAAATAAAAAAAATGAAGTACGATCGAGAATAGAACTCAATTTATACACTTACGATTAAGAATAACACTATGCCTTTTCAGTTTTGCTATATGGCTGCAAAAACTGGACGCTGGATGCTAGACTTGAAAAGCGCATCGAAGCTTCCCAGGCGTATCTGTATAGGCGGATATTAAGAGTTCCTTGGATACGAAAAGTCAGCGATAAAAAAGTACTTAATAAAATGAATACGAAGCATCCAAAATAACTAATCTGTATTCTAAGAAGGAACCTACTATGGGCCCATTCTGACAGGACCTAAGTACGGAATATTGCGGATTATTATATAAAATCGCCTTCAAGAGATCAGTGGGCCATCCACAAAATATGTGCGTCTATCCAATTATTCCGGGCTGCTGGGTCGAGATTGTAGCGAAGTTGATCGTCAACCTTCGTAATGTAGATGGCGGATGGAGAAGTAAAACTAAGATTCCCGCCGTCCTATAATAGCACATGGCTAGTTCGGTGAAATACGTTATCCGGGCTTCTCCTTTATCATCACTTAAATATCAGTCATCAGAAATCTCATTTCCGTAGCAAATTTGAATAAAACGCATAAGAATATTATGCACAATCTCACTTACCTCACTATAATGACTGAATAAATTTTTCAGTATAACCTACGTCGGAGATTACTAAAAATATGCGTACAAGTACAAACGTACACGTCTTAAACGTAATTTGCGATAATATCATTTTATCTACGAATTGACGCGGAGCAAACATAACATGCGCCTGCAAAGTTTAAGTTATGCTTTTTCCCCGAAAAACTTTCGTAACTAATGACGTTTTCGCGCTTTTTAGCAAATCAAGTACCGATAGATGGATATTCGTGGATAACTCGGCGAATTTTAGTCGGATTCGGGCAGACCTTTTTTTTTGTTTTACTCCTAATCATCCCCTAATTATACCGTATACGATGAGTAGCCCTCAGTTAGACTAAAGTATAAAAATTTCATCGATTTTCTGTCTGTCTTTTTTTTTTACTTATTCATGTGTTTTTTTGTTCTTTAATTTGGAATTGAATTCAAATTTGATTGCAGACAGAAATAAAGTATGTTGCTGTGTTCATATTTTAAATTACACACACATATATATATATATATGTACAAACACATGTACTACTCATGTCTCAGAAATAGCTGCAACGATTTGAATAAAATGTTGTATATACATGTAACGTATTATGTAAATGAAAAGGGCCTAGCCTATGTGGAAATTACAAATTATGAAATTTTGGGCGCCGAACCCGAGTACTCGCCTCCCGATAACATTTTGAAAATTTCGATTTTTCCGGTGTTTTTTTCTTGATAATTATCTAAATATACGTTGAAAATCGTATAAACCGTTTGAATGTTATAAACTAGTAAATTTGCTTTTTATTGCATATGCATTGGTAAATACAAACTAAAAACATTAATATTTTCTATCGCACTTTACATGTAAATTATAGGCATCAAATGAGGCATCGCACTCGATGGAAATGACCGCTTACAGAACGTTATTAAGAATCTCATGGACGAATCGTGCAACGAATGAATCAACCTTAAGCTGGATATCCAGCCTAATCAAAGATTACTTCATATGATCCGTAGGAGAATGATAAAATTCTTTGGACATATGATCCGGGCAAACGGTATTGAAAAGAATCCAGGGTAGCGTACAGAGAATTAACCGGGATCGAGACAGTCGAGGAACCCATGCGTAAAGCCAAGGATAGAGAAGCTTTTCGATGTACTAAAATGGATCACGACGCTAAGAATTTAGCGTACGAATGGAGATGATGTACATATAACGTGTTAAGTAATTGAACATGGCCTATACGGAAATTACGAGATTTGACATTTTAAAAAAACCCGACCACGAGTAACCCACCCAGTAGTAGAATTTTGAAAATTTCGATTTTTTTTCATCATCTTTTCCTCGATATTTCTCTCAATGTACGTTGAAAATTTCGATCTCATCGCATTAACCATATGTGTTTTGGTGAATATAATTGAAATTTTAGTGTTGCATCTTACGGAAATAACCTGCGAAAGAATTATTTTAAAGGAAAAAACTTGATAAAAAATTCAAAAATTAATTTCCAGAAGAACACTAAATTAAAACTGACATTTTTGGTAAATTCTACACGATGAAAATAGTTATGTTTATGGTATGTAAATTTTTACAGATTAAAATTGGGTCCTCCATTACCATAGTGCAATATGTATACATATACATGTATATACATCCTTCTTTATTTCGTTATCCCAGTTGGATGTTTTGACTTTTTTAGTCGAAATTTATTGAGTTCGTTTAGCGTTTAATCCACGTAATTTCTGTAACGATTCACTCTTTTTTCCCATTAACCTTACCTTGTAAAAGTATTTTCTCCATCCTATTTCCTTTTATTATATAACCAAAAAATCCCTATGCGCTAATAGTTTTTTTTTTTTTTTTTTTAATAAATTCGTTTGGCGGTCCATGGGATTTTGAAGATGTTTCAATATTCTTTCATTTCAAAAGCCTCGATCTTGTTTCCTATTAATCCAATAATAGTCAGGGTTTCTTTGTCATCAATACATCGTTATCGAGGGCGCCATTGCAAAAATCGTAATTTTGGAGATTCATGATCTTTCAATACACGGTTGAGTTTTCCCATCACAGTGTTTATCCGTTTTTTCATTTCGTCATTTCATCCGTTAATTCTAATAAATTAATATATCTTTGATTGGTATATGCGTAACAGTTTTAATGGTTGCCGGATTTTACTTTCCTTATTAATTATCATTGAACATTTTTTAATGTAATAACCGTATATAGAAAATATGCTACGGATAATTCGTATCGTGGTTGACCTCTTTGTTTTTTAATAGTCAAATTGAAAATAACAAAAAAAAAAAAACACTCAAATAACTTTATTATTAGCGGGAAGAAAATTTTACATAATCATTGACAACGGTCCAAACTAGCGGCATCTCAGAGTATAGGTGCCAAAAAAATTTAAAAATAAATTATTGATTCCTGTAAAAAAAAAATAATAGCTTACTTTTTGACATATGTTTAACCGAATTATATAGAAATATAAAGCAGCGAATGGCAATTCTGTCTTAACGAAGGAAAACTCCCGTTACGCATTTCTAATCTAAGTGTATCTGGTCTCTTTAGTGGCAAGTTCCTTTTTACGATAATGAACACTGCAGTCAAGTAAAAATCGCAACGTTATTTAGAAATATACTGATTGTAGAAGGTTTGCGACGTTTACGGGTAACGATCATAAGAGGCGTCAAAACATGAAAATGGTCTACCGTCAAATTCGGTTGGCGCTACTTTTATTTCCACGACCTACCGGTGTCCTTCGAACGTAGAATGCGGATGACAATGTAGTCCAGAGCAAAGTCATCAAATAGGGCGAAGGACATGCTTACAACGGATTTATACAGCTAAGACGAGTATTTGCGACTAAAATGGGGGACGCGTATTAAATCCATCAAAAAAAATCCCGGTTTTCCCTCTTAATTCTTAGATGGCAAAAGCTAATATTCAAACGAAAATGAACTGAATACAAGAACAGGCTGTGTGAGAAAAATTACGAAACACGTTCGGCCTAGAAGAGCAACACGGTTAATTGCCAACTGGCTTCAACAGCTACAAAGATGATTTAAATAGACTCTAGAAAAAGGGACAAGTCATTTCAAACCCGATCAATAGAATACTTGATTGTGATCTTAACAGAACAACATAAATGGATACTCTCGGAATTAGAAACAAAACCTTCTTATATATATATATATATATATATATATATATATATATATATATATATAGGGCTTACCCAACGTGATATTGTGGAAGACTGTTTATATTTCAATCAAGGATGCTAATTTCTCTAGAAATGATGCTATGTAAGGGAATAGATTATCCAGATAGAGAAGAGACGATACATTATACGGAGGTATATGAGGAACGCAGTAAAATAAAGTAAAACTCAAAACGCAACGTCACCACGTCAGAGCATTGAAAAAAACATAATCGAGATTGCAGGTTGCCTGTTCGAGATGGAGGCGACAGAAAGGACTTCCTCCAAGTGGCGTATAGAAAAGAATAAATGATGGCCAAATCGTAATCTGCGAATGCATACAATTCCTTTCATATTATTATTATTAAAGTAATATAGCCCATGAGTTTTGGGAGAGACAGTTGGGTTTGATGGTAATTGGTGAGAGATTTGTTAACGCGTGTAAAGTATACACATATAGTTTTAACAAAGGATCGGATGGGATGCACTGTCTCGAGAAAGGTGCAGTAGAGTGGGCGACAGGTGTTAATTTGTAAATGATAGTAGTGTATTCGTACTTTTTCTATATTCTAATTCGTTTTCATTTAGCCTTTTATAATCGTGTAATTAACAAGATAATAATAAACGGTCAAGTACCGGAATTCCGAAAGATGTAGAATTTCGCTCGAATATTTTTAAAAAAATGTTAATAGTACGCAATGATTTTTTTCAGAACATTTTTTATTTAAGATAAATAAAATGTTATTAGAAGGGACGTAAGAAACTTTAGTATTAACTTTTATAACGGAAATTCAATTGTATGCTCCCAAAATTAATCAAACCGACGTTTTGAGTTCCATCGAACGGAGATGTTTTTTGTATAAAAAATTGTACGTTACTAAGCTAAATTAAGCTAAATTTTTAAATAATGAAAAATATCAAGTAAAATTCGTTCCAACCACTATTCCTAGTTTTATCAAAATCAGGATTCGGATTTCGGACACGAAGATACGAATTCGTACAGTATTAGCTAGAAATATATTTATAAAATTAAAAAACACCTTTCGAGATATGAAGTTAAACTTACGTATGGAAAATAATATATTGCAATGGTACGCATGATCTCAATGCTTCTACATGAAAGCGTCATCACGGGGACCATAAAAGTAAATATGAAGTTGTTCGTTCAAATACCTTGATGAAAAATGAAAAAGTATCGGAACCAATTGGGACTGACTGGATCTTTCGGTCATATAACGTTAACTGAACGCTATACGAACGTTTAATGTTAATAAAGCTCTGTTATTTTAATAAAGTAGGATATTTAGTTGATGTATCAATTATAAAAATATTTGTATCCGCATTAAAAAATGTCTAGAGTCATCTAGAGGTAGTATCTATCAGATACTTAGTAGAGTTTTTAATTAATTATTTCACACGCGCCAAAATTTATAATTTTACATCTAAAGTTGCTAATTAGCTACTGGAAGGGTTAATGATGGCAGCGAAAAGAAGAAAAATATAAATATACATTTTAGATACTTTACGATAGGTAAAAAATACAAGTTATTGCAGACGATAACAATGTGCACGTTATTGAAGGAATAAAAAAAAAGGTCTCCGGAATAGATATTTAAAAAATGAACCGGAATTAAGAAAACAATAGATTTAGTCCGAATAACGAGATATCGGAATCGATTGCAATCCGATGATAGTGCACCGAGAAGTATGTTATTTCTAGATTTCAACAACGGATCACGTCCGATAAAATTCACCTGAAACTAACGCAACTCCGCATGAAGATGTAAACATCCCGTACGTGTCCGATATTAATAAAGCCGAATGCCAGAAGACATAAAGACAGACTGGGACACCATCCTAACAGCTTGGCTAAACACATGTTGGACACTTAGAATGACGTGAAAAGACTAAAGAGCAGTAGTAATCCATTGGACCTAGTTTAGGGTAATACAACGCTGGATGCTTCTCCCCCCTCATGATAGATAACCAAACAGTAAAAATATCGCTAAATGGCCACACTTGGCCATATTGTAAATAGAACATAAAAAAAGTTTCGTAATCCGTTTTTAAATAGGAGAACTGATCGAAATCATAGCAAATTGTCATCTAAAGAAAATTCGCTCAATTTTCTATTCGTTGCACTTTTATTCGTTAAATTTACAGCATTAATTATATATATATTTTTTTTTGGCGTACGGTCTGTATAAGTAGCATTAATGGTTTACAGTGCTCCAATAGAATGCTGCTCATTACTAGCGGCCATTCTCTGTATATGTTAATCGTAATCTGTCGGCGATGTTGCAAATCCGTTTGACAGTATCTTTTCAGACGTTTGAATTCTGTGGAATTACTCTCGAGATCGGCAAACAGTCGCTATATATATCTACTATTGTGTATTCTGTTTTACAATTTATAGCATTAAATTTTATTCGTAGCAAAAATTTATTAGAATAAGCAGAAAAAATAGTCGTTAAAGATCGATTATATTCGTTTAAACCAAAATTCTAATTATTTCTCCGCTCGTTTATTGGAATTTTAAAATTTACTTTATACAAAAAAAAAAAAAATTATTAAAAAATTAGTTCACGAACGGTTTATTATAAATTCGGAATTTATATGTAATAAATAAATTACTAGTTTATTATTAATAGTTAATTTGTTCAAAATCAGCTAAAAACGCATTATGATTGACAATTCTATTACGATGCGGGTGTTCTCAAACGAGGATATTATTCGCGTTACTTCGTTAATATGATTGGTAGCGACATTGTAATCAAAATTTCCATACCTTCGGAATTCGGACGTTGACAGTAACTCAATCTCGCTGTTATTATTAACTTTACTACTACCCTCGGACATGATCATTATCACGATAACTAGCTACTGCGCGTTACTCCATCCGTTATCGTTAGAGCAGTCCGTTTTACTGGTTCTCATCCGATTCGTCGTAATGATTACGGGAAGTAAAGTTAAAGTCACACCGACTGATGATACAATGATTTTAAGGATACAAAGAGAAGATCTCCGATGCGCGCTACCAGTCAAGCAGGAAACGAGGAAGTCGCGCATTACCAGCACGAACGGACAATAATAAACGTACAAGATATATATATATATTAATATATATATACATTTCTAGGTTATATCCATATATATAACTTATTCTTTTATATCTAACATATAAGTGTGTATGTGTTGGTGCGTTAAATATTACGCGGCCATGTTGTTAAACCGTAACATACCATCGATTTTTTAGGCCATTGTCCGCCGTAATATTTTTCTTTTCTACATTATTATAAGTATATAGCCGGGAAATTGCGAGCCAGGTAAGTATCTGCGAGAAAATTGTTGGCTTCACGGAAAACAGAGACAAATACGAAGAAAAGGAAAACCCATTATTTCATTCCGGCATAATAAGTAGATTGAGAATCATGCCGGAATGTCACTAAAGAATAAAAAAACATAAATAATAATAATAATAATAATAATAATAATAATCTTTTCTTTCATATCCATAAACACGTACAAATGATCATGTGTATGTGTGGGTGTGTTATGTGTCTGGATACTATAAGTGGTGCTTATTTTAAGAAATATAATGAAAGCAAAGTCAAATATGTGTAATATTTATAAAATAATAATAATAATAATTTCAGAAAATACGTTAGGAAACAAGGACGTTTCTTTCCTCGGGGATTTAAAATTAAATTTTTAACGTTTTATCTAATTCTTGAACTTCAACGGAATTTTCTCAAACATATTTTCTCGTGAAAACGAAAATAAAACCGGTAAAAGGGGAATTAACCGAAAAAAATAAATTGACCCAATTTCACTTAGATCTACTCCCTAAACATATATATATATATATATATATATATTTAAAGTTTAACAATTAAATGAATACAAATACACAAGTGGGCCAATGTGTTGTTTATTAATAATTCTATTGCGAAAGGCTTGCCACAATTATATATTAAAATGCGGTTTCACGGTTAATAAACGTAATACAATTTATTTAGCATAAATAGATCTAGTTGAAAAATTAATGTAATTAATATAAATGTATAACTGGACGAATATTATTTATTAGTAATTAACATATAACGGTAAACGTTGCCTCCATGTAATAGGCTATTTTTTAAGGGCATAATTTTAAAAATGAAACGATTAATTTAAAATTATATTTTAAATCGATTATATAGCATAAATTATTCGAATCAAATCGTTACAACGTTAAATTTAATATATAAATATATTCTGTTGATATATGAACGTCTATACGACGGATGTATAGATGTATACACAAGTAAAAAATACTACTACTACTACTACTAATAATAACAATAATAATATAGTTTACACATACTATATATATATATATATAAAATCATTATAAGAATTTCAGTAATTAACGACATTCGAAAAAAGTCAATGGCTTGTTTTTATATTATATAATTCAGGTAGAGGGCTAATGAGTCAGAATGAAGGTGATTATTGGAATATATATACACACACACACACACACATATATATATATATATATAATTTCAGTAGGATATTACGTATGCATACGAGGCCAATGTAGGAATTACTAATAAGCATTTTATTAATAATTATCGTAAATAAATAAATTTTATAATGTTAAAAATGATGCTGTCACTTTTTTCTGTTTTGAAAATGTATATGTTCCCATTTAAATTAAAATAATGATTATAAGAAATTTATTCAAATTAAGACCACGAAGGCATCGGCAAAAGATTCCCTGTATTTCCGTGATGCCTCGTTTGATTCGACGTCGGTCTATGATAAATCTGAAAGCCGTTTATTAGGAAACGTGCCCTTATCAAGTTTCCAGTCGATCGGAATTTACTAATTAAATTTATTCAAATTAAAATTCGGATTATAAACGATTAATGACGAATACGATCACCTTTTCGGCGGTGACAATTTTTAAAGGATATAAAAAACCTAAGGGAAGGAATTGACTAGAGATAACACTTCACGAATCGAACGCGAAAAATAAAAAATACCGATAAATATTAAAAAAAAACCAACTGAATACAACTCTACAGAATTAATTAAATGTACGATTTCTAAAAAAACCAATATATTTCAATATAGTTCTTTACATAAATAAAATGAGGGCAATAATATCAAGGTTTTACAGTTAAAATACGGGCTCAATATTTTGTATATTACATACGCACGCGTTTAATTAAATACATATAAACACAAACTTATATACATTTACCCCTATATATATATATATATATATATATATATATATATATATATATATATATATATATATATATATATATATATATATATATATATATACATACGGGTTCCTGCTAACAATTATAAAATAAAGTTAAAGATGAAATAAACATAAATAATGTTTTATCATATAACAAGTAAAATCGGGATTCATCGTACGAGTCAAATTATGAACATCTGCATTTTATTACTCTCATTTACACATACACTTACACACCAACGCATTATATATATATATATATATAATTTAATATGATAGGGAAATTTACAAATGTATCATTAAAAACCCGCACAAAACTGTATTAAATGATAATTAGGGTAATCAAATTCAAGATAAAATAATAATAATAAATTATGGTTATAGCATTCTATTAAAATGCTCGGCGCGATATAATTACCATTATCGCCTCGATAATATTACGTAATATTTCACAAAGTATCGACCTAATTAAAGAACACTTGAATTGCAAAATGATTTCCTTAAGGAGGGTGATGGTGCTGATGATGATTTCGTGGATACTCGCTCCCACAAATGAGGATCTCTCGGACCATTTTGTGTTCAACTATATTTTAGAGGTATATATCATACAAAACTTCAAACCGTAATAAAGACCTACCCTCTTGTAGGAACGGAATTATTAATCCTATAACACGAAGTTTAAATTGAATGCATTAAAAACTGAGGGCACGTTCCTATTAAGAAGATGAGAATTATTCTCTCTACTTGAAATCAAATAAATAATAAGCAAGTTGTACATAAGAGAAAACCAATGCTTGGTCGTTACAACGGCTATACACTTTTAAGGACCGTATAAAAAAAACCACCGATAGATTAGAACTAGGCATTACTACGTTGTTTATAATTTTATATAATAGAAAATCTTAAACCCGTTGCTAGCGGATTCGGGTGCGATCTTAGGCGCTGTGCATATGTTTCACTGTATATTCTTATTACATCTTTCGCAGTTTCCATTTTTCGGTCTCTATATACTTAATCATTTCTAATATGCCAAGGTACATTGATTACGTATATATTTTGATTTTCAATTTTAGAAATATTTGAATTGGACGCCGTACCCCACAATTGAGTACCATACGACCATACTGGCTTAAAGATAGTTTTGTATAATAGTAATTTATTTTGTACGGATAACGGTGATTTTCTTCCAATAAGCCAGCGCTATTCATTGCAGTCCAATTGCATTCGCTTTATGTTAGCCCTCTTTATCTAGGTGCATTCTTGGACTTACGAATAAACATTTTATTCGTTATTACGATTACTAGTTTTTACATTACAACGTCGCCCCGAACTGTCGCCTCGTTTATTTTCAGTATGTGAATCGCACTATACATAAATAATGTTCAAGTACCTCGCGCTAATTCAGCAAGGTATTTAGGCATTCATCTTGATTCACGATTAACATGGAAAACACATGTCAGGCAAAACAAACATCAGTTACAGCAAAGGTTAATTGGCAGAAGCCTCTAAACTTGTACAGCGAGAAACAGTCCTACGTCCCATCTGAACGTACGGAGTTCAAGTGTGAGGATGTGTTTCTGCTTCTAACAGAGCTATGATTCAGCGTCAGCAGAACAAAATTCTTCGAACGCTGACTAACGCACGATGATTTCAGCGGAACAGTAATGATCTGAACATTCAACGAGGGGTAATGACATAATTCACAACTTTGCAGTCAGCAGAGACTGCACGGCCACACTAATAAAGAAGTTACACGGTTAGTGGACACTACAAATGATGTGAGACGCCTTAAGCGAATACATCCATTGGATCTAATTCATACTTAAATAATAATTATAGTTCTATCGAACCCTATATTCGTAATTAACGTTTACTTAATATTAGTTGAAACTGAACACTGGATCAGCGTACACAACATGTTAAATTATCCAAGTTATTACTAATTATTTAACCTATAGGTTAAGATTGCATTAGTGGAACTGCCTTCCTAAATTCCTAAAAGGCAGTTATTTATTAAAAAAAAAAAAAACAAATCTAAACGAACCATTTAAATTTTCCATCCAAACCTTCACGTCCAATAAAACTAACAATCATTATATTTTCGAATCGACCCGAAGAAGCTTTCGGATTCAAACGAAGAAGATTATAACATGATGATTATTATTACTATCATACTCGGATGATGGTGATGATAAATTATTATCGTTATGATCTTGACAACAGTAATGGTGATGAGGGCTCATTATTATTATTATGAGGGCCATCGTTTGAAAAACTTGTAAATACAAAGTTACCGGATTATAATTTAATCCCAATTTCATTTCCGGGAGTTGTCCAACCACTTTTCGTTAATTTCGGGGAATATAGGTTCCTTTTTCCTTTTTTATATTAATGACAATTATTCGCTTCGTAAATCTTCATTTTATTTTTTACAATTTGGTCAATGCATACCAAAGCCGAATTCATTTTGTATAAAACTAGTTATCTGGATAATATTATATCACAAACACGTGCTATACACATATATATATATATATACATATATTATATATGGTTGTTATTAAATATATTCTAAAGGAAAGTAGAGGTAGTTGTGACATTGACAACGGGATACAGCAAAATAACGTTCTATTTACCAGCTGCCGTTTGATATTTTTTAACGCTTCTCTATCAATCGTATACGAAAACTCGTACCGCAATAATGACAATGACGAAAATACTAATAATAATAATAATACAGTTATCATCATTAATATAATAATAATAATCACCTCATGGTCAGTATAACAATAATGATAATAAAATACACATAAAATAATGCTTGAATACCCTAATTATTCGAACATAAACAGGATGAAGCTCCGGCAACACACGTCGTTTTTTTCCCCAATAAGTTCTCTCTATATACTTTGACGTGATCAGAGGCATCTCATCGTTATTCGTCGTCATATTATTACGAACAGTCCTAACCAGATCCAGACGAGACAAAATTATCATTCTACGATGCGTATAGTTATTCACGTAACGACGATATTTACCGTGATCTGCAGATACAATTTGTTGATGATGTCATGAAAGAATTCGCGTAAAAACACGAGAAGCCGCTATTAGAGAAGCAACTAAACTTTTCTAAAGATACCGAATCAATCCGATAAACCCCAAGATTTAATTTCTGTAAACAATATTTTTTAAAAAAGGTTTCAGCCTAAATTCCTAACATTAATTATTTTCCTTTTTTTTTTATCGCCTCGCAAAACGAGTTCTGTGTTAGATGATAAACTTATTATTAATATAGTTACTTATTCAACCTTAAGATTGTAACAATAATAAATAGTTTAAAGATTTACTACGAACGTTTATAATATTTCTAATTCGGAATTTTCTTCTCTCACTCCGACTAGTCTAATGATACTAACGTTTTTAATCGTTCAGTTCCTATTGAAAACTTTTCAATTATCATCACCTTTTATAGAAATTCAATAATAATACTTTTTTCCACCAACTCGAACCCTATACCATTTTCGAACAATTCTATATATCAGTGTCGTCCGACGTCACGCACCCCTTCAAGCTGCAAATCTAAACATTTCTGTTGAAGCATAAGTCACAATCTGCAGGCTATTTATTGTAACAGAGGATATACGTCGTATTTTTTTTAACTCATGTGCTTATTGTCAATTTGTGCGGTTGCAAATTAAAAAAAATATAAAGTATTATCTATATATACTTATTATTTTCATTGTGATCAGTCTCGTTGAAGACATTAAATTAATATGTTAATGTTTAGGGTACTTGTTACAAAAAAAACCCAACATTTTACAATCAGCTCTCAGGGAAATTATATTTGCGGGAATGTTTCGATTTTATTCCAACCCCCATCTATTTTTGAAACTGTTTTTGATGAAACACACATACCCTGTACGAGACAAATTTCTCGATTATTTTTTAATTTCAATGGATTACTGTTCTCCTTAATTTAAATGATACCGGCGTTTTCCTGTTATCCCATAAATTGCTCAAGAGGTTTCGTATTAGCCGTATAAAATCATTTATAATCTATACGTTAATTTCGTAATTTTTTCTTCCATATTAAAATTATATATATATATATATATATATATATATATATATATATAGTATATATATAAAAATAGTATTCGTTGAAAATTACGGTTACTTCATGTTAATTTATGGCTAGAAATGTAAGTGCATTAGTAATTACATCCTTAACTAGAAATATTTAAAAAGTCGAAATCTCATCAAATATATCCAGTAACTGAACTAAAATATTACGTATTCTAAGTATAATTGCAGGAGAACGAAGGTTGAGAGCATTTCGAAGCTATGAGACAACTTTTAGAGAGTCTGAATGGATAATGATATTTCTAGAAGGACGGTTATGTAGCAAATATTTAAAAGATTGAAAAATCTTCAGCAGTAAAAACTGAAGAGAAACTTATTTAAAAAATTTATCGATAATGTATAAATAAAAGATAACCAAAGCAGAACTAAAGAAAGAAAGATATTTTGACCCATCGGTGAAAATGTGTAAAAAAAAAAAAGTCGTATACTATGCACCCCCCTATAATTCGTTAACAACAGTTTATTTATATTATAGACATACTGACAGAAGCGTATAATAATAATCGAGGAACGGAACCATTATCAATACCATAATAATATTATTATTAATAATAATAATAATTATCGAATAATCGAAATAATTAATTACGTTACGATTATGGATAAAATCATTAACAAAAATAATTACAATAAATTAACGCTGATAACATATTCCACTCGACTGGAATATATTTGTTCCTTTTCAATTTATTTGTGAATACGTTACACTTTCCAGGGCTGTTAACTTCGGAATGATAATTTGTATTCATCTACTACGAAAAAATATTGTTTTCGATAAGAGAAGACGAAAAAAAAACACCTTTGTATCATGTTATCAATAAATGAAACACACACACACACACATATATATATTTATTATATATATATATATAAATAGGATGATGTACACGATGTGGAATGTTAAGGAAATCTAAACCGCCCATCGAGCTAATAAATATTCTTCTGAAAGATGAAGAAGGTACTCGCTTATTTATGCATCAGCAGCTGATGGAAAACTAGTTCATTGCTCATCCACTACTTTCCAGCTTCATTACTTCTTAACTGAAAGGGGTAAAACAAAATATGATATTAAATTAACAAAACCTTATAACCACACACAAAACTTGTCTAACGACGCGTAAGATTAACTTCATCTCCTATTCCCTTCACCATCGTCATTTTATCCATTCATTCTATTATTTTTGTTATTATCTTCATCATCATCATCATCATCATCATCAAGATTATGATTATTTTGAAACAATATATTCTACAAAATGGAGCGTGGTGAAATTCGTTACAGTAAATCCTTTCCGACTTAATGACAATAAGAACAAAACGAGAGGTTCAAAATGAACGTCGGATAAGTTTCTATTCCATTTATTTTATTTTTTTTATCTCTTCGACTTCAGATTTTTCTGCGTCTATTCCAGTGCGTCCGTAACCAAAATGCCAGCAAAGACGATAAAGTTACATGATTCTGAATTTAATCAACTGGCAACGGTTGAATTACATTCTCACGGTCGAAATAAAATTTAAAAATATAAATAAATAAATATATATAAAGTTTTTTTCTAGGGTACCATAATTTACTACGAAGTAAAGTTGATTATATTTATATGAAGGACTACATCCTCAACAATTTAGAATCGCCAGATAAAAATTTTTGAGGATGGTACGGTGGAATATTGCAGGCATTTGAAGAATTAAGTGTCTAACCTCTAAAAGTTAGAGGTGTCTGGACGCTGCGAGCGTACCATTGGGGATAGGCTTGTTTTATAATGTAGACACGAGTCAATGCAGCGCGACCGATACAGAATTCAGATTGTATCCTTTTCTGCTGCACGGTTATTTTATGAAAAACCTGCGTAATTTGGAATCCGTAGTAAAATTATATGAAAACTATGGTAATACAGTCGAATTATATATATATATATATATATATATATATATATTTTAATTTTCAGTTCGGTATACTATTGATCGTGATAAAGTGACACATAAAGTATAAAAATAAAAAATGGAGCTAAAAGATGAAAAATGTCGAATACTAACGGCGTATAGGAAATAAAAACGAGAAAATAAAAATACGATTAATTAATAGAAGTTTGATTTTACCATATACGTACTATCGGGTAGTTGGTTAGTATTAAAAAAATGAAGATTTATTTCTATTACGAACATTTATCGAAAATAAATTGAAATAAAAGTAGATAAGTTTGATAAAATAAAGTAATTAAATCTTGGTTTCCTTTTCGGTATTTTTTCTGACACGAAGAAGAAGAAGTAATTAAATAATAAAGAAAGAACGAAATTTAAAAGTTTTCTCTAATTAAATAATTCTTTTACTTTATTTTCATTTTTAAAATAGAAATCGGATTAAATTATTTTTTTATTAGTTCTTGAACAGGACATAAAATCGATATAATTTTTTTGTATACGTAACCTACGATTCGGATAACAACGTCATCCATGTTATTATTAAAAAAATTATGATACTGCAACGCAACAAAGATTGCTATTAGATTTCCTATATTTATTTTATATTTGTTCAAATAATAACTTTAATTACAAAAATCCGTTAAAATCACTGAAACTTTATTTTCTTGAAATTCACAAAGCTTTCCGGCAACTACGCTATTATCAAGCGATATTTAAATTTAGATAAAAATAAAGATTTAAAAATAAAAACATAAAATATAAATTTAAATATAAGTTCACAAATTTATACATATAAAATGAAGAATAAATACTTAAAACAATCTGGCAGTGACTGTGGTAAACAACACAATCAAATATCAGTAATATAAAATTTACAGAACAGTAGCCAGAAAATAATTATTTTTTTAAAAATACGTTTGAACAGTGAAAAAATATATTTTATGTAATCAAAAATTAATATCTAGAAATAATATAATTTTTGCAATATACTGTTTAAAATTAATTCTTCCTCAAAATTTACCGTTGAATTTAATAAATTATTTTTATCTATTTCTTTTATTATTTGCATTTTTTCGAGTAGTTTTCTTTTTTAAAAATGTTTTTCCGTATGTAAAATTTTGATTAATATTATTTATTTTGTGTTTTAATTCTACACAATGTTTTCCAAATAATGATTTTTCATCATCATTATTTGCATATGAGTTTAAATGTTCTTGAAATCTTGTTATTGTCTGCCTGTTTCTCCTATGTATTCTTTTTCACATTGATTACAATTTATAGACTCCTGAATTTTTTAATATATTTCTATCTTCTATTTTGTTATTACTGATTGTTTTTAATAATGTATTATTATTTCTTATTGCTAAATCAATGTTATATTTGTTAAATATTTTAATTATTTCCTACATAATTTATTGAACCTAAATAATTCTTTTAATCTTTTTCTGTATTTATATTGACTTTAGTTTTGTTCCATATTCGATCAACTATAATAGGCTTATATTTGTTTCTTATTGCTGTTTTATAATGTTTTTTCTTTATTCAATTTATCATTGTCTGTTAAAATTTGCTCTATTGATAAAACTTCTTAAACTTGCTAATTTATGCATATTTGGGTGAAATGAATCTTTTGGTATTAATGTATCTGTTTGTGTAGGCTTTCTGTATATATCTATATCAATTTTTTGGTTAATAATGTTAATTTTTAAAATCTAGAAAATGTATTATTTTACCTCCTATTTCTAATGTAAATTGAATGTTTTTATTATAATTATTTAGATTAGATACAAAACTATTCAACATATTATCATTATTATTATTCCATATTATTAAAATATCATCGACATTTCCATAATTTAACACTATTCTTAAATATATTATTATTTTTAATGTTATTCTCTAATTTGTTCATATAAATATCAGCTAGAGTGGGTGTTGATGGAGATCCCGTAATTAAAATTTTGTTTATAATATTTATTTTGAAACTGAAAATAATTTTGATTTAATACTGTCTCCGATATTCTTATATAATGATCTTTATGAATATTATTATTTAAAAATTATTATTCTTAATATATTCTATTACTTTGTCAATAGGAACGTTGTTATTGTCAACTACATCTAACGATATTAGTATATCGCTGTTTTGAAGTTTTATTTCTTTTAGACAATTTATTAATTCTATATTATTTTTTATACTAAATTTATCTTCGAATTCATAATTTTCTTTTATAAAAAATCGAAATTTTATAAGCTGGTGTGTATTTATGCAGTTTACTAACGGTCTAATGGGTTTATTTTCTTCGTGTAATTTTATTAAGCCTGTTAAAATTGGTGCTTCTGGATTCATTTCCGTTAGATTTTTGTGGAATAAACACATACTTAAATTATTATTATGATCATTTGTTTGGTTAATATTAGATTCTAATTGATTGATAGATTTTAATTATTTTTTGATAATTTCATTAAATCTAAATGTCGGATTTTTTATTTTCTTTAAATTATTATTATTTATGAAGTTATACATTTTTCCTAAATATTCATCTTTATTTATGATTTTTGACAGCTTTGCAAATCATTAAATTATTAATTATTAATTTTTGTTTTAATTCTATAATATCTTTTTTATTTTTGTTCTCGTTATCTATTTCTTTTTTAGCATTTGTTTGTTTTAATTTTATTAAGGCATTACTTATTTCTACTCTCAAATTATCTTGTACTACTTGATCAGTATTTTGGATTATATTCTCACAATTTATCGCTAATCAATACTTTTTTTTGGTTTAAATGATTATTGTTATTTATATATTTTAATCCTTTGTTAAGTAGTTTTTTATTTTTTTCTGTTAAACTTACATTTGATAAATCAAATCAATCAGTAACGACGAAACAAAAGAAACATATATACTAAGAAATTCAGGAGTATATTTAAATTACAATGCGAAAAAACATACATAGTTGAAAGAGGCAGACAATTCGTAATAAGGTTTAAGTAACATTTAATTAATCGAAAATACATTATTTAGAGAACGTAGTAAAGAATTAAAAATACAAAATCAATATCAACGAAAATTATCAAATTTATAATACGCAGAAAAAAAAACATTATAAAAGAAAGAGGTTGATTTATCAAATTAATCGCAAGTTAAAGAAGTAGTTTTAATAAGTATTTTATACATTTATTTATACGAGACAGCGTGTGAATCATCCTGACTTATTGTCGGATGTGGTTATATATAAATTATTACGAACAAGCTGATTGGTTGAATGCGTTGTTCACCGCATTTACCGCAAGGTTAGTTTAGTGATATAGCTAGGTCTTTAATAATCAGAGTGGTAGCGTAATACTGTGTACTTAGATTAAGTCTTATATTACATTTCAGTTTTATTCACATTGTTTTCGTCATAATTTTTATTTCGGACCACTTAAAAATAGCTTGAAAGCCGAAAAACGTTGTAGTCTTTTAATTCATAACATATATGATTTTAATTACTTTCTAATTGTACATAATTCAAAACACTCATTACACACCAGTTCATATTTTTTATTTATATATATATATATATATATATATAACTACTTACAACACAATTTCAAGCGCGAGGACATTTTTATATATCGATACAGACTATAATTAAAAAATATAAGACAGAAAAAAAAATTTTATGAGGTCGTACAAATTTTTGTTTTGTTTTTACAAAATTAATCGTTTATATCGGTTAAATCGACAAGACTCACCCCCTAGCTGGATGCGATATGACTAAGAAAAAAACCCAATTCTAGTTAATTAAAGTTTGATAGATTTAGGGTGTGATTCATCCCCTAATGTAAACAAACGGGCGGTTACCCGATTTTACACAAACGCTTTTTTAAAATTATTTTCAGTCTCATCTCCAACGATTACCGATAAACATAGTTCAACGACCCCATTTTCCACACTAACAGGGTTTTTTTCCGAATACGACCGTTTTCGTTTTAAAATTATTTCTTTAGTCGACATTTTTCAAAAAAAAAAAAAAAAAAAAAAAAAGGATTAACTATAACATATATTAAACCAGAATATATATATGCATTCGGTGTTGATATTAATTTCGTTCACTGTGGGTGGAAAAACAGTTTATAATAGGAGATAATGCAAGTTTAAAGAATCTGATAACTCGCCGGATTTATCCACCGGTTGGCGCTTGAATCGCGATCGACCTCGGAACTGAAATAATTAAGTAGGATACAAGGTGACATATTAGTCCTTACGAACAGATTTGTCTAAAATTTAACGGCCGATAATAATCTCTAAATGTCCATGTCAAGACAAGTGGTCGGCTTTAATTATTTCGTTTCGCGATGATATGTAAATTTATCTTCGTTTATAGGATATCTGTCGGATAAATTAAATTTTGAAAAACACGAAAAAATATGACGATACGTGTTTCTCGTTTATCAAATATCTTTTGTCGGATGTCGGTTAGAAGAATGATAATTTATATCCTCTCAAATTATTATACTCTAGTAAGATGGTGTTTTCATTTTCTTTACAACCCATTCAAAGGATTTAATATATATATATATAAATATGACGTACACATATACATAGATACTGCATTGTACAATGACCGTACGTCCGGTATGCGCAGACAGATATTAAAAAGAAAAGTCTCGGTATGTCGATGCGTGGATCAACGGATAACGTTAAGACCTGTAAAGCGAGATAAGCCGAAACCACTGATTTTTATGAAGCGTGTATTTAACATCAACACGGATCCACCCATGAAATGTTACAATAACAGGTTATCCGCGTTTAAGTTGGGTAATTTATTTTTTCATTATTATCATCAAAATCATTATTATTATTATTATTATTATTATTATTAGGATTATGACTACTAGCGATTATAGGTTACAGTAGACAGAATGTCTACCGAAGCGACAGATACTGCCAGTTGCATATTCGGAATTAGTACGGTAGTGGTAAATTTAGCTTTTCCAAATACTTTATTATGTTTTATTACAAGGAGTGTAGTGTCGGTTTAAGGAGCCTTAAGAAATATTATCATCACCGGTTCGGTAAAAATTGACGCGCGTACATAAAAATATCTTTACGCTTAGCTTCGGTATGATAAATGATAAAGAGGATTAAGAGATAGGGGCGTAATAGTAAATAATAATAATAATTCATAATAATAATAATAATAATAAAAATAAGGATATTGATAATAATAATGGTGATAATACCGGCAGTGTTTAAAATAACTTTCAATAGTATACGAGACACACTGTGACAACGATCTGAGTATTTGGTTAGATAAATTTAGACTAAACATTTTCGGTTCAAATTAGAAAAAAAACAAAAACATTACAAATAAAACGAATTAAAGATTAAATTAAACAGATTGGATAATATTATAAATCGTCGCTTCCGTCAGAAAAACAAAAAAAGAAATTGTTTAAAATAAGAAACATAATACCGGGGGGGGTTAAAAAATTGATACAAATAATATAACATTTTATAATAGAGCACTCTGTAGGTAATTTTAACATTTATCACTGGTTTTAGTTCGTAAAAAATCAACTAAGGGTGTTGTGTCTGTCGACGAAAACCCATAATGGAAAAATAGGGTTACTACCTCGTTGTAAGACCGGCTGCTATTAACAGCTAAAATAAGGCGTTTGATTAAGAAAATTACATTTCCAAAATTTTCGTAGTAGTTCATCGATAAAATTCATTATTTCTTTTTCAGTCATGTCTCGTGGACACTCGAGCCAGTTAGGAAATACCATAAAAAAATAACGAGCTAAATTAGATAAGGAATAATGCGATAAAATGATAATAAACAGTACACATTATCTCACATGTTTTTTACAGTTGCAACATATGAAACTTTTGGCAACAGACATATGTGAAAACCCTTCACTTGGTTACTATTAATTACACCAGTATTTTCCTAAATTTCCATGATTCTACTTTTTTTCTTCTTTTGAATTGTACTTATCAACAGATTTTCATTCCGGCATTACTTGTTACCAGACTGCAACTTAGAGAAACTCCTCACTGTCCTCTCTTCGTACTGAGACGTGCAATTTGAAATCCTGATCATGTGGTTCTTCGAATGTCTTTCTTTAATAACATTACGTTCCGACTTGTACCTTAAATTACTGCGCTCATCATTGTATTGTCCCTTTTTATCATGAGAATTTACTACATCTAAAAAAAAAAAATACTTTCAAATTTCACATTTTAAAAAATTTGCCCGGTAGTGTACGATTTTATAAAGAATTACACGAAATCTAGAATTAGACAGTTCTATAAATTATATATCTTCTTCTAGATTTCGCATCTAACTCGGTGTAATATTTTATTTAAAAAAACACACACACAATATAATGGAGTACAATAAAGAAATTTTGACTGCAGTCGATTTTACTTAGTGTCAAATGATTAATAAGAAGTTAACCAGTACAGCGTAAAGGGATTTCATGTCATTTACACAGTTTTCCAGCTACTAAATTAGATGTAATTCCATTTATCGAATGAAACACCGAGGTTCTTATTTTAAAAAAAGAAACAAGGTAATAATTTAATATGAATAATATATATAATGCGATTATTACTCACTGGAAAGGTGATTTATTTTCCGCTCTGGTGGGTATTCTGTATGACGGCTTTCTCGAATAGAATATTACGTCATCACCTCGCTCAACCATGTTGCCTTCGTCCTGGAAATGGACGCAACTTAACTTCCAACAGGACGACTCAATTTTTAACCGGAATATAATAACCGATTATTCGTAAATATTTTATAAGACATACGCGTTCCCGTACTAGTTAAAACGACTAGTACTTATCATTTCGGCATAGTGTTACTTTTATTTAATACTAGTCGACTTGTTCATAATTTTACGTTATATAAAATAAATGTACTAACATAGAACACTCCGCGAATTTATTTGTTAAAATCGAAACTGGAACTAAATAAAAAGAAAAAATATAATAAACGAATAAATAAGTAATAAATTGTTCGAATATGACGGAAATAATCGCGAGCAAACTAATCACCGCCTAATTTCTTATATCGTATTTTTTCAAAAATTAAATGTGTATTACAAACTTAAAGTAATATTAAAAATAATCAATATATACGACTAATTAGTAATTAAACACATATATAAGAATATTAGTTCATTAAACTAAAAGTATTGCGTTTACATAACTAAATCCTTCGGCTTTAATATCTAAAGTAGTCCTCATTAATTTATTCATTAATGGAATCTGACGTGTCGCAACTAAATTTCTTTTTTGTTTTTTTTTTCCTTTAGAGTTACACCAGTCAGGTGATATTATCCGACTTTAATGAATATTATAAGAATTTTTTCGCGCATCTATTGGCTGTGTTAAAGATTATTTTAATAGACTATGAGGTGGAGCCACAATAATTCATCTCGCGTATTATTTTTGCACGTTCTATTTGAAACTTAAAACGATTAATATAATTTTCTATTTGTAGTAAAATTGTAATATCGTTTGTAAAATTTATTTTTGCGCGTTCGACTAAATTTTTAAAACATAAAAAAAAAGTCTAACATACCTATGTATATTTAAGTGTGTGTGCGTCCTTTATTTTATTTTATTCATTTGAAATTAATGTAACAAAGTCTACGTCAACTATAAGGTATAACTATAAAGACAAATATTTAACTAGGTTACAGATTAATCTAATGTGAAAACTGCATTACATATACGAGTATATTTCATTTTGTGCTAGTTTGTCGATATTGAATACAGATTTAAGATATTTTTTCAAGAGTCCGAAAATTAACGATAAACTCATGACATTAATTAAATTTAAAACTACCTAAAAGGCATACAGACATATCCTGTTAATTTTTAATAAAATCGATAAGGAACACGACCTAACAATTTGCTTCAGAAGATGCAAGATTAGGCTCGAGAAAAGTCCGTAATAATTTCATGTATATATATAAATACAACAAAATGGCGCATTACTAACAATCCTAGAAAGATAGTGTACCGTTGTTATATATCCTTACGAATAATAAAATATTGAAGCATAACAAATATTTCATCAGAACCTTGACGTTTGCGCGGAATAGCGTAGTATTTATTTATCGTTTATATTTAATTTTTTAATTTTATTCTATCAGATCCAATAAAAAATAAGACCTTTTTTAAATGTCGATACTAACACACACACATACTTATATATATATATATATATATATATATATATATATATATATATATATATATATACATATATAATGCTCGCGTACTCGTTCATACAGAAATAATTATGTATTAAAGAAATTTTAATTATAAATTAAAAATATAGAAAATAAATTCATGTTTGTGTTTTTTAACGATTTTTCGTAATGTTCGTAAATCAAATTTTATGCGGATGTGAACAGTTCGTAGAACGATTTTCTATTATGAAAAGACATAATTATTTAGCTACTATAATTAACCCGAACGAAAACTAGAAATATAATATCGCTTAAATAAATCTAATAAATGTACACCTCGAGGAATTTTGAAAAAACTAACAATATAATTTACCACCGAAAAAGAAATATGTTGTCCGATAAAATAGTATTAATAATAATAATAATAATAATATCGTATTAATAGATAATAGGAATAAATTAAACATATAGTCCAAGATAACAGAAATATTGACGAAGTATAAGACAGAGCAAGATATTAAATACTTCAATATCGTAGAAATAACTCCAACGATGGTTACAAATAATTAAATAACTTTGGGAAAAAGATTTAATTTAATAATTACTAATTACTTATTTGCTGGATGTAAGCTTCCTCTTAATTTCTTCATCTAATCCGGCTGTTAGCCTCGTTCAGCCACTTGAAGCTATTTTACGTATCCGTTCTCTCTACTCCAGATGTCCACTCCATAATCCGTGTGCTTTATCTATTGTCTGTTCTTTTAGCTATATGCATTTTTAATTTCCACTTCAGCTGCCCTATTCGTACTATAATATTTAATACTTTTGTCCGTTGTCGGATGCATGTGTTTGGTTTTTGAACCATTAGTTTGAGGCTTAAAATCAATCGTTCTTGTGCACTGGTGTCATAATAGGTATTTTGAGTATGGTCCTAGCGAGGATGCTCGCGCACCATACGGGCGGGATACATTGTTTTTCTTTTAATAACTCGATTACTATACACGCCACGTATATGCGGGGGACTTTCCGCAATCAGACGAGAGACGTTTCGAACGCTTGCTAAGGGTGTTAGCCGTATGCGATTAATAATTCAAATTCAAATTTATTTCACGTTTCTGTTTGAATCGAAGTAATTCGGATATAATAAGTAAAACGTCTATGAGCAATAATAACGGAATGGCAAAGTACAATTTTTTATTTAGTCACGTTAACGCATACATACTTGCGAACCCGATCTACACGTGTGTAACACAATATTTTTATACAACGAACATATAAATTAATTGAATAAAACCGTATAAAAATTACGAATAATGCCATAAATAAATAAATAAATAAATAATAATGACTGGTACAATAACATAATATTCGATAGGAGATTTTATTTTATAACATTCCGTAGATCACAAAAGGTTTTATTTGTTTTGTGTTTTATGGAAGCGATTGCATCAGATTCGGATGTAGGAGTTAATGGATATGGTTGAATACTGGCTGTTAGAAATTTTGTCTGCTAGTTCATTTGATGGAAAACCTGTATGACTCGGGGGATCTATAATAAGATTACATTAAGAGTAAGATTACATTAAGAGTAAGGTTATAAGAGATTCAATATTTCTATGACAACAAGATGTAATTTGGTAGAGTTACAGTTGAAGTACATGATAGAAGAGAGTGAATCGGAACATATTAGAAGATTTTTATGATACCATTGAGTTGGTACGTTATAATATAGGAGATAATCCTCTAAAAGCGCAACCACAAAGTTGGTTAGACTTAGATGCGTCTGTGTGGATTTTTGTGTATTCTTTATACTTGTTTATAATTTGTTCGATGTGATTATTTATTTGAACTGTGAAAATTGGATGTTTCGTGAACGGTGTTAGAGATGTGTCGAGTTGGATGGAGAAGGAATGTCAAGGAGGATATTGCGCATGATTTTTATTACAAATTAAATAGGAAATTTATATACTTTCTTGTTAAAAATGGAGGCCATTTTTCGGAATGAAGACTGTTGATTGGGCTAGTTCTAAAAACACCGATAGCTATTCGGATAGCTGTATTGCGTACGGTATCAAGTTTCTTCAATGCAGTTTTCTTAGCAGTTGTACTATATATCATGCTACTACGAGACATCGGAATAGATGTAAGATTTTTGTCTGCTCCAAATGAAGTATCGGCCAACCTTTTCAGTATGTTCGTGTTTGTAGATAATTTTTAACTCGTCGTATAAATATTTTTTAGAATCGAGACGTTCTACGCCGAAATTAAATTATTACGGAAAATTGTTTAAGTATTAAAAGTTCGTGTACCGTGTATAGAAAACACGTTAATATTTAATGAATCATTCGCTAGGGTAATTTTTTAATCGCGTCGCGCCATATTAATAATAATAATGATGATGATATTCACCAATAATGACGAATATATAAAGTAAAAAAAAAAATTATTTTAAAAAATAATAGTAAAAAGAGTAAAAAGGTGCAGGGAAATAATTTTACGTGAGAAATTCTTCACATTCGAAAAGTAGCAGAATTACGGTAACGGTTAGATATTTCCTCTCGAAGCAAGCGAGCCTACACAATATAATACCAATCCTCATGGTAGGAGTTGGAGCGCAGTTCTTCATTGTATTCGGAATGCCGGAAACAATTGAGAAATAGCGTGTCACGGACGAAATTATCGTATGTGTTACACACACACACACACCATATAGGTAGTGGCAGTTTATAGCATTCTATTCATGCATGTACTAACCCCTACATTATACTATCATTAAATAGAGTATTTTACCAAACAATATAAAATATATATATATATAAAATATACGTTAGAGGACGCGGGAAAAATACGCTAGATAATAGTTATAGCGGTTACTTATAGAGGATGGAGCACGATGCGCCAAAGAGGGTGAGAACAATCGTATATGCAAAACGTGCGGCTTTTCATAGGCGCGTTCGTGGGAAAAAGTTCTTTTGAAAAATAAGCGATGTACCACCTATAATAATTAAGAAGGTGGGGTGGATCGAAGTGTAAGTATTATTACGTAGTTTTTCTAGCGGGAGTAATAAAAAGTGCAAAAAAATACGATGATGTTAATATGTTTTACGAAAGCAAAACTTCGTTTATGTAAATTAACTAATTATTTGCATCGGTTAATTAATTATTACGTATATATATTGTTTTAATAATAGTTTTATAAATCGTAAATGATAATAAAAGATTTTTCCTATTCCTAGCGTTTTCCCTGTTCCGCTCGTTGACACAGTCTTTTCCATTTTTTACGATCTTTTACGTCCTCCATCCCAACACCGGCATGCTCCATATCATTGTTTATGGAGTATATCCAACGTCTTTTTCGCCTTCCTTGTGGCCGCTTTCCTCCAGGGTTATATATTCCGTTATCATTTTCGCCGAGTTATTTTCGGTTTTCCTCATGACATGGCCGTATTCCCATATTTTCAGATGTACAGGAGCAACTCCTATACGCTTCCTTATGTCCTCGTTTTTGACGTGGTCCAAGAGTGTGTGCCCAAGCGACCAGCGTAACATTTTCATTTCCGTAACATGAAGTTTTTGTTCCATTTTTATAGTTGTACCCCGGCATTCGGCTCCATATAACATTGCCGGTCTGATGACTGTTTTATATATCATCCCCTTCAGGTGAATCGGGACTCTTTTGTCACATTCCAGTTAACTGTTTCCACTTCATCCGTGCTATTTGCATCCGGGAATCTATATCGTGTTGTGTGCTTCCATCCGAAGTAATGATTGAGCCTAAATACTTGAACTTCTCGGTCATTTTTAACACCGTATTATCTATTTTTATAGGCTCATCAGAGAGTGTTTAAACAATGTACTCGGTTTTGCTGATGTTGAGTCTCAGTCCATTTTCCTGCAACCTATTTTTCCAAATCTGCACGCGTCTTTCTAAATTTTTCCTGCATTTATCTGCCAGAAAGACGTCGTTCACATATAGCAGTGTTAACGGAGGCGGGGTCTGTAGATCTGCTGTTATGACATCCATGCAGAGGATGAATAGTAGCGGCGACGATGCTGAGCCTCGATGGACTCCCACAGTGATCTGGAAAGGCCGTGAAATGTCCGCCGGACATCGCACTGGTCGCTGCTTTGTATATGGTCTGTATTATCTTCGCATAATGTTCTGGAATCTTATGCGTTCGTAGCGCCTTCCAAAGTAACTCGTGTAGTACTTTGTCAAAAGCCTTCTCTAGATCCAAAAAAAAGGCTACGGGATGGGGTCTTTCTTTCCCGATGTTTCCCTCCAAGCAATCGCGCCATATGGGTCGCATCTGTTGTTCCTCGTCCTTTCGCAAATCCACATTGGTTTGTGGCGACTTGTGTCAAATTCTTTAGTTGACAATCCAGAATGCACTCAAATATTTTAAGGGTGTGGCAGAGTAGACGTAATTGCTGCAGTTCATAACATATTATAAATTGAAATTATCGATAACAAATTAATTTGATTATTACGTTTATCTATCGAATTATAATAATAAAAAATTCGCGACGAGCTGAAAATAAACTATATCGATATATAACCATTTGTTAATTTCAACAAATTAACAAATGGTAAATTAAGTAACTTCGGGTTCTTTGACGGGTTGCTAACAAGAAAATATGTTCAAATTGGAAATTTCAGACCCTTTTTTTTTTCTCTGCCCTTCAGGAGTACCTGGAGGTGTTTTCCTATTTAGGACCTTCTCTCCTTTTCCTCTATACGAATGATTTATAAAATTTTATATAATACTCGAGATGCTGATGATACAAAATTATTTAAAGATATTGGAAATATAGAAGACTCTACAAAAAGATATCGATAACTTTGTATCCTGGACCGTTGCTAATAATTTTTCAGTTAATGGTATGCGAGCTTATTTCATTTATACCAACATTTCTCCCTGTTACCGCTTTATATCATATACAAGGTTCGTTATTATAAGATGCGTGTAAGAGATCTTAGTATTTTATTCGATGCAATTTTTAAATTTCGCGCATCGCGAACACAATTCGTAAGACGAGGAAAATGTCGGGTTTAATTATTCGAAGCGGTCAGAATTTTAAACATATTGTGAAACATATTTAAAATTCTACATATTTCTTTAGTTCGCATTTGGAATTCGGTACGCTAATTTGCAGCGTCTGATGATCCAATAAATAGGATGGAAAGTGTACAAAAGAACGTTTTAAACTTCTTACAGAACAAATGTATTAGATATATTTGTGTTTTAACTATGAAAAACTATTTCGTCAATTAGATATAGTTTACACGGGTGGAGAAACGAAATGGCGCTTCGTTTCTTGCGCAATTCGATTATAAGATAAATTGTCCCACTCTATTAGGAAAAATTCATATCAAAGTTCTTTAGGCGTTCGTCCCACTTGTACGCTGGCGGTACAGCTTGCGAAAACCAAACAGCATGTATGTTTCTCCCCTTTAATTCATTATTTATACTATAGAGAAAAAAACATTCCGATTTAGATATATTTCATAATCATTCTGGATAATTCTTGCAAATCGTTAAAGGTTTATAATTCAAAAAGAATTTATTTGTATATAGTTTATGATCATTTTGCGTTTGAATCTTCCGCTATTATATATATACACTTTTTTAAAAAGAATTCAGATTGTCAGTGAATTTGATTTTTTTTTTTTAGCTGGGATAAATGTTTGATTGTCGTTCGATGAATTTCTTTGTTTACGCATGTTGAAGTCTCTGTGTGTAGAGTGTTGCTTGGTGACATACTATGAAGCTCTAGAATATCTAACCGGCAGCAATGTGCCGCACGTAAAAAGCATTAGATCGTTATCGTCGTATATTAACAAGGCTCGTACCAAGTACGACGGAACTGATAACGACAATGACGGACTTGGTGTGTGATTCGTCGTTTAAACGTTTTTTTTTTTTTTTTTTTTTTTTTAAAACGTGATAAATTTAGGGAAATAGCCTTTATCCAAAAAGTATTATTAATTCATTTAACAATAACAATAATAATAATTATCTAAGCAATTTTCCGTCGGTTTAAAATTATACGTAAATATTCCTGTATTCTTCTTTCATTCTGTCTCATACATTTAATAGTGGCACACATACATACAACATACACGCTTGTGAATGTGTGGACAACACCCAACTAAAGTGCATATAAATATAATATTCAATAAATGGAATTAAAAGCATTTCAATCTACTTAATATCGTAACAGAAAGAATCTAAAATGATGTTATATATATATACATATATGAGTAGATGCAATTTTAATTTATTATTTTAAACGAACAGATTTTATACACAAAAACTTATATAATATAAATATATATAGATGAATATAGTGATTTGTTTAAAAAAAGTTAAGTTATTTGTAACTTGAAAAGGCGCAATTGCTGAAAAGTTTTATGCAAAGAAAATACACATATTTCTTGAACAAAAAATAAAATATTTACTTACTTTTTCCAAATATCTATTATTATTATTATTATTATTATTATTATTATTATTATTAATTATTAATATTATTATTATTATTAAATTGACGAAACAATTATTATTTTTTCCTATCTAGATATTTTAGGGAAGGATAAATTTATTTAATATTTTCCATAAATTCGTAAAATAAGGAATAAAAAATAAAGTATTTCTTTTTTTAGTTTATTATTTCATTTTCAACTTTAATTCATTATTTCTTATCCACCCCTCCTCCCCGTATTTAGGACACTAACTAAATTTGTACATAATAATAAATATATATATATGTACACACACACACACACACACACACATATATATATATATATACACGCATTTATTCTTATAACCTTAATGGCGGCAATCAAATAAAAAAATTTAATGTAAATTATCTAAACATTAACCACATCCGGTAATTTTTAATTATATCACAAACAAAAATATGTAAATAACAAGTGTATGCATTAACACTACTACTTTACTATGTAACTTCACTTATAAACGATGTATCGATAAAGTAGCCGTTATCTATCGATAATCGGATTTTAGAGCTATTATCGTTTGAAAAAGTCTATACCTATTACCGATGCTAAAATAGAAAATTTATAGTTAAATTACACGATCAAAGTATCAATATATATATATATATATATATATATATATATATATATATATATATATATATATATATATATAAAATAAATAATATGTATATAATTACTAAATAAGTGATACGAGATGATTAGTTTGTTTTTAATTTACTGCCGCTTACAAATGAGGGATAAAATAACGATTTGACGAAATTCGCTCGTGATTATTTTACAAGATGGACGGTTGGAAAATAGGTAAGACGAGAAACAAAAATATATCGAGTTACCTGTTTGCGAAATTTGCACATTCAATACACAAAAATCCCCAGAAAAATATTAATAACAATAATTAATTATAGTTAATATTAATTTTAAAATAAAATCGAAAATTATTAAATTAAAAAAGTATTTTATAAGTAATAGATGAAAGGAAAAACACAGTAAACAATTACACGCAACAGGACGTTACTAGAATTATACACGAACCGGACCGGTATAACCACGATCTACTACGACGATTCGTAACTAAAGACTGAACACTCAACACCGTACGAGAGGATTTACTTACGTCGTGTTAAGTTCGAAGGGTCGTTGTGGAGTTAGTCAACTGGGAAAATGATTGAAGAAAGGGTAAAGTAAAGTAGAGGAAGAAATATTTCGAACGTAATATAAAGATAGTAAAACAAGGAGCTTATACATACATACATACATAAATATTACATATATATATATATATATATATTTATATATATATATATACTTGAAATGATAAATATAACGAGGATGTACAGCCTATTAACCGACAAATATCGAGTAGGGAAACAGGGTCCCGATGGTTATCAATTGTAAATTGAATTGATTATTTTACATTATTATCTTTTTGTATTTTCGTCCTCCCTACTGAACGCTTTCGGCTTATATTATTATTAACGTGTAATTACATTATAATAATTATTATTATCCCATAATTTTTAACCGGGTTCGATATGGTTGATAACACAATAATGTGACACACAAACAGATTCGACTCCTAAAGTAGTTGACACATTGACACGACTTATCAACAACCGTTTCCAATTTATAAACCACCAGAGTTTACCACTAAGAAGATTTCGATAAATGAGTCTGGAATTAAACACGCTTGTATTGTTTAAAAACAGTAATTATACATACACACACATATTATGTGTATACACACTATACACCGTTATTTGGTATGTTCCGATACGTAAAACAACACGGTTTCCATTCGTCGATTAATTTATATTTGTAACGCTGGTGAAAAAATTCCGAGTTTTACAAAAATACATTTAAAATATTCCTACCCTTTGAGTCGAAGATTGAAATGGTAATTCTTCATCTACGAATGGAATTTTACCGTATTCAATCACTTTTGTTCCTAGCGTTATTTCCAGCAACTACTAGCATAGTAGAACGCTTAATCCTTATATTAAAATTCTAATCATATAGCAAAGCTTTTCTTATTATAACGATATCTAGTAAGCAACGAAACAATTTGTACTAAACAGAATCTTCTAATTATTTCTAATCGGTCGATGGTTTGTAACGAACACAATGATATATCTGAGGAGCTTTTTCGCCTTTTTAAATAATTTATTTATTCGAGAATTTGTCGATAAAGGGAACCGTGTAAATTAACTGCGTATATAGTTAAACAAAAACACAATACAAGACACAAATAATAACAAAAAAGTGTATGTGACGAATGCTGAAGAATATACTTATATTATGGTGGTAAAAGGGATGACGAACATAGTTCCTTTACCAGTCACAAGTGTATACGTGAAGCCGGTATACACTGTGCATAGACCTAAGAAAAAGGTGAATATAAAAAGAAAATAAACTTATGATACTGAAAAAGAACTATACATAAAAAACATGTGTCTGAGAGCGAAGGGAACAAGTGAAAAGACGTTTTGACTAAATTCGATAGTTTTTTTTTTTTTTAATTTTTTAGGAGGGTGTATATAAACACACACACATATATATATATATATATATATATATATATAAAGAATATGTGTATAAGTCGACGCGTCAAATACTACAAAACGTGGTTTAAAACACGGGTGTTGGTAGCGCGGTACATGTAAACTATATACACACATACACATATATATATCAGCCCGTTATTGCATGGACACAAAACAGGGTTTGATAGGAGTGTGTTGGTAGTGCGGTACATGCGAACCATATATATATATATATATTTATCATTTCATTGGCACACGTAATGCAACAAAATGTATATATATATATATATATATTTTGTTTTGCAGATTAACTCCCCATATAAACCTTGCAAATAGAAGGTTCACTTCAATAAGCAAAAACTCTTCTATTTATTTTATTAATGCGAATAAACATAAATAATAGGTGTATAAAATAGACTATTATTTTTAATTGATGATAATACTTTTAGCACACCCACGATTAATGATCAGTTACATGACAAAACATTCGAAAAATGTTGGAACTAGTTATATGGATTGTCCTAAGGAGGTCTGATAAGTTGGAGAACAGAAATTACTTATCTTAATCTTAAAATTATCTGGTTAATGAAAGCTTTTGCTAATTTTCATAATTCATCAATCGCGGGATTTACTCAGCTCATTCTACTTCTCATCGTATTACATGGTATACATCCATTTATCCAGAAATTTTTGTCCAGTGTTAACAATTCACATATGATTTATTCACAGTAGCGGCATATTTGTTTAAAATTTCTTTTAAATTTTTTTGTTCAATGCACTCACCCGGTGGTTTTAATAATTTTCGTTTTTTTTTTTTTTAGGCTTTAGCGTGAGCTGTGTGGAAAGTTAAAACTTTTTCACATTTTCCTATCGTACTAAAGTATGAGTGAGAATAATAAAGAATAGCGTGAGTTACTATAATTCGATCGTCAGAGATTTTAGTATTTTAACTTACAAGTATCCCTATACATCTCGGTAAAATTCTAGTGAGAAAATTGACATAGATCGATTAATCAAATTATCTACACAGTAGCTTTGCGACGCTTTGAAATTTTCGAAAATTACTCTTCAACATTTTGATACTTTGTCATCTTTTTCCGATCAGCGTACAGATTTATAACTTTATTAATTTTAAAATTTACCCCCGCCTAATTATCGTGCAAAAATATATTACTCGTCATTTCGGCTGCATAGATCTACTATTTAAATAATTTGGTTTCTTTAATTTACTGTACGATTTTTATATGAATTTTACATATATATGAAATACATGCTTGATTTTTTTATATATATACATATATATAAAAAATTGATTGAAACATTAACTAGATCACTAACATTTATTTTCTTGTGAAAAAATACAAAGCTTTTCGGCATTTACGCCATTATCAAGTGATAATTTTTTTAAAAACATTTTATGGAATATAGTTTGACCGTCACCATCAGATATGTTTAAAGTAATTATTTATAAATTACAGTTGTAAAATTATGTTTCAAAATTTTTTTATCACTTGATGATGGCGTAAATGCCGAAAGCTTTGTGTTTTTTACAAGAAAATAAATGTTAGTGATTTAACTAATTTTTCAATTGATTTTTTATGAAAAAATTACTACATTCCACATTATAAAAAATTAAAATACACATATACTGAAATATTTCAATTGCATTCCATATAGCATATATATTTATATATATATATATATATATATATATATATATATATATATATAATCAAATTCTAAAATTAATGTTCGTGTTAATTTAAATACTAATTAATAAAATAAAATACACATAGCTATGTACATCACTTTACATGTTGCACACTATGTTCTGAAGTTATTTTTTGATTGGCTTCTTCCGGGATTATAAGTTTACTTTTTTTTCTTACTTCTATTCATTTCGTCATTTGGTTATTGATAATGAAGGTGAAATAATTATATATGTATATCTATATCTATATATATATATATATATAATATATACACAAATTTTAAAATTGAAAGATACGTTGAAATTGAATATTGTTAACACTTAGAATAAATGAAAACGTATTTCTCGTTTGATGTGAAAGTAAGTATGAAACGTTAACAAGTGATAGATACGATTGAACAGAAATATTCGAATGAAATATGATATTCGCACGAACAAGAATTTAAGAAATAATTCTTGTGTTAACTAATCATCATTATCATCATCATTTATATATATATATATATATATATATATATATATATATATATATATATATATGTATATATATATATATTTATATATATATATATATATATATAATAATGAATCGGCTAGAGGTAAACAAATTCAATTTCGAATTTTCAAAAACTAAGCTATTATATTTCGTACTAAAGAAGATATTTAATTATTAATGCATATTATAACAATGAAGTTTCTATAGCGTTGAAATAGATTTTAATTATTTAAAACGTGTATCGACTTTCATTGCAATCACTTAGTAATAAAAAATAATCGATTAACCTCTCCGATTATTGCTAATCGTCCAAAATGTAAAGAAGCCTATTATCGGAAAGGTTAACAAATTACCTTAGATAGCCACTTCAGAATATGTAGTCGACGTTAAATAAAGTATTTCGTAAATTTTTTAAAAATTAATCGCACTTGGAATAGACGTTAAATAAAGTATTTCGTAAATTTTTTAAAAATTAATCGCACTTGGAATAGTCGTACAAACACTGGTAGATTTAAGAAGCTGGTCTGGAATGATCGACGAATCGAGAGAGATCGATACTAAAATGAGAAGAGATATGGTGCCGTAGCAACAGATTGTGAAATCAAACAGCGGCGTAAAACAATCGTAATAGAATAACGAAAAATGTTCACGGAATAAAGAATTATAAATCTTTTTATATATAAGGTGAATGTATGCGAGAGGGTGTTTGCAAGATCAGAAACTACAAACACACCGAAACGAAAAATTAGAAAATAGATTAAACTACTATTTTCGTATATTGTTTTCTCTCTCTCTCTGCGCATACATGCAGAAACACATATATTAACACCCCCTAAATATCCTTATTTATCATACGTAATGGTGTCTATTATCATTATTATTATTATTATTTTTTAATGGTAATGTATGTGCCGGAATACATGCAAATGCAGAAAATAAACAAATTTCGTCAATACTTACGGAAATTGGAATGGAATGTTGAATTATGCCGTGTTGATTATTATTTTAGCTGGTAAATTCATATTGTGTTTTTGCTTCCGGAGTCTGCAAGATAAATATTAAGTTGAACGTAGTATTAACAACACAAAATAGATTCTAACGTAAATAATTGATTATCGCTACAATTCGGTCTTTACACGTTCAAAATGTTACTACAAACGTTATACTATCTTATCAGTTTCGACATATCTAGTTGGATTAATACACGATTATTTGATTTTACTTCCGCGGTTTACGATTTAAAATATACATACGTACACACACACATATATATATATATATATAAAAGTACGTAAGTATATATAAATAGACATTTCGAGTAATAAAACAGCTGACTTGATATATTTATACGATTTTCGAAGAAATGTTACGTCAGTACGCTAGCACTTTTTATGTACTTCGTATAGACGAGGAGATAGCCTAAGTTCTAAAATTATCGAGCAATATGGGCGAGGCGTTAAATATTCACGATATAAAGTAGAAACAAAATTTTCGAATTTCGTTTACTAATACACAATACGAGGAAATAATATTCAACTGCGGCGATAAATAAATCAGCATTGACCAATCGACAATAGTGTTAATCGCCCCGTTATATTCCTTATCCAGCTTAGAGAAACTTCTTACTGTTTTCTCCATACTGGACGTTCAATTTGCAATCCTAATCACGTGCTCCTGGAATGCCCTTTTTTCCCATACTACATTCAGAACTATATCTTAAATTACTGTGCTTTTCGCATAACGATCCTCCATAAAATGTATTGTACCTACTTCATCTTGAGAATTTATATCTTAGCTTTTGTAGCTCCCGGTGCTCGTTCTTTTATTTTGAACGACCGACTCTTTTTTTTTTGCACTTTGCTCAATGAATGAGTACACACAGCTACCAGTGTATATGTTACAGTACTGTACAGTGAGAGTGTAACACACAAGCGCATTACATAATCTTATTCTTAAGTATGATACAAAAAAAAACGGGAAATATTTCGCGTTGTTGGAAAACATTTTCTACCAAAAAAAAAAAACGAGTTTTCAAAAATGTCATTTTCGAAAAAGTAGGTTTAGATTTTGAATAGCAACTTTGGGTGAAGACGGAATTGGAACCCGGTTATAAATTGTAATATAAACTACATACGCGCAACATTCATCTATCTCTAACTCTTTTACAAGTTTTTAGAAGCATTGAAGTACAGGTTAAATTCTCAATCGTGGTAACATATTCCGTGTCGGATTTTTCAGAATGGCCGCCAAGAAAATTGTCAAAATAATACGTAAACTAGTAAAATATACATTTCTCTTTTTTTAATAAATAAAATATATAATATTATAAAAGCTTAAATTCTAACGACTCTGCTAAATTGGACGATCGTTTTAGTGTGCGGAGCGCACAGAAAATGAAGAGCGACACAACGCTATTACATCCGTTATGTTTCTACTAGAGAAGTTGTCCCACGTGTTTATAGAAATACGGGTTAGTTCCAGTAACACGTTGGGTAAGCTGTAAATATCGAAATTAAAAATCTAACTTTAAAAATAAATATATATACGGAGTGGAAATGTGTAGAAATGGAATAATGAGAAATTCTATCGATAAATTCAAGAAATAGGAAATAATAAGTCTGTACGGCACTTGCGCGGTAATATATATAGGATTTTTTGATAACAAATTAAGCATCGATGAAGAAATTATCGCATTTAAGTTTTAAACGATACACTCCGAGCAAGTGGAAAAATTCCGATATATTATCGCGCAAATGCTTTACAGATTTGTTATCTATGAATTTGAATTTATACATAAAATTTGCATTATTAATAATTTCTACACGTCTGCACGCATATTCATTTTTATACGCTGAAATTTATTTACGAAGTCGTCGCGATAATGCTAATGTCGGTTATTCAGCTAGAACGATCAATTATTAATTTATCGCGTACTATCTCTATCGTTAAAATATCGAATAAAGAGTTCTGAGAGACTCACTCGGCTAACCTCTTTTACATGTTCTACTTGTAAAAGAATTCAACCAGAAATTCTTGTTCCGCCTCGGTTTTCAAATATTCAAGTTCCCCGACTACCAAAATCCTTATTATCCGTCTTCGTTTTGACAGAAACTGTCCTCCCTTCTAATATAGTATTTCGTTTGTATCTTATTTTTTCTGCTTTCTACTTCAATCCTTCTGATTATCAAAGTTGATACGGAACGCACTTTATTTGAAAGTTCTATTACCACTACTTCGAGAACAGTTCTCTACAACTAATACATACATTTATCTTTTCCTATTTAATTTCTATTCAATAATACTTTTGCATTTATCCGCCATTGTAATATACTCGTGGAATTATTCGTAACGTATTATCCATTTAATATATCCACATTGTAATGTGTAAACTGTGTGAAAGTCCATTAAAAAAAATTAATAATGATAAAATACGCAATACACGACTCTATATGAAATATATTAAAATTGTTTCGCGATATATAACCCGTTAAAAAATTGGTACCAATTTATTCGTTATATTTCAGAAAATTTCCAATAATAAAACTATTTTTTTTATTGTTATTTTTTTATTTTTATCGGCTTTAACACAACTACGAGGTTATCAAGCCGAAAGTATAAAGTTATTTATATGGCATTATATAGATTACATTGTTTGAGGAATAGGAAGAGATCGTTTAAATGAGAGCTATTATTACACACGGTAGTTGGGATAGATTAGCGGATAGGTTAAACTTTTGACGGAATTCGGATAAATGGTTGCAACTTGTTAGGATATGCCGAAGAGCGAATTGAGGAGTGTTACAGAAAGGACAGGAAGGAGGTGGTACATTATTGAATAGGTGTGAGTGGGTTACACGTGTATGACCAAGTCTTAATCTAGTTAAAACTATGTCTTCTTTTCGAGATTTTCGATCGGATGACTTCCATTCTTCTATCTTTCCTTTTATATTTCTGAGGCGGTTTGTGAATAAGGTCGACACCCACACGGAATTCCACGGTGTTGTAATTTTCCTCTTATGACTAGTCTTTAGATCATCTGCTGTTAATATAATTTCGGCATTTGGATCTGAAAGTAGCGAGATTGAGCTTTTTGCTAACTTATCAGCGATTTCGTCGCCTTTTATTCCTTTATGGCTGATCCATATGAATATCTATTCCGGCGGATTGTAATTGTGATAAGGTTTGATGGATTCTGCACGCGATTTCCATATCTTCTGTAATGCTAGATATACTGCATAAAGCTCAGCAGTTGAAATTGAGCTTTCTGATGGTATCGGCTTTGCTTATTGTGTCTGAAATGAAGAAGGCCACTCCGGTCGCTGATATTGTTTTTGATCCATCCGCGTAACAGTGTATGCTGTTCGGGAAACGCTCCAAAATTTTGTTTAATCTTGACTGAAAGTCTACGATGCGCACGGAAATTTTGTTGACACCGAAAGTTCGTCAATGATTTGAATTGGTGGTATTATCCATGGTGCAGGACGTACGAAAATATGATGGAGCGAGCGGTATGTTTTCGAAGTATAAGGGGTTTGGGTATTTTCTTTAAATTTCAGTACGATGTGCTGATCGCTTTTGTTATTCAGTTTGAATTTCCTCCGGTAATAGTCGTTAAATAGATTATCTGATGGCAAGTTTGATATAGCCGCAGCGGCGACAAGGAGATTTGCTGTTTGTATCATTCTTCGAAATTTGAGAGGCGGTTCGTTAGCTTCTACGCAGAGACTTACTGTGGGTGTGGTTCTGAATGCTCCTGTTGCTAATCTTATGCCTTGGTGATGGATGCTATCTAGTTTTTTCAATGTTGATCTGTTTGATAAATTATAAAGCTGTGCACCATAATCCAGTTTTGCACGAATGAAGGACCGGTATAACTGCAATAATGTTCTTCTACTACAATCTTTTCGGTATGGTTGAGCATCTTGATTTCTAGAGCGCGGATGCATTTCAAGCGTATGTATGTTATATGATCTTTCCACGATAGTTTTTTATCCAGCACGATTCATAAAAATTTGACTGTTTGTACCTCTGGATTTTGTTTATTTTGTTGGTTGCTATTGGTATTTGAAAAGATTATATAGTTTGTCTTCTCGGCGGATATTAGAAATCCATGATCATGGCACCAGGTGTTGATGTTGTTTATCGTTGGCTGTATTATTTGTTTAGCTATTTCAAACGACGATGCTTGAAGAGACACGCTGATATCGTCAACGAACATTCTCATAGAAATTGGTTTCTTGGTAATCATGGCGTTATCGTTTATCGCTAGCAGGAATAAAGTAGTGCTCAAGGGTGATCCTTGCGGTACTCCGTTAAAGATTTCTCTTTCTTCTAATAGGATGTTGCCTATTCTAACGCGAATATGTCTTTTAGTAAGGAAGTTTTTGATTACATTTGCTATTCGTATTTTTAAACTGACGTAAGTAGTAATAAAGTAAAAAAAAAAAAAGTTACTATGACAACGCGTATTATTGTTAAAAGGAAGGAAAGGGAAAAAACAGATAATGACGAATATAAAAAGTGATAAAACGTTAAGAACACCTTCTGATTTCGTAAAACATCCGCAGAAAATAGAAACATTTATAAGTACGTAGCATATTTCTAAAGAAATATACACAATAATGTGCAAGTATTTTACGTATAGATATGTGTAACATAGAAAATCATGTTTCGTCTTAGAGAAAAAAACAATAATTTTAACACTTTCAGTCATATATTATGCATTTTTCTTTTTTAATACAAAAAACTACACATTTTAGTACATTGGCGTAGACAGACTTGTTTGAAGAGGGGGGATTCAAACAAAACTAAATCATAACAGTAAACCCGAGGTAAATTGAACTTTAAGTAAATAACCAAAACTCAAGTAGGTTAAACCCCAAACCCTAAGCAATCCAACTCACCAGAGTCATTTTTATACTTATTTGAAAGAGGTCATCTTTATTTTATCACATGACTAAACAAAATACCGGTCTGAGCTAACCTATATAACGAAAACGAAATCAAAAAATGAACAGTGTTTAATATAAAAATTATTATTTGTAATACATTACAAAACTATTTATTTACTTCAAAAACAACGAAATTTAAATAAAATAAATGAAAAAAAAAATAGGTTTAACAAATACAAAACGGCATTTAACAACGAGTATGTATTTTCTTATTATCAGATTGGTCCAAGGGGGAGTTCAGACCCCCAAAACTCGCCTGGATACGCCGTTATTTTAGTGTATGAAATAGTTGAAGAAAATTACTTGGGTTGAAAATAAAAAAGCAATATCTGGATTCTTTTTCTTCATGGTGACACTATCAAATATTTAGGCCGTTTTATGGACCGCCGTCTTATGTGGAGAACACATGTAATATGTTCCATATTGAAATTCCTGCCCAGCATAGTTGAAAGTCATAAAGTTATCCTGTACTTCGTGATAATAGCTCCAATATGGAGGTACGACATTGAAACCTACGGTGCATCTGCAAGAAGTAGTATAAATCGCATTTAGTATCCGCAGTCTAAGATTTTTCGCCAGATGATCGACGCACCGTTCTTTATATCAAATCGAATTATTCACGACGATCTCTACGTTAAACATGTACACGATTATCACGTCAGACGTTACAATGAATTTTTTGAGCTGAGTACCAGCTGCAATATTTCGAGTATGCAGCCATCGTTGCCTGGTAACCCGATAAGAAAGCTTAAAATGCTTTGGACCACAGACTTTCTTAGCATTATAACTCTACAGTCCAATTACTATATTAGTTTCTTGCTTTTCTTTATAACTATTTCATATATTTTCCTTTTTCCTTCTTTCTCTCTCAATCATTCGTCTATATCTGTCCTCCTCACTCTGCTGGGTGAGTGATTAATATTTCATGACATACCTTAGGAGTAAATTAATTTAACTTCGCCAATAGTGATCACACTTAATACTGACTGGAGCGGTGTTAATTAATAAAAAAATATTGCTTTTCAGATGACTAGATACGTTTAAATGTGTTTATAGATATGTTTAGAACTGTCTACGTCGATCAAATAGTCTAAAAGTTTATGTACTTTATAGAGGACGCGGTGATTTAAGTTAGTGAATTACTTTAAACACTAGAGTGATTTTTATTTCCAGAATTATTTTATATATCGAATGTAAAAATGATGGTATAATCTTACACGCTTGGTCTATTTTACAAAGTAATCATTTAAAATAATCGTCTGTATAGCGTTCTTAGTCGAGTGAATAACTGCGAATGAAAAATACAAATAACAAATATTATTAAACGAACGAAGGTTGTAGCGGAAATATATGATAAAGACTCGATAGAAAAATGTCGATAAAAAATTAAAGCGAGTCTAATTGTTTATTTAATTAATTAAATTAATTTAATTCGTCTTTTTAGAGATTTCAAATGTCTGAATTACAAATACAATGAAAGAACTGTTCGTTATACATAACTGTATAACTGTCTCGTTGACATTGTCGGAAATGAAAAATTTATTACAAAATAAAAAGAAAAAGAAATTAAATCAACAAAAAATGAAAAATGAAAAAAAAATTTAAAGACGACGTCCGTGCTCAAAATAAACATTAATATCATCACCCCGCGAAGGGAAATAAACACTGCTTATCAATAAATAGAAAACATAAATATAATCAGATAATATCCTTCCTGTTTGCCTATCGTGCATATGCAATTGCAAAAATAAAATAATACAAACCACGAAGAAGAACGATTATTCGCGAAATAATTCTCTGTTTATTAATTTAAAAATATTTTATCACCAGGAAATAGGACTGAATTAAAAAACAACTAATATTGATTTTTCATATATTTGAAGTATCCTTAAAGGACGAATTAAATTAATTATAAGTTCGCTTTAATTCTCGCAACATTTTTGTATTTGGTTTGACTGTGTAATTCACTATTTACATGATAATCTATTCGTCAGACAGCTTTAATGCTAGAAACTAAGTCGAGTAGCAAAACGGTAACGATGAAATTATACACCGTTTAATCTTAAGTAATTTTAATCGACATATTATTTCAAGTTATTTATTGATCCACAATTTTCAGTTTAATCTAGCCGTCAGTTCCCATTATTAATTTCTCACATTTTCATTTTATCCGTTTATATAATTCATTTTCTATCTAACACTCACAGTGTTCACGCATTATTTAAATTTAGCACTAAATCATTTTCACAGTTTTCTTAATCGCTGAAAAGTTTACGCGATATTGATCGTAATAAAAAAAGGACAGCAAGTTCGGACGCACATATATACATTGTATACATGTCAGTGGCGGTTCGTACATAAAGATTGCACGGTTGCACAACTACAAGAAATGTCCAGAACATCATTAAAATTGATGATGTAATAAAATAGTTTAAAGTACTAATTATTTCGCCGAGATTAAACAAAATAAGTGAATTTCAATTATATTTTTCATAGAATACATTATAAAAAACAAAAAAAAAAAAAAATAATAATAATTAAAAAAGTGCCTGGAAATGCCTAATTACAATTGGTGGTTGCACGCTCGATGCAACCTGCGGAAGCCATTGTAAAGCCATATGCAGCATTATATGGCGATTTTGCGCCTAATGCTACTACGTATAGTTTACATAGGACTGTATTAGCACCTGCTGCTTGCAATCGTTTTGCAACCTAAATCCTTGATGTACACACACTTGACACGGCAGAATAGGTTTTCCTTGTTGTGTTGTTCATAACACGTAAGCGCGGCTGCGTGCGCATTACTATCGGGCAACAAACGAACGAGTCTATGACTAAGAAATAAATTTTTTGTTTGTTTATACTGCGGTGTGGGAGGGTAAGGTGTAATTGCAACCGCTAGAGATTTTTTAACGACGAACCTCCACTGATACATGTGCAAGTTTGTCAGATTTTAAGAAAAAAAATTATTTACAAAAAAAAAAAAGATAAAACAACTTAAATTTTCTTATAAACGTTTTATATTAATCAGTTATTAATATTGTAGCTTGATAATTATTTGTTTATTGATTTATTTCACTTATTAAAAATACATAACTGAATAGCAAATATATATAGTAGTGACTAGTCATTGTACGTTTATTTTTCGAGCTAGCATTCTAGGCACTATTTATAAGCGACACAGATGCACGCGCATATAATGTTTTACGAAGTGAGGTGCCACTGACTTCTTGTAACACGAGTAAATGAACCTACTCTAAGAAATATTTTGACTCATTTTATTTTCATTCGTCTTGCTGTTTATTTTTATTTTGTTAAAAATTCACTTAATTGTATGTAGTTCGACATTTTTTTAAATTTATTATTTATGTTTAAAATAGCGAGATCTTCAGTTATAAGTAAATTTTTAATTAATAAATTAATTAAATCAATTGATAGTTAATTTATTATTAGGAAATGTTTATATATCTATATATAAACACACACGTAACTGATTTATAAACGCTTAAATATGTGTGTTAAATTTTCATATATTCACATTCAAATTTGGACGGAAAATTCTAGATTTCACAAATTTGACCGGAGATTCGAGATTTACAAATCAACTTCAGACAACTGTTATAAGTATAGAACGTTGTATAGCTTTGTATAAATTAATGTGATGTTTTTCCTCGAATGACCATAATTATTAAATTCATTCAGTCTGACACTGTGATCGATACCTTTTAGTTAGCATAATTTCGTCGCACGTTAACGATTCAATCATACTCTGTTTATATATATGTTTATATATATATATAATAAATTTAATTTATTTTTATGGCAAATTTTTCGGAGGGAATTAACAAAAAACAATCATTCCTTTTATTTCAAATTAAATTCTATTTCACTTTTTCCACGTCTTAATAACGATTCACAAAACCCATCAAACCTACAAAAATCTATACACGTCAGGAAACAAAATCTCGATATTTTAGGAAACGGATCTACAGACCTCTTAAAGAAACATTCAATCGAGCCGGGAGATAATTACAGATAATATTAAAATACCACTTTCGGAAGCTAAAAATTATATTACATTTTTTTAAAAATGAAAACAATGACTAAACTGATGATGCCGCTACAAAAAAATCAATTATAAACACTCGAACAAATACGAAAAAGCCGCGATGGCTACATTCCGAATTGGGTGCTCCGGATTAAATCACGATTTTATATTAGCTAGAATACAACGATCTATATGAGGAAGAAGCGTTGAACTGCTAACGATAACGTTAGAAGTATATTTACTGTAATTACTGTAAAACCCAAGATCATAAATTAGTGGACAAAGTATCGATAATGGGAATACAATAGTAGAATTTTTAAAACAATATAAACTGATTAATATAATGTAAAACGTATACGAAAGTTATCAAGAACAGAGGGACTGATGCGACTTTAAATAAATATATAAATATGAAAAAATATATTATTTCTCTTAAATAATGGCTACCCAAATATATTATTAGAAGAAGCGCTATCTAGCGACTAAACTTAAAACAAAAAGCATTTATATGAAAATCGAAATATTTTTATTTAAAATTCAATTATTACAATAAAATAATGGTAAAATGAACATGTTTTTTGTATTAAAATGTTTCCTGCAATCGTGTAATAAGGCGTCAATTTAAGTAATATTTTATAAGATTTTGTATTAATTTTTTCTGGAAAAAATCGTTGATATATTCGGTATAGAAAATTCTATTAAATGTTAACTTTACTTTTTGTAAACAGAAAATATTCAAAATATGCAAATATACTATTGTTTCAATGCTAATATAAAAAACTAGTTCTTTATAAGCGTTATGTTTATTCCTTCAAACTGAGCGAATATTAAACTAGGAAATATTTTAACTGCTCGTTTTTTTTTTTATTAGTAAAAAATTTTGTCAGTTTCTTTTAAAAAATATAAAAAATCCAACTAGAATAGTGATAATTATTCTCCGGTTTTTATTTTTCACCTATACGACGCAAATAAGGAAAGTATCACAACTTTTTGTTTTATTTTTCTTTTGCTATAAATAAAATATCTGCGTTCGATACGATATACGTAATTAAATCCGGTAATTTGAGATGGCGGCTAACTTCGAAATATAGCGGCGTATTGTTATTTTTGCGAGTTATTCGATATTTTACATAAATTTTATTAAATATATCTAATTACATAAAACGACACCACTCATTCGTGACATTTATTCATATACGTAATGTACTTTTCCGCATGAATTAACGAAAAAACACACTTGCACGTATTGATACAAACATTACATTATAGGTATTAAAAGAATCGAAAGTTATAAAAACAGACAAAAGTATTGTTTACATAAATAAATTCGAAGCCAGTAAACAAAAGAGAATGTCGCGCTCGTTCTGAATGTATCATTTTGAATAAATTTACTGTTAAAAAATCAAAAAAAAAAAAGTCCATCTTTAGAGTTGGTTAATTTTTAAATTTACCGGTAGATGATAAAAATATTATATGGATTTTTAAAGTGGTTCTAAATAAATTGTTACATGCATAACTTCTTTTGGAACCTTCAAATTTTAGTTACTGTAAAATACAAAAGTAAAGGATATAAATTTAACGTGAATGAAAACAACAATTTATTCGATTTTAGTTTTATCAAGTAATTGTCGACTTGAAGTTATTCGGCTTACATTACAAATTGTTCGCTTATCATTCATACTAATAAAAGAGTTTTCCGGAGTAATTATACGAGAAAGTGAATTTCGTGAATGAACGTCATTAAGTTGCGTGATAATTATGCGGTCCTCAAATAGCAATTTTTCTAGAAAATTAAATATATATATATATATCAGACGATTAATTTATTTTCTCTTTAACGAAAATTTTCGCATTAAAAATACACACATATAAACTCGTAGTGTTGGATAACTTATAATCGCAATATTTACATATCACTTTTTAAACGTTGAGGCTTGATTCACACTATTATAGGTATGGTCACGAAGACATTCACACTTAGGGTCAGGCTTCAGTCTTGAATCGTCAATAATCAAAATTCGTTTGTATTTTATTATTAATAAAAAATATTTTTATTCGTTTGTATTTAAAATTAACTAAATATTTAATTTGTTTATATAGTTTCCGTCGAAAAATTAATTGCTTTTGAATTGATCGTGACTGGAGCGTAACTTGAACATTATCGATAGTGTGAATCAAGCCTAAAGCTTCAAACGTATATTATCAAATATTATCAAATATCTTTTCGTTTTCTTCGAATATTTATGTATTTTTCCGAGTTATTTATTTATATAGATTCATTTTAATATTTATCGATCGATCAACAGTTAAACGATAAAATAAACGGTTATTTTTTTTTAAAATTATTTTTTAAATTTTATTCGAATATAATTGCGGCTGCGACGGTTGAGTCGATTGTTGATCTTGTTGTTGCGTAGTTTGTTGATGCATTTGCTGTTGATGTAGTTGCGTTTGTTGATGATACTGCTGCTGTTGTTGTTTCAACGTATCCTGTACATGTTTATTTTTCACACGTTCTAGTTCGCTCAGACGACTTCGAGCGTGTTCTAAACGATGCCAGGCCATTTGAAGTACTTTTTGTGAAGCGTAACCCGAACCTTCGTGCGGTTGACCGGTAGAAATTTGAGTCAGATAGTTAATCTGTTCGTTCAATCTATTTTCCACCGATGTTAACGTTTTCAGAAATTGATGCGTGTGACCTTCGACTTGTTTCAAACTGGACTTTTCTTTACTAAGTTCTTTTAACGCTTCACCAGCGCTTTGCAAACACGTAACTACATCTTTCTCGATCAATTCTAACGCTTGAATTCTTTCCGTCGGTGCGGTCATTACTTTTAATATACAATATAATAATTATCCTCCGCAAGCAATACCTACGGAACGAATAAGACGCTATTACCCACAATATATATATATATATATATATATATATATATATATATATATATATATATATATTTAATGTAATCGCTTTGTAACGTACATCTTTAATGAAACTTCGGTTAATTAGTTTTATATAATTTTAGAAATGTATATATATATATATATATATGTATGCATATATTAAAAAAATAATAATTTTTACTAACTCGATTGAAAATGTAAGTTTTCATGGGTAATTTTACGTTTACCGCGCGTATATATTTAATAACATTTAATAAATTAATATACGTCGCAAAGTTTACAAATACGTCGAATATATATATATTTAAATGCCAGTTTCATTAAAAAGAAGACCATATGTATCAGATATCGTACTCCGAGATTACTAAAATGATGAAATAAAAAAAGTTTTTCAATAAAACGTTGAACGTAAATTGGTTAGGCCATTTTAGTATTTACGTAATTTTCAATAATGTATTCGAGTAAATATTTTATTTAAATTTAATCTAGAGATAACGATAAGCACATGTATACTTTCGACCAACTCATGCAAGTCCTCGAGTTATTCGATACAAATGGGGAACAAAAAGAATATGTTCAGTTTGGGTATTTCGTTTAGAGTTTCACTTTTTTAACGAAGATAAATAAATTATTTGAGTTTTTTTCCCCAAATAATGACTTACTTCTGATAAACGAAATCGTCAGCAGGAGAGATTAAAAACTTCATTATAACAAATCAACTTGTCGCCATTTACAAATAGGAAAGAAATATTTCACTGAAAATGAACTATCGCAGAAACATTATATTATGAATTAAATGTTATCAATTTTTTTTTTAATTTTTATTAATCAATATAATTACTTGAAAAATAGGATTTTGCAAAAGTTAAATATGTAAGAAAAATAAAAAAGAAATAATTTTTTATTATTCGTTGCAATGATTATAATTCTATTCGAGCGGGGGAGATATTTTTTAATTTTTTCGAATTCGATAAACTATTTTCTTTCACGGAATAAACAAAATAATAAGATCTCCGTTCAAGCGTGTCTATAAATGAAACATATAGTCGAGAAATATTTTACAAATCCATATACAAATATGAAAAAAGATTGGATAAAGGAAGAAATTTTGGCCATAACGGAGTTTAGAACAAACGCCAAATTATACAAATTTGAATGTGATTACACGAAAAAAAATATAGATTAATAAAATATGTAAAAGCTAAAAAATAGTAAATTAATCGCCACCAAAATAAAACGATTTCGATAGTCATTTAATAAAATGAAGGAAATAACATGTATTCGTAAATCACGAAAAGCGTACGTATTGATAAAATTAAAAAAACTTTAAAAAGAAATGATCAATGTATGGAATGATGTCTACTTTATCTATTTAAACACAATAGAACGTACAATGCAAAACGAAGGAACTGAAAAGTAAATATTCTTTTTAAAATCGTTCATACGAGTCATCAATATAATGAAAAATGGACGAGCTTCAGGGTCGGATAAAATTATAGGCAGAACTGATTAAATTAGTAAACGAAATTGTTGATTTATTCAACCGGTCGATGAAATAGCAGTCGAATAATTGTTCTATATATCATATTTAGATCGAAGAGACAATTGAAAATGTGAAAATCATAGGATAATCGGTTCGATTTTGTTGAAAATAATATAAGAATATGAAAGAAAAATGTACGATTTGATTTTTACTACCTTTTGGAAATAATAAAAGCATCTGTCATATACAGAAAGAATAAATATCCTTAGCTATGTATCTTAGATTATCAAAAACAGTATTATAATCAATCGGAGAAAAAATTATATCGAATAACAAAAAAAAAAAACACGCGATAATACGGTGAGAAAATTATACTATCAAAAGAGAATAAACAATACATTCAAATAGTCTTTTTTTGTTCATAAATACGGAGCAATATTTTGTGAAATGTAAAGGACATATCGATGAATGAAGAATTAATTAAACGAACAATTGATTAGTAAGCGAACAGTGAAAAATACAGGTAAAAAGAATAATAATTGAAAACGGTACGACCGAATTAAAAATTAACACACAGAAAGAATCGCGAAAAGAAAACGTGCATAATTCGTTAAATTACAGTTTACTGGTTATACCAAATTAGGTTGTTGTATTTTTTCATATACACGTGGCGTACAACAAATTTAAATTACTAGGAATAATAATGTTATTAATGTAATAATATATTTTGATCACTATTTAACACGTATTAAGTCAGAAATCGTTAAAGTTATTATTTCAGTTATAGTAATTAAAGTATATATTTATTTTTTTTCGTCAAAAATCTATAAATTAATATAAAGCCGAGAACATTCCAATAACATTAAATTAGCAGATAATCCTGCAAAAAGATTCAGCCCAGTTAAACCGATATGGATTTATAGAAGTATAACACAGATTGCATACACATTGTATTGAGCACCATCACTGCTGCATACTGATTTGAACGCAACGACGACATATATCGAGATATAAAAATTTCAATCGATGAAATCACCGGTTCGAAACACGAAAAACGATTGGAAAATCATATTAATGTCGAAGTCATACATCTACTAGACGATTCTGAGAATATAAGAAGGCTTAAACGCCGAAAACCGTATTACTTAGTGAAATAATGTATAAAGTCGGAGTCACTTTATTAGAAGTGTAATTCTCTCCCCGTGTAACGAATAAAGAATAGTAGTATCAATTTTTAAAAATATACACACGTATTTTATAATGTGAGTGGACGAGATTTTCGAAAGGAGACCAGAATTCAACAATTTCTCAAAATATAATGCGATGAACAAAAAATACTTACAATAGTTGATACAAACGACAATATTATTACATTTCGTAATCTTAGCTATAGTTCAATTTGGATGAAGAATTTCTATTGCTTTGAGAACAATGATAACTTTTCATAATTTTAATTAAACAATTTGATCAAACTGACTGCAATTATTCACTTTTCCTCAACCGATTTTCAATGTACATTTATGTTTGTCTTCAGTATATTTTAATTTTTGAGACGACCGTAATAAATTTTACTACTTCTCTCGAGTACACGAGATGTACACTTTGAAAGTATTATAAGTTCACGTGTGTAATGTGTTTAATAACAAATATTAAAACGCGGAAAACAAAATAAAAAAATAAACAGCTGGCCGATGTATATACAACGTCTATAAAGAAGATAAAATTTTGAAATGTAGTATATAATATTATTATATCATTAACTTTTAAACTTAAAATAATACTAAAACCACAAAATATGAACCATTAAAATGTTTAATCAAATTTTGCGTTTTATTATAGTTAAATTTTAAATTCGGTAAAAATAAATCAGTTTCGCATTAAATTAGAACATAATTCTAAATAAAATTAAATATAATTTAAACGACGCATTTACAACTGTACAAATAATATTTAAAAGCAACATATCGTGCGATTATGCACATATTCATACATATAAATATATTTTTCAAGTATTACATATTAAAAATTATGTTAAATAAGATGTAGTTATTAAATTATTGAATAACATATGTATAATCATCGGTTATTTTAGAAAATGTTGTAGTAAACTGATTTATTTATAATACAAAAAAATGACTACGTTTTGAAAATTATACGAGAACAAAAAAATATGTAAAAAATTAAAATCCCAAAAATAGTAAACAGGAAAATGCAAAATGTTCGAAAAGCAAATGCATAGCAATGATAATTTTTATCCTGAAATACGTGTTTACGTAATTTTAAAAGTACATTGTAGCGGTAATTACAGGAATATTTATTTCCACGTTTAAAAAAAGTATTAATTCCAAGTATCAATTTTATTATAAATCGTAAATTAAACAGAAATGTTTTATAATGTATTATGAAAAACATTTATAATGAGTTAATAAATATAATTGGCAAGATTTTATACAAGTTTAGACATCGGTAGATATAATTTTGTCAAACTTATCAGTGCGAATTAGAAACTATTCAAACAGCATAATGTGGATTTCATTGAAATGAAAAACGCATATATTAATTTTTCATATTGTAGACATAGAACGTATTAAGGATATGTTAATTATTAAATAAAATTTAATACGATTTTCGCATTTCAAATCTCTAGTAGAAAACACATATTCCATGCGTACACTAATTAATCTTGTAAATCTTTACATTATTTATACCGCAACTCGTTTTAATTTTAATGCAAATAGAAGTTACAAACTTATCTAACATTTTAGTGATTCTTATACTTTTTGAAGTATTATTGTTTGGAAGAAATATTTTCATTTATATAACAAATTTAACTTAGCAAAATAGGTTGAAATATATGTGTGGAACATAAAAAGTAATTTTTGTACTGTAAAAATGTGGACAATGATATATTAAGGATTGGAAGCATTTAAACATATGAGTATAAATTTAAGTCGTATTTTAAAATGCAATATTATTTTATACTTACCGAGTTGATTAGAATAGTATTGAACCACGCGATTTATATAATTTCTGACGTTTATAACTTTAAAAACGCAATATAAAATTTTAATTATATAAAATAAAGCAAAATAAAAAAGGGTGTATATTATTACCAAACAACTACATTATATTTATTTTTAAGCATCCTTCACATACCTAAGATCAGATTCTATAAACTGATGTAAAAAAAATAAGGATTATTTCACAAGATGAACAAAACTAGTGACTAAAAAAGGATAATTAAAGTAAATAAAAAAACAAATATTATTATTATTATTATTATGTAAAATAATAAATAGTAAACGACCTGAATTTTTTTTAATGGGAATTGAAATAGCTTTCCATATTATTAAAAAAACTGTTTATTAGTAAAAATAATATTAAGTTTCATCTTAAAATTTAATTATACATTATTATATCTTTAGTAGAATGTTTCAATTTAGATTTGAAAATAATTGTTGTATTGCTATTGTTAAAAATATCTTCGGTATGCTAGTTTATTTCTCTTCTTAAATTATTTACACAAAAATGTATATTTTCATAACGAGCATTTGGCTGATAGAGAACGTTTAAATTATTTATATATTGTACATTAAACATTATATAGAATTGTCTAAAAGGTGGTATAATTTGTAAAATATTATTTTATGTCTGCATCTTCTCATGTCATTTTCTTTAATTATTTCACTACCTTGTGCAAAAAAAGTCGGTAAAACTAAAAGTATTAACAAATGAATACCTAATTTACTATATCACTATTTTTTCCCACTGTACCGGTAGCAGAGTGTCATTAACAACGATGATGACAAGTTAAAATAAAAATGTGATTAATGTAATACCTCCAATGAGGACAATTGATTTTTTTAGTGACCAATGGTTTACAGTTGAAACTCAGAATTAGGGAATTTGTTGCTTTCTATCGTCATGAGAATACGTTTTTTATTGATATTTTAATTAATTATTATAAGCGTTTGAATATGTAACTTTAACCATTTAACTTTCAAGTTATTAGAAGAGCATCTCTGCACCATCTCTTTTTTAAGCGTTTTGTAGGATTGTCAGGAAGTGTAGTTAAATGCATTCCTCGGATATTAGTGTTTATATACTGAATTGAAATTTATTGAAGAACATTTCATTAATATATGGTATATTTGGGTCATTATGGAGATTTAAATTAGGTACACATTTTTGTATTGATGAGATAATATAAAGTATTTTTGCTTGCTGTTGCTATATTCTCAATAGCTTACGCATATAAGTTTCACATGATTCAATTCCATACTTCCAGATTTGGACTATCATAAATAAATTTCTCTTTTTGAAGTTCACAGATGATTTCCTAATAGGATACAACAATTTGGTTTGCGCAAGAATAATTTTCCTTGTTTAAGTAACATAAAACCTAATTAAACCAGATAATAGGTTAGTGTTAACATTACATTGAATATATCTTCAAATATATATTCAATGCCATGCTAATAATAATCTAATGTCTGTTTTAATTAGGTTTTATGTGGCTTAAACAACGAAAATTGTTTTTGCGCAAACCAAATTGTTGGATTCTATTAGGAAATCATCTCTGAACTTCAAAAAGACAAATTTATTTGTTAATAACACTAAGTCTTGGCCCTTATTAAATTATAATCACCCGCGATTTCTTAGGGTTTAGGTTTTTAGTAATTGCTTTAATATCTTCAGGTGAAGCTAATTTGATTATGTGTTCCCGTTATATATGGGCAGGCGTAAATTCTGATTACCAGGATGTAAAATAAAGATTATGGTAAGATATTTGAGCCCATTGATCATAAACCATAAAGCTTTTTTTACCTTTTGTGCTACTTTCCACAAGTTATACTCATATTTATAAGGTAACAAAGAAGCTATTTAATCTTCAAATACACTTATTGTGATTTACTTCAAAATATATGGTTTGGCGTTAAATTCGCCACTTATTATATAAATATTACTTAACGTTTGCATGGAAAGGGTTAATGCACTGAACTGTTCTATTAGCTGCCTGTAAGAAATCATGTTGGTAGTTTTTTAGTTTATAACATTTAATGTTATTTTTAATCAGAATGCAAAGCCACCAGGATTTGTATAGCGTTGATTTAGTATTTATTAAAGTTGACATGGTTTGAAGTATTATTGATCATTTGATTTTATTGTGACATTATTTTCAATAATTATTCCTTCATTTCTTTAACAAAATTATCTAGTCTAGTTTCTATTCTATTTATATTGATATTTTCATTATTGTAATTATGATTAATTAAATCATTGTTCTGATGATCCCTGGAGACTTGTACATAGGTGATGTGTGGGTTAGTTAATTTTAAATTATTTTTATTTGTGTAACATTTAAGTAATTTTTAATGTTATTTTGTTGAATACTTGTACTGGCATTTACATCACGCATGTTATCAACTGAGTTTTAAGATATCTCTTTCCTCCTATTTAGCAGTTTTTGACATACTGAAATATACCTTATAATTGGTAGTATGATATTCTTTACACAATTCATTATAAACCTTAATAGTCGAGGAATGCATTCAACTACACTTCCTGATAATCCTACAAAACGATTAAAAAAGAGATGGTGCAGAGATGTTCTTACACAGTCGAGGATTAATTGCCTCAACAAATGGCAATGATAACCTTAATCCTACCATGAGATGTCAGGAGTTTAAACTGCTGTGACTACAGTTGAACATATATCCGTGATCTACAACTATTCGTAATTTTATTGACAGTAATCAGATCAGATACAGAAGGAACTTTAAAATGCTGTTTTACATCTTCTTCACTAATATTATTGACTCTAGATGCAACTAATACGCCTTTCTTCATGGACAGCGCAATCCTGAATCCTTTCTTTAATTATTAAACTCAGCTTAGTGGAGTCAGCTTTAAATGAAGAATTAACCCTGCAATGCATAATGTTGTTAATAATAAGTTACAAATTCTGGCATGTTATATAACCTTTCAAAATATTGCTAATATTCACCTTTACGAATTACACTATTGTATAGATCTAAATTTGCAAGAAAATTATTATGAAACACAACCCTGTGTTTTTAACTATAAGTTAGAATGTAATCCTCTGCTTTTAACTACGGATTTAAATGCAATCCAGCGCTTTTAACTATAGTATTCTTTTATTATGATCCGCAAAAGTCATTTTTTTACCTTTATGTACTATTTAATGTTTAATAGCGTTGTTTTTGCGACACCCTAAGTATTAGATCGATATGACTGCATAATATTTGTTTTCAATTATTGTAGAAAAGTATTTAATTAAAGTATTTTTTTCTAAAAAATAGAAAATTCGTGCACTGTACGGTTAATAATATCCAGTTTTGCTATTTATCTTTTTATAAAAGGTAACACCTTTTCTTTAGGAAGTGATACCTTTGGTTTTAGTTGGCTGAAAAATTTATCAGCATCTTCGGTTTTAACTCTGATTTTGTTTTTTGGACTGTTTTTTGCCCAATAACTGTGACTTTGTAAGTTACTCCACTCGAGGGTACAGGTCTCTGTGAGTGCAAAACAGCACAAACAGCACAAACAGCACGAACAGCCGATTTAACATCAGTAGATTTTGATTTAACAATTGATTCTAATTTTTTCAACATCAAGGAAGCCTCAACCGTTCCCCAGTCAATACCATCATCAGCAGCTATCATAGCATTTTTGGTTAGACTCGGTTAGGTTAGATTCGGTTAAACTGGAATCGGTTAGATTTCTTTCGGCTAATTAGGAGTAGAATTAAAGGAAAAAACAGAATGTCGCATTACCCACATGGTCCATAAATATTTTTTGTAGAACGTAATATCATTATATTTCTAAATGTAGGAATCGACGCTGGCGCTTACTATCGGGAGTAAGAGTCATGTAAGATTCATATTATTTGGATAGATGACGTTACTACAGAAATTTATTGATAGGGTCTAATTTTTTCAAAATTTTGATTATATCGAAAAATTGCACTTTCGGCAAAAAATTGCTTTCACTCCTAGTCACTTTTATTGAAATATGATTTTTGAAAAAAAAAGTCGCGTTTTTAGGCATTCTTGAACAGTAGAGTTTTCCTGCTAATAAATCTACAATTTTATTGTGGGGGAATCCGCTATGTCCCACAGTACCCATAAGAAAGACACAAATACACCCAAGCTTTCCAGATGATGAAGTTTTAATGAAATTAATGTATCTGACATCTTCCATTTATCTTCAATAGACTTCAAAATGTTTTGTAGGTCGGTGATAATGAGATAACTACCTGGAAGTTTCATATCAAATAAGAATGGTAAGGTTTGTGCTACAGACTCAGCGGTAAATGCGGAACAAAGATTAAATAATTTGTATTATTAATATTAAGAAATGTGATAAATACTACTGCTCCCGTTTCTTGAATCGACTGTGATCCATCTTTATAAATAAGGGTGTGCATATGAAAATTCTCAAAGATAATGTTATTCGGATTAGTAGCGGAGGATAAAGGACGTAGTTCTCAGGAAAGAAGGATGTTCTTTTACTGGAAAAATTGTATGAATAAGGTAATATAAATTGGAGAGGAATACGAATTCGCATAGTCTGTGCCTGAAATTCTTCCAATCTAGGTATAACTGAAGCCAGCAGGGGCATCTTGTTATTTGAAAACAGCCAGTTGGAATAAATGCGATGGAATGAATTTTATAGCTGGAAACGATCTATGTTCATCCTACTAATCAAAAGTTTTAGTTCTAAATAACTCCATCTAAATTGTAAGAGACACGGAATTGTCCGCGTTGTGTATAGCATATGCTTGTTACACGGGTTCATTGTTGTCTTGCGATATATACGGTATTATTATCGCTATCGTCTTATTGATTACTTTCTATAAACATTGACTGTAGTGAGATAATTCCAATTTATTAACAATTGTATATTTATCTCAATTCTCGGTTGATCAGAACAAAGAATCATCTACGTTCGTCCGTGGTAATCAATCGATAAAACATTTTAGAACGGAACTTATACACACATACAATCACTAACACATAGCGTGTACAAACATAACACATATTCAAGACGGTAGTGGCATAACCGTCCCTCTAAACTATTTACGTATACTAATTCATACCATAGCTCATCTCTAACGTTGTGTCCGTATGTATATTTCACAGTATTGAGAAATTACCAGAGATAAGAACCTTTTCATTTCGGTCGTTGTGCCAGTGCAGCCACACATGGTTCACAAAATATCGTGTGAATTATATTTATATATCATCTTCAGTCGTAATCCCCCTAAGGTATGTCGTGACCATTTTCATGCTACAGCCTCTTCAATTTTTCTTCTCCATTTTATCCGGTTTGCAGCTTCCCGTTTACAATCAGCCATTGACTTTGCAAGTGCTTTTGTGATCGTGTCTGTCCATTTGATGTGTAATCTACCAGGAGGACGCGTTCCTTGTATTTTCCCTTCAATTACTAATCGTTGCATGGAGTCATCGCTTCGCATGATATGTCCGAAAAATCGTAATATTCTGAAAAGAACATCGCTGGACAATCTACGCTTAATGTTGAGCTTGCGTAATATAGAAACGTTTGTTTGCTTTGCTGTCCAGGGTATTCGTAACATACGCCTCCAAATCCACATTTCGAAATTATCGATACGATATTTATATATACAAAACAATTAATAATTAGTGTTGCAGCACTCACCCCTACATCGCGCTCGACATCACCGATTGTGTGCACTACACTATTATGTTCGGACGGTAATGAAACTAACACTTTTATTCGTGAAGTGCCGTCAATAAAACTAACGAAAACCGCCAACTCGTACTCAATAAAAAGGCAATTATCCGAGAATAATAGCGAAAGTGAAGTGAGTGCCAATAAAAAGGTTAATCTGAAACAAAATAATTTGAAAACCTACAACCAGATGAATTAAAATAATTATGTCACGATAAAAACGTGACTATAAATAAGCTCATGTTAAAAATAGACTCCTTGGTTGACGGAATACATCAGCTAGAAATTAAACAGTCTGGCTAACTTTCGCTAGAGGGAAACCATACGTTCTCGCAAGTTAGAAACAGCAAGAGCCGATGCAAACACAAAAAGTACAACCCGGAAAAGTTAAATTACCTCCTAAAATCACCGTGAGCGGCATCAAGGACTTCAATATAATCTACACTAACATAAATACAACATTCGGGGAAACCGTTACCTTTAAGATTTTAAATAATGAGGACATTATATAGTTGCCCCCAAAAAAGAAGATATATTCCGCTTACTGATCAACATGCTAAGATAAAAAAACATTACTTATCCTACACATAAACTGAAATCTGAAAGACCATATAGCGTAGTAGTTAGAGGACACCATCCTACTTAAGTTATAAAAAAAGTGAATTAATAAATATGGGCCACGAACCACTTGATATTGTCGACATTAATAAAACTATCAAAATCCGCGAATATGATAACAAATAATTAACAAAGTGTTATCCTTTTTTCTACATCGTCTTAATGCCTAAAGATCAATTTGACTTATATTGCTTACTGCAAAATTAATATAGAAGCACCACACAGTACTAATACAATACAATAATGTAAACGCTGCTAACAGTGGAATCATAACGAAAAGATTTGAGGTAGATTGACAAAATGCTTCAGATGTGGGTGATCATCGCTCAAAGTCTTGCAGGGAAAAAGATCCTGTAAAGTTTAAATGTGTGAACTGCAAAAAAGATCACACAGCTAATTATGAGGGCTGCGAAGTATATAAAATCAGAGCTCCGAAAAGCACCAGTGCTAGCCAAGCAAGTTGAAAGTGGATCTGCCTATGTAAAAGTAGTAATGTCAAATGATAAACAAATAACTATATAACCTTCAGACAAACGTTCAATAATTAGCCAATAGGCAGAGTTAGAACCTTCTGTTGATGCATTTAATAATATTACAAAGGCGATAGAAAATCTTATAAAAGAAGTTTGGAATTTAGGTACTAGATTAGGCAAAATAGAAGATGAACGTAACCAGAAATGTGGGAGACAATCATCCAATACAAAACAACACTAAAAGAGGTACAATAAAAATAATTGCTGACTCTACGCAAATGGGCTTAATCTTGAAAGATTAAGAGAGTTAGAGATATTTCTCAACATTAACAAGATTGATATAGCATTAATTTTTGAGACCCATTTTATGGACAGAAATTACACAAAAATTTCAGGATTTGTCATTTACGACGCACTGCATCCTGATGGAGGAGCGCATGGTGGTGCAGCCGTCATTATAAGAAAAAATATTAGTCACTATCAGTAGTCAAATTTCTATGAAGAATATGCTCAGGTTGCTTCCCTGGCATTAGGATAAATTTCAGGAATAACTAGATCAGAAAATAAAGCTTAAAATACAATTGAGAAAAAAACAAGATTTGGAAGAATGATCAAAAAATTCCATTGAAGTATTTCGTGAAGCAGCTAACACAGCTATGCCTGAACCAGAAAGTTATAAAAGAAAAGAAATCACGTACCCATTACAAGTACGACTCAAGATCGCTGAACGAAGATGAGTCCGTCGCATATGGTAAAATACACGCAGTCCACATGACAAAAATATATTTAATCGAATGTCGTCAACTTAACGCGTTAATAAAAAATATTCGGAAAGAAACATTTACCGCATATATTAAAGATCTTAGTCCTTTCGAGGATAAAGAGTATTTTCTTTGGAAAGCTACCCAAAAAATAAATATACAATTACACATGCTCCATCCGTTAAAGATGAGGGTGGAAACTGGGTGAGGTCATATGTTGATAAAACCGAATGCTTTGCTCGCCACTTATCTCGGGTATTTAAAATACATCCATATGAGATAGCGACTGAAATAGATAATAATATGAATCCTCGGAAAACTCCAGGCGTTGATGCCATATCCTCAGTGTGTTAAAAGAACTCACAAAAAAGGTATAATTATGTTAACATATTTGTTTAATGCCTGTATACGTTTAGAATACATGCCAGGCTGTTTTAAAATAGCGCAAATCATTATAGTAAAAAACATAACAAACTGAACGCTAATTTGGGGTCGTACAGACCAATTTCATTATTGCCAACTATATCAAAGATATTTTAGAAATTAATACTCAAACGACTATTGCCTATGGTTGAATAGTATATATCAATACATCAGTTTGTGTTTCGACGAAAGCACTCCACAATTGGTCAAGTGCATAGGATCACAACGGTAATCTATATAGAGCATTCGAGGAAAAAATATTTCTCAAACGTCTTCTTAAACGTAGCGCAAGCTTTCGACAAGGTATGACACTATGGGCTGGCTTATAGATTAAGCCGAATTCCGCCAGGTAACATCTGCCGTTTGTATCAGAACGGCAATTTAAAGTACAGCAAGAAAATGCTACTTCCGCATTCTACGACATAGTAGCTAGAGTTCCGCAATTTTGTATCTTCTGTACACATAAGACTTACCATCGGATGCGCAAACGACGACAGCTACGTTCGCTGTCGATACAGCTATATTAGCCGTTAGCAGTAGTCAGTCTGAAGCTATAAATAAATTGCAAAACTCTTTGAATGTTGTGCATGAATGGGCATCAAACTGGAAAGTTAAAATCAATGAAATCAGCGCGTATAACTTTCAACATTACCAAGTGCACTTAGGAGGTAAACATGTGTCACAAGTCGTCTCGGTCAAGAACCTTGGTATGCACCTGGATAAGCGGATGACCTGGGAAATGTATGCCAAAATGAAATGTAAACAAATAAAGAAAAACTCAACAGTTATATTGGCTTATCGTACGGAAATCGCCTCTAGACGTAAGGTAAAAAAATTTACTGTATCGGTAGATTTTTTTTTTTTTTTTTAAATGGGTTGTCTGTACAGCTTACCCAACGTGTTACTGTGGGGACTATCTACATCTGAATCAAGCATGCTGACTTCTCTAAAAACGTCGCTATATGGGGGAACAATTCTAGATTATCCAGATGTAAAAGGGACATACATTATACGGAGGTGTAATACTCGAAGAACGTAACAGGTTAAGGTAAAGCTCCGAGCGCAACGGTGCTACAGCAGAACATTCAAAAAAAGACATGATCGGGGCTGCAGACTATCTGTTCAGAATGGAGGGGACAGAAGGGACGTTCTCTAAGCTGCATCCGGAAAAGACGGTCAGGCAACAAATGATGTCCAAATTGCAATCTGCTGATGAGTACAATCCCCTTACGACTAATCTTTTTAAAAAGATAGAATCACGGGAGTTTGGGGGAGAGACGGCTGGAGGTGATAGTAATAAGTGAGAGGTGATTGACTAATGCTCTTAACATACATTAGCTCCCATTGATCCCTATGCTCTAGCTGAATAAAGTGAATGATATCTTTGTGAGTTATTAAGGAGAGCTCTACACCACTAGACGACGCGTCTTTAGCCAATGAGTCAACAAATTCGTTGTCTGGAATACCTCTATGACCCGGCACCCACAAGAAGGACACAGATATTCCCACACGTTCCAAATTATTAAGTTTTAGTAAAACTAAACCAATTAATGTATCTAACACGCTACGTTTATTGTCTACAGCCGTCACCACGCTTTTGCAATCGATAACAATAAGGTAATTTTCGCGAGGATTTAAGTCCGGTAGAATTGACAAGGATGGTAGTACTGCTACACATTCTGCAGTAAATACTGAACATTCTTGGCATAATTTGTACATGTTACTAATATTGAGAGCTGGAATGAACACTGCTGCTCCCGTTCCTCGAGTTTACTTTGATCCATCCGTGTAAACAAGGGTGTGTAGTGGAAACATTTCGGAGATAATACTATTGAAAGTTGCAGAAATTAGTGTAGAATGATACAGACTACAGTTCTCAGGGGAAAAAGATGAATTTTGTTTGTTGAAGAAGTAAAAATATGGTACCATAAATTGAAAAGGATCTTGCATGTACGTGAGACGTGCACGAAACTCCTCCAACCTTGTTATAACGGAACAGAGCAGGGGCATTTTTCTATTTGAAAAACGCCAGTTAGAATGGATATGACTGAACATGTTAAACAAAGGGAAGCGATCATTATTCATCCTACGTGTTAACAGTTTCAGGGCTAAATAACTCCGTCTAAGTTGTAAGGTGGAACTTTGCACTCTGCCATTAGTGCTGATACCAGAGTGCTTTTAACACCACCAATACACAGCCTAATGCATTCATTTAACTTGCCTAACAATACTGTTGACGCGGTTCCATAGAACATGGAACCATATTCCAGTTTAGATCGGATTAGTGATTTGAAGAGTAGTAATAGAATAAAAGGTCACCACCCCATCGTGTATTATGCAAAATACGTAAAATGTTAATAGCGCGATTGATAGTTGTTAATAGTTTATCAATATGTGGGCGCCATGTTAACCGAGAATCCAGAATAATTCCTAAATAGCGAAATGATGAGCAGAAAGGAATAGCGTCCCTTTCCGTTGTAATGAAAAGGTCATTTGGGTCATATCGGCGATATGAAAAAACTACTGCTGCACACTTTTCAACACTAAGGTTTAACTTTAAGTCAGAAAGACAATGTTCTATTGTAGTAACATCAGCACTAATATTGGACATGGCAACAGAAAAACTCGAATTTGATGTAAACACAGCGATATCATCTGCATAGAGTAAAATCCTAGATCGCATGTGGAGCTGCGACAAATTCAAAATATAAATATTAAAAAGGATCGGGCTTAGAGAAGACCCCTGGGGTAAACCTTTGTATACTGTACGTTGATAATTAACCAACCTTGTACTTAATGATATACAACGCTGCAGAAATAATCTACAAATAAAGTGGCAACAGTGGTCAGGAACACCTATTGATAATAACTTACAATGCAAGGTAGGCAAATGGACACTACCATAAGCATCCATTATATCCAGAAAAACAGTAATGTTAAAATGTTTTTCAATAATACTATTGTGTATATTGCCTAGCAGGTCACCCACACAATCCAAAGTGCTCGTATTACTGCGGAAGCCGTATATATTAGAAGGAAGGATTTGATTGTGTTCTAACCACCAATTAAGACGTAACGTTAAAACTGATTCACATATATTCCTGAAACAAGAGGTCGAAGAAATAGGTCGAAATTTTTCATTTTTCTTAGGGATGGGAACAACAACAAATACCATCCAAGAATTAGGGATCAATTTGGACTGCCAAACTTTATTAAGAATGTCCACAAAGATTGTGAAAAAGTTATCCAGTAGTTTCTGTAGTACTTCGAAAGACATACCATCATGGCCAGGTGCAGACGATTTTTTGTTTCCTAAGATATAAGTAACTTCATTCTTAGTAAAGGGAGAATCTAAAAAAAAGTGGTTAGAAGGCCTACTGAGAGGTTGCATGACCTCTTCCTGTTCAGGCACATGAGAAGGGTCCATTGTTTCGATGAAGAAATACATATTATCATCACTTAATTGATTAACCCGGCTATAGGTGGAACATCTGAAGGCTTTTGATAACCCCCACACCTTTGAAATTGGGGTTTGCCGATTAAACTGTGTACAAAACTGTTGCCATGCTCTCATTTTTGCCAGTTTAAATTCACACTTGGCTAATGCGTTAGCTTTCCTCCAATGTAGGTAATTTTCAGTAGTGCTATTACTTCTATATTGTAGAAAGGCTTTTCTTCTATCCCATGCAACATGTTGACAGGAATCTGACCACCAAAGGGTTAAGTTGCATTTATATTTTTTATTAGATATATTATGATGTAGTGGTGGTGTTGAGATCGAGAGAGCATCACTGATAGCTTTATAGAACATTTCATACTGGATTCTGGAGTCAGTTTCATTGCATATGTTGAAAACCACTACGACCGTCGATGCCGACACTCCCCCTGCCCAATACTGACGCTTTTAATATCTATCAACTATATAATATGTAGTCGATTAGTTCTACTATACAACGACCGGTTTTTATCGACTTGGGCGCAACAAACGAAATTGAAAAAAATACTCAACGAAATGCCGAAAGTTCGTACACACTACTGTTTCGGAAAATGTACAACAGTCATATAAATGTTGAGTTTTGTAAAAATTGTACCACACTTTTTATTACGCACGGTGGTTTAAAAAATGTACCACTTACTATTCTTTCCCGGACAAAGGCACGCAGGTATAACATTTGTACCAGTTGGTATAAAACGTTGCCAGACTGCCTCTACTACATTGCCAATTATTATTGTAGTAGAGGTTATAAATACTTATCTTTGTAACACACAAACAAATTTCCGAAATTTGTCTTGTGCCGCTAGGGATATTTTTTAAGTAAAAAACTGGTAAACCATAGTTGGCTGTTTGAGCGCGCGATTCTTGGCATGTTCCCGTTAATTAACTTCCAGATACACGGTCGTTATTACCGGGTGATCCGATGTCTTTTAAAATCGTTCTCTCTTCGTTCGGAATTCGCGATGACCATAGTCTCAAAAATAATGTCCATTTACGTTTCTTTCGCGATCAATGCTCTCTTGTTGGTAAACCGTGTATAATTTATTTATAGGTTAAAAAAACAGATTGACCTAGAGATCAATATAACTGTTGTTCGCGGTTTAAAATCAATTTTTTCGTAATTTATAAAATTTAATTCTCGTAAATTCGATATTACTTATTAATTTAACTTACCGTAATAATCGAATTCCAGATTAATAAACTATAAAATTGAACATTTCACTATCGCTTAATCTCCGGCAACTCTTATTTACAAATGGTAACTGTGTTCAGTAATTCGATATAATATTAAACTATTGTATTCAAGTCATAGTAACGCTTGCCCGCTTGTAAATAAATAAATATATGAATGAATATATATTATTACGAAATAGTACTCTCTTAACTCGTCGTTGTCTGCCAACTTAATACAAACGAGGCTAAATCCTCTCGCTCTGATTGACAATTTAATTACGGAATTAGATGGCAGACAATCTATTATGAATTAGAGGGCTTTATTTCATAATACGATTAAAACAATTATAAAAATCGCGGTCGCCAGTGCCTATTAGGGCACTTAAAATTATAATTACTTAATTAATTAAAATTTAACTTTTATTATTATTATTTAATAGATTATTATGGGACTAGATGTGAGTAATTGAGTGCCTAACCGGAAACCCTGCGTATAGAACCAGCAGCCGGTATCACTATATTCAAAAAATGACTGGTAAATGATAATTGAATTTAATCTATTCTATTTTACACTATTACACGTATATAAAAAATTTATACAAATAATATTCACGACATAACTCATTTACAACACATAATTACGATTTATTCACAATTTAGTTACATATACTAAAATTACTAAAATGATAATATAATAAAGCAAATAATAAAAAAAATCGTACGACCTTGTGGTACCACAGATATTCGCGATGGCTGGCTCCGGATGGTGTTGAAATATCCTAACCGACTGCCGTCATCGTAGGTCCGTACTCGATGATATATGGTTCTTCGTAATTATTATTTTAATGAATTTCCTTTAAATCTTCTATTTTATTACTATTTATTGAATTACAAATATATATATGCTTCCTTTAATTTAAAAACATGAAGCAAATTTTCGTTATTTTTATCGATGCCTCGTGATATACGAGTACTACCAAAAGACTAGAGAAACTGACAAGTCGTTACCATCATCGACGTAAGAGCTATCTAACTAGAAATCAACGACAAGCTTAATGGTTAAAGAACCAAAGTATATCTATCTCGATCGATAAGTTTATTCACACACATATACAACACGCGACTACCGGCTGTGGGCTCTACCCGCCGTTATTCCCCGGTTTTTCCTTCATAACCTGGCGATCCGCATTTAATTAAATAGTATTTATTATTTCTCAGGTTATTGCTTTCATCATTGTATTCATTATGCCTCTATGTTAAAACTTATCAGTTTTGACCATCTAAAACTATCCTGATGGAAATATCTCGGTTATTGACCGATATTATATTACGTTAATCATTGTCGAAACTTTATTTTTATTTTTATTTTATTTTTATTTTTATTTTTCCCATCAGTACCCCCATCGTCTTAGATCGTCATAATATATATATATATATCTAATATATAAAATTCTCTCGTGTCACAATGTTCGTTTCCATACTCCTCCGAAACGGCTTCACCGATCCTTATGAAATTTTTTATACATATTCAGTAAGTCTGAGAATCGGCTACTATCTATTTTTCAAACCTCTAAGTGATAATGGGGTGTCCACCCCAAAATTATTTTTTTTATTTTTTTGATAATTTTTTTTTTAAATTTTTTTATTATGTGACATTAAAAAATACATACAACCCTAAAGGTTCCCCTGCTTTTTAATAGTCATTTTCATAATTAGCACACCATGTTTTTCACACAGACAAACGTTGCATGCTCTTGAGTGGGTAAACCATCAAGTTTGTTTGTATTAGCTAAAGACGGGCCAACAAAAAATATTGTTCACGCTGTAACATTAAGAGATTAATATTATGTAATGAATTAATGATATAAATAATTATTACTTTTAATAAATTGAAAAAATTAATGTTTGGTCCTTTGTTATTTTTATATTCCCTCATCGTTCACAGGGCTCCATGCCTTTTCTTATACACTTCCAATAAGTTAGTTATATTTTTTCTACACTAGAAATTTCTCTAGAAATTAGTTACATGGTAAAATAACGTTTGCCGGGTATGAAAATTGGGCTTGAAGGGTTTTCGGGTTTTGGGCCCTTTTCGAGGCCCCTATGGTATATCGGTGGTTCGGGTTGGGCTTAAAAGAAAGTAGACGTCGAGATCTATAATTTATGTTATGAGGTAAATGTTTTAAAAATTAACCGGTAACGAGAAATCGCGAGTTGAATATTTCATTTTCGATTTTTAAAAATTCTGCCGGCGATTTTTGGTCGGCCGATTCTATAATGCATTTAAGTTCAATAAATCTACAAAAATTAAAAAGTATCGACATATCATTTAAATTTCGTTATAAATTTGTTTTTTAATTTTTTGTATAGTTCCTAATTCTCCATCGGTATTTGTGCTTTATTTAATTCAGCTAATAAATTTATACATTTATTGATTGTGGGGCGATACGAAGTTCGCCGGGTCAGCTAGTGTATATATATATATATATATATGATGAAGATATACCGGTAGGTATTTACGATTAAAACGTGTTTTTATGAGGCCAAACTTTTTATTGCGAAAATTTTCACGTCTAAATTTTATCCTGTCATCGACATCGTCCACTAGTACTGGGCAAATTCCAGCGATATTTTAAACATTCCCCCTCACTAGCGGCGACATGTTGAAAAAATCACTCTTTCAAAGAAGAATAGTTCGACCTTTCGACCGTAATCCCGTAGAAATCGAATGTTACTACGTCTGTATTGGGGATGGATGTCACTACTATTCCTACTACTACTACTACAACAATTGCTTATTATAGCCGGACTAGTATATACGCTATTCGTGCAAATTCGTTTGTATTCGGTTAAGTTCGTTATTATTCGTTTTTCATTCATCGTTGTAATAGGTTCTTCGTCGGAAGCTAAAAAAAAAAATAAACCAAAAAGGAAGAAAATAAATCCTTTAAAAGCTCAGCCAACAACTTGACTGGCTACTTTTATTAACACTTTTGGTCGCTTACGGGTTAGACGCCTTTCTCTTTCGTTTCGCCGGCAATATCCTTTTCCTATCTTATCGCTATCTTTCATTACTACTATTATTATTATTATTATTATTATTATTATTATTATTATTATATATATTATATATTAAAATTCTTATTTATTTCGTTCGACTAAATTTATCTTCCATTTCTTTCGCGTACACGATATCCTCGGGGCAACTTTACTATCGCGTCACTTGCTCGTGACAATTTTTAATCTCATCAGTCCGAACGCTACTTCCGCTCTACTAATTCTCTATTGGAATTTTTTGAACTTTTTTTTTTTCGTTTTTTATCGAGCTTTTTTCTTAAAGTTTTTATTACTTTTAACGTTTTATTATTATTATTATTTTGTGTGTTTTCCCTGAAAAATTTCGCTCGCAAGCAAGTTCGCGTTTCCTGAACAAAAGCTTATTTCTGACGATAACGACTAAGGTGTATACCGGTTTCTGATTCGTTATTAAACGCGCGAATAGTTTACTATTTTATTCGTACACTGAACAACATCTCGTCGAAGGTAAAGTAATTTTTAATAAATAATTTCTAATTTTCTATAATAAATTTCGGTATATATTTAGAACATTACTACGCTCGTCTTTATTATAATATATTTCCAGATAATACAACACATTCGCGTAAATTTTGTTTACTTTCAGTCTCATTCTGTTCGGAGCAAACAAAAATTGTTACTATATATATATACACAGGAAAAAAAAAGGAGTTAACTAAAGTTTTAAATGAATAATCAACAAAGCTTCTCGACCGGTAAACCGTTATTCGGTGAACGTAAAAAAAAATTAAATATAGAAATATTTAAATGTAAATTTAGATATAAAAGTGACAAAATTTTTAACAAAATTAAAAACGGTATTTATTATTTTATTTTAACTTTGTTAATTTTTGTGTATATCTAAATTAGTATTTGTTTTTTTTTTTAATATTTTATATTTCGTATATATTTTTATATATTATTATTTTTTACGTTCGTCGGATTAACGGTCGAAAAGCTTTGTGATTTTTCGTTAAAAAGTTTATAGTGATTGCTTTCTCGCTTTCCTCCAAAACGATTTCAATATTTATCTATTGCTGTATTTAAATTTTCGACGAAACAGTAAGATATTTGTTAATCCGAAAAATGTAATTTATTAAAGCTAACGGTTGGAGGGTTGTTGCGCGGGAATATTCGACCACTGGTTTTTTCCAGGATTCATCGATTTTAGCAGTGAGATTTGGACCGCTGATCGCTATTTGATTTCGACAGCTTCGTATACTTTTACGCGTCTGTTAGTTTTATTAGTAATAATAATAGTCTAATACTGAAATTAGATTTATTCCAGAAAATAATCTCCGACAGAACACTATAATATATTGGTTGCGTTTACCGACTGTTTCGTGTTTTTACGTGTATCTGTGTGGGGTTTGTGTGTTTTATTAGTACTAATAATAGTCTGAGATTTATTTCTTAAAATTTAAGAGTAGTTTCGATATATAAATATTGAAATCGGTCCGGGGGGGGGGACTCAAAAAAGCGCCTATATATAAATCTTAATACTGGTTCATTTCAATGATAGTAAGCTTCCATCAGATCTATCGCAGCTATTTTTAATTGAACGTAGTTCTTTAACCAGATGATGTCTTTTAACAGGATTGTTGTTGTAAATGTGTTTCTCGATATTACGCGAGTTCTTTAGATTTTACCTTCGAGAATATTTAGAAGCAATTCCCCATGTAATCCCCCAATGACGAAGTACGTAACTAATATAAGTTAATCGTATTTCCCTTATCCGATTTAATATTTTCTCTTCAATTTTTCGTAATACTCGTTCATTTTGTATTTGTTCTACCCGGCTTATCCTTTCCATTTTCCTGCAATCTCACATCTGGAATGTAACCTATTCACATTCGCTTTATTTAATGCCCGGGTTTCAACATCATCAACGGATACGGATAACACGTACATTTTCAATATTCTTTTTCGAAGCTTCGGCGGTATTGACTTTTGTCTTAACGGGCCTTTTTATTTTTTTCACATTTAAAACCATACCTAGTAACTTACGTTATTTGAACGTCGTATCATCTTTTGAAATATACATACGTACATACATACATATATATATATATATATATTAAATTCTAGCATTTACACGATGTTATTTCGTTTGGTAATCAATTCGATGAATTAAAACGTAAATAACTACTCGTTTACAATTAAAAAAAAAAAAAGATTTTCACGGATTTTTAGGTGCTATATAATTCACGATATGAGATAAGTAGTATTTCCAGAAATTCGACTGCCATCCGGAAAAGTTTATACTTCATATATATCTCGTTTACGGAAGAATTTAAAGAAAAATTCCAACGTTCATTACGTAGAATTAGCACGCACACACATACGAATATAATAACCATACTCTAGCATGCCACGGCTCTACTTCGCCCGAGATTAGAATGTGACCGATTTTTGAAATTGGGTTTAAATATTCAAGTTCTTACAAATAATTTTTGCCGTTGCCCAACTCTTACAGCGAGGAGGTAAACGTAAGTTGAAAAGTACTTTTTTTTACTTTTTTGCCTTTTTTTTGATTTATGTATTTTTTTGTAAGTTTTTTTTTTTTTTTTTTTGTATTTTAAAGTTACATTCGTAATATATGAAAATTACAATACTTCTGGAAAATAATATTCTTTGTGTCCATTTGGATATATCTACTCTCTGCATCACCATTTCTAGAAATTGCTACACATAATTTCCACGCTAAAAACATTCGGATGGTAAATCAATACGAATTAGCTTAAATGTCTTTTGTTGATTGAGTTTTGTCGGAAATTGTAATCTTTTAAATTGGAATAGTAAATAAGATGGAATCACTGGCATACGGGATATCAAAGCTGTCTCTCCTGCTGCTTGGCCGGTTAAAATAATCGCATCAATGACGTTATTACACATGCTTTTCACTTGCAATCTCGTACCGTTACATAACTTTGTAAGATTGAAGTTTCGCAGTAGTATGATAGGCACTCCCAGTTTAAGGCGGAACTTGTAAGGTGGAAGTTCTGCAGGATCAAGTTTTTTTATATTATACTTTTTATAATCTGACTAGGTCATTTAGCAAAATTTTTGACCATGTAATAACATGAAGGAGAAGCATCCAGTGGTACTCACCTAGCTGCTGCTACCTTAAACAAAGTCCAGAGGTTTTTATTACGCTTCAACCTCCTGGTGTCACTGGAGGTGTTCAGCAATCTTTGAGCCAAGGTATTAGGATGACGTTCCAGTCTAAGTACACGCCTTTGAGCGTACTGTTTTAAAACATCGGACACATACGGAATATTCAAGTCTCTATGCAGGGTTGTGTTGGTTATGTACCAGGGTGAACCTGGTTATTGTTCTTAATATTTTATTTTGAAACGTCTGTAGCATATTTATATTTGTTTTTTTTGCACAATACCATAGCTCTATTCCGTAGGTCCAGACTGGCTTTATAACTGCTGTGTATACCAAACACTTATTGGTTAATGAGAGAACACTATTTCTGCCTAAGAACCAGTTCATTTTTCTAACCCGGATGTTAAGTTCCTACTTTTTTTGTCTATATGATGCCGGCATGTCAATCGACTGTCCAGGTGCATACCTAGATGTCTAACACTCGCCTGAATAGGCATTGTAAGGTTATTGATTCTAACAGGTGGAACTATAACCTTCCTATTTGTCAACTGAACGTTAACGGATTTACTCTCATATTAACACGTATGTTCCATTTTTTAAACCATTGTTCCGCTCTGTTTAATACTTCCTGTAGGTTATTACTGGCAATGTTCGGATCTGTGTTACATGAGAGTAAGGCAGTGTCATCTGCAAAAGTAGCCGCGTGTACATTCCTAAAAGCAAATACAGCGTAGGCCCTAGGACCGAACCCTGCGGTACACCTCTGCTAGAACAGGATGAATCTCAGAGAGCGCGTGTTCATAACGTACCTGGAAATATCGATCTTGCATATAAGAAGTAATCAGAAGATGTTAATTTGGTGGAAGTAATGATTTTAGCTTTAACAATAGGCCTTCATGCCACACCCTGTCAAAAGTCTGAGCAACATCGATAAACGCCAGTGTTGTCTCGTAAAACCAAACTGATGATTCGGTATTATGTTATTAAAATCCAAATAGTAGCCTGTTTAATATTAATTTTTCCATTACTTTTGATAATACGGGTAATAGAGATATAGGCTGATAAGAGGACACACAGTGCGGATGACTTGAGCAAACTTCCAATACATCGGGAAGTGGTTTAAGAGAATTATGGCATTGCATATATATGTAAGCAACACTAGAGATTTTCGAGGCAGCTTCCCAAGCAACTTCGCTCTTATCAAGTCAAAATGGACGTTTGTTGCGCTTTAAGGACTTTATGGTACTTTTCACCTCTTGAGGTGACGCAAACTTAGTCGTATTAAGTTGCATAGACGAGCTTATATTATCAGTATCCAACGCAGATGTCCTTGGATGAAGCGCCTGTATCGGTTTAAAGACACTCGCTAAATGAGTAGCAAATGCTTCAGCTTTTTCATTCGGGTTCCTGGCCCAGCAACCACCAGTCTTAGTCCTTATCGGGGGTATACTTGTAATCGGTTTTTTAATATTTTTACAACACTTCCACAGCGAATGATCATCCACAGCTAATGGCGACAAACCGGATAAGAAATTATTAAAGGTTTCGTTTTTGATTTCCGAAAGTAATCTATTCAGGTGTTTCGTTTTTTTATTAAACAAAGTTTTATCTTGCGAATATCTAGTTTGAAACCATTTTTTTCGTAATCGTCTTTTCCCCAAGACAAGCTCTTTAACTAATTTAGGATAACTATTATTAACATTTATGATTTTTCTATTATTTCCGGGTGTGTCTGCAGTCTGTATTTCGCGAGTAAGGTAACGTACAGAATCGTCGACGTGCTCGTTGCTCTTTAGCGGAATTTTTAAGTTTAAGTTGGACTCTAAATATTCTCTATAGGCTTCCCAATCTGTTCTAGAGTTATAGAGATTTACCGGAGTATTTTTACGGATAACATCGTCGCTCAGGGTTAAAATAACTGGCGAATGATCCGAAGAAAGATCGAAAAAAGGACTGATATCTTTGTACTGTTGTGATATTTGGCGATGTAAAAATCTAGCAGATCGGGTAATTTAAAAGGATCAGTTGGCCATTAAGTTGGTTGCCCTGATGAAATATAACCCACATTGTTATTATCTAAAATATTTTTGAGTATTCGGCCTCTGGCGGTAGTAAGCCTAGAGCCCCGAATTTAAAAATTCTGTTGGATAGCGAACGGCATCTTTTGTCTTAATAACAAAATCAATAGATTGATAATTTTGTCTAAAATAATGTTATTAATTCGAAATCCGATGAATTTTGAGGTATTTATTTATTATCGATATTTCACAAAGAAACTTATACGATTTTTTTAATAAGTTGTTGATTTCTGGATAAATATGAACAATTAATTTATATAAATTATGGAATATTTTCGCTTCTGACTTTTGCATTCTGATTCCAGTAAAGTTTCCCTATTAATCGTCTAATTTTCCAGTCCATTCCAATCGTTTCTAAAATTTCTTAATTTGTCATGTTTCACGCAGTCGAATGCCTTGCTATAATCAATGAAGCAGCAGTAAAGTCTGTGATTTACATCTCGACATCTTTGCGCTAGTATATTAAGTGAATATATTGATTCTCGTGTTCCATAACCCTTTCTAAATCCAAATTGATTTTCACCAGCGTTTTTCTCACATTTTTCATAAATTCAAGTGTGAATTATTTTGAGGAAGATCTTGAAGATATGTGACATAAGGCTTATTGTACGATATTCGTAGCATTGGTAGTGCAAAATAAAAACAGACTTCAACCAATCTGATGGTAGAGTGCCTGACAACAGCACCGAGTTGAAAAATTTAACTAAAGATTTTAGCGGTATATGGTCGTTTTGACATACTTTCAATAATTCGCCCTGTATTTTGTCTGGTCCAGGTGCTTTGCAGGATTTTAAGTTCTTTATAGCACATCTAACTTCTTCTTCGCGGAAGATATCAGAAGCTGTGGTATTTTGAATGGACTTGCCAATTATATTATCTATGTTAGGTCTGAAATCTTCAAATAAATTGACTATGTACTCTTTCCACCGCAAAATTCTCTTATATTTCTCTAGGACAATATTTCCATTTTTATCTCTTAGACTACCACCATTAATTGTGCGTCTAACGTTGGTGAATTCTTTCACTTTTTTTTATGTAGATTGAAAGCATCATGTTTAGCTTTGAGTCCTTCAATTTCTTGGCATTTTTCATTCAACTAAATTTTCGTTGCCTCCCGTATCTTACGTCGGATTTCTTTGAATCTCCTCTCTGATTTTGTGTGCCACATTTATTCTTCTCCTCTTCACGATGCCATCTACCAGGATTATCTTTTTCGTTCCATTTCTTTTTGGAGCACTTCTTTATTTGTTTTCTTCTTTTTTCAATTACGGTACTTTATTATTTCTCTATATACTCATTTCGGGTGGCTGCTCGGGACCTTGGAGAAGTATACGTTTCTCATCTGTACGTTTTCTGTAAAAATTTCCACCTACCCAACAAATTGTTGATATTATTATTATTGTTTTTGATGTCTGTACATTGTTTATTGGTAAAATTAATTTTACGATTATCATTTATTTAAAATCAGCGTTGAAATTTTCCGCTCGGAATATAGACAGCGAACAGATATTATCTTTATTGTTATCCAATTTTCTCAAGGGAAACCGACGAAATCCTCGACGGTATACAACGAGAAAGAAGAGAAGATTTTTCGACGATATTATTATTTCAAATATGGAAATTATTCTCGAGGAAGGACTGTTCTCATTCGCTAGCAGCATTCTCTTCTATGTATCGTTATTTATATATTTTTTTTCTCATTCGCTAGAGGGTTTGGAACCAGCATTCTCTTCTATGTATCGTTATTTATATATTTTTTTATACCGAATAAAAGACTCGTTATTATACGAACTGAATTTAAATATTTTAAACTATACGGCGGATATACCACACCGTCATATGTTGATGTAGTGACCTTTGCTGATGACTCAGCGATCCTGTGCTCGGACAAATGTACCAAAAATGCAAGTACAAACTTGCAGACTGCAGTTAACGAAATATCATCGTGGTGCAAATCATGGACGATAAAAAGCAACGAGGATAATTCATCTCCAGTAGTTTTTACTAACCGTAGAATTATTTCATACTCACGAATGGCACTCATATAACTCAGAATGATGTAAAGTATCTGGGGGTATCACAAAAGCTTAACTTGGAGGAAACGTATAATAACAAAAAGAAACGAATTAAATGTTAAGTTAAAGCAACTATATTGTACGGCTTTAGTTATTTCGGACGTCGTTGCTTTCTGCTGAACCTTTAAATTGCCGATGTGTTCTCGAGGTATTTATTGTTAACCGATTTTTTGTAAACAGCACGTCCCTTTCAATTTGCAGTATGATATATTAGAACATTTCGGTTTACATGTTATCGGTTTTGGACAATTTTTGATGGTTTCTACTGCATTTTACACATGCAACAGCTTTTAAACAACAATTCTTTGTGTGCTAAAAAGCTCGGCAATTTTCATATACAGGTATCTTCTGTTTTTAATTAATTAATGGCACAGCAGTTTTATGTCGTATATCTCATTGTTTCCATCACTTACTTAGTTTTACATCTAAGGAAAACAGTGATAAATTTATTTCCTTGTTTCTTAAATCTTCGTGATCTTCCTTAAGTCATTTTTGTTTAATCATTTCCTTGCATCATGGTATATCCCGCGAGTGATTATCCGGAAGAGTTTCTCGTTTTTAAAATGATGCCGTTTTTTCATTTAGTATATCTATAATTTCTTAAAATTGTCGTTTGTCAGTCTTCAGCATTTTAATTTCTACAACAGAATATGCTTTAGACTTTTTTCACAAACTACAAAAGGAGTAAGGCAAGGATGTTTGTTGTAACCACAACATTTCAACGTGTACTCAGAGTTAATAGTTAATGGAGGAGAACGATTAAAAACAATAAAATTTGCGGATGACCGGGTGATATTAGCAGGATCTCCTCATATGCTCCAAAAGATGATAAACCGTTTAAATAAAGTAGGCAAGGTATTTGGTATGGAAATCAATGTAAATAAAACAAAAATAATGAAGATTTGAAGAAAACTACGACCATTTCTTATAAAAATTGATGGAAAAAATATTGAACAAGTACAGAAGTTTAAATTTCTCGGCCAGATTATAACGGAAGATCTGTACTGTGATGATGAAATTAGCCATCGGATTGGAGTAATATGCATTTCACGAGAAGCAAGGTATATTAAGACAAAAGTCAATGCCGCTGAATCTTCGAAAACGGATATTGAAGATGTATTCCGTAGATGGTGCTGAAACCTGGACGTTAAATAAACGGAATATTGAAAAATTAGAAGCGTTCGAAATGTGAGCTCGGAGGAAAATGGAGCGGATAAGCTGGGTAGAAAAAGTAAAACAGGTGCTCCAGCAAATTGAAGAGAAAAGATCCTTAATCAATCGAATAAGGAAAACACGGATAACTTGAATTAGCCATGTACTTCGACATGGCGGATTACTGCGAGATATATTTGAAGGTAAAATGCAAGGAAAAAGAATCCGTGAAAGACCGAGAAATACGTTTGTAACAACTTTACTAGAAGACACCGGGTTAGAAAATTACACCGAATTAATGCAGAAAACCGGGAATGCTGGAAAACTATTGTCATGGCGTTGGACCAGTCTTAGAACTGCACTAAAATGATGATGATTAATATTGTTAGTATAATTATTTAATATGATATCCAGGGTTGCATCTCAAAGACATATTTTTCGTTCCGCATCATATTTCTGACTCAGTTAATACGTGAGCTACTGTTTGTTAACACAGGCATTCAGCACATTCTGGCGGCTGATCATTTTCGAAAAGACGTGTGTTAGTCGACCGTGTCCTATTCTTAAGGGAGCCAATATTACTTCTTCTCGGCGATCTCGACGGTAATATGTGTGCCATTCGGAGAGGATCGGTTTTATTTTGTATAGTTTGTTGCCGTTGAAGCGCTATTCCACTCGGATTTCTAGGATAGTTTTATGATTCGATATAATTTAGCGAAGATTTGTTGTAATGCTGGTTTCACAGTTGGAACAGGCGGATTTACATCTACAAGTCTTCGCATACCTATATTAAGATTGTTACACAGCATGTGTATGCCTAGTGGCCTTGGTGTATGTGTTCTTAATCTATGACGTTCGGTGTAGGCTGAAGCGTTCGCAATGTAATCGTGAACGGGATTATGAGGAACATACCATATTTGAATAAAATACTTCGACGAAAGTATTTTTCTTCGATCACTAAGTTGGAGTAAATTCGTTTCTGCGAGAAAACTTGCTATCGGGCTTGTTTATAAAGCTCTTATGATAAGACGAATCGCAATAATTTGTATCGAGTCAGCTTTTTAAGAATGTTGGAGTTTGAATTAGTATATAAAATGCAACCGTAATCCAGTTTTGAAAGAACCAGAGTTTTATAGAGAAGTAGGAGTGATTTTTTGTCTGCACCCCCAATTTGTACGTGCCACCATCTTTAGGATGTTTAATGCTTTGTGGAATTTCATCTGCAAGGATTGAATGTGGTTTATCCATGATATTTCCTATCGATTACCATTCCCAGTATCTTCAACGAACTCGCCGTTTTCACTGGTTCACTGTATAGAAGAGTGTTGCACGTGGGTGGAAGAGGCCGTTGAATACCGAATGTGACATATAGTGTTTTTGCTACTCAGAAAGTTAGTCCTTGCTTTCTAGCCCATTTTACAATTTTATTGACTATGTGTTAGAGTGTTGATTCGTTATTTTTAATATTTGTGCCGGAAAGTTAGATGATCAAAGTATCTGCAAATTGTGCTGAACAGGTTTTGTGATAATTTCTGTAACTTCATCGATGCCTATTAGGAAAGTGTGAAATACATATCAAGAAGGTGCGTAACTTGTAAGTTCCAAACAATTTCGCAGCTAAAATGATAGTTGAAACAGAAGAAAATATTTGAAAGAACTCGTGTTATCACTAATTCACTAATAAAACCTCATCTTGAAAAGCATGCAAAACAGCCTAGATTGTAATTAGAAAATATTCGTTACATTCTGCCTGCTGATGACAATGAAAATCCAGCTGACTGTGCAATACAAAGAAAAAAAATGGCCATTGATTGGGCCATTCCGCATTCGAATGTGACCTACGTCCTGATCAGCACATTTTTGTTGTTGTTGTTATTACTTGTTCCGTTGTTGTTCGTGATGGTTTATAGTTTCTTTTGCCTGTTGAATTTTGTTACACATTCGGATGTGTATATTTTATTCATTTTTATTACGAATTTTTAATTTATTTTTTGGGGTGGGGGAATGTTTGAGCCCACCCCAGATACAAATCCTGGGTGCGCCACTAAATATATATATATATATATATATATATATATATATATATATATATATATATATATATATATATATATAATGTGGGTAAGGATTCGAAAAAAAAATTCTACATAGGAGAATAACAACCTTGAGAATATTATATATAAAAACCTAGTATAGATTTTACGTGCATATACATGCATTGTGTATATGTATATATGAGTGTGTGTGCTATGAAATGAGTAAGTAAGAAATAAAGTCAGTATTAAAAATTTATAGAAGACAAAGTGTATATAAGCTGTCTGTATATATTTCTAGTATTTTATCGTTCGGTTACAATTAAGTATGTCAAGATTCCGTTACTCGCGTAGCTACAAAACGCTCGTACTTGAATGCTGCGATATTCGTTTTTATCGCAAACCCGGAATATAGCAGTAGTGTTAGTAGTAAAGTATCTGGGAGTAATCATAGATGAAAATTTAAGATGGAGTAAACATACATACAGCTTTTGTAGAAAGAAACATACCGGCAAACATTACCATCGTTGTACACTTTAAAAAACTATGTTTAAGGAAACCATTAATGATGTATTATGTGTTGATATCCAGATTAAGATGCCAGGCTTGGGGTTAGCAAAACAATGCACATCGACCAATTACAAAAAAAAAAAAAAAAAAGGTTACAAGTGATGAAAATATGGAAGTACACTATATACTAATTTCTTCAGGAAGAAAATGTTCTGCATGTAAAAGGATTGTGCTTGATGATCAGGATGATGGATTATTTAAAGAAACGTAAAGTAGTTAAATGTTGAGGAAAGAATAACAGGTAAGTATGTATTAACACAAATGCTCAACGTGTTACCTAAAAGAAATCATAGGGGAAAAAACGGGAAAATAAACCAAAATTAAAACGCGAATTAAAAAAATGGTTGCAGAACAAAGAAAATATTGACAGACCGCTAAAACCTATTTATTAAATTGACGAGGATTATATCGAGCAATATGTGTAGTACGGATATCACAGAAAGTTAAAAAAAAAAGTGTATGTTTGAGTGCGCGTGAGAGAGGTGTGAGAGTGAAAATGAGTCGCAAATAAATAATAATGAAAATTGTAATGTACATTTATCTATATGTAAATAAATCTACAGTATGTATATATATATTTATTATATTATACATAATGATATAATACCTATCGACAAGCGAAAGCTTGACGGGATAAGTAAATGTAAAAATTTTTGTATTTAAACGGTGCCTGCGAGTATATGTGCGTTTTGGCATGCTCGTGTGCATTGGTGTATGTGCAAGTGCATAGGGGTACGTACATATGTGTGTACGTATTCTGCTTTATGTGTGCGGATGTGCTGATATGCACTGAACATGCTTTGTAAAAATTTTTTAAAAATATACGTTTATTTTTATTTTTTTTTAAATCATTAGTAATAACAATTCGGAGTATATGTTAAATAATTATATTTATTTATAGTATTATATTTTTTTATATATACGTAGGGAACTATTTGTATTAGCTATTTATGATCAGCTTCGCTGACGATTTATGCGACGTTGCCAGATGAAATAAAAAGTTATGGAATTTGGTAATTTTAAAGTAATTTGTACAACTTTAGAGAGAATTTATTTCGGTACATTTTGGTCTTGAATTTTCTTTCACAAAAACTGAAATAATAAGTAATTGACAAACTACAGTTTTAATTATTAGAAAACTATACGTAAGTAAACTATTCTATGACAAAGCTATTCTTCTTGTTAACAGTTTTATGGTTCGCGAATTAAACTTTAACAAATATTTAGCTTAGATAACTGATAAGGTTAATAAATTACTTTTTATAATTCAACCTATACATATTTTGTTGTACAGTGTAAGTAGCGAACAAGGCAATCCATAATATGGCGCTAGCGCAGTAGATACACATACACGCGTGAGAACTGATTATAATTACTTTGTCGTCACAACACGATGCAGCCCCGCGTGTTTTGTAGCGCACTACATTGTTACTAGCGCGCATATGGTGTTGTGGATGGTGGTTTGCCATTGGATTTCCAGGAGAAAATTTTAGTATTATTTATATTTTTATTTGCTGTTGATATACTGGAAAAAAATTATTTACCGTTTAATGCGAGCTAACGAAATCTTCTGAAATATTAAAGATGGGCACGTATTATCGATCGAACAACTTTAATTATACTACGTTAATGTATTATTTATAATAATAATAATTAAATCAAATCAAATCGAATTTATTTGAATACAAGGTGATAATTTTCTAATGTATTTTTAATTGTTTACTGCAACATTACACATATGTACAAGTTTGACGTACACACAATCATACACAAGTTTATACAATACAGATAATTAAATACGTGCATCAATGCGCAATAATCTACCCCATATACAAATGTATATATGTAAACAACTTCAAGCACATACCCATTCACGATGCGCTATTAAGGCTCCTTAACATTAAGGTGAAACATTGCGATACATACTCATTAAAAAAAAAAAACAGATAAAAACAAAAAAAACAATATATGTTAGATGCGTTAATTTCTGTTTACATATGCGCGAGCTGTTAATTACACAATTAAAGTTGGGCTGTTGTCGGAAGTATCAATCATCAACATGTATAAACTTTTTGAAACAAACTGGGAAAATATTTAAGTTGGGCATAAACCGGCAATGATAGCTGAGGACTATGTCAACACACCACATGGTGTTACCGAAAGAACAGCGCGAGCGGAATAAGCCTCATGGCATGGATCGAAGATGAGAACTTATATTTAATACACGACCGTAAATAAAAACAGGATTATTTCACTTTGCACGTTGGCAACGAGATACTAACTCAGACTCATGTCTGGTGACAAAGAATGCCCAGGGACTGCATATAGAAGCTCGAAGACAAATCCTATGAGCATTCCCAGGAAGTCAGAAATATGAATTAAAATACCCTACATCGGTACAGTATCAATGCCTCGGTCAAAAATTTGAAAAAAGGCAAACTGGGACAGATTTACAAAAAACCTTGATGACGCAGTACGATGAATCGATCCAGTCCAACTATGATAGATTTAGAAGTCTTAGCACTTGCTAAACGTAACATCCCGAGAGGATTCCGAAAGTAATATATACCAGGCTGAAATGAAAAATGCCGAGAAGCATATGAAGAATTAAGATTAAACAAGATGAAGGAACCGGCACAAATATAGGCAAGAAAGATGGAACACACTAATGGAGACCATTAACTTCCAAAAAATCCAGCACAAAAGGTTGGTCCCTGTTGAAAAATTTATCGGGCGATGTAACAGCAGCTAGAAAGGACGACTCAGTAGACCTGCAAACTAGATTACGATGGAACACATCAAAGCCTCGAATAGAACCAATATGAATAAGCAATTCGGTAAAGAAGTAAGATACAAGATGGTCAGTTTAAGAAATGCCGCAAATCTAGATGATATCTGTTGAACTCCTGTTACTGTGTCTGAAATAACAAGAGCTATTAAACTAGTCAAAACTGGGAAAGCTTCTGGGAAGGATGAAATATTCTTGGAGTTTGTTAAAAAGTTCGGGGGGAAAACTAAGGAATGGAGAATCAAGTTTTTCACCATCATCACAGACATCGGCGTTCTCCCACCTATATTCAAAGAAGCAAGGATATAACAATTGCAAAACCGGCAAAAGATCCAACCTGTACTGGTAATTATAAGCCCATTGCACTGCTAAGCGGCGTAAGTTCTTGAAATGTTAATCCATGGAAGAATTGAAGAAGCCATAGATCAGAAAATTCCAATCGAACAAGCTGGTTTCCGGAACAAAGAAGCTGTATTGATCAGTCAAATGCCCTTGTCACGCACATTGAGGGCGGTTATTAAAAGAATGAAAAAACTCCGCGGTAGCATTTGTTGACCTGTCTTGTTCATATGTGGAAAATAGGACTCCTCTCAAAGTTCCTGGGAAGCAGTTCCAAGCCAAAAACTTTTTACAGACTGCTGAACAATATGATAGTGGTAGAACCTTCACAGTCGTTGTTGGAGGAAAAGAAAGCAAGAAAAAGAGTACTAAATAACGGTCTCCCTCAAGGATCAGTGTTGTCCCCCATTCTATTCAATTTATATATTTCAGACATGAAACAACTGCAAGGAAATTCATATACGCAGATGATATAGCACTGGCAATCCAACACAATAGAGTAAAAGAACAGAAACCGGGTTAAGGGCAAGATTTGAAGAAAATGATGATATACTTCAGTAATTTGCGACTTGTTCTCAATAAGGAAAAAATAGTAGAGTCCCTTTTCCATCTTAATAATCGGTTATCCAAAACACAGACGCACCGAAAGACCTAGGCGTGACTCTTGATAGGACTTTATCATTGAAGAAACACCTACAAAATATTGCAGCAAAAATCAGAACCAGAAATGGCATTCTCCACAAACTCGCGGGCACAATTTGGGGTGCAAATGCAGCCGTTCTCCATACTACAACACTGGCGCTATCCTTTTCAGTTACAGAATATGCAGCTCCAACATGGATTAACAAGACAGGATCTCATTAAGAACAGTTTTAACCCGACGCATGGAAGCAGGAGTGGGACAGAGACCACCTAGAATTGGTTGACCACCCAAAACTCTAGACCACCCGTGTGGACTCGACTGAACCGAATAAGGACCGGCCACGGAAGAACAGGTCAAATGCTAAAGCTGTGGGGCTTTTCCAATATGCAGGAATGTTGGAATGCCTCTATCGATCATATTTTAACCGAGTGTCCTGCGATGGCTCTACAAGAAGACTGGGCCGTAAAGGATCTCATGCACAATGCGAGGGAATGGCCCAAACGATTGGACCTGAAGCTATTAGACGAGTCGGATATAGATTCCGCGCTCAGGGACATACGAAAAAGTAAAATAAGTATACAGTCATTGACTAAATGTGATTTTTCAAGGTCTGTCCACCAGTAGGATCTCAATTTTATTTATTGAGCTAAATCAATCAACCTTTTGCGACCGGCTGGTTATTGTAGAAGGTTCAGTGCAAGAGCGTTTCCATGTAGTTCAAATCTCGACAAATGATTGGCGGGAGCTGGTTTTATTTCTTCTTTAACGTATTTGACTTGTAGATCTGGAATGTAGTTTATGGCTCGATACTTACCGCGATATAACGCGCTAGTTCTTTTCGCCTTCGTTTTATAAAATTAAGGATATTTATTTTCCGAACCATCGTTTTTATTATATAATTTAGTTCCAGCCTATATAACTCTTGCATTATGCGCCTTATTAAATCGGGGGTTGATGAAACCGAGTATTTGCATTCTAGTTCTACCGTTCCCCACTCGAATAGTGAAAATGTTATTATTTTTCGAAACAAAATTTAGACAGATACGGTTTATAAAATTCTAAATAATAATCGGAACGAGTGTTTTGTTTTTTCGATTTTCCACTTAAATTTTTTGTCCTGGGACAACTAAAAAGCTCCGACAAAATCTTTCTGTTTATTTATATAACGCAATACCCGAACGAAATAGAAATAATACTTCGAAACGACTTCGATTTTATTCGATAATGATTCTACGGTGTGTCGTTTTCTTAGTATCGTTACGTTTTTCACTTTAACGTAAAAGGGGGTTCGCGAAATACAGACATCGAAAGTTATGGATGGTTTGACGGTGAGCCGACGAGTATATAACGGTAGATATAACGGTAAACAATAACGGTAAACAACGAGACGAGAACGAATTTTAAAAATCGAAAATAACCCCGATAGAAGGTAGCAAATGTAAAAACGCGGGAAAAATAAATAAACGGCAATTGTGAATTTACGAACTCGTAAAAAGTTTCTTTCATAACGTGCAAATAGATTTTTTTTTTAAGTTTATAGTTCGAGACGGAGCAACCGAACACACAAGCGTATGTATTTTTATATATATATATATATATATATATATATATATATATATATATATAGTGCATATTCGCCAGAGCGTATTTTATACTTTCTTTAATAGGGCAATAGCTTAGTTATTATATGACCCATGGCGGTGTACATTTAACAACGAACAGAATCGAGAGTATTCGCGTTATGGTTATTGGCCAGCAGAAGTAAATTGAAGCTATATAATTTTTCGTTGCTAATTTACGAAGCCCGTATCTTTTTCCTTCGCATTGTACGAAGGCGGCTATAGCGTTGAGAAGTGGATGCGATTTATAGATATAATAAATTGTTTAACACGAAATGGAGGGACTGAAATATGTAGCATATACTACGCAAAATTACGTTCATTAGAATACATTTTATATACAATAGATACGAGTGCATTTAATAAAAATCGATAAAACAACTATATTATGAAATTCACAAATTGTTCCTCGTTCCTCTAATGTTTACATCTGTAAACATTTACGTTCGTATGAGGAACTTTTTCTACATTTCTTTCTTATTTTATCTGTGTATATTTCTCTCCTCGTCTGTCCTGGATCGTCCTCCGTTTGTCTATCACGTTTTATCTCGAGTTATCCATTCATTTCTTTTTTTTTCTCTTTTGTATTTTACCCCGAAACACACGTCCGTGCAGAAGCTGTAATAATTTTTCAGGTTTTGCCAATTTTCCTCATTATCCGAGCATATCTCACGTTACATACGAAAACTGTGTGATCCGTTGTAATGACTTTACGTAATATTTGTCGACCTTTTCATCAACATTAACCTTACCGAACATGTTTAGTACAGCTCAATTGTCATTTACAACTACACCAATGCGTTATATATACGTTGAATTATTAAGTCCGACGATGGATGTCTGTATACGTGTGGAAAACGTATATATATATATATATATATATATATATATATATATATATATATATTACTGTTAACGCTAGACATACATCTTGGAACTGTTATTCCAATAATATGGCTGGTAACTGCATTCTAAACATGTCATTTAAACATAACTTTCAAATTTTAACCCCAAATGAGCCTACATTCTATCCAGATAATGATAAACTTCATCCTAGTATTATTGATTTCATATTAGTTAAAAATATGACAACGGTCACTAAACCTGTGTTCATACCGTCACCGAGTTCAAACCACAATCCCATACTTTTTAAAATAACTAAAGCTTGTGATAAGGGTAATGTACCATCTACTTACCTCTTTAGAAAGGCTAATTGGAATGCTTTTCGGAACTATATAAGCGATAATATTACTTTAGGAGGCCCTTCCAAAACTAAGGCAGAACTTCACGAACAAGTTAAATGTTTTACTGATCTGATACTGAAAGCGGCTGATTTGGCTATTCCTTAAAGTGATGTAACTACACGTTATTATAAAATTTCCCCACCTGTTCTTGCGTTGATTAAATTTAAAAATTACGTTAGACGTAGGTACCAAAAATCTCGTAATCCAACAACTAGATTATTGTTACATTATTTAACCTGTCAAGCGAAAAATAAATTAAATGAAGATAAAAACGCTAGTTGGAATTTCAAACTTTGTAATCTTGCTGTAAAAGATAAAAGTCTGTGGAACATGGTGGCGCATTTCAAGAATTCTCACACACACTTACCACCACTCACGCATAATAGTAACGCTGCATATTCGGACAAAGATAAAAGTAATCTGCTAGCTAACATTTATTATGACATCCATAATCAAAATTGCCATATGGCATCGAACTACCACCAAAATAAAATCACATCTATTGTCAAAAAGTACTTTAAGTTACCTTATAGAGTATTAGCTGAAGATTTAACTACCGTGAAGGAAGTGCATCATGTTATAAAAAACCTTAAAAGTAAAAAATCAATGGGTTTAGATAATATCTCCATAATATTGATTAAGAATTTACCGCTTAAAGGTTTTGTTAAACAAACTATTATAATGAATTCAATATTCCTGTCGTCACACTTTCCCAACTGCTGGAAAATAGTGAAAATAATACCTATACCTAAGATTGAAAAGAACATATCGGATCCACAAAATTTACGTCCTGTATCGTTTTACTCAGTAACCTAGGTAAAATTGCTGAAAAAATTATATTGTGTAGAATTAAAAAGTTTACAGATGATAATAATGTGATAGTAGAACAGCAACTCGGGTTCAGAAAAAATTTATCAACTGTCACGCAACTAGCGCGAATTACTGACTTCATCACTGACGGTTTTAATCAAAATAAGCACACATGTTTGCTACTTCTTGATATAGAAAAAGCATTTGATACTACGTGGCATCTTGGTTTAATTTACAAAAATTATTCAAATTAAATTCCCCGCGTATCTAATCCACCTTATTAGAAATTATTTGAGTGACAGACTTTCTGTTGTAAAAGTGAATAATATAAATTCCGATGTAAGGTCTGTTCTAGCTGGAGTGAAGTATACTAGGACCCTTCTTGTTTCTCCTTTTTATCAATGACATAAAATCACGAATTTAGAGATGGCTCTATATGCAGATGATACAGCAATTTATAGCTGTTCGTTTCGAACTGATATAATACAAAAACGGTTATGGTTTCGCTAAGCTAAATAAATATTTTAGTAAATGGAAAATTAACATAAATGCTGATAAAACTCAAGTGATTCTGTTTAGACGGCCGCCTTCGCAGGATCCTGTAATTGTAAATAACACTAGATTAGATTGGAAAACGCATGTTAAATATTTAGGAGTAGTACTAGATGATCTCACATTCATCAAACATGTTGAGTACAATATCTAACAAAATACATAAAGCTCTTTTTAGTTTATACCCAATCTTTAATAGACGATGCCAAATTAGTCCTGTTAATAAACTAATTATCTATAAAACTATATTAAGGCCAATTATGCTATATGCATGTCCAATATGGTCGTATACAAGCCGTTCAAATGTGTCCAGATTACAACGTCTTCAGAATGATTGTTGCAGGATAATTCTTAAACTTCCTATCTATGCAAGAACAGATTGCATGCATCGTATATTAGACTTGCCGGTTGTGGGTGATATCATTAGGCAGCGTACAAAAAAATTTTTTGTAGACGCAGTCAATACTCAATAATAAACAATATAGAGGACTATACGCGTACTAGTCTTCAGTTAAAATATAAAAGATATAAATATAAAAGAATAAAACACACGCTATTATAATGTATCACCTGCTTTTTAATCATGTATAATTTATATATTTAATTTTATGAACTTTATTAATGTAATATATATATAAATAGCTGAGCAGTCATATTATTTTGTTTATATTTATTATTACCGCCTTAAAATTCTTCATAGAGTTGTCCTCAAATTGCATACACAGGTTTTGGTTTTCCCTCTGTAATCTGGTTCATTATTACTGTATTTATTATTTCTTTTTGTTTTCATTTTGTATACGTAGTAAGAATTTGTTCGGTTAATAATATTGTTTCGACATTGATTTTGTAATTTATATTGTGTGCTAAATACACTTTTTATTTATTTATTTATAATACTGGAAATGAAGTGGAATTGGGCTGAACATGTAGTTCGAATGGACACAATCGGATGTACCAAGAAATGTACTGAATGGTTACCAATCAATAGGAAAAGATTGAGGCGAAGACTAAAAATGAGACGGAGGGACGATATTGTTAAATAAGCAAGTGTAGTCTAAAGCACTTAATCGGAAGGACTAGAAACAGCTAAGAGAAAAATATGTAAGCGTTCAATAAATTGGAAGAGGCCAATGCTCGTTCACGGGCTTAATTTCTCTAATATATTTGAACATATTAATTTTAGTAATATTAGTTTAGTATTAGGAAAAGTTATAAGTATTAGTTTAGCATTATGAATATTTGTAAATTTTAATTTAAACTAGGAAATACATTGTAATCGTAATTGTAATTGTAATATGTATATGTGCGTATGAAATACAAATATATTTATAAGAGTCAATCCATTATCGTAATTTGACGTTTTTTTAAAATGCTTAATTAATGATCCTTCGCTACGTGGTTGAAAACTGGGAAAAAAATAAATCGCAGTTTTGTCTGGGTCGTTTTTCGAATAAATGATCGTCCTGGAATTTTGAGATTTTATCATGCTGACGACGATTATTATTTATTATTCATCTCGTTACTGTTCGAGCGAAGTGTGAATAATTTCGGCGAAGATTTATACTGATAATTGGAGATAGGGTTTAACAGTTCCGAATTGATTTATCGGTCGCAGTGGTATAACGACGTATATAAGGATAAACGTTCAGAGTGAGAATTTAGGATAAGGAAACGCAAATAGTGAGAAATTACGGTGGGCGATTATCGTTACTTTCACCTAGTTATAAATCTGTAATTTCATCCGACCGAACGCTATTTCCCGTTTAAGGGTTATTTTATTCAAATATATACGATAACCATTCAGACGATGATATAATTTACTATCAACTATTATCATCATCGAGAGGAATTCTAATAAATACGTGCAAATTTGTATAATATGTTAAAATAATCCGTTAAAAAGTGATAGTCGCGATATGTCGATAATATGGAAGTTGAAAGGAGAATATGATTCGGGCAGATAGCGTTTGGAAGAATGAAAGCGCAGCGAGATAAATTGATCAATTCATTATACCAATGCCGAGCTATGGAGCCGAAAACTGACGTTTAACGAAAGAACTAACCGGTAAAATAGGCGGAAAGACAACCGTGGAAGGTGCGTTGTTTGGAATAAGATTATAAACGACGAAATCGGAAACTCCGATATAAAGAAAAACACAAGGTTGACATTGTGACCGAGATAGCGAGAAACGAATGGAATTGGCTAGATGAAGAACGACGGACGGAAGATAAATGAAGGAAATTTTTAACTGGTGGGTCGTACATATGTAGAAGGAAGACGCCCAACAAGATGGTTAAGTAACATAATAAAACAGGCAGTAAATGCACACACGGGGCTGAGAACAGATATCGAAAAATTTTCTATGCGAAATATTGAAGGCTTAAGAAGAGGAAAACGAAAAAAAATGTTGGATGATATTAAGTGAAAGGAGAAAAGAGAAAAACCGATTACACGTAATAATACGAAATACGAGATTAAACACAAGCATAGAATAAGTAACAACTTTTAAATATGTCGGCAAATAATAAAATATAATCTCGACAGCGGAAGAGAAAAATAGTTACAGATAAATATGCGCAGTTAATACGGAATATAATCGTTACTCAGCGTTAGATGGACGGATAGATAAAAAAGTATATTTACAAAAAATAAATAGATGTTTTTTTGCAAAAATAACGAAATATTAACGAATATTGCGATGTCATTGGCGAATAGGATTGCGTTGCAGGTTGAATAGTAGTTGGAAGAGTGTTAAATAGGGTAAAACTGAAGACGACCTGAGATACCTTAGTTTTACGATGTTTGTATTTCTGACCAAATAATAGAGTTTTGTCTAGCACGTCATTTAATTGTGCCATAATTTATGACAAAATAACTTTGTCAAACATCTGAATAGGATCGAAAAATTTTTTAGCGGTGACAGTTTTGTGCCAAAAATTTAACAATTGTGTTATGTAATAATGCGGATCATCTGTTACAAAAATCAGATTTCGTGAAATAACTTTTCCGATTGTAATATTCAATTTAGACGACATAGGAAAATTCGTTCGAATATTATGCACAGTACCGAGGTTAGTAAAATCGGTCGATACCTTTCTGCGAGAGAGGGTTTATAATAACCGTAAAAGTAAAAATATATGATAAAAAATGTTTGCTGTTATCGTTTAAGAGGTGCTTATATAGAAGAATGTGGGTGACTATTTTATGAGATTAACGACAAAATCGGTGTATCAGAATATTTTATATATTTTGCCCAGTTGACGGCTAAACATGTAAAAACGGTCGTTGACGGTTTTAGAGTTTCTGCGAAATAGTTATCACTTTAAATTATACGATCATTAACCAATAGTTACTATATCGCGGTTGTCAGTTTCATCAAAATTTCGTCTTTAGCGCGTCGCGATTATGTACTCTCCAAGCTTTCTTTTCGTAATTTATTATCTACTGCCGGTGATTATATACGTGATCACAGACCGTATTGTTGATCCAAGAAGCTGATATTCGTATAAATCGCATTATTTGTACGTATTAAAAAATAATATAAAAGTAAAAATAAACATAAAAATAAACGAAAAATTTTACGTGTATCTTCGCAAAGTTCTTCGCGATACGATGAACAGAACGTATTGGATTGCTTTCTAAACACGTAAGCGGTAGTTATCGTTATATTGAATATGTTCGGTAGGCGGTAAAATTTTTAACCGTCTTCTAGTATAAAAATTATAACCCGCGTTGTTCGTCGTTCATAGCGATGCTTAGGTGTAGTCATCACGATTACATATATCTTGACAAAGCGAGGATATCGATAATAAAAAAAAAAAAACACCGTTAATGATATGGATGAAAAACAATAATAATAGAATGAAACTAGAAATGATGATGACAGATATCGAATGTCTTCGGGTAGCTTAGATGTCCACATCCAGGTTAGCCATTGTACGGCCGCGTCTGATACTACTCGAATATCCTTCCAACCGCCCATAACGGCTCTACGTTTGTACGATCTTCTAATTGACCGTCGCGGGAAGGATGGATCATCTTTAAAACCCCACTTTGCGAGCATATACGACCATTGCACCCACGATTTAAACGCACCCAGCATTTCCGGTCTAGTTTAAAACCGGGTGGCTTGCAATTCGGCGTGTCTATCCCATTCTTCTTTCCAGGATGCAACTGCGTCAAAACCACCTGCTATAAGTTTTAATAAAGACGAGAAACAGAAACTATAATAGGACGATGATATAATGAACTTTATTATAATTATTATCGTATTTTTTCATATTATTATTATTGTTATTATGACGTTTATTATTATTGTATTATTATCACTAACATTATTTATTATTATTATTGCTTCTATCGTTACTATTATTAGTATTATGGAAAAAAAAAACGATAAAAAAATGACGTAAGGTAATAATGCAGTATGTTTCATCCCGATCAACATTATAACTCAACTTATAATGCTTATTATTATATATCTATTTGAGAGACTCATCAGCTTACAAAAAATTTCTCTCATTTATAATATAAAACTCCCATTTATTCTATTTCCTCGCGTTTCTTACTCCGCTTATTATCATATAAGTTATCTAATTTTTTATTGTCACCTATAAGTTTGCACTGTTTTTCGCTCTGATTGAGGTAATAGGAAATATTTTATTTTCGTTGTAACTTACAATTACTTTGTTCGATTTCACGCGATATATTTAATATAATAAGTTAGTACACTGACATTTCTATTATAAGCGGCACACTAGCATTATGTATTATTTGTACATCTGCTTATATTTTATATAGATCTATCATTGTTCATGTTCTTATATAAGGTTTTTAATTTTAACTGTTTAATTTCACACGACATTACATTTACTAAGCATATAGTATATATAGACTTATCGTTATGTTCTTATGTGAGTTTTAATAAGAAAAGGCTGTATTTTATACTTTGCATTTTAAATATTTTCTCGCTTACTCTTTCGTTACAAATGACTAATTTGAATTTATGCCAGCATTATATATCTCACATTTACTTTTGTAATTTTCACGAAATATATCGATTAATTGATTTATGTCCCAGCGTTATAGTTGTAGAGTGCTCGACTGTGTGAACTCGACGGTCAAAGTTCGAAACCGACACGCATATAGAAAGTCCTCACGATTACATAATTCTTAATTATCACGGAGATGGCAATGCCGCCCCACTCTGTAATATAACATCATACGCCCCACTCTGTAATATAACATCATACGCGCGTGCATATGCGTCGCGTATAAATAATGCCTCGAATGCTGGCTAATTTTGTACGTAACAATAAACGTACAAACGCCAGTCACGACGTTCGGCAACGATACGACGATGATAATGATGATTTGGTTATTATTATCATTACTGTTATTATTATCATGATCTTTCTCTCTTTTTTTTTTTTAGAGAGAGAGATAAAATTAAGTTTTCATCTGGGTTTCGCGTATTTTTTTCAAACTTTTCCGACGTCTTCCCGATATTCTTTTTATTCGGCCAGCGGCGGTCATAGACGATTTTTTCAATTCGGTATTTTATTTTTCATCGTACAACGTTCATTCGAGTACGTTAGTCTTTATCTTACGGAGCCTATTCAGCAATTTCGATTTTTATCTACGCCTGTTAAGTAAACGAAATTAATTTGAAATAATACAAACTGGTAACAATTTTATAGCCGACGGCAAACCGTGATGGTAAATTTATATTTTTCGGTTATGACTTTTTCCGTGTTTTCAATTATTTCATTTAAACATTTTCCTATTTTCGAGAGCGTAGTTTTGAACAGATTTCGATTAAAATTTATAGCGACCGTTTATTACTATTATTATATTCCAGCTAAGGCGACTAACACACGAGAAAGGATAATTAATTGCGGATCGAAAGTTATATAATGAGAAGAAAGTATAATAAGTTTATATTCAGCGGATGATGTGTACCGCGCAGAATGATACGATTAAAGGGAACGTAAGAAGCGTACGTTTTAATTTATCGCCATAATTAATTAGTCGTACGAAGGAAAAACTAATCGAGAAACTAAAATATACAAATATTACCTGAAATTAACATTAATTTAGGAAGTTAACTATTTTTTGTTTTTTGTTTGTTTATTCATTTTTCTCACCACTGGGCGTTGGGGCGTCCATGTAATTGAGATACTCGTAGTTGATGTATAGCAGTTAGCTATGTATTTGTTTTACTTTGTTTCGAATTAATAAATAAAACATTTTATATATATATGTTGTTGAGATGGCCTAGTGGCTAGAGCACAGACTTCTATATGGAAGGTACCTAGTTCGAATACGAACTAAGAGGCGAAAATTGTCATCAGAAGATAGAAATATAAGTAATCCAAATCTTTTCGAGTGGAAGGTAATGGTAAACCATCACACACAACACCGGATGCGCGCTAGTAACAATATATAGTACACTACAAAAATAGGAGCTGCATTCTCTCGTTACAACAGAGCGATTACAATAAGTTAATCTGATTGGGTGTGTTAATCTGCGATAACGTCATATTATGATTACCTTTTACACTACTTTCACTCTACAGCAAATTATGTATAGGTAAGTAGTCACCTACTTCCGGTACGGAGACGGCATTTAATAATAACATATATATATATATAGCGCTCGATGTTATCTTCAGAAAGTTTAATCTTGTAATCATTAATTTTGATTATCGTTTTGTAGCTGAAGCACATTCAGGTAATAACAAAATTTTCGTCTTTTTATCTTTAAAATATTTCGCTAGAAGTTGATTTTTGAGGAAATTTTATAAAGGGTTATTTCCGATCTGTATGAAATTCGTTTAACACTTTGAGCTCCAAGCCACATTTTGAACCGTGGTGGTAACGAACACATGTTAGTCATCTATGATTGAGGAGTACGGTTGTGATAAAAGATTCAATGTCATTTCTTACTAATACTTCTAATTTTGTAACTATTTTGGTTAAAAGTTACATTTTTGTTTAATAACAAGGATGTTTTGTAGTAAGATTTTTTGGTAATGTAAAATAATTTCGAATGCGTGGAATAGTTAATATAATGGTATTGAATAATGGAAGTTTCGGATGAAACTTAAAGAAGCGGCGGATGTTGCTGCTAAACAAGCGTCCTTGTCAGGTATCCACTCCCATTTATTCCATCATCAGATCTACGCTCTAAAATTTAGTCAAACTCTTACAATTCCTGGTATGAATATTGGAGATCCTCGAGTAAAAGTAAATATTTTAGAATTGTTCAGTCGCATCTTCCGGTATTTTCATGGTATGCTCGTATACCAATATCTATCCCACCTCATCGGTTCCGCAGATTTGTTACCATAATAGGTTACGCGATAGTGTTAAATTTTTCAAATGAAGATAATCAGGGACAGTGTACTAGTCACGTTTCCATAAATTTCCTGGAGGATATAAATCACCTTCTCCTTAATTGTCCACAATTTAATTATAATAGACAAATATTGTTTAACAAACTGATATCTTTCGCTGTCTTCCCTCCATATTCTCTACATTATCTGGTTAAGCTGTGACTACAAGATATTATTTCTAATTTTTCTTTTTATTTTAAGGTGCAAAATTATTATTTAAAATTATAGTTTAGTATGTAATCCTTAAATTAGAATCTACTGGCCACAAAGGTTTAGCTTGACCTAGGCCAAAAAAAAAATATATCTACTTTTAATATAAACATATATGTGCGATAACAGACAATGTGCCATTTTTTTTTAGGTTTTATTCCGTTTCCAAAATAAATTGGACAATTTTATATTTAATCACAGTGGTTCGAAGGTGATATTTATTAATATGGAGTAAAAATTAAAAATTAGCACGTTATCACATTTATAAAAAAAATCATATGGGCTGGCGGTAATGAACAACATCAGTCACATATGACTGACACGGGTCTCAAAATGTTACAAAAATAAGAGTATGTTTTTCCATAAAAGTATATTTCTAATTTCGAAATTGAATGTACGCAATTCGATAAATCATTCGTCCGCAGTATTCTTAAATAAAAATATTCAAATTAAGGTATTTTCGACAAAATTAGCATTCTTTTGTGAATCTTCGTGCATGCATTATATTATATATATATATATATATATATATATATATATATATATATATATATATATATATATATGTATATATATATATGTATATATATGTGCGTGTGTGTCTATGAAGATGATTTACTGTATGTTAATATATAGCCGATTATTTATTTTGTTTTACTGTATGTTAATATATAGCCGATTATTTATTTTGTTTTAATATTCCTTTGAGCGTGGAAGAACAAGTAATTTAAGAATTATTCTTGATCAGCTCACCTTTTTTTAAATATAAAAACTGTTATACATCTTTATATTATTTCGGAACATAATTTTTTTCTAATAAACCGGATCATTATTATTTAATATCGCCTTCTTAGAGCAGATTTTCAATATCCGTTTACATTTTATCCTCCAGCTTTCTAAATCCTGGAAAATAATTTTTTTCTAATAAACCGGGTCATTATTATTTAATATCGCCTTCTTAGAGCAGATTTTCAATATCCGTTTACATTTTATCCTCCAGGTTTCTAAATCCTAGAGTAATTACTTTTGAAAGAGGCGCAGAATTTCAGTTCGTAAGTAATACCGTTCGCATCGCAATACCGAACGGATATTCTCCGATGTCGAATTCTAAGGTTATATATCGGAAATGATTTACGCGAGGAACGAACTTTTGAAGCGAAGTACAATTGACATTAGCCGGTTGCAAGGTTGTAAACTTTCGTCATACCGATTAGTTATACGTGCATTTTCGTATGTGCACTAGTGTACATACGACTCACATATATATATTATATATATATACAAAAAATATATGCGCATATAATTTGCCGTTAGTATTCATTGCAATAATTCATATTTATTTTCGTCTTTTACAAAAGTGCGCTATATTCGTAATGCGTATGATATAAATCTGTAGAGCTTAGGATACATTTTACGATCTGCACTTACACACACACACTTAACATATATATGTATATACTTATTATTATTTTTATTATCATCATTACCAACAATGCCATGGTCGTTGTATTATCATGATTATCATTATTAGTATTTTTATTATTGTTGTCGTTTTATTCCACTGGGAAAATATATATATTTGGGGGGGGGTTCATACTACCATTAGAGAGAAATAAATTTTTCTTACTACGCTCATGTCTGTTGTTGAGCCTAAATTTTATTTTATCTACTACAAAATGGTAAGCGAATGAACTCGTTATTTTCAAGCTTTCTTTGAAGATACTTCAACTTAATATCATTATACTTCAAAAGAATATATCCAGCCAACAGACGATCGTATACTAATAATAAAAACAATAATAGAATATTAGTAATGATAATCTTAATAACCATCATCATCATTAAGTCCGGTCTCCGTATCGGAGGTAGTGTGACTACTTAGATAAACATATTATGCTGTACAGTGTCGTACAAGGCGATCATAATATGGCGTTAGTGCAGATAGACACACACCAAGGAGAAGTGATTGTTGTTTTTGTAGTGTACTATATTATAACTAGTGCGCATATGGTGCGGTACATGGTGGTTTGCTGTTACTTTCAACGCGATAATACTATTAGCATTGTTTATATTTTTATTTTCTGATGATAATTTTTGCGTTGCGGATCGTATTCCAACTCGGTACCTTCCGTATAGAGAAGTCTGTGTTCTAGTCACTAGGCTATCCCGAATCTTAATAATAGAAAAAAAAATCGGAAAACTATATACTGTAAAAAAAAGTATTATTGTAGTAGAAAAAAGATATATATATATATATATATATATATATATATATATAAAGTTTTGATTGTGGAATGTAGTGATTTTATTTATACTTGATTACTAAAAATAGTTGAAATCACTAAATTTATTTAATTATGCGAAGCTTTATATACAATTAAAATTAATTAATATAAAATCATAAAATATTAATTTAAAACTAAGTTTACAATTTTACACAAAAATGAATTATGAATACTTATATATATATAAGATTTTTAAATATGTCCCTAAATCAGTAACGGATGATTCCTGTAGAAATTTGATATTGTTATCCTTAAAAAAGTCTGTTTAGCTATAATCGTCTATAGTTTTAATAATACCGATTATACTAGCAGTAATATAATAATAACATCAACAATAATTGTGAAGTATTAGTAATAATAATCAAATCATAATACACCTTTGTGGTTTACAACTAACATAACAAGGCTAGCTAGCGACTGTTTTTATACTGTCATCAAAGGGGATACCATATATAGACTAAAGCATGTGCCGATTCGATGGAAGATAGCTCAAATAAGTATGGTGCTTAAACCTGGTAAGCCGACAAACGTCGTCTCGTCTTATAGACCAATATCGCTAAGGCCTGTGTTATCCAAAGTTTTCGAAAAGTTATTTATGAAAAGGATAATGACGATTATTGATCAACAGGAATCAATACCGGATCAATTCTACCCTTGATCAAGTTCACAGAATTGTCAATTAAATCGAAGATGATTTCGAAGAGAATCGATTTTAGTCGGCAGTATTTTTAGATATATCTGAAACCTTTGACAAGGTCTGGCACGAAGGATTGTTTCATATAATTAAAAAAAAATCTGCCCTACAATATGTACAAGCTAATTTCTTCTTACTTAAACGAACGATTTTTCAACGTAAAAGTTCAGGAAGAAGAATCTAAATTATACCCGATATATGCCGGTGTCCCTCAGGGCAGTGTTCGGTGACCGTTGTTTTACATATTTTATACAGCTGATCTTCCGACTACAAAAAACACACACTAACTGCTACTTTTGTACATGATACCGCTGTCCGATACCTCCGAAAACGATGCCGCTAGAAACTTACAGAATTCCCTAGATCAGATGTATAACTGGAAGAAAAAGGGGAAAATAAGCGTAAATGAAAAAAAATCAGCTAACTCCCGAATAGGCATATTGGGAGGTTGAATTTCGATTTTGTCTAAAATATAATTTTTTTCCTTTAATGATAAACATTTACGCGACATTTTATTCGTACAAAGAATTCACCAGAACTAAAAAAAGAAAATTTTCGTAAGAAAAAAGAATAAAACCGCACGACGCACTACAGCTTTTGCAGAACTAAACTAAGAAAACATAATGAGCTATCGGAGAGAGCATAATTAATAAACGTACAGAGCAAAAAACAGTATAGCGTCAATGAGAGAATGTCAACACAAGGACATCTCAAACAAAACGAAGAAAAAACAAAAATGTTCACTTAAACAAAAACGAATTGTAAAAATGACTAAAATATTTTAGTCATTTTTATTCAATTTTTGTTTATGTGAACATTTTCGTTTTACGACGGGAAGTGTCATTTTATAACTCGGTTCGCGTATCACCCGTCTCACTATTTATTGCCTTGAAAGTCTATTAATCTTTGTCCCTTACAACCGACGCGTTGTATCACTAAAGCGAACTAAAACAACCTTCTTTTCATAGGTTTTTTTGGGGATTTTGCTGATTGTCCCTTATAAACGGCTGTCCCTCTTATCCGGTGTCCCTGAAAAGCTGAATTGACTGTATATATATATATATATGTGTGTGTGTATGGGTGTATGTGTATCTCTATTTAGCGACACAATAAGGAAAAGAAGAGTCGCCTCTTATGGGCACATAAAAACAATGGACAACAACCGTCTCACCAAAAAAAAAGGTGTTTAACTTTTTTGACAATAATTCGAAAAGTAGATTGCCATGGATAGCACAAGTAAAAAGGGATGTGGAATATATGGCAATATCTGATGAAGAAATAAAAGATAGAAACAAGTTTAGACATAGGATCCAACAATCTTTCCAAGGATCCCATGAGCCTTCAACTAAAAAGACAGTGGACGGAAGAAAGAAAAATGACTCATTCGAAACGGATGAAAGAATACTGGACAAAGAAACGGGAAGAAAGAACAGAATTGACTTAAGACTAACATCGTGCGAATAGCTTTTCCGTCGTCCATAGATGTCCAAAATCGAATATAATATATATATATATAGCCGAGTAAAATTTTTTTTTGCGCATGCGCTCACGGCTAACTGTTATTTCGTTTAAATCTCAGCTACACAACGGATGTGTGTGTGACGTAGATTCGTGGACGAAAACGCATAAGTCATCGCCATGTAAAGTTAAGTGGACAGTGCGTTTCATTTCTTTGCGAAATTAGTAGGAAATCGTGAGTTTATTAAATAAGTGTGTCTTGTCATTGTGCGTAATGTACACGTCCCGTTTAATATAGTTTTGTTTCATTTCTTCCGTGCTCCCCGATGCGCAGTTATTTTCTTTTAGTACAATACAGGTCTGAAAATATTTCCTTTGGTGACTCCGGCATGCATCGGATATATTTCAGTTTACAACAAAAACATCAATGTAGCAAATATGAATGCGGTCAATTATATATATGTGATAATCACTATCTTATATTATTTAACGAACCTTCATGCCATACACGGTCAAAAACCTGGCTTACGTCCAGGAAAATGGCCTAGTATACCTGTTTGTTTTCTAATGAAACCTCAATTTTATTTGTTGATACGTAGAATTATTTTTTTCTAAACACGAATTGATGTTTAGGTTTAGGGTTTTAATCATAGATCAATCTGATTAGTTATAATAATAATTTTTCAAGAACCATCAATTCGAATGGGTGAATTATCCACCATAGGTCGTGTACTGAAACATGTAATTTCGAAGCAAGAACCAGCCGACTTTCTTACATGTTCAGATTGTTTAAATACTATATAATATATCCGTAAACAAGGGGGTGGCAATTTTTTGTGTAAAAAATAACGCAACAAATGTTATCGCTATTGGAAACAAATAAAAATGTAACATGAACAGGTATATAACATAAAACACACACACACGGCCGAGTATGGGTAATGTTTCTATTTTAGTGCGATAATATAAATGAAGTTGAGTGTGAGCTAGACAAGTAGGGAGGGACTTTTAACCCGACTTCCTTGCTAGACGTATAAGTAGGGAAATGACGGTCAATGTCTGCGGAAAAGACTGTGTCATATTACGTAGATACGGAAAATGGTATTATTTCAGATTATGTCATCGGTATATACGAAGAACTGAACTAAACGATATAATTTTTATGCGTGTCATCAACAGGATTCGAACACTAAACTCTTGTAATGCTAGGCCGTATTTTAAATAATCCGTCGTATTTCCGAAAAATACGACTAATCGTTGTTGGTTATTTCTATTTACAAAATGGATTAGCATTCGTGGCACTAATTATATACGACGCAAATGCACGTGCATATTATGCTATACAGAGTGGCATGACCATTTCCGTGATAATTAATAGTTACATTATGATGAAAACGTCATGGAACCCTCAACCATCGAGTTTATAGTTGAACTCTGTAACAATTATGTCACCGCGACACGTATATATATATATATATATATATATATATATATATATATATATATATATATATATATATATATTACGACGATCGTCGTATGTTCACGTTATAATAAATTTAAATTTATTAAATTGAAGGTGGAAAACTAATATTTAATTTAATCAATATAATAAAACAAAATATATATATATATAATTATTTATTTAATGAAAGTAAAATATATTAAAATTATTATAGTAAAACAAGACCGGATTTGTAAGGGATAGGCTATTGTTATACAATAATAATAGTTAATTCGTTACTAAAAGTCTAGCCAGTAAAATTATTTTTGGTTAGTCAAGAAGAAAAAACCAGTAAATTAGTTTGTCCAAAGAATTTTAGTTAATACAGCCAGTAAAAATTAATTTAGCCAGTAAATAATGAAGAGAATCGAGTAATTTTTTGTTTAACAAGGTTTAAGAAAAACGTATAAAAAGGGATGGTTGTTTATTTTCAAGTGAGTTCTAAGTTTAAAAGTTCAGTTGTTAGTTTTTTGATCAAGACGGTTAAAATGAAATGAAGAAAGATGGTTGGGAAATAATTACAAATCCGGTCAAGTAAATTAAATTATTTTTTATAATTAATTCATTAATAAATATATAATAGTTTATTTTAATATAAAATAAAATATTTCTTTATACGAGTAAATACTCTATTTATTTTTTTAAAATAATAATAATATAAATTTATACGAGCATTCACGCATAATTGTAATGCTAGGCCGTATTTTAGATAATCCGTCGTATTTCTGAAAAATACGACTAGTCGTTGTTGGTTATTTCTATTTACAAAATGGATTAGCATTCGAGGCACTAATTATATACGACGCAAATGCACGTGCATATTATGCTATACAGAGTGGCATGACCATTTCCGTGATAATTAATAGTTACGTTATGATGAAAACGTCATGTAACTCTCAACCATCGAGTTGATAGTTGAACGCTGTAATAATTATGTCACCGCGACACGTGTATATATATATATATAAAATATATATCTCTGTGTGTATATTTGTAGAAATAAAGATCATAATTTTATGGAGACAAAACTTTCGTAGCATACGGTTAATTCACTAAAGTAGACAGATGTTGTACATAGTGTTGTGATAGTGTTTCTTCGCGGAAGAGCTTCGGATTGTTTTAACAGTTCAAAATTCTGGCCTGTTTGCTTGTATTCAAGCGATAGTTTCATTTATAACTTTGTTCGGATATATGTATGTGTATATTTTTTGACGTTGAAATCTATATACGTGAATCGGTTCGTTGCTAATGATATAAGAAAAAGTGTTTAATTAGAGACTATACGGAATAACTGACGACCAACATTTGAAATGCAAGTCTCGCTTTCCCCGAGTTTTGTAATAATTTCGACATTTTCCATCGACAAATTTGAGCGAGAGAGAAATTAGGCAAGGAGGCAACTAAGAGTCAACGGGCTGAGACGACGAGTGCTTCCGTTTAGGTTTCTGGCGTTAAAATAATTAATTTATTCGTTCGACCCGACAAATAAAATTCGCAGCATCGCTTGACACGATAAAGTGTTTTCAATTATCTAACCCTCCGCTCGCTCTTAGTGAACGATACCGCCCAGTAACGAAATTTAAATATTTCAACTGGTTGAAATTTTCACCGTGTTCGTTGTATGTGTGGGAGAATATATGCGCTATTTTTCATTAAAAGTCGAGATAATTCCATCAACGACAAAGTTCCTCGTTATTCTATTAGGCAAGTTCGTTCCTTTATTTCCACATATACATACATAGACAACACGTATACATACACACATACTATACTTACGTATACGTACAGTGTGGCTAATTTTAGTTGGCGCTTCAAATTTTGTTAAGGGAAATTCATAATTCAAGTGGTTAAGTCGTAACGAAATTTGATACAAAGGAGAAAAGTATTCACTGCCTACAGTTTAAAAATTCTCGCCGCTGTACCATGTTTCTAGTCCGATCTGCTTCCCATCCTAAGATACAATTGTACGCGTGCACATATTATAGAAGTATGTGTTTATTCGATTGTGTAAATTACGCTTTATTTTTTCGCACATTGTATCGTAAAGCACTTTGTGAAATTGTAACTTCTTCGATACTTTTGTAAAATTAGTTATAATGTAAAATACCGCGTAAAGTTATATTTCTTTAATACTTTGGTCTGCGCTCGAAATTCTTCTAATCTAGGTAAACTGAAGCCAGCAGGGGCATCTGTAACCGTCAGTTATGACGGAATAAATTGTATGATGGAAAACCATCTTATGTTCATTCGACTAATCGAGAGTTTTAGCGCTAAATGTAACTCCGTCTAAACTATAAAGAAGGAATCTTACACTCTGCCATTAATGCCGGTATCGGAGTGCTCCTAACCGCGCCATTACAGAGCCTAACACACTCGTTTTGTACACGATTAAGGCTTATTTAATAATGATTTAGATGGTAAAAAAACATACAACCATACTCCATTCTAGATCGAAGTAATAATCTATAAAAAGTTAAGAGTATGAAAGGATCACCTCCTCAACGATTATTGTATATGTTAACTGCGCGATGAATAGTTGTTAGTAGATTATCAATATGTGACCGGCGTGTTAAACGCGTATTATCCAGAATAATACCTAAATACGGGATTCGTTTTGCAACAGGGGAAATTTAGGATTGCTCAAAACTGCATTCATTTTATCTCCTAAAGTAAACAATGTTTTCTCCTTTATATAATTTCTCTCGAGGTTCCCGTTATTGCGTCTATGTAGTTTCTAGGTAGATTTTTTTTGTTTTTTTTTTTTTAAAGAAGTTTTATTATGCGTTTTAAATTTTTCATAGTTATTTTTTTACCATTAACATATTTCAACATCATTCGATCGCGTGTGGCCGGGTTTTTCTGTTCACTATTAGTCCCAAATCATTTTTCTTCTTACTTTTAATTATCATAATTCTCTTTTCAATTTCATCGGTAATCTTTTAATAAAATCCTTCATCATCTTCGTATTCGATTTCGCTCGATTCTTCTTCATCAACTTCATCATATTCGTTAGATATTTCAGACTTTTCTGTCTCTTGTTCTGTAATTTCTTAAATCATAAGCAAAACATCTTTTATTACATCGTCATCGATCGAATCGTTTTGGTAAACTCTACTTTTTCCTCTTCATCATCCAAAATTTTCAAATCGATTGCTTTTGTTTGTACAATGTTGTTGTGGCTGTCGTGGTCTTGTTTCTTTATTTTTTTATTCATTCTATCCCATTTGTAATACTCGACTATAGAGTCAACACTGTAGGTAGAAACTCGTCCTCATCGCCGGGTATATCTAAATCTGTCAATGCAGCTTCCAACATCAACATCTTACCAGTTTCAGCAATTTTTTTTTCAACAGCTGAATTCAAAACTTTTAGTTCGTTTTTTGTTTCTTCTACAATTTCCTTTAAACTCTTATACTCTTCTTTCACTTTTTCAATCTATTCTCTCATCGCCTACAGACTCTTCCACTTTCTTGTTACTAAACCTTTTTTTCCAGGCTATTTATTTTATACAAAGTGCTCCCATCCAGTTCTTCATCATCCAATAGCTCAAATTAGATCTATTTTTGAAATCTAGTCATTTAATCTTAATATTACATATGTATATATACATTTATAGCACTGAAAACGACTGTTTCTTTCATTTTTAACAATTTTATCCATAATCGCGCCATAATGTTTGAAAAAAAGTGGTTAGAAACAATGAACACGATCACAATATAAACGACCAATACAATGCGTTCGATGAAACTGAAGTTTTAAGCATTTACCTAGTGTTACTTATATATGCACAAAAGTCACAACTTTTTAATAAGAAAAAAAATAAATCACAATTTTTTTTTATAAATTCTAGAATTTTCTACATTTACCTAATACTCGAGATCAAAATCCCGATGTTTAAAGGTTTTATGCAGTTTCATCTTTTTTTTTTTTACATTAAGTTATTTCATTGTAAAAATTTTATAATTTTTTATTTGCTTCGAATGCTTTATTCTATATATTCCTGTATTAATCTTGAATATATTGTATTATTATTATACCGTTATAATAATAATTATTAATTATCCGTATAATTATAATTAATTATTGCTGTTATTTAAAACACACTGGGAAAAAAACTACGTTCATAATAATAATGAATAGAGATAATAATAACAATAATAATAATGGTAACACTTGTAATTGCAATAATAATAATAATAATAGGGGGTGCAACTGATGAGAGAGCAATTCTAACGAATAGTGTTTGATATTATTTCGATGCAACTAGAAAAACTTAATGACAATTTCTCATTATTATTATTTATTATTTATATTATTTTTATGTTTTAAAATGAAAACCCGGACTCTAAAAAAAGCTTTAATAATTCAACCTACTTGAAAGTATTCAAACAAACATTCAAGATCAAAGTCTACTCAAATGACGCCTTTACTATTTATGTCAGTGTGCGATATTGATGCGTGAGTTAAGCATATGTCAATGTTTTATGTATATGTGAGTACATATATATATATATTTGTGTTGGTATATTAATACTTTATTATGCAAATTAATAATGTACAACTTGTTGCATTTATAGAGGAGCAATACACTGCACCACCGCTTAGGCTTAATCAGTGTATTGCTCCCCTTTACAATGCTCTATAGTTAACAATAATATATTAACCACTTTTACACTCGCATTTGCGCGGGCTGTGCGTCAGTTTCACTCACAGTCATAGTATACATGTATTCCCTTATAACTTATTATACTAGTTAATAATTAAAATTATAACTTAGGTATACTAGATGCATAAATGTACGAATTATCCATAATAACACATACATACACATATACATATACAGAACTTAAACATTATATGCATAAATTCCACACAAACACCCCCGTACATACATGTACGCGTGCAGAAATACACTCGTTATACATATTACTGTAAACGTTTTATCACGGATTCACAACGCAAAAACTTCAGTGACCATGGAATTTCTTATGCATTACATTAAATGCGAATAATTAGAATTGTCGAGCAGTGTATTTGCTTGTAGGTTAAAATTATTTTTATTGTAAAATCTTAAATGGTCCATAGTGGGGCATACAAATAGTACATGGTTCGCAGTTTCTACTGCGCCGCATTCGCACTTGTCATAATTACTTAACTTAAGAAGAAATAAATAAGACCCAAATTTTCCATGCCCCCTTAATAATTGGGTAGTGTAGAAATCAGGAGTAATTTTAATATCGTGTCTATTTAATATATTGGGGATTATAGGCTGTGGGTGTGTCGGCCAGTATTATCTTGTTCCCATCTTGTTTGCCAAATTTCTAAGTAGTGTCGTTTTATAGCTTTCAGGGTATAGATACATTGAGTTCTGGTTTCACTGTGAGAATTTAGGTTGAATTTTGAGATTATGGCGTTTGTTTCTTCTATTAACTGCTCATTAAGATATGGAAATTGGTATATGTATATATAACTACATATGAATAAGTGTTTACATATTTATATGTTAGTCGAATTATAAACTCTAAATTTGAATACATTATAATACTGTTAATTTAATTTGATTAATGTATAAGTACTTCTACCTAAAACTAATTAATTATTTATCACCGTGTGATTTACTTTGATTTTCCTCGATTAATTTATTATTTTATATTTATGCGAATTTATATCTCGTTGATCTTTTATTACTATCTTTACATAAACGTTCGAGAAAAATGCTTTTACCAATTTGAATAATACTAATTATTATTATTATATTATTGCATTGCGTTTAAGGACAATGTTTTTTTTTTGTTTTTTTTTTTTATTAAAAGTGTTTATGAGAAAGTACTTCTGTTCTTTCTTAGTGATACATATTTTTAATTTAAAATTAAATAAAATAAAAATACTTTTTATACCGTATCACAATATGTATGATAATGAATAATAAATAAATCTTTTATTAAATAAATCTTTTATTAAATAAATTAAAATACAGCCAGTAAACGTCTATTCTTATATTTTTTGTATATGTAAACATTAGCCATCTGGAATCGTAATTACCTATTAACGAGATTTGTTACGTATACGACAATTATCGAATTACGCGATACGTTAAGAATGAATTAATTTCAGAATTTCATTCATATTATTGCATTTCGCATGCACCTAATCTGAATGAGCTTCTAGCGTTCGATATCGAACACTAAACAGGACAAGCGTAAGTAAATACCGCATAGTGTTTTAATAAGTTTATTGTATGTCTTAAGGAATGATTTTATATTAAAGACGGAATATATGGAACTAAGTGAATTCAAAATTAAAACTGAGGTTGTAAGTCCTACAGTTCAAATCCAGCCGCTCCTAACTTGGAGAACAGACGCTGACCCGAAAGCCGCTCCTAACATGGAGCTGGATTTGAGATTTAGGCTTATAGCGGCCATACTTTGACACGATGTCTTTACCGGACTAAGAAGAGATTTCCAAAGTCTCTCCCACTGCATCCTGATACATCGACTAACCTCCATATTATCTGGAGGCCGCTCCACTATCCACCACCTGTGGACGCGCTCCCTGAGCTCGGCGTCCCTCGGTTACATATATCTGTGTACTTCGAGGGGAGTATTATTCTTACTATTATTTATTATTATTATGATTATTATTCCGGAACTAATATGATTTCGTTTGACGCAGAAGAAACCGTTAAAAAATTGGTCTTCTTTTCATGAATTTATATATGGCTGACTATTAAGAATAATGAAGCGAATATAATGAAGCGAAAGAATACTTTTACACGTTTGAAGATATTAATCTACGCCTACGGCTGAAACACACGTACAATTTACGGTCCGATGAAATTCGGCTCATTTAGTTGTCTGCTTTTTGCACCTTTCCCGCTGTTCACATTGTCTTAGACCGCTGCTGCCTGCCGGTGAAAATATTCCTCATTTTTCGTCGTAATTGAGCTTTTGACGGGTCGTTGTTCGAACGTTTCCGCTCTTCGTTGTAGTTGCTGGAATATCCGTTCATTTTAGGCAACGTTGAATTCACGCCAGACGGATAAAAACGAATGCTGCTCGTTATAATTTTCGTTAGTTGCTAATTATCGTTGCGATTTTTTTCTTACGTTTTTTTTTTTCTATTTACGTCCTATTTATCGAACGGCCGATCGGAGCGGAATAAAGAGAAAATAAGACGGACTGACTAAAACGGAGAACGTATCTAAATTCTAGAATGCGTTTTATCGTCGGCGTATTGTTCGTTAAACTTTCGGTATGAAGTTAAAGTTTAACTCGAACTCAATAATGAAATATACGCGATGAAGGAGTCGAAAGAAATTTTATCGTGATATCAAGATTAGTTTGCAGGATCGAGGTTCTGAATCATCCTTATAAATAGACGTTACGTATAATACGAAATCATCAAGAGAGGTAAGAGTTTTGGACGGTCGATTACCCGTTCCGTATAATGTGTAAACTATTATGATCCAACGTATACTTGAATATAACGGAGGATGTACGCGTAGCGTGAGATATCAGTTGAAACTGTTTCTAAATAGACTTAACTAGTAATCAACTTTCTAGACCGATAGAGACTGAAATAGAGAGTATAAGAGCCGCGATATATTTGACGTGTATCTGAATATACTAGAGGTCGTACATGTAACGCGAGAAATCAGTCTAAGCTGTTTTTAAACAGACTTATGTAGTAATCAACTTTCTAGAGAGACTGGGGCAGTCTAAGTATATTTTACGTGTACCTGAATATATCGCGAGGTCATACATGTAACTCGAGAAATCAGTTGAAGCTGGTTTTAAAGTAACTACTAAGTAGCGATAAATTTTTTATAGAGAGAGTATAATAGTCGAATTACAGTTTAAATCGGTTAGCGCATGTTGATCTATTGTAACAGTTTCGTTAGGAAATAGTTCATAGAACCTCCAGTGGATAGCCTCTTCACTCGTGTGTCAAACATTATTGCTGATTTGTTATCGAATTGCTTTGTAATATTCCAAATATATACGAACTGAAGGCAAATAAAGCGGTAGAAGTTGATCAAATTCCTGGAGAACTGATTAAATTATTAGGTGACAAAGATAAAAACACAATATTTAGGCTAATGAAATATATACGGAAGGCACTATAAAGATTTTGAGCAAGGATTGCTAGTGGCCTATACCAGGCGTAATATGCAGAAATGCAAAGATCATAGAACACCGAACTTACTATTCCTCGTTCACAAAATCTATAGAATTAAAAATTCTAAATAATCTCAAAAATTATCTGTTCGGCTTCAGAAGAAACAAAGACATTAGCGAAATTATCGAAAAATCAATGGAAATAGGAAAAGCGGTTTATATCACATTTGTAGACATAGGGAAATCGATCATGTAGTTTGGAATATATTATTCAAATTTCAAATTATTAAAGAAACAAGTAGACTTCATCAGCCGATTACTGTTCCAGCTGTATAGAAATCAATCAATACTTATAGGCGAACAAAAAGCAAAGATAGCTAAGGGTGTACGTCAAGGTTATAATCTTTCGCCACTACTGTTCAATGGCTATATTGAAGAAGCAATGGAAGATTATTTGGAAAAAACAATAGTGGATTAAATATAGGTGTGGTAGAATATATATTACGATAAGGTTTGTTGATGATATAGTAATAATATCCCTAAATGCTCTAGGTCTACGAGAAAGGTGTAGATTGAGCATAAATATCAAAAAGGCCAAAGTAATGGTATGCACAACAAAACGGTAAACAAAGTACAAACATTCTATTGAATAACCAGCGCATAATCCAAGTAACGGAGTTTACATATTTCGGAAGTATAATATGATCCGATGGTAACAACAACAAGGATATAAGGAGAAGAATAGCGCTTACGAAAAATGCTTTTTTGAAAAAACCCTTTTTTTTTTGTATCAAAAAACCTATAAATTAATATCAGAAAGCGGTTTATAAAGAGTTTTATCTGGAGTGTGGCGCTATACGGAGCAGAAACATGGACGATTTTAAAATCAGAAAATGATAAACTCCTGCGACTAATGTTAAAGATACCGTGGACGAGCAAAACTACCAATGAAAAAGTTTTACGAGAGATAAACGGGAAACGAGATATCCGAAACACGATAAATATGAAAAGTAATGGAATGATCGGACACCTGATTAGATATTCCGAAGGAATGATGAGCAGGAGACGAACTAAAAGTAGGCCCAGAATAAGATACATGGATTAAATAAAAACGAAGAAAGTTATGTCACTGTAAAAGCACGTGCTTGCTCTCGACAACAGTTCTAACATGACCACACTAACCCACTAACCATAAGGTTGAGGAGAGAAAGAAGAATATATATATATATATATATATATATAATGTAGGCGCCGGTAACATATTACCGAGGGTGGGATTTGATTAAAACGAATGTTTTTTTCGATAGAGTGTATATATATATATATATATATATATATATATATATATATATATATATATTTCATCGCTAGTAGGTAAGTTTAAATATAGATAATGTGAACGCTGATGTGTGTAGATTAAGGTTGGATGTACATATGCTGAAACTTCCATTGAAAATACGAGAAACATGCATGAAATCGCTTAATCTGAAAAGACATCTATACAATGTTATATTTACTTAACTGTATTATAAGATATAGAAGTAGATATTCTGAGTAAAAAACGACGGAATAGACTTGGAAAAACGGAACACAGGGGAAAAAATATCGATAAAAGCGGATTATAGACGACTACTAAAGAAAATAATGAAATATATGATAGGTTTAGTATTTGGAAAGAGATAACACATACTTCGGTTTATTTTATCAAAGGGAAGATTTTCTCCATGAAGAAGAGGGTGAAGTGGAAAGAAATCCGAATGGATCGATAATATGAAAACAGTACAAAAAAACCCAAAACGGTATTCCAACACACATCGGTTCTTTCGTTCACGAAGTCACCATCCGAAATGAGGATAAACGAATGATTAATTGTGACTGAATTTAAATAAGAAAATTAATTGTACGAATCGTCGATAAAGACATATATGTACATTCTCTTCTTATGCCCTACTCTACGAACGCGATCATGTGTGACAATCAAAACTTCTTTTCTCTTGCTTGAGTTTTTGTATATGTGTTCGTCCATTCCTCGATGATATCTAACCAGCATGTTTTTCGTTTTCCTCGACTACCTATCTACTTGTCCTTGGGTAATTAGTTGCAGTAGTTTATATTAACCTTCTAACATGCGTTAATAAATTAAAAAAGTTGGTGTGAAAAAATTAAAATGCTTACAAAGATTAATTTTCGTAAACGTTATATCAGGGTATAGAACTGTTTTTTATAGTACATGTAATAGCAGGGATAACTCCGGTAGATCTATATTTGAAACAAATAAATGTGATTAAAAAACTAGAAAATTGAGAACAGAATTAATGGACTGAACAACAAATTATCGAAAATTATAATAACTGAAATTAAAAAAGAAACAATCCAGATCTGACAAAAAAAAATATAAAGAAGATACTACCGGCAGACCTACAGAGGCTCTATGATATTGAAGCCAGATTAAAGACTAAAAACTATAGTACTCACTTTTTCCTAACACAGTATTTTACACGGAAATTTTTCTAGTTATTTAAAAAGGGTCAGTATTAACGACAGCCTCTGCAGAGTATGTAAAGAAGCAGAATATTCGCCTGATCACACCTTCAAAATATACAAAAATTTTAATAACATCAGAAAGAAATATAACATCAACGGAGATTTTTTTAAAAAGATCTTGTATGAAACAAGAATAACTCCAAAAGCTCACTAAAGTTGTCACCGAAATACTCAAGAAAACAAGAAATATATCATATCATAACAGACCATTAGGATTTTTTTTTTGTTAGCTCAACTCTGAATGAAATTGCAAAGCTTAGAGTGAGCCGATAGATTTACATATTTTGTTTTATTAAGTTATCTAATCTGTATTTTTACTTAACTATTAAAATAATTTGTAATAGTTCATATATGTTAAATAAAATAAAAAAAAAATTGCTAGGAATCTAATTTCATGTAATTTGTCGGATCGAATTTTCTTTTTGGATAATACTCAAGATACATATAGTGTTTTCTCATACAATTAAGATTTACGATATATACATGCTTTTGATACAATTAACGGAAATATATTTTTTAAATTAATGAAAATTATTGTTTCAGAAAAAAAACCTTCTCTTAGTTTTGGCCGTCTCTATGACTTTTCGATTTGATGTCTTGTTTAACGACGCTGTTTCCAACATCCTTCTATGTAGACACATCTATACAGATTCCAATCGATTTATTTGCCTTTTGTTTAATGTTTGCTGTCTCAAGTTCATATAATAAGATTGGATATATGTAGCCTGCATAATGTTTTCACATATAGGAGACTTCGCATACTGGTAAAGGAGCTCCGGGCATTTTTATTTCTGTATCTAAGTCTAGGTTCTGCGTAATGTAACAGTATTTGAATTTCTGAACTCTTTCAATCTTCCTGTTATTCAATGGAGACTTTGTTTAGGTTTATTCTCTTTGCTCATTATCATCCATTCTGTTTTTTTTTTTTTTTTACATTTATCTTTAAATTATATGATTTACCGACTGTGTTCAGTTTATTAAGAAAGTGTTGAAGGTCTTTTTCATTATTTGTAAGAATCGCCACATTATCTGTATCGCGAAGACTATTAATAATCCTCCGATTTATCTGCACTCCCATTGGTATATCACCGTTAACTAATTTTAACATATGTTCGGCATACAGGTTAAATAATAGAGGTGATATACATATATATATATATATATATATCGATAAAAATCAATTAAATGGAAATAGATATTAGTTACTGGTTACATACATTCAGATGTACATACACACACACTATATATATATATATATATATATATATATATATATATATATATATATATATATATATATATTGAACACACGAAATAATACATTTAGGTGTTATATTTAGTCTTGATGACATTTGAAAGGTGCTTGGTTTGTTTTACAGTTATCCGACTGCTTTATTATTTTTCATTGTGCTATCGGTTGCACCGAGTTTCTGATATTGTAAAGCTTTGATCCATCTTCGTGTTTCTGTTCAGGCTTAACTTTCTTAATTCGAATTCTTTTATTTACCTTGCTATTTGATATTAATCGGTATGCTTAATTTGCAATAACTTTAGTTGGTTCTTTATTTATAAATGGTCCCCACAGCGCACTTTCTTTACTATTGTCCATGCTGGCTTGCTGTTGGTCTGTATTCGTCGGTTTTTGCAGATGTTACTAATATTCGCTGTAAATTTTTTCTTCGTAAACCATTGTCTTCATTGAAAATAGATAAATTTTATAATTCTTTTTAAATTAACTGTATAATTTTAACGTGCTTGTTGTCCAGTCCTGAGTTGTACCTAGTTTGTCATGCTCTCGGTATATATTGTCTCGATGTTTAAGATTTCAACCAAACTTTCATCTATGTTCTTTATTTTATTGTCCTGGTCTTTGACAAAATAATTATACATTGGAAATTTAAACGACTTGGGAATGGTGTTTTTACAAGTCTAATTGTTGTTTCAGATTGTATGAGTATTGGACGGTGTTGCGAGTTCGGAACATATCTGACGAAATTATTGGTAGCTAGTGGTTTTAGATGTCTGCTTATGAAGACAAGATCTGGATTGTAACCACGTTTCCATCGAGCGCTCTTAAACGATGGTGGTAATTTTGGGTCATTTATAAGTTCTAGATTCTTGGATTCAGTCCTGTGTTCTACTAGATCACTGTTGATATTTGACTAACTGTATGTTTCCGGATGGCTATTATAATCATCAATCACAATATTGTTTCTGTCGTTGCCATAGGTTGAAGCTATGAGTTGGTGAAAGATGACATTGTGTGGGTTATATGTGGAAGTGACGGTAATTTGTTAGTTGTATTGTTATTTCTTCTATCTTGAAACTTTTAGTGGACAGGAGGTTAGTTCCTGGTTTAATAAAAATAGTGGCGGCATATTTATCGTGTGGTATTCCTGTTGTTATCTGCATAACATAAATTATTAATCGGTTGTGTCTTATTTCTCTGTATGTGTTTGCTATATGCATAACACATCGCGGCTAATTGAGCGAAGCTTCGATAGGATCGTTTCATTAATACGTACGAGGACTTTAATATTGATATAAACCATCGTTATAGGTGGCCCTGATAAGGGTCGTTTCAGAATGCAGAGTTACGTTTATAATCTATGGTTCCTTTCTCCTATGTAAGAATTAGCCGGAGAGATTTGTAGTAAACAAAAATTATCCATACCGGAGGAACCATGTGGAGGTTTCTTACATGTGTTCAGTAGTATGCTGAGACAATTAGAATAAGATGGAAGTTGTTATGCAACATGAAACCTACACTGTCATTAATTAATCTCATAGAATTTGCTAGAGTTGGGCCAAACTTAAATGGACAAAGCAAGCTTAGAAGCATTTACGGATTGAATTTTCCCCAACCATCACGACATCAAGGATGTTCAGCACTATTTAGTTTAAAATTCGGTCTTTAGAGTAGTTCAATTATGCTTAATATGTGTTAAATGAATATATTCTCCACACGAAGTTGTCCTTCTTGCAGACAACAATCAAAGAAATTAATTTAAGGGAAGTAATGCGTGCAATCAAATCTTGAGAAGCAGCTCTTGGATGCGGTGGTCTACATATCGCTATGTTGTAATATGATTTTTAATAATGAATTTCTATTCGAGAAATGGGTATTATCATACAAATATACTGAAAACCAGCCGCTGAAAATTATCCTCTTATTTCACTTACATCGATTCAAAGGTATTTGAAACCAAAAACCTTCTTCATCCTTCTCAATGTGGTTTTTCTGGAAACTTGACAATGTTTTTAATAATTTTCTGACCTATTTGAATTCCTTTGTACAATTTAAAAAAAAAATGTATCCACTGGTGAATGTGTGCTTCAAGAATGCACAGACCGACTGATTACACGATTGCTGTATTCGCAATATGAAGTATACAGCAATCTTCTGGGTATGTATCTTCTAAATTAATCACCAGATACATCTGCGTGCTTTTAGACGAAAAAGAAATCTATTTGAAAACCTTACAAATGATATTTAAGAAAAAGTTGTACTCAGAAAATGAACCTTCTCAAGAAATTACCCTGTTACAATTCTACCATTATTTGATCAGATATAAAACCTAATATTTTTATTCTACACCGAACCACATTTTCTCAATTTTTTCAACGTCGCTAAAATTCAGATCTCCGCTTGGAGACTGGAACAATTTTTCTACGTTGGTCAGAAGTTTGAATTATTAGAATTGGCCCGAGATATTCGCTGCTGGTTTCTCCTGTCCAATTTTATAGTACAGCTTAATGCTTCCCGGTTTTCACCATCACCTCCGGTCCCATCAGTGATTCTCATATTATCCGAGGTATATTATTTTGTCGGGCATAAACGTTTCATACATCCCGTTACTTAGGTACCCGAATGCTTAAATTCTACCGCGGGATGACAACCCAGTTAAAATAGACTTTTCAATGCTCGTCTGCTCTTATCTAGAATAAGTAGAGTAAAATATTCAGTCACAAACTTCGGTTCATCTCTTTTTTAGACTGACGTCACTAAATCCGATAAATCATCTGCTTGTTTAGTTGTCCGGGATACCAGCGGGCAAATAAATTATCGATTATTATTGAGATAAGATCGGCAACTTTCTTTACTGCGGATTCTTGTTATTCGAGCAAATAAGCTGGCAGACACAGCTGCAACGGAAGTTGCTCTGATTATGCTATTGCCAAATGTTTCTGTTTCTGAAATATATCTCAAGGTGCATATAAAACATAATCTAAATGGAGACAGCTTACATCACAAATAAATAAGTTTCGATCGATCAAGGCCTCAGTGCCTGTGTGAAATATATCACTTACAAGTTGAACAAAAAAAAAACAGACTCCAATTGTTCGTATACTCTTAAATGGAACTGAAGTCTCTTAATGTGTCACCTGTGGCGTTATCCTTTTCATCGCAGAATATCCTTCATACTCTTTGGAAAAGCAATTTCTCAACCTACCTTTATCTCTCCTTTTCATTTTTAAAAACTACTTATCTTTACTGTCCAGTTTAATTCTTTTGCTTCATAAATCCCTTCTCTACTCGTTAATCTAACCCTCTTTCTCTTTCCTCGATTCTAACCGTAGTAGTTATGAGGAAATTTAAAGAATTAAAATTAGCAATCGAAGATCGTTATAAATTAATTTAATCGTCCCAATTTTTTTCTATTTTTTGGTAAAAAAAAATTAAAAAAAAAAACAGTCATTCGCAAGGTAAATTACATTATAGCCGAAGTAATATTTTACTCCAACTTTGTCGATACATTCTTCTTTTCACTTAAAATAAAACAAGAAAAACCCCATCACACGCCGAATGTTAGTTGAGGTAGAGGGTGTAATTATTCTGTGTTATTTCGGCAACAGCGAGCGCTATCAATAAATGTTGAGCGTAGGAAATTTTCATAATTTTAGTTTCAGCGAGACAGAGCAACGTGTTGTATTTTAAGAGATATAAAACTTTTTGCACGGTCCCGATATTAAGTAAGCGACGTGTAAAATGTAAGAATAAATATTCTTAGTTATCTTGTAATTTTATTTTTGAGACCAATTTTCAGGATATATCTTCGAAAACGGTATGCACAAACAAACATGATTGACTTAGAATATTTTAAAGCACAGGCAATTTAAATTTACATTTATTAGCTAAATTATAGTGTTTTTTCTTTTTTTTATCAAAGTGCTCGTTAGTTAATTAATATTTATTTCTTCTTATTTTTTCGCCAGTTATGGAAAGAAGATCAATATCTATTATAGGCGATTTAAAGTCGGAAGCGGAGTTGGGAAATGTGCCGACCGATTCAAAAAGGGCTGCCACAGTTATTCCAGAATGCGAAATGGATGCTTTGCTGCTCGGTAATATTGGGGTAAGTCCGAATTTAATTATTTTCTAGATGAAACTTTAAGTGATAAAGTTTCTATAAAATACGATGTAAACACATTTAACTCGGGATGGGGGGGTTAAATAACGTCATCACGCGTTTGTGATATTTTATAACAATTTAACTTCTGTAACGTTTTAAAAATACGTAATTTATTTTAATATTCGTATTTAATTTACGCTTTAACGAAATTACAGTTATAATATTGAATACGGAAGAAACGAAAAAATATTTATTTTCCTACAGTATAACAAAAAATGACCGTTATTAATATTTAAAAAAAAAAAAAATTGGAGCTGTAACATAAAAATGAGTGTACTCGCAATGTAAATTCCCGGCCATCATTTTTACTAGTTTTCATTTTCGTTATATTTTTCTCGTAACATAAACGTAATGTTCTAATCGGGAGAAATTAAAAATAAAGACCTACTCCAAAGTGTGTAAGAGGAGACGAGATTAATGTCAGTAATCAAAAAAATCGGAGAAACAGTATGATTGGCTACTTATTAAGACATTATTCCCGGATAACAAACTTAATTTAAAGGAAAACTAAACGGAAAACAGCCGAAGGGAGGATTAAGAGTAAAATTTATCCAAAGCGTACTAGAGAAAAGAATGCTGAAATAAAAAAATTGGCCTACGATAGAATGTTACTAGATGACGGCCATGTTTCCCACCAATCTAATTGTTGAAGAGTTTTTCCCCCCTTTTGTTTGCAGATTTGTGACTAGCCTGTGGTGGCTATTTAACAAATGCCATCTACGGGTCAATCGTCTGCGTTGAGATTACTCCCATCGGAGTATTCCTCCTATTTGTTTACCGCATTAAATCCGTTGTCTTTATTCTCTTTAATCCTCTAGTGCCATTCTCTGTACGCAGTAGTTGGGCCGCTAGTTGATGGGAGGTGAATACTTAGCCGCTGCGGGTGTTTTTCAGCAATCTTTCTGATTCCTGTACGGGACGTATGCCCAGATCTGTATGTATAGCGTAGTTCTTCATGTACCACGGCGCTCGATATATCTGTCGTAATATTTTATTCTGTAGTCTGTGTATTTTACTGATTTAAGTTGAGCACCGTATGTGTCCATATTGGTTTCAACATAGTTTTGTATAAAACAACACGGTTGTTCAGAGTGACTTATGATTTCGGTCCTAGGAGCCAGTGCATTTTTTTCAGCCTTAGATTTATCTCTCTTTTCTTCTCGTCTATATGTATTTTCCATGTTAAACGACTATCCACATATACTCGCAGGTATTTGATCATATATAACTTTATCTTCTGGCGTAAGTTTGTAATTGTGCCGAGATCTATTACTAAATATAATGCGGGCTGATTTTTCTGCATTTATTTCTATTGGCCAGCGTTTAGTCCAGTCACTGATTGTATTTATGTAGTTTTGCAAATTGTTTACAGCTGTTTTCGGATCGTTGTCTGCTGCAGCATCGTTGTATCATCCGCAAACGTTGCAACTTCTACTTTGCTGTCAAAGAGATAAAGAAGAAGATAATTTATGTTGTAGTATTCATACCTTTTTTTTTTTTCCAATAAAAAAATATCTTTCTTTTAACTACTTTCTCTTTATGCCACTGATCCGGGCTACATTCAATAATATTACCACTGAGAATTTTCTTGCGCACACCGTTATTTATACAGATGGGTCGGCTCAGGGAACGGGAGCAGCAGGTTTCATTCCATCTCTTAATATTAGCGGGGCGTACAAATTATCTGACCTTTGTTCCGCACTTACCGCTCAGTATTTCTATCTGTATCATTCTTAATTGATATGAAGCTTCCAGGTAATTATCCCATTATCACCGACTTACAAAGCATTTACACTCGATATCGTAAATTTTATTAAGAAATTCTGGGAACAGACATATGTGATACACAGCAGGTCGCCTCTTACTAGGTACTATCGATTGCAACCGTCTCTTCCTAGATTTCCACGGTTCTACTTTATGAGAAATATTAAGTGGCGAGGAATTGTATTTATCAGCAGATTGTGGTTCGGGCATTACTTGTTTTGTTCCTTATGCAGCTTAAACTCATTACTACCCTCTACATGCTGCACGTGCAATTTGCAATCCTGATCACGTGTTCTTCGAATGCTCTTCTTTAATAACGTTACGCTTTGAACGATATGTTAAATTACTACGTTCAGCATGTCCTTCGTATAATGTATCGTACCTTCTTTATCTGGATAATTTACATCTATTTCCAGACATAGCGATTGCCCGAGTTCATTAGAAATATGAGTTAGTAAGTACCACGTTGGATAGGCTGTAAGATTAAAAAAAATAATAATATGTATATATGTATAGAACTCTTTTAATAAGATATTATGTATACGAGAATTGTTCGTTTTATAACGTAAGATATATTCTTGAGAAGGAGATATCGAATTGCAACATAGAAAAGGCGTAAAAGTCATAAATATTTTGCTAAATTTCTAATCCGGTTTTTGATTTAAAACTTTAAATAGAAAGTGTAAACAAAAGGAAAAAAGTATATTTTCTCTTATAACGAAGATAAATCGCAAGTAAGGCGGAATAAAATACCAATACCCCCCTTTTTACGCAAAAATCGAGCTGAGATATTCGTACGAGGATGTATTAAACGTGAAATCCGTTTTATCGAGAAAATTGTTAGCGATCCGTCATGCGTCGGGCCGGAGATTGCGAAAAGAACGAAATATATTCCGTGCACGACTGGAATCCCAAAAAAACAAAAAATATTCGTATAAATGTAACTTTTAGGAATTTCGCACCCGTCCTGCTCGACTTGACAGACGGTCTCGGTCTTAAATTGCTGAATAGTTCCAGTTCGAACGGTTCTTTCCTCTTGTCGTACACGCAAGAGGACGTGTTTGATTAATGGCGATTACGGATTACCCTCTATTGATCTTGTGCGTGTGTGTCTTGACTTTCATATATCGTCGTTTCCTTACTCTCGCACATTCTATCACTTTCTAATACCTATTCGAAAATTCTCGTTCACCTGCTATTAATATCGCTTTTTCTCGCTTCTTCTGTTTCAAATTCGTCGCGTTTTCATTAATTTCGATTTTTTTAATAGGATTGTTCGTTACATCTCATAAAAACGCATTCAATCGTACATCGATACGATATAATACGATAGACGACAAAAGTTTTAAAGGAGATTACTACAATTTGTTTTTTCTATCCCGTTTATAGTCGAAAACACTTTTTTAATTTACTCAATTAAAGTGTAACACGTACTTTATTAATTATAATTCATTTCGTAGAAAAACAAAACTTAAGTAATTGCGAGCTTAACCATCTCCATCGACAGTTTATATTATTCCATCCGGCTGTATAATTATTGCTCCACGTATGACGCGGAACTATATTCGTCTTCAACATTTATTCCGTAAACCCTAGTGATACAAAAACATTAATTGTAACGGACTCTCCCGTCGCTGTATCAACCACACAAAGTTAAAAATCCTCTTGTTATTCGCATACAATAGCTTTATCAACTACAGGATCAGATCTAGTAATTCTCTTAGCGGCTCCGCACCATAAGGGAATCGTACCGAACGAAGATGTAGATGTGGTAGTTCGTTACATTCTGTATTTCCTAACAACCTATAAGGGTCCGCCATTTTCGGTACTAAACACAGTCCTCAAATACAACTACAACTGGCGATAGAAATGGAATATGCGATTGAACCCGATGTTGAGTTCTGGAAACTACCTAATTACTTGTTCCGTTCCAACTATTTAACACTGAACAGCTCCGCCTTGGCCACATGTCGCTTTCTCATGCTTATCTCCTTGTCTTTTTTTTTGTCTATTCCCAAAACTCTCTCCTATTCACTATATTTTACAACACTATATATCCCTATCGACCTGATATCCGCATACTCTATCTGGTTTTCACTCCAATAGTCCTTCGATTATATCCTCAATTATACAATTCCTTTCCTGCTGCAACCTTATTTACTACATCTAACTGTTAAGTCATCAGCACTGCAATAACCTCGATGGTTACACTCGTCGCTATAAAGAATTAATAAATAGATAAATAAACTATTAAATGGAGGCGTGTCGTGTGACGTCGTAAGTATAATTTCTACTCGTTATTAGTTTCCGCGCGTAGTCTAAATCTCTTATTACGTTAATAATTTTTTTCCGGTAGTTCATTATCGTTTTCTTTTCTTCATCAGAATATGACTAGACAATCGTGTACGTTCGTACGATACAAACTATTGCGTACGGAAATTCGTCGTATGGAATCTGAAACACGAAATTCAGCTATTTACTTTAAAGATTATAACGTAATTCTGATAAAATTTTTCCCCAAAAAAATCGTTTAAATGGTTAGCCAAATATGATTATTATAAAAAAAAATACCGGTGTAAACGTAACGTCCTTGAGAAAATCCCTCGCCTAAATGCTACAGGAGCGAAGCTTAGCCAGGATATCGGATCTTTGTTCTATCTGGAAATATTTACAAATCAATGAACGAAAAACTTCTCGTACGGTAAATTTATATATTCCTTCGAAAACACATACCTCGATAGTATCCTCGGAGTCAGAATAAAAATCGGATCGTCATCCAATCGTGTGCTTGATTTCGATCGTTGTGACACAATTTACGACTTTGAAGAAGGTTTTCACCATACGTCTCAGTCTGGCGCATGATTTCTTGGACTGTATGGATACATCTTCTAAATTTGATCGATAAAGCGTATTGGTGATCGGCTTATCTGTCGCTTAGTACTTTTTCCCGAATGATCGTCTTTTTTGAATAGCTCGAATAATATGTCCGAAAAATGTCGACGTTCTTTTATAAATCATCGGTATTATTCTTCGGGTGTGGTTGGATGTTTAACTGTCGTAGAATTCAAGTATTTCTTCGACGGCTGGTCCAATTCTGAACATTCCTCCGTACGCTGTCATTTCCATCGCCTTCAGTCTTCTTTGGGATGATTTATTTAATGTCCACTATTCGCAGCCATATGGATGTGAAATTGTATCATCGAGCGTAGTGCATTTTCATATTTTTATTAGTTTTGTTTATCGTTGCTTTTGCTAGTCCTATGGCGGTTAATTTCTTCATTGCATCCACCCTTATTACATGTTCCGAGATGTACAACGTGATGTTTGCGTCTTATATCTTGTATTGAAGTTTTGAGGTTACTCTATTTGGCTCTGTCTACAACTGTGATGGAACATTTTTTTCTATTTAACTTCAGATCAGACTACAGAAGTTCCGTCATTTCCACCTCTGCATTAATAGCCGCCCACTGATACACCGCCATCACATTTTTTGGATACTTACCTGATTTTGGATACAACAAAAAAAAAAAAACACGAAAAAATTTGGAAAGTTAGCGAAAAAACTAACAAAATGTTTGCGCTTTCAGCCACTATAATATTTACGCCCACAAATCTTATACGCAATAAATTGCGAAAAAAAATGTTGTAATCGCATCGTGATAAAATAGTTTATTATTTATTTTTGACATTATAACGCTCGCATAAATGTTTCCTTCAGGGAAAGTTTATTTATTGGTAGTTAAAAAAAATGTTGCCGACTAAATAAGGAATGTATCGATAAAAAAAAACTATCGTAAAACCCAACATGCTGCCGGAATTTTATGTTTGAAAATTTGAAAGTTTCAATGATGTAAGAAAAAAAAAAGGAAGCCGACAATCGTTAAGATACAATTTTAGGAAGCCAAATGCTGCGACCTAAATTTTCTAAAAGAAAACTTAAGAACGATTTTCATCAGCTAGTACACGACTACAGGGAATTACGTTTCAACAATCAAGACCTTAGTAGTAGGAACTGGAATTCCCGGTTAAAATTCATCCTCTTTATCATTAAAGGCCTATTATTATTATCGAGTAAAGCGTGAAATTGCCTTTAATATTGCGCTCGTACGCATTTCAGCGAGTGAATCTACCTTTATCTTTAGACGGTAAATGATCTCTCATTTAACGTTCAGAATCAAAAACGAAAAAAGAAATAGCTGAAAAACCAACAAAAAGATAAAGCTGAAACGGTACCGGACGAAATTGAGGTGTATATATCTTTTTTCTGAAATTTCAAAGAAAGATATATCATACAAAACATATACACACATACAAACAAATATATATATATATATATATCTTACAACATTAAAGTACAGAGATTACCTTACTGATGTGAAGCAAAAGTAAATGTCATTGACGTTTTTTCTTTTCGAGTTATCGCCATCGTGGAGATGTTTTCAATGTGTAAATATATACACGATCACAATATTCACACACACACACACATATATATATATATATAAAATAAAATATAATATATAATATATAATAATGTTATTTCACTCCGTCATTGACGTCAAGTTGCAACGAATTGCGATTATTTTGATATTTTAATTTTATATATATATTTATGATTTGTATTCCGTCGTGTGGTGGAGCTAATTTATAAATAAATGGAAATATAATTTACAATGACATTTTGAAAGTTTTAATATAATTTTTAAACGTTTATTATTAATTCTTAAATATTTACGGAAATTTAACAATATTCATCAAAAACTTCCTTTCAGAAAGACAATCTACCGTTATAGGAAACTACACTTCCTCGATGCGTTCACTCATAAGAAGTCGTATCGCAAGACTCCATTTTGAGCCCAACATTGTTTAATATCGCGATAAATGATCTTCCAACTATTATAAAATCTCCGGTAAAATGCTTTCTATTTGCCGATGACTTAATATTTGTCAATTGCAAAAATGTCAAACTCGGAGAGAATACACTTCGAGAAACCGCAAACAATCTTTCTGAATGGCGCATAAAGAACATCCTTCAAATATCTATATAACTACAGCTATAAATTTCTGTCGCATTCGAAAATGCAAACACAAAATATCCATCCCACTACAAAATCAACTCCTAAACACAACTCCGTCAATACGTTACCTCGATTTGCACACTCATCGACAACAAACTATCGTGAAAATTACTAATACAGAAATTAACAGATCTCATCGAAAAATCGACCTATTAATTAGCTCATTCATCATTCGGTGCTAGTCGTGCATCATTATTAAAAATCTATAACGCTACAAATAGATCCAAAATAGATTATGGAGCAGTAATATGTACAGTAACAAATAGAAAAAACACAATCCCTAAATGTAATCCAAAATACATGTCTTCGACTAGCCGTAGGAGCATTTTTAATTATACCAATTGACAGTCTGGGTTCCAGCCCACTGGAAACAACCTGGTAGACAAAGCAGCCGAGGAAGTAGCACTATTCTTACTTGCTCCGAATATACCAGTACCGACTTCACCCGCCACCTACGACTTAGTTTTTATAAACCTATGGAACAACCGATAGATGAATACTCCCATCATCAAAATCAACTGCATCTAATTAAATCAACCATCCGGCTATGACAGATTCATTCTAACTGACGAAGAGACGATATAGTTATCAGCCGACTTTGATTAGAACATACAAATGTTACCCACATTCAATACAAAAAAAAAAACCAACAGCTCCGGTATGTCTATCGTGTAAGATCAACATTATAGTCAACATATATTCCTAGACTGCACTCAACATGCTCATCTCATATCATCGTTGAATCTACCGACATCTCTGTCAAGCTTGCTAACAAATGTCATCTCATACCTTTGCCAGTCAAACACATGAAACAACATATAAAATATCCTCGACGTTATAAATAAATAAATATACCGGTCTAAGTCGCTGTTTATGGCACGTAAATTTAGTATGACTCGTACTCAGTGAATGCGGTATAGAGCTCGGCAGCTGGGAAGAATTGGTTCAGGATCGAGCAACCTGGAAGCGTATAGTAAATGATGGCCTTGGTATCGCCAAGAAGAATATAGAAACAGCGGCCGAAAATAAAAAGCGAAAACATCAGCATGGTGCTGCGGAAAAGTACAGCTCGTCGGAAGACGTTTACATATGCAACGATTGTGGAAAGCGGTGTACCGCCAAAATTGGACTTATCAATCATCTTAGAAAGCATAGATAACGGTGCTCCATACTCTATATGGGCTATTGAATGAATAGTAAATTATTTTTATAAAAGAAATATATGAAGATATCTATAATTATTACTCGCATAATGTTTATATATGTGTAGGATTATTTATTCGAATAGAAAAAGGTTAAGTGAACTGACCACATATATAATATATATCAGTGGCGACTTTTTCCTAAAGGTTGCATAGTTTCACAGCTACCGGAAATATCCAGAACAGCATAAACATTGACGATGTAATAAAATAGTTAAAAGTAATAACTATTTTATACAGATTAAATAAGTAAATTTTAATTATATATTTTTTGTAGAATATATTATAAAAAGTTAAAAATCTTTTACAAGGTGCTTTGAAATTCCTAGTTACAACAGTTGGTGGTTGCACGCTAAGAAGTTATCGGAAAGCTGTATACAGTGTTATATGGAGATTTTGCGCGTACTAATGTTAGTATGTGTCTAGAGTTTACATAGGACTATATTGAAGACTGCTGGTTGCAATCAATCACAGACTTGAAGTACACATACTTGACACGGCGGAGTAGGTTTTTCTCGTTGCGTTGGTTTATAACACACGAGTGTGGTTGAGTGCATATACTACTCGACAACGAGTTTTTCTTCTTCGAATTTTTATCGGCTTTTCATTCTTTTACTGTGTACATTTCCGTATGTGAATTGTTTCATTGCCCCTCTGCAGTATGTTCGTACTATCACTGTTAATATAAGGAAAACTTTTTCCTCGCTGAAGTTGTATTATTTATACGTCAATTGATCATTTTATTTGCAGAGCATTTGTGTACATTGTGCTAAAATAAGAATTATCATACGTAGAGTTTATCAAATTGTTTCGTTTTCGTATTTACCCTTTCAGTGAATCTTTTTCAATTTTTGATGTAAAATTCTGAATTTTTGATGTAAAATTCTGAATTTTTGTATACGAGATAATGAGTTCATCCTAAACAATTTGCACTTTACAGAATTTTGTAATGTATCACCGTTCTCAAATTATATCATGTCCGACATATCGCACAATATCATTGTATGGAGTAAATATGAAGATAAAAGTTTAACAATTTTTTTTAAAAGGATACTTTTCAATCTGTTAAAACAATTTATTATGATGTACATATGTACATACATATTCTCATATATATACACACACATATTTCATAAACACACATATATATATAAATTTATACATAAACTTGCACAACATACAAACGTTTATCGTTTTCTATCTCTACAAATGTATTGGATATATGTATATAAAGAAAAATAAATATGTAAATGAAATGTATATTATATAATTTATAATAACAAACATCACTTTACAAACTACATATGAGGATAAAGAATAAGATACAATATATAATACACTGTAATTTTTATTGTTATAAACTAAATATATAAAAAATTAAGGATAAAACAGGTACACTATATATATATATAAGTGAAAGTTAAAAAATCTTACAAATAAATTAGTAAAAACATTTTTTTATATGTAAAATATGCAATTATTTATGAAACTCATAAAAACAATTCCGTTTCCTCATTAGACACAAATGTACTTTACATTTCATACAAAAAATATGTGTTTTATTTTTTCAGTTCTGCATTTTACATCTTGTCTCACTATCCTTGTCATCCCATTGTGGATAGTGTTGTTCACCATCCAAACGCATTTTTTGTAATCGATTGTACTTCAAAGTACTAGAAGGTCCCGATAATGGTACTTCAGTCATGCTTGGTCTTCCTCGTTTTGTAGGTATATGTGGATATATGAAATCTTCAGCTACACGTTTCCTGAAATTTAGTAAATCCATGGAGCAATATAAGTTATATTTTTTCTCCAAGATACTTCATTTTTTGGTGTGAGTTCAGTATTTTCAATGAACTGATTTAACAAATTTGAACTGTTATTACCAATCACCTCGACCTGCTCTTCGATAATAAAACGATCTATATCTATATTTTCAACATCTGAAATAAAATTGAAAACAAGAATTAATTTCAATATTCACACATAAGGGCAAATATGTACATATTAATTTTATCCTACAGTATAATTGTATTGTATTTTCAGTAAAAACTACAAACAAAAAACGTATATAAGAAATTTATACGTTTACGTTCATCAAAAACGCCTGTTCATCATTATAATCATCATCAGAACCTGATCCAATCACCGATGTATTGTCATCCATTAATATCCTATAAATTTCATCTTCCTCAAGAGCCATTGTATCTAAAATATTATTTATTATTACAACAATTGCAACAATTTTTAAAGAAAATCGTGTTTCGGAAATGAAAGTAAATCGGATTTATTGAAAATTCTAACTTCTTTAGATATGGCAATAGTTTCATATTATTTACTCTATCTAGACTAGTTAAAATTACATTAGTATTTCTTTAAATATTTTTTTTACATGCAAATTGTACATTTCATCTGTATGCTGAGAAATATTTCAATCAAAATGTGATATGTTTTTCTATTTTCACTCCACGAGTTAGATTTGTGCGAAATTTCGGACACGAGTTTTTAAAAAAATCATATTCCGTTCATAATGAAATATGTATAAAAATAATTTATAAGTAAATAATATAGGACTTTTACTTACCAAATAAATAAATTTCTTCTTCAAATGATAATTAAAACACTAAGTAATTTACATTTAAACATGTGCCAAAATGTACTTCCTGAAATTCATCAAAACTGTATACAAACAATGAATTTTTTTTAGCTTTGTATAGTATCTAACACATAATTTATGGTCTATGTGTATTTGTAAAATGTGCGAAATATCGTACAAAATCATTTTATGTTAAAAAAACTCGAACATATTATATTTATTAACATATTAACATTAAAGTTCATGTACGATATTTCGGACAGATTCACTGAAAGGAATTGTATAAACTCTATTCATGCGGAAATAAATTTTTAATATATTTCGGTTTAATATTACAAAATTTTATCTTGGGATTGATAATCTCTATTTTAGTTTTTTTTAATTACGGTTTTAAATGGTTTTTATATTTATATTATACACTTTGTTGACTTTGACACATTATTAATGTTGCCTTGCGATGTTGTGCGAAACAAACAAAAATTTGTCTGTCTATATGTTTTGGAGGGCAAGGTGTAATTGCAACCGCTAGATTTTTGAACTACGAGCCGCCATTGATATGTATATATATATATATATATATATATATATATATATATATATATATATATATATATATATATATATATATATAATCTATGTTATATAGATAATAGATAGATAGAAATTTCTTCATAGTAACGCAGAACTTTTAAGTATGTGAATGCTGAGTCAAATTACTCCCCACACCTTTGAGGAGTGCCTAGTATGCTGACTTACTGGTAAATTTTAGATTACCCGAGGAATTTAAACTATGTAATTTATTGTTGTTTTGACTCAGTTTCTTGCGTTAAGTGCTTATTATTCTAACAAATTATTTTACATCTGCCGCTGTATTATTCGTATCGCATTATTAGTTATTTGTGTACATAATTATATCGCGATCCTAAACGATCGGATAAAGAAGAGTACCCTGCCTATAATGTCGAATAAATCTTTTTCCGGTTTTTAGACTCAATGCGCTATTTATTGGAAAATTCTTCATTTCGCATAAGATTGTCTTGTTGTAGTTCTTCTTCTTATCGTATGGCATGATGCAGGAAGACTCTATAATATAATATTTAAGTTTTGTAGCCAAGATAATGCTGCCGTTGACACTTTACGGATCTCATGAAGTGTCCCGTCAAAAGCTCTGCCTGGACAACTGCGAACAATGTGATCGATGTTGGTAGCCGCAATCACAGGCAGCGTCATTTTTTATGTTCCACCGCGTTAGCAGATCGTTGCAACGTCCTTCTCCAGTACGAATTCGATTCAGTTGTACCCATTCTTTGCGGATTAAGTACCGCAGCGGTTGGACCTGTAACAAGCGCGTGTTTATCCGGGTTCAATTTGTTCCATTGTTGACGCCATGTCTTTTTACCGTCAACGTTCTCTGCAATAAGCTTATCGACTGTTATACACGCTGGTTTCCTTAACACTTCAGATGCTTTGATTTTACCATGTATCCCTTTATTGGGAGACTCTGATTTGCTTCATATTTTGACCATTTTCGTAAGGCTGCAGCTTTCTTGTGATATATATTTGTATGAAGTTGTAATCGTTAGATGAAAAATTGATTCATTCTACTTATACTGTTCTCTTTGGTTTCAGCATAATTTTACTTTTCGATTTCATAAATTGAGATAATTTGTATTATAATCTGCTTTGGTTAAAAAAAAAAGACGAACATAAACCCCAATTAAAATATAATACGGGCACGTAATGACACTATCGTAAAGAATGATATTATATATTTTATATTATATATATATATATATATAAGTATGTGTACAAGTATATATACATATACGTACACACACACACACACACACACATATATATATATATATAATTTGACAACCCCAGTTAAAATATAATATGGGTACGTAATGGCGCTAACGTAAAGAATTATGTTACACACACACATATATATATATATATATATATATATATATATATATATATATATATATATATATATATATATATATATATAATTTGACGTCAATTCGCATTATCGTTCCTGATTGTGACATGTGTATTGATTTCAAAGAAATTTTTCCTCTAACGGATGGTCCATTTTTTATTTCTCAATCAATTTCTATTTTCCATTTTTCTTTTTATATCAAACGGTCGAAATAACATCGTTTCGTGAAATAAATATCTTTTGTTTCTCTCTCTCGAAAATGTGGGATTGAATAATGTGCCGATAAGTATTTGGTTTGTACTACACTGATATGATTAACGTTAACTGCTGTCTAGGCAATCGATTGACATTACTGCAATTTGACGAATATAGATAAATTTTCACGCGTGTATCGTCATAGTACTTTTAGAAGCAAACTACGAGTTTAGATTATAATTATTTTTATCGTTTATTTTTTAACTGTAATTTAAAATGCGAATGGGCTGGTTACAAAGCTAGAAAGTAGATGGACAAAATGGGTTTATAATTGCCAGTTGACAGAAAAGGAACATTGTCAATTGGCGTTATGATATAATCAGGTTCGGTTAATTGGATACTTGTAGCCCAGGATCCTAATATTTGGAAGCAATTGGGGAAAACCTACATCCAGCAGCGGACCGCGATAAGGGCAATTTCTTATTTTAATCATTGAAAGTAGTCTCCACGATAACGTACGAATTAAAACTTCTATTTGATCTTGTAGCCGGAAATCTAACATTATATTGGCCTCTAAACGGGAAAGCCAGTCTAAACTCCCGCCGCCGCGCAGATGATGTACATCTTCAACCGTAATCCCATTTTCCGAGTATACTTCGCATTCTTCGACGATGTGTTTCATTGTTTGCATGGGATGTCCGCAACAGCAACCACCCGAGTCAGACTCCACTTCTGCCGGAGGTGACCGCATCTACCATGACAAGTTCGGATTCTGTTCAAGATTCGTCACTCCTTTCGTCGAAGTTCCATTCCTAGAGGTTGCCCATTTATGAACGAATTACACACCGAATTCCATTCCTTGGTCCATTGTTCTTTCCAATCGAATGGAAATCGTGCTTAATCCAAAGTTGTCCACGGGGATTTCCTAGATTTTAATCTAACTTTAGGAGCTTCTTTTATAAATTTTGTAATTAGTAAATTTTCATTTTCTTCGAATTTTGCTGAGTTCTTTTTCAACGAGTCGGTTCTTCGAATATGAGGCGGTTGAATGTTCGTAAGAACGCGAAGCCGTGCAGTCGGTCTAGATATTTCGGATTCTTCGTGTTATTAAGTTGCGTTCCATCCATTGTCAGATTTAGTTGTGTATTTACTAGCCTATTATTAAGGTGGAATAGGGCAACTTCAGTTTTGTTCGGATTTAGTCGTAAATTACATTTTCCATATATGCACTTATTATGTTTAATTCCGTCTGTAACTTCCTCCTTTGACATTCGTCAACATTGTCATCTTGCACAGCAATTGCAATATCATCAGCGTATTGAAATACGGTACTATTCAGTATGTTTGGAAAATCTTGAAGATATACATTAAAAAGCAGTGGTGCCAAAATGTAACCTTGAGGTAAACCATTGTTTATTCTTCGCCATCTGCTACTTTTATCCCCGAGGAAGACGCGAAAGAAATGATCAGCCAACATTCTGTTTAGTAAATTTATAATTTTGGAACAAGGTATTAACAACTTAATCAACAAAATACGCCTCAAAACTGTATCATATGGTAAGGTCTAGGAAAACAACCGCTGTTTTTAGGTTTTTCTGGGAACTATTTTCGATAAATTGTGTTAATGCAGCTACTTGTTCAAGATCTGTCAGTACGAAAACCAGCTTGCTCGACGGGTAGGTAATTTTCGATTTCTGTAGATATTCTGTTGTATATAATTCGTTCAAAAATTTTATACGGCATAGATAGTAGAGATATCGGTCGATATTCCGCCGGTTCGTTCAAATTTTATAGCAATTACCTTTGCTTTTTTGAAATCCCTGGGCAATTGGCCGCCATCTAATATTTCATTATAAATAGTGATAATGAATCTTTTTGCTGTTTCTCCCAAATTCTTCATAAATTCTGGGTAAATTCCGTCTAGGCCAGCGGCCTTACCACTCTTGGTGAATTTTAACGCCGATTCTAACTCATTAATTTCAATATTTTTTGAAATTGGCCTACTGATGGTCGACTATTGTTGCATTAGAAACTGTTTTTAGATCGTGTATATATATATATGTGTGTAAAAAATAGCGGCATAATTATCGCTGTTAACCTTTTTTCATATGCATTTACTTTTAATTATTTTTTTTTTCAAAAACATAACAATTCAATTCAATTCAATAAAGTATATTTATGTTTTTATACATCAGCAAATAATAAGTAAATAAAAAATTCGCATACCGAGCAGCGTTAACGCTCTTACTACGCGTCTTAGGAAATAGTGTACAAAGAAATCTTAAAATTTATTTTATAATCATATATTTTATAATATAATACATGAACATCTATACATTTTCTTATTTATTATTACATGCTTCGTCAAGCAAAATTGCTTGTCGACGAAGTTGAACAATACACATTTTACTTATTTGTTTATTTACACGATACTATACTATACTTATACATTAAGCATTCACACTCACATTTATACTATGATTCTCATTCGTATCTCTCTCACACACTCATTTACTCATTTACACTCTCACTTTTCCTATTTTATTTTCTTATTTTGAATACACAATATGTAGTAGCAGGTCGTCATTTGAATTTGGCTCATTCAACATCACCCTTCTCGTACGTTACCCATTTATTTGTTTATTTCATTATTTTTTGTTTAATTTTTAATTATTCTTATTTTCATTTTTTATTTATTTGTTTATTTTTTATATATTAGTATTGATTATGTTGTTCAAGTTGTTTTTAGCCATATTTTCGGTTGTTGTTTTAAGTGGCCAATTTTCTTTTCCTCCACTAAGTTAAGTGCAAGTTTGTTTAACAATTTCGCCATTATGTATTCCATTTGTTTGTTCACCATACTTTATTAACGGTAATAACAGTAGTAGTAATAATAATAATAATAATAATAATATGTGACATGTATATGTATATAGTGGAACTATTTATTAAGAAAACATTTCGTGGTGATCGGGACTATGTTGACGTCTGTACACCATCTTTATTATAAATACACTATGCAGGGCCATTTTGCATACAAATATCCTATATGTTCTGTTTTTCTCTGTTTTTTTTTCTCTTTCGTAAATACGATAAATATATAACTACAACTACATAGGCCACTGCATCTTTGTAAATAAACTAACTGGTAAATTTGCCCCATTTGTATTGAAACAACAATTAGTCGTATGTAGAACATCCGACGATGGACCGCGATAACTTTCAATAGGTAGTCGAGTTCACGCTGCAGGAAATTGGGATATTTGAATTTACCATCGGTAACCACATACGGCATATAGGAGAACAAGAAAGAAGCATATAAAAATTATCATTTTAAAAGATAATAGTAGAAAATTAACGTAAATGTTGATGATGCTGCGTTATTAGCAACAATTATAGAGAAGACCTGCAATACTTGGTAGATAGAATAAATGATAGATGCCGGGAATTCGGCATCGGAATAAACAATAAGAAAACTAAAATAACGAGTATAAGCAATAAGGAGATAACTCCAAAGCATGGGCTATGCACGGCCAATACAATGGGTTAATAGAATAAAATACTTGGGAAACTGGATAAATGATAAATGGGACCCGGACTACGCTAACTCGAATCGAAGCAGCGAGAAGTGCGTTCTAAAGAGTACGAAATTTAGTGTGTAATATGGAGCTGCCGCTACCAACAACATGGAGAATAATCAATATGCGCTTCCGGTACTAATATACGGGGTGGAAACTTGGACATTAAATGTAGCGTCGATAAACAGATTACAAGCTTTCGAAATGTGGTTGTACAGAAGAATATTAAAAATACCGCGGGTAGATAAAGTTACCAATAAAGAAGTAATGTGTAGGATGAAAAAGGAAATAGAATTGATGACTAAAAAGAAGAAAAACGGCTTAACCAGGTCATATAATAAGAAGTAATAAATACGAGCTATTACAAATTATCCTCCGAGGAAACATTGAAAGGAAACGGGGCCGAGGAAGAACGCATTGCTTGAAAAATATACGAGATTGGTTGAACATCCGGAAGGCTTCGGAAATTATAAGGATAGCCAATATGATCGCCAACGTCCTTCGAAGAGAAGGCACTTGAAGAAGAATAATTTTTTAAGCGCTTGTAGATATTAAGTTACGTATTTGAAAATTTGAAAATTAAAGGTATTATTTCTTCATTTAATCCGTTCTTCAGTTGTACATTTTGAAATTTTCATATATAATTATAAGTTTTATACGGGTATTTTTATTATACGATACTGCTTCTTAGGGGTGAACTGTAGATAATTTTCGATATATTTAGATAAATATTTTTAAACTTTTACACAATTAGAAAATAAACAATTTTGTTTTACGTTAAAATTTTACATAGCGGATATCGTTAACGAAATGGTTAACATATATACAGGAGATCGTTGAAAACAGTGCTTTAAAATTATACTATCTATTATTCTAACAGACTTATCGCTATCAGTCACTACGGCATATAACTACAACGAATATACAAAAACAGGTTTTTTGTTCATGCAAACGTTATTTTTTGAGACTTTCAGTCTTACCTGTGCGCACTTCGTACACTTTTAATTGATAGACTAAATGTACCGATTAATAATCATTGTTTCGTTTGTTTTACCTTTTTTTTTGTTCTTCGTTTTTTTTGTTGTATTTAATTTTTTCCCACAAAAAGTCAAAAGTCATTATAATTTTTAATATAAATGCACCTTACGTTAGTTCTACAGACTATATATTCATTTAAAGCATTAATAAATAGTACTCACTTTCACATTGTACGTACATCATTTTTTAAATATTTGTTCGTTTTGCGATTAGTAATGCGACGTTGGAATCGGATTGAAAAATAAGTTTAAAAATTCCAGAATATATAAAATATATATTTTTTCATTTGATTTTACATAATATAAAAATTTATACAGTGGAGTACATATATAACAACCTCGACCGCATTATAATAAATAGTTACTTAATCTATAATAATAAATAGCTAAAAAAAGTTAATAACACAGGAAAAGTGGAATAAACCTGCACAAAAGAAAAGATAAAAGATTAAAACTAGAAAAAATAAAGTATTAAGTAATAGTTAGTAGGAAAGTATTTGATTATAAATTAAAATTATCTTAAGAGTAATCTATCTTTAAAACGACGATATTGATAACGAGTATATGCGGAGCAGCGTCATGTCGTAGTCTCCCACCACTGTGATCAGTTTGTTAGTATGCGCCTGACAGTTTGCGTAAAATTTTGCCGAAATATTACAGATATAATTCGAAATGTAAGGGAGCTGCAATCTATAATGCATGTCTTTAATTCTGTGGTATCTAGTGGCGTTTAAGGAAATTCTGCAGCAGATATTTTGAACCAACTGTAATTTTTTGATAGTACTATTTTTGAAACTGAAAACCAAACAGGACAGGCATAAGTTAATCTTGAACGAATAATGGATGTATATATCAGTTTTTAGGTGTGACCGACGGTAAAATATGGGAGAAAGCATACGAATAGCTTTATGAGTTTTGTCAATTATGTAATTAATATGGTTATTAAACGTTAAACGACGATCCATAATGACTCCTAGATAACGTACTTCTTCCTTCCGAGGAATTGTGTTACCATTGATAATAATTTCGGCAGGTAGTGGTAAATATTATGGCTTCTGTTTTATCAGTGTTAACTTTTAGTCTCCAGCGTTTATAATACTTAAAAATTGAGGACGAAGCTTTTTGTAGATGGTTGCTAATGGACTCGGGTCTATAAGAAGAACAATAAAGTGCTAGGTCATCCGCGTAAAGTGCAGTATTAACTAATGATAATTTAGGTAGGTCATTGATTAGAATTAAAAAGAGGTAGGGCCCTAAAACGCTACCTTGTGGAACCCCAGAGGTGTACATTCCAATAGAGGAATTATGAGCGAGGTGAGTTACATAAAATTTTCGATTACTTAAATATGACTTAATTAATTTTATCAAAATCAATATTGTAATAATTTATAAATAATTCCATTGTGCCACGCCGAATCAAAAGCTTTTTCCAAATCAAATAATAATAGTCCTGTACATTTATTTAAATTAAAGTTATCAGTGATATATTCAGTAATTCTAGCAACTTGGTGTACAGTTGAATGACCAGGCCTAAAACCAAACTGCTGGTCTATAAGAATATTATTTTTAGTAATTAAAATTACTTTTTCGAGAACTTTACTAAGAGTACTTAGTAAGCTAATGGGTCGAATATTATTTACATCGGAAATATTTTTTCCCGGTTTGGGTACGATGATAATTTTAGCAGTTTTCCATGCTGAAGGGAAATGAGAAGTCATAAGAATGCCATTTAAGATTTTTGTTAACAATAGCCTTACGAGGTAAATGTTTAATCATGATGGTAGTCAAATTATCAGTGCCGCAGGTTATTTTATTCTTTAAAGATTTAATACATTTGTTAACCTCAGTAGGCGTGGAAAGAGGTATCGGAACAGCATTATTTATATTTAGTAAAGAATTTTTGACTTTTTTGTTAACTTTATAATAATGTGTACGAGGAATTAGATTATCGTATTGTGCACCGATGGTGGAAAAATGGGAAGCGAGTAGTTCTAATTTATCATTTAACTTATGCAGCATCTGATTAGTGACAGGGTTAATTAGAGGTGGGAGTATGGTGGTTTGTCTTGTAAGTTTTCTACTCGCTTTCCAAAGACTATTATTTTCAATCGATAGGTTTGATAAGAAAGTATTCCATTGATTATTTTTCCAATTTTTGAACAGAAATGCAGCGAATTTAACTAACAACACATACGTAATTCTAACAGACTCGTACCGAGGCGTAAACTTATACTTACTTGTTTTACGTTTGTAATAATTTTTAAAAGATATTATTCTAGATATATAGTTTGGAATTATTTCGGTTGAACAATGAGTCTTATTTGTTATTTTGGGAATGTTAAGATCAGCTGCCTGCAAGATTAACAGAGTTAAATCGGCAATGGCTGAATCTATGACCTCGGGAGTAAAAAAATTTTGTTGTAAATTGATATTGTTATTAATATATGTTCTGAATAGGTCCCAGTTAGCCTTTTTGTATATGAATATTTTTTGCGATGGTAGTGTAATTCGTACAAGTGATATAAGATAATATGGGATTATGATTAGATGATAAATCGGACAGAGAAACAGGTGTTGTAATGTTGTTGAAATTTTGAACTAATATTAAGTCGAGAACACTTGGTTTTTGATTACTTTGAAGAAGATTTCGATAGTAAAATACGAAAAGAGACGTTATTAGAACGAACGTATATAGAGAACACGATTAACTCGGATCATTATGACGCATAACTTTGGATTGATAAGTAAGGGACGTATACTTTAAGAGTGTTACGAATAAGTACTGCAGTACCACCATGTGCAATGCCATCTGGAGATGGTCGCTTCTACAGGTTAAATAGTTAGAAATAAAAAAACCGACTATTATTTGTAAAATGCATTTTTAGTATATCCTGAGGTTAGTCTATTAGCATTCCAGAGAAGTATGACTAAACATTGATGTGTATAAGTATCCAGTGGCGTAGCCAGAGGGGGTTTGGCGGTCTGAACCCCCTTGGAATCAATCTGATAATAAGAAAATATATACTCCTTGTTAAATGCAGTTTTGCATTTGTTAAACCTATTTTTTTTTATTTTGTGTTTAAATTTATTTTATTTAAATTTCGTTGTTTTTGAAGCAAATAAATAGTTTTGTAATATAGTAGAAGAATAGATTTTAAATTTTAAATTTAGTTAAGTATTACTAAGTATTATTCCTTCAAAAAATATAAAATCATTATTTATCGTTTATTTTTTCGCGGAATTTATTATAACCATCTCTGTCCTCAATAACATACTATTAGTGTGTTCCAGTGACGTTAAACATTTCTGCCGTCTATTGCTTCTAATAGAATTACATATTCGACGTGTGATAAGTATAAAAATAATTCTGGTGAGTTGGATTAAGGCTTTTAACCTACTTGAGTTTTAGTTATTTACTTAAAGTTCAATTTAACTTGGATTTACTGTTATAATTTAGTTTTGTTTGAACCCCCCTCTTCAACCAAGTCTGGCTACGCCACGATAAGTATTCGTAATTTTAGGAAGTAAGTGTGTTACAAGTTGAGTTATTAAAGAAATTAAAGGATCGATTAATGATCGGAATTCGTTTAAGAAAAATCAGATAAGACGTACGAATTCCAAGTTAGCGTATAATACTGAATTAGTGTCACATGCTTTGGCACTGCTAAAATTTAAATTAGAATAATTATGTCGTTGTAATTCCATATGTTTTCAACTTTATTATTTACATTTTTTCTTAATAGAAATCCAACCCCGTATTGCTCCGTTAGGTGATCCATTGTGAATGAATCTATGTTCTGCGCTAGAAATTAATTTCTGGCCATTTAATTTCGTTGACGCCTAAAATGTCAATCTTCATCCTAGTAATTTCTTGTTTAAGGTTTTCAAATTTTCTAAATAGTTTTAGTGATCGTATATTCTAGGTATCGATTTGGTATGTTTCGTTCTTGTTACTATTTAAATTATCTTTAGCATGTATGTTCTTTCATGCAAAGTTCTCTATAGTAAAGTATAGGGGAACGCGAATCAGTATGCATTACCGCAAGTGACCGCCCATTGTTTCATCTACTTGTTAGGGTATATCCCATGGGCGCAGAAATAGTATGATTTATTTTACACGCTATTTTGTTACTAGGGAAAAAGTGGATAATGCTGGTCTCCCGTTGTCTTTCATTAGATTTACTTTAAGGATTTACTACTCCTTACTTACTGTAACTATTACTTTACTATTACCGCTGATTATTATATATATATATATATATATATATATATATATATATATATATATATATCTATATATATATATATATATATATATATATATATATATATATATATATATATATATATATTTCTATTGCTGGTATTTATTTAACGCTTTTTTGATATGGATTTTTTATTGTATGGTGTAAAATAAATTTTTTATTTCAGGATTAGGTGTGCTATAGTTGCATTGTCCCGATCCTCTAATTTCTCGTTAGTAGCCTAAAAACATATACCCATCGACTTAATGGAGTCACCATGAGAAGGTGAGAATAGCAGTTGAACAGTAGAGGCTAACAACCATTTTTTCTGCAGACCTATTTTGCGCGTACAGTTGACCCCTTAATATAATTAAATGATGCGTGCGGCAAGTATGATTCGAAGCAGATCTGACACACGAATGTGAGTACCCACTGTTTTGGCTTTTTGTTTATTGACACCGTTGTACGATTAGCCTTGACCATATGTTATCATCTCTTCGAGCTATGCTCCAATTAAGTTCTATTTTATTCTAGCCGTCCGCTCCACTACGTCGTCTAACCTTATCCGTTCATTCACGTATATATACATATGTGATCCAGTTTGATAGTCCGATGTTCGTCAATATGGTTTGAGCCTTTCTAGCTTTTATTTATATTTGTTTTTTATACGACCATATTTCTGCAGCAGAATAATTTTTCTTTTCAGATTAGTTGTATATATATATGTATATATAACGCACATACATACACACACACGCATATATATATATATATATATATATATATATAATAGTATATGTATGCATAAAACTTTTTTCACTAGGAAAAATTATTAACACAGCTACACACCTTGTCTTTCTCATATACTTTCCCTCTCCCCTCTTTCTCTCCCTCTATATATATTTATGTACACACACACACACACATATACATATATATATATAATAATAATAATAATAATAGTAATAGTAATAAGAGAAAGATACATTTATGTGATGTGTATATAGGTTTACCTGGAGAACATTTATCCCTTTAAAGCACTGGCTTAGTTGATATATATTATATATAATATGTTTGTATATGTAACATTTATATATATATATAAATGTTAGTAATGCAATATATGTTTATGTAAAACTTTTTTAACTATAGCGCTGTAAAATGATGAAAGAAATATCGTATTAAACTTAAACAATTTAACTTGAGTTTGGAACTTCTATCTTTGCCGTATTCATATATTTTTTCTTTCTCATTGTTAATATTTTTATCCTTTTTCATCTCTACCTCTATTTTTTTCTGGCACGTAATTAATTTTTCCCTCTACTACCGTTTACCCGTAGTCTCTCGTTAGTGTTTACACTTGCGTTGATAAGTCGTCGGAAAATTTTACGCCGTTAGATTTTTGGTCGAAAAAACGATAATAATGAAAAAACTCGAGAACGAAAATTATTATTCGGAACAAAGGAAAATAACTCGGAAGGAAGTCTTACTTTCCGTGTCTGGATACTTTATGCTTCAGGTAGCGACGTAGACGACCTTATCGTTTGCTGCAGTTAGATCATCTGCACCACAGTTTTGATCCATCAGTGAGCATTGGAACAGGTGATCAAAACTTTGTGTTTCTCCGTAGTTTAATTTATCGTTTTGTCTACGCGCCATTTTCTGAGTTAATTGAGTGATCGCTAGACTTTCCATGGTAAGTTATGGTTAGGTGGCAACAATTCCTGTAATTTTGCAGAACTGTTTGGTGCAGCTTTCTTCCACATGCCAGCTGTTCTTGATTTGGGGTGTGCCCTCGAACTTCGCATTGTATTTTTCAGAAACAACTCGTATAAATTATAATAATTATCTAACACCATACCAGTCCAAGCTATATACTCCTACTTCCCGAGTACCACAAGGGTCTAATTTGGGTCCACTATTGTTTAATATTTTCAAAATGATATAGGAATTAACTTAAGTTCAAATTTTCTATTATTTTCTGATGATTTAAAATTTTTTAGATCAATTAAAACTGTTACTGATTGTGAATTGTTGCGAGATGATTTGTGTAGGTTGGCGACATGGAGCGACATTACCTACCTTTTAATTATGAGAAATGTGTTTATATTTTATTTTGTCGTACAAAAAATAAATGTCTCTTTGATTACTCTGTAGGTAATGTTCCAGATTGTAATGTAACCTGCATTGACAACGAACTTAAATTTTCAACTCATATTGCTAATCTTACCAAAAGTGCTTAACTACGGGTTTCATCATTAGAAATTCATGCGTATTTCGTGATCCTAGGACTCGGCTGTTATTCAACACTCTTGTAAGATCGTAATTAGAATACGCATCTGTGGTTTGGGATCCTTTCTAAACTAAATATATTAATATGGTGGAAAAAGTTTAATCTCAGTTTTTGAGGTATATTTATTACCGTCAAATTGGTGTCTATCCTACACTTTGAGTTATAATATTTTATGTGATTTTCTAAGTATTAAACCCTCGAGTGCTAGAAAAAATATAAGTAAGCTGAGGTTCCCGCATTATCTTTGTAACGCTCGCATAGATGACAATTATTTATTATCTACAATCTTATTTATGGTCGCCGGTGTTAGTAGTAGGTCACATTGTATTTGTCCTACAAATTTAGGTTATAACTTGCGTCACTACAATAACGTACTAAACATTCATCCACGTAAGATATTCATGTTGATAGTAAATTTGTATATAATCAATTTTTTTTTAACTCTATATTTCAGTTGTTACTTCTCAGTAAGTTTGTTTTATTTCGGTCATCTGTGCCTGTCCCGATAGACAGTTTGTTTACATGAGAGTATGGGTGTATGATTGGTATACTTCTGTTTTTTATTCTGTTCGGATGTGTGCTTGTATATAGGTATTGTATTTCATAAACATGTATCATTTTTTTCTTGGTATTAGTAATTTATTTTTCCGTTCTTAATTTATTTATATTAATTAGCGTGCTGCGTGAGTGTGGTCTAGTTTTATTTTTGTTCATATTTTTACTTTATAATTATTCTGTAAGTGCATACACTGTAATTGGCGTTTTGCTGTTGTGTACGCCGTGATGTTTTGCAAAAAAATAAAATAAAAAATAAAAATAAAATAAAATAACTCATTCGATTGGTTTTAAATAAGTCGTAAATAATTTGTTACTAAAACATATTCTGGTTCATGCACCGGTTAATATTTACATATGTCAATATATACACATATACATATGTATATATATATATATATATATATATATATATATAATAATGAAAATAATTCGCTCGGAAGAGCCTAATATAACGATTAAAAAAAGGAATTTTAGTTTCAATGAAGATAAACATAATTATGTAATTAACATGTAGATAAATAGGTAAATAGTTACACTAAATAAAGGCTGTTCATTTATTTATTCCTATAATGAAAAAATGGAAACGCTAATTAGAAAATTAATAGAAAAATTATTTATTTGTTGGTGTTGAGATGTATATTTATAATTTTTATTGCGGAATAATTTGTCGAGTTTTTCAATGTTTTCTGCAACTTCTACAATTATATGTAAATTTCATATTTAACCACAAATTGTTATAATTTTAATATTTATTTTTTTAAGTTCCAATCTTTTACTAAAGCTAACCGCTAGCTCCTTATTTTCGAATCATAATGACTGAATATGCATAAACTAACTCTAGTCCTTTTTTACAGATACGTGAGCAATCTTACCCCGGCTGTTAATCCTACTATCCGCCATTTTTGAGAGTACTCCATGTAACATTATTCTAACGCTGCTACTATCACAACTCGGGCTAGGTTTTACATACTGTTCATTGGATGTTCATATTCACTTATTTAAAAACACATACACACACACACATATATATATATATATATATTCATTATTATTTTTATGTATATTCAAGACATTAATTATACCTCACGTAGGTATATGCGCATATGATCTTATAACGCATTAAGGTGCCATTGTCCTCTCCTTAACAATTAAGCGTTATGAAAAACTTTATAATCTTCATGCCACGAGCTATAACTATGTACCGTAATATTTTATATATATATATTATACACGTTAAAATATGTACATACTTTTGAATATATATATATTACACCAGGCATTAATACCTTCAACGCGTACATATTTAAGTGAAATGTTGAAATTTGAATTCGAAATTACGTTTTTTATTTTTTGCGTAATTCGAAGCTCTTTGATCGTTTCTTAAGAGCCCTTTTAGGATAACAAAATCTCTCTCTCTCCTTCCCTTAATGTAAAAATTTTACTTTAATTCTTCAGAACGAAACATTGAACCGTGTTTTATATGCAGCGTAGTGTGTGTATTTTTTTATTTTATTAATAAAAATAAATATTCGTTTTTTTTTGTCTATTTAAGAGAGATTGCAAAGTATTTTCTACTATTGTTAAACGTTACTCTCTAAGTCTGAACACATTGTTGAATATTTTATTCCATCGCATTGTTTTTTCTTCTTATTTTCAATCCACCGTCGGATGTAGTTCTTTCGGAGTTCCTTTCATTTTTCCCTGTCGATCGTTATATGCTTTTATAAATTGTATACAGATGTTTAAAATGATACAATACCGCTTCTTAGGCGAAATGTAGGTGATTTTCAATGTATTTATATAGATATTTTAAAAATTAAGACATTTCACGTCATCCAGGGAATAAAAAATTTAGGTTAGTATTAAAATTTCATGTACCATTACTGGACATCGAGACTGAAAAGGTTAAGACGGTGAAAAAGTGCCGAAATAAAATTCGTTGCGGATAAATCGAGTGGGAATTATGAGGAATATCGACATTATATTAAATTAGAAGTTACCCACGACTTCGCGTAATTATTTTTTTAAATACAAAATCGCTGTCTCTTTTAAATATATATATATATCTCCGTCCGTTATTTCGACCACGCCCCTAAAACACAGTAAAACGTGGTTTATATGGCGGGTTTTTGTGGTGAAGGTACATTCGAACCGGAAACTTTATTAAATTTTAAACGATTTGGCCGAGATATCGCTGTTTACTAGTTTTTAAAACTTTAAAATATTGTAATTTCCGTCCTATTTGCGATATCAATGTGAAAATTAGAACATAGTAAGCTGTGAGAATTTCATCATTATTAGTTTTTTAGTTAAATCGGAACAGATAAAAATTTTATAAAACAGAGTTTCCTTTTGTGTGTGATAAAAATGATTCAATGTAGTGATTATAATGAAAATATTCGCAAATCACACACGGATACTAGAGTTTTATATATTAGTATAGATGTATAGATAGTATATTTTTTTAAGAATGCTGAATGTAGTGATTTTTATTAAAATTAACAACGAAAAAGAAGTTGAAATCACTAAAAGTTTTTTCTACAACTTTTCGGATCAAGTGAATATTAAGAAAAAACAGAAAATTATAAAGTGAAAAAATATTAATTTAAGATTTCAATTCACAAAAAATCAGCAAAATGAAGAATTGTATTAAATAAAAGTCAGTTTGTTTTTTTTAAATACTGTTCATTTTGCTGATTTTTTGCGAATTGTAATCTTAATATTTTTTTATTTTATAATTTTATTTTCTTAAATATTCACTTGATAACGCCCTAACAGCCGAAAGGATTTGTGGTTTTTCATAAAGTAAAAACGTTTAGTGATTTTAACTTACTTTTTACTGTTTATAGAATAGATAAGAAAATAGAAAAACTAAAATTCGCCGGTGAGGTCGGTTATACGGATTGTATTTCGAGGAAAAGGGAATTCAATATACATACATATATATATATATATATATATATATATATATATATATATATATATATATATATATATATATATATATAACAAAACGACTGCTTTCCTTTTTATTTGTATTCATTTATCTAAAATATACGATCGAATTTTAATATATATTAAAAAAAAACACAACCTAAGTTATCTCTTATCGATGGGTTTTAATCCGCTGACGTCATCGTTGAAGGAATGAAATCACTCAACCGAGATGAGTTATATACAGTTCGCCAAAATCGAAATATTTCGCATTAGGACCACCGGACGGTAACGCTAACTCCATCCTTTCCGTCTGGTTGGATAAGTCGAATGATAAATTACCGACAGTATTCGACCGTTTTCCCAAATAATCATTTACTTTGCGAAGCGGATGTTTCCGAGCGATAGTCTGATATATCGATTACACGCCCAGACTAGTCTGTCCGTGATTTGTAATCTACCATCGACGATTTACAAAATTGACAATCATCATCATCATCATACCAAAAGTAACATTTTGTTCGAGTTTATAGATCCATACGTTTGATGTTTATCTTTAACATTTGAAAATAATGAAATAACGGACTAAATAAAGAACAAAAAAATTTATCTAATCGATTGTCTAACATCTTTCAAAACTTTTCCTATAAAATGCATAGATGTATCTTACATACACATACATAGATGCATATATATATATATATATATATAAAAAGTCATGCATAAGATATGTAATACTATATGGAAAACTGGAGAGTGACCAGCATATTGGTGTCAGTTTATTTATATCCCAATTCACAAAAATCACTCATTTCACATGCGAGCAAAGTAATGTTCAGAAAAATTTTTAACCGCTTGTATGCTTTGATGGAAAGTCAAATACCACGAGAATAGGCAGGCTTCATAAAGAGCAGATGCACAAGGCAACAAATTCTCAACGTACGCCAACTAATAGAGAAGGCGAGGGAATATAACACTGAAGTGATCACAAAGCTTTCGACTGTGTCCAGTCGAATAAATTATGGTTCATTCCGGAGGAAATGGGAGCGTCAAAGCATCTTGATTAATCGCAAAACTATATAACCAGAACAAAGCTACTGTGAGCATGGGGAAAAACAACTTATTCTGGTAACTTCAATGTAGAGAGAGATGTCAGACAAGGACGTCTGCTCTCACAGCTCGTTTTTAATGTGTATACAGAGTATATCACGAGGAGAGTATTATATTATAATGAAGGGAAAAGAAACTATAGAACGAAACGATGGCTTTTCAGTCGGTGGATGTAAGGTATCAAAGATAGCCACAAGTATCGAAATATAACATGTTTACTGCGAAGATTGGAAGAAATCAGTTCAAATATCGTCTGATAATCAACAAGAAAAATACTAAAATGATGATAGTTAACCGAGCTAACCATAACTCTCCTAACATCAAGCAAATGGATGGAATAGAAGTTGTCAACAAGTTTACATACTTAGGGTCGATTGTTGAGGGGATATAAATCAGAACTACGACATCGAATGCAGATAACCAACGCTGCGATGGGACGCTTAGTAAAACTTTTGACGTAACCTAAAGATAAATAGGAAACTTAAAATTCGACTTGTAAAATCATCAGTATTTTCAATCTTCTTATATGTTGCTGAAACCTGGACAATATAGAGGACAGAACGCAAGTACAACGAATCCCTTGAATTGTTGTGTTGCAGACGTGTGTCCCATGGACGGCCATGAGGACCAGTGAATTAATATTGCAGGAGGTGGGCGAACCTAAACTCCTATTAACGGAAGTTCTGAGTAGAATTGGACGGTTTTTCCGACACATGGTCAGGTCAAATGGACGGCAGGCACTCTGCATCGAGGGGAAATCGAAAGCGAAACGACATCGTGGCCGTGTGCCTTTAAGATGGCCTGACGGGACTCGAAAACTTACCGGGAAGAGTTTCAGTGATTGTGTGCATTGAACATACAATAGAAGTGGATGGCGCAAACTACTCAATTGTGAATATTCATAACATTTCGATGTCACGGTATCTCTACTAGGGACTTGCGATTCAAAGTGTATATATAAATAATCGCGTTTGTTCAATATTTGCAGTTTTATACGCATAAATTTGATTTGAAATCATATTAATCATATTTTAAAGCTCTAGTTATATATATATATATATATATATATATATATATATATATATATATATATATATATAAATTCTAGTTAATTAAAATTTTCTATTGGATTGTTTAACTTCTCTGGAAACTTGTCTTATGAAACATTATATATATAAATATATATATATATATATATGCTGTTAACGTGCATTAATTCGTTTCAAATTCATATCAATTATAATTCTGGACTCTTCAGTTTTATATACATACATACATACATACATACATACATACATTATATACCAGAAGTTACCCAAGACTTCACCTGTGTAATTATTTTCTTAATATAATATCGCTGTCTCTTTCTTTTAAAAGGTTTATATATTAGTACAGTATACATTACATATGTATATATATATATTATTATTATTCTAGCTCGTTCGATCACGAGTATGAGTGTCACTATCCAATTATTCTCAATGTTACTATTAATGTTTGTGCCGCATATGCGAAATCAAAACAATTTGAAAATACGCTTTAAAATCGCATAGCGTGCAATAAATTTTTGTCCTCGCGGCAATGTTGATCTGACCTTCAGATGTATGAGGCGTTGATTTACAATGTCGTCTGTAAACAATCTGCATGCAGTCCTGTTTTTGGCCATCATCTCCCACATTGCATCCTTTCTTGGATTAACTACAGATTTCTTACGTGACTACATCTTTGTATCGTAATTTTGGACGACCGCAATGTCTTTTATATCTCTTAGTACTCCATAAAACATACGTTTCGGAATGTGTTCTTCATTCATTCTAATTACGTGGCCAATCCACCTGAGCCTTGATTTCGCTAAATGTTCCTCAATCGAATAAGATTTAGCCATTTTTAGCACGTCTGGAGAGTCTGCTATATGACATCGTTGTATTTCATATTCTATACATAATTTCTTCACCTAGACTACCATTGTTACTAATCATATTTCCCAAGTATTTAAAACTCTTTTACTTTATTTAATTTATTTCCATAAATGTAATAGTTATCATTTGTAATTGGATTTTCCATAATTTCCATGTTGCTAGAGTTTATTGTCAGTCCGAAATCTTTATATGTTGCACGAAGTAAGTTAATTGCACATTGCAGTTCTGTAGAGCTTTTACTTATAATTACACAATCGTCCTCATATTGCAAGTAAATTTTGATAATTTTGTACAATCCCCCATCAAAACGATACTCTATTTTAATTCCAGACGATACAAGATAAACCATACTCATGTATAAATTGAATAATGTAGGTGCAAGCATGCATTCTTCCTTAACTCCACTAGATATTTTAAACGAATTTTTAATTCCATTTTCAAATATTACTACGCCTTAAATATCATCATGCAACTGTTGCAAGAGTGACAATAATTTAGGTGGACATCCTATAATTTATAAGAATTTCCAGAGTGCATTTCTGTCTACCGTATCAAAGGCCTTTTTCGCATCAATGAATGCTGTATATAAGTCTTCGCTTTGCTCTCTAGATTGACGCATTGTAAATATCAAATTTACAGTAACTCCGTTGTTGCTGAAAATCACATTATTCTTCTGGAAGATACTGATCTATTAATATTTATATTTGCGTTAGAATTATTCTACTCAGAATTTTGCTAGCAGTTGATAATAGAGATATATTTCAATAATTAAAACAATCAGTTTTATCCCTCTTATATAATATATATAGATTTTTTTCCCGTTACAATCTTAACTTAATGTTAAATAAGTAACTCTATTAATAAAATGCTTACCAGCTATCACATCTTGTGAGGTGATGTAAACACGTGTGAAGAAATTAACCCAATGGTTAAAACTTCCTTAAATCTAATTATCGATTATAAGACTAAATCTCAGGGTTTATTACGTCCAAGGCGTCTAATATCTAATTTAATATCTAAAAGTTTAACGGCTTCCATATTGACATGTCGAAACAGCCGCTTCTCCCGCTGCATGGCAAAATCTTTTGATGACATCGTCGACGAACATTATTCGAAGATCGTGGTGAATGTCATCATCACGCGAAAAACTGGTAAACGTCGACAATTGCACGCAGGATAACATTCTGTCTAGTCTGAATCTTGTTGCGATTTGTGGCGTTAGCACATCCACATAGTTGAAGACCATATATTCAAATTGGCTTTATAACCTGTTGGCATAATAGCCGCTTACACGATAGAGATAATGCACAAAATTCTATCGATGAGCCAGTATAATTCACGCGTTTTTGCCTTGATTTGTTTAAGCTTCATTCTGATGTGGATTACCCAAGTAAGGCGCTTATCCAAATGCATTCCTAGATATCTAGATGAATCAGCTCGAGGTACAAGTGGATCACTGCGCATTGATTTTACAATAGGTGTAAATGACATGGACTGATTTCGATTCATTAAGTTTAATCTTCCATTCGATTATTCATTTTCGGATACGGTTAAGCGAACTTTGAAGTTTCGCGGTAGCTTCCACCGGATTATCGATAACAGAAAGTACTGCGGCATCGTCGGTAAATGTCGCTGTCACTGTATCATTATTTGTGGGTAAATCCTGTATATACCAGAGGTACAAGATAGCTACAAGGACACTACCTTGCGGCACTCTCACTTGTATACGGTAGAATGTAGATTTATCATCTTCGTGTGCTATTAGTCAAGTACGATTCTATAAGTCTATAATAGTTTCCTGGAAGAAGGCTAGACATTTTGAATATGAGGTCTTCGTGCCAAGCACGATCAGAAGCTTGTGATATGTCGAGAAAGACTGTGGAACAGTACTTTCTTTCTTCGAACGCTTTTTCGATAACCGATGTAACCCTGTGGTCTATGGTCGAATGTTGGATTCTGAAGCGAAATTGATGATCAGATCCTCTAAGGTTATAGACGTTTAAGTAAAAGCTTCGACATTATAAGAAGTAACGAAATGGGACGGTATGATGTAACTTCTTCCGCTGGTTTATCTTTTTTATGTAGCATAATTATCTGTGTAATTTTGAAACAATTCGGAATCTATTCAACGCGTAGACAGACATATATACGTTAGAGCACAACAGCTTTACGAGAAAATTCTTTTAAAATTCTTTGTGTTCATCATGATTTCTTTCGTAACTTCTATAGGAATGATATGATCAAAAATTACGTCGCTTTTGTACAATTTCATAGGATTGATATCTGTCTGGATGTCATGTGGTCGAAATATATTTGCTAAATATTGAGCAAAAAGATCTGCTTTTTCTTCTTTGCTTCTGACCCAGTTACCTCCTTGGTCCTGAAGAGGGGTAATTCTAACGAATGGTCTCTTTATTTTTCGAGTAGCTATCCTTAAGGAAAAGTCAGTATCTGTTGATGGGTTTAGCCCTTCGAGATACGATCTAAATTCTTAATTTATTTTATTAAATTATTAAGTTGATTATTTATCCTACTGAAGGCGTTCTCTCGAATCCATTTGATAAAGCTAGTAACCTCTAATTTCGAAGTAGTCTATCAGAAGCATAATGAAAACATCTTACAAGACATCATAGAAAAGAAATCATGAGCAGATATCTATGGGCCAATAAATATAAAAAGAATTCGCTGCCGTGCGCTATATACAATAACCCGTATCCGACATTCCGAATTTGTAGAACAGGATTATTAAAGTTGTCAGTAAATTCTTCAAAGCAAAATATAATCCCCACCATTTCCTGAATTGTTATGTTGTTTGCTACGAATTAAATTATCTGTCACATTCGCAGTAGCGTCTTGTGTAGAAAAATTTGTTGATAAGGATCAAGTATGAATAAATCATTAATTCTATTATTTAACAAATTTAAGAAAATCTGTACCAAGCGAATTTAATAAACATATCGATCTGCATCCAATTTATTTTTTGCTCGAAATCTTGTTAGGTGGTTTATCCCACGTAATTATATTGACACAGTAGCAAATGTGTGGATATGTCGAAAATCACTTTAATCTTTTTCTTTTTTTTTTTTTGTATTTTATATAATCAATCGGGTGAGTATTTAAATTGCACATAATTAAATGCGTACATTTACCGATAAATTTTAAAAAAAACGTGATAATTCTTACAATATGTAGGAAGTAAAAGAAAATGGTGTGTGCTATGAGTATACATTTGTGACAAGAAAGTTAAAAAAGGTAAAAAAAACTCAGAATTTACACAAGATTGAAGTCATGACATACGTGCAAATTAAATTATTTTAATTTACGGAAATGGAAATAACGCTCAAGTTTCTTAAAGAATAAAACATTTTCAGAAAATAGTTTCTAAAAGTGCTATCTAGTGAGGAATGTGTCATTTAAAATGGAAAACTTTATTCAAAACAATGTTTTTATGTTACAGTAGAGAGCGCGATATGTAAAAAAACTACGTTTAACCTAATAATAAACGGTATTTTGCAGTACATAAAAATGATTCTAGATGGCGCTACACGTTTATTTTCGAAAATTTACGGATTGAAACTTTTTTTGTTGATTTCAATAAGTTGTTTCAGTAAATAATGAAGAAACAGTTATCCGAACGTAATAATATTTTCAAAAATCACGAAAAGTTCACTAAAAATCGTCTCTGCGATAAAAATGGTTAAAACTTTTTCCTTTTTACTGCTTATTTAAATATTTTTGATTCTTGCGCGTTGTCATCATCATTTCGTATGGTTGATGCGGAGGACAATATCTAGGGTTCGAATCCACGTTAACGCTACCGCTGATTCTTTGTGGATATCTTCAAAAGTTCCTGTAAAAGCTCTGTCTTGACAATCACAGACGATATCCTCGATGGTTTGGCGTTGTTAACAGCAGTCACAGGCAGCGTCATTTTTAAACTTCCACCGTGTTAGCACGTCGTTGCACCGTTCGTTTTCAGTGCATTCCTTGGTATGTCAAAGCCACTTACGACAGCGTCAGGCTGGGTTATCAGTTTACGGTAATCTGGATTTGAGTTGCTCCACTGTTCACGCCAGCTTCGCTTCCCTTCGAATTTTTCTCTCATTAGGTCTTCGCTAGATACATATGCCGGTCTTCGTGATTTCGATCTGTGCACTTGAGGCATGTGCTTATTTATAGGGAGCTCCGGTAAGATTTTGTTCTTTGCCCATCCCATGCAGTTGTTACTTTCCTACGTATGTGAGGTGGCATAATATTACTGAATACTTCAGTCAAGTTGCGTCGATTTAATGGCCCCTTTAATTAACCGGATTGTTGTATTCAACTGCGTGTTTATCTTTGCGGTGTAGCAAATGTTTAGCCAAACCGGGGGCTCTGTATTCTGCTGTAGAGTATACTAGCGCCAGCGCAGCGGTTCTTAGTATCACGAAGTACCCCATGTTGTGTCAGTTGTTTTTTGTATTATATTGTTTCTGGTTTTGATTTTTACAGAGATATTCTTCAAATGCTTTCGCTATGTTAGCTGTCTGTCTAGCGTTATTCCAAGGTATTTTTGGGCATTGGTTCATAATTTAATATCTTGTCCTTGCATTTAATTTTAAGTTTCATATTGGCAAGCTGGGATGTGGTGAAAGCATGAGGAGACAGTTTTAGAACTGTTCAGTTGTAACCGCCAGCGTTCAGAGTATCTTAAATTATTTGCCAGATCGTCTTCCAGGCTTGTTTGTAATTCATGGATATCGGAGCTTTGAAAAGCTAATGCAATATCATCTGCGTAAATAAACTTTTCTGCTTGAGTTTGTGGAAGATCGTACGTGTACAGGTTAAAGAATAGAGGCGCCAGTATCGATCCCTGGGGGTAGCCCACTGTTCAATCTGCCGGATCTTTTTCTTGCACGATGAACTGTGAAAGTATGATTGCTTCTCATTTTGCACTTTGCGATTATTATGCCGTAAACTGATAAAATGTGTTTACTAGACTTTTTAAATTTTTTTTTTCATAATTATCAATTTTCGCGATCCGCTAATTAGTCAAATATAATTTTAATTTTTCACTTTTCGTCGAAAATTACTGATAAAATGGCTAGTAATTTTACGAAATTACCGGTTCGTAATTCGTTTATTTTATAGATCATCTCGTCGTGGTGTAGGTGCTTAGTAATCTATGTACAATTTTCCTAACGTACTAAGGCGATAATGTAACAATGTTATGAGAACATAAAACTGACGAATTTTTGTTGATATATAAAAAGTGAAAATGGTGAAACACTCTGTTAAAGAAATTATAACAATCCTTCAATCGGCTTTAGAACTGCGCCAAAGAAGAAAAACTGATCTTACTCTATTCGTGTAATTCCGAGGAAATCAGTAATTAATCGTACAAATGACAGTTTATTTATTTATTTATTTATATGCTAATTCCAATTAATTTGCGAACAATGAGTTGAATGTATACAACTGAATTAAACTGCAAAAAATTAAAAAAAAAATTAATTAAATATTCGAAGTAATATAAAAAAAACCCACTTATACAATTGCGTATACGTATATACGTGAATACAGTTACTCAATAATACAAATTGATATGTACGCGCATAGGTAAAAAAAAACCCTAGCTGTAATGTGACGAGTATTTTACAGACTCTGTGTATGTAATCGTATACGTGCGCGGATAACGTGGTTTTCTATGGAAAATAAGCGTCTGGTAAAAATGAAAGTAGTTCATTATCGAAAAGAACTACTGGATGAGAAATTAACGAACATATTGATAAAATTTCGATACTACGTTGGATACCAAAAAAAAGTATGAAGAGAACCAAATATGCAACGAAACGAATCGTGAAATGATGTGAACTTGATTATTAACGAATTAATCGAGCATAATGCATTCGGACATTCAGCTTTTAAAGATGGAATTTTGTAATTATAAAACTTGAAGATTATTCAAGTGTATGTTCTAACGACGACCTCTAACGAAGCGATTAAAATAATTTGAAACAGCTGAGTTTTAATATGAGAGTTTTTAATGCCACAGTTAGTGAAGTCAGTAAAAAATAATCACCCCCAACGTTTTGACGACGGCGACACTCATCATAATGAGCTGGTAACGGATATATGTCTAAAATTAAAACCCCAATTAGGATGGCAAAGCAAACATGAAAAACAGACGATATCTAGAATAAAATAATATAAGTAACAGGCACGGTAATATAACCGACAGGGTGAAATAAGGAAACGTAATACAGATCAATTGTAGAAATCTTTACTGTTGAAAATGGATATAATGCCGAATTTATTAGCTTTGCGGACGACTCGTGCGCCCCGTAATTAATCTTAAGAGTCCTTCAGAAATTTATAATATCAGAAATATTTGTAAGAAGCTTCAAATTGATCAACCTGGCCTCGAATTTTCTGTTGATAAATCTGAAATTATGGTAATTAGTAGCAGGCAGGTTTCTAAATTTAAAAGTGAACTTAAGAAAATCGATTTAATTTATAATAAAACCATTACCTGTGATTAAATCCTTTAAATATCTAGGAATTATTCTAGATGATAAAATAAAATTTGATAAACATGTAAAATTCCTTCTAGATGAAGCAAATAAAAGATTTTACACGCTCCTTAAAATTCAGCCAAATTTAGGTGGAGTTAAATATAAAGGAAGAGTTATTATTTAAAAAAAGGAGTAATAGAATTGGTGTTTAATTATTGCTCAAGCATATATGTACATAAACTAAATTCGAATATGGTCAATAAAATCCTGGCTAAACAAAGGAATTTTCTGCTTAGTGTTGGTTCGTTATATAGAACTTGACCTTAGTCTTTTTAAATCAGCTTTAATTTCCGAGTTTAAAATGTTTAAATTATATAACGATAAACTTAACTTAGTTAAAACTAACGTATTAGAATCTTTTATATCTCAATTTAGTATCGCGTTAAATTATAATACATTTAATAGCGAGAATTCTTTCATTAAGGAAATTAACGTAATTATATTTGATTTACGGCAGAAAATATAATAGTTTGCTTGGTAGAACAACTTTTAAGTTTTTTAACAGCGTAGAAAATAGATTTAACGTCATAGACCAGCTAATAAATTTCTACTGCAGTCAAGTGATGTCTGGACACAGCAATTTCGGTTCGTATTGTAAACGTTTTAATATAAGATCGTCAGATATTTGTTTATTTTGCGATTATCGATTCGGTTGAACATTTTCTATTTGAATGTTACCGAGGATGTTCGTGAAATTAGCAGTTTTTGTGGCTCGCTTGGGAATGATCAGTAATAAATAACTCGACAGGTTTAAATATTCATAATGTTAAGTCGTTTAATCGTTATGTCAATATCGCTTTGCATAGACGTATAAGTTAAATATAAGTTAAATAATGCCGTGACTAAACTAACATATCGCAGCTAAATAACAAATATACATACAAATTATACACTAACATAAGATCAATTGTGAAACAGCAGAGACCACTCTTTGGAGAAGGGTGGTGAATTATTGTTCGGCCTTGTGCTAGGTGGAAAGGCGCGTAAAATAGCTGCATCAAATGGCTGAACAAGGCTAACGACCTGATGGAAAGTTTTTTTTTTTTTTTTGAAGCGGGAGGGGGAAAAATCTTCTCAAAAAACACTGATATATTTATAACTACCATATATATTTTTGAGAGCAGCACATGCACTCAGCAAGTGCTGCTGGATTCCAAATCAGCGTGTGGGATTTTTAACCACTAAAAAACCCCTCCCTCTGTTGAAAAAAAAAATATACATGCAAATATAGAGGTCGATGAACAAATGTAAAGACCTCCACATTATAGTAACATAATATGTGATGGAAAAGGATGAAAAATACATAGTCCCTTATTCTAAAGAAAGCATATAACGAGTTTGTGATTTATAAAATATTACATTAAATTATAATAAATCTTGATGTGAACTTGTATAAATAATAAATTACTGTATACGCTTGTGACTTACAAACTTACATAGAGGAATAACTGTTATTAAAGGAAAGAAAAAATAAAAACAACTTAATGAGTTTAATGTAATTATATGAATTCATCGTTTTTATAAAAGAAAGTATCATCTTAATAAATGAATATACGTGTAATCATTAACCAGTAAGAGTTACGCCATTATCTACAAAAATAATACCTGGTAAAAGACTTAAGAAATAATAAGTAAAACAGCTGACCATGCTAGAATCGATATTATCGATATTGGAATAACGTTTGAATTAAGTTAAAATGAAAACAATGAAGAAGCTATTTCTTAAACTTTACATAATTTAAATTTTAATCGCATAATTTCTTCTGAATACTCTAAAAAGGTTTTATGAAACTTATAAAGTGGAAAGCATTTTGATTCCTGGATCGCAAACTTCGCACGAATAGCAGCAAAGGCAGGACACTGAAACAATGTATGTCTAATATCATCATCAACTGATGAACATAGAGAACAAACGTTGGCAAGCTTAAACCTATATAAATATGATCCAAGCTTACCGTGCCCAGTTAATAATTGCATATTGTAAAAATTGATATTAAAATTTTTTATTTTCAGTCTCAATGAGACATCTGGCAGGAACTTATAAGTTTTCCTGCCGGTAAGTTCAGCGTCCCACCTTTGCTGCCATTCCTTAACAAGCATCATATAGATATGTTTTTTATATTGCTTATAAAGCAGCTGCTGAGGGCACAGTAGAGAATCCAGGAACAGGAATTGTTGAATGTGAGGATTATTACCCTTGAAAAGCCTAAAGGCCCCAGCAGCGCCCCTCCCCATAAGATAAAGATCCAGGGGAAAGACACCACAGATGACACAGGCAGCTGAAGTTGGTGTTGTACGATACAAAGAAGAGATGCGAAGCAGGAATTTACGCTGATGTTTATTAACACAATTCAACACCTTCCTATTAACATAAATTGCAGCCCCATAACCATAGATGGACTGCACAATGCCTTTATATAGGATTAGCCTTTCCTTAAAAGCAAGTCCCCGAGAGTTATTTTGAATCCGAAGTAATTTATTGTAAATGATAGTACATTTAGCTGAAATATCTTTAACACGCGGCAGGAAGGTTAATTTTTTATCAATAACAATATCCAGATATTTTAATTCCTTAGTATGTTCAATTGTGGAAGAAGATAATAATTCTAGCGTTTTCTCACCTGTACAACCAAAGAAGGATTACCAAGGACAGAGAATTTACACTTTGTTGGAGAGAAAGTTAAACCTGATATTATAGATTCTAAGTATTTGGATACATAGGGTAAACTTAAGAAACTCTGAATCTTTGTAGATTTAAAAATAAGACAAAGATCATCCGCATAAGAAATAAGATGACAATCCATACTGCAAGCGGCAGAAAAAGCATCAATTTTATGATGAACTACAGAGTACAATACGTTCCAAAGAGTGGGACCCAACACAGAGCCCTGGGAAACCTCACACATAGGATTTTTGTGGACTGTAGAAGCTCCAATGGTAAGAGAAGCAGTCCTCTGATAGAAATAATCAATAACTGTATTGAGAATGTATGGATTAATTTTATTACTTTTTAATACTTCTATAATGGCAGACCATCTGGAATTATCAAAAGCACCCTTGACATCATAGGAGACAACTACCACAGGACAATTATCTTTAACTCCATCTTTAATCAAAGTAACCAAATGGAAAACTGCATGCTCAGAAGAGCAACCAGATCTAAAACCATATTGATTACTATATAAGATATTTTTTGTTTCAATTTCCTCAATCAAAATAACTTTTTCAAATACCTTCCCAGTGCCATTTAGTAGGGAGATAGGACGATAAGCTGATAGTTCAGACAAATCTTTATTAGGTTTTTATAGTAGTTTTATGGTAGCTGATTTCCAGCATTTTGGAAACGTATTCAACAATAAGCACTTATTGAACATAGTGATCAGTAGATTTGGAAAAAGTAAATTAAGACGCTTAATTACTTTATTAGTAATTCTATCTTCCCCAGGTGATTTCCTATTAGTCAAATTCTTAACTAATTTAACAATAAGCAAATTATCGATAACAGGAGCTGAAGCACCCTTAGTAGCTACTGGTGTAAGGGGAAGATCAGCTTTCCGCGGGAAGAAATAATCTAATAGAGCATAAACCTTATCCTGATTAGTTTTTAAATATGAATGAGATACCAAAAGATCGGGCATGGGTAAACTAACCGGATTCTTAAAAACCATCTTGTATGGTCTACCCCATGCTGAGCTTTGAGATACAAGATCTTTCCACTGTTGTAACCTAGCTCTAGCAACTTCAAGTTTATAAAGCCTATTAAGTTCTTTTAATGTATTTTGCAAAATAAATAAACGGAAAGGGTCTTTACACCTCCATTTCTTTTTACGAACAATATTAATTTTATTATGCAGAAATTCTAATTCCCTATTCCACCAGTCCACTTGAGGAATTAATATAGGAAATTGACTTTGTTTAATTAGATCTGAAAGATATCTGTTAAATTTATTGATCAACTTATCTAATTCTACACCATAACTACACTGTACATTATTAATGAATATATCTACCAAATTAGAATTAATTTTAGAAACAAATATCTCTGTATCTATCCTCAGGCACTGCTTAGGGGGGTAACGAGCTACATTAGTAGCAATAGAAAAGTAAAAAGTTTTGTGAAATGCAAGAGCAAAAAGTTTCATCAACAATAATACTTCACTAGCAATATCTGAAGATATTAGTAAGTAGTCGATTATACTACTACCATTATAATTAATAAAAGTGCGTAATCTATTATTCGCAATGATAAGATCATTATTACCAACGATATCAAGTAACTGGAAGGAGTCCCTTGAATCCCTCACAGAAGGTTCCATACAAGATAACCTAATATTAAAATCACCCACAATTACAATACTGAAATTAGGAAAACTCTTTAATGCAGAATCGACTGCACTCAATGCTCTACACTTATCCTTATTAGAGGAAATGTAAGTAGCTAAAATAATAATTTTACTAATCTCAATAGCAATCAAATTGAATTTGGAAAATACTAATCTATGAGCAACAGTCTTATTGATAATAACAGCAATACGATTATTAATATAAGCATATAAATTACTATGAACAGATAGAATCCCACGTCGAAGGTAGGGCTTAGCTATAATACACAAATCATAACTAGAAGTGTAAAAATCTCTCAAGAATAGGGATTGGCATGAGTATGAATTATCAACATTTAAGTATTTACATCTAAGGGTCCCCATAGTCTATGCGGGCCCTGAGATTCTTCCGTGCCCTCAGAAGACTCAGACATTCTTTAGTAGGAGCAGCATGGTCAACTGCAGCAAATGCTGAAGCAAGTGCTTCCTTATCAGATATTTTATGAGTAACTTTATGCCATGGGCATGAGCTTTTGATTTTATCAAAAACACAAGCTGAACAAATATGGTTATCTGTACAGGACTTGCGGAATGCTATATAATCTTCGGTCGCATGACAAAACTTCTCAGGGTGGCCATATTTACCACACTTCTTACATAGTCGAGGGTTAATCGCCTCAACAAACGGTAATGATTCCCATAGAATCCTAATCCTACCATTAGATGGCAGGAGTTTAAACTGCTGTGGCAACAGTTGAACACATATCTGTGATCCACGAGTATTTGTAATTTTATTGACAGTAATCGGAAGATCTTTAAAATGCTGTTTTACACCTTCTTCACTAATATTATTGGCTCGGAAGATAAGTATTGTAGGATTAATGCGCCTTTCTTCATGGACAGTGCAATCCTGAATCGTTTCTTTAATTAAATTACTCAGTTTAGTAGAGTCCACTTTAGATGAAGTATTAATAATAGTGGTTTTGCTATTTATCTTTTTATAAAAAGTAACACTCACCTTTTCCTTAGGAAGTGACATGCTTTGTTTTAGTTGGCGGAAAAATTTATCTGCATCTTCAGTTTTAACTATGATTTTATTTTTTGGCGCTGATTTTTGCCCAGTAACTGGTGCTTTGTAAGAAATTCCATCTGAAGGTACAGGTCTCTGTGAGTGCAAAACAGCACTAAACCCGACTTAACATCAGTAGATTTTGCTTTAACAATAGATTTTAATTTTTTTAAGACCAAGGAAGCTGCAGCTATTTTCCTGCCAATATCATCAGCAGTAGTTATCACAGCATTCTTCTGTGTCTTAGTGAAACTTTTTAAATTAAACTGAGATTTAATATTAACAGCTAAATCAATAACATTTTTAAATAGCTGAGGCGACCTAGTTTTTCTAGGCGGACCTATGGTAAAAAAAACAAAAAAAAAACCTGGAACCCGCAACTTCTTAAAAAATCAGAAAAAGTTTAAAAATCATTAACTGATGATCTATACATCCAAATTACACCAGGTTAGAAGTAAAATAACCATAAACACTAGCTTAATAATATGATAGTAAAAAGTGAAAAAGTTGAAAAAAGTTGAAAATTCAATTTGTAAAAAAGTACACACCCGAAAAATGCGCTGCTAGCACGTACAAGACTGGAGGAGGAAGGAGAGAAACACGTACCTCAGGGCCGGATCCTGAATGCACGAATGGACAACCACACACAATGAATGCCCAGTACAAACTGAGAAAGTTTACAAAAACAGCAGTGGATTGACGTAAGTAATTAGGTTAGAACAATATATACGTGCTCGTATCCCTAGAATAAATTTTTAATTATCGAAATTTTGATACTCGATAATATTTAGAAAAATTTAGTCGAAAAATAACCGGCTAAATAGAAATTTTCTCGATACATTGGGGATATTTCTTTTCTTCTTATAATTACGAATAATTAAGGTTTTGAAAGTATGATCGTCTAAATTACCGAACCTACTTTAAAATGAATACGACAATTAGACGGATTAATGGCCGATTGTAGTTGCGTTGATTTAAATTGATGGTTACAACAACGGTAAGGATGTTGTGCGCTATAATCGGAGTTGACTTTACGAAACGAGTTAATTTATAGCGGAAGAGATTATTTATATCCGCCATTCTAGTCAGATTAAAATATACGAGTACAGGCGTAAAAGTTTGATGATGGTGATGATGTAGAAGAAAATGAAGAACGGGCAAGTAGCGTCGGATTGAAAAATAAGACAAAAAAATCTTCAGTTTCCAGAAGTAGCCGTAGCAGCAGCTGTAATCTTAGATTCGGTCTTTCCGGTGCGATATTACAGTTTACTTTATCTGTATATTTGCGTTTCGCTCGAACGCTATCTGTCTGTAGTGTTGGCCAGTTGTCGAGAGATAGGCTGCTATTATTAAAAGCTCTTAACGGCCTTTTCTTCGAGTAAACACAACGAAGCAATTTATTCTACTCGACGTTTATAATTACCGGCTTTTCATTTTACTCCGTCGCTTTTCATTTGCTTCGATACCTATTTTACACGTCTTACATACGCATAAAAGGAATATGTATGTTATGTGTGTGTGTGTGACGTTTCAAAGTCAAAAAATTTACACTTCAGTCACTATGACGATGATACAGCTGTCTGTATACGGAATTATATTTGATACCATATGTAATAGGCTCTCAACTTGAATTAGTTATCTGACCGTTATTTCTTTAAACGGAGAATAAAAATTAAGAACACCGATAATAACCCTTTACCGAACGAGCGGGTCTATTATTGATAAATATGTTGATACAAATGATAATCATATAACCGAGTGACCGAATTAAATATCTCGACATGTTACTCGATAGGGGACTGAATTTTAAATTACGCTACTTATAGAAATTCAATCGAAATTCAAAATTATTTGTTCTTTAAGGCACATCTGGGGATTTATCAGTCACTATGTCGTACAAGTAAATAAGAATATAAGCGTAGTAAAACGTGCATTAATTACTCGTCGTATATATAAGTTCAATATAATATATTTTTGCATTATTAGGCAATAACTTTTACTAATTTAATTATAATTATATTAATTCGATAGAGATTTAATTTTTCGTAGGTTAATAAATAATTAATTATGGTTCACCAGCACTTCTATGTTTTGTTTTTCTTTTAAATAATTTTTCCACAAAATTTACGCTTTTAGACGTGAAGTATAGGAATCTGCTAGGGTTTTTTTTTAGAAGAAAAAAAATCGGAGCTTGGAAAACAAATTATTATTATTATATTGAAGCTAAAGACATATGCGTCGGTGCGTTTCTGGATATAAAACAAGCCTTTGACAAAGTTTGGCATGATGGGTTGTTGTACAAACTAAAAAAAGCTGTTCCTCATTCCTATTATCTCCTCTTAAAATCACATCTCGAGGACCGTACATGCCAAGTCAAATTCCGAAATGAATTATCAAATCTTTATCCTGTATCTGCGGGCGTTCCTCAAGGTAGTGTACTGGGCCCGGTGCTTTATCTTCTATATACAGCTGACTTCCCAGATAGTGGCGAAGTTAGTATTGCTACTTTCGCAGACGACACCGCGGTTATAGCTGTAGACAAAGATCATACAGTGGCTACAAATAAACTGCAAAATGCATTAACTGAAACGAAAACCTGGTTAAGACGTTAGCGTATTAGGGTAAACGAAAACAAATGTACTCAAGTCACTTTGACGCTGCGTAAAGTAAATACTGTGTCAGTTAAAATAAATAACAAAATAATTGCGCAGCATGATGAAGTTAAATATTTGGGCATGTATTTGGATAAGAAATTAACATGGAACAAACATGTAACGCAAAAGAGAAAACAGTTAGATCTGAAACTGAGGCAGCTAAATTGACTCGTTGGCAGACACTCCGGCCTCTCGCTCGAAAACAAACTATTGATATATAAAATCATCTTAAATCCTATCTGGACGTATGGCCTGGCATTATGGGGTTGTGCCAAGGACACACATATAAACAGAGTGCAGAGGTTTCAAAACAAAGCTATTAGACTTATCGTTTCTCCGCCTTGGTACGTGTCCAACCACACTTTACATCGAGATTTTAATATACCGTACGTTAGAGACGAAATAAAACGTTATGCAAAACAGCATTTCATACGACTAGAGAACCATACGAACAACTTGGCTATTAACTTACTCGACAACAGTCTCGAATTACGACGATTGAAACGTACCACGCCCCCAGATTTTAGATAAATCTGTTTTCATTGGGGGACGTAGTGTTAACCCCTAACACGTTACTTCGCATTCCAGACCAATTGCTAGATGGCCCATAAGCCAGTTGTAATTAAAATAAAAAAAATATAATGAAACCAATTTGGACCTATGGGTGTGCCATGGGGATAAACTCGGTAATATTGCGCAAATACAAACGTTGCCAAAACGAAATCTCGAAAGAAATTATAAACGCTAAATGGCACATCAGCGATCGTACATTACATACAGATCTCCCGTAAATAAGTATAATCCATGAGGAGATCAAAAAAGTTGCAGAACAGTACGGTTGAAAGCTACAGCATCTGAATAGCCTGGTCGTTGTGTATTGCTGGATGACTGAAATGAAGGCACACGGTCTCAAGCGGAATAAGCCAACTGACCTATTATAACAATGCCTTTATTAAAAGAACATCGGATAAAACTCATATCGCTGGATAGGAGTTAACACAAATTCAAGTGCTAGATAGACTTACGGAGCTTACATTCGTGGAAATTAAAAAAAAATATATTCTTTTTCCATTCAAGTACATTGAATCTATTTTTATATTAATCAAGCGATGTTCCTTCTCCATTTGATGCACTTATCTGTAACTTATTTCGTTTTTATAGATCTTTAACAATAAAGATTTGTTCATTTTATGAAGTAGTCAAAATTTTATTTATTTATACCGATAAAGTGATACACCCCCCCTAAATCGTAATGAAATAAAAGCAATAATAAGAGGAAGGAAGTACAAGAAATAATTATGAATAATCGATAAATATACGCGGATATCCAAATATAGAATTCATAAACGTGTGTATAATGCATAAAATATGCACAAGCACATTAATGATAATGATAATGATAATAAAACGGGTGAAAATTTCGATTTTTCGACCGTGTATTAGAATTTATTCGTTCGAAAATATTTATCGATTAATTATAATTAACTAATAATCCGTAAGTTATTTCAAGGACGGTAATTTATAATAAGCCGCAATTAACTCGATAAATAAATAACAAAAAAGAGTTTAAAATCACCAAAAAAAAATTGTTCTTTATGAAAAATCACACAATTACCTGATAGGTCTCATCATCATCAAGTGAATATTTAAAAAGATGAAAAATATAAAATGCAAAAATATTAATTTGAGATTTGAATTCACAAAAACTGAGCGAAATGAAAAGCAGTCCGTCAGAGTGTTTTATTAATAGGGCTTTTCATTTTGCTGATTTTTACGAATTGTAATCTCAACTTAATACTTTATCATTTTATATGTTTTATATTTTAAATATTTACTTGATAATGGTCTAACAGCCGAAAAGCTTAGTAATTTTTCGTAAAGAAAGAAAAATAATTTTGTGATTTTAATTTTTTTTTTTTATTATTTAAAAAATCACTGCAGTTCACATTCGACAAATTACGAAACGCGGCAAATAGAGAAAAAAGAGAAAGCCATTTCTTGTTATTCTCTCTTCGTCAACTATTCCATCGCAGATTTCACTTTAAAGTGAAGTAAACTTAGTTGAAAGATACAACCGTATCCAAATTGTTACGGACAGTTCGATTTAAAAAGTATTTACTAAACTATAAGTCGGTATTTCATTTTCAGTATTCGAATCTAATCGACGATACAACGCGTTACGCCGGTGATATTATGCGCGGGTTTGCACTGGCGTGATACGGTAAACGATAGAACATACGATACGATAAGCAACGCGACCTTGAATCGACACGGACCACTCGTATCACTGGATTAGTTGCTTTCATAACGTTTGCATTACTGTGAGTGGTCCGTGTCGATTTAGTGCAACGATCAATGTACAGTTACCTAAACAGCTTATGAAAACATTCGTCCGGTCAACACTGTGCTGTATGGCGCAGAAACTTGGGTGCTGAAACAAGTACACTGTAAGAGACTCGAAGCGTTTGAAATGTATATCCTGGACAGAAAAAATTACTAATCAAACTTGACAAAATGGGCGAAAGAATAAATATCTTAGACCGGATAAGGAAAACTCGACTGGGATGGTTTGGACATGTACTAAGATCAAATCAAAACGTATTATCCACAATTATTATATCCTGGACAGAAAAAATTACTAATCAAACTTGACAAAATGGGCGAAAAAATAAATATCTTAGACCGGATAAGGAAAACTCGACTGGGATGGTTTGGACATGTACTAAGATCAAATCAAAGCGTATTATCCACAATTATTGAAGGGGAAATTGTTGGAAATCGATCGCGTTGAAGACCCACAATGACGATTATACACACTGTATTAAAAGACACCGGAATGCAAAATTATGTGGATTCGAAGAGGACGGCAGGATCGTGTTGGGGCGAATCACCCAGATGGCTGTTACATAATTATCATCATATATTATATATATATATATATATATATATATATATATATATATATAAAATGTTGAAATATTGGAGCGTAGTGATTTTATAAATTATAAACCAAAACAAAATCATAACACAGTTTAATTATTTTTTCTTTTTATTGCAAAGCTTTGCGACGGATGCGTCATTTTCAAGGATACACATTAAATATTATGTAATATTTATTATGTATACTCGAAAATGACGACACTGCCGAAAAAAAGCTTTGCAATAATGAAACTGTGTTATGATTTTGTTTGGTTTATTATACATGAGAGTTTAGTTCTGATGATGAGCGCGGTATGTTACTTCAAACGTAAACTCGGGTTTATTAATATTAATATATTGTTTTATTTTATTATTAATAAATCGTTTTTTTTTCTAAATTGTACGCGGTTATTCCGAAATTATTTTATCTAATTATGAATATCGACCGCGAAAGTAGTTTTAAAAATTATATATATATATATATATATATATATATATATATATATATATATATATATATATATATATATATATATATATATATATATATTCGAACTTTTGAAACAAAAGTTATTAACATATATACATAAAATTCACACGTTTCAAATGAAAAATTAAGTCGGTATTCTAGAGCGTTCGTGGTAGAAAATTATTTTCGAGAAATAGCAGAAAAAATCAAATTAAACAGAAGATTTTACGACGAATTTTTCGAAGTTTGTGTGAAAAATTTAACTAGCTCCAATTCATCAAGAGTTGACTCGGCCTAATTGGCTTTTTTGAAAATGACGTAAAACGTACATATACATACGCAATTTCGAAAAAAAAACAAAAGATAGAAAGAGAGCCACAACGAAAGAGCGACAAAGATAGACGAAAAGAAATGAACAGAAGCCCTAAAAGAAAAAAAGCGGATAACAGATTTATATTAGCGGACGAAAAATAAGTTTCCAATTTGTCCCTTTTTGAAATAATCTTTAATTTAATTCTAAGCGAATAACACGTCGATATATTTTGAATGATGATTATTAATAATCTTTTTAAATTTGAATAAATTTAACATTCAATTTAATTATGGAAAGGTAAGATCGGTAAGATTAGATGACGTAATGGTTCGACATTTTCAGTAACAATAGTAGAGGTATACACGAAAAATACGAAAACAATTAAATATAGATTCACTTAATCGCGAACGTAAACCAAAGAAACTATTAATAAAATACTGTTCGTATATATATAATTAATTAAAATAAAATTACACTCCCGCTAAATAACTTTGGTACTTGCGATGGGCAGTGCCAATTTTATGTAAATATTATTACGAAATGGACCTTTTATTTCCTAATTTAATAAAAGAATTATGTGATCGCGGTCGCCAGTGCCTAACCTGGACTGCTTGTAGAACTCGCAGCCGGTGACACTACAATATATTAATTTCCATTACAAATGATTTTAATTTATATATTGTTACACATTTTAAATATCGACGAATATGATTTAAAAAAAAAAAAACAAGAAATCAAATACTTATATTATACAGTTGCTAAGCCACACAAATTATTCATAGACATATAATAAATTCAATAAAGCAATATAAAATAATAAATCATAAAAAACGTACGGACTGTGGGGTACCACAGTCTCCGCTGCTGCTGCTTCCGGATGGACTGATATTTCCTGGTCGTACTCCGTATGTTTTTAACGATTCTACGGTTTCCGTAAATGGGAGCGTAATTAATTAAATATTATTTTAAATTTTTATCCAAATACAGTTTTATTTTATTCGCGATTTTTTATTTGATGTATCGCAAGTATAACTCCGTATTTAACTGACTAGAGAATTTTTTACATAATAATTTTAATAGTTCTATATAAATATCTTATAACGTCTACGTGACGTCTTGTCCAAAAAAAAAGCAAAACATGCGATAAAGTTAAACGAACCTATTTCGTTGGTACGGATTGACTAGAAATTACGAGCTTTCTCGTACCAAAATAATACGCGACTAACTCGACACGAGGCTTAAAAACAAAATATATATCGATATCACCATACACACACATATACAAACACGCGATCTCCGGTTGCTGGCTCTACCCGCCGTTATTCCCCGGTTTTTCCCTCATAACCTGGCAATTCGTATTTAATTAAATAGTACTTATTATTTCCCAGGTTATTACTATCATCATCCTAGTTATTATGGCTGTATGATGTAACTTATCAATTTTGACGATCTAAGACTCTTACGATGGAAATACCTCGGTTATTAAAGAATATTTTATATTACGTTAACTATTATTGAAATTTTATTTTTAATTTTATTTATTTTTTCCTTCAGTACCCCCATCGTCTTAGATCATCATAATATGTATATGTAGGAACATGTACATAGTATTCTCTACATCGTCTAATAATCACCGGGAAATTGAATGGACGAAAAAAAAAGGAAGACTAGGTGATCAGCTGGCATAGTTCATTGGCTTAAATATGCATGAAGCGTTGCTGACTGTTCACAATAAGCCAACATGGAGATCAATAACATATGTTTCTTAACATCACTACGTCCTCTCTCGAGAGATAAAGGAACAAGAAGATTAGTAATTTATTTCGGAACAATGGTTTCGACTGATAACTAGAAATGCTTAAAAATCTAATAACAGAAATTTTGTCCTGTGGAATAAATTGTAGACAGTGTTAATTGAAGCGACTACACTAAAGCGCATTACGTATCTTATTTAGAGAATTTTTAATGTTGTGCTAATTGATACTGAACATTTAGGAGAGTTCCATGTTCAGACGAGAGTTCAGACGGGCCGCGTTTTGTGGCCCGTGTTGTTTTAAATAACTCATACGCGGCGTGTAATGACGATTGAATGATAGTGTAAGGCTAATAGTTGGTGATATGAATGAAATGAAACGACCTCTCTAAATCAGTTCGAGTAAATTATCGGACTATACGGATTTAACGTAAATAAAATCGAGGAAATACCATCTAACGAAAGGGAAGATACTTATAATGTATATAATTTGGTGCACACATGCATACATACTCGTACCGTATTTGAATATGTATAAGTTTATACACGTTTTTTTGTTTTGTTTTTGTGTGTGTGTAAATTTGCTTACACGGTGTCGATATTCTTTATTAGTTCGGCCGCAATTGACGTAAATCTGAGAACGTACAGGAGTAAATTGAAATTTAATTATTAAATTCCTTATAAATACGAATTAATTAGATAATTAAAATAAATAAAATAAAAAGCGAAAAATCGTTAAATTATTTCTTCGGATTACGAGATAATCGAGTTATTCGTTGTTCGTCTTAATTTTTTAATATATATATACTTTTTTAAATAATAAAATAAAAACGTAGCTCAAGCTGAACTGGCCCTCGACGTATAAGAACAAATGATAGATCCGACCAAACGGATTATGGAGTAAGGAAGGTCGGAGAAGTATTGGTAGACCCTGTGCTAGGTGGGAAAAGATCGTATTATTGCGCGTAGGCACTGGATCGAAATAGGCAATTAGTAGTATTGGCGAAAAAATAAAAATAACGTCAAAAATGTTCGACATAATAATATTATTTTATCAGTTTTTAGTTTTTTAATCATCTTATTCAGCAAAGCGTAACACTATTATTAATTATTATAAGAATTTAAAAATATTTAATACGATTTTTGTTAGTTTTTGCACGCGAGTACATGAACAAATACATGCATATATATATATTTGTATATAAGAATAAAAATAACGGATTAGGACCGTCTAAAATTTGTAATGCTGCTGAAAATTTTGTAAAGGGGCGAGGAAGTTGGTAGATTTGCGGATTTTTCGTGTTGTTTAGGTTTTACCCTAGGAGGGTTTTAACACGTTTTGGAGAGTTCGCGGGGGTGCGTTGGTAAGTTCTCAGTCGAAGAGAGTTGGTCGGTATCGTCGTTTCAGTTCGTTCGTATACTTTAATTCGTTAGTATATATCGAAAACTGTCACATTCTGTCGCGTTAGTTCGTAATATTTATTCTTTTCGAATTTTTCTCGTCCAGTTCGTTAATATTACATTATTTTCCCGGTAATAGAAAAAATCATAATAATAATAATAATGATTATTGCTATTATCATTATCATTCGTTTTTCGAACGGTTAATTTTCTAATTTTTATTACTTTTTTTTTTTTTTTTTTATGTAAATCATCATTTTTTGATTAATTTTTTATTTATTTATTTTATTTTTTTAAATCAACTTTTACTTATAAAAATGGCTTTTCCGTTTTTTTTTTTAGCTTTATATTTTACACGGCATTTTTCCAACCGGCTTTTTCAGAGCGAATAGGAATTATTTCCTTATGTGTATCACATACACACACTATATATATATATATATATATATGTATGTGTGTATACATGTCTGTACGTATAAAACATTTGTTCCTTGTTTAAATTGAAAAATTTTATACGAAATAAGTAAATTTTTCACCACCGTTTGCCTTTTGTACATTTATTATTATCGTTATTGCTGTTATTGTATACTTCAAGAAAATCTATATATAAACATGTGCAAAGGAATATTATTATTGTTATTATTATTATTTATGGAATAATAAATTTGGGTGGAATGTCTAAATATCATATTAAACCTATAGAATTTCTTTAGCGAGCGGTATTAAAGATAAGTGCACAGAATCAAACGCTTTTAAAGGTACACGAATTGTACAAGTTACAGTTTGATGATATTTGTAGTTAACAATGCCGATGAGTTTTTAGCATAACAGTCAGTAATAGTGAAACGAGAACAGGAGGACATGGCGAAAATTCCGTTTATTAGTAAATCGAGGATGAGAAGACAGGCCTTGTGGCCCCGTTTTATTTAACATCTTGCCTCGTTATTTAAAAATTGATTTGTTAAATTATAAGCGAAGACACGCAGAAAATTGATAACAAAATTCATCAAAGTGTTTAACACGATGTTTGTATTAATGAGAGTATTCACAGCATTATAATAAAAAAATCGTTTTGTTTATTCTACGTCAGAAGCGTGTACACAACGCTGCGCCATTACATCGTGTTCGTGCTTTTATAATAAGGCTTGTATGTATTAATGTTATTTGTGCCTTTTACATTACGATATGTTTGATGAATGTTGTGTGAATGAGTATAGTGTCAGTTATGATAAATATGTTTCTATGTTTATTTCATTGTAAAAGTATTTTTCTTATTTTTCTCATATGTATTTGCATGCAACTGCTTAAATTTGTTTATACGTGTTATTATCGCTAAAATATGCGCATTGCGAAATATGCATTAATTTGCGTATTACATATTACATATATTGTTAAATTATTCATTATTAGAAGAACGAATTAAATTTGATTTGATTTGATTATTGCGCATAACAACGGGTTCTTCGACTATAAATGTTATGTAAATGTTATAAAATATTATTATTATTACTTTACAGAATGTGTTATTTTGTTTAATTTGTTCGTTATACATTTTAAAAATGTTCGAAATATCTTAAATATATTTGATTTGATGATATTAATTATTATTGTTACGGTTTTGTGCGACATTTCTATATTAAAAAACGTAGTCGATCTATTTCAAAGTTACATATCTCGGATTTTCAAAAAATTTCTGACTACACATTTTATCCATCGCAACCATCTAGAGATAAGGATTTACCGATGGAGAGTGTTCTAATGCCATGGGATAGGATGGAAAACTGAGATGTATAGGAGAATGCAAGGGACGGTTAAATGATAATTCAGAATGATGCGGAACGTAACTCGGAGAGACCATCAGTTCGGTTGGAGATGTTGGTAATAGACCGTAACTTAGAGACGATGCATAATTCATTAGAAAAGGTCGCACGATTTTCGTTTAAGTAAGTAAACAAGTGCGAATCTTTTTAATACGAATAGGCTGCTTTTTATCGAAAACTTTAGAAAGGACTTTCCAACTTTAGAAACGTTTTCCCGTCAGTCAGGGATTACTACTCGTAATGTAAATCTTCGTATAAAGAGAAATTTGAGATGAGAAAAAAAAACGAATCAAAATTTTTCCCTTTTAAACTTTTCAGTTTTAACATTATATTTCTTTCGTATTCGAGCGCATTATTACTGATATTATTGTTATTATGATATGGACCACTTCGTACCACTTTATCTAAAGTTGGGAAAGTACTTGTGTTCACATTTATCTATGTATAAACACGTGATTTTTAAAAGTTTTTTTTTTTTTTTAAATATTTTTCTTTTATTTTCGCTTACTTTTTGTTTGTTTTATTTTTATATTACATTTATTTCGTTTTATTTACAATTATGCGTTAGCTCGGAATATGCATCAGATTTACTGCTATGGTCTACGCTCTTAGCTGAAAAGAACCAGTTTACTTTACACAGTAGCTTCGTTAAAATATTATCAACGATAGATTAGATTTTTATTATTATAATTTTTTGTTATATTATTTAAAACTACAAAAAAGGTTTTGGAGTGGACGCGGGATTATTTACATCGTATAAAAAAAAATATATATTTGTATTAAAAAAATTAAGTTTTATCTTTGTTTTTCATATGTTAATTTCAATGTTAAAAATAGTTGTTAAAATCAATTGTTTTGCAATAATTCGATATTTATATATCTGATAATCTAAATACGACATTATTAATTTTACACACACACACATATATATATATATACAAATACAAATAAGCCTTTATTTCCATTATTTATAACATACCCATGTATAATATTCTATATACTATAACCTTAATACCTATATATATAATAAATATTATGTAGTACAGTATATTTAAAGCAGGAAATTTGAGCCCGTCGTCGAGCATTGGTCTCCTCCAATCGAGCATACACATATTTCTTCCCCAATTGATTCCATTCCAGACGATTTTGAAAAATTTTCCTGCGTGATTGTCGATATCCGTTTTTTGGTTTTTTCCGCGGCCTTCTCTTGCCTAATGGTAACCATTCCGTGCTTCTGCAGGCCCATCTGTTCGGTTTCAACTGCATGACATGTCCGGCCCAATGCCACTTCATGTCACGTATTATTTGTAGAGCGTCCTCCGTCTTCGATCTGGCTCTTAATATTTTGTTACTTCTCTTATCCAACCTAATTACGCCAACCATTTTTCTTTTCATTGCTGTTTGAGCTATTTGTATTTTTTTGCACAATTTACTCGTCAATGACCAAAATAAATTAAATGAAGATAAAAACACTAGTTGGAATTTCAAACTTTGTAATCTTGCTGTAAAAGATAAAAGTCTGTGGAAGATGGTGGCGCATTTCAAGAATTCTCACACACACCACCACTCCGCATAATGGTAACGCTGCTTATTCGGAGAAAGATAAAAGTAATCTGCTAGCTAACATTTATTATGACATCCATAATCAAAATTGCCATATGGCATCGAACTACCACCAAAATAAAATTACATCTATCGACAAAAAGTACTTTAAGTTAGCTTATAGAGTATTAGCTGAATATCTAACTACCGTGAAGGAAGTGCATCATGTTATAAAAAACCTTAAAAGTAAAAAATCAATAAAAACCTTAAAAGTAAAAAATCAATGGGTTTAGATAATATCTCCATAATATTGATTAAGAATTTACCGCTTAAAGGTTTTGTTAAACTATTATAATGAATTCAATATTCCTGTTGTCACACTTTCCCAACTGCTGGAAAATAGCGAAAATAATACCTATACTTAAGATTGGAAAGAACATATCGGATTCAAAAAATTTACGTCCTGTATCGTTACTCAGTAACCCAGGTAAAATTGCTGAAAAAATTATATTGTGTAGAATTAAAAAGTTTACAGATGATAATAATGTGATAGTAGAACAACAACTCGGGTTCAGAAAAAATTTATCAACTGTCACGCAACTAGCGCGAATTACTGACTTCATCACTGACGGTTTTAATCAAAATAAGCACACAGGTTTGCTACTTCTTGATATAGAAAAAGCATTCGATACTACGTGGCATCTTGGTTTAATTTACAAAATTATTCAAATTAAATTTCCCGCGTATCTAATCCACCTTATTAGAAATTATTTGAGTGACAGACTTTCCGTTGTAAAAGTGAATAATGTAAATTCCGATGTAAGGTCTGTTCTAGCTGGAGTACCTCAAGGATGTATGACCTTCTTGTTTCTCCTTATTATCAATGACATTCCTAAAATCACGAATTTAGAGATGGCTCTATATGCAGATGATACAGCAATTTATTGCTCTTCGTTTCGAACTGATACAATACAAAAACGGTTAAGTGATGGTTTCGCTAAGCTAAATAAATATTTTAGTAAATGGAAAATTAACATAAATGCTGATAAAACTGAAGTGATTCTGTTTACCAAAAGACGGCCGCCTTCACAAGATCCTGTAATTGTAAATAACACTAGATTAGATTGGAAAACGCATGTTAAATATTTAGGAGTAATTGTAGATAAAGGTCTCACATTCACCAAACATGATGAGTACATATGTAACAAAACACATAAAGCTCTTTTTAGTCTATACCCAATCTTTAATAGACGATGCCAAATTAGTCCGGTTAATAAACTAATTATCTATAAAACTATATTAAGGCCAATTATGCTATATGCATGTCCAATATGGTCGTATACAAGCCGTTCAAATGTGTCCAGATTACAACGTCTTCAGAATAATTGTTGCAGGATAATTCTTAAACTTCCTATCTATGCAAGAACAGATCGCATGCATCGTATATTAGACTTGCCGGTTGTGGGTAATATCATTAGGCAGCGTACAAATAAATTTTTTGTAGACGCAGCCAATACTCAATAATAAACAATATAGGGGACTATACGCGTACTAGTCTTCAGTTAAAATATAAAAGATATAAACATAAAAGAATAAAACACACGCTATTATAATGTATCACCTGCTTTTATGTAATTTATATATTTAATTTTACGAACTTTATTAATGTAATATATATAAATAGCTGAGCAGTCATATTATTTTGTTTATATTTATTATTACTGCCTTGAAATTCTTCATAGAGTTGTCCTCAAATTGCATAGACAGGTTTTGGTGGTGCCTGTAATCTAGTTCCGCGCTATTATTACTGTATTTATTATTTATTTTTGTTTTCATTTTGTATACGTAGTAAGAATTTGTTCGGTATACGTAATAATATTGTTTTGACATTGATTTTGTATATTGCGTGCTAAATACACTTTTTATTTATTTTATTTATTCATTTATATTAAATAGAATTGGTGCCAGTGGATCTCGTTGACGTACACCTCTTCTTAAGGGAAAATTTTCACCTTTTTTATCCAGAATAATCTTTCCATAACCATTTTTTATAATTCTTATATATTTGGATTGTATATTTTTCTAGAGCTTGATACAAACCCTCGTGATAAATTGAAATTCTTTCCGAAAATCTACAAATGCTAGATCAATTTTTATGTTGTATTCGTCTGCCTTTTCTATCAGCTGATTTACTGTGTGTAGATTGTCTATAGTTGAAAAACCAGATCTGAAACCTGGTTGTTGTTGGTCATCCAATACTTTATATAGCCTTGCGTAAATTATTTTTGTGAATACCTTGTACAACGATTGCAACAGGCTTATTGGTCTATAATTTTTTATGTCTTCCTTTTTACCATTTTTATATAATAATATTATTTCCGTTGAAAACCATCTGGCTAATATCTCTTCACTTAATATTAAATTAAACAAATATGTTATTTCTCTAGCTAGAACGCTTTTTCCTTGAGTTAGTATTTCGCTTGTGATTCCATCACTTCCTGGTGTTTTTTCTTTTCCCAAGTGGTTTAATGCATTTCCGTTACCAAGAAACATGGAACGTCCATTTCCGTGCTTCCTATGGATATTGTGTAATTCATATGTCTTCTATCTTCGTATAATTTTTTATAATACCCCGTTGCAATTTTAATAATATTTTGACGATCATGTTCAATGTTTCCATTACTACCTCTCATTGCTGTAACTAACTTTCTGCCTCTTGTCAGCATTTTTTTTATTTTTCTGATGGAGTTAGTATTCTCGAGTATGTTTTTTATCATTGTTTCGTTCCTTATGTAATATTTTTAATTTTTGAACGTATTAACTTACGAATTACATTATATTCGATTTTTTCTTTCAATGTCTTGTTCTTTCTAAATTTGAATTTTTCTCGTTTTTGTATATCTTTCCTTTATGGGATAAGGAAATTTTTCAGGTTTTTTATTCACGGTCCTGGATTGTGGAATATGCTTCTTTAATACATTCCATAAGTTTGTCGTAGTATTATTATGCTTCATCTACGTCGCATTTCTCGATGTTAAGTTCTGTACATTCCTTTAGCTTTTTGTTAAATTGCTCGTTTCATTTGGGGTCCATTGTTCTTTTGGTTTCGGATTGTTCTTTTCCTTGTAGATTTTTTAAGTAATAAATTTATTATAATTAATTTATGGTCTGAGTGAAATTCTATATTTGAAATGTTCATGTTTTGAATGTGTTTGATATCCTTTACTAGTGCGAAATCTATTTCATTCTTATATTTGCTATTTGGAGAAATCCAAGTCCATTTTTTGAGTTCAGAATTTTCATCTTTTGATTCTGGCAAAATTCGATCAATTTCCATTCTCTTGCATTGCGTATAGCCGTATGGACCTAGTATTTTTTCTTCTCCATATTGTCTCTTCCGGATTTTGTTATTGAAATCTCCCATGATTAATAGTTTATTACGCTTATTGTGTTTTATACGTCGTATTGTGTCATCGAGTAAATCATAAAATTGATCACATTCATCTTCTGTTGAATCCGATTTTGGTGCATCAATTTGAATCAATGTTATCTGTTGTTTGTCGAATAATTCCAACCTTAGAACTGCTGTTCTTTCCGAAACTACTTTTACGCTAATTACGTTGTCCTTTGAGCCTTTTGCTATTATAAAACCTGCTCCTCTTTGTCCTTTATATATATAATAATAACGAATTGGATTATGATAATTTCTTTAAACGAATTAATGAATGTTGCTGTTACTGTTCTAAAAACTATTACGTATCAATTAAAAGAATGTTATACAGAAGGATCTTGTTACGCGAATTTTATCCTTTCTAGTGTGTCTATATTATTGCTTTGATTTTCAGGCAGTTTAACGCCTTTTCGAAGCCTACAAATAACATTCACATTGCAATTCTGTATTTGTTTTTTCCATAACTTGTCTAAGATGTGTATAGACGAGACGTCGTACTCCTGCATTTTATAAATCCCGCCCGTTCATCCGGTTGGCTTAGTTAACCTAGTCGAAATGGAAGAAAAAATAAGAATTAATAATTGAAAATAGTAAATGGAGATGGTGCGGACACGTGGCAAGAGGCGAAGACACCGCTACATAAATGTATCGAAATCATTGAAGCTGATGGCAAAAGAGCTTCAGGACGACCAAGGATACGATGGATTAATAAAATTCGAAAGTTCAAGAAAAATTTGCGAGGAAAGCGTAACATCGCGACGTTTGAAAAAAATTGCGACAGGTGTCCGGCAATGGACTGGTTTAATGAAGAAGATATTATATTTGTGTGTATGTGTGTTTGTGTGTTCGTGTATATATATAATACACCGGGTACGTAAGTAAAAGATTATATTTTATTTATGAATCTATCGATTGGGACAGGTATTCGTCCGGCAATGGACTGGTTTAATGAAGAAGATATTATATTTGTGTGTTTGTGTGTTCGTGTGTATATATAATACACCCGGTACGTAAGTAAAAGATTATATTTTATTTATGAATCTATCGAGGAATGCGTGCGTTTATTTGGAGTAGGATTATGCGAAAGTGGTGCAAATTTTATGTTTTACCGAGTACGAGGCTTTTGAATACATATAGTCTTTTTTCTGTATTTTTTTCGTTAATTCGTCATTTTTAAATTATTCCTCGTATTATTTTGATAATTATAAGCTTACACTGTACTTAGGTTTTTAGCTGTTGCGTAGGCTCCATTACAATGAATAAAATATATAATAGATGGATAATATATAATAGATGTATAATATATGTATTAGATGTACAACATATAATAGATGTATAATATGTGTAATAGATGTTATAATATATAATAGATATGTAAAATATTATCATTTGCATGTTAATTCGCAGTAAAGTGTTTTTTTTTTTATTTAGTCATTTTGTACGCTCGAAACGACAATTTTGTTTTCACCAATTTTTCAAACTTTTCCCTATTTATCGAGGTTTTTTTTATTTTTTTTCAATTTTATGTGAGAACCTAAAGCAAATGAAAACCGGTAATAAGTCAAAGATACTACCACTAATACGTCCACGATAATTAGATTATTAATAACAAAGCGGAATAATTTTATACGGATTCGCGATGTATTCCGAAAATATCGAATAAAATACTTTAATTAGACATATGTAAAATGTTTGGCAGTACATTGTCCTCTATCCGAAGTAACCGCGTGTAATTAAAAGGCAGATACCATTAATGCGTGTATGTAAAATGACATATATATATATATATCTATATCTATATCTATAGATATAGATATATCTATAGATATCTATGGCTTTTTGTGTGTGTTTGCACGTGCGTTTTCATGGCACGTGATAATCAAACGACCGAAAGAGATTCGTTGACGTATGTACCCGATCGTCGCTGTTCTGTTTTCTTCTATAGACCTTTTCGCGTTCTCTTAATAATAGCACTATCGGTATAGTGTGTAACTCCGACTTTTTATCTAAGATTAAATATGAAGGTTCGCTTGTTGTGTTTTTTCGAGCATTGATAATACTTACACAAAAATTAATTAAATTTTGCGAATGATACCGAGGGGGTGGTGTATGGATGTTGAATTCTCTTCGTTCTGAAGAATGGTAACGCTGCCTTATTTTTAACCCGCCAAGCGTGAAATGACTTCTTTTTATTTCTTTATAAACTAATGCTTGGAAGTGAAACGGAAAAGCTACAACGTTTTAACATATAATAAATATTATACGCGTAAATAAATAAATATCTATATTGTATATGCACGTTTATAAATATGTATGCATATACTTGCATATATAATTTCTTAATTTATATATATTATATATATATATAAAGTATATGAATATATTCTATATATATATATATATATATATTTATAAATATATATGTAAATTGCTACACGTGATTCAATTATGGATTACTCGTGGATCAATAATTACGGTATAAACTAATTTGCTGTCGATTTTCTGCTATCCGGATTCGTAAACAAACAAAACTGCCGCTATTGGTCCGAATATAATCCGAAAATTGAACAGAAGCCGTCACACATTGAGTGAGTAACCGAATGGGCTTGAGTGGTCAAGTGGGGAATGGTGTGCTTTATTTTTTCACTGGTACTGTCGACGGATTCTTGCCGCAGCCGAGTAAGTCCTCTGTGCCATCTCGATTAACATTCACCGTGATATTTTGCTTGACAGTGGACGTTGCATTAAGTTCTGGCTTAACAGCAACGTTATTTACCTTATTAACTTCACCACGCCGCATGCATTGTCCGGAAGATTTTGATATATGACCAAATCGTTGGCACCGAAAGCATTGTAGAAATGAGTATCATTTTTTTACATATTTCTCCCACTTTACGACGTAGTAAAATAGTGATTTAATGTCAAAATGATACGCATCTGAATTGTTTCAGGAAATAGAACTTGGTAAATTGGAAGAAATGTAGGCATATTGTCTGTTGCATTTTCTTAGAATCTGTAATTAATGTTATATTTGTAAGAGATTTTAACTCATTTAGTACTTTAGCTTGTGTAAATGTGTGAGGCAATCGTTTTAAAATCATCTTCACCGTTTTATGATCAACTGGTATATGTATCAAAAATGGCACATTACTCGATTCTAGATATTTACTAATCGGATGGAAATCACCTTCCGAGTTGACGAATATGCTGTTTTAGTTCTAGAAGTTTTTATTAAATATCTATAATAAATTTCTAGATCATGGACAATTTTTTTTTCTACGCGTTAATATCTTTTGTAGACATTTTTTATATCTACGAAATAAAATTATCGTTAAATTATTTTCTCATTTTCATATTCCGCAATTCTTTACGTAACCACTACCATTTTTTTATTTCTCAGACTTACATTTTTGATCTTACTCCTATTCTTCAAATATACTAATATCGTATGAAAAGCTGTCGCGAAATCTGCGCAATTTACAGTTGTCACATTTCTCGTTCCGATGAGGTGTAAAATCTCTTAGGCTTTTAAATGTTCACTAAACTTTTTGAAAAAATTAATTCGATTCGTCTGCTAGTTGGTATAGGCTATAAAATATTCGCCAATTGTTAGAGTAGAAGAGGGTTGAATCAGGATTTAAGAAATTAACTAATGACTAGCAATCCCTTCGCGAATTAAAACCACGTCGAACGAAAATATCCTTTTTTCTTCAGATTATCTTCTAGTTTACAGATTCGACGTTACGCAAAATGCTGCATGTAGTACTTTATTTACATGTTAGTGTGTTTATATTTCACACACACACACATACACACACACACACACATATATATATATATATATATATATATATATATATATATGTACATATATATTAGGATAGTGGATATCAGAATTTTTAAATCAGGCGTTTATTGTAAAAAGGGTCGCCGGAAGGATTCTCGATTCTTATTATAAAGTTTCCTATTTACCAAATGTATTACCTTACAGTATTTTTTGTTTATTGAAAGTTCGGAAAATCTTCTTTTTGTGGAAATTTAAATCCTTTATTTTTCTTTGCTTCTCGATGTATTCACACATATATATATATATATATATATATATATATATATATATATATATATATATATATATCGAATCAAAGGGAATTTTGCATTGCAAATTAGCTACTTCCTGTCCGTGGTTTAGTATACTAGGGAAGCCGGTTTTATTATCCGTTGTACGGTGTCGGATAACAATATTTGACGTTTTAGCAAAAACTATTACTCTCCCTAGGATAGTGAATATTTCTCCCTTAATTATAATAATATTAAAAATGGGAAAATTAATGAAAACGTGAACGCCGTTAACGAAATTATGAACGTCCTAAGCGAACGACCTAATCAAATAATTCGTGTTAAAAAATAAATATTTTTCCAATATTGACGACAACAGGCGAGATGACTTTATAAAATATATAAAAACATGAAGTATTGAAATCATCGCGCTACTAGTGAATATAAATGGAAAGTGTCAACGAGTTCTACTGTAAATGATTATATATAAATATATACATACGTACATATATATATATATATATATATATATATTTAATCATTATAGTCATTGAATCTTACTAATCCCACGCGGTGGTATATATTTTTTACTAGTTTACCAGGCTACGCCAATAATTAGGAATCTGTACCAAGTACACACTATCAAAAAAATGCAGGACCAGGTTCGCCGGACTCAACCTCGACTTAATTTTTCCCCGAACGAAAAACGCCTCCCTGTTTTCCACTCTAATTAAAATCTCCCTTTGTCTTTTGAACACTACGGATATCCACTGTCGTTTAACATAGACAGATATGTTAGTTCCTTAGTTCTTCTAGTTATTCGTGTAATCCGCTTCTTCCAGCGCCATATTTTAGTAACGTTTTATACCTGCGCTGTTCGACGAACAGGTTTCGCACTATATAGGAATACTGAGCTACGGAGTTCACCAGTTTTCTCTGGACAGTTTTACTAATTGCGCAGCACTTCTTAACTCTCGCTTATTATACATATATTATATATAAATTTTTATATATTAACCTAAATTATTTATTATATAAAAATAATTTTTAAATAGATTAATAAAATATACACGACAGTTTAATTTAATCCGGGAAATGTATAAAATGTTTGAAAGGTTATTTTTATTTTTACCCGAATTTACATGTTCGGATTTTACAACGTATGCAAGTGCACATTGTACAATTTAAACTATTGGTGGATGTATTTAGATATATGTGTACATGTATATATATATATATATATATAATATGTATATATATATATATATATAATATATGTATATGTATATCATAAATGAAAGTACAAACCGAGATCAATAAGACTATGAAGTCGAGTGGAATGAATATAATACTCAAATGAATATATAAATATACATATGTATGTGTATCTATATGTGTATGTGTGCGTGCATTGCTTTTTGAATTTTGTATTGTAGGCATTTTTGTTGCTTCATTCTGATCGTCTATTATGTGGGCTCATTTGTTGGGCTTCTTCTTTTGAAATTCTTTTTATAGTTCATAATCGTTTGCACTTATTAATGAGCAACGCTTTTTGCGCCTCTTTAAACTGAAATAAATATTCAAGTAGTAACGATTGATGGTGTTTATCTTTTAGCTGATGCTTTCTTTGTTTGATTTGAAAGGAAAATTTAAATCAACTTATATTTGACACGCTTTTAACCTAACGTACTGAATAGAAGTGCTTTATTTTATTATGTTAGAATTATTTACATATATATATATATATATATATATATATATATGTGTGTGTGTGTGTGTGTGTGTGTGTGTGTCTGTATGATGTATATGCTAATATTTTGTTGTTCTTTTTATCGTAATGTGCGTTAAATTAACGATAATCTGAAAAAGCTGGCAACCTTTGTTTTTTCGCGTTTTTAAGAGTGTACATCAGTTTTGTTCGTTTCATTCTACCGGAAGTAATTGTAGAAAAGTTTCAATTGTCGAAAATGAAATTCGTAAATAGTGACTTTATTACATTGGCTTAGTGTGTTTTTTCGATTATGAATACTTTACAAAGTTCATCTCATACCGGTGGTGGAAACGATGGTGGTAGACGTCAACTGAAGAAAGAAAATGCCGAAGTAAGTGAATTATTTCGTCTTTTAAATAAGTCCGGATTTAGTATTTTATCATTTTATCGTTTATCATCGTATATTATCGTTATCATTGTTCACTGATATATATATATATATTTTCTATCTTCTAATCTAGAACTGACGTGTCTAACCCGTCATCCACCAGATGTAAACATTTTTTTAGGAGTCGGTCCAGCGACAGAACTCCAAAGTTCATCATTATTCTTTATAACCATTCCCTACGTGTTGGCTGCGTCTAACAATGATGAGTGAAATTGGGGAAGAGTAACATAGAAAACATGGATTATTATTATTATTATTTAACAACTTAGAAGGAAATCAAATTTGCTTATAATAAAATCAGAGTATATACAGATGAAATTAAAAGAAGATTAAAGAATCGAATATTTTTCTTGTTATAAATGTTTCCATAATTATAAAGTTAATAAATTTTAAATGTTTCGAACAGACTTGAAACACTCATCGTAAATTTTTTTTATTATTTTTTATAAGTTATAAGTAGCAGCGTTTGGGAAGCATCGTCATGTGTGCAGTCGTGCCATCTACCGATTACAATCGAAACTACCCTTAGTTGTTAGCTAACACCTGAAGAGCCGAATTGGTGGGCTAATATCTTTAGTGTTATAATTTAACTGTCAGATTACTATATTTTCCCAGTCTCTTTAGATCTCGAATTAAAGCATACATATCCTTTACATACAAGTCGCAATGGATATTTTCATTACGAGTGTACCATTCAGAGACTCGGCAATTATAGCTTGATCGTCTGCAAATGATATCGTTTGAATACGTTATATAGTTAGTTATTTCCGTTTTATAATAAAATGTTCCAATTTTCAGTTGTTTGGCGCATAATCAATTCACTATATATATATATATATATATATATATATATATATATATATATATATATATATATATAATAAAGTGTCGGTCACAGTATGCAAGCCTGTCTAACTCCTTGTTTTGTTTGAAAACTTTCAGATAGTTGCCTATCTATTTTTATATGCACAGTATTATTTCCGTATAATTTTTTTTATTATACCCCGAATTCTGTTCAAAAAAATTTTTTTCAATGTTTTCAAGGTTTCGTTTCCGGCTTTTAAAGTACACTGTCAGCTTTACTGATTACTCGCTGTAGTTAACCTGCATAGCGTTACCGAAATTGATAACGTTAGAATTAATTGTAAAATACTTGAACATTTGTTTCTTCTATGTGGTCTTGTTATTCTCAATTGATAAGAAAGTTATGATAGTATGCAGCAATAAGCTACCCAGCGAGATAACGAAAAAGTATCAAGTAAGTTACTTTGTGGTAAAATACTTACGAGTAATCTTAGACTTTAAACTGAAATTTAATAAGCATATCGATTACGTAATCAATAAAGTAAATGAAATATTTCGTATAATAGCATAGGCGGTGTTAATTTCGATAATAGAGTTATTGTTTATAACGGTGTTAGTTATTTTCAACTACTGTTCCATCATATATATTAATCATACAAATGTTTCTGTCATGAATAAAATTCTAAAAGTCCAAACAAAATTACCGTCGAGTGTTGATTCTCTATATAGAACGTGTCGACAGCGGCAGCTCCGGTTGTTACTGGAATATTACCGGCTGATTTATCAAGCCGCGTTGTTATCTGAATTTAAAATATTCAGATCATCGTTTATAACTCGCTATTGTATTCGGGATCAATTTATAACGTAAATTTAAAATACGGTAATACTGTTAATATTACGAAACAATAATTTTAAATATATGGCAAGTCAGGTAGAACAGTCGGATTAATGGTAGATTAACGTATAAATTATTATTAAGGAAAGAATTAAATTAAAGAAATTATTAAAGTTAAATTTTTATATTAGTCAAATCTGAACTGGTCACGATGTATACATATCCGGAGCGTTTTAAAATTATTATATCCTCGAGTATTTGTAAATTCTGCGCATTAGACGTTCCCGATACTGTCATTTCATGTTTGAACGCCCTTATACTGTCGATGCGCGTTTAACGCAGAAGTTAAATGGTTATGGATAATGAATTAATTATTAATGGTGGGAGCGGTTTAAACTTATCTAACCTGTAAGTCGCTAATTATGTTAATTGTCCTATATGATGGAAATAATGTAATATAAGTTATAATTAATAGTACTTTCACGAATACCGTGACTAAGCCAAATTGGCATATTATTCGCTCGTTTATATAAGTAAGTCGACATTATTTTATTTATGTTCATTTTATTTTTTTTTTATGTAATACGTACGTCGGGTAATGCTTTTGGGTTATCGCGAAGAAGTTTCTTTTTTCAGACGAACGAAGAAACCATCGAAGCGGAATCCTGTGTATGTCAAAACTCGACGAACTTTCAAGAAGGCCATATTTTTCGACATTTCGACTTTAGCATAAGAAGCGTAAAAAGCAAGCGTAGGTAGAAAAATGAAAAGCTGTTTTAAAAGGAACGTTATCAAGTATCGCTATTAACAAGGTGTCGGCCTGTTTATGAAAGTTTTTTGAAAACGGCTAATATTAGAAAAGGAAATAACTCGTTCTGAACTTTTCGATCAATACGCGTATATACATATATAATATATATTATATATAAACTGACGTGTATGTGTGCTTGTGTATAATTTTTCGTGTTTGGTTCATTTATCATATTTTACCATAATATAGTTGTTATTTTTCTTTTCAATTTTCCCCTGGGTTTTTACGTTACGTTTATACACGCGTACGAAATCCCTGAAACATATTCGCATATAACATCGCGCGTGCGTGTGTGTGTGTGTGGGCTGCGAGTTCTTAAGTGAAAGAATTTAAATTTTCTTTTGTCGCTTGCGATATTGTAATACCTTTGAAATGAGTTCGTCCTATTCTGCGAAAAGGCGTTTAACTTTAAAATACAGAAATACCCGAGCGTATAATTTTCGCGCGTTCGAATTGAAATTTCCCATTAGGGATTAATACGTAACTATAAAGGCGTGCGAATAGTTTTATAAATATTTCGAAGCTATTCGAATATTTCAACGGTGTTCGATACGGATCCTATTGTTCGATCCTGCTTTGGGTAAGCTCCGCTGTTGTAAAAAATCCTTTATTACGCGTCTTTTATCAAGAGCGTACCTAAATAAGTAAATAAATCCGCTCGGGACGTGTTATATTTATTTAATCATTCGTTCGATATTATTATTTACCGTTTCGTTTATTTATCGTCTACGGAAAACTATAAATAAAACTCCGGACAATCAAGAGGAATTTAAAATTTCACCGGTATATTCCTCTTGCACGGCAGAAATGAGAGCTATCCAGAAAGCAATATATAAGACATCGAGAAATACATCGATTTAACAGATTCAATATTCGAAAAATTAATAACAAAACAGACAAGCGGGATCACATTTTACCTAATATCGCGAAGATGTAAACTTAAAGAATATAATACTAAATTAGTATTTAAGTGGATTCCTGGGAATATAGGGGGAAACTGCGTTGTGGATCAATTTACAAAGAATGTACCTGCGAATCAGCTGTAAATTAATATGATTCTTGGAAGGAATTTAGAAGTAAATTAAAAACGCAAAGTTTAATAGACTGGGACCGTAGGTATCTTAGCGTACATTGTGGAAAATATTATTACAGTATTCAAAAGCAAATGTATACCAGGTTTTCGAATGATATGCGTAGAGAGTTAACGAGATAGCATAATTTAACTACCGAAAAACTAAAACAAATTAAAATAATACATTCATATTTTTTTAATAAAACGAGAAAGGAAGGATTCATTGAACATATAATTTGGAACTGCAACATAAGAAATATAGCGAGAGAAGAACTGAAAAAAGAAATTGTTCGAACATACAATACATTGCCAGTATTGGTCAGATAATTAGCGAGCCGACTACAACAGTGACTGTTGTATCGATTTATAAAGAATATTCAGATATAAATTAAAGGGTGCATCGATTGTTATAAACTTTGTTAGTTACTGAAAATACTTAAAAGAAAACTGGCTAAAATACAGGGCCAAAAAAAATTAAAAAAAAAAAATTATTATACGAAGTAATTACATTTATAATTTCGATAAGTACTTCCGTTTTCAGATTGTGACTTGAGTTTTTTAATTTTTCCTCGTTTGCAATCTGACCATATAGGTTATTAAGCGAAAATTTTGATAATAGTTGATCGTTAGCACTTCACCCGACGTCACTACATAATTAATATTAAGATCATTGTGAAGCGTAACGTTGGAAACATATGGGCCATTAGTCGTTAAATTTTATTCCGAACTGTCTGAATTCGTTGAATATTGGTTTGTTTTTGGCAGCCCCGCAATTGTACGCCGCACATCCACGATGGCTTTATATACTAAGTATTTTTATTCCGTATCATCGTTGTTGAGTAGGCACTCGTATTTTTGAGGTTTACTGGTGAGACTAAAATTTTGCTATCGGTAAACCGTGTGCCTATCTATTTATTTTCATTTATTTCAATTTTCAAATTGGTTCAGTCATCGTTTTAATGCCGTCTGGTAATTCGTTAATTATGCGCATCTTTGTCTCACACGATAATAAAATAGTATCCTTCGCAATTGTCTTCTACTTCATCGAACGTAGAGAAGTCTTCGATAAATGCTACATTGTGAATCCGATTTCTGAACCTTAACGGACGGCCGATAGTATTGGACAATGTTCGTTCGTACTTGGAAGTAACAATTTTACACGAGAATATATATAGAGAGAGATTATTGGCAGACCGTTATGATACACCGTATCGTAAGTTTGCGAATTATATCGATGAATGTTTCGTTTCTAGATTGTTTTCAATAATGTTTACCAGCCTGTGTAACTGGTCTGCTGCGGTGTGTTGTATGGAAAAACCAAATTGTTAATTCAAAATCGGATTATTTCACAGGCGATGTGGGTTGTTATTTCAACAACTTTACGGACAACAAGGAAATTAGTCGATTGGAGGAAATACTGTGAGGTTTCGGACTCCGGGAACGTAGTAATTTGCGCAAATTAGAGTTCTATATATAAGGAAGCAATATGACAGCCTTTTTAAAAATCAAGTTCGCTATAATTAGATTATAGATGGAGCTTTTTTTTTTCACTTTAAAAAGAAAATCTAACAATATATATTCAATTAAATTCAGCTTCAAAATTGTTGAATTTTGTTGTATTTTATGCGTCGTAACTTTGAAAAAATTACTTTCGCTTTGCTAAGCTCGTATTTGCCTCGACATGCGGGAAAATTATGTCGGCCGCAACAAGCTCTTACGGTATTATAACATAAAATGGCGGACGATTACGAAAATTAAAAGCAGATTAGGAACGAAAAATTAGTTGGTTTTTTTAAAGATAACTTTTATTAAACAGGATTTTATATCGACATAATGGCGCCTAATATAGAACATTTAGAAATTAATATTTTAATTTTCCTAGTGATGAAATCAGTACGTTGGAGATAATTTAAAAAAAATAACAAGTAGCGTACGATAGAATAGTGTACACACACACATATATATAAATATGTATACACAAACACGTGTACAAATCGTACTCATGTATACATTTATATATATATATGTAATACTTTTGTTCAACTCCCTCTCAAACGAAATTAACGCAATCTGCATTGTTATAGCATTGCTGAATAGTAAAGGTTTTGTAAATATGACTATATACATAAATACACATACATATATATATATATATATATATATATATATATATGTGTATATATGTAGCTTTTGCTTTCCTGTTTTAATAACTTATACGGGCAAATGAAAACAAACATTGAATCTGTATTCAGAGCGGGTAGATGTAAACCGAATTCGTCGGAAATATTAATCATTCCACAACGCGGGTAATTCGTTTTGTTATTATTTACGATGACCATTGTTAGTCCTTTATTCCATAGTTGGAATGATCAAAAGTGACGTGGGTAAACTTATTGCATCCCGCATATATATATATATATATATATATATATATATATATATATATAATTTATTAACATAAAATTAATTTTTTGAGCACGTAACGTATTCGCATAAGTATAAAATGAAATCTACGACTGGTAACATGTTACTTGTACGTATGACGTTCAGTGTTGGTTTAACGATAGAGAAAAAAACTAGATGTCTTTGAAATGTGGCTATATCGCAGAATTCTCGAAGTAAAGTTGACCGACAATATAAGAAACTGCGAATTATTAAGTAGTTTAAATAAAAGCAAGGAAATAGTAAGTTGAAGTCAAACATCGAAAAGTGAAATATTTCGAACATATAATGCGCCAACCGAAACTGTATAATACACTAAATTTCCTTATACAGCTAATCATCTAGGAGAAGAGACCGAGTGGTATAACGCGAATATAGTTGAACTGTTCCGAAATACATCAGAAGGACAAAGAATTGACAAATTGTTAGCCGACGTTCGGTTACGGTACCATGATGATTCGTTTTCGACTAGGTTGTGGGGAATTATGAAACAGTTTTTATTTAACGACTGAAAATGTAATAACCTCAATCTGGCTTTTATCGTTTAATGTGTAACGTCTGAGGACAAACGTATGGACACCGCGAGAGATACATTATACCGTCACAGGTCGCAGGAAGGGTAGTCTAAGGTATGAATCTAATTAGTATAAATTGAACGATAAACTTGATTTCTCTAATGCTAAAATTAACGAAACACTTGCAACTATTTATTCGCTGTTTAATATAAAGTATTTTTCTCGGTCTAAAGCCATATAAATTATATATATATATATATAAAACCAAAACAAGTCTAGTCGCAATATACGCGCATATCGTCGTGCATTTTAAGCATTTATTAAAAGCGCCGCATTGCACCAAAATTTCACTTATGCGCGAATTACGTTTACGGTTCCTTAAAATGCTAAATATTTCAGATTGGTCCTTTTAAAACGTTTGTTTTTTTACAAATTAATCTACATATTACGATAATCGCTGATTACAAATTTACACGCGACTCGAAATTTTATGTATTAAATGCGAATATAAACGATGTAAACGCGAAAATCATTAGCTAATGTGATCTATTTATTAGTTCATTTACGTCATTGGTTATATTTAATTTTTTTTTAAATATTTACAACACAATCTTAATCGTAAATATTAAAAAAAAAAAATGTATTCTTATTTACATAGTGCTCATTTAGTACAAACAGAACATAATTCTTATATATACTAAATGCGAACGTGGTATAGATCCTGTAGCTCGATAGATCACGAATTATAAATTTTTAATTATTTGCACGACAGATGGTGCGGATGTCGACGTTTTAATCGTCTCTGATATCGTTATTGGCATAGCTTAACAGCCTCAGTAACGTTGCTGTGGCAGACGCTATTCGTTATTAAAATTCTTAATAACTTCCTGAACGAACGCTACGCCAAGATCTCTATGGATATTATCGTTGCGAGAATAGCGATATGCGTCAACTATAGCTCGTTAGATCACGCTTTGTCTAGTCTGTATTTTGTTAATATTTGATTTTCTGGCACATGCCCATAATTTAATATCGTTTAATAATTTGTTGGTATAATAGTCGTTTATGCGTTGTCGTTTGTTCAAGTGCATACCAAGGTATTTAGCAGATTTTGCATGCGAAATGAGCTGGTTGCCAAGTATACACGATGCTACAATTGGTATGTAAACATAACGTGAAATAATTTTTGTTTATGAAGTTTTATATTCCAGGTTAACGCCCATTTTTGAGTGCTGTCGATAGCAGACCTATCACTAGCTGTAGGTATCGCTGTATCATCAGCAAATGTTATAATTGTTGCAGTTTCATCTACTGGCACATCTGTAGTATATAGCAGATAGAGGAGAGGACAAGAACACTCTCCTGCGGTACACGAAGAAAAAAGAAGGCTACTGGAGGTTATTAAAAATGGAAAATTCCTGCCACATATAATTCGAGAGGATGGAATCTGCATGGTAAAAATTACTGGAAAATCATTAACAGGAAAAAGACGGATGGAACTAATGACAACGAATACGCAGAACTTACAAGGCACAATTGCTACCTGAAGAAAACGAATAATATGAATGTATGCAATCTCCTGACTCAGGGGAAACAACTATGATGATGACGATGTTTTACTATTAGTTAACACTAGTTCCTGATTATGTGTCTTATAGTCAACTATTTCATTTTAATGTTTTGATTAATCTATTCGTGTATATATTTGAAGAAATTTTTATTTGTTAATTTCTCCATTCAGATATTTTTTACATCTTGCTGTTGCATAATATTTTAAACGGTTCAATTCGGTTACGCCGCTTATCATACGTGTTTCCTATCTATAATATACATCTTCGCAAAATGCTTCTTCGTTTCCAAATTTACGCTTTTTAAATTAAGCGCTACTTCATTTTATTGAAAACGGTTTCTGCTGGATTAGTTCATCGTTAATTCTGTCTTGTTTTGTTTATTACGTTTCCCACATATCCACCTGCTATTAACATGTTTTAGTGTTTTTTCTGCTGAAATTTTTGCAAATCGCATTTAATTGTAGCTATCTTTTCCTGTATTTTATTTTTGAATTATATTTGTGAAATACCGTATCGATTCTTCTAATTCCTTTTTTTATTTGTCCCTTACGATTGCTGCTACGTCCTCAGCAAAACTGGACTTCGGCGTCTGTACACCTTCCGCTTTAATTTTGCAACGATAACTTCTTTTTTTCCAAGCATATATTAAAAAGCGATCGTGACGTATATAAAAATAACGTAATATAAAAGAAAATTATAGAATAAAAAAAAAATCAAATAAGCGATGATAATAATTATTATCGCGCGATAAGTAATCAGTTACAATTTATTTCGAAGTGAAACTTCTATTGGCGCGTTGTATGTGAGGAATTAGCGCGTAAAATGAAGGAGCCGAAGGCTTATACGCGTAGGCATATAGACATGCCTATTCTCACAGTCTAGTCGGGCTCCTCCTTTCTTTCCCGCGTGCTGTACTCATATACGTGTATATTCAGTTTACATACATAATGTTTCATTTGAGTCATCGGCACGTCGAGTTAAGCACAGCGACAGGGCGTTGCTTTTCTTTATGAAATTTGTGCGAGTTTATTAAATAAGCGTCTTTTTTTCGGGAAAACTTCCTTAAGTTTCGCTTCTTCCTTGCGACCCAAGGCACAAGTCCTCTTGAACCATTTTTATCAATTCCCATCTGTTTAACATTCTGATAATATTTCCGAACGCTTCTGTTCTACTCGTTTTCCTTCTCAGATTTTGCAGCAGATATTTAAATTTATATAGCCGATGATATTTTGCTGTATAATTTAAATCGAACTCTGTCGATAAATAACGGACTAAATTCAGGCATGTCCAATAATTTTTGTTACAGTAACAATCAATACGCGATGTTCGGACGTCGTTTTTATTTTATAACTTATTATCTTACACGATGTCCAATAGGTCGTCGTTTTGGACTTTAGAAATCCCCTAAACATATCTTCCACAGGGATAAAGTTAGCCTTAAATATAGTTTTACGACTTTATCGACTTTTCGCAATTATTCCAAGTCGTAATCGAACGGCTTAACCCGAGGGAAATTTATTTTGAGAAAAAAAAATTAAAAATGGCCAAAAGTAATTTTATCGGCTCGCAGCGGGTGACGACTTTTACAGTGTTACTGACTTTCGTCTGGCGTTTCGCGTAATCAGATTGTTTATACCTTTTCTTCGGAAATAACTGAAACTATATTCGTCGTTTCGATAAAAATCTCGTTTATACGTTACAGTTTTTTTACTACACCTCTTACTGCATAACGCTGGAACGCCCTATCAACTCGTGATCATTTGGAAGCAGTGTCTTAGAAACAGCGAAATAATTCTTATAAAAAAAAAACCAACGGATTAATACCTTTTTGTCTGACTTTGTGTACCCCGAAATCAGATTGCACCAGAGATAAGAATTTCTTAAAAGTTCTTTAGAGCTATCTGTCTAAATGAAAACCAGCCATAAAAAGCCGGATAAGTCAACGGTAAAAAATCTCGTCTAGGATACATGATTTGCCCTGCCCTTTGGATAATCTTAGAATTCGCGAAAATCGTTAAGCGGCACATCTTGAGAGATCTACATATACACATTTAGGCGATATAATTATATATATATATATATATATATATATGCGCGGAGGGAATAACAGAGTTATTTATATGACAGCCGTCGTAATGGGCAACAGGGCTAGTTGACGAAATTTTGGAACCGGTGAACAATCTTAAGAATCGAATTAAAAAATAAGATTTAAAATAAACAAAATCCCACGGTTCTGGTAATACAATTTATCGGCGAATGTTAGGATTAACGAAGCTTATTTTATAATTAATAATTATGTTATACCAGGGACGCGTCAATACCTGCATTATACACAAATGAAAGGATGTAACAAAAAACGAAATAAAACTACTTTTATACCGTAATACGTATAATATTATACCTTTTTTATTAAATATATTTTGTCACGCGGTATAAAAGTAGTTTTATTTTATTTTGTTAAATTAAATATATATAACCGGGGAATGGCTGTAGAAATTAAAGTGCGTTAAATATATAGACCACACTTAAGTGGATGATCTCGCAAATAAGATCGCTGTCGCGTGAAATTCTTGATTAAGACGGGTTGAGATACGCATTGAGAGAGATGATGTAATTGGAAATTTGTCCGTGTCGAGATTCTATTCGTAGGACTACCAATTTACTGAACGCAAAGCCATCCGTTGAACAAACGATATTAATTAACTAATAAGGGCAATTTTTTTATTTTTTTTATTTTGTTAATTATATTCGGAATGTCGTTAATTTCAATCTTTAACGGGCTAACTATTTTACGAATATCTGTGATAATGAGATACGAGCATAATTTCCGTCGACATGTGTATAATCCAATGATCAAAGAACTGTTCGCGTACTTTGCAATACCGATATTCGGATTTTACCACACGTTGAAATCCGGAAATATTCATTCGCGGATATTACAAAAAAAACCGACGGTTCTCTGTTCTGAAATATTACCGAGAGATCTTAAAATTTGTATAATGCAGAAATCACTACAAATATAAATAATCGGTCGATATTCCGAACAGGAAAAAACTCAAGTCGTCATTGACTCTTTGTAGTAGTGGTCATCTCATATCCGGACAAATTATATCATAGTGTTCAAATTGCAATCCTTCTTTCACAATCGCTGTCCAATCTATATAATTCACATCGAACACAATTTCTCCTTTCGTCCATTCTCCCGTGTCGTGAAAAAACTGAGCGTATCATTTCTATTTATCCGTATCTCTGAACTAGGCGGCAGTACACGACACGTGAAAAGATGGTGAAGAAGAAGAAAGATATATCGTTTAATCTCGTACTTACTTTCGTTAGTCTGATACAAAGTGTTTAATTTGCACGGCTCTATCTTATAATAAGAATTATTTCGAAATTCGACCGTTTTTATTATCGAAAGCAATAATATACGAGTTAACGAGTGTAATACATTTTTTGAGATGTTCTTTAATATCAACGGTTAAGAGAACTTTTAATTTTCTGATCGTGGCGAGATCCCTTTAACTACGTAAGTATTTTATCGCAGCGACGATTATACTCATTCGTTTGCTCGGAATAATATCGGTTAATTCTAGATATGTTAATGGAAAATCTCGAAGCTAAATTGCGTGATCTCGATGTTTCGTTCGAGTGTGTTTTTACTTTTTTTTTTCTCTGAAAACGGGTAGATGACACATTGTAAAGAGTCTTCGGATTAAACGGTATTTTTCCGTTAATGGCTCCTAGAGAGAGAGAGCTCGACTATAATATAGGCGTATTGAATTATGGACGTCCCCTAAGATGACGTATGAATTTGTTGCACGCAGGCAATACGTCGTACACATATGTGTAAGTATATAAAAGCGGGAAAAAAAAAAGTGTTACAGTGATAACTGACGCTGAACCGACTAAAAACAGATAATGGATGAGTCAGAAAACGTCGACATGCGTAAGCCCAGTAAAAATAGAAAAAAGTAATTGATTGATGGATTTCCTTTTTCGAAATTGTTGTTTTTCTTCCATTTCAATTTTACTTGCATGTATATGTATATGAATGTATGTATATATATATATATATGTACGTGTGTACTGTATGTGTGTTTAGGTCAAATTCGACAAATGTTCTTTTAAGACAGCCGAATAGAAATAGTCTTTTATATATCCCGCTAACATTCGATGTTTATTATTCCTTAGCGTTACAACTCGATAAATTTAAATAATTAATAAACGATTGGGATAACTTAACAAAATACTTAACTCTTTCAGTCTCGTATTATCAATTTCTACACAAAAATTATACATTTCATTAGGAAGGAAATAGAAATGTATATTTTTTGTGTATAACAGCACTTTTTATAGTTAGATAATTTTTAACTCGTTACGTGACAATTTTTATAAAACCTCCCCCTCTAGACGAAAATAGGCTATTTAAATAATTCGAATAGTGTGGATGTAACGATTTTAAAGAAATAAATAAACGAAAAATTAGTTAAAATCACCGAATTTTACAAAGCTTTTCGGAGATACTAAGCCATTAACAAGTAGGTGTAAAAAAAAAAAATAAAACAAATAAAAATATAAAATTTGTGAAAAATAAAACAAAAAATTAAATAAATGTACGATATAAAAAAAAAAATCAAAAAGAAGAAGCTGTTATTTGTAAAATAGTCTGACGGTAAATGTGGTAAACAACGCAATCGAAAAATCAGCGATATAAAATTTATACATAATTACATTAAATAGCCATTAAAATAAAAATATGAAAATTGATTAAATTTATAATATACATCTTAAAATTAATTCTTCGTATAAATTTATTATAGAATTTAATAAATTTTTTTTCTTTTAATTTCCATTTTTTCTAGTTGTTTTATTATTTTTTTTATAATGTTTTTCTGTATGTAAAATTTCGTAATTTTGGTTAATATTATTTATTTATTTTTTGTATACATCCAAATTAGGTATTTTCTTACATTTTATTTCATTTTTCGTTTTTTTTTTTTTTTTTTTTTTAATACATTTTTATAAATTGTACATTTTTATATTTTTTTTTTTTACGCCCACTTGATAAAATAGCCGATTGTGATCTTTTTATATAAAATTTAGTGAATTTAAACTACTTTTTTGTTGTTTATTTTAAAAGTTTACATATCATATAGAGGACACTGACGGAAATGGTTATTTATTTATTTATTTGTTTAATAGCAGTACTTATTGCCTTTCGGCTATGACCACTTAATTTACATTAATTATATATAAAACATTAAATTCGTACAAATAAGATTATGCAGCTTAATTTAAATTAATTAAATGTAAGGCATTAATAATTTACATTAATTATATATAAAACATTAAATTCGTACAAATAAGATTATGCATCTTAATTTAAATTAATTAAATGTAAGCCGTTAAATTCGTACAAATAAGATAGTCGTACAGTTTACGTGTTGTATATACATTGTCCTGGAGAACATCCTTCATGTCATCTGTGGATATGTTATTCAGTGCTCTGCAATTTACATATTTGTTGCGCTTCGATAACAGGTGGTGTACGGTTACAGGTTCATCACAGAGTTCACACTGTTGAGGTTCGTCGTGTTCGAAAATATCTGCATGCGTAAGTTGAGTATGTCCTATTCTGAGCCGGGCTAGTACTTTTTCATATATTCGACTTTCTTGAGTCGTCGTCCTTAGAGGATATATATTATTTTTTACCGACCTCAGCTTATTTGTTATATCGGAACTGATCCATATTTCGTTCCATTTCCTTAGTGCGCAGTCCATGGTGATCGAACCGATCTTTGCCCGGGGCAGATGGAGAAATCTGGTCATTTCAAGGTTCAGATCAGCGAGATCTGCTCGGACCCTCGCTGCCATAGAGCTCGTACCTGAAAGGTCCATTAATGCTAAATTAGGATGATTTATCTTCGTCAGCACGGTTGCTCCGTAGTTAACGGTAAGTACTTGTCTTCGGATTTGTAGAGGTGGTTCTCCTGTCAACGCTAGTATGCTGGATGAAGGACTAGTAGGATCTAACGCTTTTCGTACTGCGGTATGGTGTATTGTATCAAGTTTTTGAAGTAGTGATTTCGACGCCGTACGATACAGTATACATCCATAGTCCATTTTTGACCGGATAACTACGCGATAGATCCTCAAAAGCATGTCCGTATGCGGTCTGCACTTTTTTCCGTTTAAGATCTTTAGTATGTTTAAGGATTTCGCGCATTTCCTGTGCAGTTCTATAATATGGTCCGCCCAACGCAATCTGGCGTCAAAAATGACACCAAGAAAGGCTACACGACGTTTGAATTTAAGTGCATTGTCATACAATTTTAGCTGTAGATTCGGTTGCTGTCCATTCCGACGATGGAAGTCTACGCAGTGTGTTTTGGAAGTAGAGAATTTGAATCCAGTTTGTTGGCACCAAATCTCTCGATTATTTAATGCTATCGGAAGCATTTGTTGAGCAGTTTCCGGATATCGGGTTTTATAAGAGATGTTAAGATCATCCGCATATAATCTGTACGTCAGTGGAGGTGGAATACATGTCGTTATATCGTTAATTGCTATTAGAAAACAGTATATACACTAAGTATACTCCCCTGTGGGATGGTGTTCTGCAGCTTTTGAGGATTTGATAGCGAGTTTTGTACCCGGACCTGGATCGTTCTATTAGACAGGAAGTTCTTTATGAAAAATAACATATTTCCATTTATTCCGCAATCTTTAAATTTTTTTATTATCCTGTATGCCCAGGTTGTATCATAGGCTCTCTCAAGGTCAAAGAAAATTGGATATAAATGCTGCTTACTACTAAATGCGTTCTGAATTTCTGATTCTAGATATGTACCAGATGATCAAGCGTTGATCGACCTTTCCGGAATCCACATTGGTATGGGCTAATTACCGAATTTGTTTCTAAATACGACATTAGTCTATTTGCTATCATTTTTTCCATAATTTTACATAGCACACACGTTAAAGCTATGGGTCGATAACTGGTAGGTAAGTGTCCACTTTTGCCTGGCTTTAGTATTGGAATGACGATTGATGTGGACCAGATATCAGGGAAAGTCCGATCCACCCAGACTTTATTGTATATCTGCAATAACGCATGCAGTTTGTGGCAGATGTTTAACAAAGTAAAAGCGAGTGAAATCCGCAATTTTTCTAGGCAACTTTACTAGGCAGGAAAATTAAGCCTGAGGTTTGGTATTCAAACTATGAAAATTGTTGACATTCGTTATAACTGAGATGATTGCTTATATTATTCGTGTACGAGTCAATTGTGACTTAAATTATAAAATCAATCTTTATTAAATCTTCCCGGACCCCGATTGTTCAAGTGTCTATAACATTCTTCACGGTACATCTAACGCTGTGTATATTCAAGTATGTCCGTTGTATATCGCGCCAGGCATACCCCACTGTTTATCCGCTGCCAGCAACTACTTTACTAAATTGCTCTTCTCAATGCCGGCCAGTTCCGCTTGAAACCTTGCGTTAGTTTCATTTGCAATTAAATTCTCCGGCCGAGTACTTTGTAATTTTTAACTCGTTCTTTTTAAGCCGCGGTATTTGTTGACATACTTCTTGTCGAAGTTAGTAATCTTTTTGTGAACTAACCGCACTTTGTCTATACGTAGAGATTGCTAGCGCACAACTTTACTGCTTATATTCGGAGGTGCAATATTATTTAGTAAATATAAGCAATGCGTACTGTTCCATTTAAAGCTATATTCTCACCTTCTTAGCACGGTTCGACAGGGGTTACACATATTGATCATGTATATTCAAAAACTGGAAAAACACATTGATCGAATGGAAAATTACTATTTCTTCACTTTTTCTTCAAATAACTAACTGCGCAATCTATCTGAACTATTTATTAGAATCAGTTCTACATTCCCGTTTTAAAAATAAACTTATTAATCCTTTCACAGTCAGGCGTTATTATAGACTTTTAGACAGAATTGAGAGAAAAACGGACTGAAAATACAAAACTAATATTATCGTTTTTTAAAAGATTCTAGTTACCGTTTGACGTGTTTAAATATTTTCGAAAATGAAACATTGTACATTAGTTAAATGCCCTTTATTTTGGAAAATATGTACCGTATAGAAAAGTTGTAACAGGAAGTGATTAAATTCTCGATGCACGACTATGACTGAAGCAACATCGAATAAAAAATTATTGACTTTTTTTTTTGTTTTTTTTTTTTAATGCCGAAGTATAAGCTATAATGAAAACTTTCTACTTCATATATATATATATATATATATATATATATATATATATATATATATATATATATATATATATATATATATATATGATATAACATATGTAACAAGAAATTAGTTAAAATCACTAAATGTTTTATAAAAATCACAAAGCTTTTCTCGGTTATTATATCGAGTGAACACAAAATAAAATATAAAAATATATAATACATATAAGAAATTTCGTATTGAAAAATACTAATTTAGATTATTTTTACATTCTATATTTCTTGTACATTTTATAATTGTATATATTTTTATATTTTATTTTATGTTTGCTCGTTTAATAGCAGAAAATTTTTGCGATTTTTATAAAACGTTTAGCGATTTTAATAATATCTTTCTGGTTGTTTATTTTATTTTTTTTTTAAATCACTATATTCGGTACTTATGAAAAAAAAAAACATAACGCACGTGTCTTACAATAATTCGCGTTGTCTATAGTATATACACTGCCTAAATTCGTGGTATTCGACAATATTTTTATAAAAACATAGTTTTATATTTTAGTTATTTGTATTTCAGTTAAATTTTTTTATTTATACCGCTTCGTAATAAGTTCTCCGACAGATCAATTTAATTCGGAATAAAAACTAAAATATTCTTCTCGAATGGTTTTTACCGCATTCTCCGAGGAACAGAATAAAAATTTAGAAATTTTATACGGTTTCCAGTAAATTTTATTTTATATATTTTATATATTTTATATATTTCATATATTTCATATATACGAGATAAGCGCAGATATTCGCGTGCGTTCGTATATTTGAAAACGACAAAACTCCGTGCAGGAAATGAATCAACCTCGAAATTCTGAATACGATGATATCGTTAACAGTAGAAAGGATTCAAATGGTCTACCGTCCAATTCTAGTTATTATGACGAAAGATGATAATATGATGCGGCAAAAGAGCAAACTTCATTTCCGTCCGCGCAGAATTCTTGCAATGCGGATTTAACGATGTTACAGTGTTCTCATCGTTATGTCATCCGTACGTGATTTTTCGTTTCTTTCTGTTTTTTTTTTGTGTATCTCGCTCTAGTTTTTTAAAATATATTATTTACAAAAGGCATTTCCGTTTTTCCTCTTCTCAGTCTAAGGTAGTAGCAATTTCCGCGTATCATCCGAAAATATTTTTTCGATTTTCTCGTATTCTCGTAATAACTCGCGTAAGGCAAATGTTTTTTTTTTTTTTTGGCTTAGTTACACTCGAAGTTCGTTATTCGGGTAAATTATTACAGACATTTTGTAAAATAACGAAAATTAAGTACATTTCATCGTTTCTTGTACATCCTTTACTTTATACGACATAGTCTGAAGCCGAATGTCATTCGTATAATCTTTTTTTTTCCTATTAATACTTTATTATTCGAATTAATCTTTTACATCATTTACGAAGGTGCAACAGAGATTAGCTCCAGTGCTTAATCAGTACACCATTTTTTACAATATATTTTATGATATATATAATAATATAGCGACTACTTGTACACTCTGAAACATTTCCGCGGTTTATAGGCGTCAGTTTTTCATTCCTAATCGTCGAATGTGTACATACATGCACTTAGTTATGCCAGAGGTAATATTTATACTATAGCTTATTAGTTTAGGCGTACTAGATATACGTACATGTCGAACAGAAAAGAAAACATCTTGACAAAAAATTGAAGCATGTGCTGGCTTCTTGGCAGACATTCCAGTCTTTCTCTCGAAAATAAGCTTTTATAAAATAATGTTAAAGCCTGTATGTACACGCTGTGGGGCTGCGCAAAAAATAGACGTATAAATGAGATTTAACGGTTCCGAAATAAGCTTATTAGGCTACTCATTGCTCGTCCTCGGCATGTTTCGAACTATACATTACATCGTGACTTTCTGATTCTTTCTATTAAACACGAAGTTAAATATGCCGTTGAGCAGTATAAAAGGCGCTTGGGGTCTCATACAAACACACTGGCCATCAACATTTATTAGATAACAGTCTAATGAACCATGACGTTTGACTTATCCTAATTTCTCCCGGAATTCTTTGGAGTACTACCCATCACGCTACTTCGCATTTCATAACAATTGCTAGATGGCGTCTCGGTCAGTTGTAATTATGTTATTTAAAAATAATAAAAAAAATAATACAAAAATATATATATATATATATATTATTTAGAAACTATATATTTTGCTTTTGTATATTATAACGGTTAATTTTCTAAACCGTACTTTGAAAGTCGAGTACCCCGAAATAATAGCGTTTATTTCGTTTAAAAAGTTTCCACAATTAAAAGTTATAAACATTCATCACGTAACAAACAAAAGTGTCCTTAAAATAATGTGTACGCACATACATATATATATATATATATATATATATATATATATAATATAATAAACATAAAGGGATTTAAGTTAGGCGGACTGGTCTTCACATAATGTCGCGTCAAACAATGGTCGCCGTTTCTACCTTTTGGTGGAGTTATTTTATATAGTTTTAATTTTGTCGACCGCTAAATCTCTAGTAAATTTAAAAAAAAAACAAGGACTCGTTTCCAGTTACGTTGGAGCGGTGTCCCGAGCTGTAATTCGAAAGTATTTTTTTATTCTAAGGGTTGCTTATGTAGGAAAAACCAAATGAGAAATCAAAGAATATATTTTATCCTCCTGGGGTTTCGTGCAACCATTAATATCATTACGAATAAACAAAAAAACCCCGAAATTATTATTACAGAAAATAGTTGCCCTTTTACAAAAGTACATCGATGAGCTATTTTTAATATCAGTCGTAAATAATATCGATACTATCGAAGCATTTAGATCTTTTTAACAAATGGTTGAATTAATGTCGTATAATTAACTTCCCGAAAAGGGTGTGTACCCCCGTAAACAACTTTTTTATGTTACCGCATTTTAGACGTTTCTTTAAAATGCACGAAAAGCACACACGTACGTCGCCAAAAATATATGCACGCTACACATGCAAGAGAATTTAATATATAAGTATAAATAATTGCTACAACGTTCGAATGTCAACCCGACTGTCGATCAGTCGATCCCAGGGCGGCATAAAAGTTTTTATCGTCATCCAGTTATTTATATTATTATTTTTTTTTTTGATATTGTAGCATTTATGTTTGTTCATGTTTTCCTCAATCCATACATTGGTGGATAACCTTCATGACTCGTGATCCTAGTGGTTCAACTAAAATTGTCTTTCCTTTTTTTAAAGTTTACATAACTCGTTGCTCCCAAGTCTTCTATTATTTGATCTATATATTTAACTCCTTGGTCTTCCTCTGTATCGTTTTACTTCCATTTTCCCTTCAATTAGTTATACGAAACTTAGATTGTGTCGATATAAGTGGCCTATCCATTTAAATCTTCTACTTTTTAGCATCCGAATGAAGCTCCTCGATTCGTTTTATGTTTTTAAAAAATTTTTCATTTGTTTCTGTCTAACTAATTTTTTGTAATCTACGCCAGCACCGAGTTTTAAAGGCTTTTACTTTTTTATACATATGTATGATTTAAAGAAGTGCTTTCTAGTTTCTACTTTTAAATTTCTCGACATTAGTAAAGCTCTCTTTTTAACGAAAGCCATTTTTTCTAGACTAATTCTATTCAATAATCTCGTTGTCACTTCTTAAGTGATTGCGCTACCCAAGTATCTATAATTTATTTGCTTTAACTATTTTTACATTCCACTAATTTTTAAATATATTATATCTTTCAGCGCTGAATTAGATAAACCAATAATATATATATTTATATATATTTATATATATATATATATATATATTTGTATATATATATATATATATATATATATTTATATATATATATATATACACACGTTTATACAGGAAAAAGTGAACAAAAAACCTGCTTGTAAAACAAAGAGAATACTACAATGAATGATAATGCATTTTGTAGGCTTGAATAACGTGCAATGGCCTAATGGCGATGTTCGCCAACGAACTGTACGATGGTGTTGTATAATATACATAGTCGATGTTTATCTTGGCGATATGTGTGTGTGTGTGTGGCTTAATCAGTTATATATTATTCCGTTATAAATGTCGAATCACCGTGTTCAGTTCGATGACGTTATGCGCTACTCATCGGAGACCACTCCATGGTGGATATTCCGCACGAACATTTTTCTTTTTTTTTTTTTAAATTACAACTGGCTTATGGGCCATCTAGCAATTGGTCTAGAATGCGAAGTAACGTGTTAGGGGTTAACACTCATCAGCGTCCCCCAATGAAAACAGATTTATCTCAAATCTAGGGGCATGGTACGTTTCAATCGTCGTAATTCGAGACTGTAAGTTAATAGCCAAGTTGTTCGTATGGTTTTCTAGTCGTATGAAATGCTGCATAACGTTTTATTTCGTCTCTAACGTACGGTATATTAAAATCTCGATGTAAAGTGTGGTTGGACACGTACCAAGGCGGAGAAACGATAAGTCTAATAGCTTTGTTTTGAAACCTCTGCACTCTATTTATATGTGTGTCCTTGGCACAACCCCATAAAGCCAGGCCATACGTCCAGATAGGTTTTAAGATGATTTTATATATCAATAGTTTGTTTTGGAGTGTCTGCCAACGAGCCAATTTAACTGTCTCAGTTTCAGATCTAACTGTTTTCTCTTTTGCGTTACATGTTTGTTCCATGTTAATTTTTTATCCAAATACATGCCCAAATATTTAACTTCATCATGCTGCGCAATTATTTTCTTATTTATTTTAACTGACACAGTATTTACTTTACGCCGCGTAAAAGTGACTTGAGTACATTTGTTTTCGTTTACCCTAATACGCTAACGTCTTAACCAGGTTTCCGTTCCAGTTAATGCATTTTGCAGTTTAATTTGAGGTTATTATTATCTCACGCAGAGTGACCTTGAATCGTCCACCGAGATCGTAAAATTTGATCCCGTTAGGATTTTTTTTTTTTGCGGCTTCCTGAAGTCACAGGTCTAGGTTAAATGGTACCCTTAAAGTCAACATTACTCATGCTGCTATCGCTTCAATTCAGACAGATCTACGAGCCACAGTCAGTGAACGGAGCTATCGTAAAATGGCGCTGTATATATTTGAACGATCTTCTATTCCATATGTAATGGCGTACATGGGTCTTTCGAGTAAAAAAAAAAGATTTTCTTTAATATCACGTTCACAGCTCGTTTTATTTTATTTCAACATCGACCCGATGGACCGTCCTTATTTGAAAAACTATATATACGTAAAAACTTAATATCAAGCCAAATGCGAACAAATTTTTCGAATCAAACTCTGTTTTCTGGAGATTGTTAAATGCAATATGCTTTACTTTGGACAGTAGCCAAATTACGTATTTTCAATTTTTCCCCTTTATGATTCTTCTTGAAAGTATCCCTCTCTCCCTCTTTCCGAAAGATTGATATACATCGTAACGATATTACTGGTATAGAACCTATAAGTATAAGAGCATATATCTCAGCAACTATGTATGTTAAAAAATTGTGAAGTAAATGCAAAACTGGGTACTTCAGAAAAATTAAATTTGCGTACGTGTGTGTAATTTTTTTTTTTCTAAATTTTGTTTACCGAGAAAGCTGTTCAATTATAGATAAAAGTTACATATTTATATCTTTGTCGTGTGTGCGTGTGTGTGTGTGGTTAATGTACACTTGTTCACGCGAGAGGAAATATGTTCATGATTCGTACAACTGTTTAAATATCTATATAGGTATATCTATATACGTACAAGTACAACATTTTGTGAGTGCATATGTGTAACGTTCTTGAAAAATTTTATATACACGCACACACACACACACACATATATATATATATACACGTGTAACGACTGCGTTAACTACCAATTTTAAACCTTTGAATATCAACGGATTACATATGTGCACACAATGAGGGAATAAACATTTTAGTTACCAAAATTAAACTTAAGCTATAATAAACTTAAAATTCATTTTGAATCCGATATCGTTACTTTTAATTGAAGAGTGACTTGATTATAAGAAATAATATTATAGCGAGGGGGAAAGATACTATAATCAAATGTCGAATCAGGTATTAAAAATATCCGGTTCCACAGAGACGCATATCTGTCATAATTTCTGTACGTGTTTGTATGTATGTATGTAGACTGAGTATACACGTAAATATATGAGTACAACATGCGAGAAAGAGTGTGCAGGAACCCGACTACGCTGTGAGAATAGGCCTGCCTATGTACATACGTGTATAACCCTTCGACTCGCTCGTATTACAGATTCACTCCCCATATACAATGCGCCAATAGAAGTTTCACTTCGAAAACATTAAATTAAAAAAGGTCGCTGTATATGCAAATACTATTGAATTTAGTTCCACGTGAAAATGACTTAATAATCGACACGCGTAATCGAACGTTTCATATTTTCCATGTCCTAAGATGCGGTTGCCCTGAAAAAAAAATATTTTATTGCGCGTTAACGATACGGAGTATGATTTCGGAAACGATATTAAACCCTTTAGAAATTAACAGACTTACCAATTTCCTGATGACGAAACTGTAACCTATGTGTAAAATCGTAACAATTTTCCATTTAACTACGACAATTAAATGCCGTTTAAAAATACGTCAACAAAAAAAAGGAACTACATAAGACGGGTTTAATTTATATAAGACTATAAAACTCGATAACAATAATCAGCATATTTTACTATAAATGTGCGTATCAACATTGTACGATCGTCATAGAGAATATTTTCATAAATTGATAGTACGATATAAACTTGAAAATTTATACTCGGTACTAGAAAAACGTAACTTATAAATTTGGTTGATCGAATCGCGTTCAAACTGTAAATAGTTTTTACTATTTTATTCTTTCCCAAACACATTCCTAATCAGATTTCGGGTTTAAATTTATGCTGATAGCGTCAAACGTTCCTCGTTGGTTATTTTACACTGTTGTGATTGACAATTCTTTCAGTATTTTCGCTGGAATTTGATCATAGCCAAAAGATTTAGAAGGATTCATTAAACCAATTATTTTTTAAATTTCCGCCAGAGGTGTTAGCCTCATTGGTTTTTTGATGTCTCAGAATTGATTAACGTAGAAAGAATATTTGCCTGCATTAGGTTTGACGGTATTGGCTAAATATTTGTCAAATTCCTCACCAGGTCTGTTCGAGTTCAGTTTCCGTGAAATTTCCTAATTTGGTGCGCTGTTTCTTTAGGCTTCCTCAAATTACGTACTGCTTGCCAAAGAGCGTAGTTACTTTGCTTCAGTGGTGAGATTAGATAGATATATTCCTCAAACGATTTATTTTGTAAAATTTTGTAATAATTTTTTACTCCTTTCGTCTGATAATTCGGCGCTGCTTTATCGGAAGGATATCTATATCTTTTCCACCTGAGATTTACTTCATGCTTTATTTCTGATAGTAAGTGGATGATTTGTATTCACTTTTATTTTTGCTTGGTCAGTCTGCTACATAAGATTATAAAAGTATTCAATAAGAGCTTTAATCTCTGTTCCTCGCTTTTTAATGATATTTTCAAATTAAGTTTTTCCTCCAGTTAGTTACAAATATATTTTGTAAGTATCTTTGGTTTACGTAATTTTCTAATAATATTTCTGCCTGTTGTCAATATCAGCGGTGAATGGATTCCGATGGTAGATAAAATAAAAGTTAAAATCAGTATTTGTTTTTTATATAAAAAAATCACACAAAGCTTTTCCGATATTAAGTCATAATCGAGTGAGCGTAAAAAAATTGTGAAATATAAAAATATCTACAAATTTTAAAAAAGTAAAAGGAAAAAAAAAATATAATAAAAATAAAATGTAAGACTATATTAATTTAGATATACAATGTTACATAAATAGCCGTGTGAAAAAACAGATTTGATTATAAAATCATCAGATAATGAATGTGATGAACTAAACACAAATCAACCAATCAGAAATGTAAAAAGTCTACACATAAACAATTGTACTAAATAGCCGGGAAAATGAAAACTTTCTGTCCGATATAAATTTGTAATTAATTCTTCGTCAAAATTTATCGTAGAGTTTAATAAATTATTTTTATTATTTTTCTCTAGTATTTAATTTTTTTATATAATATTTTTCTTTCTGTAAAATTCTATAATTTGGCTTAATATTATTGATTTCGCGTTTTCTTTACAATGTTTCCGAATAATAATTTTTCATCATTCGTGAATTTAAATGTTCTTTAAATATTATTGTGAATTGTGCCTGTTTCTCTTAAGTATTCGAAAAGCTTTGCTGTCTTTATATATATAAATATTTGGGATTTTGAAATATCTTTTTATTTTTTTAAATCACTACATTCCACGCTAGTTTAAATTTTAACATTGTAATAAATGTCGGTGTATTGGATGAAAAATAGAGTAAGGGAGGTTTATTTTCACCGGTTAGATGTTCAATTTACTGCGAGTTAGATATTTTTGAATGTGTTTAGTTTTATTTCAACTCGAACACTAATCACATAATCCGCGTTACATTGCTGCTGCGCGAATTGGTTGCTCGGAATGGGACTTTTGCCAATTTAAAATTCAAAAACTTTCGTAAGGTGAAAAACGATGTATTTTTTATTTCTAATTCTCGTTTGTAAACTCGACAATATCGTCCCTGTATTTTTTACTATAAGAATCACAATAATAATAAACAAATAGATCGGAAAAATATTGGCGACTGTCCAATGTATGGAACGTAGTAAGTCTCGAGCGGTCTCCGGAAAAAAAATTTCTTATTACTTCCGCGATGGTTAAAGCTCATAAATTTTCATTTATAATATCAATAATAAAAAAAAATGAAATTTACTCGGTTTTATTCGACCTAGATTTTTTTTTTTTAGGGGGGAAATCTTCAAAAGACACTGATATCACATAAATTTTTATTTTTATTCACGCAGTGCATTATATGCACTGCTGGGAAACCAAAACCAGTGTGTGGGATTTTTGCCCACTAAAAACCCCCTCCATCTATTCAGAAAAAGAAAATAATAATAATGAAGGCAATTGCACAAAGCAAAGACCTTCACACTTACAATTAACTTAAAGCGATGAAAGAAGGGATGAGAATACATATAGTCCCTTCTTCCATCAAATAAAGAATAATGAGTTTGTACAAAAATTAACTTCTACCAGAAAAATAAAATAAATAATAAATTAAAAGTTAAAATAAAACCTTCTAACAGAAAGATTTAAACAAATAAACTTATAGTTAAAAAGCTATTATTCATACTTAATAGAAATAACATGAAATACGAGGCGAAAAGGAAATGAAATGGAATTTAACTTATATCCATAAGAAAAAATCTTAAAATAAAAATAAAGACTCTCAAAGAAAAAGTAAAAGGCAATTATAAAATAATCAAATATTAAAAGATTAACTAATGTAAATAGAAAGATAAACAGATAAATTACCACGCTACGAACAAAGCAACGATATTGGTATCACGGTTGATTTAGGCGTCAGTTGCGAGTAATAGAATTTTGTATTTTAAATTTTGAACGCATGACCTGTTCGGCCAGCAAAAGAAAACTTCCAAGAGGATATACATCCGTACAGTCCATACCAACTTGGCGACGAAGGGCGGTAAATGCAGGACAAGTGAACAACGTATGATGTACATCGGCTACCTCACCTACAGTACAACACGTGCAGACAGGATCATTAGCAAGCCGGAACCTATGAAGATAGGAACCAAACCTACCGTGACCTGACAACACCTGAGCACTGTAGAAGTTGACGTCAAACTTAAACATTTTCAAACGTATAGAAATATCAGGAAGAAAAGCATACGTCTTCCTGCCAGTTTCAGCTTTATCCCACCGGTCCTGCCACTTCTCAACCAACAAAGACATTATCTGTTTTTTAAATTTCAAATACGGAACAGACTGTACAGCAATACCTTCTAGCAATTCGACCTAGATTAGTCTCTATTTTACTTATTTATTTTTATTTGTAACTGCCGAGACTACTATCATCGATGACTTGGCTGTTGGATGTAGTACATGATGCCGGACGTGGAAAGGAAAAGCAATAATAAATGAAGAACTGTACGCGTACCGAATGGAGTGTAAGATAATGCAGTGAAATATAGCGAATAAGAGAGCGGTTTGGGACTAGGAAAAAAATGCAAAAAGCAAAGTTTAGATATAAAGCCTGCCATATATAGTTGGCATAAATTAATAGAGTGTTTAGTCAAGGGTGTTATGAATTCCACTTTTGTTCCCAGTTGTGATTTAAGATTAGTCTATATTTGCCTCCATGTTCGATACCTATATGCGATAGTGTCTTGTTTTTTTTATTATATACTACAGCTATATATTGATTGACCGATTTAATTCTAGATTCTTAATTTTTACATAATTATACACGTACGTCTATTTATAATGTTAAGTGTAATTCTTGTTTTCTATAATAAACTGAAAAATTTTCGCTGCAGATGAACACGGTTATGTTAATATTCGACGAAAAGGGCATTGTTCTATGCAGTGCACACCGAAAAAAAATAATACGACCTTCTAGACAACTTGAATAGGTCCAAATATCTAACGCGTCAAAGATAGTTCTTCTCTAGAACTGACATAGACTCGAATCATTAATTTTCCATCTTATATTCTCATTCTTAATGTAGTTTTAATATAGCCGCTTTCTAAATTGTCAAATCAAGGTAAATATTCGACTGTATATTGTAGTAATTATTTCCTTTCGCTGCGGATATCAGTTTATATTTCCGATTTCACGCATCATAGGATTTTTACCTTCAATATAGAACGATCGCTAACCGTACACTAAACTTTCACTTTTCCGCTATCGTTTAAACATTCTATCTACATAGATTCTAATATAATAGCGCATACTATTGCATCCATTATTGTCGGCAAAATTAAAATCTAAAAGAAACATCTATTTCTCAATCGTGGCGCCAATTTGGAAATACGGTATAGAATTATACGGAAGCGCAAGTAAACGTAATCTTCTACGTATTCAGCAACAACAGTCGATTGCGCATCATCTGCTCCGAAATATGTCTCAAACATGACGCTTCATTCTGATCTACAAATACCGTATGTCCACGATGTGCCAGCAGTATCAACAATTTTTCGATAAACTACAAGGTCAAATCCGAATATCAATCGAATATGTCTACCGAACAACCCTCCCAAGCGATTCAAGAAACGGAAATGGTGTCGTGATGCCTTGCCGATCACTTGAAGATATAGTTAATTTTTTTGCCAAATACTACTGCTTATGTATCAACTTAATTTAAATGCAATAGACTCGTTGTACTTTTTTAACCTCATCCTCGATCTAACTTATCTCACTGCAGATGTTAGTCGCATATATTTCTTCCTTTTTCCTTCCTTATCCTTACTTCTAATCTTATCTGGTATTGCAAAAACTAAAAGATGATTTATATTCGAGAAAATAAACGTTATTTCGGTTATTCTCGTCTATACTTCGAATTGAAGATGTTGTTAAAGCTTAACTGAAAGCTTCTTTACTCTCATATTGCGGTTGAAAACGGACGAAGCTTTCACCAAACTGAAATATCTTAATACGATTACGATAATTTTTTTTTTCTTTTTGCGGTGGAATGAGAGAGAGAGAATATCCGAAAAGTTGCAGCGCTTTCTTTTTTTTAGCGGGAGTCGAAGTACGACATCTGTTGATTTCGCTTATGTGTCGTCATCTGTTCCAGAGCTTTGCTGTCGTAACAGTTTGCCCCGATGATAAAGTTTGTTTTTGTTTATAAACCGTAGTAAGCGAAGCGTCGAACGTGTCACATATTTTACGAGATTTCACGTGTTTAGTCTATACGCTTCGGTAAAAGGCATCTTTGCTTAGTTCTCCTATAATACCTTTCGAAGATATATATATATATATATATATATATATATATATATATATATATATATATATATATAAATATATATATATATATATATATATATATAGATTAACGTGCAATTTAGGTAAATAAATTTCAGAGCTTTTAACTAAGTGCTTCGATTCAGAAAGTTTAGGAAATTTTTAAATAATAATAATAATAATAATAATGATAATATTTTTATTTATTTTTTTATTTTTCATAATTTGTGTAACTAGCCAGAAGTGGCTATCTAACAAAAGGGTTCAGCGAGTAAGTCATCTGCGCGGAGGACACACCCTCGTGGTGAGTCCTCCTATTTGTTACTGATAATTCCATATCCTTGTATTTACTCGTTATATGTCTCGTTAATTTTTTATTACTGATAGGCAAAAGAGTAGCTCGGGAAAAGTACAGTAAAATATTATACGTTTACATGTACATAAAAAAAAGATGAAAATTGTAACTGAAATTAAAGAAGTTATATCGGCCAGTACTCTGCGTGGCAGAGGTTGTTGTAACTAGAGTGATCTTTTCTAGACCGACACATGGTACTAGCTCCACGAACAATAACCAAGCGAGTTCCGTACGTTCACGTCATTGAGCTGTTATTTCCTATTCAGCGGTTTTGGCGTGGATTAGGAAAGCTAAATCGGAACTCGCAAATATATCACTGATAGGAAATTCTTTCTACTAAATACCATTAAGCTTTTTACTGCACAACGATAGTAGACGATCACTAACTAGTTCGTAACAATGCACTTCAGTCGGATTGACGATCGTCAATCCAGAATGAGTAGGCGAACACGCGGCATTTTAAAACCGACCATTCGGCTAAGTTACGTCCCTATATAAAAATCTGCAGAAGGCAACTGAGAAAACAATGCTGTATTTTCCCCAGTCATTAAGACATAAAATCAAAAAATGACGTCAGATAGACAATCGAAGAGACTTGTATAAAGGGATTAAGTAAAAGTGTGGTACAAAGCAATAAAACTGTAGATAACTTCTAATGGAACACCGTTGAATAGTTAAAAATAAATGGACATTATACAAAAACACATACAAAGCAACGAAAGAGAAGATACGACAAGCCAAAACCGAGTGAATGGAAAAAACAATGTCAAGAATTATAAGAACTACAAGAAAACACGATGGTTATAATACCCATCGGAAAGTTAAAGAGATAACGGGGCACTCTATGGGAAAAATATCTGCAACGTTACAAAAAAAAAAAAAAAAAAATACGGTTCCCTCTAGTAACCGATGTAGAAGAAAAACTGGGAGCATGGGTACAATATGTAAAAAAGACGTTCGATGATTAGAAAAAAACCAATTGGGATAAGCATAGAGAGGTAGAAAACTTGAAAATTCTAAAAACGTGAGCAGAATCAAAAAAAGCCGTGGGATCTGATAGTACAGCAATTGATATAATTAAGCCGCTCGATGGCGAGAATATGTTAAAATGAACGGATCTCTGTTGAAATATCGCAGCAGTAGACAATATTTCTTACGCTGCCCGAGAGAGCTCGAGTAAATACCATGTGACGATTAGATAATGACCAGTCTGATGAGTCACTCGCTGAAAATATTACTAAGAATAATAGTTTTAAGAATACGTACGAATGTGATATGGACGAGCGTCAATTTGGCTTCAAACAGTATGGTACTAGAGAATAAACGTCTTAAATGTCGTAATCGATAAAAAGAGGTATTTATTTGTTTTCTCGAATACAAGAAAAAGCTTTCGACCGGGATTGTCATTGCGAATACTGAAAAAGAAAGATACGATAAAAGAAGCATACAAAAATTATTATTATTAAATTAAATTAACGCGGCATCTACAGCAACCGAGGCTAGAAACCCCATAGGAAAAGAGGATTAGATTGAGGATTAGGAAAGTAATTAGATTCGATAATGAAACATGGTCACCTTTGAAGAGGAGATGAAGCGAAGGAGGAAGATTAAGACACTCTGTAAGCGAGGAGTATGTGGGACAATCAACTAGAATATTGGATAGGATAACGTTACAGCCGGAACACACTGGAACCAAAATTTGATTAATAAGATACGCATGAGTGAGACGAGTACGATCAAAATTTCAAAATTGCATTAGAGAACGGGGAGTAAGGATGCAGTCACTTAGTTCGAACCGTACGAAGTAATATTAAATGGAAAAAATCGTGAACTACTACGGGCGGTAAAACTTCGAATTAGAATTACCGCGCGATAATTGGAAATAATAATACGAATATCGATCGTAATAATATTCAGAGGGAATGTATTTGTATCAACATTATATAAAATAGATAAATTTTAGATAAATTTTAAATAGTACATCTCGTAAACGAATAAATCGGATTAATATACATCTTCTTCGGTATTTATCAGTACAAACGCAGAATGTGGACAAATAATAATAATATGATATAAATTCGAACGGACTTTTCGAGGATTATCTCTGACATAAATTTTCATGCAAATATTTGACGAGAATTAAATGTCGAGTTGAATTTGTGTAAACTTCGTTTTGGGTCTCGTTCAATTAATCTCAACTTGGTTTACGCTTTCAAAACTTTCTACAGACGGTTAGACCATCGTCGAAAATTCTACTGAATAACTGTTAGGTCAAGTTGTTCGTGTATCGCGTACATAATATCTACGTACACGATACGCAGGATGCGTAAGTAAATAAATACGTTTTTTTTTTTTTTTTTTCGAAATTCCTCCTTAACGTATTAAAATAATAAACTTTCGCTCTTTTGTAATAAATTTCGATATTTTCTCTTACAGCTGTGTCATTGAACGCGATGCGCAGATTTATCGATACGTTAAATTCGAGTAAAGGGTTATAAATTTTTTGACCGGATGAAGTTATTTCCTATTTATTTGGATATTAAATTTTGTTTCCCAGGACGAATTGTTCGACGAATGTTTGACTTGTAAATTTTCGCATCGATAATCGTAAACAATCTAGTACGACATAATTATCATTTCTTCGAAAATGACGTAATAGTTTGAAAATTTACGATGTTATCGATCGATATATCGAATTTCTAAATCGCCCCATACGTCTTTATCCGTGACCGTACGCTCCGATCCAACCGTCCTCAAAACTGGTAAATAAAAATCGGAAACAATGAACAATGGACTTAGTTTTTTATTATTGTTAAAAAAAAAAAATATATATATATATATAATTTTTTTGGATCCCACTATGTAAAGGGGTAAGTATATTGTTTAAAAAAAAAAGTACAAATACAGTAGAAATAACAAATTGTCCGCAATCTGTCAAATTAAGTTTATGGAACTCCGAACAAACTGTTTTACATCCAGTTCGTAAAGGTGATAAGTATATTGTATCCAACCGACCTTAAAACTGGTTAATAAAAATCGGAAACAATGAACAATGGACTTAGTTTTTTATTATTGTTAAAATATATATATATATATATATATAATTTTTTTGGATCCCACTTCGTAAAGGGGTAAGTATATTGTTTTAAAAAAAAGTACAAATACAGTAGAAATAACAAATTGTCCGCAATCTGTCCAATTAAGTTTATGGAACTCCGAACAAACTGTTTTACATCCAGTTCGTAAAGGTGATAAGTATATTGTATCCAACCGACCTTAAAACTGGTAAATAAAAATTGGAAACAATGAACAATGGACTTAGTTTTTTATTATTGTTAAAAAAATATATATATATATATAATTTTTTTGGATCCCAGTTCGTAAAGTTCGTAAAGGGGTTAAGTATATTGTTTAAAAGAAGTACAAATACGGTAGAAATAACAAATTGTCCGGAATCCATCCAATATTAAGTTTACGGAAAGTGTGAACAAACTTTTTTACAATATTATAACATTTTAAAATTAATTATAAACCAAACACAATATAACACAATTTAATCACTAAACGTTTTTTATTGAAAAGCTTTTCGACAGTTACGTCATTTTCAAGCATACACAATAAATAAAGTTTTTTATTGCCTTGAAAATGTCGTAATTGTCGAAAAGCTTTGTAATAAAAAACTTTTAGTAATTAAACTGTGTTATGATTTTGTTTGGTTTATAATTTATAAATTCATTACTCTTCAATATGTTCAATATTAAAATTAATTTATATACCGTATACTTATGCTAATGCACATTTATTCTACGATGATTTATTTCTGCAATGGTGAAAGTATTTTAAACAGTTTAGTTACTAATTGATCTACTCGACTATCGCTGAAATCTTTATTACAATGATTACAGCCGGAAAGAGTGTGCTTTATCAGTAAAAAGTTACATGTTATGCAGTTGTCAGAGTGTGCGATGTTATACACTTGTATTATCTTTAAATCATAACCGGTAATAAATTGTACGTAAAAAATTAGGTGTAAATTATGTATATTACTGATTTTTTTTTCAATGTCTGGGAAAAAGTTTTTAACTATATCATTATATTCATTCCACTGTGTTGAAATTTATTTATATAATGCTTATGCAGTGGCGCACCCAGGATTTGTATTGTGAGTTTGTATCGTGGGGTGGGCTCGAACATCCCCCACGAAAAAAATCGTAATTAAAATCAATTAAATATACACAGCCGAATGTGTAAGAAAATTCGACAGGCAAAACAAACAATAAACGATCACGAACAACAAGGAAACAAGTAATAACAACAACAAAAAACGTACTGGTCATGGGGTCAGATTCGAATGCCGAACGGTCCAATCGTCATTTTTTTCTTTTTTGTTGCACAGTTAGCTGGATTTTCAAATTCATTAGCAGACAGGTTGTAAAGAACATTTTCTAACAGTACTTTTTGCAATCTAGGCAATTTTTCACACACTTCAAGATGAGGTTTTATTAATGATGCGAGTATTCTTTTCTGTTTCAACTATTAATTTAGCTGCAAAAATGTTTGGATGTTACAAGTTACGCGCCTTCTTGATATGTATTTTACACTTTTCTAAGTTTCCGGGGGGGCTTAAGCCCGGGTGCCGCCCCGTGGGTGCGCCACTATGCTTATGTAATACATGTACAAACTGAATGTTAAAAGTTTTTGTTTACGAATGAAATAAGAATTTAGATATTTTACGTTACCGAATTCGTTACCTGAATTTATATTATTTTTTATGAAAAATATGTTAATACGTCTCTTTATATCTAAACTTAATGGTTTGATTCTTGCAATAACTAGTATGAATTAATTAATTTTATCGCTATAGTTCTTCGAAAGCTTTTTAGTATGTTTTGAAATCTATTTATTTTTGAAATATCTTCATATATATGACACTGCCATAAAGAATGTTGTGTAACACTCTACACTTTTATATAAAGTTATTCCCTTTTTGTAATTTAAATGGTTATTATTATACGGTTTGTTAAATATAATTAAAAAATTATTTATTCCGCTAGTAATATATTGGAAGTGGGAATGAAAGTTTTAGGTTGTTAATTTAACCCCAAGTATTTATTTTCACTAATCATGCTAATATTTAATCTGTGCTGCGCTAAATTTAATCCCTTACAATTTTAATTTTTTTTATTAAACGACATATAATTTGACTGGGAATCGTTTATATTTAAATTATATAGTTTTAACCAATTCGCGAGTTCTGTATAAACTTTGAAAAAATTGTTTAAGACATTTTCACACTTGTCAGTAATTACTATTGCGATATCATCTACAAATGGTAAATATATTCACATTAATTGATATTATGCATTGGTGAGAATGTTTCACAAGTATGGTTCTAAAACAGACCCGTGTGGCACGCGCGTAGTGGTTTCTAGTTTTTTTTTTTTTTTAGCAATTTCCAATTAGTAAGATAGTATAACGTTTTTCAAAATAATTATTCATTATGTTCAACATTTCATTGTGTAATCCTAAATCATTTAGTAAAGCGAGTAAATTATTTAAATCTAAACTGTCAACGGCCTTGTAAAATGTTAGTAAGCGTGTATAGTAATTATTATTTTTATATATTTTTAATGTTTGCATAATTTCAGACGATCTGCCTGGCAAAGCTCCATATTGATTGACATGAATATTCCTTTATTAAAGAAAAATAAGTAATACATGTTGAGTATGTATGGTGTAGTAGAGAGAAAGAATTCGCTATAAAAATAATAGTAGTCTTATGTATTCGTTACTCCGATTATCATGAAAATTACCATTATTTACTTTTTTAACATTAAATATTACATATATTTATTTCAATATGAAGATGAATAGGTTAAGATCCGTGCTATGGTCTAGATTGCAATTTAAGGTACAGTTTTACATATGAAGAGGTTACACCAATTACAAGTTTCCGACAATTAGAATTTACGTTACCTATTTGCTGTTTAACCAGTCGACTATAACATATATCAGCGCAGTAGGAGTATAATGATTGCACTACACCTTTGTAGGACATTACCTTGGACTTATTGTTTAATACCCATAGTTTACCACCAAGAGACTTAAAGATATAATAACGCTTGTTGACATTATTATTTATGTATTCTATGTGTTTATTACACTTTAACGTCTTGTCTATAATGAAACCTAAGCATTTAAAATATGGTTGGCAGAACTGATCGTACGATTATTAATCTTAATATTATTATATAAAATTTGGTCGAAGTTTTTATCACGACCAGATATCACCGTTATTTGCGATTTGTTATTAATCTCAAATTAGAAGTTCAGATCATTTAAAGCTTATTAATAATCTCATTATAGTTACATATGAGGCGACAAAGTCAAAGTATTACATAAATATGCATTATAAACTGAATAAACGTAGGCCTGAAAATATTATTTAATTTTGAGTGAATAATATAAAATATTACACAAGATTGGCCTAAAAACCGACCCCTGCGGAACACGAAAAATTATTCTTAACAAATATAATTTTTTTTTTTATATATATTTTATAATGCTGCGAGCTGTCCACCAAGGACATTTAGCAGTACATTTACCTCGACCCTAGACGAGATCTTGTGGTTTTTTGACATTTAGTCTCCTGGTACCAAGCAATCCCCTAGCAGGAGTGTTCGGGTGGCTATCGAGTCTTCTTGCGCGTCTTTTAGCGTGAATATGACCTCAGCCACATAATCTATACGTAAATCTCGATGCAACGTTAGATTTGTTACATACCAGGGTGCCTTGTTTACCATCCGAAGAATTTTATTTCGTGACGTTTGTATTATTTTCAGGTTCGATGGTCTAGCACAACCCCAAAGTTGCACCCCATAGGTCCAGACAGGCCTTAGAATCACTGTATATATATATTAAGCGTTTATTATCTGTCGTCAATGCACTTCCTATCAGCAAGTACATTTTTTTAACTCGAATATTTAATTTTTTTTTCTCATCTGTATGTGATGTTTCCACGTTAATCGGCTATCCAGATGTAATCCTAAGTACTTGACCGTTGATAGCACTGACAGATCGGTGCTATTAATCTTGACGGGTTTCATTATTACCATTAATTGTTATTATAATTATGTCATTATCCAAATGCACTTGCTAAGGATTGGACACTTCCGATGAATTATGGCGGTTGAAGCGTTGGAACTAAACCTCGCATGGGTAGGTGTGTGCCACTGGGTGCGTCTCTCCTCGTGTTTGGTTACTTTAACGACCATGATGGACTTTTTTTTCTTTAAGATTATTGTGACGAGCATGTAGTCTTTGACGATAAAGTTGAAAGCACATGTGAAGCGTTATACTTCTAATGAAACGACTCCGACTTATTCGTTACTTCACTGGTTTCCGACGTAATCCCTCAGAGTTGTCCAGGAGCTATTTCAAGGATGAACAATGACCATATAAAAAAAAGTAACATTTTCAACAGATAGCGTTGAGTTCTTTCCTCTTATAGCCGGTAAATACTTCTCATTTTTGCTATTATTTCCAAACATTTCTACCGAACGTGGTGCTTCCAATTTAGACGCGAATCGATGTGCATCCCTACGTATTTGAAGGACTATTTTAATGGGGTTATCCGTCGATTCAGGGTTTTTATTTTTTGTTTTCCGCTTGTGTGCACCTTTTTTTTTCTTTGTTAACTTTAATTTTTCGACGTTTCGATCAAACACTTAATTCGTTTATTATTACTTGTAGATTTTCAGTAGCACTCTGTGGGATATTATCTGTAGCTAGAATTGCTGCGACGACATATAAATGAAAGTTTAGTAATGAGCTAAATTTTGTACGTTGATGAGACCTCCTCAAGTAAGAACAGATGAGTTATTGATCGAGATGAAGCCTACTATATTAGCGTCTTACGTTGTTTTTCTTAATAGTTTTTGTAAAGCGTGATAAGGTTAGGTAGTGAATTGAAGAGAACGGTTCTAGCATAGAGGGGCTGAAAATAACACTTATTATACCACCATCGTCATTATTATTATTAATGGGATTACATTTTTTTTTTTTTTTTTAATTTTTGAAGTGTCTAAAACTGTGCAGCAAAATTATAAATTATAGATATCTCTAAGATTAATAATATTTTTGTATCTGGAGTACGGTGCAGATATTTTTCTTTCAATCACCTACCAGCGTTCCAGTTGAGAAATGCGATGAAATTGAATCCGACGAACGGTATTAGTAGTTTGGTATTGTATACCCGTGTCGACCCAATTACTTACAAGTACTTTCTCGAGTAGAACTGTAAGTTTTTTCGCTATTTCAAGTACGCGCTAGTGAAACTCGAGAAAATCTGTTAACGAATTACCTAATATCGTGCGCATAACGCAATCTAACACTTTGCCAGAAGGAACGCTTTAGAATTGCATCCATTTCGAACGCGCTATTAATTGGAATTTTTTTCTTTGGTCAATAAGTTCGTTGAAATTGATAAGATCCTGACGAAGTTTCTTCGAAAAAGAAAACAGAATGAGATTCTATCGAGTTGAAATTTTTGAAGAATACGATTCATGAAAACGTATATTGTACGTAGATTAGAATTATGAAAGTAATCTTAATGTAACAAAAAAAAAATATGTTAAAAAGATTGAAGTAAAAGAATTATAGCAGAAAAATTAAAAAATGTTACGGTAAGGATAAATTAAAATTGTACTTTTTTTTTTTAAATATTTCATTTTTGACAACAAAAAAGTGCAAAGTTTTCAGCAAACAACGCATATTATGCGGGATATCTAATCAGACGACTTTCAGTCTAACGAATAATATTTTAATTAACTCGTGGCAAAAACAGAAACCACACTATAGCTGAAGAGAAGGTTTTGAAATATATACGCGCTGGAATGGTACGAATAAGGCGGCGAAAATTTAGCAACAGTATAGAAAATCGAAAATATTCGTAGAACCAATCCACCATGTCTTATCACATGACCTATCCATCTATTTCTTCTTGTGCAGAGGTCGTTATAAAATTCTATAAAAATGTTACACATAGAAAAACATTATAAAAAAAAATAAGCTAATTGAAAAAATGGAAATAATAAAAGAAACAGATAAAAATAATTTATTAAATTCCACGATAAATTTCGATGAAGCATTATTTCCAAGAAGCGTATTATAACATTCATAAATTTTTATATCAGACAGAAATTCTCATTTATTTTTTACTCGCCGCGCTATCTCGTTAAGGTTATGTGTAAATTTTATATACCCCTATTTATCGATTGTTTCGTTTACCAAGTTCATTATTTTATAAATATTATTTTTTTTTATTTTGCTAATTTTTGTAAATTATATATCAAAATAAGTATTGTTTATATAGTATATATTTTTTTATATTTTTTACGTTCACTTTGGCTTAACAGCTGAAAAGATTTGCGATTTTTTTTTATTTAAAAAGTTTAACAAAAAAAAATTATGAAATTTTTTTCTGTAAGAGTAGTCGTAAGACTAATCTAAAATGTTTTGAGGTCGTAATCAAGTTCAAAATGGAGTGATGAAAATTATATCGTTTCGTATAACGTATAGATAATTTTTCGAGTGATTTTATGAAAGATTGTCTTTTCGAAAATCAAAGAGCTCTACTGCGTGGACGGGTGCATTCGTTACAAGTATCCGTTATAAGTTCTAGAGTAAAATAGCTTCATCTCTTTCTTCTGAAGTTATTCGTTACTCACTGCACGCTGTCCTGGTTTCTTTTCCGGACCTTTAGAAATTATTAAACCTCTCCTTCCGGTCATAAGACCAGGAAGGGAAGAGCGTTATATCGTCGCAGGACGAATAAACGCCTTGTAAATGTCGAGCTTGTTATTAACATTCGGGTAAGATTTACGACCGCCGAATAAAGGATATTAGTTTGCCTTTAATTTATACGCGCCGTAAAGGTTAGTCGCTTATCTAATAAAAAACTTAATCCGATAAGGTAAACACTCTGCGATTAATTTTGACTTTCAAGTTTAGAAATCTGTCTGCGATCAGTAAAAAAAAAAGAACGCTTTTCAATGTCTAACCGCGATTTTCCATTTGCGATTAAACGTCGATTTAAACGCACGTAAATCTACGAACATTTTATCTAGGTAATCAGCATTCGACTAGAATCGACAAACTATATTCCTTAAGTGAAAATTGATATAATTTACCATTTTTCCAGTTCGGCTTTTCATTAGAAACTCAACTATTTTCTTCCGATAAACTGTATATCATTTGCACGATGAAATTTTACGAAATTTTTATAAGACGCTCGATTGTTAAGAAATCATTTAAACATTTAAAAGGGTAATTCAAAGAATTGTGATGACTCTTACGAGCCCATTGAACTGTTCGATTCAGGTGGTTGCGAACAGAAGAGTTTGCATATCTGACGTCCACCATTTTTTCGTACGTATTATCACCGTGTTTACTTCCTATCAATGTTTTCGGAAAAATCACGCTCGAGTACGTACTTATTAGTTACTTACGAGTGATCGATTTAATTATTACGCTACGTCGTTGCGATAATGAAACTAAATTTTAAGAGAGATATTCCGTTTTATATATCGTTGAATATTTCAGTTGTCCACACATAATCCTTATTATTATCGGCGACGATCGGTCCAGGGCAACACCCTCCTAGTTGAAGTAGAAATATCGAAGAAGTAAAAGGAGTACAAAGTATCGACTGAACTGGGAATTATAATTTTGAAACTCGGGTCTACGATTAAATGGAATAAACAATCGTATTGTAGAGTTTTCCGGGGTGGCAGAAGAGCGATTCTCTCATGAATAAATTCTACTCGTAGCTTAGTTAGAGTGTTAATTTATGCGTAATAATAAGGAACCGTCGGCATCCTTAATCTTCTTCGTAACTGGAATTTCTGGTTTAACTGCGACAAAATTCTACTTTAGCCTCAGCAAAAACAAAGGGAGAGAGTATTTGTAGCGTTTCACCACAAACGAAATGCCCAAAACTTCAACAGGAATATTAGATAAGGTAACGGAACATTTTAATTACGTTTTTTAGTAACCAGCGAAGTAAGACTAATCATAATAACAGTAATAGTAGTTGTAATAATATTAATAATACTACTACCACTACTACTAATAATAATTATCAAATAAAATTTATTTAGAATATTGCAGAGACTGTTACAATATTAGAGACGTATTTATATATATATATATCACGATGCGCTTATATCAATCCACTGCTGGATGTAAGCGTTCCACTTTTGTTTCCACCTGTGGAGATCTTGGGCCTCGTTTATCCATTTCACACCGGCTGACCTATGTATATCGTCTTGCCACCTTGTATCCGGCCGACTACGACTTCTGCGTCCTTTTCTTGGAAGCCATTCTGTTATTCGTTTCGTCCACCTGTCATCGTTTCTTCTTGCTACATGACCTGCCCAATTCCATTTCAACTGCGCTACACGTCCGACTACATCTGACAATTTAGTCTGCTGTCTTATCCACGTGTTGGTTTTCTGGTCTGATATCTTGATGCCCAATATTAATCTTTCGTGGGCTCTCTGTGTCACTGCAATCATATATATATATATGCAAGTATAAACCATATACACTAACGGTAAAATATAGAAACATATTCACGAGTATACACATGAATCAACGTAATAATAATTTCGTATAAGTAAACGTGTACATGGTGTATGCCTGTATTTATGTATCCACTAGTGCATGCATACTCAAAATTCACATTTAAGCCTATATATATACACACACACATATACATACATGTACAAATATACATATATATATATATATATTTTATCCTATATCCGTCTACTGCTGGGTGTAGGTTCTCCACAATTATTTATATATTATATATACACGCGCACATGAGCATTAAGGTGTGTAGTAATATATCCTATTAATTCGTAGTTTATAATTCTATAATATTCTTTTTATTTCTATTATTATTCGTTTCATTCTTGACATTTATAATATTAAAAATAATAATATATTTAGAAGTAGTGTTCAATTACGGGAAATACATGGTATCCTAATAATATGGAATAATACTGATAATGATAATTCTAATCTTCTCTTTCGTTAATCCGGATGCGGTTGTCTTCAAACGTCGCCACTTGTTTCGATCCTGGGCTAGATTCATAATTTGTTGTAAATTGGAACCACCTATTTTCATGATTTGATCGATATAACGGCTTATACGTTTCTTCCTTTTTCCATCGATCTTTCCCTGCAGGATTATTTTTTTTTCAGCCCGTCTACACGCATTGTGTGTCCGAAAAATCCTAGCACGCGTCTTTTAATAGTTGGTAATAACCGCTGCCTGACTTCACTTTTATTAAGCTCCTCTAAAGCGGAATCATTTGTTCTACGAGTCGTAGATGGTATCCGTAGAATTTTTCGATATCCCTTCATTTCAAAAGCTTCGATCTCAATCGTCATCGATTTATTAATCGTCCATGTTTCAGAACCGTAAAAATCAGCGTTTTCAGAAATCGCAGTTTTGTTGTTTTAGTGATACCGTATACGATTGAGTTTTCCAATTCCAAAGTTTGCCCGTATAAAATAATGAGAAATGCTGCATTCGGCAACATGGTGTGTAGTGACAGACACTGCAGCATATTAACATCGCTTTATCTTAAAGGACTAAACTTTTGAAATATCCGCGATATAATTTATGAAGCCGTCTAACGACTTACGAACTTAAAATTAGATATTTAATTTGTTCGAAGTACACGTTAATAAGAAGACATATACTTTTGTTTCTCGAGCAAGACAATCGTTTGTAGGTCTCGTCCTCCTGTTCGTACACAATCTTCCCTGGGAAAAATCGCAAAAGTTACACCTAGCCAAGTGCTGAAAGTGTATTATTTTATTTTTTTTATTTCTAACGTTACTACAATTGATATTTTAGTCGTGCAACAGATTCGTACTATTTTTCTGTCGCTTCGATTGTATTTTCAAGTAGGCTGCGCGACATAAACGAATTGAGTAAATATAATTTGACCGGTTTTAAAATTGACCGATCTGTCCAGTCTTCCTTAAACTTGGATTCAGGTTTTCCCGTCCGTTATTATACATTTCACTCTGAACACCTTCCGCGTCGATTTTAATGTTATAATTTTCCCCTTTTAGTTGCAGCTATTAATTTTGTCCTCTTTACCAGTCATTTTTATCAGGTCTTATATTCAGTTTTGTTTGCTTAAACCGGTGTTCTAGCTTAATTTTGTTCTACCTGCGAAGACGGTTTTATCATCGACGTGACGTCATTTATTCTTCTCGCATTCATTATTTCAGGAGGATAGCAATATTTCTGCGTAAGTATAAAAAATTGTATAATAGAATGCGATTTTACGTTCAACTCATTCCTTAGTTCGTAAATTTCTCTTCTTCGCTTATTTAAAGTCGTTTTTAGCGCGGTTATCTTTTTCTTTAAAAGGAAAATCGTGAAAGTAGAAATATTTATTCCTTGAAAATATTCAATATTTACCTAAATTATACAAAATCGCTTCGAGCTAATTATATACATATTTTTAAAAGTATAATAATAAAAATTATGATAATCAAATAATAATAATATTAATTTTCGTTTCCACGGTCGCCATTGTTAACTTTTCCAAGCGGTTATTATATTCTTATTTTAGCTTTCGGGGATTTATTTTTTTACATTTTTAGAAAAAAAAGTATATAATATTTTCTTTTTTGTTTATTTTATTTTACCTTCTAAATTATCGTTAGGGGAGGAGAAGTATTTCTAGGTAGGCAAATGACGTTATCCGCAGTAACCGGGACGACATAGGGGGTTGATGGTAAGTAGATACACGGCTAAAAGCAAATTCCCTCCGCCAGTAACACGCTGAGACGGTAATTGCCGGGTTAATAATATAATAAAAGCTAAAATTGGAATACCCCGGAGATAATTCCCGGAAGATTGATATCATTTTCCCCGTTTCTTCTGCAGTTGTTTCCTTGTTAGTCTTTTATATTTTCTTTCCTTTCCGTTATATTCGTTATTTCGGTTTATTCTATTATTTTTTCGCGTCCTTCGCTATTCCCCGGTTTTTATACGCTGCTTAAACTAAAATTCCCTGATAAGGTCGCGCGGTATTAAAAATAGAGAAAAAAACAAACTGAACAATCCTCGTAACGAACGTTTGATAAAACAAAACTAAAAAATGGAACCGATGTCGAATAAATAAAAATTACTCGTGTGGGCGCAGTTTAATAAGAATGATTTTTATCTCTCGTAAGGTTCGTAGAACGACTAGATATATTTTAGTACGACGGGGTTTTTTCAAATTAATTTTAACTTTTCGATCTGGAAAGTTCTAAATTTATTATGTCCCCCGCGCTAGTCGTGTTACTTGAAAATTGCGTTCAATCATCTTCTACGATATACGCTATAATTGTATAAAATAAATAAATGAAACCTATATTTCGTCAAATATCGGTGGAAGGCCTTTCGCACCCAAAAATATACGAACGATATTGCATAACGCGACACCTATAAATAATAATAATTAAAACATCGTTATGCACATCGTATTATCCTAGCTTAGTCGTAACCAAGTAGAACCCATTCGCCGTCTGACGTCATCTGTCCCACCTTATCGGTTGTCTGTTTACACTTATTTTACTATAATCTGGAATATGCACTTAGTTTAACGGCTAAACCATCCCGACGAATCGTGTGACCAACCCAGTTCCATGATGTCCTTCATTTTGATTTTATTCTAATTCCACGGACGAATCTCTTCCATTGCTCCCTGTACGCGACTAAATTTGTTAATGCTGCATTCATAAACCACACGTTTGAAAACTGGCGGCACGACACGCATCTTTTCGAAATACTAACTTTTAGCTTACATTTTTTAGAATTCCTATTAACCTCCAAAATTTGTTCTATACTGCGGTAATTCTGCATATCAATTCTTTGTCCATCCAGTCGTCGAATGATAAGCACTGGTCTAAATAAATCGCTTCCTGCGCGTATTCCAATTCTTCCGCATTGTAATTCCTCCAAACATTATTGAAAGTACGTTTGAACAGAAACGAGAAATTTACAAATTAAAGTTTTTACATAACTTGTGCTGCAGTGGTGTCGATATTTGATTTCGAGAGGATGCAAGAATGAAATATCTTCGTTTCAATTCACCGTTTGTCTGCCAGTTCAACCGTGTTTTGAGTATACATTTTAAAAGCGGATACCCATACGATTCTTTAGTGAAATTTCAGCTTTATGCGTTTATAACTACTGCGAGAAAGGTGTTGGCGTTGGTTCGTGTGTAGAGTATATTTTTCCATATGTTAAATAAGTTCGAAATCTTATTTACTAATGTTGTTCATATGCAGAATTATGCAGAATTACGTAAGTACTTTTCAGTGTAGCGAGAGTGTAATGTGTGCACGTGTGAATAATAGTATTTTTTTCCTTATGTGTATACACTCCGATGTGTATTGTGAGCGGTTATGTTTGTTTCATTTATACGCAGTTCTATAATTGTTTTTTTTCTCTTTTAAATTATTTTAATAGTTTAATACAATTTTTTAAAAATTTGTTTCGCGATTTAATTCAATCGTATACTTGTATTCAATTATATACTTCTTAGAGTTCGCATTTTCATTGGCATTAGCTGTTACTTAATATCCTACATACAAATAAACAAATAAATAAATAAATTATAAAATAAAAAATTATGAATAAATTATTATTATTATTTATTGAATTCGGCCAACTATGGACGACGGAAACATTACATACATTAACTTCCAATTATATTACGTACATTTTCTTCATTTCCCAATACTTTAAATAAAGTTTTATATGTGACATAACTGTCGAAACGTTCGGCTGTGTTCCAACACATTAACATATACATACATACATATATATATATATATATATATATATATATATATATATATATATACATATAATGTATATTTAAAATTATTGTATATTTAAACGAGCAATTCTTGTATATATATATCAGCATCTCGGAAACAGATTTAACGGTTTGAATGGAATTTTCTAGATAAATCTAACGTATTAATTAATTGAAAATGATCTGTACGGAAATTACGAGTTTTAAAATTCTAGGATGACTCCGAACACACACCATAATTTTTTCATCGCGATTTTTTTATACTTATGTAAATAAAAATGTACTTTAAAAATTTTTGCTCGATCGAATGGAATGTTACCAATATTAGAAATTTTTTTAGTAAATTGGAATTGAAATGTTTTATCTGGACTATTGTCTCGATTTAAGATATCGCCGAAATATTTTTCAATCTACGAAAGAATTATTTTAAGGAAAAAAAATGCAAAATTCCTTTTCTGCTATTTGTCAAAACTGACATTTTTAGTTATAATTCCGGAAATATGTAAATATATTATTCGTAAAAAACACGATTTTACAACAAAAGAAATACCACTTATGATATACATATATATATGAATATATAAATTTTACATTTCTAATGATAGTTTTAATCGAAACAGAACTGTTACAATTAAATAATATTTATATTTAAATCTGCTATCGTTTATATATATATATATATATATATATATATATATATATATATATATATATATATATATATATATATATATATATATATATATTTACTCGCGGATAAATAATTCGAGAGGTTTGCATTTATTAACCGGGTGGTGTATTTCATAAATTAAAATTAATTTCGAGGCTAAGCAGTCGATAGCTAACTAACGGTTATCTTTTCAACGAGTTAAATCTAATTTAGCCCATAACGGGACAGAATTCTAATTTGAATGTATAGGCTTATAGCGTCCTATAATCCATTTTGCAATTTTTTATGTTAGGTGTTTACTCTCTCTCTCTCTCGCGCACACACATTCACACTACATAAACACATATAATACGCGTACGTATATATGTGTATATATATATATATATATATATATATATATATATAATGTTGATGTATTGGAGAGTAGTGATTTTATGAATTTAGCAAAACAAAATAAAATCGAAGTTAATCACTAAAAAATTTATTACATAAACACAAACACGAAGCTTTTCGACTATGAAGTCATTTTCAAGGTATTTTGTGTTTATGTAATAAATTTTTTAGTGATTAACTTCGCGATTTTATTTTGTTTTGATAAATATATATATATATATATATATATATATATATATATATATATATATAAATGCAAATGATCACCCGCGATTTCAAAGTGAGAAACTGGGCAGTAGAAAATGAGGATGGTTGTATTAAACACGACAAAAATGAAGTTGCAGAAGTATGGAGAAATTATTGTCAAAAGCTGTATTGTACTACAAATAAAAACAAAACTGTTATAATGAATCCATTAGAGTTATCAGAACCACCTATTCTAGAAAAGGAAATTAAAGAAGCGATTAGGAACATAAAAAGGAAGAAAGCGACTGGATACGACGGGATATCTGTCGATATAATTAAAGAAATGGGCCACATTGGAGTACAGAAGATTCACGAAATATGTAACAGAATATGGTCTACTGCAGAATGGCCAGAAGAATGGTGTAGAACTATATATATACCTATTTTCAAGAAAGGTCAATCCTCGAAATGCGAAAATTATAGAACCATATCACTCATACCACATGCCAGTAAAGTAATGCTAAAAATTCTTCAAAATAGACTGGCGGGATTCGTAAAAGAACAAATTCCGGACGAACAAGCAGGTTTTGTTAAGGGAAGAGGATGCCGCGAACAGATACTGAATGTGCGGCAACTAATCGAAAAGGCCCTCGAATACAACACTCCGATGATTTTATGCTTTGTTGACTATGCAATGGCATTTGATAGTGTTATTTGGGAAAAGATGTGGCCCGCTTTAATTGAAATGGGAATTCCAAAACACCTGGTTTACATTATTAGTAGATTATATGATCATAATAAAAATATAGTGCGCATTGACGGGCACATAGAATCAAAAGAATTCACCGCACAAAAAGGAGTGAGGCAAGGCTGTATTCTTTCTCCGATGTTATTTAATCTATATGGAGAACATGTTATGCGTCAAATACTAGATGGATGGAATGGCGGTTTCCCTATTGGAGGCAGGAAAATAAATAATTTGCGTTTTGCTGACGACACAGCACTAATAGCCAACAGTGTTAGTGAGATGAAAATTCTTATGAAACGACTGGTTAAAGTAAGCAAGCATTATGGCTTAAAACTGAATAAAGAAAAAACAAAATTAATGATAATTGATGCGAAAAAATCAATAAATAAAACTGAAAAATGTATAGATGGATATCAAACGGTACGGGAATTTATATATTTGGGATCATTAATAGAAGACGTAGGTGGCTCTACAAATGAAATAAAACGCAGAATTCAGTTAGCACGAAGTGCTATGAGTAGATTAAATAAAATATGGAAAGACACATCCATCACAAATGCAGTGAAAATGAAACTTGCACAGTGTTTAATATTTTCAATATTTATGTATGCGTCGGAAACTTGGACGTTGAAAGCGATAGATAAAAAACGCATAGACAGCTTTGAAATGTGGGTTTGGCGACGGATGCTGAGAGTACCCTGGACAGCTAAACAAACAAATGTATCAATATTAAACAGGCTTAAAATTACAAAAAGATTAACCAGCCATGTCCAAATGAAAATAATGAAATTTTTCGGTCATGTTATGCGGCGACAGAATTCTATCGAGCGATTAATTATAGAGGGAAAGACGCCCGGAAAACGACCTCGAGGACGAGTCTACACCAGATGGACCGATTCCATAAGGAAAGCAACAGGGAAATCGTTCGTGGAATGTGCGCGAGAAACCGAAAACCGGAATAGATGGCGTACATTAGTACAAGAAGCAGTAACATGAATTGTGGTCACGACATCCCTTCGGGGGATTACGACTATTGATTGATATATATATATATATATATATATATATATATTGACTATTAACTCAACCGTCCAGGTTCGATATCAGCTAAAAGTTTTTGATCATCATGTTCCTATTAATTTTAAACAGACGAGGAAATGGCACTCCACTTTGTATAACATCGTATGTACTGGTACCTGCGTTGCATTTAATTAGTACTTCGAATGCTAACCCATTTTGTATGCAAAAATAACGTGCAACGAGCTGGTCATGAAGTTTAACAACGAACAATACGAGGACGATTGTCTATACATCTATCTATACATCTATCCATGTATCTATCTATCTATATCTCTTTCTCTCTTTCTCTCTCTCTCTCTCTCTCTCTCTCTATATATATATATATATATATATATATATATATATATATATATATATATATATATATATATATATATATGTATATGTATATCCAAGGGGTGAGAGGGAGATAAATTTGTGCTCGTGTGTGTGTGTCACGAACTTAACCGTACATTGTAGGCATTACATTAAAAGCTACTTTAATTTGTTTCCGAAAAGATGGGTTTTGTGTTTTATATATACGTATATATTATATAAATATATATATAATGTATATATATATATATTATATATATATATATATATATAATATATATATACATACACCGTATTTTACGAGTGTTAGTTTCTCGTTGTTCTTAATTAGCGTACCGTGTAAGCTCAAAATATGGGCCCATTAAATATGGTTATATATATTATTATTATTATTATTATCATCGTCGTTATAACTTTTACATAGGTACCTTTATTCATAATTTTTCGTCGTTAGTATATATACTAACTATACTGATACTTCAAACATGCATTTAAAAAAAAAAACTTTTTTAATTCTTTACATTTTTTTTTTTTGTAAATTATCGAATCGCCTTGTACGCTACTTACACTGTACAACAAAATATGTATAGGTAAGTAGTCGCTACCCCCGATACGGAGACGACACTTAATGAGAGATTGATCTTAAATTAATACATACATTAAGATAACTTATGTAATTAGCGATAGTAATATATCGTGCCAATTCTCCTCTTTATATACCCTCGAAAAAGAGTATGAAGAACTACTGAACACATTTAAAGGAGGTGTTTCCGAATAATTTAAAAGAATTAATTCCTGGATGCCGTGTGTAATGATTACGGATTACAGCTAAATATTTTTAAAAAAAAATACCGCAATTGGAAAGATTAACACGGAGCGACTTACAGGACACTAGTGGTTAAAAACAAGCGGAGAAAATTAAAAGTACCGATAACGATCAATGGAACAAGCGAAGAGAGATAAAAATGGAAAAGCTAGAAGCGCATTCCTGAAACTAATAATACGTAGTAGAAATATAATAAAGTTAGATTTGAAAATAATATCATTAAAATGCTATATCTCGATACTACGGTTATGAACGCTGAAGTGACGATGGAACAATAACTGGATGCATTGGAAATGTCGTTGTACTACAATAGTTCGCGTAAAGACTGTACGGAAGTACTGCAACGTGTGAAATAAATACAAGCCATAGAAGAAATCGAGTATCCTAAACTGAAGGATTCTGATCGCACCTGAATGATAGAGCTCGCTCGATGGGTTAATGTAGGGAAAAAGACAATTGTTTTTCAAAATCTGTCGGATTGGTAAAATTTACCCGGTTCGTTCGTATAGCACTGGCAGCATATTAGCCAATAACGAGACACGGTCCGATAATAATAATAAAAATAATAATAATAATTTCGAAAAAAGTCGATTATCGTTTCATTTTGTCTCCTTCCGAGACGCATTAGTATCGTTTATATTTAATTAATTAAAATAGTTCAGCATTTCCGCTAATTTAGCTGCATAACGAAGATGATTTAGTCGTTGTGTAGGATTTTATTAAGTACGTAAATCAGAAACGCCTACCCCGGGAGCACCGTCGGTGCGTTGCGTTCGAATTCGAATACTTATCCCCATCTTTTGCCGGTTATTCCCCCTTCTTACATCACTTTACCTTTCTCCAACTATTCCTATTATGTAACAATTTTTGAAACGCAGTTTCTATAATTACCTCGTCTTACCGTTTTGTATTTTTAATCAAGGAACCTATTAAAACGGTTTTCGTCTCAACGAGCTTCGGGTTTTCTCAAACTTCAACGCTATTATTTCCCCGAAGTTGAAGTTAGATACAAAAATTTCCCCGTCTATACTTACATCTACACATACACGGCCCCATTTTCTTTATATTCGCAGTTCAACCGTTATTAATCGAACAAAAGTTTCCTACTAAGCAGACACGAGTGATCTAGAGTAGATGGATCGAGTAGGGAAACTTCTTCTCGTAAGAAGAAATCCGTATAATAATCATTTTTTTTTTTTTTTTAATTTTTCCTGTAATGTTTATATATATACAAGTTTATATATAATGTAATATATAACTTTTCTCATTTTATTTATTACCAAGTAGTAAATTTTGTGTATTCGGCATTAACAGTTTTATAATGTAAATAATTATATAATGAAGATCTTTTTCTACTTCTAGAGTCATCTGAGAAACACCGTTCGAATATAATAAACATCCTCGTAGAAAATTTATAATCTTGCGCGGTAATTTCTCGTAATTTCCTACTGAAAATGCTAATTCGCCGGATCGGAAACACGCGACTATGTTCTGTCGTTAAATTATGACAGCTGCGTGTTTCCGACGACCCAAGGAGTTACTAATTGCCGAAAAGAGGCAAATTCGCGCGTTCGAAATGTCAAAATCTGATGTAAAAGAATTTCGGCATACCTGCTGACGTTTAGTGAGATTCTGCAATAGTGGTTTTATGATTGCATTTTCTTACGAGTGTTGTTGAAAACTGAACTGCAGACATGACATGTATAAGTTAACCTAATAAGAACTTTTTATTTGGGACTGTGAGGTGTGGGATCCGCTGTTGAATATAGGTACGATTAACCGAATAGCTCTTTATGCGCGTTATCTATTACGTGATTGATGTGACTGTTGAATGATAGACGGATGAGACTTAAGTTTCGATGCTTTTTATAAGTATTATTAGAATTATGTTAATGTTAAAAATTCGTGTATCGTACGAATGAAATGATTTCTAGAAAAGGCGTTGTGTCGGAAACGTGAATTTCGAGAGAAAAAATTGGCACCAACGTGTTATCTTCGAAAATCAGCAGCGTGTATTTTATATTGCAGCGCTAATAAAATAATTTTAAGTATTTCAATATACGCAACTTGAATTCGTTTAAATGGACGGACAGGGTAAATTCGGGTGCGGACATACTTAGAAAGTGGGCAAATGCGTTTTTGTTATGTTTTCTGTAATAAGTTTTTTAACTTTAGAAGGATAATATTTATCATCTTTAGTTCGTCTGATTATTGGAGTATTAACGTAGTTAGAATTTCTCGCGTTAGATAGCACTGTCGATATCGCCAGCGTTTTCAGCGGAATAGAAAGATTTAACTTGGTGTCGAGATATTCACTGAACGATTCCCGGTCTGTTTTATGATTATACAAGCGAAATTGATTCCTCATTATATATCGCAGAATCTCAAAAAATGAGAATAATTGCGGAATGATCGGAGAAAAGATCGAACAAAAGATCGAATCGAGATTTTTTTATCAATATTAAATTCCGTTAGAAACGAAGAAGTTTAAAAGATCGGGCAATTTACTACCATCTGTTGGCCAGTATGTTGGTTCAGCAGTTGATATATAATTAGCATTATTACGCTGCAATGCTTTCTCGAGCACACGCCCCCTCTGACTGTAGTTACCCTAGGTTCCCACGTTGTATTGTTAGAATTCCAGTCTGAAGACTGAATGTAATTACTAAAGTCCAACAAAATGTAATGTAAACTTATAATATAATCCGCGAATTAAAATTTTATACTAAATTTTATCACATTCCGAACTTAGAGGAATAAAGTTGTACATATTTAATTTTTTCATTCAACTTAATAAAACTCTGTATATTCTTTTCACATAAAATGATCGCCGTAATATTAAAAAAAAAAAAATAAATAAATGCGCAATTCCAAATTGAAAGATGTACAAATTTACTTACTATTATAAATTATTTATTAAGTAAAATTGTTTATTCTTTAAACACGAAACAATCGCAGTATTAACGAGCAAATTATTGAAATACTGTTAGACGATCGATAATACTGTCAGTATATTTATAACCACTCCGCAATATTGAACCACGCCTAAATACTAAAGAACGCCGATTAAGAAATCCGGGTCACCTGAGTATTTTTCATCAGTACAACAGTATTTACAACGATAAGTAAACAATGTTTATAAATGCCGTCATTATTATTGACCGCGTCTATTATTGACCGCGTCTATTATTGACCGCGTAAAGCGCATGTACAAACTAAAGTCTTAATTTACTAAAAGAAACAAAAAAAAAAAAATCCTTTTATAAACTCAAAATAAATACGTTAGTACGCAGCGGTGACCATTCAGTTTTCTAAAAATGTTGATAGAATCCTAATTAACGAGTCTCTCCGCTAATATTTTTCGAAGTAAATTTTCTTTTTTGAAAATAACGGAAATTCATTCAAAAATTTTCTTCGTCTCTATTTGTAATCGATAAGATCAATATTCTTAATTGTTTCCACACAGTATTATAATAGGCCGCAGGTTTTAATAACACGCCGAACAGCCCCGTATTGCACTTACCGATCTAGTGTATTTTCCTTCGTTAATCGATACATTAAATTTATTATTTATTTGATTTTTTTTTTACGACAAAGTTAAACTATTGTAATTTATATAGTAAAATATTTTATTTTTGTTATGCGTACTTTCTCATTAAGATTTAGTTTAGAATTGGTTTCGCGCCAGTTCTGAATAGGTGCAATATGTCATTCCGCCATTTCACCCCCGAAGTAATATAATAATAATTTAATCTTTTTTTTTTTTTTTTTTTGAAATTTAAATTTAAATTTATTTTAATATATTACAAATTCTTATATTGCAAATGTACATAATAAACAAAACGCAGTTAGGGTAATATTCGACTATTACACGAGGTCGATATAATAAACGAAGAAACGAATCGAAAATTTACAACCGCTTCCTCGAAATAAATATTTAATCTAAAATACCTTAAATTACGCGATCGAGAACGAAATGAAAAATAATAAAAATAATTAAATATATAAGTAAATATTGTGATTAACTTATGCTCAGACCGTGTGCATACGTATACATACACTATATCGGTAGTAATATAACGTACGTATATAAATATACATAATAATAATAATAATTCAATTCAATTCAAATTATTTCAAATCAAATCCAATCAAATTTATTGTTGTATATATAGTATTACCATAATTAAATTCACTATTTCTGTAATTACAACTGCCTGTAAATGCGCAATAATGCGCGAACAACAGGCTAATAAAAATATACATATACATAAATATACACACATATATACATACATATACACATGACACAAATACATACATACATATTGTACATATGAAACGGTTGGAGAGACCGGAAAGATATAATTGCAATTATGAATTCAAAAGAACTTTAATTTATATCCAAGTACCCGTCGAGACACGATCAACACCCGCACAGTAAGTAATACAACATTTCGTACTTTTATATATATATATATATATATATGTATAGGCTCTTAAAAACTATAATAATTACATTTTCCTATGAATAAGCACATATACAAATTAAAACCTTAATTTATTGCCTTAGACACATATATATATAAAGTATCTAAAACTGTTTCACATAATAAACTAAATAAATACTCCTACTAAACTAAACGTATTACATACACCGCAGTTATAATCCTGTGTACAGTGAGCATTCAATTATTAAAAAAAAATAAAAACAAAATATTGCGATTCCTACTACTAAAATTTTAGTAACGTTTTCCTAGTTTTAGATGCTAGACAGAAGAAAATCTTTCAAAAGCTTCCTTCGCCTTCGTTTGTAATTAATAAGATCCGTTCTTAATTGTTTAGGCATAGATAGGCCGCAGCGCCGGCATAAATCGCTTGCATGCGAATCCGTGTTTTATTAAAACGTGGAACAGCCGCAATACTCTCACCTCTTGATCTAGTATTTCCTTCGTTATTCGAAATATTAAATTTATCTGAATTTTTTACGACAAAATTTAACAACTGCAATTTATATAATTCATCTACAGTAAAATATTTTATTTTGTTGTCTGTAGTTTCACTAAGTACTGATTTCTGTAATCTGTGGATAGGTTCAATATGACATTTCGCCATACCACTCCAATGTAATATGCCATAGGTCAGAACTGGTTGGTACAATGCTAAATACAGACGTCGCAAATGTTCAAAAGAGAAATATTGTCTTAAGTAATAGAACAAATAATTTAGTTTCCTTAATTTTTTTTGATACATACAACGAATGTTTATTCCAAAATAGTCTAGAGTCTATCTGAATCCCGAGATATTTAACTTCATTCACCCTATCTATCTTAATATCATGTTTTAAAGTTATCTGTATATTTTCCCAAATACTGAAATCTTGATTTGTGTAAATCATAAATTTTGTTTTGTTCTCATTCAGAGTAAGTCTATCCCTAATCAAACATTCGTGGATTCGAGTAACGTCGTCTTGAACTAATCTCTGTAGCAAGTCCGGGTAACGAGAATCAACTGCAAGCACTATGTCATCTGCATAACTGAACAACCTACCATTTACCTTTAAATTGCACAAATCGTTTATATATATTAAGAAAAGATAAGGTCCAAGTATACTGCCTTGCAGCACACCTGAATACTGTGTTATGTAATCACCGTACACATTGTTTATTTTAACAGCGTAACTTCTATTTACGAGATAACTCTTAAGCCATTCATATATGTTTCCTCGGAATCCATAATTATATAATTTTTGCAATAAAATTTTGTCAATTGTATCAAATGCCTTGCACAAATCAAAATAAACTGAAATAACTGATCTACCTTCTTCAAGGCATGTAGCAATGTGGGATACATGTTCAAATAAAGCATTATCAGTACTTATGAATAATAATAATAATAATAATAATAATAATAATAATAATAATAAAAAATAATAATAAATAATAATGAATAATAATGAATAATAATGAATAATAATAATAATAATAAACAAAGCAAAATAATAAAACAGTTTAATCACTATAAAAGTTTTTCATTGCAAAGCTTTTTGACAGTTACGTCATTATCAAGCATACGCAATAAATATTACAAAGATAAAACTATCAAAAAGCTGAGCAATAAAAAGAACTTTTATAGTGATTAAACTGTATTATTGTCTTATTTATAATTCATAAAATCACTACTCTGCGATATATCAACATTTAAAATAATAATTGTAATAAAAATAAAATTGGTATATTTATTAACGTATTATGGAACGCGAAAGAAAATCTTAAGATCGAAAGTATAGAAAAAATAGTAAACACCTAAAACAATTCGGCTCGAACTGTTTTTCCACGTTAGATTTTTCTATTCTTTTTTAGTTTTAGGATTTTCCGCGTGTCCTCGAATTTTTGTAGATTTTTTCGTTTTTAGGTAAAAGAGCCTCCCCATTGACTTCTAGATAAAAGAAACGAATAGTCGAAAGGCAGATAGATAAATAGCGTAAAGCCGTTCGATAGCACTTACGGCATCTGAAGTGTTTACCGTTATACCGGATTAATTTCCCGTGTAAAAAACATATTATATCGATGGTATTATAAAAACGACCTATTCTTAAGATTTTTGACAATTTGCCAGCACGAGCTAACTTTGTTGATTGTGATCGTTTACGTTCAATTTTATTATTATTATTATTATTGTAAACAGACTTCCACCGGACCGTTTATATTTCGTTTTGTCCGTTTTCGATACAATAATAACAAATAACATTTTCCATTTACACGAGTGGGTTTTTTTTATGCTAATTACCGCACGAACACATATTAACATCCTAATACTACATACGCATACATATATACATATACACAAAACATATATAAATAAATATATATATATATATATATATATATATATATATATATATATATATATATATATATACTAGCTGAACCGGCGAACTTTGTACCGGCCCAGAATCAATAAATTTAGCTGCATTAATTTAAAAAATGCTGATAAATTTTAAGAATTATACAAAAAAATTAAAAAATAAATTTGTAAAGAAACTTAAATGTTATGCCGATACTTTTCAATTTTTGTACATTTTTTAAATATATATATATACTAGCCGACCCGGCGAACTTTGATCGGCCCAGAATCAATAAATTAGCTGCATTAATTAAAAAAATGCTGATAAACTGTAGGAATTATACAAAAAAATTAAAAAACAAATTTGTAAAGAAACTTAAATGTTATGGCGATACTTTTTAATTTTTGTACTTTTTTTGAACTTGATAAAAAATTATATTTAATTCAGCTAATAAGTTAATACATTTACTCTAGAAAACTTTGCCTTCCTAAGACTGCGTACTAGCTAGCCCTTGGCGAGTTGAGGCCGCCTGAATAAATATGCCTCACCTGCTATCCCAGTAGCACACCGCTTTTGCGGTTAGGGTTTTTACCCAAAGGCTAAGGCAGATAACCCTGAAAATAAACAAACTAGCTGCCTTGCGGTTAGGATGTTTATCCAAATGCTAGGGGAGTATACCCCGGCAGAAAATCCGGCGAAAGGCAACGGGAAACCATCGCTATACAAATCCTTTGTTAAACATTTATTACAGTAAAAATGAAATAAGCCGTCACGGAGCCGTTCAACTGAACGGAGTCGAACAAGGTCAAGTATCTTCAGCAAGCGAAACCTCCGCAACCGATCAGCAATTAGTTTGGCAATGTGGAATGTACGAACCATGTTAAAAATTGTAAAGCTAGAAAATGTTAAGCAAGAAATGATAAGAACGATGTAGATGTTTCGGTATTAGCAGAAACTAGGTGATCTGAAGAAGACTAATTTAGAAGTTGTGATGTTTGTCATTCCGTCAGGAAGTATAAAAAGACAAGGAGGTATCGCGATACTATTAAAGAAACAGATAGCCGAGTCAGTGTCAGTATGGTGGAAAACAGGCTTATAAAGATTGTAATATCGGTGGAACCTGTTAATGTGGTAATAGCGCAAGTATACATGCCAACTACAGCAGCAGATGAAGAAGAGTTGGATAAAATATATGATCAGTCGGAAATATTATTACGAGAAACGGCTGCAGACGATAATAGAATAATCATGGGCGACTGGAATGCAGTGGTTGGAGAAGGAGAGGAGATATCTACAGTAGGCGGTTTCGGACTCGGGAGAAGAAATGACCGAGGTCAACGTTTAATAGATTTCTGCAAGCAGGAACGATTGATAATAATGAACACTCGGTTCTCAATGCCGTTACGTCGGCGGTATAGTTGGAAAGCGACAAATGATATGAGAAGAGCGCAGATTGATTATATTTTAGTAATAAAAGAAAGGTACAGAAACCAGGCTATAAAGTGCTGTTCATACTCAGGTGATGCCGATACCGATCACACACTAACAGCACGTAACAGATTCAAACGACCTAATACAGATGGAAAAATGAAAAAATGGAATCTGTTGAAATTGAAAGATATTTCGGTTAAGAACAAGTTTGCGGAAACGTGTGATAACCTCATAATGGAAGAGATACAAACAACGGGAACGGTAGAAAGAAGATGGGACGAAGCAAAGAATGTAATAAAACGAGCGGCAGAAAAAGTGATCGGAATACAAAAAAAATAAACCGCATAAATCATGGATAACGGAAGAAATCCTGGCGATAATGGAAATGAAAACTAGCCGGGAACACTGCGGCGTTCAATGTACTAAGGAATAATATTAATCGAAAATATAAGGAAGCGAAAGAAAAATGATGTAAACTGCAGTGCGATTAAATTGAAAAAGACTTGGAGTGTAACCGGACGGACGTAGCCTACAGAAAAATGAAAAATAAAGCAGTTCTAACGAAATGTAAAAATCAGAAACCGAACGCTATATAACAATAATGGACAATTATGTCAAGACGCACAGGAAGTAAGGCAGATTTGGAAAAATTATATTGGGAAACTATATGAACAACCGGTAAAATGGAATTTTGAAAACTTCTGTATACAGGAAGGTATAAGTGACGCGGTGTTACTAAATGAGTTGGATAGTGCAATATAGTAGCTTCCTAACAACAAGGAGATAACATTCCGGCAGAATTGTGAAAAGCTAGCGGCCAAAAGATAAAGAATGTTTTATTTAATATAAACCAAAATATAATAAAAAGGGCGCATGGCCCGAAGAATATTGTCAGTCAATTATGGTGCCAATACCAAAAACAAGAGCCGCACGTCGTCACTGTAATGATTTTATAATTTTTATTGATATGGAAAAGGCCTTCGATAAAGTACCGTGGCAAGTTCGTTTCCTTTTACTCTAGTTACAGCAATCTATAATCTCTACAACAAACAGAGCGTGAGAGTAAAATTCAATGATAATACGACTGAAGATGTGAGGGTAAAGAATGGAGTTAGAGAATGGTATCTGCTTTCACCGGAACTATTTAACGTGTTCGTAGAAATAATTAGTAGAGAAACCTTCAATGAACTCAAGCAAGCGATTAAAATAGGTGGTAGCGTATACAGGAAATTAAGTTTGCCGATCAAGTGGTGTTAGCAAACAGCGCCAAAATGCTGCACAAAATGATTAATAAACTAAATTTGGTCGTGTTAAAATATGGCATGAAAATCAATAAAAAGAAGACTGAGGTTGTGGTAATTGGTAAAGATATCCGAAATATTCACATAAAAATAGAAGATGAAGTAATCGAATAAGTGAGAATATTCAAATACTTAGGCCAAATAGTATTATCTAACATGGACTGTACGCAAGAGATTAACAGCCGTATCGCATTGGGCAAACAAGCATTCATAGATAATCATTCGTTGTTAACTCAGAAAATAATGTCATTGCTAATGCGGAAGAGGCTAGTGAAAACGCTTGTATGGTCGGTAGCATGGAGCAGAAACTTGGTCATGGAAGCAGAAAGACATAAATAAAGTACAGGCATTCGAATTGTGGTGCTGGAGAAAGTTACAGAAAATTAAATGGACTGAAAAGTCACCAACAACTCGATACTGGACAAGATTGATGAACAAAAAAACATACTGAAGTAGATTAAACAGATGAGGCTCAAATAGATCGGTCATATATTACGGCAGGATCAAATATCCTAAAATAAGTAATTGAAGAGAAGATAATCGGGAAGAAACCACGTGGGCGACCAGGAATAAGCCTGGTGGATAGCATACTGGAAGATGCCAAAACATATATGCTGAGATGAAAAGAAAAGCAGCTGACCGGCTTACAAGGAGGTTGTTGGTGCATGGAACGAACCAGCCTACGGGCTGTTACATCGATGATGATATATTACCTAACACCTAGTGTACATTCAAGATATATTATACCCCCATGCTAAAAGCATTGCAGAATCGGCCCATCAAAAATCTCTCGAAAAATTTTTCAACATCGAAAATAAAATTTAAAACTTGCGATTTCTCGTTAGCGGTTAATTTTGGTAAAATTTATGTTATTACATAAATGATGGATTTTCACGTCTACTTCCGTCTAATGTTAACCTAAACTCTATATCTATCATAGGGGACTTTGTGTAAAGATGATTGTTTATTATTTATCACAACCCGAAAATATTATTTTCTTACACTTGTAGAGTATCTCTGGTCGCCTGCTGAATATCGAAAAACACTGCAGAGCATATTTCTTTCTTTTCAAAGTTTTCTTCAATTTTTTAAACCACTTTATTAATCTGCTGTACTATCGAGTGCCCCCTTTGAAAACCAAATTGATGATTCGGAATTATGTTAATTTTGTTATTTCAAATACTTTAGAGAGTATTGGAAGTAAAGAAATTGGTCGTTAGCAGGTCACTTGTTCAGGATGTTTTTCAGGTTTTTGAATCATAATTATATTCGGCAATTTCCATAGTATTGGGACGTATTGTAATCTCATGATTGCGTCGAATATATATTCTTGTTCTCAAAATTCCATTAAAAACAGGTGATGATGTTGATGAAGCGATTGAATATTTTAATCATACATTGGAAAAAGCGGCATGGTTAAGTACCCTAAGGAAGGCTGCAACTCGCGATATTAACTACCCACGCATTATTAAAGAAAAAATTAATGCTAAAAGAAAAATTAGAAAACTGTGGCCGAGATCAAGATACCCAGCCTCACAAAAATGATCTTAATAAAAATCAAAGAATTAAGTACATTACTGAAAATGCATAAAAATGACACTTTAAGATCAATTCTTTTCAATATAGGCACTAAAAATGACGATCATTCATTGTGGAAGGCCACTAAAGCTCTTAAGAGGATACAGAAAGTGATTCTGTCCTTTTGGAAACATGGGTGTCCCCCTTTTGAAATTTTTTTGGTTCCGTTTGAAATTTTTTTCTCGGTTTCTTCGCTTTATACGATAGATTTTATATAGAAGGCGGAATCGTTTAAAATGTTTACATGGTGCGCTATGCCCTGTCAAAGGTGGCACGTTGCTAATTTTTAAAAACTCGTAGACATAAACAATTTAAATTGGACCTAATTGTAAATGTAAGCCATTCTCGAGTCCACCTGAAGGCACACAAAACATTTTATTAAAGTCGGTCCAGCCGTTTAGGAGTTCAGTGACATATATATGCACAGAACAATTATATATATATAAAAATAATAGATAAAGAAGTTGGACCGAGTAAAGGACGTTCCTTTTGAAAACTAAAATGAAATGTGAGTAACTGAACGGACAGTTGTGTTTTCACCACAAGAAATTCTTGTCTTTGGTGCGACTCGAACTAAAAATTGTGTGAGTAGACATGAAATAAATCATATATATATATATATATATATATATATATATATATATATATATATATATATATGTATATATATATATATACATATTTCGTGCAGTTGTATTATAAGGTATACAAAGTTATATATATGTAATACGATATGCCGATGATATTGTTTTGATAGCAGAAGGAGAGAAAAAATTGCAAAAAACATCTTAATTACTTAAATATGCTATTAATAGAAAAATGCAAAATGAAAATAAATGCAGATAAAACGAAAGTAATGATATGCGCAAATGAAGTCGCAAAAGATATAAATATAATCCTCAATGGAAAACGAATATCTCAAGTAAAAGAATTTTCTTATCTCGGCAGTTTAATAACGTCCAACGGAAGGATAGAAAGAGAAGTAAGAAAAATAATATAAAAACGCTTTTATTAAAAGGAAAGAAACGTTTATGACATCCAGAAATATTTCATTACGTATAATGAAGTTGTTCGTTTAAACTTTTGTCTGCAGCGTTGCACTGTACGGCAGCGAAACATGGACTTTATATAAAAAATAAAAATTAATACTTGAAGCTTTTGAAGTTTGGTGTTATCGAATGAGAATATTACGGATGGATAAAATCATAAACAAGGAGGTATTCAAAAGAATAGAAGAACAACCGGAGATAATAAACACGATTGAAAAGAGAAGAAATAGTATGATTGTAAATGGTTAATTTAATAGAAGGAAAAGCAAATGGAAAATTAAGAAGAGGAAGACCAAGAACCCGGATTTATGGAGGCCATAATAAAAGAACAAAATTATGTGAAGATAAAAGAAGCTGCTATTGCCAGGAAATTATTTGTTTAGCTACAGGCCATGTTGCCCACCAACCTAACGGTTGATGAGAAATGATGATGATATATATATGTTTTATATATACACACTTTTTGGACGCATTTTTCACTTTTTAGCCAGTTTAATCGTATGTTTTCGATATCTATAGTTTTATATTAGCTTATTTCATTAATTTACATAAGCAACTTACATATTTGTAACGTAGGATTTATTGACTATTGGTGGGATACTAAAGGGCAAAGATCTTCAAATTGGTGGTACTAATTTAAAGTCATTATTTCTTGTTCACACTCGTCATATTGCTACATCGTTTTATACTCTATCGACTATCCTGAACCACGATAATTGCATGTTGAACTGTTATCCATATTCTTAATTGTTATAAGCGGAGCAGAGTTCGACGATCTTGAAGTGCATCATCTACACATAGTTTTTATAGAGTTTTTTTTTTCGTTAACATGGCATAGTTCCATATCGACCGAATTTTTACTTTTTCATTAATGAATTCCTATTGAGTAAATTTGTCCTCATTGTCGATACAGTTAGATAAGAGCATGAGGTCGAGTGATGTGACGTCTACGCTTAGTATTGGGTACGACACCAGAAAGAAGATGATTATAACGTATGTAGACAAGATAAAGCGACCATGATGTAGATGTTAATACTTTTTTTTTAAGGACTGAAGAATCTTTTTATGTTCTAGTCTGTTTAACCGTTGTATATATGTATATACGAGACTTATATATATATATATATATATATATATATATATATATATATATATATATATATATATAATTCACCACAAATGGCAATATATACATCTATATTAATACACACATATATACATATACATTCAAATATCAACACGTATATATCCCTTGTATATATGTATCTAATATTGTCGTATTCCCTTTCTCCATATTTTTCAAGTATGAGAGCTGTTTATTTTTAATAATTTAATTTTTGTGGCGAATATGTAATAACAAACAAATATAACGAGCATTTCCATAATTTCAATCACTGCAAACGAACCACAGTTTGTGTTGATCAGCAACCTCGATGCCTCCACACGAATTTTGCTTATCTGTTTCGGAATACGATTGCACGGAGCTGAATTATGGGGATGTCGTCCAAAAGTAATTAATGCAGTGTCGCCAAAGAAACCGTTTATAACATCATTGTATTTATTTAACTAAACGTTGCATTGACCTTGCAGTCGTATGTGCCTGAAGAAATACAAATATCACGCATGAAAATATCTTCGACTTGAACTTACGATCAACTAGTTCCAGGAAATTAAATCGACGAAACATGACTAATTTAATTTATTTATTAAGTCAGCAGGTGTGAAACGTGCCGATCTTGAGTTTCATGAGTGCGCACAGGTCAAAAGTTCCGGTAGATAATCAGACTGGTCAGTTATAAATGAGAAAACGAAAGAAAAAAAAAGGTTAAATGAAGAATAGAAATATTTTATGAAAAAAAAAAGAAGGTTAATGGGATATCGTATAAATTATTTAAAAATTACGTTCATTATCCGGATCATTAAGAAGTTTTCAAGTTTTCGCATGGAGTAAGTTACATTCTTACGATGGAATTTCTACTACTTTATTTGTGTTAGGTCTACTGGATTCATTTTTTTCAATCATCTTGTCGCTGGAGCACATTCAAGTTCCGATTTCAGTTCATTATCGCGATCTGAAAAAAAGCAATGATGCGTTGCTAGTTCGCTAATTGAATCGTCTCTTAAATCTTACCTACTTTAATTTCTTTATGTGTTTTGTCATTGCTAACGTATTGCAACACCCGGTAAATTATTCGTAACGTTTTGTTCTGGGATCTTTGTGGTATGCTGTTTTTTTTTATTATCTCCATAATTGAGCGGCTTCACTTAAAAATTATTTCTATATAGCTTAGTAAAGAAGCATCTAATTTTCTAAAGGTAGCTAAGACCTACATCCTAGGAGCCTGTATATCTCTCTGAGTTTTAAGTTGAGCGCTTTTCTTTCTTTTTTCGTATGGGTTCTGGAAATTAAAATTTTATCGAAGTTAACTCCCGGATATGTGACTGCGTCTGTTTTAGATATATGCAAGTCGGTCATTACTGTCGTCTTGATCTCTCAGAATTTATTTCTATGCGCCACATTTTAGCCGATACGTAAGTTTTATTAAAATTTTGTTAATAGCCGTGTTAACATCTACTAAAAAATTTGTATTCTTGAAAAATTTAACTGGAAAATCCGAATCTTACGTATTAAAATTACAGTAGTGCATTTCCAATATATTTGCGCAATAAACTTCGTAAAGGCTCATTGAAAAAATTCCAGGGCCAAAAAATTGTGAATTTCATATTTGTACAGATATCTGCAATGTGAAAACGAATCATCGAGAATAGATTGTCCCGCTCGATTATTCATAAATACGTACTAAATAAGGAGTATATTCAATGTTAAGTTTTTGAGTAAACATCGCTGGAGAAATATAAGTAAATAATAAATTTGTTAAAGATAAAAATGTGTAAATGATAAAACAGTTAAACTTTTTCGAGTAATGTAAATATATATTTAATTTAAATAAATAAAATTTCTACTTATGAACATATTTCTTACGTGTATTTTCCACATTATTTGTAACAGTGGTAAGTTTTTTCTGCAGTTTATTATTTGATTGCACACCGATGAATGTTCCATTTCGAATTCCAGTTTTAGTTTGATTTCATGCACTATCTAGTGTCAAGTTAGCGAACTTTTCTCGGGGTTTAATATATACGTTAGTACATTGCGCGGTACGGGCGTTATCTTTTGACATTTTTTTAAACTAACTATTTTTTATAATCAGCTGAAGATGACGCTCGTAGTTACGCGATGTGCTAGTAAAAAAATTGAAATTCAGTCTTCAAAACGGGACAGATTACGATGTGTGTATTCTATAACCAACTACTTGCGTCGCGTTTAATTAAAAATATAAATATTTACTTAATGTAAAATTCTCGAAAATTTATTTATTTATTTCTTTAAATTTACGTGCCGAGAACAGCTACCATTCTTAAAAGGTACGACTATATTATCTGTGCGACTTTAAGTTAAATAGTTTAGTATGGTGAATGAAAGCAACTAATATTGATAAAATATAAGGATCATTAGCAAGGATCTTAGGTCGGAAGTGTGTAGAATTTAGGGGAAAATCTAATGTGGACGATACTGAGGTAAGAACTACTATAATGTTACATATACTAACGAGAATTATCGAGTATTCGGTAACGTTATATTTTAAACGGACCTCATATATTCGTTATTATAGGACATAATTTAGACGACTGTAATTATCCGAGTTAATTGAAGTCGAATAAAGTTCTATATTCGGATTATTGAATTTAGTTTACAAGTATCGGATATAAAAATCAATGATCATCGCATCAAATTGGCTAAAGAAATTAAGTACGTACTTCTATCTTTCAACAGTCACATCAATCGCGTCATAGATAATACGCGTAAAGCTATTCGAAATATTTCACCTATATTCGACGGGAGATCCCACCTCGTGGTCACAAATAAAAAATCGTTCGCCCTAGGTTAACTTATGCATGCCCAGTCTGAAGTTCAATTTCCAACAGCACTTATAAGAAATTGCAGCTATTATAATCATTGTTACAGAATCTCACTAAATGTCAACAGGTATATCAAAATACTTAACTTACGTATTTACACACATTGGAAAACTTTCTAAACAATTCTACGATAACTACAAAATACGCGACAATAAATTTTACCGGCCTGCAAAATAGCTTGTTTATAACAAGTCGTCTAAAGTACCGGCTTTTAAACTAATGTGTACATTATAATGTTGTATGCTGAGTTATTTATAGTATTAAGTAATCTAGCGCATTATAAATAGTTATACTATAATTCAACGATATTTTATTTATCTGTGTTTTTTTTATTTATTTGTTTTTTTTTTTTTTTTAATTTTTCCTTTAATATTTAAATATAAGATTATATATAATGTAATATAATTTATCACATTTTATTTATTGTCAATGTAAATTTTGTGTACTTGACATTCGCATTCACTTTATATTTTGCCTTTCCATTATTTAAATGGAAAGCACACACTTCCGTTTTTCCTGCATTAGGGTTAAAAGCATGCTCATTATAGTAATCATCTAAATTCTCAACTGCTCGTTGTAGATTCTTGAACTTCTGCACGGGTCCTGGTCGTCTGCGAGTATGAACCTTTTTTGTTCCCAATGTCTTTGGCTGATCGTTAGTGTAGATATTGAAAAGTGTTTGGGGCCAATATGCTACCCTGTCCGAGGCTGTTTTTTTGAAGTATCCAGCTGCTTTCTTCGTTTCTAAATTTCCCTTTGAATATTCTGTTTGTGAGGAGTTCGCTCAAGGTAATGGTTAATTTGTAATCTTCTGTCATATCATATATTTTTTTAAACAATAAGCTATGCTTCACTGTATCATAAGCGGCAGTTAGATCAATAAACATTACTCCTGTGATTTGTTTATCTTTTTATCCTTTCTCAGTATATTGAGTCAGTTAATTATTTGATCGCTGTTGCTCTTTCCCAGACTGAAATCGGCGTGTTCCCTTGTTATTATTATTTTTTATAATTTTTTAGATGTACTCAAGAAACAACCAAAAGGCCATGGCTAAAAACCGCAGTGGCCTTATAACAGGTTTTCTATTATGTTGAGTCTTTCATCATCATTGTACACCCTAATAAATATAAATATAAAAATAAAATAAAGATAAATATATATACATACGAGTATATATATGCACAATAATTTTCTGATAATTATAATAACGTATGAAATATTTAAAACGAAAATAACAATCCAGAAACCCAAATACCTTTATAATCCATCACCTTTTGCAGTTAAATTTGGAATTGATTTTTTTCTTTAATGTATCATTAACAAGTTGAACAAAATCTTCCCATTTATTAATATCCATTTTGTTGGTAATTCTTTTATTATATTTTTGGCAGTGCACAATATATGTTCCATATTTTCCACTACTTTACATTCATCACATGTATCCATTTCTGATATCCTAAATTTATTTAGAAAATAATTGCAATCCCCGTGTTGAGTGAATGCTTGTGTTATAAATATGTTTTCTGGTTTTTATTATATTGATTTATATTATGCATTATTTTGTAAGTATATCTTCTATTTTCTACGTTGTCCCATCTGTCCTGCCACTTCTTGCATATTTCCCATATAAATGTTTTTTTTTCAACTTTCTTCATTCTCTTTCCAATTGATGATAACGTAATCTTCATGTATTTTTTTATGTAACAACTGCATTTTTTCTTCTATCATTAACTAGATTGGTATTATGTTTGTTATAACCTGTAATGCGTTATTTAATGTTGTTCTGTATCCAGCAGAGATATTAAGTAAAAATTTTCTCTGATGTGATATTATACTTCTATATGCAGTTTTACTTATATAATTACCATATATCCCAGAAGCTTACAAATACATATTTTGAACTGTAGCTATATACAGTATTCTTTTTTTATTATTACCTATTCCCCATAACTTTGATATTAGCATATATTTTTAATGATTTTTCATTTAAATATTTAATATGTTGTTTAAATTTTAGTTTATTGTCAATTATTAATCCAAGGTATTTCATACAATCAATTATTTTCAATGTTTCATTTCCAATTTTAATTTTCCAATTATTGATTTTTGTAATATTTGTTTAGTATTGACCATCATTGCAATATATGTTTTTTAGTACTGTATATGTTACCATTCCTGCTTTCCTTAATCCAAATTGATTTTTGTCTAGTATTTGTTCAGTTTCAAGAAAATGTACAATGAGTTGGTTTATATATTTTTCCCCATACTTTACTTAGAAAATTTGTTAAGGTAATTGGACGATAGCCTGTTACATCATTTGGAAATTTATTTGGTTTATTTAATAATTTCACATTACCCATTTTTCAAACTTCAGGGAAGTGTTCCAATTTCAATATTTTTTTAATAATCTCGATAATAAGTGAGGAATTAGCTTTGTATATGTTTTTAATGATAAAATTATTAAAACCATCCATAGCTGGGGCTTTTTTATTTTTTAAATTACTAATAATTGTATCAACTATTTTAATATCAACTTCTATCGCATTTGATTCTGGATTTGGTATGACATTTATATTTTCATTTACCTAGGGATAGAAGGATTTTAATAACATTTATCTTCATTTTTATACCATATCTTACCATTATAATTTAATGCCCGAAACTCTAACTTTTTGAATTTATCAAAAACAGTTTTATAGGGTTTGCACCAAGTTGTACTATTTTCTACAAACCTTTTCCACATTTCATTTTTTGAACAACGTAGTTCTCGTTTAAACTGCTTATTATATTCTTTCAAAAATGTAGAATAAATGATAATCATTTTATAATTGCTTACCCGTTTAACTTTTTGTAGTTTTTTTCTTATAGCATTTATTCTTTCCTTCAAATTACTTAAACGTTGGTTCCACCAATAATTTTGATATTTTATAGTTTTATATTCTATTGATTAATTAATAATGTTGACCATATTATTTTGTAAACCATTGATGGCTTTATCAAGTTGATGACTATTTGTAGATTCCGTTATTTTATTCCAATCAAACTATAGTAAGGATCTAATTTTATTTATTGCTTTTTCATAATTTATATCTTCAATCATTTTAACTTCATTATTATTATTTTTTATAGCGATACCCATTATTAACATCTTATGATCATTTTCAAAAATATCATAATATCAAATTTATTAATGTCAACATTTATATCATTGCTGGCCGTCATTAGATCTATTATGCTTTTCCCATTTTTATTTTCAAAAGTATATTCATATTTTCAATTTAAAAAATATAAAGGTTATGGATTTTGCGAAAGCATTTTGATAAGGTCAGTTACACTGTCTTATTAAATAAACTTAAGCTTTACGGTTCGTGTAATGAGTATATTGATCTTGTTCGTTCGTATTTAACATCTAGAATACGTTAGGTACGTTACAATGGTTAGCTAGTATGAGTACACTGCAGTTTCTGGTGTTCCTCAAGGATCTAATCTCGGACCTCTATTATTTATTACTTTTATTAACGATATTTAAAGTCTAAATTTCTATTATTCGCAGATGATTTGAAAATTTATAGGCCAGTATGCTCATTGTCTGATTGCTTTGTTTTTCAAAGTGACTTAAATAACCTTACTATGTGGAGCAATTGTGTATAAGGTCGTTCATGTTCGTGATCTTGGATTGGACCTTGAGTTTCTCGGTACATATAAATCATATTACTGGACATGCTAACTCAATTCTCGAGTTCGTCATAAGCAGCTCAAAATTATTCAGTGATTCGAGAACCTTAAGTACTCTACATAAAGCTTTTGTCCGTTCTCAGTTAGAGTAATGTTCCGTAATTTAGGATAAATTTTACAATAAATATACTACAGATGTAGAAAGGATTCACGCTGAGTTTTGAAATATTTATTTTTTCGTATAATGAATTATTATCCAGACCACATAGATTATGATCTCTTATGCACAAAGATTATGATCTCTTTGCACAAAGATTATGATCTCTTATGCACAAAGATTATGATCTCTTATGTCACGTTATGCTTTACGTACTAATGACGGATATTTGAGATTTCGAAAATTAATTACATAGTACATCCATAGGATGAATACTAGAATGAAATTTCTTCCAGTCACGTTCGCGCACTAATCTTCATTCAAATTCACCATTGGTGTCTGATTTCTGTCTGTATAACTTATTACTTAAAACTCATACATGTTTGTATATACATTTTCAAAGCGGATATTTATAGGATTCTTTGGTTTTAGTGAAACTTCAACTCTATGTACGTGTTATTACTGGGTGAAAGATCTTGGCATTGGTTTGTGGACACCTTGTTTGTGTGTTGCTGATTTTATAATTTTACATTATTCTAGAATTTTCCCATACGTATACAGAAATACGTTTGAAATTTTCGTTATCGTATACTAGTGTACACTTGTATTGAGCTATTCATGTGTATAGGATTATGTAAGTAATTTCCAGTACAGCGAATGTATGTATGTATGTGTGCATGCGTGGACAATTGTTTTATTTTCCTTGTGTAAATTCCAATTTATATATATATATATATATATATATATATATATATATATATATATATATATATATATATATATGACTGTAGCAATGATACGTTTTTTAAAAAACGGACATAAAACAAATCATGACAGAATAAACTTTTTAGCCGTGGTAAATATATGTGGATTTAGCATAGAGGATGTTTGGCACTTCTTCTTATGCTCTACTATACAAAGAGCGTGATATGTTGACAAACAAAACTTCTTTTCGCTGATTTCTTGCATGAATGTCTGTATTCACCATGTGTTCGTCCATTTCTTGATGTTATCCAACCAGCATGTTTTTCTTCTTCCTCGACTTCTTTTCCCATCTACCTGTCCTTGGATAATTAGTTGCAGTAGTCTATATTTATCTAATTACATGACCGAAGTATTTTATTTTCCTTTGAATAACTGACTTCATTAACCTTCTCTTAGTTTTGGCCATCACTAGGACTTTTCGATGTGATGTCTGGGTTATCCATGCAATTTTCAACATCATTTTACGCAGCCACATCTCTACAGATGGGACACGAGAATAGTCACCTCGAAGTTTGCTGATATACGTTTATAAACGATGATAAAGACTATAAGCAATCGGGCGCCCCCTGGAAACGGACAAATAAGACCGGATAATCTTTTCACTCCCGGAAAGACGCAGATTATAAAATAGCCCTGGAAAAGGTTCTTTTCAGGACCAAATATTATGACAACTTCTTTTAATATTGAAGCATTATCTAAGGATAAAGAAGAAATTCTGTCGGAAATATGTAAATAAAGTGGGTGGCGGATATACTGCTAGTGCAGTAAACGCATCATGGAATAACCAGAAATATATTAAAAGTAGATGGAATGAAGCTGGTAATTGAACGACCACGTGATAGATATGGTAGCGCAGTCTTTGTAAAGCCAGATTTAATCGTCAAGTCAACATCGTTAACTTAAGAAAATGATATTGAAATTCTTACCATCGAGCTAACACATTGTACAATTACTGCGTTCTATAAACCACCTGGAATTAAATTTAATTTGTAGAACCGCTTAATTATCGTCATCGAATTTAAATTGCAATGGGAGATTTCAACTGTAGAAATACAGCTTGGTGATATGATGACACAGACGAAACCGGAGAATCCTTACTAAATTGGGAGGAGAATAATGGTTTGGCAGTTACTACATAGCCCAAAGTTGCCATGTAAATTTTACAGTAGCAGATGGAAGAAAGGCATTAATAATCTTGACAAAATTTTTGTGACAGATTCCGTAGCGAATCAATTTATAAAGACAATAGAAAAACCTGTCCCGCGATCTCACGTCGATCTATGTTGTGCGCTATAAAATCCGAAGTTGCACTTGGAAGTACTACCTTCAAAAGGCGCTATAATTTCAAGAGAGCTAACTGGAATAGCTTTACTTCAGATTTGGACAATGAGATACTTAAGATAAAAGCAACACCAGAAAACTATGACGAATTTGTAAATCTAGTTAAAGCTGAATCAAGGAAACATATTCCTAGAGGATGTAGAACAGAATATATCAGCGGACTATCACTGGATTCCGAAAAAGCTGCTGACAACATATGGAAAATTGTTTTCTACGGATCCATTCGCTGTAGACACAATCGCTGAAGACGAGAAGTTATTGGACGTAATAGCAGAGACTTCCAGTAGGCGACAAGTCGCACTTGTGCTTCTTGGGGGCAGTGGCTCTTAGTGAGAGTTTCACAGAATGATTACCAGCTCGGTTTTCGGACCCGAGACAATGGTAGGTGATTAGTTTGGATAGTTCAAGGCTCCGCAACTCCTCAATTGGAACAACAGATCATCTGGCTGGAAAGCTGTCTAGGTTTTTAGAAGGAACGGGTCGGCGGTATAAACGTAAACGAAGTCGTCCCAAGTTAAGGTACGCCGACTCAGGGAAGGTGGAGGGCCTTTCAAGTGAAATAAAACCGCTGCCTCAGTTTCATATAACAATATTGGATATATGTAGTACTGCACAAATTTAAACGTTAGGATCTCTCACAGAGGAGACACCGCATACTGGTAAAACTACACCGGGCGTAGTTACATCGCATTTTTATTTCTGTATCTATGTCTAGATTCTCAGTAATGTATAACTGTCAATATATTGGAATTTTTGAACAGTTTAAATTTTCCTGTTATTAATTTTTTGTTAATGTTATTCTCTTTGATGGTTATCGTTCATTTTTTTTTAAACATTTATATAGAAATTCTATGAATTACCGACTGTGTTCAATTTATTAAGAATGTGTTTAGGCTTTTTCATTATTTCTAACAATATAGCGCATATTATTTATAATTCTCCCATTTATCCGCACTCTTATTTGTATGTCATTGTTAGCTTCGGCATACAAGTTAAATAATAGAGATGAATGAATTTAACCTTGCTACTCTACGTTGAACATCGAAGTCAGTGGTTTCACCCTTTAGAATATTAGCTGTTTGATTCCAATACAGGTTCCTAAATATCCTAAGGTAATATTCATTAATACCGGTTGCTAGCAAAATGACTATTTTATTTCTGAGCATTATGAAATGCTTTCCCATAGTCAAGAAAACAAATGAACACGTCCTTATTCATTTCGGCTTGTTTTTTTGAAGCATGATATTAACAGCCAGTACAGTTTTCTTCTTTCAAAATCTTTACGGAAACAAAATTGAGTATCACTTTAATTATTTTCATACTTATCTCGAATTTAGCGATAAATAGGTTTTCAAGAGGTGACTAAAAATTGTGCGATAATCGCAACATTCTTTCGGAAATTGATTTTTCGATACACAAAAGACGATTTCAGTCATTCAGATGATATTTCCACGTGCATGTAGATATTGAATAATGACGTCAATTTTTTAAATATTTTCTTCATCGAACAATTTGATCACATCTGCAGGAATTCTGTCATTCCACGTGCATGTAGATATTGAATAATGACGTCAATTTTTTAAATATTTTCTTCATCGAACAATTTGATCACATCTGCAGGAATTCTGTCAGGACCTGAAGCGTTCCTACTGGCAATTCATTAAATTTAATATCTTATTTCGAAGTACTCTATAAGCCAGCAACAAGTGATTTTAATGTGTAGAGTACATTTTGGGCTCTCGCTTAAGGTAGATACATAGTGGCTATTGATTCGACTAAATGTTATTGTCGGGATGCTTACCTACTACCATCCAGAAGGGTTAATAAAAATGAATATACTCTTCCTGAAGCAAAGAGAACGACAACGGGCGGTTTTTATTTATACAGTCGAACTAAAAATAAATTAACGAGAAAACTGAGTCATAGGCAAAAATATCTTATTAACGATACCTATAACGTAAGTTTTTTTATCGCGTTCAATTTGTATGATATTCGAAAACAAAAGTGATGATTATCGACTGATACCAAAAATAATCAACCAAAAATTAAGAAAATTAGAATTAAGAAGTAGTACACTAATTTAACTACCTGGGTGCGATTGTAAAAAATACCGGAGGACGAATTGCAATAGCGAGAGCAGCTATGACTAAACTGAACAAAATTTGGAATGTAATGAAAACAACAAAATTGAAGTTGCTGAATGCAATAATATCTTCCGTTGCCACATATTTGAAACCTGTATTATTAAAACAGCATAACTCGTTCGGAATTGGAATGCATCAGAAAATTCTCAGAATATCATGCGAAGTAATAAATCGATTATTAATAGACGCGAGAACGAAAATAAACAGAAACATGGTTAGATGTTTTTGGCACATATCGACACTCGTAGATTCAATTGAAAGAATAATAATACAAGCCAAAGTAAACGGTTTTCGATCACGAGGAAATGCAAGACGGAAAATAGCCTAAATAATATACCCAACATCCGGTAACCACTATTTCAGATTAAGTCCAGAGGTTTTCTATGTCTTAAGCGTCTTATGTTGCTAGCCGTGTCCAATAGCCTGTATGCAAGGGTATTTGGGTGATTTTACAGCCTCACAGCATGGCTCTTGCATATTGCTTAATGACTTCACATACATAAGGGATATTTAAATTATGGTGAATGATCTGGTCTGCTACATACCAAGGCGCGTTTGTTATCGACCGAAGAATTTTATTTTGCGTAGTCTGTATATTTCTTAAAATTTGTCGGCTTTGCACAGCCCCAATTTGCACCCCGTATATCAAGACAGGCCTTGATAAAACGTTCAATAGACAGCACGCTATTTATGCCCATTAACCGGAATATTAATACGTCTACTTTTTTCCTCTTCGTTTGAATATGATTTCGATATGTTAGTCGGCTATCGAAGTGAAAGCTCAGATATTTCACGCTTGTTCTGATTGGTACTTGTGCGTTATTGATTCCAACAGGAGAAGATACAGCTATTTAGTAAACTGTATGTTTACAGATTTGTTCTTGTTGACTTTTAAAGTTATCCTGCAAATGATTACGTGTAATAATTCCAGCGCGGAAATATGGAATCGAAATTTGCATTCCGTTTACGAGAAGTAACAAAATCGTATTTAATGAGTCTAAAACTGTCCGGTAGAAACTTCGTTTTATACATAAAATCAGAACCCTCAATTAAGAATGATCTCACAAGAATAGCGTTGTGTTCTTCAATTGTTATATGTACAATCATTTGAACTTTGACTATCGTGGCACAAATCCACCGTGGAACAACGAGCATTTTATTTTAATTATGCGTAACAATTTTTTTTCCGAACTTTTTTGTCGTGTTCCTTTAATCAATCGTCCGTCTGAAAAGTATTTATATATAGTTCGCTAATCGTATAAGTATTTTATTTATTATATTTCTTTTGTCGTCAAACCCGTCTTTTGATCACAATTGACATTGATAACATACTGCCGTGTTTTTATTAACTCATGGAAAAGAGTAAACGTCTATGTATTACCACTGTAGCCAACTATGTTTGTGCAGTTGATACCACCTCCCTAGCCAACATACACGGGTCAGGTGTGGCAAGCACAACTATTGATAATACTGAATATTTAATGCTTATTGCCTCCGCTATCAATGAAAGCATCACTGGTGTCCCCACCAATATTTCACCTGTTACCCTATCATTACCGTGTGCTTTTTTGGAAGGTAATTTGTTTATCACTTATACTAACTAATCAATTGAAAATTAGTTAAATCACTAATATTTATTTTCTTATAGAAAACACAAAGCTTTTCGGCATTTACTCCATTATCAAGTGAAACATTTTTAAAAAATTATAATTTTAAAATATAAATTAAATATAATTACTTAAAAATATGCGATGGTGATTGTGAAAATATACTCAAAAAATGCTTTTCTGCTTCTGTTCTGTATATTTTTTGAATTGTTGAAATTTAACATCAACATATTTGTTTATTAATTTTGTTTTTTTATATTAATTTTTTTCTTCAATATTATTTTCCGGATTCTGTAAAAGTTGTATACTGGTGGAATTTTAAATTTTTCATTTACTCTTGCGATGTATGATGTCCAAAAGTAAAATATAAAATATAAAAATATACGAACACAAAATTTTTTAAAAAACATAATTTTACAAGTAAAATGAAAATAAATATTAACAAATCCGATAATGCAATTATATTTAATTTATATTTTAAAATTATGATTTTTTAAAAATGTTTCACTTGATAATGGCGTAAATGCCGAAAAGCTTTGTGTTTTCTATAAGAAAATAAATATTATTTTCAATTGATTTTTTATAAAAAATCACTACATTCCACATTATATAAAAAATTAAAACTTATACTAACGATTACGATATTTCGTCAAATGTCATTATTATTTAAATTTACTTCTATATTTATCGCGCATTTGAAATAAGATTTGATTCAATTTTTATTACTATTATTGTATAAATATATACATCAGTGGCGTGCGGTGAATTTTTCTACAGGGTAAGCGATAACCATATAAAGTGTAATACTATACCAAACGAAAATTTATTTACAAAAAACACGTGATGATAAATCTATTTAATATTTATTTAATATAAAAAAATCCATTCGACGATCTATTTTAATAAAGTCAGTTATAACAAGATCATAAAACGTACCCATCGGTTCAATTTGTAGCTGATTTTAAAACGCTTTTTCAACGAATATTAAAGATAAATCACTTAATCTGTCCTGTACCTGTGTCGACCTCTGATATTACTTTTGAGCTAAATCATATTATTCGATAATACTTTTGACATACTCAAGTATACCATCAACAGATCGATCCACATCAATAAATTTATTAAATATATCTTGAATTTTTGCAATGTGACTGCATATGTAACGTAAAACTACAAACATTATTTAAAATGTCCGACGTTTCGTCCAGTAATATAGCAACGATTTCGCATTTTTTATTTCTTCTTTTATCTTAGTTTGAAAAACAGCATGTACCAAAGAAATTAAATCATTCTGAATATGATTTGAAGTACCGCAGAACGTTATAGAAGTCTCTATGTGCGTTTTCAGGATCATATCATATTTTGAAAGTAATTGTAGGTCTACATAATTCTCACGATTATCGGAATCAGCCTTTTCAGAGTGGCCACATAAGGCAAGCTCATGAACATCGAGATTGCACACTGCATCAATTAATCTTTTTAAAATGTTTCTATTTTGTAGTACAATCTCATTATGTTCCATGACTTCAATTTGTACTCGATCATTTAATTGTAAATCTATGCACGACTTACCAAATTTCTTCAGTTTCATGGAAGAAAAAATATGACTCGGAACGTTCATGATTTTTAATCGCATCGATCAAATTATTCAACTTATCATATCCCTGAGTAAGATCATTCCATACACATTTATTTTTTTTACTGCCAAATAATAAACACGGCCAACGTTTTCCACTATCTTCACAACCAGTTAACCACAAAATGTTTTCATATTGAGATGCTTCAAAATATCTGGTAAAAGTTGTACTTTCTTTTGTTTAGCTTTTAAAAATGGTAATTCTGATTTTGGCTACCACAATTTATAATTTCTAACTGTTCATTAAAATTAAATCGTGAAAACGGTTTTTCAATGAATTCCCGAACACGCATTTTGTTTACAAAAAAATCGACCATACAGCCTGCAGAAATCATGGATTAAACCACATTAAACTCCAGCCGAAAGCGATATTATGGACGCTTACCATTGCCGGTGTCGCCTTCGTGTTTATGGCTGTAGTGTGTCTTTGGGTTAGTGAATTATCCGTATAGCCGGCTGAAAGCGATCTTACAGACGCTTTACCCGTCTAGCGTGTTCTTGTCCGAAGGTCACAACCTACAGTCCGTCATCTCTGTGCACGTATCCTAATAGAACTCTTTTCTATGTAACCAGCTAATACGACGCGCCTGTATAACACAATTCATACACTAAGTATAACACTTAAGTGCGCAGCCTAGTATCACATGCGGTTGTTGAAGTAATAAGCGCCAATATAATCGCTTTCTGTTTTCATATTCTATATCTTTATAATTTGGGATAAAAAAATTATTTTTTCGGGATTTTTCAGGGTAAGCGGCGCTTACCTCGCTTACCTGAAATGCACGCCACTGATATACATATACATATATGTATATATATATATGTATACGGAGTAGTTTTTTTTTAATATAAGGAATAATAAACTTACTAGTAGAAACCCCAACCATAATAGATAACAAAGTTTTAGTGACGCCATTTTCAAGTTAATACAATAGAAATAACGGTAAATAAATTATAAATAATAACAATAAAACAATTATGTAAGAAACATATACTTAACTAATAAACCGCTGCTATCAGTTTATTAAAGTATATAATTTTCTTTCATATAATTTCATATAACTAGTTGTAATTTATTAAAGTATGTATATTTTTTTTATTTATAATTTATTTACGACAATCTACGTTGTTTTTACTTGAAAATGGCGTAACTGCCGGAAAAGCTTTGTTATTACTAATTACGGTGACGGATTTTTATTATTAAAATTATTATTTTTTCTTTCGAATAGGCCAACCGAAGACCGCGGTATTCCAACTGTTTAATTTATTTTTGTCTTTGATTTCTTCTGTAACCAGGTATTCGCTGTCCACGTTGTTCTTTCGGTCCATTTGTTGCCTGTGCGCAATTTCGGCTTGTCTTTAAATTTGCCGTATTCCGCTAGTTTTTTCCTCAATAGAGAGGGCCGGTCTTCGATGTTACTCGGTTCAATTCCTACTTCCTTTAAATCGCTTTCTACCTGCTCGAAATCCACTCGTTCTTCGAATTCTACATGTAAAAGTGAATATTCGGTTAATTAACTGTGTCGGGATCGACCGCTTTATGCGACCTTAACACCTAATTCGCCTTCAAAATTACTATTTTTATTATTATAAATCGCTGTATTTTCTTCGATTTAACGAATTTGTTATTGTTAGTGTGGCGGTGAAGAATTATATAATTTGAAGGTGATGCGCGATTATCGACCGACCGTGTATATGTAATGTGTCCTATACTATAAATAAATAACGATAATAAGTACGTATTATTCATATATATGCATGCGTGATGATGTACTTTGTATATATATATATATACATATAAAATACTACGATCGAAAACACCTATCCCTTTTCATAGTCCACCTCCTTATCGAGTTCGTAGTTCGTACGCATCTGCGCCCTATAAACTCCTACTTGTCTATAGCATCTCATCTCATCAGCGCGGCTAGTGTATTTTCCACGGAACGAATTATTTATGACCCAGTAGATACGAAAAAAAAAAAGAAAAAGAAAAAAAGATGATGATGATGATGTTGCGTGTAAAAATTCGTAGGCCCGTTTTCGATAAAAGAACGGCCGTCGTTAACGGTATTTACCGGATCCACCTTGCTAAATTATCCCGCCGAAGTTTTCTTACTACCATAGCGGGAACTATCCTAAAGGGCCGATATAAGTACCATGTCGTTGTCATCATCATCTTTATTGTCTTTTATACTGAAAATTCCCTGCAGTTACATCCGTCGCTCGAGTAAATTCGGCTCTTTTCGGCTTATTCCGATATGGCATAGCGCGCGCATGTTCGTCGTTCGCATTCTCGTGATGAACTTTCGTTAAATGTTGTCGAACTTTCCCGCGTATCGTTTTTGCAGTACGAACTTTTCTAGGCGTTGCCACTGCTGTCTAGGAACAGTTTGTGTCTTTCTTTTTTTCATGCACCGAGTACGCGTCATATCCCTAAAAATGTTCGTCGATTTTTGAGAATTTTTGAAGTTTTTTGATTTTATTTTATATCGTCCCTTTTTCGAAGTAAAAAAATAAAACCAAAAAAAAAACGATTCGACTTTATCGATTTCGCGTACATATGAAACGTCTCACTCTGGCGGATTCCGACCAAGTAAGCGAATTAGTCTCGTCGAAATGAATTATTATTTTGTACACTATGAATGGCAAAGCGCGATTGTGTTTATTAGCCATTATATATATATATATATATATATATATATATATATATATATATATATATATTCGTAGTAGTGATTACCCCTTTCAGTCACAATGTGTCCGCTATATCGGACATGGAATTGTAATGATACCAAAAAACATTTTTATAGATGAAATGCTTCAATTTTAAAAATATCTATATAATTACATTAAAAATTATCTACAGTTCACGTAACAAGCGGTATCGAATTTATAAATACCCCTATAAAATTTATAATGTTAAGATTTTATAATGTATGACTGAAAGGGTTAAATGCCGCGCGGTTATACTATACTATTAAATTACAATAAAATGCGACACACAATAAATAATATAAAATGGGATAACGGATAAAATAACTACGTTATTTACGTTGTTATTGTAACGCTTATAAGCTCACCGTAAAAAAATATTAATCCAGAGAATTTTATCGACATAATTATAATTATTATTTTATCTTATTAAATTAGCAATTCTTATATATATATATATATATATATATATATATATATATATATATATATATATATATACTTATAAAAATATCATCATTAATAATCCTAATATTCTCGCGTAGAAGGCAATTGCAAACCGCCAGGCACAACACCATATGCGCCCTGGTATACACTGCAAAAATACGCGTAGCTGCATCGTGTCCAGACAACGAAGCGATTACAGTCAGTTCTCCCGGGTGTGCGTATGTGTGTTTAACTGCGCTATATTATAATTGCTTTGTACGCTACTTACACTACACAACAAAATATCTATAAATAAGTATAGTCGCATAAATCGGTTGAGGATAAATGATAATGAGGATATATATATAATATAAGTACAGTGAACTCCCGTGTTAATCACCGGGATGGGTCACAGGGATAATAGAAAAATACCCATCATCCGAAAATTGTTCTTTATTAAAGGAGAAATTAACATTAGTATAAAAAGATAAAAATGATTTACATTTGCCAATGCTCTGTATATCACATCAAAGTAGGAATTTTCATTTTAACATATACTGCTTCAAAAATTCCGTAATGCGTCTTTGGCTTCTAGTTGTTCATTTCTTTTTATATATCCGACACATATTTCACGAACCGCAGTGACGTCACCGTAATTAAATCCTCTTTGTCCCAAATAATCTAACAAGGTTTCTACAGATTGTTGAGCAGTAGAATGAGAAATAGCATTTTCCAGCATCTAAATTTATATTATATCGTTCTTGTTCCATCTTGAAATCATGAAACGGCGCTGGCTGGTTAGCATTTGACGACTTGTCCGCATAAGTAGTAGCCAGAGCATTTGCAATCTCTTTCTGAGGATGTTATTGTGGTGTCACTAACCGATATCCATTGAATCGAGAAGCGTGTTTTGCATCCATTTAGGGCTTTTACAATCGTCCATATGTATTGATTGGAGGTCTGTGGATCGATAGATTCTATAAACGTGTGCCAAATTTTCTGTTTTTCGATCACACGTATTTTTCTGAAGTTTTGTAGATCCTCTCTTAGTCTTGTGGTTCGGAATTTAGCGAGCGCTTTTTTCCTATTCATTACGGCTTGTTGAACGGTAGGATTCCACCATGGAACCTTCTTTTGGTTAACTATTGCTTTCGAACGCGGAATTGCTCTTCGGGCTGTTTGCACTATAGTATTGTTGAAGTTGTTCAGCATCAAGTTGATATTGCCGATTCCGCTCACTTGCATATTTCGGCACATTTCCGTAAATAGGTTTCGATTTGCCAGTTTTAACATCCATCTGGATGTATTTTTGATCTTTGAAGAAGAAGAAGAAATATAATTTATTTAAATTGTAAACATGAAATTACTTAATTGTAACGCGTATATCGATTGCGTAAGCTGGCCATATTATAGTCCCTATATGACTTTAGTTAATTAATTAATTTTCGTGAATTTTACAATTTTCAAAAAATTTTTTAGCAAGCTTATCGATATAGAAAAATACCAGCTCAAGGTTTAGTTGAGAATGTATATATCGAATCCTGGCAAACTTGGTGGCATTGAGATTCTGCAGCAACGGTTTTGTAATAATTGTAATTTACAATATGTACTGTTAGAAACTGAATACCTAACCTAACCTAACCTAACCTAACCTAACCAGGGACGAATAATAGTTGTACATATTTATTTGTAACAGTAAGGTGGGACCTTTGATGAAATATAGGTGAAAGAATTCGAATAGCTTTATATATCGATAGTGGGATTAATATGATTATTGAACGACAAACGCGAGTCCAGAGTGACGCCTAAATACTTGACATCTTTAACCCATTTAATACTTTGACCGTTAATTACAATTTTTGGCAATGGGTGCCTTCTGAAAAAAGAATGGTTTCCGCTTCCTCGGTATTCAGTTTCAGTTTCCAATTTTTTATTATTATTATCGTATCAATTACGCGCTTATTTAGAGATATCCTGCATTATAAATTCACGTTCGACAGCCAGTCTTCTGCGCCTTCTTCTAGTGAATGTAGCCCAATCAGTCCTTTAGTAAAGCTATTTACTTTACACGAATTTATAAAGTGTGACATCGTTTGGATCTCGCCACAGCTGCACAGCTCCGTTTCCGACAGTTTCCATTTGTTCATTAAATATTTGCAACGACCCTGGTTGGTTCTGACGCGATTTAAATTGCACCATGTTTTTCTGTTGAGACCAAAAATCCTGGCACCCTGCTAGCCGGATTTGATATTAATTGTCCGTTTGTTGGAGTCTGCTTAACCCATATTTCCTTCCATTTCGTAGTTGAGTTTCCAATGTTTATAGTACTTACAGACAGTGAAGGCGGCATTAATCACAATACAAAGCTAAATCGTCTGCATAAAGAGCAGTTTTAATAAAAGGTATTTTAGGTAAATCATTTATTAAGAGCAGGAAAAGGAAAGGACATAACACACTACCTTGTGGGACACCCCATTGAAGAGCTAACAGAGTGATGAGAACATAGAAAACTATATTATATAAATAAGATTTTATTACTTTAATTAAATATGTGGGATAATGGTATTGGAACATTTTATATGAAATATTAATAAACACTAATGGGGCGAATATTATTTATATTTGACATATTTTTCCCCGGTGTAGGTAGAATAATAACTTTAGATGTTTTCCATCTCACCGGAAAGTAAGAATTTATGAGAATACTATTTATTATTTTGGTTAAATAAACAATCGCTTTGCGGAGTAAGTTTTTATACATTGTTGCGGAAATTTCATCCACACCAGAAGAGGTCTTATTCTTCAAGGATTTAATTAACTTCTGAAGGCGTGAGATGTGTTACCTCCGTGGAGTTAGCTGCAATAGTTTGGAATTTGTTTTTAATTTCTTTACTTTATAATGATGCGTTCTTGGCGCTAACTTGTCGTTTTGTTTACTGATTTTTGAAAAGTTTTTGGGATAAAAAGGTTAGCACCACGTGTGATTAAGTAAGATTGTCGATAGCTTTGTAAATTGCAGGTGGACTGTAAAAAGTTTCATTTAGATTATAATTATGAATAAAAGTTTTAAATCGATTCCAATCTACATTTTTATACTGAAAAATATTATGTGTTGGTATTAGTATATCTTGCGTGTAGACAATAAACGATTGTGATTGGAAGACAAACATGAAAGTGAAATAGGGACTGTGATATTTTTGAAACATTTGACTAATATTAGATTTATAACGCTAGGTCTGTGATTAGCTTGCAGAGGTATATACGTGGGATCAAGGGGGAGACAATATGTCAAAAAATTGACTTTTGTCGATGTCGCTAATAATATGTTACCGGCGCTATCATTACTGAAACAATTCCACGCCCTATGTTTGCAGTTAAAATCTTCTATAACGATAGTGCGTGAGTATCGGCTGAATATTAATTTTAAGTCGTCTACAAAGTATAATTTATTCTTCGGATATCGGTAAACACAGACTATGCATAATGGCACACAATTCGTCTGCACTTCAACGCCCACGGTATCTACACATTTAGCTGATAATGCTAGTAGCGCATTATGCTTAATTGAATCCCGTACAACTAGTGCAACACCTCCGCTACGTGTACATTTATCACATCGATAAACAATTTTTATTTTTTAGTTTAATTTAGTTTCACACAGCGCAGCTATGTCAACATTATTTGAACTTGGAAAATACGCAAATTCGTTAATTTTAGAGTGGAGGGAATTTGTATTCCACCTTATTAAAGAAAGTTTATCACGGGGACTATAACAGGCCATAGACTATGTTAAATTACGTTGAGAAAAATTGTAACACGCTTTCAAGAATAATCATAATTTTTTTTAAGAGGATCAGAATTACGTGACGCCGAGGTTAGTGCACTGCTCAGCGGTAATTATAGGGAAATGGTCACTCGAACGTAAATCATTTCTTTTTTTAAGAAAAAATATATAAAATAAGCGAAATAAAGTTAAAAATATATGTTTTATTCGGCGATGTTTGTAGAGTGTATAGCCGTATTATGGTCCCATTTAATTCATTTTCAAGTATTTTGAAATTTTTGTAAAAATTTTTGGCAATCACGTTGACATAGAAAAATGAGAGTGAAAGATTTATTCGGTGATTCCTGTTCCAAATCATAGCGACCCTGGTTGGTATCAAGTGAGATTTTGTGACGACGGTTTTGTAACAATTGGATACTGAAAACCAAACGGGACGTGCGTATTTTATCTACACCGCGGACAAGTAATAGTTTTATACGGCAGTTTTTTTATTTTTAACAAGGAGATGGGGGGGTCTTCGATGAAATATCTGTGAACGAATTCGAATAGTTTTGTAACTATTATCCATAGATTAATATAATTATTGATGGACAAACACGGAGTCCAGAGTGATTCTTAAATACTTGACATTTTGAATTATCGCCTTTACGAGTCATTTTGTATATCATCTACGTTAATAACGGAAGTAACTAAATTTTATATAAGAGTTTTCAATTTCATAGTATCCGGGGAAAATTGTAAAAATTGATAATTAATAAAAATAAAAACAAAATTAATAACACAATAAAATTTTTTTATTACAGCAAAGTTTTTCGACACTCGCGTCATTATCAAGCGTATAATCGAATGTTTATATGGTTGATAATGACTGTCGAAAAACTTTGCGTTAATAAAATGTTTTTATAGCGATTAATTTTGTTTTATTAATTCATAATGTAGCATACGTCAACATTAAAATTGATAATTTTTCGCGAAAGATTAATCGGAGGAAAAAACGAATGCAAAATTTGATTCATGCTCGCAGAAAATCTATACGATTAAGTTTGTGTTATTAAAATTTTGTAAATAATAAAGAGAAGTGGATAAAAAAAGATAAATATAAATAAACTGACAAATGAAAAAGGTAATTAACCAAATAGTATTTAACGCGTAGGTTTTCGTCAAATTACGAGATTATAGAACTATTAAAATTTTTGTTTTTTCAGACAGTGTGAAATGTAATGCTTTTAAAAAATGAACAACAACAAAATTTTAATATATAATCGAACAACCGAAACTTTTCGGCTATTAAGAAATCATAAAGTAGACATAAAAGAATTAAATATAAAAATATATATAATTTACAAAAAATATATGTTGTGTTTCTGTACTACCTGATGAGCCCATTGATTTGGATTACACGTTAACGATTACCGACGCATTTAACTCGCAGGTGATTTCAACGCACACAGTCCAACATGGGGTAGTCAGTGCACAACTTGAAGAGGTAAAACGATCGAAAATCGAATTGATAAAAGTAACTTTATTCTACATGACACAAATCCAACCCATTTCAATTTCTCATATCGCAAATGGTCAACATTGGATCTATACATGTCATCTGCAGCGATTGCCGGTACATTACAGATATTCTATCACCATGATCTAGCGGGGAAGTGAACATCTACCTATTCTCATTAATGGAATTACATAAAGCAGACGGCACCACTGCTACAGAGGTGCGCACTTATTGGGACAAATATAATTAATCCTGTAAGTCACTCTTTAATAAAAGTTGCAGATATAGTGAAGTCAATATCGAACATTTTTCAACAGACTTAGTTAAGGTAATAGATACCTGCACACCATATTCCTTAGTTAAGTATCATCCGCATAAATCAGTTCCATAGTCGAACCACGATTGCACTCAGGAAATTAAGGGCTAAAGCTGCCTTTACATTTAAGCAAGCTAAAAGGAAATCCTGACGTGACTTTGCTTCTACAATTACTGCTAAAACCTCACTAACAGAAGTCTGGAATAAGATTAGATCTCTCGAGGCCAGTAAAACACAGAAGATCAACAATTATCACTAAAAATAACGAATTATTCTGTAATATCAAGTAAATATCGGAGTTACTTGCGTAACACTTCTCCTCAGCTTCTAATAAATATGTACACGTTAAACACATAAATATTGAAGATAGAATACAAGAACCTTACAATCAGAAAATTATAATCAATGAACTGCAAGATGCAATAACTGAAACACGCTCAATAACTGTAGGACTTGATCGCTTTCGGATTAATATGTTAAAAAAAGCTCCAGAACAAGTTACACTTATACTTTTAAAACTGTTTAATGATGTGTGGATGACAAGTTCCTTCCCATCCTTATGGCTCATTGCTGTAGTTATACCATTACTAAAACAAGGTAAAAATTCATTCTTAATGGACAGTTATAGACCAATTTTCTCGACATCGGTCTTGTGTCAAGTTATGGAGATAATAGACTACAACGGATACTTCACTCATATTCACTACTCTCCAAAATTCAATGTAGTTTTATGCCTACCCGTTCAACTATTGATCAGTTACTCTACTTGTAGAACTCAGTTCTAAATGTTTTTGTAAAATGCGAACATCTTCTGGAAATATTTATCGATCTTCAAAAAGAATACGATAATGTTTGGAAATATACGATAATGGAACAACTCACAACTGGAACATTCGAGGATGTATATAACTGTATTCATTAACAATTTTTTTGCGGTAACAATTGGTAATATAATATCTAACAATCTAATTCTTGTAAATGGAGTCCCTCAAGGTTCTGTTCTCGGAACAACATTGTTTAATATTGCCATTAATTCCATTGCCAACGAGATTAAATTTCCAATTCGTGCAACACTCTTTGCAGATGATCTACCTATTATGCAAAAATACAGCTCAAAATACAACTAATTAATTTACTTAAATGATCAGAAGATCATGGTTTACAGTTTTCCGATTCCAAAACGAAATCAATTCACTTTGCGGACATCATAGCTGTAATCATCAACTTAATATTAGAATGAATAACAAAATTATTCCATGTACAGATAATATTACTTACCTCGGGACACATTTTGATAACAAATTGACTTGGAAAATTCATATAAAACATACTATCTTGCTCACGCAGGTTAAATTTACTACGCAAATTATCGCAACCTTCTTATGGTGAAGATTAGGGGACTCATTATTATCAACAAATCAACAATATAAAATTTATATATAAACAATAACATAAAAAAGTTTTCCGGATTTGAACATATCAACATTTTAACAAAAAAATGTTACGTTATATTTGTTTAAATATTTCTATTATTCTGTAGGTATGACTTCCTACATAATTGATTAAACCTAAATAATTGTTTTATACATATATATATATATATATATATATATATAGAGAGAGAGAGAGAGAGAGAGAACCTACATAAATTAATTGATAAGGATTCATTCCAGCCAAAAATGCATAAATTAGCCAACTTCAGGACTAATAAAGCAAAAACAATTTTAACAAATAGTGATAAAGTAAATAAAGAAAAAAAACATAATAAAGCAAATAGCAATCGATAATAAATATAATCATAGTTGAATAAATGTGAAAAAAAATTGCAGTTAAAATACAGGAAAAGACAAAAAAAAATTATTTATTTTTAATAAATTATGCAGTAAGTCATACCAATAAAATAATAGAAATATTTAACAAATATAGCGTAAACTTTGCAATAAGAAATAATAACATATTATTGAAATTTCGAATAAGTAACAATAAAATAGAAGATAGAAATTTTTTTTAAATATTCCGGAGTATATAAATTAAATATCCCCAAAAAAATACATGGGAGAAGTAGGCAGACCATTAAGATTTAAAGAACATTTAAATTTATATAAAAATCATTATTCGAAAACATTGTGAAGTATTAAAACACGAAATCGGGATGATAGGAATCATAAAATTTTACACACAAAAAACCATCATAAAAAGGAAGATAACAAAATTGAAATAATAAAACATACAGATAAAAATAATTTATTAAATTCAATGATAAATTTTAATGAGGGAAAAAAATTGCAAAAATTATTTGAAGGAGTATGCGAAAGTATTATTAGAAAATATACATTTTTTTTTTTAAAAAAAAAAAAAAGTATCCTCCGCGAAATAAGCACGAAGTGCCCCCCGTATCAGAGAAAACATTTAATGCAAATAAATAATTGCGATCTCTCCGAGGGATGTAATTGCAGTGTCGCCAACTGATATCCATGGTATTGAGAAGCTTGTTTTGCATCCATTTAAGGCTTTTATCTTCCTCCATATGTATTGATTGGATGTCTGCGGATCGATGGATTCTATAAATCTGTGCCAACTTTTCTGTTTTTCGGTCCGTATAATGTGTCGTGCCTGCGCACGTATTTTTCTGAAGTTTTGTAGATCCTCTGTTAGTCTTGTAGTTCGGAATTTAGCGAGCGCTTTTTTCCTATTATTCTTTACGGCTTGCTGAACATTAAAGTTCCACCATGGTACCTTCTTTGGATTGACTATTGCTTTTGAGCGCGGAATCGCTCTTCGGGCTGCTTCTAATATAGTATTGTTGAGGTTGTTTAGCGTCGATTTGATATTGCCGATCTCGTTCACTTGTATATTTGCGCATATTTCCGTAAATAGATTCCAATTGGCTAGTTGTAACATCCATCTAGGTGGTTTTTGAGTTCGGTCTTGGTTAGTACACTGTTCAGTGGTAATAATAGGGAAATGGTCGCTCGAACACAGATAATTGTGAACGCACCACTCCAAGAACGGAGTTAACGTATCCGAAGCCAACGTCGGGTCGATAGCTGAAAATGAACCGTTGAAGGAGTTAAAACGAGTTGGTGCTGCATTATTTAATAAAACCATCTGCTCATCCTCTCTGAGAAATTTCTCAAAGATCTTTCCTTTGTTGTTAGACGTTTGCGATCCCCACATGGGGCTATGAGCATTAACATCGCCGACAAATATCCGGGGACCTCGTATTTGTGTAATTATCTCGAATGTAGGTCATTAATTGGAACTTCTTGATTTGGAAGGATGTAAATATTACCTATATAGTAAATTGTTCGAGAAATTTTCTGACATTTAATTAATTTAAATTAAGATGCATAATCTGATTTGTACGAATTTAATGTTTTATATATAATTAATGTAAATTAAGTGGTCATAGCCGAAAGCCAATAAGTACTGCTATTAAACAAATAATAATAATAAAAAAAAATATATAAATAATTAAGGAAATGTATATACGCGTATTGTGGAATATTGTGGACACTCAAAAAATAAATGTCGTTAAGGGTATCTGGACGCAGCGAGCCCACAATGGTGGTTCTGTTTTTTCATAATATTTTTCTGTTCGTAAAATGTTATAATCTTGGTACATGTTTAGTTCTTTAGAGTATTTCCCGAATGAAGATTTTTCATCATACGTATGAATTTAAATGTTCTTTAAATCTTATTGCGAATTGTCCGCCTATTCTTGCTATGTACTCTTTTTCACATTGATTGCAATTTAATTTATATACTCGTGAAAATTTTTAAATATATTTCAATCTTCTATTTCGTTGTTATTAATTGATTTTATTTATTATTATTTTTTTTCTTTTTAATGGGGGTGCCTTTACAGCTTACTCAACTTGATAGTGCGGGAGCATGCTAACTTCTCTAAAAACGTCGCTACATGGGGGGAACAATTGTAGATTATGTAAAAAGGACGAATACGGAGGTGTAATACTTGAAGAACGTAACAAGATAGGGTAAAGTTCCGAGCGCAACGGTGTTACAGCAGAACGTTCAAAAAAGACATGATCGGGGCTGCAGACTACCTGTTCAGAATGGAGGGGACAGAAGCGACATTCTCTAAGCTGCATACGGAAAAGACGGTCAGGCAACAAATGATGTCCAAATCGCAATCTGCTGATGAGTACAATCCTCTTATGACTAATCTTTTTAAAGAGATAGAACCACGGGAGTTTGGGGAGAGACGGCTGGAGGCGATAGTAATAAGTGAGAGGTGATTGACTAATGCTCTTAGTGTACATTAGCTCCCATTGATCCCTATGCTCTAGCTGAATAAAGTGAATGATATCTTTGTGAGTTTTTAAGGACTAGACAACGCGTCTTTAACCAATAAGTCAACAAATTCGTTGTCTGGAATACCTCTATGACCCGGCACCCACAAGAAAGACACAGATATTCCCACACTTTCAAAATTATTAAGTTTTAGCAAAACTAAACCAATTAATGTATCTGACACGCTACGTTTATTGTCTACAGCCGTTAACATGGTTTTTGGAATCAGTAAGGTAATTTCCGCGAAGATTTAAGTCCGGTAGAATTGACAAGGCTTGTAGTACTGTTACACATTCTGCAGTAAATACTGAACATTCTTGGCATAATTTGTACATGTTACTTATATTGAGAGCTGGAATGAACACTAATGTGTTATTATTCCTTATTGCTAAATTAATAACGTATTTATTAAACATTTTTATTCTTTTATAGTTAAGACTTCCTACATAATTTATTGTATCTAAATAATGTCCTTTATCTTTTTCTGTATTTCTATTGGTTTTTTTTTTTCATAATTTATCAACCGCGGTAGTAGGGTTGCATTTATTATGGATTGTTATTTGTTTTATTATGTTTTTTCTTTGTTTATTTTATCACTATTTATTAAAATGGTTTAGGGTCTATTCTTATTGCTAATTTATGCATTTTTGGGTAGAATCTTTACATATTAGTGTGTCTATCTAGGTTTCTTATATGTATATCCACATATTCATTTTAGATTTAATAATGCTGATTTTTAAATCTAAAATATTGTAATCTAGGTTTCTTATATGTATATCCACATATTCATTTTAGATTTAATAATGCTGAAAATCTAAAATATTGTATTGTTTATTGTTTTTATTCCTATTTTAATGCGAATTGAACGGTTTTACTAGGTTTATTTGTAATTAGATACGAAATTGTTCAAAATATTATATTTTTCCATATTATTAGAATATCGTCGACGAATGGGAAATAATGAGAAACCCGTAATCAAATCACTATTTTAGAATATTTATTTTGCAACGGGAAATAATTTTAATTTAATACTGTATTTAATATTTTTATGCGTTGTCTTTATATGCGTCATTATTTGAGTTATTATTCCGATGATAATTCGATTACTTTGCCTCAGTGGGAATGTTGTTGCGCATATATTAACTATATCTCATGATGTTAGTGCATCGACTAACTGTCAATCGATTAATTCTATATTATTCTTAATACTAAATTTATCTTCGAATTTATAATTTTCTTTTATAATATTTGCTATATTTCTTAAAATGTTGTACGTTTGTTTACGAAGTTTACAAGAGTGGTCTAGCGGATTTATTTTCTTTGTTGTAATTTTATTAATCCTGTCAAAATCGGACGGGATTCAGGATCAACCGACAATTCTGGGAGCAGACTTCGTAGAATGATACGCGGTAATTCATTAGCTCTATCGAACATACTAGCCAACACACGTTAACAGGCTTTCAGATGTTATAGATTTTCCGCTGTGCTACATTTTTCACAGAATACTGCGCATCGGATATTTTCCTAAAACGTGTGAAAAATCGGCGATAAGTGTGACTTGCAAACCCGGCAAGCCTTAAACTGATGTAACCTCGTACAGACCTATCGGTTTACTTAGCTCGCTATCTAAAATCCTCTAGGAACTAATTAAATATCGTATACGTCCGATTATGAAGAGTAATGAAGTGCTACCAAATCACTAGTTCGGTTTTCGTGTTAAGCACTCCACGATCCAACCGTGTTATGGATTGGTCGATGTTATCTGTTCAATACTAGAAAAAAAGAAGTATGTTCTGTTTTTATTTTTTAGACGTTGTCCAGGCATTTGATAGAGTCTGACACCATGGACTACTTCTCAAATTGAAACAAATCTTTCCTCGTGATCTCTACATGATGCTTCAGTCACGTTTAACTGACAGAACATTTGTGGTTAGGATCAACAACTCTTATTCGAAGGACCATGCAGTCATAGTATCTCAGTTTCGCGAGGTATTCTATCTACACGGTAGATTTACTGACCAGTAAATCGTTTTTCGCGTTCACGAAATTGCGAAAATTATTTTTCTCTTCGGTTCGAGCTTTTATTCTTTGTCGAAATTGATTAGCGTCAATACGCTTTAAATAAATGAGCGCATTGAAAAAATACTTAACATAGCCTGAATATGAAAACAAATTCTTTTTTTACAACAGTTCGAGACTAAAAACTAATCAAATCAAACTTTATTTTTACTTCCTTATGTATAACAGTTTACAATAACATGCCGCAAATGCGCGATAACGCGATAAACAATAGAATTATTTTCTTAAATATACAGTGTTTATTACAAAAAATAAATTAAACAAATTTATAAAATAATTATGCGATTATTGATAAAAAAAAAGTAATAAATATGTTATAAATGTTGCATAAATGTAATCCAATTTTATTTTAGGATACAGGTGTACGTGCATATAATATTAAGCTAACCTCGGCATTTTCAAATGCATACACACACACAGCCTTACTCAACATAAGCATATACATAAATTTGTAGAAAACCTCTAACGCTAAAAAGCAACGAAGTTCTATTTTACTTTTTATTTTTTACGTTATCTCATTAAATGCTCGCGACGTTTCTTAAAATTTTTCAAGTCGGTTTTTACATACATGGGCAACGTGCTATAAATTACATTTATAGATAGCTTGAATTCTGAAGTGATACTTATTGAACTTCGGTATTTGTACCATCCCCTCTCGATTTGATCTCGTAAAGTATTCCGTGATGGGTAACATATTGTAAGGATTATTCTTGAAAACATAGTCGAGTAATTGTAACTGGTATATCCCTTGAATATTTAGGATTATGTCGTGAGAAGAAGGATTTTTTTTGGTTAAAACAAATTTTACCAATCTATTTTGCAGCGTTTGAATTGGCTTAGTATGTCGTTTAGCCGCCCCTCCCCAATGAATATAACTGAGAGCAGGCTGGTACAAAGCGAGATATAGGCGTTTAAGATGCTTAAAAGAAAAATATTGCTTTAGGTACGAGAAAAGGTAATTCAATTTCATTAGTTTTTGCGATTATTTATTTAAAATTTGTCGATTATAAATACATTTTAAAAATAAAATATCGTTCCTGTCCGATAATAAAAATTTTCAGTCGTTATTAACGTTAAACTTTGAAGTTTTGCATATTGTTCGTCGATTTTGGAACAAAAATTTTATATTTTCTCCTTATTTTGAACTCCGCGTAATATTTTATTACGTGCCAGCACTGAACACAGTGGCAATATAAAATATAAAAATACGATTAAAATTTAGTAAAAAGAAAAAAACCAAATTTGCAGCCCATTCGTTCGTGAAATAAATAAATTTATATTAATATATATATACATATTTTTAATTTCGACAATATATAATGTAATAAAAACTATGTGTCTGCGAATCGAACAATTTTTCTATTATGAACTAAATTTCTCCCGCACTCGACGCAAATTATTATTGAAATTTATGAGCCTGGATAATTTTATCAAATCAATTGCGCGAATATAATTGAAAAATGTCAAAATACACGAAACATAAAGAAAATGTATTAACTAAATCGCGATTACGCATTTAAAAATAAACACACCTATAAAGTGTACAAAAATATGCTAATGAACATTTCAAATTCTATTTATTTATGTCTGCTCATTCAGTAATATGATTTACTATACCATCCATTATTAAAAAAAAAGATTCGCTTACTTAACTTCCTAAATCAAATCTCGGTAAATCAGCGTGTTTTTTTGCAAAGGATTCGTTCGTTAATTGTAAAAAATCGATTCATCGAATCGAGTCATTCATTCTTCGGTCATCACTATTTATTATTATTATTTATATTTAGAATTTCACTTTTCTGGTTTCCGCTGGTTTTACTTCTCGGCAGGTACCCATCCATATACATTGTAACTAATATGTTAAACTTAAATATCTAATCACGTTTAACATAGAGCACTATGTGCATGTACGTATCGTAGAATCACCAGTTATGTCAAAGTACTTGTAATAAATTATTTAATATTTCTCGATGGCGTATTATATATAACTGGCTACAAATATTCTAACGTTATTTTAACGCATTACGTAAATAGTTTAAGAATTTACACTTGTCATTTGTCAACAACTTAATTTTAAGTACATCCTTCATAAATAAAGTTAAAGGACCGAGTCAATTTTCTAGAAATTAAATATCGTTTTTAAGTGTAACATAATATTTTCAGTTATTACGTTGACTTCAGAGTAAATTACATTCACTTCAGAAAAAGAATTCTTAGACTTCTCGGTGTCTGAAATGAACGAATGTCGTTGTCTGCATCTTCGTTACGACGGTAAAATTACAAAATTAAAGGAGGATTGAGGTTTCCCGCGAGAGAGCCTTCCTCTAAAAATTTTATACGGTTTGACAAACTTATGTTTAGTAGTATCTTCTTTCGTGTTTACACAATGAGCTTTATCGTTATAAATCGACTTTAGTAATTTGATACGAAACTTCTAACGGATATTAAATTTATCATCTCCTCTCTCGTTATTCGTACTTGTAATTATAATTACTTTTACTAAAAAAAAAAAAATATGGAGGAGTAGACGTTTTATTATCAGCAATAAAAAATCTGCCTCCTTTTCCCAAATAAATACTTAAACTTAGCGATGATTGAACGCGCAAACTACGCGTGTATATGTAAATAGAAGGATAGCAACAGCGTGGAAACAATATCCGGCTTTGAAGGGAATTTTTAATAACGAGTCCATCGTTAAAAGCCGTATCATACCGGCGATTACTACCGATCACAAGCATGGTCATGTAATTATAAAGCAGATATAAAAGTTACAAATTGCACAGCGGGCGATGGAAAGAAAAAATGTTAGGAGTTACAAAAATTTGATAAAATAAACAAGACATTGAGAGCACAGTAAGGAAGAGATGACCTAATGGAGATGGTGAGAAAACTAAAATAGTGTGGTCATGTCATGCGGAAACAAGCAGATAGTTGGGCCAGAAAATGTATAGAATCAAAAGACCAAAAATACGATGAAAAGATGATATCGTCAAATATGTGGGGAGACCAATTGGATGTGGAAAGCAAGAGGAAGAACGATTTGGAAGCAAATGGGTGCTGTGTTGTTGCTTAAGTTGGACTTTCATTATCATTTAATTTTGATTATTTTGTGTATGTATTTTTGGTGTATTCAAATGAAACAAAGGCTTTATTTATTATACATATTATATATACATATTATATATACATATTATATTTACATATTATATATATATACACATACATATATAGATATACATGCAAGTCTGTCATAATTTCTGTATGTGTTTGTACGTATGCATGTATACTGAATATACACGTATAAGAGTACAGCTTGCGGGAAAGAGAGAATGAAAATAGTCGTGCCTATGTGTCTAGTTGTTTAGAAAATAATTATTTTCGACGATATTTCTAGAGGAAAATCTATCACAGTCACGTTTCGGAAGCTGATTACCCGAATCTTCCTACGTACATGTTCTCGAATAAACGTATCTCGAATTATCGTTCAAGCAGTTTAATCTGTCTTATCATTTTTCGGACTATACGTATTTGGTGAGTTTCAAATCTGGAAGATCTTCCATTTCACATAGTGAGTTTATAATGCAATTCAACGTCATTCTTTTTCGCCAGAATAAAGGCAAATCGTACAACTAAAATGAGCTTCAATTATATCATCATTTCCATCGTCAGCCGATGATGATTCTTCTGCTCCTACTCAGAAGATAAATAAAATGTAGTATTAAGAGATTAACGGGAGAAAAAATATCATTAGCGAAAATAATCACAATGATATTAGATATAACAATGAAAAGAGAATCCGATTATGCTTTTTTATAATTTAATAACTACACGCTTGATATTTTTAAAATTTTTGATAATAGCACGTTGATGTGTGGTGTGTAGGCTTATGTTGAAATATGTGTGTACGCAAATGCATGTACATGTGGGTATATATGTATGATATATGAATATTTACAACGTATTTGTATATATTTATGCATTTGTGTGTACATATTTGTAGGTAACGTATGTTTGGTATTTTATTTGTATTTATCTTGCCTTGCGTTATTACCTTATTATCTATGATGTATTCATCATATTTCTCTCATGCTCACAATAAGCCAAAGTTTCACTGCAATCCTGGTTATATAAATTTCATCAATATCGTGTTAGTTTTAATTTTGTTTGTGCTGTGTCTATTGAAATTATATAACTTCCTCTCCCGATGTTGTTATCATATTTTAGAATTATATCAAACTCTGGTGGTTTAAAGATCTTACAATGGAATAATCGTACCATAATCAAGAACAAACTAAACCTCGACATATCAGTCGATATTATTCTTTTGTCAGTAACTTCGTTTAATGCTTCGCACCGTTTATTATTTCGGGACTATTTATTCTTGCGCGGTGAGATATGTATGATTGCGGAGGAGGTGCAATATTAATTCGGGGTAATATTCCCCATTTTATACATTCTACAATTGCGGCCTTGTAAAATACTTATTGTAATGGTGTATGTGTTTCACTTAATTACCTAAATAACCGTTTTCATTCTATTATTCTCTTGGTTTTCTCTCTAATGTTAATTGGTTCGGTTAATTTTATTAATTCTCTTTCTACTTTTTCTTCTATTGCGTGAGGAAGTGATTTGAATGAGTACAATGCGATTTTGGCTTGCAATTAATGATTGCATACGACAACGTATTTTTGGATATTGTTGAGGAAGCTTAATTATTTCTAACGATAATACAGTGCTTAGATCAATCTCATTAATTTTTTCCGATATTTTTTACATACATATTGAGATGTTCAATCAGTTCTACTAGATAGTGATCAGCGAACGACACAAATTATGTATAATCCCCATTTCTTCATCCGATACTTTATAACCGTATGGATTGTTTCTAAAGTTAACATTGAAACGTTTTTTTACCTTCCTCGAATTCTTGTGTTTCCTCATCGGTATTTGATTTTTATCTATATAAAATTCGTCTTGTTTCAATTTACTTACCAAAAATACCTATTATAAAAATTCTTATATATATCTTCGCGGTGGAATACCTTTTGTTCTGTTTATAAAAAAAAAAACCGTTAGTCAATATTTCAACCGATTTCGTCAAAATAGCATTATTATAAGTACTTATTTGGAATAGGAGAAAGTCGAAGCTAAAAATATAAACTTTCTCCTATCAAAAAAAGAACGCTTAAAAACAATTGATGATATATATATATATATATATATATATATATATATATATATATATATATACGATACGCGCTCCATAATATATATTTAAAATAAAGCGGTAATATTTAAAATCTTCCGCGGTTCTATTTCTTTAAGATTAATCGCACAGGAATTGTACTCATCAGTAGGCTACGATTTGGACATCATCTCTTATCTAGCCGTCTTTTCTGTATATACAACTTAGAGAAAGTCCCTTCTGTCCCCTCCATCCTGGACAGGCAGTCGCAATTCCGATCATGTGTTTTGTTTAATGCTCTACTATAGTACCAGTCACGTTCGGAGCTTCACCTTATCTTGTTACGTCCTTCACGTATTAACACCTTCGTATAATAGTCCTTTCTCCATCCGGATAATCTATCATTATTCCCTCCATATAGCAACATTTGTAGAGAATCGGCATCTTTTATTAAAATGTAAATAGTCCCCGCAGTATCACGTTGGGTAGGCCGTAAAGGCATCCCCATTTTTAAAAAAACAACTAGTGCCAATTCTCCTTCTATAGGGCTCAATACAAAATAATTCCGTATGTTTGCAGATTCTGTCGCTCCTCTATATGTCCTTGCGACCGCATCTTATAATTCTAGTACCACTTTTCGTGCCAACTCTAATTTTCCATCGTCCAATATTATCTTCACCGAGCTTCAACCTTTCTTATAACAATTATTCCTTGCGTTAGAATTTCATACACGATATATCAAATTTATTGCCTTGTATGTAATATATTTTTAAACACCCAGAAATGGATCCAATTTTTGCGATATACCGGAAGGCTCAACGCGTACATGTTTCAATTATTCAATTCCTAAAAAAATTTTTTCACATGCTGACGTCATTGTTTTATATACTTAACTAAAAAAAGGGTAACTACCGAAGAAGCACTGTTATTAATTAACATTAGTGACTTTAAGTTTTTATTTCATAATTTTTATATTGAAAAAATCACTACTTCGTGTATATATATGCACACGTTTCCTCCCCCCCAAGATGTACTCAAAAAACCACCAAAAGGCCATGGCTAAAAACTGTAGTCGCCTTATAACTGGTTTTCTATTATGTTGAGTCTTTCATCATCATTGTACACCCTAACAAATATAAATATAAAAATAAAATAAACATAAATATATAAACATATATACATATATATACCTATATATATATATATACAATAATTTTCTGATAATTATAATAATGTGTGAAATATTTAAAACGAAATAACATAATATCGACAATTATCTAAAATTACATAAATATCGTTATAACAATCCGGAAACCCAAGTACTTTCATAATACATCACCTTTTGCTGTTAAATTTGGAATTGATTTTTTTCTTTAATGTATCATTAACAAGTTGAACAAAATCTTCCAATTTATTAATATTAATTTTGTTGGTAATTCTTTTATTATATTTTTGGCGGTGGCGCAATATATGTTCGATATTTTCCACGAAATTGATCACATGCATCCACTTCTGATATTTTAAATCTATTTAGATAATAATTGCAATCCCCGTGTTGAGTGAATGCTTGTGTTATAAATATGTTTTCTTGTTTTTATTATATCGATTTACATTAGGTATTATTTTGTGAGTATATCTTCCACTTTCTACGTTGTCCCATCTGTCCTGTCACTTCTTGCATATTTCCAATCTAAATGTTTTTTTTTACAACTTTCTTCATTCTCTTTCCAATTGATGATAACGTAATCTTCCTGTATTTTTTTATTTAACAACTGCATTTTTTCTTCTATCATTAACTCGATTGGTATTATTTTTGTTATAACCTGTAATGCGTTATTTGATGATGTTCTGTATCCAGCAGAGATATTAAGTAAAAATTTTCTCTGATGTGATATTATACTTCTATATGCAGTTTTACTTATATATCAGAATGTATATAATATAAATAAATAATACGTGTATATATATATATATATATTATTATGTCTGTGTGTGTGCGTACACGTGTATAAACAAAGTAGTTTAAAGTAGATCACGCGTGCCAAGTTTCCAACTTCGAAATGTAAATTTCAGTAAACATAATTTTATTTATTCCGGTAGTATCGAATACTGCGATCATATAATGGATGTTAGTTTTTCTGTAAACATTATTTCTCTTTCTTCAAAGTTAAGAGCCCCTCCGTCCTGTCTCCTCGAGTAGATTTTCTTCCTTTTCCTCCTATATGTTACTCGAAATTCTTCCATATACACTATTACACATAATACACACATAGCCATTTTACGTAGAACACTACCGATTGGTTTCAGCTTCTGTTTTAGCTTCTGTTTCTGCTTCGTCTTTATTTTCAGTTATGTTGCATAAAATATTATTCTAACTTTATTTACTTGTTCTTTCCTCTCGTACTAATCTCTATCTCCATCTCACTCATTCTGTTCATTTTTTCTTTCTTAATATATATATATATATATTTTTTTTTGTTTTGTTTTATAATCGATTTATATCGTTATAATGTCGGTTCCTATGCTAGAATTTTGGGAAGGGGCAGTTTCCGTCTTATATTTATTCAAATAGGACGATCGAATAAATATTCCGTTTTTAAGTTTATTCCTATTTTAACTTTCGTAATTTATTTTTCACTTCGGGCGAACGGTGTTAAAAGTATTATTATTATTATCATGACTATTACTACTACTACTACTACTACTATTGTTTTATAATGCGTACGATAAAAAGGGTTTTATCATGTATATATACCTACGGATCGATAGTGGCGGTTTAAAGAACTAAAACGTCCGCTTGAAGTGGAAAAGTGGGAGACGAAGGGTGCAAGATGCGAAACTTTCGAGCTAGCTTTAGGAATAGTGTAAATTTTTAATTCGGATATGCGCGCAGTTAAAAACAGATTACACACACGCACTTATACGTTCATACATAATCCAAAAAAATGCTGATTACTGAGCAAATCATTTACCGTTCGAACGATCGACTCAAATTCTCGTTTATATCGTGAATAATTATTTGTCGATTCTTCGGTACATTCGCCATCGTCGACCTTTTGAAAATGCTTCGCATCGGTTCGTCTATTAATTAGAGAGCAGAATGAACTGTATTCCTTCTGATCATGGTGACGGCGATGCGAGATAGCAACGATATTATACAAGAATTGAAGTTCGAATCGATGATGTTGTTCACTGTTATCATAAAATGTGTCGTACACGCGATTTTCTGATGTTGATTCGAAGGTTGTTCATACTGATCGGCTTAAAACATCTCATTCCTATTATCGTTTAAGTTCTCGATCGAACGCATCGTACTTGTGGAGATTCGGCGTTGGTATTATTCCTAATTCGTGCAACATCTCGCCGGTCATTACCTGCTACAAATCCCTATATAAAAATCGACGCCTCGTTGTGGATTTTCGGGTTAAATTCAACTTAGAGATTCGCTATTGTAGTGTGCCCAAATGTCTTCAACCGTATTGTCTAATACCGAGGTGCACTAAATGGAAAAATAATACCGCAAAATCCTAGCGTTAAATACTGAGGAATTCAATCAACGTTAAGGTGGTTGTAACATATTACAGTTAAAAATTGAACTTTACATTAGGACCAAACTGAAACTCATATTGCAGTTATCTGTTAAAAGTGTACCACTTCTCCGATGATATCAAAAGTCATATGTTCATACATTTAGCAACTACAGCGGTGCACTTAAAAAAAACCGACGACAAAAAATTCAAATGTTTTACGTAATAGATTCCCTTCTATGCGTCAAACAATATATTGCACAAATGTCTCGAGATCTATAGGAAATAAAATCTTCCATACTGTACCGAAATGTTTATTAAATGAAATCCTCCGGGTTATAAAATAATGCTTGTTAAAGCTGCGGACTAAAAAAACGCACTATCAACAGTGTTGTTAGATCAACAAAATATTACAGAGAAAACGTGTCAGAGTCAATGCTAATTCTTATACGATCTAGATGTTTGACCTCTGAGCTGGTTCCTGTTACAATAAAATTCATTGAAGATGAGATTCATCGCAGTTATCGAGTTGTAAAAAAATTATTTTTTATTTTATCAATATTGCCGACGTAATAAATCAAGCTTTATTATGTGGATTTACCGGGAAAAATTAATTAACGGGTGTACTGTCTTTCTAAATCAGTTTGAAAGACTCGATGACCAATCTCGATATCGGGAAATATCAATTCTTACCGATGTCTCAGCAACAGATTTTCCCAGTGGTGACTCATATGGATTTTTTTATATATCACCATTTTTTTATATTGTGATTTTTATCGGGGCATATCAAAACGTATCCGACCAATTGATTAAAATATATTTATCCGCGTCTGGTCTTTTTATATATTAATCGATAGTGGGCTTTTATGTGAATATACGTCGCACGGCGTAAGAATATACGGATGTGCAATTTACGAATGCGCACGTGTATAACATATTTTTTTAATAACTTTCACGATGGGTTTTCTCGTTCAAAAATTGATTTTCAGTAAAGCCACTTTTAAAGAGTCGATAACTTTTAACGTTTCGAGTGGATTTGTATCGCTTGTCATCATAATTGAATTAATCATAAGCTTTAGTGTCAGTTCCTTTTATAGGCACTTCTAAATTGAAACATTATATTTCTAAGAATGTAATTGGTTCTTAAATCATTATCTGATTTTATGAAGCCGATTTTTACTGTATATATATATATATATATATATATATATATATATATATATATATATAAAATTTAACCTATGTCGGTCCATTGCCGAAACATTTGTTCCGATCTTCTGACTTTCTAATCCAACATATGTATACGTGCAAAAGTACTAACACAAATGAATACGTGTATATAGAACACATATATACATATGAATGAATGAATAAACGAATGAATAACCATTATTTAGTATTATCGTATATATGGTGCTATTAATTTTGTTTATTATATTATTATTATTATTGAAGGTAAACTGTTTTTTAATCCTCATGCCACGCCCATATTTGTAATGAACCATTCCGTGCAGGGTTATCTGTTTCCCAAAATTTTTTTAAAATCGTCGTTCCAACGTGTATAAACGACCTCGATTTTCTCCCCTTTCAATATGTCAAGAATCATTCCATTAGTATCTTCCTTCACTGATCATCTTTGCATTTAATAACATGTCCGGCCAAATGCCATTTTAAAATGCTTATTGATCCTACAGCATATCTTTTTCTTTCTTTCTTAATTTCTTAATAGCCTTTAATTTTATTCTGTTCTAGTTTCTCGATATCAGCAT